>JAMJFZ010000056.1:26447500-27863750 GCA_026225945.1 Cricetomys ansorgei
ATAATCTAAATTTTGCAACTAAATATGCTCCCCAGCGTATCCATCCCGACTTGCTCATAAGTTCCAGATTTGTGCCCCAGCCACCTGCTTGTACAGCTACCTGTATCAAGACATATTCCCGATTCCCATCCCTATCTCTCTCGGTCACATTTCAAAATATCTGACAAAAAACATTAAGGAAGGAAGAGTTTATTTTGCCTCATAGCTTGAGAGTACTATCCACCGGGATGGAGACAGCCTTGTGGCAAGAGCTTGAGACAGCTGCTGACAATGCATCCTCGGTCTTAAATCAGGACCCAGTAGTTATAAAGTGACAATCAGCTCACTGTCTCCCTTTTGTTCATTCTGGAACACAGGCCAGATGGTATCATACTTTCAAGGTTCATCTTCCTAACTCAGTTAATCCAGTCTAGAAAATTTCTCACAGATATGCCCAGAGGTTTGTCTCCTAGGCGACTCCAGATCCTGACAACCATTATTATCCACGTGCCACCCCGCCTGTAGCTTTCCCATCTGCACTAATGACAAGAATTTTAAAAACATTAGAATCCTCCTGGACTCTCCTTTCTTGTATCATGCAGACCTTCTTTCTGTCCTTCAAGAATTCATTGTGATGAACTTACAATAGACAAATTAGGAGAAACTATACAAATTTGTTATGGGAAGAAGTTCAGAGCACATGAGCCACATACCAATTACATGGATCAAGAAAGAGTAAATATTTGAAGCCTTAAGTATCTTCTTCACAAGTGAGAGGAAAGAGTAAGTCAACATTTTAGAGGAGAGAAAATGATTCTTAGGAGACTTCAAAAGAATAGAAAAATAGACAGTTGTCTGCAGGGCCCATAATACTGACAGGAACCAAAATACAAGAAAAACGGGTATATGGAATAAGAAAATAAAAGTCTGTGTAGGCTTGCTGAAAAAATTATTTCTCCCTGTGATCTGAGTTAGTATTCTCTGGTCAAAGACAACATTCGGTAAGAAAACAGAAAACAGTCATGCTCCTTTCGTGTGTGGGACACGAATCTTTTCAGAAGCCTCTCTGTATCAGGAGATGGAGTAAATGATCTAAGGACTTCAGCAGAGGATTTATTTCGATCAGTGTTTCAGCTATCACCCCAGAGGGAAGCAGAGTAGCAGAGAGAAGCAGTTTGCACCATGGGGGACTGGAAGAGAAAGTGAACAGAAGAGGCTAGAGTGAGATGTAACCCACAAGGGTACATCCCTACTGACCTGTTTCCTACTAAATAATACCTCCTAAAGTATCTAGAACCATCCAGTGAAAATATTCCCTTTTCCAAAAGACAGTGCAAACAAAGATGTTAAAGGTAATAATAATAATAATACTTTTCTGTGCTGCCCAGGGACGGGTCCATTCTCGATTCCTGTCTTAACTTAAGGGAAATTTACAGAATGTCCAGAGCTCTTGGTGTCCTGCAGATGAAGGAGTAGGATGTCCTCAGATTCCTTGCTGCAGGAACACACTTAGGTGGCACCAACTTTGACTTTCAATAGAGCAGCACATCTAAAACAGGAAAAGTGATGGTATTTACATCGTAAATATTAAGAGGACCTGGGTGAAGCTGTTGCTTGCAGCTGGGGCTATTGTTGCCATTGGGAATCCTGCTGACATCAGTGTCAGCTCCTCCAGGAACACTGGCCAGCCAGCTCTGCTGGAGTTTGCTGCTGCCATTGTAGTTACTCCAATTGCTGGCTTCAGGCCTGGGACCTTCACTAACCAGATCCACCTAGCCTTCAGGGCACAGCAGCTTCTAGTAGTGACTGATCCCAGGGCTGACTAGCAGCCCCTCACAGAGCCATCTTATGTCAACCTGTCCACCTTTGCTTTGTGTATAACACAGACTCTCTTCTGTTCTTTGTGGACATTGCTGTCACATGCAAAACAAGGGAGTTCACTCAGTGGATCTGATGTGGTGGGTGCCGGCTGGGAAGTACTCTGCATATGTGGCACTACCTGCTATGAGCACCCATGGGAGGTTACACCTGACCTTTACCTCTACAGAGACCCCGAGAAGACTGAGAAGGAAGAGCAGCTGTTGCTGAGAAGGCTGTGACAGGAGGAATTTCAGGGCAAATGGATCACACCAGCTTCAGTTCACTGCTGCTCAGTCAGATGAGGCAGGCTGGTCTGAGGGTGTGCAGGTGCCCTCTGTTTCCACCCAGCAGTTCCCTACTGAGAACTGGAGTGCCCAGCCAGCCACTGAAGACTGACAATGGCTCCCACAGCACAGGCCATTGAGAGGGTTGGCTCCATCACTGAGTTGTCCTCAACTGCTCTGTAGACACCTGAACAAAGAGGGAAAGGTGGAAGAAAAATAAAGTTCCTAAAAGCTGAGAAAGAAAAACAAAAAACAAAACAAAAAAAAAGCAACTGACTATGCTAACTTAGGGCCAGAATTGGTTTGGGCCTTGAATTAACTATTAGCACTCCTGAACCCAAATAATAAACCTCATAAAATCATGTTATACTTTCATTTACACAATTTCATTCTTTTAGATAAGTTTATATTTTTGCTTAACTTTTAAACTTCACGTAATCATCAATCCTTCTTATATTATATCCTATGAGAAATTTAGCAGAATCATACATTATAAAAACACCTAAGCACCATGAGAAGCCTGCAACCAATGCTTTGCCTACACAGTCCTTTACCGATGTCCCTTTTGCTATAGAAGTCCAGGCTTAAATGTAAATCTGGTATTACTGTTAATCCCACCAATCGGGAGTAAGACCACTACCACAACTTTTGACCCAAATGTGAAGCAAGCTTTAATTAAATACTGGCCAGGATGATGGACTCTGGGCAGGTACATTCCCAGAAAACGGTGATAAAATACATTAGCCAGGTGCTTATAAGGGCAAAATCCGTAAGGCTACATACTTCCCACCTTTGTCCAATCAGGGGCAAGAATACACCCTGGCATACTTCTTGCCTGTGAATGTCTTGCCTACATGTGAATAAGCACATGTGCAATAGGGTCACCCAAGCTTGTTCATAGAAGGGAAATCCTGTGGCTTGTGATCTTACATAAACAGTAGCCTCCAGCACTTCAGGAAGTATCTGTCATCAGGTAAATGGGCTTACAGGTTAGAGGCATTTTTGTTTTATAAATCTCTTAGGCACAGTAATCAAAGCTTGAAATGTAACTTTAGCTCTTACATTCTCCACTCGAGTTATACCCTGGGTCAAATCCTTGACTCTCTGGTGGGTATCTGATAGCTATCAGCTTAATGGTACCCAAATGGGAATTTATGTATCTAATTAGGGCATTCATGATGCAAGGGCCAACAGTAATTAGCAGAAACAGAAGGTCAAAGGCCCTGCAATGGCTGGTGAGTTACTATCTCAGAGGATCCTGAAAATGAGAATGCTGACCAGTCATTTATTTAATCTCAGGTCCCCTTTTTGCAAAGTTTTTGGTTTTCTTTTGTTTTAAGAACAGCCAGATTATCTCTAATGATTCCTGAACAGTTTGCATAGAAAAAACAATTTTCTCTTAAACCCCTTCCAGTAGGGACTGCAGAGACGCTCAGTGATTAAGAGCACTGGCTACTCTTCCAAAGGACCATTTCCGACCCCACATGGCAGTTTACAACTGCGAATAAATCCTGTTGGATCCAGGGATTCCAACATTCTCACAAAGGCATACATGCATACATACGTGCAGGCAAAACATCAATGTACATATGATAAAAATAAGTCAAGTATGTTTTGAACTTATAACAACCTTGTTCTGCATAGAGAGATTGAGTGTCCTATCATATTGTACCACATTTCAGCTAATAAATCTACCTGTAGATAGATCTGGGTCTATTTGGTTATAGTATATACCTTTCCTGGTATGCCAATAGACACTGTAGGTAACCATTTTGTCCCCTATGCCAGGGAGTTTCCTTTTGATCTAGCATTCAGTCTGTTGAGGATTCAGGGGGACATAATCTCCTCTGTAACTACTTCCTGATGAAATTAGGAAATCTTTGTCATGGCCCAGGAAGGATGGAATGTTAGGCCAAAGATGGTAGAGGATTCAGGCAACAGGGCATTCATCTGAAGCATCTGGTTAGCTGACCCATCGGCAGAACTGGTACACATCGGCTTTCAGCAAGTCCAGGGCTCACAGCCATTTGAGGCAGTTTATTGTCTGCAGCTGATCCCTGGGTGCTGTCTGTCAGCCAAGTGGGAATCTGCTGAGACAGATAGAGACTAGGGATAGAAATGAAAGTTTAGAAAATTTAAAGAAAAAATCTTACATTTGGAACTTTCAGGCCCATGGTCCTGTTTGTAAGCTGTACTGAAATCCACATTGTAGAAAAAGTGGCTGGAGTAGACTCATGCCTTTGCATTATAGCAAAAGCTATGGCCTTGGGTTAAAAGCATGAACATTATTTCTTCTATCCAGAAAGCCAGATATATAGGTTGGACAGAGATAATTTTAGCTCAATGGGATAATTCTATAATTAGAAGACAACCAAAGGAGATTTAAGATTGTGAATAATTTAAAATCTTGAATAAAATAATAGTAGTCATTGCTCTACCAGCTAATCAGAACCCCATTGATCAATGTTAAAATTCTAAACTTTTAAAATCTTAATACAGCAATAGCATAGAAGGGTAAAGAAATCTGAAATGTTTTTTTCTCATACCTTGAATCACTTTCTTAACCTTTACACTTGCAGTTACATACTGAAATCACTTTCTTAGACCCTCAGTACTTAAAAAAACTTAAAACCTTCTTCTTTCCATCTAATTAGTTACCAAAAGCATGAGAGCAGTCATTGCAAAATAAGTTCCTCTAAATAAAGGAACAATAAAAATTATATTTGAAACCTGCTTATCCTCCAATATGAACCCTGTTGCCAAGGCATACCTATCTATGCTTCTCAGACAGAGACCTAGTAGCTCTAGAAAACCAAAGCAAAGCCTGCTTTTTATATATGAATCTGCAGCCTTGGGGATGTGATCTGGTTGCATGGTGATGTTAAATTGGCAAAGCTACAGTTAGCTTAGCCATCAATGCTTTCAGAGATCTGAGAAGGATAAATTATACCAGGAAGTATAATCCAAATGGCTTATGTATTAATTAAAATAACAGACTTACCACGACCTAGCCAGTTAGCCTAGCCTCCAGTGGACTTGACAGCTTCTTGGGGGCAGAGATCCTTCATCGGCTGTCATACAGGACAGCATTTATTCTTGCATGCAGAGCAGCATTGGCCTTCAGCTGCCAGACACAGGTCTGAGAGATTTTCCTGTAGAGGAGCAACTTGGGGACTACCTTTGAAGTGACTGGTTACTTTGACCAGGCGGAGTACAGAAGTCAACCCAATAGTGTCCACAGTTTGCGTAGAGCCCTGGTGGCTGTTGGGGCATTTTATAAATAAATAAAATGGGGCATTTTATTCTTACCACAATCCAGGTGCTGTCTTCATTCCCCATCATTTTCTTTGAAGACCTTGGGTCACCATTAGGAGCTGGGGGCTCTGTCTGCCATAGTAAGCTTTTTCTGTTAAGTACTTCAAATGTCATATTCAGCAGATCTCTGAAAGTTTTGAGGACCATTTTCTATGAAGTATATCTTATCTAAACAAACTTTGCTTGTTTCATGTTATTTGTTTTTGGCTTCACTTTGAAATATATATATATATATATATACATATATATATATATATATATATATATATATATATATATATATATATGGCTAAATTAGTCCTGTAACTGATTACATTTGAACTTAGCATGACTACAAGCATAGTTCTGTACTCAGTAAAGATTCTGATCATTTATTAGGTGACTAATAACTTGAATATCTTAATTATCTTTAACACTGTATAATAAGTTAGTAACATTTATAAAATTTCAGACTTTACATTTTTATCCCTGTTAGGTTTAGCCTTAAAAAATAGCAATTTTTTGCTAGATGGTGGTGGCTCATGCCTTTAATCCCAGCACTTGGGAGGCAGAGTCAGGCAGATATCTGTGAGTTTGAGGCCAGCCTGGTCAACAGAGTGAGTTTGAGTTACAGAAAGACAGAGTTACAACAGAGAAACCCTGTATCAAAAAAAAAGATTACATATTAATAAAGACCTCATAGTATAACACATTTTTATAAACTTAAAATATCCCATAGACTTATAAATCTAAATATTTTAAAAGCTATTCCTTAAAAACATATCATTTTTAATATTTAAATTTACTGTAAGTCCAAAATTTCATCTTAAAAATGTTTAAAATCTCTCAACTCTGGCCGGGCTCATAGTATCAAAAAATAAAGTACCTTTTTTATTTCAGGAGAGATGATACAGAGCACAAACACAATCTAGACAATGCAAAACCAAGTCCCAACAGTATAAACAATTCAATTCTCAATATCTGGGGTTCATTCGCAGTCCTCTGGGCTTCCCAAGGAGCTTGGGTCACCTCTGACTCTGCCCTTGGTAACACATCTCCAGAACTATTACGGTCCCCATAGCAACTGGCCTGCGTTTTCACCAGTAGCCTCTCCTGGGCTCGCCTCAGGAACTTCAGTCCTGCCTCACAGTGCCAAGCTTCAGCTGTTCTCCATGATCTCTTCGTGGCTGTAAAATCAACACCTCCTGAGTGATTCTTACACTACAAAGTTCAGCCGCCAGCATGAGATACATTCTTGTATATGAATGTATGGAGGTACAGCCTTAATACCTTATTAAGCAAGCATTGTTTTTAAATCCTATTTTTCATAAATCTTGTTTTTATCACTTTGCTTTCAGAAGAAGAATTTTCATACAAAAATCCATCCTAATCCAAAACATCTTGACAGCGTGTTGTTGCCTCCTTGGTTGGCCAACCAAGGTTGCTGACCTTTTAATCAAGATGGCAGTGAGGACACATGACATCTCTCATCTCCATCTGCAGCAAAGATGGCTGCCAGCCACATGGCTGCCTCCATCAAAATGGGGGACAAGAGCTAAGGTGGCAGCAAGCCACATGTAGCTTACATGCCAAAATGACATCATTATACAAGGTTCCTTTAAGATAACCTACATATAGATTTTTAACCATCAACTCCATGTTACAAGTCTTATGCTAACTTTTTTCACAGATTTTACAGATTTTTAACCATATCCAACAAAGTTACAAATCTCGAGGTACAGAAAATACACATAAACAGAATTCTAAATTTTTTGGCTGTTCTGCTATGCTCTCTTTTCCTTGTCCCAGAGTCAGGTGTCTCACCTGACACAAAACATAAAGAAGACTTTAAAAGTGTACCTGGATCAGGAAAAGAAAGAGCCAAAACTCAGCCCAGAGCAGCTTTCCAATAAAGTAAAACAGCATAAAACAACTTGAATATTATCCACATCTAAAAGACATTGAATCCCTGCTAAACAGAACCCAGTGACTAGAAAACTCAGAGGTGAATTCTGAGCCCTGGACATCAAAGCAGCCATGGTAGTTGTGGTCGCTGATGGCTTTCATTGGCAGAGAGAGCAAAACAAAGCCAATAAACACAGAGCACAGAAAGCTCACACACTCAAAGGAGACCAGTCAGAAACAAAGCAACATCTGCTGCTGATATCACCTTTGGGAATGCCTCTGAACCATTGTTAAGGAGTATTTCCTGACAACTACTTAAAGCTCAGTCTTAGTCTCTGGCTTGTGCTTCTTTTATTTACTACTCCTTCGCCAGAGACCAACCTAATATCTAATGACTACCTCAACCACAGAGGATAAAAAACCCTATAGAGTGTAACAGTGTCCAGCCTTGAGCACAATTGACTTCATGATGGAAGTGCCATTTCGGCTGTAAAACTCAGCACCACCTGGCCAAACTGAAACAAAGGTCTGATCCGTCAAAGTCTGTACAGTTTTGGGAAAGTCTCAAAATGTACTAAACTTGCTTTTTAACACCTGTAGTTCCATATGTGACTAACTGTTCTTGTTAACTGAATAATGTCAACTCAGAACATGGTTTCGTTTGATCTTAAAAGTTCATCCTGAGAAAGGCTCGGGCTACACTGGGATCCAAAACACCCAGTGTAGGCCCTAGCCATTTGATACTTTCTATTGCCTTACACTCACGTTAAGCAGTCCTTTCTGGTGAATATGTCATAGTGTAGAGATTTCCATATGCATATTGTTCCTGTATGGAATGATACACAATTCATTGGTAATTTTATTTTTATATGTATTTATTTGTTGTGTGTGTGTGTGTGTGTGTGTGTGTGTGTGTGTGTATTTGTGTCTGCAGGTCAAAGTTGCCAAAATTTACTCTTCTACTTTGTACATTCTGTGGATCAGATTCAGGTTTCCAGGCTTGGCAGCAAGAAGTTTGACTCACTGAGCAACCTCACGAGCTGAATACCCCATTTTATCAAGAAGACATCTCCCTAATGTTTGATTCCCCAGTGTATCCTAAGATACTCTCATGGCTTTGATAAGATCAAGAGAGTCACTCAAGACCCTGTTGAGATGAACCAACTCTTGGCTGACATCCAGGGAACCTAATCTCTTTAATCAGCATGTTTTAGGATCTAAAACATGTTGGGATGCACATTTCTTTGCTGGATAAGGCTCCCATTCTCTTTCTCTAGGCGCCAACACTTCCAGCTGGCCCTCCTTTTCCTTTCTAACTTACTGTGTCTTGGTAAAGCTTACAGCCTCAGCTACAGGAGTGTGCAGCCTCTCAGAGGCTCTCCTTGCCTGGTAACACTCTGCTTATGTTAATCACGTGGGGTGAGAAGGAGACCACTGCTACAAATTTGAGGCAAAATTGAAGCAAGCTTTGCTAAATACTGACCAGGATGATGGACTCTGACCAGGCTCATACCCACGATTTCAGAGAGTGGTACTGTATTACAGTAGTCAGAGTCTTATAACGGCAAATCCCATTTTAAAAAACAAAACAAAAACATGCTTCTTGCTTTTGACTTTTGGCCAATCGGGACCAAGCAGGCATCCTGATATATTTCCTGCCTATTTACTGCCCCCTAGGTGTGATCAAGCACATCCTGTTCAGTTGGGGCAACCAAGCTTTTATGGTAAGATAACACATAGCTTGTTATCTTACAGAACATGGGTCCCCAGCGATCCGGGAACTTATCTGTCCTTGGGAAAGTTGGGCTTATATAATCCAGGCATTTTGTTTCATAGATCTCTAAAGCAAAGTAACTTAAACTTGACTTTAGCCATCACATTCCCCACTAAGCTTAAAACATAGTTTTCACCCTCAAACTAAAAACCTTGGAATTATCCTTCCCTTGGACTTTGAGACTCTCATCCCTGCTTCTAGACTTTACTTCAGTGATTAAATAGTCTTCGGATTTTCCAAAGCAAAAATAAGTGAATTTAAAGCCTCTGTGTTCTCATATTTCCGACCACTCTGCGTATATATCTCTAAAACTGTGATAAGAGAGACAGTGCAGCCTTCTCAAAAGCCACTAGGATTCCCAGAGGAAAATTAGTCTCCTGAGTTGTGAGACAGCCAGCACATGGGACATGACAACGAAGTTCAGGTCAGTGATACCCAGTCAGGAAGAACACACAAAAAACAGCACCCCGGATGTGAGGGGGAAACTTATGGAGCAGCTCAGATTTTATGTGAACTTCTTTTTTTTCTTCTTAGGATCACGAAAAAGCTATGGGTAATCAAATGTCTGACCTTAGGAACTAATTTTAAACTACATAATGGATAATTGGAGGCATCGTATAATGCAGTTATAACCCAAAATTTATTTTTTCTGCAATTCAAATTGGCCACAGTATATAGAAATGGAACGGCTTGGCCAAGATGTATCTAAAATAACAATACTGAGAGGCTTGTTTGTTTTCTCTCTTGGTCTGTTTTATGCTGTTTTACTTTTTGACCTGTTCTGCAGCTGGTGATTTACAGTGTTCTCTAAAGCCAGTCCAAACCGCAGTACAGAAACTCGAGAGTTAATTTCAAGTGGCAGGACACTAGAAACAGCAAATGCACTTTATTCACAGTTATAATCACTGTTCTCTTGCCACCTGTAGCCAGGGCTCCAGGATTCACCGGACAAGGCACACCAGCCACTCCACTCAAACTGAGTAAACATGTTACCCACACCTAACTAAGGGAGGAACCACACTAGTCCTCCTGCCTATAGAAGTACAGTGGAAAATGTGCCATGGTGCAGAAGGGACTTGCTTGGGGCATCCAGCTACTTCACTGTCCTGGGACACTGCCCATGTATGTACCAGTAGTTAGAGAAAGCACTATGACATGGAGAGACAAAGTTAGGTTTTTTAAATTTCCTCCTGTAATTTAAAGGACTTTCTCCTGTAACTTCAGAGAGCTTCTCTTTATCTGATAGCATCCTGCCTATACTCAGCAAACATAGACTCTAAGAAGCAAGGAAGCAGGCAACGCTAATCGAGAGGACAGTGAGAGTCCGAGGACCAGCTCTGCCTCTGCCCCAATACTATAACATCTCATTAACTTTGTTCTCACACACGGACTAGTCTTGGGTTTTGTTCTTCAAAATCACTTCTTATAAATGTTGAAAATTAACACTACAAATCAGACTGTTAGCCTCTGGGGAAGTATTTTATGTTTGTAAAAGCAATCATATTCCAGTCGTCTTAACATTTATTATTTAAACTGTAAACTTCTGAAGGGATAAAGAAATTGTGTATCCGTTGTGACTCATTGTGTTTCAAACTGGTCTTTCCTGAAGTTCTCTCTCACACACAGTTTAAATGACTGAAACAGAGAAGAAAGCAATAATGGAATACACTTTGAATTACTGTTGCTATCTCAATTTATTTCTATGGTAAAACTTCCCTAAACAGTAGCCTTTGGTTAACGATAGTCATGCGATAGCATTGTTTCATTCAACAAATGCATTGAGAGAACATAATTTTGATTTTGAAAAAGGTTTCAGAGTATAGGTATTGCTTTTTAAGCAAGATCAAGTTTGCTCTTCAACGTCATTTTAGTGCGGAGGCACTGGCTAGCCGTGAAACCAGAGCCTACAAAGGTGAAAGCGTGGAGTGGGTGTGGGAATGAGCATCTCAGCTACCTGGAATCGCAAATATTGTTCCATGCATTGTGGCCATGCATGGCACACATGTTAAAAGTCACATCTGGAACACTGAACAGATTCCAGTTTCTCCCAAAAAGAAGCTGGCCAACATCATTGCCATTTCTCACTTAGTACTATAGAAACAATATATCCTTAGACTCATTGAAAATAAGTTAAAAATAACCATGAAGCATTCCTATTATATACTCGGACTTGGCAATAGCCTGCGAGATCATTTTTATCGATACTTCTTTTCAAGAAAAGATCAGAACAGACATGGTGGCACATGTTTTAGTCCCAGAATTCAGGGGACAGAAGTGGGAGGATCTCTGAGAGTCAGTCTAGTTTACAAAATGAATACCATGCTAGTCCGGGCTACATAGTGAGACCTATCTCAAAAAAAGGAAGAAAGGAAAAAAGAAAAAGAAAGGAAGGAAAAGAGAGAGAGAGAAACAGAGAGAGAGAGACAGAGAGAGAGAAGATGAAGGAAGGAAGGACAGAAGGAAGGAAGGAAGGAAGGAAGGAAGGGAGGGAGGGAAGGAAAGAAGGAATGAAGGAAGGAAGGAAGGAAGGAAGGAAGGAAGGAAGGAAGGAAGGAAGAAAGAAAGGAAGAAAGAGTAGAAGATTTTTATCAGCAATTCTATTTCTATCCTGGAGACATTTTTAATTAACCCCTACTCTGGATTTTCAGATGATTTCAGCCTCTATTGTTGGGTTCTTTCCAGATCATCTCTATCTTATCATTGTTCCCACCTTTCTATTTAGTGGCTTAAAGGAACACAGGCTTACTGTGTTGCAGTTCTGAAACTCCAAGTCCAACTCAGGTCCTGAGTTAACGCCAAAGTGCTAGCTGAGCCATCTCCTAGAAGCTCTGAGAAGCCACTCCCCTGGCTTCACAGTTTGGGTGGCTGGAGCACCCCAGTCCTGCTCATTGAGGTTATCTCTCGTGTAGTAGCCATCTCTGCTTCTCTCTGTAAAGACATCTGTGAAGACATCACTGTGCCCACCAAAATAGCCAAGGCAAAAATTACCCAGCACATACCCTGTCTATGGTGCTTTCATTCTTTACTGTGAGGTATTCCTCTTAATGAAGCTCCTCCCTGGCTTTTCAAATGAATACTCTTTTTTCCCTTTAAGTACTCATCATGATGTCTCATGATGACATATTCTCCCTGTGTAATGTCCTCTCACCTCGAGGTCTGATTACGGCTCCCAAAGTTGCAAGACCCTCTTTCCTAATGAAGCTCGTTTCTAAAAGGTGATTTTCTGTTAGTTACTTTCCCAAACTAACCATTGCCATAATCTCTTCTCTGGCAGTGTCTACACAGGTACATAGACATGCTTCATCCCCAAATGGAATGAAACCACTTTGAAAATGTAGTCTCTTTGGGTAAGGCAAAGCCTGGAAGAACATTGTTTTACATAATATGGAGTGACTTAGAGCAGGAGACAACCTGATCCCAACACCTCCCTAAATAAAAGAGTACCTTGAACACAGTGTTCATTTTCCTGCTGGCTAGGACAGCTCTGCATAGGAAATAGGGTAATGATTAGTGAGTCTGTGCAGACACTGCCATGGCACAAGCATTAACCTGGATTCAAAATGCCAAAAAAATGATACAATGATTATGGGAAATGTAAAAGAAATGAAGCACCAGACAAGCTTTGGCTGGCCAAATGCTGTGGTCCAGTATGAGTTTACCATGGTGGCTATAATTCTCTGTCTTCTCAGAATACCCAACAGAGTTCACCAGCAGTATACTTGGGGCATGAACTTTCTCTGAATTCATACAGCCTGTGAATACTCTGTGTCTTTGTTGATGAGAATGAAATGGGGCTCAGGTGTTTTCCTGGCTTAGAGGCAAAGACAAGTCTGCACAGATTCTGTCAGTATTCCTGGAGGGGAGTCTGAACTTAGCTAGAGCCCTTGGAGATTTGCAAGGGTGAAATACAGCAAGGAAAGATGGGGGAATCATAGTCACTTTTTAAACTCAGGAGGCTATGTATGTTCACATGCACTTAAACACCCATGACTACTTACACCAACATTTATATGGTGTCTTTTGCCTGAATCAAAGGTATGTGAACCTAAGGTCAAAATATGTGTAACAAACAATCCTACAATGATGGGCACAAAATATCCTTCCAGCTCTGGCTCTGGCTGCACTAATAGTAGTGTGCCATGCGTTCAATCTCGGAAAGACTCAC
Source organism: Cricetomys ansorgei (assembly GCA_026225945.1). NCBI lineage: Eukaryota > Metazoa > Chordata > Mammalia > Rodentia > Nesomyidae > Cricetomys > Cricetomys ansorgei. The sequence goes on from JAMJFZ010000056.1 coordinate 26,460,762, forward strand.
CTACAACCAGAGCATTCCTGATTCATCAGTACCCTCAGAGTCATAGTGGGGCTGTTTGGTCTAAAGAGCTTTCCTATGTCATAAGGGGCCTAGAGTCCCATAGAGGAAGAGAGAGCCAACTAGTAAAGAAAGACTACAGCTAGAAATTACCATTCTAGACTTCACTTGCATCTTTTATTATCATGGGTCAAAAACAGGACATGGGCTTTGGTGCCTGTTTCTCAGCATGTATTAGCTGTGTAAGCTCATGTCTCTGAATTTGTGAAATGAAGGAAACCGAATCAGTCACCTGAAGTGCTGTGTTGGGAAACCAGGCTTTGAACATCCATCAATGTGTGTTTCAGGAGATCCATCCTATGAGAAATGGTTTTATGGTCTTACCTTTATTTTGGGTGAATTCCATGACATTTAGAGGTTGTAATCACTGTGGCCCTGATAAAAATATACTAGTGTCTGAAGATTCCCAAACTGGATACTAGATTCTGCTGCACAAATCAGGGGCCTCCCCGACCTAAATCTAGTTCCCAACCTAGAAGAATGAAGAATGAGGAGCAATTTCTAAGGACAGGATACTAGTGTTGAAATAACTATATAACGTAATGTATGCTGATAACTTTGTGATCTCTAGAACAGCATTTCCTTGGAGGTTTCAGACAAATCACTGAGGGTAATAAACATACATTTAACAAGGGACATCCTTGGCAACCAAAGGGTGATTGCTCAGAAGCAGCTGCCTTCGGGTAAGAAAAGGAGGCCGAGCATGAGTTAGGAATCACTCTGAGACATTCTGAGAAAGCTGTGGACTAAACCTGTAAGCTCAGCAGGGATTCTCACACAGTTAGACACAAGGAGTGGTCATGATCTGGTGCAACATTTTATTATATGAACATCCAGGGAGAGAGCCCTCTGAGATTCTAGCTATTCACGAAATCTTGCCAACAACGTCTTGATCATATAAGGGGAGGCTATGTGAACTACCCATACTTTGGAAAATGAAGACTCTCTAGACTCCTGACACAACAATAGCACTTGGTTCAGGCAGGAGTGTCACTGCAGGATGACCTATGAAGGTGGAACCACTTGGGGGAAAATGAGCATAGGCCTGTAGTACACCAATGAGTTAGAAATGGGAGCCTTTCTCTTTGGAACCTCTAGGATCATGCTTAACCAACAATGCAGAAATCTTACAATGAGGATGAGGTGAAGGCACTGACCATCACAGAGAGATGTGGCCCAGAGGATCAGTGGATGCTCATGGTGTCATGTGAAAAACATATGCATGTTAAGGGTAATAGTTGAAGGAGTATGGATGGAGGAATTTTCTTTTAATGAAGAGAGGAAAGAATTTCTGTAGTATATTTTTATTCATTAGAGAACTAGAAACTTTTCATATTTTAGGATAAAATATATAGGAAATATTTAAAAGTTAGAAATTATACAAAATGTAGCCCTAGAGTGTGTTGTGTGAGCATTGTTTGGACCTGAAAATAAATATGGAAAGAAAAAGATGATTGTAAAACAACAGGAAAGATGTCTCTTCTTTTGACTTCTCTCTCACAGTGACTCCTTTTTAGCCTATTAAAGAAACTACATAGGTGAAGGACTCTAGAACATTTTAGAAATTTGGAATGTAATTCTAAGTGTTGCTGTGTTATCTGTTACATTCACTTGGATGGCATTAGGATATCTCTTTATCCAGTGAATGCTTTTTGGGAACATGCTCTACAGAAACCTGTATCCTACCAGGTGACTGGCTTATAGCTGATTTCAAATTACCTGTGTAATGCTTTTAGTTTATCACAAATACTAGTGTTATAACTAAACTTATACATTAAGGGATTTTTTTGTTTGTTGTTGTGGTTGTTTAGAACTCTACTGGTTCTGTAAAATGTCTTTTGGAGCAAAACCATGTGATCATATGTTCTACACATTTTCCATGATCCCAAATTTGTACTGAATTTTATTCAGAAAATGCTCTATGAACTGTGTCCTAAGGATGTGGGGATGTTTGAATAGGAGCATAAAAATGTCTGGGAGACTGGGAATTATGATAAATTAACCTTGAAAAAGAAATTTGTCTCTGAGTGGAACCCAACAAGCAAGGAAGCAAACATGGCTGGAGGTGTGGCTCAGGAGTGGAGTGCCTGCCTGGCGCGCACTAATTCCTGGGGCGGTACAGAACTTTTCTAATGTAGTTTAGCCATTGATGCAGTAATTGTGGCACAGAAACTGTGTGGCTTTCTTACCACTATACTAATAAGAATGGCAGACACAGATTCAATGTGAAGTCTTTTATCCCAGTTCTTAACGGCTTTCCATTGAGTGCTTCCATAACTGTAAGAGAATGCTTGGCCTATTGTCACCTCTTTTGGTCCTTCATGATGAAGCAGGATGCTTTTCCTCATCTTTTTGGCCAGGGAAGACCACAGAGCGGGCCACTGAAGACCACTGAAGCTGACAGTGCCAACAAGAAAGGGCAGTGTCTACAAGCTAAGGTAACTTCCAAACTGAAACCCATGATTCTGTCATTACTTATGACTGCAACACATACATGATATCCAGGTGTCTCTTCTCAAAGGATTGCTCTGCTCCTAGTCCAGATCCATAAATTGCAAGTGATTGTGAGATCTGTGACTACGACCTGAAATTATGTAGCAAGGAGCAGCAAGCAGGTCACTGGGTTGAGGCGCATAGACACTCTAACCCTCCATCAAGCTGCTTCCTTAAAACCTGTGGGATTTCAATACTGGCGTTATTCTCAAACTTGCCATATCAAAATGGTTGGCAGAAGGATATGCTTGGTTCTGGGATTAACTCTATTTTTATGGGTCAAATTCCATGTTCAAGGTGAAGTGAAATGCAGGTTGCTGCGCAAGTTTAATTTGTCTGGATATGTAGAAGCCAAAAACCATTCAGTTGTTATTGGAGGACAATTTCCTATTCACTCTAGGACCATCCCAACAAATGACTCTGATGGGGAACCAGTATCAGCCATGTGTGAGGGGTAAGCCATGGTTATATCTCCTTTTCATGTTAATTTGGGTGACTAGAGAAGAGTGGTTAGCATGGAGCCAGGATTTCCAGTTGAAGTTCTCTGGTTCTGGCTTTATCCCAGTTTATGGGGAAAGGAGTTTTGTATGCTACAGAAAGTTGGTCCTCGGGGGGTGCTCTGTGGGACTGCATAGGAGCAGCAGCAGCAGCAGCTAAGAACTTCTTAGACATGTAGAATCTGGGGTTACAGCCCATATCTGCTGAATAGAATCTAGACTTTCAGAAGACAGCGACAGGTTCACATGAACATTGAGGTTTTGAGAAGCTCAGATGCTGTTCAGGGTGGCTACAGCTTTACTGCTAATTGTTACAAACTCAAGTTCAAACGTCCAGTGTGAGAACCCTGGTTTGTTTCTGAGGTAATGTTCATGGCAAGATTCTGATCTGCAGGAAAATTTTTTTCCCTGCTGCTGTCTCCTCCAAAATACATCAAGAAATAAATTCCTGACACTCAATAAATAGTAATGTATTGTGAGAAAAACAAAATCGATAGGACAGATATCACACACACACGCACACAAACACACGCACACAAACACACGCACACAAACACACACATGGAGAGAGAGAGACAGAGAGGGGGAGAGAGAGTTTGCTTAGATATGAAAGGGAGTGGGAGAATTAAAAGAAAACAAAACAATCATCTGTAATTCCATTTTCATCACAAAGTATTTTCCATTTTTTGTATCCCTTTTTAGATCTTTAAAAAATAAATTTATGATTTTAAGTAGTATGAGCGTAGCACAGGCACTATTTATATTGGACATTATACCTAACGCAGCAGGCTTGCTGCATGATGCTGTTTGGTCATTAGATGCATATTTAAGTATTAATATTGTTGCAGTGTCTTACATCATTAAAACCATGCCAATCACCACTCCTTTCCCTTTATACATTTGTATGCTTCATAGTCTTCTGTTCTGTTGCTAACAAAGAGAGAAGCTTGTGATAAGTCCACAATTACTACTTTCTTCATCTGTCTAATTGATTTCCAGTCTCCTAGTGAAGCAAAGGGCACAAGCATTGATGGTTTGCTTGGCTATCACAGCAGTGGATCCTACTTAATCAGAGCTTTTACTTCTTTCTTAACATTAGATAAAAACTTAACAGTTTATCATAATGTACCATAGTAACATTTCATCTTTCAAATTGTTTAATTTTGTGGCCAATATTTACTGGAAATTCTGAAGTTCATTTTACACAAAAGGTTAGATAATAAAAGGCAATGTACACATTTTTATTTCTATTGTTTTACCTGTTTTTTGATTTGGTTTTGTTTTTCCAAGACAAGGTTTCTCTGTTGGCTGTTCTGGAACTCACTCTATAGACCAGGCTGGCCTTGAACTCACAGAGATCCACCTGCCTCTCCTCTCAGAGTGCTGGGATTAAAAGCATGCACCATCACCACCCAGTTTGTTTTACTTTTTGATTCACAAAGATAGGTCTCAATATTAGCCCTGGCTGGCCAGTACACTGTAATGTAGATTAGGCTAGCCTTGAACTTGTAAAATTTCTCCTGATTCTGCCTTATGAGTGCTGAGATTACAAGTATGTGCCACCATATCCTAAGGTTCCATATTTTTCAGTATGAATTATTTGCCTCTTAGAAATAATTTTGTGTGTTGTATGGTAGAAACAATGTGACAAGTAAAAATATTCATTTGAAAAACTAATTTCCTCATTAGGGTTACTTATGGACCTGTTTAATCATTATGATTATGATTTGAGTAGGTACCGCTTACCTTTATAATGTTTAAAAATATATTTCTTTAAGATTAGCTCTATGTAATTCATTTTCAACATGAAGAATCCACAGTCCCCCAAATGCACTCAGCCCCATCGTTCTCCAAGCTTCTTACACTTTCTCCACATAACACAAATTCTCCTAGTGAGAGATTCTTGTGTAAGACTCACTCTATGTGTTATTCAGGACCTACGGTGAACCTAACCAAATGTTGATTTCATTTTGTCCTCATTAACTTTAACAGTAACAGATGCATAAATTCAAGGAGGGGTTTAAAGACATTTCATTCTGGAATCAACAACTTTAACAAATCACTAGTTTCAGTTAGCGATCTCTTAAATTGCATTAAAGAAAAAATTTTATATTATTTTGAACATATTACAATGAAATGATACAAAGAAGAGAGTGTTTTATCTCTTGCTTTGACTAAAGCACACAAAGGTAAAATTTATAGTAAATGTTTGAAGAAAAAATGATTTGTAGTATGTAACAGTTCTGTGGAAATCATAATAGAAACCAGTGAAGAAAATGCACCACAAACCTCATCTTTTCAGTGATTACCCTATTTATTTTTAGGTATTTTCCCTGTTAATCTTTTAAAGGGCCCACACTGATTTCATGCACTTTTCATTATAGCAAGTTTGCCTCCTGCACATCTCACTAACAGTTCTATTCATAGCACTGTGTCATTTCTTTGTATTAGGTTTTGTTTTTTTGTTTTGTTTTGTTTTGTTTTGTTTTTTAATGATGGGAAATAATCCCACACAGCTGATGAGCCACTGTTAGACATAGAAGATTATTCTAGTTTTTCAAGATTGTAAATAATTCAGTTTGAGGCAGATAGCTTTTCCCTTTGGGAAGAACTAATTCTTTGCCGGATTTAAATGTTACAGGCTCAACACATGGATGCTTTTCTAGCTCTTGAGATGAAATGCTACCTTACTTTAAAAAGATACTGCTGTGCTTATTTTGAAAATGTATAATGCCACCAGTGTGAACTTGGAAACTACATAACAGGATGGAGCAGCCTCTTCTGCCCTAGTCCCTTCTGTTTTCTACTTTTCTTTTCTTTAACTTTAACTTTTCTTTAACTTCTTCTACTTTTCCCCCACTCTCTGTCTTCCAAAACTATTTATCTTTCCCTTCCAGGAAAGTTACACCTTCTCTGGTTGTAGTAACTTCTCAGGGGCTGTCTGTCTGTAGCCTCTCCCTGTCTCTCTAGCATCCTTCAAGCCTTGATGTATTTCTTAGTTCACCCATTCTGCATGCTCCTTGTATTTCATTGCACATACTTCTATTTCCATCACCGTGCTTCGTTACTTTTCTCTTTCCTTACATAGATCAACATTTCATGGGCAAAGAAATTGAAAACAAGCTCTTCAGTACTGTGTCTGTAATTTACAACACCAGAAGAACTCAACATGTACATACTACATGAAAGGCAAAACTAAACCAAAACACAAATGAAATAGACTGGTCAGAGAGATGGCTCATTTGTTAAAGTCCCTGCCTTTCAAGAATAAGGAGCTGAGGCAGAGGTCCCAGGATCCTCACAAAACAAGCTGGGTGTCATGGCAGGCACTCTGTGATCCCAGTGCTCAATAGACTGGGACAGGAGGATCACTAGGTTTGCTGGCCAGCCTGGCTAGCCAAGTCAAGATACAGGTGCAATGAGAGGCCATCTCAAACAATGAGGTGGTGGAAAGTCACTGATGGAGACACCTGATGTTGACATCTCTTCTCCAGACATGCATCAGAATATGCACATGCACAGACAGGAAGAAAAGTTTCAAATTGTGAATATGGATATTTACTATTAACTATTGAATTTAAAATATTTTCTAAGCTGAAAATATAAAGTAGAATGTTACAGCTAGCTACAGAGGATATTAAGAGAGTGGTTACTGAAATAACTGTTTTGTGCAGTTTTGTTAAAGTATGGTTAGAATTCAGGTAAAAAAGAGGACTAGAAGAAGGATTTTGGTGTTGTTTCATGTAGAAAGTCTAGAAAACCATAAGGTGATGGACTTCGGGAGAAGTATTTCCCTTTTTAATGGCTGTGGGATTAAAAAGTAGGAGGCTCACATTCATGTTTTTACGTAAGAACAGCAGAAAGAAGACAATTTCAATTAAACATCTCTCAACAGCGAGATGCCCTGTGCAGTTGAAGTCATAGTAAACTTTGATTTGTTAACTGTTTTTAACATAAGTATTTAATTTATTAAAATTATTTTTATCATTATCATCAAAAGTTGGAACCACTCTCTTGAACTGAAGCTCCTTCCCTGAGAGCACAGCACCTATACCCCACACCCCGAGACCCCACCTCTACCACCCAGCCCCCCACCCCGACCCCGGTGGCCAGTGTCTCACAGAAGCTTTTCCTTTCCAGGTTTAACTTCCGGGGTTTCCGCTGGATGAAAACCATGATCCACACAATCAAGGAGATTAATGAGAGGAAGGACATTTTGCCCAATCACACTCTGGGCTATCAGATCTTTGACACCTGTTTCGCCATCTCCAAAGCAATGGAGACATCATTGGTGTTTCTTACAGGGCAGGAAGAAACCAGGCCCAATTTCAGAAACAGCACTGGAAAATATCTGGCAGGAATTATTGGATCAGGGGGATCGTCCTTGTCAGTTGCTTCTTCAAGAATTCTGGGGTTATATTACTTACCTCAGGTATCTCAGAATAATGTGCTATGTACTTATAAAGAAATACAACTTCTTTGCTGTGCATGATGCAGGATGTTTTTAATCCCAGCACTCGGGAAGCAGAGGCAGGCAGATCTCCATGAGTTTGAGGCCAGTCTGGTCTACAAAGCAAGTTCCAGGAAGGCCAGGGCTGTTACACACGGAAACCCCTTCTCAGTGGGATAAAGAAAAAATGAAATACTGTGTGGAAATTATTGCAGATAGCAGTGAGGTCCAGCGCTGCTGGGCTAAGCTACAGAGACAGTAGAGGACGGGCGGGTGCTTCCAGTAACTCTGTAGAGCAGTGTAGCTAAGCACTATTTAGAGGTGACTTGGGATTGCTCCCTCTCCTGGAGCATCCCACTTGTGCTAACAGAGTGGTGATGCAGTGATTTGGAGTTTCAATGGCTGTGCATTAAAGAATCGGGATGTATTGATATGAATGACGAGCAAGCTTATTGGTGGTACTGAGTCATGGCAGTATCCCCGGCATAGAAGTTCACTCTCTTTTCCTTTCCTCTCTCCATTCTCCAGTCCCTCCTCTCTACTATCTTCCTTCCCCTTTCTTCTTCTTATTCCCTCCCTTCCTTCCTCCCTTCTTCCTTCCTTCCTTCCTCCCTCCCTCCCTTCTTCCTTCCTTCCTTCCTTCCTTCCTTCCTTCTTTCTTTCTTTCTTCCTTTCTTTCTTTCTTTCTTTCTTTGATCCTTTCTTTCTTTCTATCATTTTCTTGGCATACTGGGGATAACAATCCAGAGACTAGCTCATGCTAGACAAATGCTATACTACTCAGCCATACATAGTATGTAACTTTGAGGACTTCAAATGTAAGTATGGGAAGAAGAGGAAAGTACTGTGAAACAGAATACAAGGAAAGGTATATCTTAGAGGTGGACGTCATGTTGCTCTCATGCAATCTACAGCTGTGTGAGCTTTATCTTCCACTAATTCTCATAGAAATTCAAATATAGGCTAAAAGCCTCTAGATATATTTCTCTGTGACGTCTTTAATATATTTGAAAATAAATCTGTTTAATACTTTGATAGTACCTCTTCTTGAAATCAGCCAAGTGATTGTGGTGCATTCCTTGAATCCCAGCACTCAGGCAGCAGAGGCAGGCAGATCTCTGAGACCAGCCTGGTCTACAGAGTGAGGTCCAGAACAGCCAGAATTACAACAGAGAATCCCTGTCTCAAACCCCACCTCCTTCCAAAAGAAAAAGAAACCTTAAAATCAAGGATATGTTAATATTATGTTAATGCTTTTGTGGGGAATCAAAGACTCAGGAGGTTCAACTATCAAGATCTTATATGATAAATAGATTAGCAAAGCTTAGAAATCTAATGCCATTGCTTTTTGAAAAGATTGGTTCTTACATAATACCATCCATGAATTTGCTGTTTGTGTGGTTAGAAAGGAGAACATAAACATTAGCCAGTGGAAGAAGAACAGAAAAATGCAAAAATAAAATAAAGTAGCATTCATGAAGGAATCAATCATTTGGAGCTATGCAGTTATAATATAGATCAGCCTGGAGGCGATGTATTAGGGACATGATGTTGGATGGGGGAAAAAAGTAACAGGTTCTGAGGTGCAAATCAGCAGCATGGAGGGTATGGTACAGCAAAGACACATGAAGATTGCCAGGAAGCTCACCTGATCTGCATGTGTAGGCTCCCTAGATGCTAAACAAACACAAACTACTGACCAAGTGAGGAAAACATACTTTTTCATTTATCTAGCTACATACATAAAAAGAGAGCTTCTGGTAATTTCTTTGGATAACAGTGTTTAGACTTTTGGTTGGATTAGAGAGTTCTCTCTCTCTAAAGCTGAATTTTAGGACCTACATACTCAGGAGTCCTAGCAGAATGAAACTAAATGAGAGAAGAAAGAAAAGAAGGGAGCTAAGGAGCACACAGGGGACTGGTGCTCCTGGGCAGACTGAGATGCGGACTCAGTCCATCATCTCTCCACAAGAGGTGCTCAGCTGATGGCGAGTCTGAATATCCTGACTCTGAGGAGCCACTAACCTCCAGGAAGATAAAGAAAAGAGCAAGTCACCTCTCCGACAGTGCTGTGAACCCACCCATGAAAACTAGTGCATTGAGTGTCTTTACCTGAACAGTTGACAACCTTGGCATCTTTTGTATTGACAGGACAACCAAAGTGTCACCTCCAATAGTCCCCAGCCACTGAATGGAAGCACCAGTAGAAAGCCATTGTCTAAGTTACGATGTAAGGTTAAAAGGAGAACTGTCCAGCCTCCTCCCCTCAGAATATTCTGAAGCTGTTAAGATTTGGCTCTAGCTTTCTATATTTCTATATTTCTAACTATAAATATTTTCTATTGTAGGTGGGCTATACCTCTTCCTGTTCAATTCTTAGTGACAAATTCCAGTTTCCGTCTTATCTTCGTGTAGTCCCCAGTGATAAGATCCAGTCTGAGGCCATGGTGACTCTCATCAAACACTTTGGTTGGGTCTGGGTAGGTGCTATTGCAGCTGATGATGATTATGGAAAATATGGAGTAAAAGCCTTTAGGGAGAAAATGGACAGTGCTAACCTTTGCATTGCTTTCTCTGAAACCATTCCCAAAGTCTATTCCAATGAGAAAATGCAAAAAGCTGTTAATGCGATAAAGAGTTCCACGGCCAAAGTCATTGTCCTTTATACTTCTGACATTGACCTCAGCCCTTTTGTACTGGAAATGGTTCACCATAATATAACCGACAGGACATGGATAGCCAGTGAAGCCTGGATTACCTCAGCCCTCATTGCAAAGCCTGAGTACTTCCCATATTTTGGGGGAAGTATTGGATTTGCAAATCCGAGAACCACCATACCAGGATTGAAAGAGTTTCTTCTTGATGTGCACCCTAGCAAGGATCCAACTGATGTCTTAACCATTGAATTCTGGGAAACGGCTTTCAACTGTACCTGGCCCAATAGCAGTGTGCCTTACAATGTGGACCACAGGGTGAATATGACTGGTAAGGAAGACAGATTGTATGACATGTCTGATCAGCTCTGCACTGGAGAGGAGGAGTTGGAAGCTCTGAACAATACCTATCTGGATGTGTCTCAGCTAAGAATCAGTAACAATGTCAAACAAGCTGTGTATGCTATGGCTTATGCCCTGGATCGATTAGACAGATGTGACATATCAGAGTCAGAAAAAACACAAACCAGATGTTCCTCTATACCTGACTTTGAGCCCAATGAGGTAAGCTGTTTGACCCAATGATATATAACATGAGGTGAAATCAAGTTTTTGCTGCCAATTGATACCATTAAAACTGCGGATCCGCTTCTATATGGCTTCATAGCATTATCACTCCCCAAAATGGCTTGTCTGGATGGCATCTAGAAGCCTAGATGCCTACATGTTCGCTTTAAGTCCTCATTTGTCGTCAGAATCATTAAGATGGTTGTCAGTAATAAAAGTACTGTCACTCACAAAAAAAAATTCCTTTTACAAAATAGTCTGTTTATCGTCATAGAAATGAAATTTTAAAGGTAAATACTGTGTTTAAAATATGACTTAGTGACTCTGCTTTATTCTTTTTGTCTGTTCGTCATATACAATATGTAGCATGTAAGTCTAAATAACTGCTTGAGTTCCAATAGATCATGTCCATGTTAGGCAAAGACATGTGTGTCCTCCAGTTTAGGATGATTCCTGGATACTGTGTGCAATTTCCCTCACACTCCAGCACCCTTATGTTAATCATTGGTCTTGTCTATCTTGAAGGGAAATCTAGAAGATGTAGATTCTGTGCAATGTAGAACAGACCACACAAAAACATAGGGATCAGGGGGTAAAAACTACAGGGAGTTATCTGGAAGATACACATCCATGTTGCCTGTCCTTGGTCTTTATCAAACAACTCCTGTTGGAACCTAGTAGCTTTATTAATCATGCCAAGTGTGGTCTGTTCTATATTACAAGAAATCTACATCTTCTAGTTTTCCCTTCAGGGCCAGAACAGGGATGCTGGTCTGTCTTCTTCCTTGCCTGATCATTACCACTTTCCTCATGGATCACATTCTGTCAGTCCCACAGAGGCCACAGTAGCAGCGACCCTTGCATTTCCCTTTGACTTTCATTTTCAAATTGGCCCACTACATTCAGTGCTGGCTCTCCTTAGTCACCTAGCTGTCACCACACAATCTGCGGCCCCACCGCTCACCATCCAACATGTGACTTTTCTTTCTTTGAGTGTTCTTCTTACCCTTGATACTTTGTTTTACAGTTGTATTGTATTGTATTTCACTTGATGTGTATGGGTGTTTGCCTGTGCGGGCACCACACAGCATGCCTGAACCCATGGAAGTCAGAAGAGGGAGCTCAGATCCCTTGGAAAAAGATTAACAGATGGTTGGGAAGCACCATGTGGTACCTAGAATTAAACCTGGGTCCTCTGAAAGAGCAAGAAGTGCTCTTAACCACTAGGTCATCAGTCCAGCTCCTTATCCTTAACAGTTTTAGTCAGCTCTGGTCAGATATTTTTATACTGATTTTCAATTTGGGTTTATATATTTTTTATCATAAATAGGTTGAACATATACATTATTTGGAAAAATAACTGAGATGATATTATGTCTATTTTTAGATTAATTTAATTTTATGTGTATAAATGTTTTGTTTGCTGTATGTGTATGTACTACATGCATGCCTGATGCCCATAAAGGTCAGAAGAAGATGTTGGGTTTCCCCTGGAACTGGAGTGACCGACTTATGATGCGCCATGTGGCTACTTGGAATCAAATCTTAGTCATCTCAAAGATCAGCAAGTGCTATAAATTGCTGAGCCATTTCTCTAACCCTAATTGTGTCCTTTTTTAACAATGAATATCAGAATTCAGATGATATAATTATCTTTCATCATTGCTGTTAAGGATGTCAGCATTTTTCTCACCAGAACACACTATATTTCTCTATGGAATTAATAATTATCTTGTGGGAGATGAGTTTGGCAACTCATGCCTTCTGTCCTAGTTTAGAAAGGATCACCATGAGTCCAGTGCTAACACTGGCTACATTGTGAGTTCCAGGCCAACCAGACATAGAGTAAGGCCCTGCCTCAAGAATCAAAACAAATTGACAGCAGTATTTATCTTGCTGAGAAATATTCTCCAGCTCTAACACTTGCTTTCATCATACTTTTTCCCCACCAATTTTAGCATCCACTGAAAATCATTCTTGCCCTAAATACCTATTCCTTTGCTGCTTGAAAAGTGATTCTTTTGCCATTTCCCTCATTCCATCTACAGAGTATCTATACTTCTACTCCTCCTCTACCAATTCTGGGTTATCATGATAGACTGAAGGAAATTTCTGTTCTATGAGTGGTAATCCACAAATGACTGATTATGCTGCCAGAAGCTCAAAATTTGATTGTTGGGAGCCAATTTAAGTAGGCTTTGTAGGTATTCCCTTTGTTGATATCCTGTCTATCATTTCTAAGAACTTCCTTTTCTGAGAAACCTCCAAACATTACAGCTTCATTTTGTACTTTCTCTGCACAGCTTTAAAGTCAGTTAATTTCTCTAGAGTGTGCTGTTTCCAGTTACTAGCATTCAGAACTCAGAAAACAAGCAAGATCCAAAATCTAGGTATACTGATTTGAGTTTTATTATCAGCTTGACCTAACCCAGAATCACCTAGGAAGAGGAACTCTTAACTGAAGATTTTCTCAGATCAGATTGCCCTGTGTCTGTAAGAGCTTGGCTTGATTGATGATTGTTGTGGGAGGGCTCAGTCTACTTTGAGTGGAACTACCTCTAGGCAGGTGGGTCTGGACAATATAAGAAAGATAGCTCAGCATAGGTCATAGAACAAATTCGTAAGCAGTTTTCCTCCTCTATGGTTCTGCATCCAGGGTCTTGCCCTGATTTCCTTCAACTGGAGATTGTGACCTGGAATTGGAAGCCAAATAACTCCCTCTTCCCCAAAATTGCTTTTGTCCAAGGTATTTGTCAAAGCATCAGAACAAAACTAGAACAACAGATGTGGTCACCGGTACTAAGAATGTTCTGATAAATATAGAATGATAAACTATATTTATCTTTATCCCCTGTATAAGGGGTACCAGTGCCAGGCACCATTGTAGCACTGGCCATGGCCTTTCTGCACTATGAAATCTCAGACTGCAGAGGTGTCCTCTGAAGGAATTTTCCTGCTAATCTTTTATAGTCCAGCTAAAGTGGACACTTTCTAGAAATGAAGAATTTCCAGTTGCCTAGATCAATAAGCAATTGCCTCCCCTATGCCTTTAGCATTCCTTCTACAATAGCAACTCTGGTGTGACAAGACTTTGTCTGGGTAGATGCAACACACACACCTACTCACCCCAGAGAGGGAGCCCATCCCAGATCAAAGTCCAACTTAGTAAACCAATATGTTTTATTGGGGTTACTTAAGAGAATATGAGTGGAACGTTACATATAGGAACAGAAATGACTCAGAGATAGTTGCATCATCAGCATGGATGAGAGTGCACAAAAACTGGGACTCTGGAGCACATTGCACAGCCTTCAGGCATCTCAAAGGAGAGTGTCCTTTCCAAGGTGGTCTAAACCTCTTCCAGGCAGCTCAGTTGGTTTCTGTTTCTTCCAGGCAAATGAACTGGTTTCAAGAGTCTTTTTTGCAGCTTGGCTTCTCTGTATCTTCTGAGCACTTTAGCTCTACTAGTCTGAAAGGGACTCTTAGCTTTCGTTGCTTACTCTGGCAGGGTGAGGCCCTGGTGGATCTCATCTGTTTCAGGAAGTTCCTGAAACTATTTTGAGTTGTTTACCTTCCTGCTTAAAAGGCTTTCCTAAAAGGATGTGATGTTTCAATTTGGGAGAAAATGGCTATACAACAGCAATGTAAAGTATATGGAATTTAACTTTTAGTGCTACTAGACTGTAAGATTTTCAAAGGGATGCAATAGCTATGGACCCTCGAATCCTTACATAGGGAAAGTGTGATTGGGGGACAAAAAATATTCTAATATTCCCCTGTCTCTTGATATGGGGATATCATACTGCTAAGCATTATTATAAGCTTATATTAGTCTAGCAAAAACACATAATTTTAATATACCTCAGAGATAAATTAATATGGTCAGTGGCCAAAGTTAGCAAAAATGAGTAAAATTAAATTAATCCCATTATTTAATCCAGTATATCTAAAATACTATTTAACATGTTATAATTTTGATATTAAAATAATGATGTAAGATGATTAATTAGATAACTGTCACTCTTTTTATATCTTTACAACAGAGTATGCATATTACATTCACAGCACATCTCAATTTAGCCAACCACTTGTGTGTTTGAATTACACTGTGGCTAGAAGATATCAGATGTGGTAACAAAAACAGGGTAGTAGGAAAAAGAATCTCAAGAATTACATATAAGCTTAAATCTACTTTATAAATCTTTATTTCTCTAGGCAATTCAATGTTTACAAATTACTTTTCCCTTCTACTTTTTATCTCCCTCTTCCTTTTTAGCTACTACATTATTTTAAGGGAATGAAATTTACTACCCATGATGGAAAACAAATAGAGTTTAACACGGATGGAGATTTAGCAAATGGATATTATGATATCCTCAATTGGCAAATAGATCATGCTGGAGACATTGCCTTTGTCAAGGTTGGAGAATACAAATTCCATGGTTCTGATTTTGAACTCGTTCTTCCAAGGAATTCAAAGTTATTTTGGAACACTCAATCTTCAAGGGTGAGTCGTTTTGATACAGTTTGTGTGTGTGTGTGTGTGTGTGTGTGTGTGTGTGTGTGTGTGTGTAGAGAGAGATATAGATATGTTTTTGTTTCTTCAAGCACTAAATAAATCCAAAACATTTGAGGTTTTTATCCATATTCCAAATCAATTTCCTTAGTATAGCAGTTGTTTCTCCACGTTGTTGTTTGTCTACTTTGAGTTTAAAAAGTTACACTAAATCTCATGAGAATTTTAATATAATTTAGTAATGTATTGATATTTTGAGAATGTTTCAGTAGAATATACTAATTTTATTCTTAATCTTCTATATTAAACCTGGGGTTATGATTATATAATAAAGTTGTTATATACATAATTCAAACATATTTAAATTTTACCAATAGCAACAAAATTGTTTTTTATGCCATAAATTCTATGTTTTTGTAAGCTTAACATTTTTTAGGTTTGGTTTTGGGTTTCTTGTTTGTTTGTTTGTTTGTTTGTTTTTGTTTTTTGAGCTGCAATCTTACTATATATCTCAAGTTGTCATTATGCCTGGCTCAGAAAACATATTTTACCTGTCCTATAAATAATAATTGCCCCAGATTAATATATAAACTGATTTTCAAATGTTGTATTTATTCTAGATTTCAAGATGCAGAATATATAAATACAAAGAGGCCTGGGGTTACTATTGAAATTTCTAAATTTGTCTACCAAGAAAATATGCCAAGCTTTGTCTAAGCTATATCTCTTTTTACCTCCAGAGTTGCTTTCATGGAAACTTCCACTTTTCCACCTTTCTACAAGCTACTTATGATAGATGTCTACCTGTAATAAATAATATTTTTGGATGCCTTTGCTGAAAGGAAATGCCTTTCAGAAGCTTAAGAGGTTTACTGGGGTCACAGGTATCATCAAAATATGAACAGAGTTTGCAGACTGGGCATGGGCTGTCCCATGCCCACCATATCATGTGATATTAATTAGGTCTTGATCACCAGGATTACAAAGACCTGTCATTAGAGTTAGATCAGAAACTCCAGAGTCAACCACAAGACTGTCCTTCAGTAGAAGTTATTTCTAGGCTCTCCATAGTGTAAGGCTCTGTCCGTTATCTTTGCTCGGTATCCTGTGTTCATCTCCCTTACAAAGAGGACACACATCGCTCTGGAAACACAAATGAGAACTTTCTTGGTTTCACAATTGGAGAAGGTTCAGGGCTTTGTTATATCCACTGTTTTTCTCTTTGCTAGCTTCCCCACTCAGTCTGCACAGATGTGTGTCTTCCAGGGACCCGGAAGGGGATTCGCCAGGGGGAGCCCATATGCTGCTTCGATTGCATCCCATGTGCTGATGGATATGTGACAGAGAAACCAGGTAGAGATGCTCATTTTCTCATTTTTAGTAATGCAATTAGATTAACCAAGTGTTGTCAATGAGCTCCTTGTGATTTTCTTACAGAAAGGTGTAAGCAGCCAATAACAAAATTCATAAAACCTGTAAAATTATCCAATGTGTACTGTCAATAAAGGAAAACATTAGTTTTTACTCCTGAACCTGTTACACTCAGAAAAGGCCTCCTACAGTGAAGCTGATAAGGAAACACCAGACAGAATACACGAAACGTGAAATACGAATAAACTCAGAAAGCCTTCAAACTATTTTTTGTTTTTAACATAGTCTCAATATTAACTACATTTAGAGAAAAGTCACCGATTCTCTTTAGGTTCTAATCACTGAAAGTGTACACATTGCACAGCTGCTTCTGCCTGAAGCTCCTACAGCAGCCTGCTCAGTTTCTACTATCTGGAGCTGAGTTTTGGGCAGGCTTGAAATGTGGCCTTTTTGGCAAACATTAATTTTCATTTCTATTTTCTGTTAAAAAATAAAGCAGTTGCAGTTTGTCTTTGGTCCTTAAGAACAAATGGTTTTAAGGTACAATGGGTTAAAAAAAATGAGCACACTGTAATCTGGACAACTCCTTGGCTACAGGTCTCTTAGTCTCCACATAGAATTCCAGCCTAGAAGTCAAGGCAGCACTCAGTGATTACTACAAACTCCAGTCTTCACCTGAACCTTTGAGTGAACATTGAGTAGATCCATTCCATCATCTGCCATATTCTCACCTAAGTAGCTTTTTCCTCCTCATCAATACCTCCTCTTAGAGCCTCCATCCAGATAGACAGAGCCTTCTCAATCTCAGGGACTGTGGTTGGTGGTTTTGCTTTGCTTCTGATCCTCATCCTCTCTGTTCATTCAGATGAACATATGGAGTTGGGGACATTTGAATGGGCACATACATGAGTCTCCTCCACGAGGGTGTGTTGAATGAGAGACTCAAAACACAAGGGGTTTAACTACCTGTGTCCCAGTCCTTTGGATCGTTTCACCTCAGTAGCTGTGACTTTCTCATTCATGGGTTGTTCTGGGGTTGGGGAGAATGAAAGGTACACACCACTGGAAATGAACAATTCAAGAAAGGCTATGATTGAGAAGAAATGCTCAATTTCTAAATTGAAGACAACTCTCAATATTTCACAGCATCTGTACCACCAAGGCCATTGCCCCACTACTAATTCTAAGATAACACACACACATGTATGTGTGTGTGGGTGTGTGTGTGTGTGTGTGTGTGTGTATGTAGTATATATATTTATGTAGCATATATATTTATGTATATTATATCCATTGGATTTCCACTAAACCTTGCTCTGGACTGTTCACAGTTACAAGTGACACTAGGTTGCCCAGCAGTCAATTCTCTGTTCTTTCTCAACAGGCCAAAGGGAATGTGACCAATGTGGTGAAGATGACTGGTCCAATGCACAGAAGAACAAGTGTGTGCCAAAAGAGGTGGAATTCCTCGCTTATGAGGAGGCCCTGGGGTTCACTCTTGTCATCCTCTCCGTCTTTGGGGCTCTTGTGGTCTTGGCGGTCACCGTTGTGTACGTGATCCGCAGGCACACTCCACTGGTGAAAGCCAATGACCGGGAGCTGAGCTTCCTCATCCAGATGTCTCTGGTCATCACGGTGCTGTCATCCATGCTGTTCATAGGCAAGCCATCCAACTGGACCTGCATGGCTCGCCAGATCACCCTGGCACTGGGCTTTTGCCTTTGTTTGTCTTCCATTCTTGGAAAGACTATTTCACTCTTTTTTGCCTACCGGATTTCCGTGTCCAAAACCCGTCTTACATCCATGCACCCTATTTTTCGGAAACTCATTGTGCTCATCTGCGTTCTCGGGGAGATTGCTATATGTGCAGCTTACTTGGTGTTGGAGCCTCCAAAGCTATTCAAGAACATTGAAACTCAAAATGTGAAGATCATCTTCGAATGCAATGAAGGCTCTATAGAGTTTCTGTGCTCCATATTTGGCTTTGATGTGCTCCTGGCCTTGCTGTGTTTTCTTACAACCTTTGTGGCCCGCCAGCTGCCAGATAACTACTATGAAGGGAAATGCATCACGTTTGGGATGCTGGTCTTCTTCATTGTCTGGATCTCTTTTGTCCCCGCTTACTTGAGCACCAAAGGCAAATTCAAAGTGGCTGTGGAAATATTTGCCATTTTGGCATCCAGCTATGGCTTGTTGGGCTGCATATTTCTTCCCAAGTGCTTCATTATTTTGCTGAGGCCAAAGAGGAACACTGATGAAACTGTTGGTGGGAGAATCCCCACTGTAGACAGGAGCATCCAGCTGACCTCAGCTTCTGTGAGCAGTGAGCTCAACAACACCACAGTGTCGACTGTTCTGGATGAGTAGCGTTGTGATCTCCATGTGACGTGCAAAGGTGGATGATGACCTGGCTTGCTCTTCCCTTTTGGGCTTCTTCTGAAGCAGATGCTTGATATCCTCGGGTAATTTTGAGGATTTGCCGTTCCATAATATAGTCTAAGTGTAGGAAATGTAATCTTAATCAGCAAGATATCATTCGTAATGATTACATTACGACATCATTGAAATTGGAAACTGTTTTATTAGAACATATTATTGGGATTTTAGAGCACAGGATATCACACGTACAACTTGCATGAAATGAGAAGAAAAGTCTCAGGAACATATTCACCAAATTAAGTTTCTATGTCTATCATATCAGGAATAGGAAAACTTTTCTACGGGACGAAATCTGCCCTAGGATTTCCTAGAGAACAGCAAGTGAGAAAGTGTCAGTTTGAAAACATTCTTCTGAGAAACAATAGAGATCAGAGAGAAACAAGGAGATCAGAGGCCAGCAAAACATCTTGCATCTTAATTCCCTTTAAAATCCTTGATTTCAAAGTATGATAATGTTTACCCAGAACAAATAACAGTATGCAAGATTTGGGTGGGGGAGGATTCAGTGCTATTTGCCATTTCGTTATGCAGAGTTACATAGAATTTAGTCCCTCTCTAGAAATGTGTTAAAACATTTTCAATCTCCTATTCTTCTTGATAAATGACATGTAGATGTAGATAGAGGATTACTGTGATGATGAAGATGATAGATAGATAAATTAAACAGGCAGAAAGCATAATTTATGGAAATACTGACCAGCCAAAACTACAAGTGAGTATTTGGTGAGACTGTCAAGAGGAACAGAAAGTGTTCTGTCTCTGAGAGAGCTTAATAATGTTTGTGAATTTTACTCAATCAAACTGGACAGATACATCTGGGCATGCTGTAGCGGAAAGTGGTAAGAGGATGACTAGCTTAGCAGAACAAGCCAGGTACTTATTTACTGATTTTTATCATTCCAGATCATCGAATGACCATGCCAGAGCAGATAAAGGTTCAGCTTTTATCCCTATGATTTAAATGTGATGTTATGTCAAGAGTCAGGAAGTTTCAAAAGTGATCATATTTGTCGGAGGCAAAGTGTGGAGGCACCAGTATTTTCTGGACACACATCTGTTACTCATCCTCCCCCAGTTTTCCCCAGACCTCTGCACCACAGCCCCTATAACCAGTAGATGAGAATTTGTACAACAGTATGAAGAGCAGGGAAGGTATTTTCTTTGGCTGTTTATTAGTTCCCTTTATTTATTTGGCACTTCACTCATATGTATACTTTAGGAAAGAAAAGGGTGTTTTTTTTGAAAGCAATAAAATGAAAATCTGGGTACCTTTATATGTTTCAGTTAGGCATACAGCTGGAGCATTCTCAGTGCTCCATCTTGAGACTACAAATAAGATGGATGCTAGCTTAAGTCTAACACATTGGTTTGCTCATACATTCAGAATACTTCCACATCCATGTCTTTACCGAGAGGTTGATCATTGAACTTATGGTCTCTAAAATGAGCATTCCAGAAGTTCATTTAATATCAAAGACTCTATCACTTCCTCACACCACATTGCAGTAAAACTGTCTCCTCTGAGATGTTCTGCACACTTACACTTGTGATTAACAGTAAGTCCTACAACAAAGCGTTAGTTGTACCCCCACATGTAATGCTACTGTTTTCTTGTGCAGCTGTATAATCTTAAAGTCCAATTTTATCTAAAATCATGTCAAGCTACCCCTTGTTTATTTAGCACATATGTATTGTTATAAAAAAGGCTTTTGACACTTAAAAATAAAAAATAATCTTCCTGTAAAAGTGATGATAGCCTAATTTGTAGTATTCCCTTATTCTTTGTAATCAATGACTCATCAAATATTAAAATACGTCTTGCAACATTGAAAGTTATTTTCTCTTTGGCAAAAAAGTCTATCTAAACATGTTGTCTTGTTAAAGAATCTCAGAATTTGCTGTAGATGAGGACTTGCCTAGACCTTGCATTGGGAATTGGGGAACAGCTTAGAACCAATTTCAGCGTGCTGCATCAAAATTATGTGGTTGCTGTTTTGAGAAGTAGCATGTAGATCAATCACATGACAAACAAAACTGCAAAACATCTTCCTTTGGGCTGACCGGATATATGCGGGATGAAGGGGTGTTTTGTTTGTTTGTTTCTGTGATGATTCTTTTGAGCTACTTAAACCCATTCAACATAATTTCATATTAATTAATCTTGTTAGCTAATTTTTTGGTAGTTAACTCATGTAAGAAAATGTCCAATAGGAAGCAAATACATTAACAGAAGGGGTGCTGCATTTCAGATGGACCACCTTGAAACAGCCCTAGTCTCATCTCTTTTCTACCTCTCACCTCCCAGAGGGTCTCCATCAAAGTGAACCCATCGTGAATCTAGCTGACTTAGCCCTGTCTGGTGTTGAACAGCCTCCAAACTGCTTCGTTTTCAACAGTTGACCCTTCTTACCCACAGCCGTTTAACACGACTTACCTCCACTTCTACAACTTCCTAAGTCTCCTGCCTTTACTTATTTCCTAGTTTGCTTCTGTCACTGCCATAAAACAGTGACTAAAAACAACTTTGGATGGGTTTATTTCATCTATCAACTCCTAGGTCACACTCCACCACTGAGGGAAATCAGGGCAGGAGCTCACAGAAGGAATCTAGAATCAGGAACTAATACAAAAACCACGAAGGAACTCTACTTCCTATGGCTTGCTCAACTTACTTTCTAATACAACCCAGGACACCTGCCCAGGGTGCACTACTCACAGTGGACTGTGTCCTCCACAAGATAATGCCCCACGGATATGTCAATGGACCAGTTTGATGAAAGCAATTCCTCAGTTGAAGTTCCCTCTTTCATGTGACTATTTCATGTCAAGTTGGCAAAAACTAACCAGGGAACTTGTTTCCACATTGTTCACCCTTTAATACTCTAATAATATTTCATCCATACACACATAAAGTCTAGAAAGCCTAATATGCTCCATATTTTGGATCATGCACAGGAGATTTTGAAAGACCTCTTGCCACTTACCATACTTTAACATAATAGATAATAAACTGAAAATTACTCTATGTGTAATATAGCTATGGTTCTAGTAAGATGGAGAAGAGACAAGCTAATTCGGGGCAAAGGAAGGCTTTGTGGGTGATACGATGAACAAATTCATGAAGGGATAGGAAGAAGTAGAGATATGAGAAAAGAATGAGATGCTACATTTCTTCTACATAGCCTAGTGTAGGACTCTGCCTCTTTCTGTATCTCTGGACATTCTCTGCCTTTTACTTGAGCTGTCTTCTCTCATTGCTGTCACTATCTCTATATATCTTTATATCACAAATTTACTTTGTGAAAGTCACTTGAGTCATGCCTATCATCTATCTTTAGAACCTTACCATCTAAAACATGCCTTGTACATAACCGACACTCAACATTCTAATGAATAGATGAGCAAAGTTACACAAACAGCCAACCACTCGCCTCGCAAGGCACAGGTGCAAAGTTTCAAAGGAAAATGTGGAGGAAAGGTTCGGTGTCTACAGAGGAACAAGAGGGAATGGGGTGGAAGGAGGTTTTGGGGAAACACACTGCGACTCCAAGATGGTGGGCGTCAGCAAGATCCACTCGTACATCAGATGGGGAAGGGGTCAGCCAGAGCCACACGCACATCAGACTGGGAAGATGGGCAGAGAGCAGGACTGGGAAAAAGTAGGAGGGAAGGCAAAGGGGAGAAGGAGGTTCGAAAAGGAGGTTCCCCCTTATTCATATATTTCTACAATATTTTTCTTCGAAGAAACAGGAATAGTTTCTGTTCCCTCCTCACCCTTCATTCTCTTCTCTACTGATGGTCACTGTGAACAGAATGTGTTTTGAGCATCTAAAAGTAGAGTACTTATAACCTTTAGATAGAAGCACTAACCCTAATCTGTAAAAATCACTGTGAGACTTGGCTTTTTACATTTTTAGAAGACTGATATTATCCCCTGGCACTTTGGAAAACAAATTCAGATACAAAAGTCACAATATGAAAATTGGAATAGATCAGATGTATTTCAGTAGGTTAACTGCAGTGACAAATAAGCTATAGATCTCAAATCTTCACAGATCAACATCTAGTGCTAACTCTACGTGTGTGCCACTGGCCAGGCTCCTTTTCTGGCTGGCCCTCTCCAGGCAGGAACTGGAGGTGCAGCCTCTGTTCTCTGCTCTCTGCCCTACTCCTCAGAGGTTTGTGATGGTTAATGTTATCAACCTGACAGAACCTAGAGTCACCTTGGAGCTGCACCTGTAGGAGAGTATTTTAATTGCATTAATCTCAATTGGAAGATCTACCCACCATGAATGGCTCCATTCCCTGATAGGGACCTCGGACTGTATGAAATGGAAGAGTGAGTGTGATAAAAAACCAGCCTGTCCTATAGATCCTTAAATTACAATCTGATTTCAAATGCATTTCTAATTCCTCTTGGCTAATGCCTTAAATCCTGTTCATGTGTAACTACCAACCATGTCCCCAAACAAATGCCAGTCTGTGGCATAACACTGAGGATGATGTTTTATACTTTTTTGAGAATATAATTACATCATTTTCCCCCTTCCCTTTTCTCCTTCCAAACCCTCCCACATAGTCCTCCAATTTCTGTTTTTTTTCCCAAATTCATTGCCTCTTTCATTAATGTTGCATATGTGTGTATGTGCACGTGCACGTGTGTGTATTCCTAAACACATTACCTGTATGTGTGTTTTCCGGGCTGCCCATTTGGTACTGGGTTAGCAATCCATGTGCTCTTTTCTAGGAAAGACTATTCCTTAGTTGCCTAGGGATGGTTTTTGACACTATACTTCAAAGTAAAGCCTAGCACATCATTTGTAACACTACACTCATTGTTTCTGCAACTTATTTTGACATATTATTTCTTCTTCAAGTATAGCCATTTCCTTATTTTCTGCACCAGGAAAGAAATAAGCCTGGTAATCTGCAACTAGAAGCTGCATGATACCAATAGCTCAGTTCCCAATATTACCAAAGGCTTTCCGCACATGTGAGCACAACCTAAGACCCTTCTACAGAGCAGTGCGTGACACAGGAGGACGGAAGGGGATACAGAAACCCAGCAAACAGATCACCCAAGGTGAGGAGAGTCGAGAGCATGTGATAGTGAAAACTAACACTTCATACTGGAAAAGTGAAGCTGGACTTAGGAAAAAAGAGAATAAACCATAGCATGAAGATAGTATTAAAGATAAATATAAATAAAAGCATCAACTGGGGCTGGGGTAGCTTAGCTGGTAAAATGTTTCCCTTACAAGCATGAAAGCAGGACTACAACTTCCAGAACCATGTTAAAATAAAAAAAAAAGTCTAGTGGTGCACACTGTAAAGCTGAAGCAGGCTGATCCCAGAAGCTTGCTAGCCAGCCATGCTAGTCTAATGGCTGAGCTCCAGGATGATAAGAAATGTTGTCTCAAAACTAAGATGGAAGGCCTTGTATCAAAAGTACAGTGGATAATGATCTTCTGCAATGACACCATGACACCCAAGTTATCCTCTTGGTAGCCACAAACTCATGCATCACATGTACACACACACACACACACACACACACACACACACACTTTTAAAATTATCCATTAACAAAGCATTATTTTCTCAGACAAGGAAAGTTAAGTAAACTGAAAGTGGTTGGGCTGTCAGTCAAAGGACATTAAGGGATTACGGAGAGCAACTGAGGTTTGGCACTGCGTAGCAGGGCTAAAGTTCTTAAAGAGAGCCCAGTAGAGGTTATTGGTAAAAAACGCAGCACAGTTGCAATGAGGGTCTAAGAAATTTTAAGGTGTATAAAGGTCGATCAGTGTGACTTTGTGGTATTCCTTAGTCCTGGATACCTTTCCATCTGAGCTGTTAATACTTATAACACACTATCTTAGACCGCATGTCTGTTAGGTTTTCTTCATTCTGAACAGTTCATGCATATACAATTGTAGTACAGAAAGGATCAGACTATCAGACTATGTGACTATCGAGACATTATCAACATCACTTTGATCTCAAACTATACTATAGGGTTATAGTAACAAAAGTAACATGGTATTGGCACAAAATAGACATGTTGTAGGGAGCCCCCCCGACCTTGAGCTCAAAATTCTGCTGTATGCCTCCAGCTATATGCCTATATTTCATTTGGCAATTGATAGGATATTTGTGGCCTGATCTTGGGACAAGCTCAGGATTGGTGGGATACTGTGGCCTGATCTCATCTTTTTGCCTGTAGGGTGAGGCCTAGCCACTTTTCCACCTTCAAGGCTGGAAATGGCTGTTATGTCCATGATAGCCTGTTGTTTTTTGTTTTTTTTTTTTTCGGTCTCCCCAGCACGTTCCGCCACAGCCCTATCCCAGCCCGGAGCTGGCTGGGAAGCCGCTCCGTTCCTGCACTGGCCAGAGGTGAGAGGCTCAAGCTGAGAGCCATGGGGAAGAACCAGGGACGTTCGGGACGTGGGTTCCTAGGACCGCGTGGTGTCGCCTGACCCCGCTTGCTGAGAACGAACACGAGACGGAGACGGCATCTGGTGGACCCGAACTCGTTTATTCTAAGGGATCACCCCGATAAATAACCCCTTCCCATAAGGGCGTGGCTTCTCCCCTCGAGCAGGGAAGCCTTAATTAGCATGGCAGGGGGAGTGTTCCTAAGCAAGGGACCCGCCCCAATGCAGACAAACATGTTCCTTTAGCTTCTTGTGAAGCAAGCAAGTTATATTATTCTGGCTAGGGACCTTCCTGGGCTGGGAGAGCAGGAATCTGCCAAGTGTCTCATCCTTCGTCAACCTTTTTCAGGGAGTAGGGGCACTTGGCCTTGACTTCTACTGCTTTCCAGCCCCCGGGTCCCACAATAGCCGTGAAAAAAGTCTGGGGGTCAGGACTGGACCTAGCCACTTGTGGGCCTCAAGGGGCCTACAGTGTGGAATCCAGTAGTGAATCTCTCTCTCTCTCTCTCTCTCTCTCTCTATATATATATATATATATATATATATATATGTCACAGAAGATACTACTAGCTTGGCTGGCAGAGCCTGAGTGCAGATAGGAGGTTAAAGTTGGGCAGTAATGCGCATCCTATGGGAGTTGGTAATTGGATGGGGATACAGGAAAGAATACCTTGATCTTAGAAGGTTTTGAAGAAAGCTGAGCCACAGGGTATACAACCTACTCTCAAATTCCTTGGAAATATAAGTGGGGCCCTACGTGTGGAGGCTAAGCTTGTGAGTAAGACAAAAGGAGCAAAAAAAAAAAATCACATATTAAAGGATAAAGAACTAAGCTCTTTTCTGTGTTACTCTCGCTTCTTTTCTATAAGTTTGAAATTATTTTCAAATAATTTTTTTTTAAAGCTGACAAACTGTGTGGTTTTCTTTTCTCTGTGAGCCATGTTCAAAAGTCAGCAGTGAAATTCAGAACCCTCTATGCTAGAAAACTTCTGGACATAGAAATTTTTCCCTATGAAATGTAACCAGGCTAGGCTATAATGCACCTGCTATGGGGTCAGGGAATCTCCGAATCCCAGCTGCATACCTGTCATAACACCTCACGTCATCCCATAGACATTCCCCCTTGTCGTAATTGGGTAATGCTGCAGTTTCAA
The DNA here is from genome assembly GCA_026225945.1 of Cricetomys ansorgei. NCBI lineage: Eukaryota > Metazoa > Chordata > Mammalia > Rodentia > Nesomyidae > Cricetomys > Cricetomys ansorgei. The sequence continues at coordinate 26,487,394 of JAMJFZ010000056.1, forward strand.
ACTTGAGCTCTGGTCTAAAACCGTCTGAACGAAGTTCCTGCTAGCTGCATTCCTAAAAATAGACAACTTCCTTTAAAAAAAATAGTGTACTCCTGTCGTTTTTCTGTTCCGCTGTGCTTGTCCCGCCGCGGCGGTCTGGCATCTGTCTCGCTGGCCGGGCGGGCAGCGTGTCCCGGGTTTGGTGACCTTTCACAGAGCTGCCCACCCGCGGGCCTGAGAAATGTGTGATGGGCCTCGAAGAAGGCCCGGGAGTCCGGAATGAAGGAGATGACATCTGGTGGATCCGAACTCGTTTATTCAAGGGGTTCTTCCCCAATAAATAACCTCTCCCCATAGGGGCGTGGCTTCTCCCCTCCAGCAGGGAAGTCTTAATTAGCATGGCAGGGGGAGGTGCGTACCTGGCCAACCCCCACAATATCCATGGCCTTTGCAGAGACCCAGGCGTATAATTCACCACAGGGCAGGCAGACATTTTGCCAGTCTGCTTACTGAGTTAGCAGCTTCCAGGGCTTCAAGAGTAAAGGAGACTCCGAGTGTCCTGCTAGCCCCAGGGGGCGAGGACCGCTCGTGCTACATCTTCACTCTTTAGCCTGGAAGCCCTACATCTCCTCCTTTTGTTTTTGTTTAAAAAGGAAGGGTTATTGTAACATTTTGGAGCATTCTGTCTGGCCTCTGTGGAATGGTGTAATTGGGATTCTTGGAGTTGGGTAGGTAACTTATAATTCCCAGCCCATAGTCACTTTATTCATCCGCCCCACCCCACAAGTTCTGTCCAGGTGTGGAACTGCAGAGCTGCAGCTCCATTGGTCTGCCGTTGGTCTCTGGACGGCGTTGTCCTCAGCTGGTCTCTGGATGGCGCCGTCTTCAACTGGACTCCGTGGGTGGGGGGAGGGGCTGTCTGTAGTTCTTGTTTCAGGATCTTGGCTTGGGCTGTATAAACCTATGGATAATCTTTGGTTTGGGGAATCGATTAGTTCAAGGTTTAGATTTCTGAGGAGCCTCCACATAAACTGACACAGTGACTGCACCAGTTTATCATCATTTTACTGTTGTTCATTGGCTTATTTATTGATTAGATGATTTGGGCTTGGAGTAGTTAACTTTTGAAGTTATATGTAGATGGATATTCTAGCTATTAATCACTTCTATGTTACACCTGTTGATTCGTGTGACTGTTTTTATTGCTGTGCAAAGGCTTTTAAATTTCACGTAATCTGGCTAATCAATTCCTGGAATTATTTCCCATAGTCATTTCAGAAGGCCCCATCCACATGTGTCTTGAGAGGTTTGCCTGTCTTTCTCTAAGTATTTCACATCTTGTATTTTCCTCCGTCTTTTAAGTTTGTGTGTATCTTCCCGTGTTATATGTGTTTGGTCTCTTTACACATCTCAAAAAAGAAAGAGACGTGACGGTAATTAAGATAAATAAGCTGTACAACTGAAAGCTTAACTTTCTAAACTCAGAGTCAGAAAATGATGATCAAATTTATCCTTCTGCCTGTTTTGGGATGACCTATGAGATACAAATGACCTTGCTCTTTCTAATGATTTTGGGGGGGAATTTTTTATTAAAAGGATGTTTTCAAAAATTAAAAAAATTCAATTTTTTCACCTTTTCTGTTTTTGTTTGTTTGTTTTTCAAGAGGGAGTTTCTCTGTTGTAACTCTGGCTATCCTGGAACTCATGCTGTAAACCAGGCTGACCTCTAACTCACAGAGATCTCTGCCTCCTGACCCTTGGGATTAAAGGCGTGTGCCACTACTGCGGACTACAAAATTCAAATTTCAATGCCAATAAATAGTAATGTGGGAATATTGCTGTAAACACACATTTGCATATGCTCTCTACAAAACTAAAATCTGATAGTTGTATTAAAAACTAATATAGGTCAGGCATGGTCATACACACCTTTAATACCAGCACTCAGGAGGCAAAGGCAGGTGGATTTCTTTGAGTTTGAGCCCAGCCTGGTTTACAGATCCAGTTACAGGACAGCCAGAGTTACACAGAGAAATTCTTTCTCAAAACAAAAACAAACGAACAAAAACTAATATAGGCTTCAAGTCTAAATAGTTATTCTCTAGCTTTTTACAGAAAATTCTTGTTGGATTCTGGATTATATTATTTTACATTTTTTTAAGCTTTTCCTGCCAAGAATAGTACTATAAAATTATTTCAAAGCTCCATATCTGCTGCTTCCTAACTCAGCCTAGATACATTTTCATGCTTTGTTCAACGCCTCAGGAATGCATGGTGACCGCGCCATTGTATAGTATTTTCTTCTACCTCAAATGTTTCCTTCTAGGGGGAGAAGGAGAGTCATAAGACTAGGAACTTAGAAGACTCACAAGGCCCCCACTGAGGTTCTACATTAACAGGGCCCGGTGGCTCTGAGAGGACAGTGCTGCTGGAACTACCTGGAAGCTGTACAGAGAGCTCCAGTGAGTCATCTCCTATGCAGGGGTGGCTCAGTAAGCAACCCCTAAACACGCTGGTTTGCAAATGTAGACTTAAGGCCTGTCTTGACCTGTCAGTAAAGGGTTGAATAGACATTGTGTTTTCCTAGGAAAAGACATACAAGAAAATGACCAGTAGAGGCAAAGATGAGTTTGGAAGAAGTAGTGCAAACCCTTGAAACTTACAAGATTTACTCACCCACACACGCGAAGGTGTACATAATCAGCCAATCCTGAGGCAGAGGAGACTCTCTGGTAGTGCTCCCCCTTAGGCTGTAAAAGGAATTCTAGTTGTACAGCTTTTGAGAGATGCCATATTGGAGCAGACTTCTCAATAATCTGCCCGAGTCACCAATATTCCTATAAGTAACTCTTTTCACATGGTATTCTAACTCGGATAAACTCATTAGTTGACTAATCTGGACTTGGATGGATTATTTTCTTTGATATATTCATCCCTTATCTGGGATGAACAGAAATTTGTTCACATCTCTCCAGGGGTTGGGGGAAAACACCCAATCTATGATCTCTGTAGTTGGACTGTTGAAGTAGGAAGATAATGAGACTGAAACCAACTGGAGCTACAGAGTTAATTCCTATCTAGCCTAGAATAGAGATAGACTTTGTCAAAAAAAAAAAAAAAGAAGGAAGGAACGAAGGAAGGAAGGAAAGAAGGAAAACAACTAATGCCTTGGTATATTTTATTTAACCTTGGCTTGGGTGTGTGTACTTAATGGCTGCTTCAGGGTTCAGTGTATGTAATACATACAAATAACTTTCTGACTTGCCCATCTTTTATTGTAAATGACCAAATATAAAACGAATTGTAAAATTATACTTTTACTGAGAGTTGTAAACCAACAGAAAGAAATGTACACCACTACAACCAACAAACCAATGCCTTTGGTTTCTTTGTTTTTTACATGTGCTGGCATGTTTACCAACAGTGCTCTTCCCCCAATTAACCTTAGTTACAAATAATACCAAGTCTCCGTGGAAACACAACTTAACACTTCCTCACAGGTGATAGAAGGACCCAAGCTGCTGGCACTAGGCTGGAGGCTGCAACAGCATTTGCCTAGATGAAGAGGGAGACAGCAACTTCCCTTGCTCCCAGACTGCAGCGCTCTGAAGCTAAGCGTGGAACCTGCATGGACTGTGAGATGCTACAGTGTTTCATTGCCTTACATGTCAGTTGATGGGCTTTCATCTTCCCTCACCCTCAGACTGTCAAATAGATGCCATAGGGTAACTGGGAATAAAACCTGAATTTAGTGAGCATCTATTATACGAGTTGGAATATGACTTTTGATCTGCTTAACTCCAAAATTCATCTTCTTCCCACATGAAATAATGTCAAGTATCATGGCCATTGTCTTCTCCCTGCTCCTTTCATCCTGTAAACAACCCCATTATAAAAAACAAGCTGAAAGTTACCCCTATTATAGAAATGTATTTTTAGTTATGTATAAAGTAATTATTTTGTGCACTGTTGGGTTAGGGGCTACGTAGGCCTTAGCATTTGTATTGTTTGCATGTGTTGGATTTATGTTGGGGATGTTTGATTGGTCATGATCTGCATGTGATATCAGTAGAACCCCTGAGGAGTTCTGTATCAATAAAAACACCTAAGCTGGGACACTCAGGGTTCCACTGTCCAGTATGGTGCTGGCCATGATAGTGGTTTCCTCTGCTGAGGTCTGGCAAGGATTACATCTATGAAGTATGCCTCTGTGTCTTTTTGCTGAGCTACCACAGTAGGTGTATTACAACAAATGGTGTACCAATGTGAGTCACTGACATCACACCAGCTACATCCAACATGGAGATAACAAAAAAAGAAAAAAGAAAAAAGAAAAAAAACCAATAACACTCAGACCTCAAAGAGTGTGTTTTGTTCTGTTCTGTTTTGTTTTTTGCAAACCTGTCCAGATACTGGTGATGTGAGGCAGAGTTGACAAGACACATCTACTATAGTGATGAGAACTCCATACCAAAAGGGAACCCTTCCTCCCGACAAGTTACTAGTTGTTTTTCCTACAAACCAGACTCTATCTTAAAACCTGGAAAGTGTTTCCTCAGGGTCAGCAGCCAGAAGCTGTCTTCCAGAATTGGTAGAGGTTGTATCTTGTGCTGGCAGCAGAATTTGGTAGTGTAAGAGTCACATCAATTGGACATTGATAATGTTTTTCTGTTGTCCAAAGACACTATAAAAAGCTTGATAGATGTTTAGTTTCATTCGGTCCTGTGTATTAGCAACCCTAGTGTTTGTTCCTCTTATAAATGGTTTTGCTGGTGTAGCGTTAAATTGTGTTGAGAGATAAAACATTTTTTTTTGTCTTAAACAGAAAATGGGCATTGTTGTAGATGTTTATTTTAGTTATGTATAAAGTAATTGTTTTGTGCACTGTTGGCTTAGGGGCTACCTAGGCCTTAGCATTTGTATTGTTTGCAGGTGTGGATTTATGTGGGGTGTGTTTGATTGCTCTTCCCTAAACTCCTCTTCCCTAAAACTCCTTCCCAAATTGTTGAGGGAATTATCCAATAAGGGTAAGTAATAATGTCTTAAAAGAAGATGGAATGAAGCACTGTTGAAACTGAGAGAAGTACGGTGAAGGGAGCATCGGGGAAACGTGTCAGGGCACAACAAATTCATTATGAATCAAAACCTAAACTTGGGGTCAATAATGAGTTTAACTTGGCTTTCTTCTCAAATTCATAATATTTAGTAGAACTGCTTCCTAAAGTCCCATTTCTTAGGAAGGAGTGATCTACATGAGGCATCTCCCAAATCACAGAGCCTTGCTCACCAAGGCAACATGAGAATTTGCCCTAGCCCTGAACTCTCAAGGCATGGAAACGGTAGGATCTATACAAGCCTCAGGAACAGGCTGGACGTCAACTGCCCCATAGCCCAGGGGTAGAGTACTTGCCTCACATTCACATGGGTCTGTATTGAATCCCTCATATTGCAGCATGGGGAGTGAAGGGACCTGTTTATGATGATTAGTAGTAATTACCAGCTTATGAGGATTGCTGCAATTACAATTGGCTTCTGAGAATGTCTGTAAGGGGCTGTTTAAATAAAGTTAATTTCTGAAGGAATATCCACCTTAACTCTGGATGGGCTCATTCCCTAATCAGGGGATCCTAGACTGTATAAAGTGAAGATTGCAAGCTGAGAACTAGAGTGCATGTATTAATTCATCACTTTCTGCTTTTGGCTGCAGATATGATATGACTAGCTATTTCAAGTTCCTGAAGCCTTCATTTCCCCATACTGATAGACTGTAACAGGAATTATGAGCTGAATAAGCTCTTAAATTGCTTTGTCATGGTGTATTTTCATAGCAAAGAAACTAAGACAATGTTGTGCCAATGAAGCATAATTAATAAATACTTAAATAAATAATACTTAAATAAATAAATACTTAAATAAATAATACTTAGCTCTTGGTCTTGATAAAGAAAGAGGCCACTGAAGACTATAAAACAACGCAATGTGGACTGAGATAAAAAACAAAAGAGCAAGAAGGAGATGTCCTAGTGTGAGATCAATCAGGGGATAATGGAAATACCTGTGGATAAGGTCATCCTGAAAGGAGAAGGGTGTTGGAAGAGAGATCTATCAGAAGTTAGCACTCAAACAAGGCGTGCAGTCTTCAACTAGTCATTGTTATTGACACTTTTATAGACAATCCCTTCTTTTATGCCACATTTTTTTTTTTCTGTGAATAAGCACCACATTGATTTGTTCTTCATTCAACAAGAACCTCCGTTACTTGTCCTGTAAGCACCTATTCGGAAACCAAGTTTGAAAGCTGCAAAGAATTCCATATATTCATGGTCACTGACCCTCTGTACCCTGCCACTGCATTCATCCATCTTCCACACATTAGCTGATTGGACTGAAACTTGTCAGAGACAAGATCAAGAGGCTGGGAAGCACAGTGGCATCATGGAAAGCACATCTCAGCTGGAAAAGAAGACCGGCATGTGATGCTCAGTTTTGTAATCCAGGGCACTGCTGAGAAGTCTCCCTGGGAATATTCCATCCAAACCCACCAATCATCTGCATCTTCTAGATAATTAATACTAATGTAAGAATATCTGGGTTCTAACTAAAGCTTTAAAGAACACTAGAAACTAACAGACTCAATTGTCATGCTGTTTTCCTAAGGAAACAGACCCCACTGTTGGCAATTGTAAGTGCTTAGTCATTGTAAAGGGTTATAGAATATAGCATAACTTCCCTGCGTGTGCGCTCAGGGGTTAGGTGGGTGTGGCTTCATCTGTGTTCATCTTCTGTGACCTGACTTCTTTCTATAGTTTAACTTCTTTCTCTGAAAATAAGTGGGAAAAGATAATATCTCCACAAAATAGTCTATGTATTTTAAAATCCTCAAATATAGCAGGCTGCCTCCTGAAGAAATCCTTTACTGTACGATAATTATAAATGTTTAACAACTGACCAAAGTTCCAAGGGAATCGCAGACGAAAGAAGGATCTGCTGAGAAGCCAACAGTTCTGCTGTGGGAGAAAAGCAATGTTCCCTTTGCTAACGTTCCTTGTGACAGAATGCTCTGTGTGGCTGGGAATTCATAAAACATAAACTACCCGGGTCCTATCAATATTTTTGAAAAACTCTTCTACAGACTTTGATTTTCAAAATCTCTAAGGGTTATCAGAAGGTAAACATCAGCTCAGGGCAATCCCAGCATTGGGAACTCACCCACCGCAGATTGAAACATTACTATAAACATCAGCAACTAGGTTTTTTTTTTGTTGTTGTTGTTGTTAGATTTTTGTTTTTGTTTTGAGAGCTAGTTTTCAACCTTGCTAGACAGAACACAGCCAATAATTAAACGAAAAAATGGGATACCACAAATCCTGTATTTCATACTTCCTGAGGTTACAGAAAGAAGGGGGGAAATATTACAGAAACCAAAATTTGAAACTTACATTGCAAATACACCCTTCCAATTACAAGGCAAAAACATTCCGTATGTCCTAGTAATCCTAAGGACATTTTAACAGCACAATCGCTGGCATTTACCACGATGAACTAGAGATCACAAGTTTTCACTTTAGATTTTAACAGTTAAAATAAAAATACAAATATTGCATACTCTCTCATAGAGAATCTAGATTTTACAAGAGATGAGAGATTAGAAGATAGATAAATGGTAGATAGATAGATAGATAGATAGATAGATAGATAGATAGTAAAGAAACTATTTGTAGAGGGGAATGGTAATGTTTGGAAAAGTGGGAGACAGAAAGAGGAAAGAATGCAACCAAAGAATATTCATATACCTATACATAAAATGCTATAATAAAATCTTGCTAACCTGCACACTGACTGTGAGTTTTGCTACTGCCTTGAGATTTTTTTCTAAGCTGCCTAGTGCTAGGGTGATTTGTTCTTTCCAGTTAATTTGCTCACTGTGAATCACTATAGACCATTTGTACCACCTTTTAAATATGTATCTCTGGGAGTCAGTGTATTTCTATTGCATTTCTGCTGAATGAGTACACTAGGTGCTTTTCTGGTACATAATATATAAAGAAAATGCAGTTCATCTCCAGCATATTCTAAAACATTGCTATTTATAAAGGAGGGAGCAAACCTCTCTAAAAATATTTAAGTGTCTGACAAAAGAAACAACAAACCATCAAGCCTCAGTAACAGTCATACTCAAGCATACACCCTCTCTGCTATATATAATTTAAAGGAACATGAAAAAATAGCATTCTAAATGGGCTTCTGGAAACGTTTTATACAAACTGAAAGACTAAGAAACTACCAATCAAGATATACCTAAACAAGCAATAGTGGCACTCACATTTTTGTGGTAACCAACAGCTGTCTATATGGACTTAAGTCCCAATCAATGGGGGAGAAATCATGCCTGACACTAGAAACCTGGCCCACTTCTTAGACAAGAAGTCCCACTACTTTGCTAAACCTGTGTAATGCAAAATCTACATTCTAGATTTTCTCCTTCTCTTTACAACAAAGCTTCTGTAAACAGCAAATGGAGACCATGCACACACACACACACACACACACACACACACACACACACAACACACACACAACTAGACACAATGTAGAGATCAAGTGAAGGTGTGGAGCCCAACTCCAATGGATACATCTCCATCATAGCTCAATGATATACATATTTTTTCTTCATATATTCCTCTGTTGTTGGACATTTAGGTTGGCTTCATTAGCTGTTGTTAATAATGATACAATAAACATTAACGTGCAAGACTCTGTGATGTGTTGACTTGGAGTCCTTTGAATAAATGCCCAGGAATGGCATAGCTGGATCATACGGTTAGCGTATTTTTATTTTGGAGACCCTTTGATTTAGTTTTGATTTACATTTCTCGTACACCTAGTGGGATGGATATTTTTTGTATATTTACTAGCCATTTGTGTTTCACTTTTTGAGCCACAGCTGTTCATCAATTCAGCACATTTATTGGCTGGGTTGTTTGATTTCTTGATTTTTTTTAGTTCTTTTTATGTTCTATATATTACTCTTCTCTCAAATGTTTAAGTTTTCTTTCACAGTCTAGATCTTCTATTTATTTGTTTTTGTATCTATCTTCTGATGCTGTTAAATTCAATTAGTATTTTATTGAGAATTTTTGTACCTATGTTCATCAGTAAAATTATTCCATAACTTTCATTTTGTGCTGTTTCTTTATCTGGTTTTGGCATCAGGGTAAGATTGGCTTCATAAAGAGTTTGATGTGTTCCTTCTTTCTATATGTGTCTAGGGAACATCTGAGACACACCAGCATTAGTTCTTTAAAGGTCTGGTAGGATTCCACAGTGACTCCATCTGCATTATCTTTAGTTGGAATTTCTTTCTTGGTGCTTCAATTTACTTCCTATGATCTTTTCAATTTATCTCATTGGTTTAATTTTGTGTATAATATGCATCTCAACATCCATTCATTTCTTCTGGTATTTTTCAATTTAGCAAATGTACATGTTTATGGTATATCCTCAGGATTATATATATTTCATTAGTGTCTACTGCAATGTCTCTTTTTTCATCGCTAATTGTATTAATCTGGGTCTTCTCTTTCTTTTGATAATTTTGAGTGTGGGCTTGCCCAGCCTGTTCATTCAAAGTACTTATTCATTGTTTTGTTATTTCTTCACACTGAATCTTTTTCATTTCATTAATTACTGTCTAATCTTAATAATTTCTTTCTATCATGCATGCACACATGCACACACACACACACACACACAATCAGATTTTATCTATAAAGAAGAATAAAATTTTGACAATGTAGGAAAATTGATGGAACTGGAGATCATTGTGTTAAGTGAAATCAGGCAGACTCAGAGAAACAAATGCCACATGTTTTCTCTCATATGTAAACTTTATGTGTGATATATATCATGAAAATTAAAAGGTTATTATGAGAGGAGAAGAGGTTTATGTGGCAGAGGAGAATTAAAACAGAAGAGGAACAACCTGGAGAGGAAGAAGGGAACAAGGAAGCAGAGAGGGGGGTTATGGGAGAAAACAGTGAGGGTAGGAATAAAGTATACTGATGTTTGCATGAAAATGTCATAATGGCACACATTTCCTTCTATGCTAACCAAAAACTAATTTAAAATTCTTCTATTTAAACCCACCTCTTTCTGGGTATCCTTCCTGTCCTCCTTGTGAGGCTGAAGTACATATTGCTCTAGCTTGCCTTGATCCTTGGAAGTGCACTGTGTTTCCCCCATTAGGCTCCTTCCTCCTCTTCCTCCCTATTGTGCTCCAAGAGCATCCTCTTTATATTACCTAGAAAGGTTGCTCTATGCCCTGTAAGGTAAGGATAGCTATTTTGATAACTTATCTCATTTAGCCATTAAAAATTGAGCATCATAATAATTGAGCACCTGTTGAGGGCCATATTACCCAGACTATGGAAGCTTCAGCTTGACAAGGATCCTGGGCCTCTCTCTGTTGTTGGAAAATTGGAATTCCTGAACTGCTTTGCCCCTTTCTTATCTTTACTGTACGGTGACATATGTTTCTCATCAATAATAAGGTCTGCATAGCCTAATAGTAATATCCAAATTAATCCCTGAGCTGGCCACTGCTGGCTGGAATGGAACATAGTCATGCTATTCAAAAGCAAATTGTAATCACCTTCAGATTTCCAAGTCCTTGCATGCTGAGAGCCACCCAGGTTTATTGAAAGTGCATCATAAAACTATTCCTAGAGTAAATGCTGATCTTCCTAGAAAGAGATAAGCCATAATAGATAGAAGCCAAAGAGCTTAGTTAGAAAGTTAGTGCACCTGGAAAAACAAGCAGATAGTTAGCCCTTCACTAATAAAAAAATATAGCAAACCTGCACCAACTTAAAAGTAAACATTCCAAGGATTTGAAGAGAGAAATAGCCTTCAACCTGGGCAGGCCACCAAATAATACTAGAAATTTAGAGCTTTGACCCAGAAGAACAAATTTGTACCAAGGAACTAAAAAAAACATAAAATCCTCCTCTGGCACCTTCATGGCACCCTGAACTATCTGTGCAAGGCAAATGGCGATATAATTCAATCAGCAGTGACATCCCTACCATCCACTAGTTGATCATTGTATCATTTACTCTTTGATGATAATTGAGAAACCTTGAAGCCTGCAGCTGTAAGGATGAAAGTTACTTTCCCATTGGTTCCTCTTTGATGTATGCCTGACATCTGCATCCCTTAGAGAAGCATCCCTACAGTTTGCTACTTAAGGTACAGAAAAAGTTTTGGAACAGAGACAGACGGACAGGAGAGATGAGGCTAGCAAGCTAACTGAGAATAGATTGAATGGCCTAGAGAATTGAATTGCTAGCTTAGAGATACTTTGTATTATTCCCTTAGTGTGCACATTGTTATTTCCTTTGCTTTTACTCTTTATTTTTCTTTATCCTTCTCTATTTTACTATTAAAGAAAATGCTCCTGCGTGTCATAATCATCATAAGGCATATTCTATGTTTCATTAAAGCACGTTTAATATGTCAACTAAAGTCCCATAGAAGAGTGAGGTACTGCTCTCATTTGTCATAGCTTTCCATTGTTTATCCTTCTTCGTGGGGGACTGAGGAACCCATCTCGGGGTCTAGAGCTGGAATTGACACCCTCAAGCACCAATTAAAATGAAGGAATATTCTAGATGATAAGGGTACAAAGGCCAAGGTAGACAGATAATAGACAGTCTCAGCCTCAGTTCACAGAATATATTGTAATGTGACAACAGTAGCTAGAAATGGAAGTGGATAATTCTAGGATGAGGCACACCACAGCTAGAAGAACGGTTTTTTGTTTTGTTTTGATTTAGTTTGGATTTTTGTTGTTGTTGTTTTTGTCAAAGACAGGGTTTCTCTGTTGTAACTCCGGCTGGCCTTGAACTCACAGAGATCTGCCTGCCTACCTTTGCCTCCTTCCTGAGTGCTGGGATCAAAGGCATATGCCACCACTGCCCTGCTTGGAAAAATGCATTTTTAGTTCATTCTCCAAATGTCTAGCTCTTTCTTGTCCTTCAGAATTGTTTTTCAATGTCAGCTCATTCAGGAGGCCTCCCTTGACTGTGAGTTAATCTGCCCTTTCTCTATCAGAATCACATTATGAGGTCATACCGAAACTTTCAGTTCACCGTCTACAAAAACCAAAAGACAGAAAATACCCAGAGATTGGAAATAATGCCTCGACATTGCAAAATTTCTGTGTTCAACCCTGAGTCTAGTACCCATCAAGCCCTCAAGGATGGAAGGATGGATAGATGGATGGATGGATGGATGGATGGATGGATGGATGATGGATTGATGGATGGATGATGGGTGAATGGAGGATGGATGGATGGATAATGGGTGGATGGTTGGATAGATAGATGAATTGGATAATGGGTGGATGAATAAAGGTGTGTGGATGGATGGACTACTATTAGATTGCTAAATGAAAAGGGAACAACAATGTGAGCATGGAATTAAAGGTAGGTTCCAAAAGCTTCAGACGCACAACTAGTTTGTGCTGCAAGGATGTGGGTAGGAAGGTAGCAGGTGACAAACACTGAAAATAATAGAAGGAAATGGTTTGAGAAGCTCTTCCACGTCGGTCATCAGTGAGACTCGGGTTTTCGTTGACAGCGGAAAGCACCTGTAACCACAAGAGCAGTAAGAGACGCAGCCAAAGCTGCGTGTTAAGGACATTGACTGGGAGGTTGTAATTTCTTACCTTTTTAATGTGCTTTCCCTCAATCAGGAATTTTTATTAGCATAAATTAATTAGCCACTCGTTAATTAACAATGTTAATGAGCAAGGAATTAATCTTGGGGTGGGGGTTAAGCTGCCTATGCTGTAAACAACTCTTTTGCTAAAAGATCCATATGTGTCAGTTATGTTGTCTTGGAGGTTTCTGTCTGTGTCACACAAACAACCTCATAATTTGGTGCACTATTTAAGGTTATTCAAGCTTCTCCCTAAGGCCCATCAGGAGCTACAGGCAAATGTTCAGACACAGTAAGGAACTTCACTAACAAATTCTAAATAAGGTTTTCTTACAAAGCAACATATATGAATGGGCAAAGATTTCAGGCTTTTACTGGAAATAATTTTTTAAAATAAAATATTTGTTTTAATTCTGTGAAAATGTCATACACGGATACAATGTATTTTTCATATTCACCCTCATGCCTTCTGTTATTTCCTCCCAGACCCACAGTCTACTCCTTTCCCTTTCCCAGCTTCCTGTCTAATTTTATAACTTGAGTCCAGTTTGTCCTGCCCACATATTCATGGGTGTGGGACTATCTGCTGGAGCATGATAAACATACCAGTGTTCTTCCCTTAAGAAAACTATCTCTCCATCCCCAGAATCATCAACTGCCCATAGATCTTCAGCTTGGGATGAGGGAAGATGAGCCCCTGCCCCATGCTGGAATGACTGGCTAGGTGTAAGAGATGATGAGGCCCCCGCCCCATGCTGGAATGACTGGCTTGCTCTTGTGCTAGATATAATTTTTAAATGATGTATTAATCTAAAATACTTCCAATGTTATGAGAAACAATTTAATTTTGATGCATAATTATTAAAACACTACAGATTAAACTATAATCTTTTGACAGTTACATATTTTTTTATTTTAACTTCCATCAGCTGGTTCTATAACAACACTTTTGTGCCAAGTCAAATCAGATAACCTGAAACTGTTTCCCCTTTATAGTACAAAATGACATAAACAAACACTGTCATTAAATGTGCAAGTCAAATTGATATTTTGTTTTTGTAAGTTTTATATCTTTGATTTACTAAACCTATTGCTGATTAGAAAAGTAATTGAAATAAATGTAAGATTAACAAGACAGTGTTACTGAGAGACATGTTAGGAAGGAAATACAGAGTCAGATATTACCCAGATGGGCTTCTGTTATTAACATTTAGAGGGCTCATGTTCAACATCTCAGAAAAAGAATGGATGACATTCAGAATGAAATATTTTGAGTATAAAAGCAAGCCACATCACTATAAGTAAATCACCTTCCAACTTTGTTTGAACATTGAAATGACTTACTAAGAGCGTGCAAGCTGTATTCATAGTTGCAAAAGAAGTTGGCATGTGGCTTTTCATTTTCTATATTGCTCTATGGTTTGAAAACTGATTTTCTCCTTCCCAGAGTGTAGCCCTGTGAACGAAAAGACAAATAAACAGGCAAATAGAATAGAGCAGTGCTGGCCAAAGCAAGCAATTTCCCTCCTCATCGTACTTGTGATATAAACTTACCTGCTGATCAGAGGGCTACGATGGGGGATGCTGGGACAGCACTGGGCAATGAATAGATGGACAGATGTCTCTCTAGAAAACCCTGGTGTGCACTGGCCTTCCAACAACGTCATCACTTTGGAGTTTCATCGAGGCTTTACATAAACTTCACATTTAAATTGTGGGAAGCTCATTCCCTTTATGATCTAGAATGTTCTCTCGTTTTCATCAATTAACAAGTTTCTGTTTTACCCTGCTTAGCCAATCATCATGGGCTCTTTCTCTGCTCTAACCCACCTGCAGAAGAAATCTCTGCCAAGATTGAGTAATTGAGTTTCTTGAAACCCTAACATGTGCTGGTCCTGATGTCCTTCTATAGCCAAAGCACGCAGTTTTAGACTAAGCACATTTCTGTAACGTATATTTGATACACATTTAACTCATATGCATACACATAATTATAGCTCATTTTTAATTTTCATGTCAAGGAGACTGAAAAGATGTTTGTAACATATGTGTATAGGAAATGAATTTCAGTAACTGTATGATCAGAGGATATATTATATATGATTGTATATCATTTAAATTATCTTTATTAAAGCCTTGTATTCTAATCCCTGGTCTAGGTAAACATATGCTCCCTTTGCCGTAGTTCTTTTCCCTATAATATACTTAAGGCTGGGATGGCATCTCAACTCCTTTGGAACTTATTTCTCAAGCACAGAAATGTTTTGAAATTCAGATATTTTACCACTTATTCTCTTCCAAGAAAACCAGGATAAGGTGCCTTGCCTCAGAGACGCTTATTTGTTCTCATTAATAACTTAAATAGAACCTGAATTTTATCACTGTTTCAATCCCTTCAATTTTATCTATATGTAGAACCCTTTAAAGAAGGAATTATCATCCAAGATTTCTTCAGAGTTTCTGCTCCAAAGGAAAGCTTAAAAGTTATAATTTTTTTCATTTTTTTAAACTTAGGATGTATTAGTGTTTTGTCTGCAAGTATGGTTGTATACCAGATGCATGCCTGGCACCCAGAGAGGCCAGAAAGGGGAATCAACTCCTCAGGAACTATAGTTGCAAACAGTTGTGAGCCATCATGTGGGTACTAGGAACTGAACCTGGGTCCTCTGGAAGAATTGGAAGTGCTCTTAACCAAGCCATCTCCCAAGCCTCTGAGATGTAGTTTTTAATACAGAAGAGCTGTCTATTTCGGAGGGGTGTCAATAGGACATGAAAATGTCTCTTTTGATCCTACCTATGTGCTTTTATTCAATGTAAACATCTAGAACAGACACTGTGCGGGGCAGTGGAGTGCAGCTCTAGTCCCCACGATGGGTTCCTCAGCCTCCAGGAAGAAGGATAAACAATGTAAACTATGACAAGTGAGCGCAGTAGCTCATTCTTCTATGGGACCTTTAGCTGTCAGGCTTAGTGCGCTTTAATGAAACACATAAAATACGCCTTATGATGATTATGACATGCAAGAGCACCTCTTTAATAGTAAAATAAAGAAAGATAAAGAAAAACAAAGAATAAAATCAAAGAAAATAACAATGTGCACATTAAGGGAATAAAACAAAGTTTCTCTAAGCTAGCAATCCAATTCTCTAGGCCTTCGAATCTATTCCCTCAGTTAGTTCATTTGCCTCATCTCTCCTGTCCGTCTGTCTTTTCTACTCTGTCTCTCTGTTTCTCCTGCTCTCTGACTCCATTCCATTCCTCTGTCTTTCTGTCTGTTCTTTTTGACCAAGACTTTTCTGTAGCTTAAGTAGCAAACTGCAGGAATGCTTCTCTTAGTCAGACCCATCTCAGAAGAAGTCGGTGTAGATAAGTGGTGTCCTTTCTTCTGTAGCTGCAAGCCTTAAAGTTTGCAATTGTCAACAGAGACCACATAACATGACACAATGGTCAATTAGGGACTGCTGGATGTCATGCTAGCTGAATTTCCTAAATAACTTCCAATTACCTAGGTCAAATAGGGCAAGGACATGTAGGCACCAGAGGAGAGATTTATTTTGGTTTTTAGGTCCTTGGAAGTATTTATTTTTCCTGAGTTACAGCTATAAATTTCCTGTCCTATCTATTGGTTGTCATTAGCACAAGAAGCTTTCTTTCTTAAGTCCTGGGATGTTGCTTTTAGGTCAGTGCAGGCCTGCTATGTTCTTCATTAACTGGGGAAAAAGTTAAGGGTGAACTATCTATTTGTTTCTTCAGGAGTGCTAACTCTCTAAGCTTTCTGACTTCTACCTATTAAGGCTTATCTCTTCCTGGGAAGGTCAGCGTTTACTCCAGGAATAGCTTTTTGATGCACTTACAATAAACCTGGGTAGCTCTCACATGCCAGGACTTGGAAGTCTGGATTTGATTACAATTTACTTTTGAATAACATGGCTGTGCTTCTTTCCAGCCCACAGTGGCCAGCTCAGGGATTAATTTGGATATTACTATTAGGTTATGCAGATCTTATCATTGATGAGAAACGTATGTCACTGTACAGTAAAGATAAGAAAGAGGCAAAGACGTTAAGGAATTCCAATTTCCCAACAACGGAGGCCCAGTATCCATGTCAAGATGAAGCTTCCATAGTCTGGGTAACATGGATCCCAACAATACTGATTATTTAAGAAAAAGCATCTATGAGCCATTTTTACTATCATTTTTGATAAATTATGTTTATTTATACATTGTACTCTAAAATCCTAATAAAAGAGCTTCCAATTTTAAACATATGTGGTATTCTAATCCATGCTAAATGGAAAGCTATAAAACAAGATTTCATTCATATTGTTAAATGAACACTAAGATAGCCTCAAACCAATATTACCCTAGAGTATTAAGCATCTGCTTCAGAAGAAGCCCAAAAGGGAAGAGCAAGCCAGGTCATCATCCACCTTTGCACGTCACATGGAGATCACAATGCTACTCATCCAGAACAGTCGACACTGTGGTGTTGTTGAGCTCACTGCTCACAGAAGCTGAGGTCAGCTGGATGCTCCTGTCTACAGTGGGGATTCTCCCACCAACAGTTTCATCAGTGTTCCTCTTTGGCCTCAGCAAAATAATGAAGCACTTGGGAAGAAATATGCAGCCCAACAAGCCATAGCTGGATGCCAAAATGGCAAATATTTCCACAGCCACTTTGAATTTGCCTTTGGTGCTCAAGTAAGCGGGGACAAAAGAGATCCAGACAATGAAGAAGACCAGCATCCCAAACGTGATGCATTTCCCTTCATAGTAGTTATCTGGCAGCTGGCGGGCCACAAAGGTTGTAAGAAAACACAGCAAGGCCAGGAGCACATCAAAGCCAAATATGGAGCACAGAAACTCTATAGAGCCTTCATTGCATTCGAAGATGATCTTCACATTTTGAGTTTCAATGTTCTTGAATAGCTTTGGAGGCTCCAACACCAAGTAAGCTGCACATATAGCAATCTCCCCGAGAACGCAGATGAGCACAATGAGTTTCCGAAAAATAGGGTGCATGGATGTAAGACGGGTTTTGGACACGGAAATCCGGTAGGCAAAAAAGAGTGAAATAGTCTTTCCAAGAATGGAAGACAAACAAAGGCAAAAGCCCAGTGCCAGGGTGATCTGGCGAGCCATGCAGGTCCAGTTGGATGGCTTGCCTATGAACAGCATGGATGACAGCACCGTGATGACCAGAGACATCTGGATGAGGAAGCTCAGCTCCCGGTCATTGGCTTTCACCAGTGGAGTGTGCCTGCGGATCACGTACACAACGGTGACCGCCAAGACCACAAGAGCCCCAAAGACGGAGAGGATGACAAGAGTGAACCCCAGGGCCTCCTCATAAGCGAGGAATTCCACCTCTTTTGGCACACACTTGTTCTTCTGTGCATTGGACCAGTCATCTTCACCACATTGGTCACATTCCCTTTGGCCTGTTGAGAAAGAACAGAGAATTGACTGCTGGGCAACCTAGTGTCACTTGTAACTGTGAACAGTCCAGAGCAAGGTTTAGTGGAAATCCAATGGATATAATATACATAAATATATATGCTACATAAATATATATACTACATACACACACACACACACACACACACACCCACACACACATACATGTGTGTGTGTTATCTTAGAATTAGTAGTGGGGCAATGGCCTTGGTGGTACAGATGCTGTGAAATATTGAGAGTTGTCTTCAATTTAGAAATTGAGCATTTCTTCTCAATCATAGCCTTTCTTGAATTGTTCATTTCCAGTGGTGTGTACCTTTCATTCTCCCCAACCCCAGAACAACCCATGAATGAGAAAGTCACAGCTACTGAGGTGAAACGATCCAAAGGACTGGGACACAGGTAGTTAAACCCCTTGTGTTTTGAGTCTCTCATTCAACACACCCTCGTGGAGGAGACTCATGTATGTGCCCATTCAAATGTCCCCAACTCCATATGTTCATCTGAATGAACAGAGAGGATGAGGATCAGAAGCAAAGCAAAACCACCAACCACAGTCCCTGAGATTGAGAAGGCTCTGTCTATCTGGATGGAGGCTCTAAGAGGAGGTATTGATGAGGAGGAAAAAGCTACTTAGGTGAGAATATGGCAGATGATGGAATGGATCTACTCAATGTTCACTCAAAGGTTCAGGTGAAGACTGGAGTTTGTAGTAATCACTGAGTGCTGCCTTGACTTCTAGGCTGGAATTCTATGTGGAGACTAAGAGACCTGTAGCCAAGGAGTTGTCCAGATTACAGTGTGCTCAATTTTAATCAACTGTATATTAAAACCTTTTGTTCTTAAGGCCCATTTGACCAAAAACAAACTGCAATTCTACTATTTTTAATAGAGATTAGAGATAAAAATAAAACTGTGCCAACAAAGCCCACATCCGAAATTTGCCTAAAAGTCAGCTCCAGACAATCGCAATTGAGCAGGCTGCTGTAGGAGCTTCAGGCAGCAGCAGCTGTGCAATGTGTACACTTTCAGGGATTAGAACCTAAAGAGAATCGGTGACTTTTCTCTAAATGTAGTTAGTATTTAATCTAGTTCAAAAAAAGTAATTTGAGGATTGTATTAATTTATTTATATTTTACATTTTATGTGTTTTGTTTGGTGTTTCCTATGAACTTCATGGCTTTAGTTCTTCTCCAACTGTAGCAGTTTTAGAAGTAAAAAAGCAAACAAACAATTATCCATAATTCACACTGCAAAGAACATTCAAGAATTTGATAGACATTAATGTTTTGCCATACATTGCTTACATCTTTTATAAAAATAAATATTTCCAATGACCACTTTTTCAGTAAACATTTAACCAAATTGCATTACTAAAAATGAGAAAATGAGCATCTCTACCTGGTTTCTCTGATACATATCCATCAGCACATGGGATGCAATCGAAGCAGCATATGGGCTCCCCCTGGCGAATCCCCTTCCGGGTCCCTGGAGGACACACATCTGTGCAGACTGAGTGGGGAAGCTAGCAAAGAGAAAAACAGTGGATACAACGAAGCCCTGAACCTTCTCCAATTGTGAAATCAAGAAAGTTCTCATTTGTGTTCCCAAGGAGATGTGTGTCCTCTTTGTAAGGAAGATGAACACAGGATACTAAGCAAAGATAACGGACAGAGCCTTACACTATGGAGAGCCTAGAAATAACTTCTACTGAAGGACAGTCTTGTGGTTGACTCTGGAATGCTGAGCCAACTCTAATTACAGTACTTTGTAATCTTGGTGATCAAGATCAAATTAATATCACATGATATGCTGGGCATGGGACAGTCTGCTAACTCTGTTCATGTTTTAGAAGAACTTAAAACTCCAGAAATCATCCTGAAAATTTGAAACATACAAAATCGTCCCAGCATAGTATTAAAATTAAAGAAGTTACCTAAATGGTAGGAAGAAACAACAAATTGAAAATTACTTCTGGGGAGAAAATTGGAAAGGCATAAAGAAATTGCAAAATATGGATGGTCTGTATTATTGTCTTGCTAAGTCAGTTTAGAAAGTCAGTTTGCTATTTTCATAGCAAACACAGGGCTTTTATTATATTGTAAATTTTATAAGGATGTACACTTTTAATACAGAATAAAGGTTATATTTATAAATAGATTTATACTTTAATCTGAGAATGTGAGTGTGCTTCTTTTTTATTTAGATTTTTTTCATATTATACATTTTGATGGTGTTTTGCCCCCTTTCTCAACTCTTCCCAAATTTTCCCTCCTTTCTGCCCACCTAGCTCCATGTTCTTTCTCTCTATCCCTTTCTTGTAAAAGGAGAAAACAAAAACTAATGAAAATAAAAATAGACAAAAAAACCAATAAAACAAAATAAATTCCAAAACAAAACAAAAAACTCCCCCCACCACACACACACACACACACACACACACAAAACATATAGTTCATCTTGTATTGTTCAACTACTTCTGGGCAGGGGACCTAACCTGAAGTGTTGTTGATATACCCAGCAACAGTCCACTGAAGAAAACAGATTTTCCTTTTGCCAGCATGTATCTATTGCAAATAACTTTTTGGCTAGGGGTGGACCCACTACCCACTTTCCTCTCTCAGTACTGGGACCCTATCTGGTTTGAACCTGTACATTTCCTATATGTGGTGTCACAGTCTCTGTGAGTTTATATATACGTCAGATCTGCAGTGTCTGGAAGACACTATTTCTTTTGAGTCATCCACTACCTCTGGCTCTTGAAAATCTGCCCCACTCCTCTTTGGCATAAATCCCTGTTGGCCTAAGGGATCTCATGGACTCCTCAAACATCACAGGTTATTGTAAAAGCTATTAGTTGCTCTCCACAAATTGATGGTAAGACTCTATTTTAAAAAGACTAATTTTTATTTCTATGTGTATATGTTTGTGTGAATATTGCACATGTACATGTGGATGCCTGTGGGTTCCCTGAAACTAGAGTTTCAGGTGGTTGTGAACTACCTGTTGTGGACCCTAGAATCCAAAGCCCAGCCCACTAAAAGAACAGGAAGTGCTTTTAACCACTGAGCTATCTCTCCAGCCTCAAATTCCACTTTCAATATTTACTATATCTTCTTTATCTATTCATCTGCTGGTGGACATCTAGGCTTGTTCAGTAAATGTAGATGTGCAAGTTCCACATGATTCAATGATCTCAATATTGTATATATCTAAAGGAAATCAGTATTCCAAATAGATATTTGCATTCACGTGTTGAAGGCAGAACCACTTACAATAGATAAGAAATTACTTCTGTCCTTAAACTGATGAACGGATAAATAAAATGTAGTACAGAAACACAATTGAATACTATTCAGTCATAACAAAATAATTAAATCATGATATTTGCAATAGCATAGAACAGACAGGAGATTATCATAATAAGTGAAATAACTCATACTCAGAAAGGTAAGTACTCTCTTATACATATACAGAGTCTAAAATGTTGATCCCATTAGAGATCTGCATCCTAGCATACTGATTATCAGAGGCTATTCTGAATACAGGAAAAGGGCAGAATTGAAAAAGGTTGATCAGTGGGTAATGAGTTATTCTTAGATAGAAGTAAGGAGTTCTTGTATGGAGTTGCAAAATAAGGTGACTCAAGAAAACATAAATTTGTTTTTTTGTTTCAAAAAGTAAGGATTTTAAATACTGTCACCATAAAATGAATAACAAACATTTGAGGAGACAGAGATATCTAAACTAAATATTACATTCTATGCATATACATGAAAACATTACATGTAACTCTTAAATATGTAAAATTTTATGATTTTATGTATCCTTTTAAAAATTAAATTGACTTAAAAAATAAATATAAGTATTTTCAGCAGATATAAAATTCATGGAAATAAAAAGGGTTGACTTTACTTGGGAAAGAAATAAAAAAAGTCATTCCTGGATTTAAGATAATACTAACAATGAGTTAAAGAATATAGTCCAATGAAAATGTAATAAGACCCATTGAACAAAGGCAGAAAAATAACACAGAGAATAGAAATGAGATAAATAAAAAGACAAAGTCACTAAGAGAGTGGATTGAGTGAAAGAAAACACAAATGAGAGCTAGGGAAATGGCTGCTGGTAGATGGTTGTCATGCACAAGGGCCTGAGTTCAAATCCCAAGCACCCAAATAAACACTGGTATGGTGGAATATATCTGTAATCCTGGAACTGGAGAGAGGACCAGGCAAATCACTAGTACTCACTGGCCGGCCAGCCTGGCTAAATCAGTGAACTCCAAGTTCAGGGAGAGACCAGTCTCAAAGATTTAACATGAAGAGTGACTGAGGAAGACTCCAACATCGGCCTCTGATCTCAACATGCGTGTACACATGCACACATGCATATCACACACACACGCACACCCCTCACCATCACATAAACACAAAAAAGGAAATAAAACATGAAGACGCTCAAGTGTTACTGTGATAGAGTGTGTGAGAAGATCACATACTGAAACTAATGTTTAATACTTAAGTCCAGAAATAAAAATATGAATCTCCATGTATTTTAATGTGTTGTATTTGGAAAAAAAACAATTTGTAATTAGAATAATTTTTAAGTATTTTTCATTTCATTGGTATCTTTAAAAATATACAAATAAGCTTGTATAGATAATAGGTAAATAGAATAGATAAAGATAAATAGATAAATAAAATAATATATCAGAGCAACTAACCCTCGATGACTCAGTGTTCCAAAATATTTTAGACCCCTTTGGAAGAATGAGCTCAAACATGGAACTTTTGAAGTTATATTTCCCAACTGTCTCAAAGGAAATTTGTCCATCATCATTTAATTGCCAGTTCAGGATATCATAGTGTCCATCTTTCAGATCTCCATTTTCATCCAAAATTATCCATTTTTCATCATGTGTTTTAAATTTTATTTCCTTCATATAGTACATTAGCTAGAAAACAACACGAGAAAAATAAAAGAAGAAAGCAGTTTGTAAGAATTCAATGGTCTGGAAAACAGTTTTTTAAAGAAAATCATTTCAAATTCATATTTAATTTATGAAACTGTAGTGCTTCCTCTTATTCTATTTTTTATCTAGTATTACAACCTCTAGCACCATGTGCAAATTAAACTTGAAGCATGCTTGGCCACATGAAGACGTGCTCTAAATGTAAATGTACGCTGCGTTATGAAGAGTTCCCTCAGAACTTTCTGGTGAAATGGCAGGGTAGAAGCTGCCACTGAGTGAGCTAGTGAAAGAGCGAGTCGAGATAAGAGGGAAAATAGACCCGGACCAAAAACAAAAAGAAAAGAAGAACTTCAAAAATCCACAGAGGAAATTAAAGAATACATGAAAGGTGGAAAGAAAAGAGATGAGCGACACACCAAAAAAGCAGTAAGCCAAACACAACTTCAACCATGAAGTCCCCTTGCGGGGAGGGGGGAGGGGGCGGCAGCTACCTTCAAAGGGAAGCGGGGTGAGAGGCAGGCAGTCCTACAGTCAGGACCAGCCTATAGCCTGCAGGTTTTGCAGTGGTTCTTCCAGCAGATAGGTCAGTGGTGTCGAGAAAGCCCATCTGTCATTCTCTGTGTCTCAGAGGCTATCTAATGGTACCTGAGAACCATTTCCAGAGGGATCTTTTTGTTAGAAATGGAGTCATGCAGGGGGCTTAAGATTAGGGAACAACAGATATCAGGAACTTGGTTTGTGGCAGCTCCCGGATTAGGGGAAGGATCAAGGAGTCAGTTGTTAAGAGCAGGGTATCTGATGCTGGCTAGAATAGGTAGCAGGAGTCAAAGCATTAGCTAAGAAATGCATAAGGAGGGGTAACCCCAACCTAGGTCAGCAAGAGCAGGTTTTATCAGCTCAGACTAACCCTGGAGTTTGATAGCTTTCAGGCTGAGGCCAGTGGGTATATCAAACTCTGGAGCCACATATTTGTTCTCAGTGGCTATAGGACTGAAGGTCCAGGGGTGTGTATGACACCCACGGCTGAGTCCTTCTAGGAGGGTGATTCAGGACTTCTTGAAGGTGTGAGCACAGATCCGTGTCACCCTCAGTACTGTGGTTGCCTCCCACACATTCACTGTGCATATAGGACACACCCCAGTTAACACATTAACTACCCCAGGCATGCGAAGGGGGAGAAGGAACACCTCTCCAGCCCATGCAATGAAAAGTTGAGTGTAGATAACAGAAGCACCTGTGAGCAAAGACGGAAAGCTAGTGAGGTAAAGACACTTCTGGTGGTTGCAAGACACTTGTCTGGTACCCACCACAACAGCATCAACCACAGGAAAAAAAGAGTCCACAAGTTCAAGTCACACTTTTACCTTATGAATATGGTTGGAAGTCTCTAGAAGGGACATAAACATTCTCAGTCTTTCTCTTCATTTTCTTTTTTTTTTTTCTATTTACTATACTTTAATCATTTTTGTTACTTTATTGTATTATTTAAATTTTCTGTGTTTCTATTTATTATAAATTATAAATCTGTCTATAAGATTTTTCATTATTGAGATTTTTTCCTTTTCATTGGTATCCTTTTGTGTGTTTGCATTTAGGTTTTGCTTAGTTGGCTGCTTTGTTGTTGATTTTGATCTTTGTTTCCCACCTTCTCTACATTTAAATTTTTACTTTAATTTCCTGCTTTTTAAATACTCTTACTATATTATTTTTATGCCCATTCTTTTATGTCATTTATTTACTGTTGTTTTTTAAGGTTTTCATTATTGAGGTTTTACTGTTATTTTCTTTTGACATTTATTTATTTATTTTTTAATCTCTTCCTTGTTTCTATTTCCCTCCATATATCATTCTTCACTGTTCTTTGCTTTTTATTTTTTCACCTAATCTTATTTCTCCTCTATTTCTTTACTTTCTTTGCCTACTTCCTATATTTCATCCATTTACAATTTCCACCCCTGCCCTCAATACTGCTTTTAGCTTATAGAGTATTCCTCAGTAGATCTTCCGATTTCAGTTTTATGGTCAATGATGACATATCCCCAGGATGCAATTGATATCAAGCACATTTCTATACCTTCTATAGATTTATTTAATTGCTCTTACAACAGTTTGAATTCTTCTCACAGAGTGGTACTGAGGACTGAGCTTTTATCAGTAGCCTGGTCAAGGAAAGGATTCTGGAATAAAACCAGAAGAGACATTCAAACCACACACAAAACACAAGACCTTGGAGGGCTAGGTGGAAAGTGGTATGGAATGCTGACTTCTAGGCTTGAAATGGTGATTGCGCTCTTGAACTCCCAGTCGCTACGATTCCCTGCACAAGATCTACAAGATCTACAAAAGGCTGGACCAACCCCTATCACAGAAGGGAGATGGGGCAAGCAGCCCCAAGCCCTCCTAAGGGATGTATATACAGTTGATGGTTTCTAGGAAGGAAGAGTCTTATTCTTCAGTAGTCCAGCCACTGGTAAGGTGTATACGCTCCTGCGAACAAACTCTCACCTATCCTATCAACAGCCCTAATAAAACTCACTGGGACACAGAAAGAAAGAGAAAGAAAGAAAGAAAGAAAGAAAGAAAGAAAGAAAGAAAGAAAGAAAGAAAGAAAGAAAGAAAGAAAGAAAGAAAGAAAGAAAGAAAGAAAGAAAGAAAGAAAGAAAGAAAGAAAGAAAGAAAGAAAGGGAGGAAGGAAGGAAGGAAGGAAGGAAGGAAGGAAGGAAGGAAGGAAGGAAGGAAGGAAGGAAGGAGGAAAGAAAGGGAGAGAGAGGGGAAGGAAGGAAGGAAGGAAGGAAGGAAGGAAGGAAGGAAGGAAGGAAGAAAGAAAGAAAGAAAGAAAGAGAGAGGGAAAGGAAGGAAGGAAGGAAGGAAAGAAGGAAGGAAGGAAGGAAGGAAGAGAGAGAGAGAGAAAGGAAGGGAGGAAGGGAGGGAAAGAGAAATTGAAGTAGAAACATGGGAGGAGGGACAAGAGAAAATAACCAGGTGAATATGATTGTACACATGAAAATTTTAAAATAAAGCTTATTTTATGTAATTTACATAACAGTAACTAGATCTGTTTGACTTTATTTAAATGAAACAAAATGGGAGTCATACAGTAATTTGAATTAAGAGGAAAAAAGAAATTAAGGTGAAAATCCCATTCACATTAGCTTTAAGAAAAACACCTAGGAATAAACCTAACCAAAGAAATGAAATACTTCTACAACAAATACACAAGACATCAAAGCCAGGCATGGTGGCACACTCCTTTGATCCCAGCATTCACCCAGGCAGATCTCTGAGTTTAACGCTAGGCAAGTCTACATAGCAAGTTCCAAACCAGGCAGAACAGCACAATAAAATCCTTTCTCAGAAACAAAATACAATGAAGACACTGGAACAATGAAAGATACGCTATGCTTGTGACTGACAGAATCATCATTGTGAAATTGCTATAATCCTGAAAATAATCTATAGATTCAGTGCAGTTCCCTCAAAATTCCAGTGGCATTCTCCACAGAACTAGAAAAAAAAAATCTTAAAATACCTTAGCACAAAAGATGCCCAATAGCCAATATAATCCTTAGGAAAAGATCCTTGCTAAAGTATCACAAAACCTGGTATCAAATTATATTACAAAGCCATGGCAATAAAACAAAATGGCACTAGCCCTAAACAGATATGGAAAAGAAGAGAGGACCCAGAAGAAGGTTACACAGTTACAGCCACATAATTTCACACAAAGTTGTCAAATTGTGTGTTAGAGAAAAGACAGCCTCTTTAATGAATGCTACTGGGGAATTAGATACCCACACGGAGAAGAATGAAATGAGGCCCTGCAGGAAAACAAACTCCAGATGGATCAACACCCTTAATGGAAGATGTGAAACTTTAAAAATGTTAGTAGAAAAAGTAGGAGAAGCATTTCACTATATAGGCAAGGGAAGGCCTTTCTGGGAAGGACTACAGTGGCATGCAAAGTAGTATAAAGAGATGTAATACGGGGAGTTTACAGAGAACATGCACAAATAGCTGCAAAATTAATCACTACACAAGCATTTAGTCACTAACTAAGATAATGTAAACATTAATATAAACATATGAAATAAACATTCTCACTGAACAGTGGTGGACACACCTTTAATCCCAGCACTCAGGAGGCAGAGACAGGCAGATCTCTGTGAGTTCTACGACAGGCAGAGTTACAACAGAGAAACTCTGTCTCTAAACCCCTAACGAACAAACAAACAAACACTCTCAAAGGAAGTCTTAGTAGGCCAGAGAGATGGCTCAGTGAGTAAAGGCACTTACCACTCAAGCCTAGCAACCTGAGTTCAACCCTTAGAACCCACACAAAGGAGGAAGGAGAGGATTCACTCCACACTGTCATCCTATCTCCTCACACACATCATAAGATGTATGTCTACATGTGCACCTGCATGCGTGTGAGAGCACACGCCTCAACACACACATGAATAATAATGATAATAATGCCCAATAAATACTGCTTTTAAAAATATTCAAATTCTTTAGACATCCGGGAAATAAAAATGTTAGTTATTTTGAAGTCCCATTTCACTGCAGTCAGACTGGCTATCATCAAGAAAACAAATGGCAGTAAATGCTAGTGAGGAAGTAGTCAAAGAGGAACCTTTATACGCTGCTGAGGGGAATGTAAACAAATGCGGCCACCGTGGGAATGAGTGTGGTGGTTCCTCAAATAGCTACAAATGGAACTACCCTACGAACCAGCCATACCGCCTAAAGCACTTTAACTCAACATACCGCAGAGGTACTTGCACATCTACATTTACTGAACCAGCCCAGATGCCCACCAGCAGATGAATAGATAAAGAAGATATAGTAAATATTGAAAGTGGAATTTGAGGCTGGAGAGATAGCTCAGTGGCTAAAAGTGCTTCCTGCTCTTCTAGTGGGCTGGGCTTTGGCTTCCAGGGCCCACAATGGGTGGTTCACAACCACCTGAAACTCTAGTTTCAGGGGACCCGTGGGCATCCACACGTACATGTGCATATAGTCACACAAACACATACACATAGGAATAAAAATTAGTCTTTTTAAAAGTAATTTTATGCAGCTATAAAGAACAAGGAAGTCAAGACATTTGTAGGAAAAAAATAATAAAACTGGAAATCATTAAGTAAAATAAGCCAGAATTAGAAAGACATGCCACATTTTCTCTCTTCTGCAACAGTCTGATAGCTAGATGCATGTGCGTGGGGAGGGTTGGGGGGGACTAGATAGGGACTATGAGAGTGGGAGAAAGTAACCGTAAGGGAATGCCGAAAGCATAATGGAATGTTCCTAATACAAAAACAGAACAAATGGGAAAGGAAGAGCAGGCTAGAGGGTGCAGAGGACAGCCGTGAGAGTGAATGGAGTGAAGAGAATAAAGTATAACACGTATCAGTGAGATGCTTGTAATCCATTACTTTGTATGCTAGCCCAGAGGGCTGGGGGCTTTTTTGAGACAAGGTTTCTCTATTAGGTAACTCTGGCTGTCCTGGAAACTCACTATTGAGACCAGGCTGGCCTCAAACTCAGAGATCCACCTGCTTCTGCCTCCCGGGTGCTGGAATTAAAGGTGTGCACCACCACACCTTGCTTAGAAAATAAATTTCAAAAATTAAGTGTTTAGCTAAGAATGTAAACTATCTTATTAACTTTTTCACAATATTATTTTATGTTATAATTATTATAATACGTTAAATAGTTTTTAATGTATTGAGTTAAATTTTAGTGTCTTTGTTTAAGTATGATGACTCTGATTTTCTCCGTGGTATATTCAAGTTGAATGTTTTTGTTGTAATAAAGCTTGTATATACTACAGCAGAGTGGTAGCCTATCTGTTCCATTTAATAAACACTGGTACAACTCACTCATTTTCCCAAATACATGCATACCTCACCTTTCTCTAGATACAAGGTTTTAGGGATACAAGGGCAAAAAAAGTATACTTCTTTCCTTTTCCAAATTCAGTTTAATGGAATGGCTAGACAAACAGATGCTAACAGTCCAATTGAGAATTATCTTTTTCATTACTGTGGGAAAAGGCTACTGTGCAAAAAGGGAGCATATACAATGGTCATATCAATAGACGTGCTAACGTGGAAGGGGAAAATTTCACTGTGTTCCATTCCTAGACAAAGAACTACAAGCAACCAATGACCGATGGGAGAGGGAGAATTAGCCTTTCCTAGGGATGAGTCCCCATACTGCTTGTCCAATACAGAGTGGTCATCCCTGAAACAATATACACACAAACAAAAACGGACTCATCAAGTTGTGTGTATTTGTATACTTACATATGTATATATATATGCATATATATATATATAATTAACAATTTTAAAAGAAGCTGCCAATTTGAGAGTTGGAGGACATTGGAGGAGTTACAAGTACAGTGTCTAAGAAGGCTGGAGGGAGGAAAGGGAAGGGGAAAAGTTGTGTATCTCTCTTTTAATAAAAATGTATTAAAATTGAAATTAAAAAAGAGAAAAGACACAAATGAAGCAATGGCTCATTGCCTCAGGAAACTGGAAATCCTTCACTTCCCAAGGAGTGGCCTCCTGAGCTGGGCTTTTAAAATATTAGTAGGAATTTGCCTAACAAATGCTGTCAAGGAAATCCCAAGCTCCTGTATCCTGAAGGTCCAGTGTTTCAGGGGAAAGGGTGTGCAGAAGCCAGGGTCAGAGGCACAGCTGTCCATGGGAGTGATGTCACACTCAAAGGACAATTGATAGATAGCAACAGGAATTCTCCAAGAAAATAACCCTTCTCTACTCTGACTGCAGCCCATCACACTTAGCGAGGCAATAGCAGGTCTTCTTTAGTGGAAAGATGCTTGGTCTTCCTCTGTATCACATGTTGTTCTTGAATTTTAAAACCAAAGTTCCTCATGCAGTCACTAACTCAGCAGAGATCAGTAAGAATGTATAACCTCATAGAAAGAGCTTGAATTAAACTGGCTGATGATCTATAGGGTTTTTCTCTTTCATTTCATTTTTTTATTTATTTTTGGCTTTTTTAAATATCATAACCTTGGATAAGGCATATACTAAGTCTTATTTTCCTGCTGTACGCAGAGAAGACAAACATCCCTCCCTAAGGTTACGTACTGAAAGCCTTTGCTAAGTGATGTGCCAGAAAGGTGCTGCAGTATGGCCACCTCTAGGATCCTGTTGCCTGCCACCTGCCCTCTATCCCTCCTCTGCCTCTTGTACCAGCCACTCTCCTCAATCCAAATGTCTACCCGTCAGAGTTCACAAAATGTAGCCACAAAAAAAGTTAATAAAAGGTACTTTAAAAAAAAAATCAAAATCCCCACTTTCAATTAATCAGATACAAACCGAACCCAATTCCTAGTGGTCCCTGGACTCTCTCCTCACTCAGTCTCAAGGAGGCAAAGTGGCTTACAAAACTTCACTACTCTATCTATTGTGCAACAGCGGCACAAATCATAGGACTGTGTTCTGAACATGACACACATGATGCATTCATGAACTCACTGTAGATGTGTCTTCCTGCACAAGGTCTGCAACCAAATTGAGCCTGTCAACATTTTGTCATCAAAGAAGGAAGGGTCGTCAGGTCTCATCCTAAGGAACTATGGGACTGTTGATAGTTAATTGTGGTTGGGTGATATGCTGTCACTTGCTTTGGTGGTACATCCACTGATACCAATAAACAGCCTCCTACCCAGCTCATAGAGACACATCTGATTAAACTCAGTGGGACACACACACAGACTTAAAGAAAAAAGATACGAAAGGAGGGAGACTTGTTAGAAGGGTTTCAGAAGCAGATGGGGTAAGACAAGATAAAAGAGGGTGAAAGGTCTAAAGTTCATTATATACATGTATGAAATCATCAAAAAAATAATTTTAAGCCATGAAATTTTAAGCAGTGGCTGAAGTGATAACTCGGTAGTTAAAGCAATTACTGCTTTAGCAAAGGACCAGAGTTCAGATCCTAGAACCCACACCAGGTGGCTCACAAACACCTCTAACGCCAGGTCCCAGGAATCAAAAGTCTTTCTGACTTCTGCAGTCACTTACATAGAGAGAAAGGGGGGGGGCTCTTTTATAAGAATTTTTAAATATTTTTTAAATTACTACCTCAAAATAGTGAACTCTTCTATTGAACTCTATTCAAATAGTACCGCCAAGCAAATAGCCTAAGTAATTGCCCTTTACTCTTAAAAAAAAAAAAAAAAAAAAAAAAAAAACTCATTTTCCTTCATGGAATGATTCGTTCTCTCTCCTTTCCTTCCTCCTAACCTCTCCCAAGACCCCTGAGAATTTGCCCACTATTTCTGTCCACTACACCTGTTCTTTATAAGTGTTTATATCTATTCTTGCCTGGTAAATACTTCCCCCCCACACACACACACCATATCTTGGACTAGTCATTCTAGAAGCCATCTTTTGAAGCCTAAAGCCTGGAAACACTCCCTTTGCTCTGGAAGGGAGCCACTCTTCAGCCTGGGAGCTTATTACAGTCAGCAGCACCATCATGAAGAGCTGAGGAGTTCTCCTTAGCCTCTGTACAAGTAAAGAAGCTGCTTTCCTCCCTCTGGAGATCACCATCACTCTCAGTGTGAGACACAGGGGTGACAGCAGTTTGTGCCTGTTTTTCCATCCTGCTGGACTTCCTGATCCTAGCTGTTTAGGGGTAACCAGGTTTTTCTTTTCTCCAGGTTCTCAGTTTCATCCGCACAGGTAACTTCCACTTTCACTCGCTGAGGGACTGTCCAAGGGCTGTAGTGTGTCGAAGCTGACTTGAACCCGGGTCACCCCCTGAGGGTGAGGGCGGCAGGTGTTCATTGCTCCACACCTTAGTCCTGGCCCAAACCCAGCTAAATTATTAGATTGAAGCAAAGATACTTTGTCTGCCCCTGCAGGCTGGGGACACAGGCTCAAATGTGTTCATCTGAGGTAGCGCCAAAAGCCCCTGCCTCAACCAATCAGTCCCACTCTTGTGGCCAGACCCCCTCCCCCAACCATGCCACATAAAAAAACCCCAAAACCCCATTAAGGGGAGATGCCCACCGAAGCATGTCCCCAGTTGGTTTTCTGTCCACTCGCAGACTCACAGAGGCCCGTCAAGGTCACAGAGGTCACGACAAGGTAAAACCCATAGCCCCTCAACCCCTTGCCACCCCACTGAGTCTCGGTCTGGAGCAGGCCCTGGCAGCCTGGAACTCCAGAGCCCAGCAGTGGTGGTGGGCCATGTGGCGGAAGGGGGTTCCATCCTACGGGACTACAACTCACAGTTGATTTGGGGCCAATTTCATGTGAGTAGCCTGACCAACCAGACAGGTTTGGCTTCAGAGTGAAACTGGGTTTTAATTCTGAAAGTTGGAAGGTCTCTATTCTTTGGGGATACCTCAGTCAAGTTTGGGTTGTGAGACTGAGTCTCAAAACCTGACACCTACAAAGGGTGTGATTTTAGGGTAACCATCATACTTCCGATAGATCCAAAATGGACCTTACATCCTCTATTCCCTCTGACATCCTTGGGGTGTATTCTTTTGTTGTTTAAATTACTCTGGTTTTTATCCTAAGACTCTCAAAAACACAAAAGCATCCTTTTCCTTTATGACAAGCTTTGGCCTTTATACACATTCTCAGACCAAGAATACTGGCCCCATAAAGGCACATTCGGCTGTAACTGTCCTTTTCTTGCAATTCAGAATGGAGCTAGAGATCTCCTATATCCAAACCTTTATGGCCTCTTCCCGGGATCCTCAGCTTCAGGAGGGATGTCACACATGTCTCCCTAGATTCTCTTGTACGAGACCCCACTCTCCTGAACTCAGCTCCAGAGGGCATCCGTCATGACCTATCTTCTGTGCATACACAAGTCCCTACTAAACTGGTCAGGCCTTCAGCCCCACCTCTGTTTACCAATGCTGCTCCTGCTTTCTGCTCTACAATCTTTCCTCAGCCTGTTTCTCCTTCTCTTTCCTCTTCCCTCTACATAATACATGCTCACTTGGAAACTTCCTACAGGGAACTCAGAGAGCAAATTAAAAGCAACCTTCTCCTCTGTGGAAAATGTTTTTCCTCTTTGCAAGATGGCTATCAGGGACCTTGATACCCTCTAGACGTTCCCATCCCTATGTCTGATCTATACTAAATGCACTCCGAGCTAGGATTTATCCAGGATTCCTTCGGCTTCATTAGTGAATTCCTGTGGCTTTTGAGCTGACTTTATGGTATATCTATGTGATGTTGATCATATGATGTATGTATGCATGATTAAAAAGGCCTGCATCAGATTTTTCATACATGCCTGGGCAGATGAGGCTCATACTCATAACTTAAGAGACAAGGTCGATCTTAAAAATCTTCCCACATGATAAAGTACCACTCAAAGCTGTCTGAACAGGACCTTATCAAATATTCCTTCCATCTCAAGCTGCAAGGCCTGTCACTGTGGATTCATCTGTCTAAAATTAAGACTGTTGCATACTCAGAAGCTCAAACAACATACTCCTCCGAGTCGCTTGGAGATCTCTGTCTCCCCTTCTGGAAAGATCCAGGAAACTCACTCAACAGATACTCTAATACCTCCATGAGTAGCCAAAATATTCTCTCATTTCTCTGAGATTTATGGTATAATTTTACAAGTTTTCTCTCTCTCTTATTCATTCAATATCCTAATAAACAAGACCTGAGACTCCATTTGAAGAGCTCATTTTAGATCTGATTATTCGGAGAGATATTCTAGGTTCTTTATCTACATAAGTAATCACTTAACTTTAGTTAAAATGTGTTTCTACTTCTATACAGAAAGCCAAATATGGTGAGACATCATATCAGGCCCCACTTATTGTCCTTTTACTCACACGACTCCACCTTAAGGAACTGACCCCACCTTCTGCGAGATAATTATTAATTCCCACGGGAAACACGGCAACTTCACACCGGGGAAAAGAAGACAATACCGCTGTAATTAACTTATTGAAGTTAATAATAACAGCAACAATGACAGATATTTACATAATGGGCCTTCCCTTTTTTGAGACAGGACTTTATGTACCCCAAGCTGGTCTCTATGTTGCCGAGGATAACTTTACACCTCTGGTGCTCCTGCCTCCAATTCTGAGTGCTAAAATAATAGAATGCAACGTGTGCTCTGATTGTTGTGTGGTGCAGAGGACTGAAGCCAGGACTTTGTATGTGCTAGGAAAATCCTCTATCAACTGAGCTATACTTCTAGCCCACGCTATGTTTTCTGATAGGAGGAGCTTTAAAAGACACAATGTTACTTTTGTGTGATTCTTGCCAAAAATGTAGAAACTCAACCAAATAAAAAAATAGTAGATGAAACCAAATTTAAAAACATAAAAAAAATTATCTCATGAATGCTGATTAAAATCATCAAGGTCTTGAAGCAAAGGAAGGGGAAAAGTAAAAGATTGAATAAGACGAAG
Source organism: Cricetomys ansorgei (assembly GCA_026225945.1). Lineage (NCBI taxonomy): Eukaryota > Metazoa > Chordata > Mammalia > Rodentia > Nesomyidae > Cricetomys > Cricetomys ansorgei. The sequence continues at coordinate 26,521,968 of JAMJFZ010000056.1, forward strand.
ACTGAGTAGTAAATTGAATGCAGGAGGCAAGCAATTGAAAATGAGAGTCAAAGAGAAATGCAAGGGTCCTGGCCACTGTGGCCTCTGTGGGACTGACAGTGTTATACATGAGGAACATGGTAATGATCAGGCAAGGAAGAAGTAACAAGTTAGAGATGCTAAATGGACCTCCTGTAAGGCCAACAAGGCCAGAACAGGGAGGCTCAAGCTCTATTTTTCCAGGTAAGAGGGGAGTTAAGGATGGAAATGAGAAGGGAAGCATCTTGGAAAGATTACTCAGGCTACTCTAAGCCAACATGGTCTCATGCTTAACATGAGACCAAGAACAAGAGGCACAGAAGCGAATCTCCCAGGTAATGCCCCAGAATCTTCATGCCTGAAAGTCACACCCTCCTACAGTTCTCACACTGCATGAAGATTCTTCTAGTTCCCTTCAAACTAGATAAGACCACATATCTAAAATATGCTTATGTGAATGTAAGAATAATTGTATAAAATTTCCAGAAATGATCTTCTATGATCTTTTTCCTTCCTGCTGATTAAAATGTGAATATTAATTTTAATATTTAAACCAATTTTAAATTGGTTTAAAACACCCAAGTAATCATCTTAGTTTACAAAGTGAAGCCCCATATTGTAGATGATAGGAACAGGCAAACTAGATTAAACTGGAGTCTCTAAGCCTTTCATTTAGTCCTAGAATATTTGCCTTTAACTTTCATTTACATTTTTTTTAAAAATCAGCCTATCTAGTAAAGGCATTACTTTTGTGGGGAGCATGGATTCTATACAACAAAACTAATAATTCTGTTAATTAGTGGGGACTTAAAACACACACTCAGGCCAAACAGACAAACCATCTTTTAAATAGTCATGCAAGGAAATTGTGACTATCAAATGCAAAAGTAAATAATTTTGATGGCATGGATACTTATGAATGGCATGGTATATCTTGAAGTAAAACAACTCACTTGCCAAAATTCAAAGGTAGGTATATGTGAGCAAGTCTGATTTGGAGAAAATGGCCCCTGTCCTTCTTCACATCTGCTGAGGTTATCCAGGGCATAAGCCATAGCATACACAGCTTGTCTGACATTGTTACTGATTCTTAGCTGAGACACATCCAGATAGGTATTGTTCAGAGCTTCCAACTCCTCCTCTCCAGTGCAGAGCTGATCAGACATGTCATACAATCTGTCTTCCTTACCAGTCATATTCACCCTGTGGTCCACATTGTAAGGCACACTGCTATTGGGCCAGGTACAGTTGAAAGCCGTTTCCCAGAATTCAATGGTTAAGACATCAGTTGGATCCTTGCTAGGGTGCACATCAAGAAGAAACTCTTTCAATCCTGGTATGGTGGTTCTCGGATTTGCAAATCCAATACTTCCCCCAAAATATGGGAAGTACTCAGGCTTTGCAATGAGGGCTGAGGTAATCCAGGCTTCACTGGCTATCCATGTCCTGTCGGTTATATTATGGTGAACCATTTCCAGTACAAAAGGGCTGAGGTCAATGTCAGAAGTATAAAGGACAATGACTTTGGCCGTGGAACTCTTTATCGCATTAACAGCTTTTTGCATTTTCTCATTGGAATAGACTTTGGGAATGGTTTCAGAGAAAGCAACGCAAAGGTTGGCACTCTCCATTTTTTCCTTAAAAGTTTTTACTCCATATTTTCCATAATCATCATCAGCTGCAATAGCACCTACCCAGACCCAACCAAAGTGTTTGATGAGAGTCACCATGGCCTCAGACTGGATCTTATCACTGGGGACTACACGAAGATAAGACGGAAACTGGAATTTGTCACTAAGAATTGAACAGGAAGAGGTATAGCCCACCTACAATGGAAAATATTTATAGTTATTAGAAAGCTAGAGTGAAGTCTTAAATGGCAGCTTCAGAATATTCAGGGGGAGGAGCTGGACAGTTCTCCCTTTAACCTTACATCCTTACATAGACGATGGCTTTCTACTGGTGCTTCTACTCAGTGGGTGGGACTGCTGATGGGAGTCTTTGGTCTGTGCTTTCAACTCCCAGGGGGTTAGGCCAGTCAATTAGTAGTAAAATTCAATGTACTATTTTTCGTTGGTAGCACTGACAGAGAGGTCACTTGCTCTTTCCTTTATCCTCCCTGGAGATATGGTGACTCCCATGAGTCATAACCTCCAAGCTCTTGATCAACTTGAGCATCTCATGGACAAAGAAAATGGGATGAGTCCACTCCTCATCCATTTGGTAGCACTAGTTTCTCTTGCTCATACTCTCTCGCTCCTCCCCCGACCCCGATTTGTTTTGTTCTTTTCTCTCCTTTCAAAATTTTCTCTTTTATGCATTCCATTCTGCCATGACTTAATGAGTAGATGCTAAAACTTAGGGCAACAGAGGTAATATAAACTTCAGGTCTAAGCAATTTTCTACAACAAGGTTCCTCAACACTCTCATTTTATAAGCCCATAACTAGACACATGAAGAAGTCCTTTTTCTCATTTGGTTAGTAGCCCTTGTATGCATTTCCCATCTTCAGGAACTTGAAAATGGAACTTAGGTCACATGGGTTGGTGACCATTTTTATGCATTTCTGTAAATTAACTCTACACATCACTTGCTCTTTTATGATGTTACTAATGCGTCATCTCCAGTAGGGTATTCTATAATCCAATTCCACAGCTCTGAAACCACCAGTTCCTCCACGAAGTCAATCTACTCCTATGTTCTCTTTCTTCAGCCTTTCATTCTGTGTTTAATCCTTTGAATCCTTTGATTAACATTTACACTCTTCTTAAGACTCATAGAAGCAGCAATATTATAGAAGACATCTACAGGAAAGAACTTTTTGTTTATTGTTTGTTTGTTTGTTGTTGTTGTTATACAGGGTTTCTTTGTATAACAGCACTGGATGTCCTGGAACTCGATTTGTAGGCTAGGATGGCCTCAAACTCACAGAGATCCACCTGCCTCTGCCTCCTGAGTGCTGGAATTAAAGGCATGCACCACCACTGCCTAGCTTAGGAAAGAACATTTTATTAAAAAGCAAAGATGGGGATGAGGCAATGAATCAGTGAGCAAAATACTTGCCATGCAAACCTGATGTCCTGAGTTCAATCCCCAAAAGCCAGGTTAAGACATATACAGTGACATTCATCTGTAATCTCAGCACTTCTGCAGCCAGATGGGAGGCAGAGACACGAGAAGTGGCCAGAAGCTCTCAGGACAGTTAGCCTTGAATATACTAGACAGCAGCAGTAACAAGAGAAATCCTGCCTCAATTAAGTGAGAGGTAAGAAATGACTCTCTAAAGTTGCCATCTAACCTCTGTACTTCTGCCATGACAGTCATGTATGTATATGATTGCACATGTGCAATAATCTGTAATGTTGTTTCAGCTTTTGTTAGTATCTAAAAATAATATCCATCTTGTGAAATTCCCAGACCCATTTTAGTTTGTCATTGGGAAGATTTAGGTCATGATTAGTAAGTATCAACAGAGACAAAAACCAAAACATATGTCTGATTCCAACTATTGACTAACCAGCAAGTGTTTATCCAGTACTGTGAAGCATGGTGACTTGTGAGAAGTCAATAATCCATAACACTATGTCACAAAACAGGCAAGCAGGATGTTCTGAAGAGAGTACTCTCAAATGGCCTGTAAGTAAGCCTCAGCTCTCATTGCTAAGGCTTGGTTAAACAGTCGCTAGGGACACCATCACACCCATCCTAGGTTGCCTTTGTAGCTTATCCCAACCTCTTTTGTGCTTCTTATTTTCAACAATTTCTGCACACTTTTTATTTTCTTAAATATTTTTGTTTGTTTTTGAGACAGGATTTCTTTGTGTATCCCTAGCTGTCGGGGAACTAGCTCTATAGATCAGGCTAGCTGATCTCAAGCAGAGATCTGGCTGCCTCTGCCTCCCAAGTGCTGGGATTAAATGTGTGTGCCACCATTATAAAGCATATGCATGAGTTTATGGGCACTGCATATATGAAGAGGCCTTCAGATCCTGTAGAAGTGGAATTTCAGATTGTTTTGGACCACCATATGAATGCTGGGGACAGAATCTAGGTCTTCCACAAGAACATCAAGTGTTCTTAACCTCTGAGCCACCTCTCCAGTCTCTCTATTTCTTTACAAGTAAGTTCTCAGCACAATATTCTGAAATACCTGAGGTAAGTAATATAACCCCAGAATTCTTGAAGCTGCAACTGATAAGGACGATCCCCCTGCTCCAACCATTCCTGCCAAAATTGATCCAGTGCTGTTTCTGAAATTGGGCCTGGTTTCTTCCTGCCCTGTAAGAAACGCCAAAGATGACTCCATTGCTTTGGAGATGGTATAACAGGAATCAAAGATCTGATAGCCCAGAGTGTGATTGGGCAAAATGTCCTTCCTCTCATTAATCTCCTTGATCGTGTGGATCATGGTTTTCATCCAGCGGAAACCCCGGAAGTTAAACCTGCAAAGGAAAAGCTTCTGTGAGGCACTGGCCATGGGGGCGGGGGCGAGGGTGGGGCTGGGTGGTAGGTGGTGGGGGTTTCAGGGTGTGGAAGGGTGTTTTCAGGGAAGGAGTTTCAGTTAAAGTGAGGATTACGGCTTTTTGCTAAAGCAGAAGCAAGTACCTCAGCTGTCTGCACGTGTCAGTTTTTCATAAATGACATTACATTCTTAAAAGATTCAAGTGACTCATATTCACTATTGATAAGTAACCTTGGGAAGCAACTTGTGATTTTTCTTTCTCTATATATAATCTACTTTATATGCTGTGATTTTTTTCGTGTGGTCAATTATCTCTTTATTGCAAAAATATTCTTCTAGCCAGAATCCTCTTCACCAACAAACAAGATACACAACAGCCCCTCCCAGCACAATTCCCCACTCATTGCAAGTACCCGGGGCCATGTGATTCTTCTCTTTACCTTGACATATGTTCTAGTCTGGATTATAAAAATCACTAGAATACATTAAAACACTTAAAGTAGGAATACTCAGAAGCATTACAAAAATTATGTATAATACAACTCCAATTGTATAATCCTTCTGAGATTTTATTTTTCATATTGAGGATATTTATTAGTTCTCACATATAAACACAAATATGATGCATTATCCTCTAGCCATTAAATTCTCTAGCCATTAAATTAGATATTGCAGTTCAATATCACATTTTTTCAATTCTTCCTGTATTTATCAAATAACTCTTCTATTTTCTTGTTTTTCTCTTTAATGTTAAAGTACATTTTAACTCACTGAACACAAGTACCCCACATGGCTTTATGCCTTAAAATCTTCCGTAGAGATTTAACTCTGTCATGTGTTCAGTAGCTGGTTTTTTGTTGTTTTTTTTTTTTAAATTAAATACCCAACAACAGGAGACTGGAGAGATGGCTCAGCTTTTAAGAGTGCTTATTGCTTTTGCAGAGTACCCAGGTTTTAATTCTGAGCACCCACATGGTGGTTCACAATCAACCGTAACTCCAGCTCCAGGGGTTCTAGTATCCTCTTCTGGGCTCCACAGGCTCCCAAACTGTACACAGTGCACATTAATACATGCAGGCAAAACATTCACACATAATAAGTAAATAAATCTAATAATTTTTTTAAAATACTAAACAACAAATAGCCCTTTCGGAACACTGGAATTTTCTTCCGTGTCGCTTTTACTGAATTTTCACATAGGATGTAGTTCTTTGGTTTCCTGAGACAGTATAACCAACCGTGAAAGAATACACACAGCACTTTCTAGGTAGGAACCAGAAAAACGGTCAAGCAGTTATAGCACAAGATGATAAAAGCAACCACCTGAGGAGATGAGGAACAGTGAGGTTCAGAGGGACACCCAGCCCTGGAGGAATGCACAGCTGTGTTGAAGCTTAAAGAGTGACACAGAAACAGAAGGGACCTGCAGACAGGAGCAGCATGTGTCAAGGCGCTAACGCAGAAGAACGTGTTAGTGTCAAGGAACTGAAAGATCAAAATGCTTAGAGGAGCAAGACAAAGATGCAGCTGCACAGCGAAGGAGGGAGAGAGCAGCAGACACCACAGCACGGACCGCTGCACCACTCCACGCTGCTGTAACAATGATGTTGTCATCAACTTTTGAAATAAATGCAGCAGCATCGTAAAATAAAAATTCACAGCCCAAGGAACCATTCACCCAAGCCTAGCCCCCTCATTCCCCTGGCCCTAAGGAACACTGGCCATTTTATTATTATGGTGGTTTTACTAAAACAGCCTCATGGAAGTTAGGAACTTAAAACCTACAAGTCAAGTTGTTTCCTGCTGTCCTGGTTTTATTCTACATGCAACAGATGGAGTTAAGTTGTGAGGGATTTCTTTTAATGATGACTGAAACCCCTCTAATTTCACATTTTATGCTTCTGTCTTTTTCCATAAATTTTAAAGTCCTAGTCTCATCTGGGACGTACAAAGAACAAGTGTTGACTCTGCTTATTTAACTCTATAGAGTGTTTGTAGTTCTGTTGACTAGAAATCAGGAACAGGGAGGCAATGGCTGTAATTTGAGTTTAACAAGTGAGGCTGGTTAGCTTTTTACAGGAAAACTCTTTTTCAAGAAATCAGATGACCCTCGCCAGCTATGTCCCAAATGTGCATTGTGAGCCATGGAGACTGATTCTGGAAAGATGAGGTATACAAGGCTCCACACCAGGAATGGCAAGGTTCCCAGCACCACTGGACTTGACATGTTTTTGTATTCAGTAGCTTAAACAATTTATATGGAAATCAGAAGATGTCTTCAAACCATCTTTAGATTGGGTAGCGTGATGGGTGAACAGATGATAAACTGAAATACTGGTTTTTAAAATATCATTTAGAAACCGGAAGTAGTGGTGCACACCTTTAATCCCAGCACTCAGGAAGTAGAGGTGGGCAGATAGATCTCTGTGAGTTCAAGGCCAGCCTGGTCTACACACTGAGTTCTAGAAGAGCCAGAGCTATATAATGAAACCCTGTCTCAAAAACAAAAAACAAAAACCATCTAGTTGCATTTTATGTTCCTTAAATAAGTTTTTAAAGTGGTTTTTAAAAGAAGATAAAAATTCACTTCAAGAGCTAAAAAATATTTTCTGCTGTGAACAAGCTAACCCTTGAAAGTTAGCTGAGAAAGCAGCTTTTCCCAAGGATAAGTTTCTATATCCAAGTGCAGTATATTTTTATAGTACTGGAAAACTGGAACAAACTAATATGTCCACGGATAGAACCTCAACTATATGAGAATGTTTTCCATTATTACAAAACAATCATCTAAGCAGTGATACAGCAGTGAGGAAACAATTGTGAGTGAAACAGGCAGTGGGGGACAGTGGGGGGCAGTAGGGGGCAGTAGGGAGCAGTAGGGGGCAGTAGGGGGCAGTAGGGGGCTTTCAATCACTAAAGCTGCATATAAAGTATTTTAAGGATTAACACAGAAAATATTTTAAACCATTACAGAATAATTACTTTAAAAGTGAGGTTTGGATTTCATAATGTATCATTATATCTACATCCGCCTTTTATGACTATCGGACAAAACCTAAAATACTCCTTTCCTTTTTCCATTTCACTATTTTCCTCTATTTTGAGCAACAGTCTCAAAATAATGCAAAGCGTTCCTGCTTTATGTACTTTTAACAGATGGACAACAGAAATTAGTATTGCGTAAATGTAAGTTTAAAGAAATGTATTCCTTAACATTATAAGACCAAGATGTAGCTACTTAAATACTGATTTCAATGATTACACAAATCCCAAAATAACCCTAGTTAGAGAATTATTTTAAATAGAACATATTTACTTCTCTGCACTGTTTCAGCTATAGTGTTTATTATTATTATTATTATTATTATCAGGGAGGAAGAATTCATATTTTAAAATCTGTGTATTAGCCTTACCATCTAACATTGCTGGGAGAAAAACCTTAAAAAATTCTGATGAAGGGTAGAGAACAAATTAAATAATTCCATTTATAAAAAATCAGTGCCAAATTATGATGAGCTCTAAGTTTTCATTTCAGGTTATTGTAATTTAGCTGTAAGTAAAATCCCATGCTTTCTTCCTCCATTCCCTTTTCTTCACTGTAAAATGGGAAACAATCACAGGATTGAGGAAGAGATTCATTGTAAAACCTTTGTGTTTTCTGAAGACATAGAGATGGTTCTTACCCTTCACACAATGACATCTCAGATATGGAGCATGGAATGCATCAAAGGAAAGAAGTTGTGATCAACATGCATTGAAAACTCTAATGGCCATGAAGTTTCATGGACATGCCTACTGTGTTAGGTAAAAGGTCCAACTAAAACTGTTTGGATACAGTTACAACTATTTCAACTATTTAAAAGCTGTAGATGTATCTGAAAGGGGGCCAGGAAAGAATACAGAAAAATGAAAAAAGCTGCTTTCTGATAACAATAATTTATTGGTAGTTTGTTTTGCTTACTTTAATTTGTAAATATTCTTTTCATACTAAAATGGTGTGTGTGTGTGTGTGTGTGTGTGTTTTAAGCACAGATAGTTGTCCTATCCACACTTTGCATTTCTCACAACAGATTACTGGCAAATTGTAGTATCAGGCATGGCTCTCATTTCCTAAAGAAGCAACTTGGAGGTACAAACACTAAGAGCAAAAACCTTCTAGCAGGGTAGGTCCTGCCCAGGACAAATCAGTGTTTCATTGCTGTGTGCTTCCCTTGAAGAAAGTTTTGGTCTCTGCTGATTAACAGTAAAGCTGCAGTGCTGTTACATAATTCTGTATCTGTCTTTCTCCAACCTCAGTGTGCACATGAATCAACAGAGGTCTTCTCAAAACATGGGTTCTGATTCTGCAAGTCTGAGATGCAGCTCGTTACTCTCCATGCCTAACAAGCTCTTAAATACTAAACCACAGAGCACTCTGTGAGGAGTAATGTTCTGTACAGAATCTCAAGGCTCCAGCTGGAGACGCAAGCCCCATCTCACCACCCTCCCCATTGCCTGAATTGACAAGAAAGAAGACTAAATAATGGCTTACCCTTCACACATGGCAGATACCGGCTCCAAAATAGATTCATCTATTGGGATGGTCCTGGTGTGAATAGGGAACAGTCCTGCAATAACAAGTGAGTGGTTTTTGGCATCTACAAATCCAGACAAATTAAACTTGCCCATCAGCCTGCATTGCAGTTGCTCTGTGTTGTTTTGAGCACTCAATTCAGCCCATAAAAATGCAAGAAGTCCTAGAGCCAAGCATATCTTTATGCTGGCCATTTTAATAATGTGAGTTTGAAGAAACTGACTGGTGTTGAAACCACACACGTTTTTAGTGAAGGACCTTGATTGAGCATTAGAGTGTATATGTGTGTGTCCCAGTGGACTTGGCTTGCCACTACTTGCTACATAATTCTCATGTCTCAATCACAGACCTTGCAATCACTTGCAATTTGTGGATCTGGAGTAGGAGCCGAGTAACCCTTTGAGAAGGAACTTCTGAAAATCCCCGTACGCTTTGTAATAATACATGCAGAAATATAGGTTCTGAGTTTAAGAGTCATATCATTTTGTAGAAATTGTCCCTCTCTTGTTTAGCAGTGTTGGTTTCATTAATTTTCACTGCAGCTCACCTTTCGGGGGTCCTCTCTACTTTAAAGATGAGAAAAAGCATTCAGCTTCACCGTTCAGTATCAAAAGAGGTGACAGCAGTCTCATTAACTCATTGATGGCTAGCATGCTAACAAACTACCTTAGAAAAATTCAGTACAGCCCAGATATATTAAATGAACTTTTTCATGCATACTATTTTCTTTATCCCTTAATTCTAGGTGCAATACTCCTTTCTGCACCCACTCTACAGATTCAAGCTCATACCTCCCGTTCTCCTGAAAAATTCTCCCTCCTCTCCTTCCCCTCTCCCTCCCTCCCTCTCCCCCATGCTCTTGTTTTCCTCCCGATCTCTGCTCCCCTTGTTCTACTGCTGAGCCACACCTCTAGTCCATCTGCTTCCCTTCTTACCAGGCCAGCTCAGAGACAAGATTCTCTTATAAGGTCAATTTGCTCTGCTTCTTAGTCCTCCCCAGTTGCCCTCTCGTTCTCCCTTTATACATGTCTCTTTAGAGTGCATAATGTATAATATTTTCAGAATACAGCCCAGCCAAAGTGTAAGATCTTGAAAACAATGCAGACTCTTTAATTGTGCGACTTTTCTCCAAAGCACTTTCCTCACAGATGCAATATAAACCCATACACATTTGATGTATATTGGTAATGAATACAGCTTTAATAGTCATCCTAAGACATAGAATAAGCTAAAAGAACACAATAAGGAGATTTTGAGTTGATTTTTGTCTAGTCACATGATGGAATGTAGAGCTTTTTAGGTCTTATTCTTTTTTGTTTGTTTTGGTGTGGTTTTGGTTTTTTGAGACAGGGTTTCTCTGCTGTGACTCTGGCTGTCCTGGAATTCACTCTGTAGACCAGGCTGGCCTTGAACTTACAGAGATCCACCTGCCTCTGCTTCCTAAGAGCTGGATTAGGTCTTATTCTGAAGAACAAAAGTACTAACAAATGGCTGGAGAGATGGGCAACAGTTAAAAGCACCATATTACAACAGCTTTCAAATTCAGTTCTAAAAGATCTGACACCCTCTTTTGATTTAGCTGGCACCTATATGCATGTGATATACACAACATATATATATATATATATATATATATATAGAGAGAGAGAGAGAGAGAGACACACACACATATAGGAACACATATACTCACTATTTATTTTTAATCTTTAAATTACAAAAGAAAATCTCACAATGTGCATAATGTTAACATGTAAAATTGCATTCCAAATTTCTAGAATTTACCAATAGATTGATTATAACCCTCTTTCACCTGTATATTTCCATCATAAGAGTTAGAAGAAACCATTGCAAAATGAAATCAGAAGAAAGGAAAAATCCCCTTGTCATACTATTTTAAGAGCTCAATCAGTTTCAATGTCTCCATGTTCTTTTCTAGCACCAGACAGCATGTATGTGTGACTTTACTTTCTCCTTTATTTCTCTGTATTTTCCTATACAAACTCTGCAGCATGGAACTGGGGAGATTGTTCAGTGGTTAAAACCATTGCTATGCAAATATGAGGACCAGAGTTTGAGTTCCAGAACTCATATAAATGTGGGATGAGTATGTGTGGCAGATAGGTTACAGGCAGACACAGTATCCCCAGAACAAACCAGCAAGCTACCCTAGACAAAGTTCAAGTGCAAGACTGCCATAGTTTATAAAGTGGGGTGTGGCTGAAGAAGACAGCCAATGCAACCTTTGCCCTTCAGTCCACAGGCATGTATACATGTACCTGGTGCCCACGCACTTGCACTAAAACCCACCTCCAACACACCCTCTATAACGTAGTAGTGTCTTATATTTATTTCATGAACAAAAGTATACTAATTGGAAGATTTTTTTTCTTTTACATGAACGCTCCCTCAAATAACCCTCAACACACAATTTGCATATGATACTAAGTGTGGTCCAGTCACTGGATCACTGGACCACACTTCATCCCTACTATAGAATTTCTCAGTTGTTAGCTAAGTATAGTCTTCCACTGGCCCAGGGGGACTCCAGGTAGACTCTCATTCCTAGTTTACTGTTGAACTATGAGGCCATGATCATTTTTCCACAGCTGGGCTGGCTTTCATAAGTGACCCTGAAGGTGACTTCCTGACCCTGACCAAGTTGTCTCTAGGTCTATCAAATGTCTCCCTAGTTTTCTTTTTCTGAAGTGTGGAGCATTTGCACATTTCTCCCCTCATACTTTCAAATGTTGGTACAAGACTTAATGAATAGGCAGATTGTCAGAAGTCTCTCCCCAGATGGCTTCAAAGTTTGACTTTATCCAAACAGAATGTTCGATGAAATGCTAGGTGAAATGATCACTCCTCAGTACTAACAGAATGAGAATCCCTCCTGAACTTAGTAAGGCTTTCTCAGGATGGCTTTCTCAGAATGTCTTGAAATGAGTCATCACTCTTGGTTAGCCTCCCTTTCTTACATTGGCAGTTATTTCTGAGAAATTACCCTTTCATTGTCAAGGCTACCTCTTGGAAAAGGTATGTTTATCACCCAGGAAAATAGGTCCTAATTCTTTGAGGAAATGTTATACTAGAGACCATAAAATCATTAGCATATATTATTTTGTTATTATGATATTTAATATTTTTGAAGATTTATTTTTAATGATGTGTAGGTGTGTGTTTGTATGTGGGTGTGTGCACATGAGTGCAGATGTTCTTGGAAACCAGAGGCTTTGGACCTCTCGGAGCTGAAGGTACAGACGGTCTTGAGTAACCTGGCATGGTGCTGGGAACCAAACTTAGGTCCTCTGGAAGAACAGCAAGTGCTCTTAACTGATGAGCCAACTTACATTAATATTTTAAAGCTAGTGTCTTATACTTTTAAATGATCTCCTCACTCAGTCTTCTTCTGTGTCAGGAATTAGATTCAGGTTGAGGATGTTCCTGATTCGTGCAGCAGCATTTAGTATCCAGTTTGGGAATCTTCAGAATATTAGTATATTTTAACCAGGTCCGCAGTGATTACATTTTCCAATGGCATAGAATTCAACAAAGACAAAGCAAAGGAGGAAAAAAGCCACCTCTGTACTCTCACAGGAGGGGTCTTATGAAACACGCTCAATGCCTGGTTTTCCCAACACAACACTTCAACTGCCTGTTTCAGTTTTCTTCATTTCACAAATGAAGATATATGAGCTCATATGTCTAATGCATGCTGAGATATTGACACCAAAGCCTATGAACTGCTTTAGACTTTGTGGGATGGAAACAAGGCAGGTCCAGGAGGTAGATTATTGTAGCCTTTTCTCAGAAACAGGGGGCTTAATGAACCAATGATGTTCTGACTCTGGGTGAACCTTCTCAAGGCTCAAACAGAATGGCACTTTAAAGGTAATCTTGCTATTACTGGAGTAATAGCAGTACTGGAGTTGTTTATTTTATGGTACTTTGAGCCTAAGTACTGTTTCCATGGAATTCTGGCTTCGAGAACCCTTGGTTCAGACAAATGTCACATATCCACAGCCCGGACTCCTAGATTGAGATGGAGACTATGTTTTCCCCACTCCTCAGCCTTCTTTGATCTTTGAAGTTCTCTGAGGGTACAGGTAGTCAGGCTTCTTCCAGAAATAGTGACACCTTCTGTCTACACTTGTCTTTGCCTCCAAGCAAAGAAAACACCTGAGCCCATTAAGGCTCTGAAAAACCAACCACCTTATTAACAAAAGTTAAGTGTTTGTCACGGTTTGAATGTTAAATGTCCCCTGTAGGTTCATGTCTGATTCCCCAGCAGGTGCTGCTAATTGGTGAAATTATGAAACCTTCAGGAAGTGAGACCTAACTGTAGGAAGTGGGTACCTGGGGGAGGGTCTTAGGTTTACATCCTGACTCTATTTTCTATCCTCTCTTTGCTTCCCATCTGCTGTCACAATGTAGTCAACCATATTCCTACAAATTTAGTCAAGAGCTCCAGCCACTGTGCTTACACATCGTGAAAATGATTAAAATCAATCTTATTTCCTCTAACATACTTCTGTCAGTTATTTTGCCTAAAATCAGATGTGGTCGTGGTTGTTTGTGTACCTTTATAAATATCCAAAACCACTACTGAATGATACAGTTCTTCACAAATCTGTTTGTGGTATATAAATTATATGATTGTGGTACTTTGAATGAGAAATGTTCTCCATAGGATATGGTATTTAGACACTTGGCTCCCAGTTGGTGGCTCTGTTTGGCATAGCTTTAGGAGGTGCAGCCTTGCTGGAGGAAGTATGGTGGAGGTGGGCTTTGAGAGCTTAAAGCCTAACCCCGCTTTCCGTTCAGTCTCTGCTTGGTGCTTTCACTTAAAGATGTGAACTTTCAGCTCTGCCACCATGATGCATGTTTTGTTTTTCGTAGTTTTTTGTTTGTTTGTTTTTTTGACAGAGTCTCATTCATTATGTTGCTTTGGATGACCCAAAACTCACTACGTAGACCTACTCACTATGTAGTTCTGGTTGGCCTTGAACTCACAGAGGTTCTCTTACCTCTACCTCCTGAGTGCTGGGATTAAAGGTGTGCCCTACCACACCTGACTCATAATGAGAAGGACTCATACAGTCCCTCTGAAACTGTAAACCCAAATAAATTTTCTCTTCTATACATTGTTTCTGGTCATGGTGCTTTATCATAGCAACAGAAAAGTAACTAATATGATAAAGTAAAATTAATTAATTAATATGATCAAGTAAAAAAGTTAAAAAAAAAACCTATCTGGAGATTGAAGTGGTTAACTTTGCTTCTGCAAGGGAATGGAACAGAAATAGAGACAGATGGGAATACTAAATTTTTCAATTAAGAGTTACATCTGGCCATTTTTTTTTATTTCAACTTTTATTAAAAATGTTATTACAATTAGTGAAAAAAGAGGCAGGGAATGGTATATGGGAGAGTTTTGAGGGGAAAATGTTGTAAATACACTCTCAAAAAGGTAATAAGTATGTTATTCTCTACTGGGCTGGGATATTAGTAGTTTCCCAGCTTTATTCTGTTGTTCACTAAGTACCTTTGCACGTACTGCTCTTGCAGAGTTTGGTTCCCAGCACTCTCGTTGGTGGCTCACAACTCTCTGTAACTCCAGCTCGGGGTCTGACACTCTTCTCTGAACTCCAAGGGCACCTGCACTCACATGCACATACTCACACATAACCACACATACATACACATAGTTTTGAAAATAAAATCTTAATAAAGATAACCTTCACAAAAAGGATATTGAATTTTCACTCAGAATAAAAGGGAAATATTCATTCTAAAATCATCTGTCAGAGACTATCACCAGTAAATCATACCATTTGCCATCTTAATTTTTTTTTTTTAAAGATACTCATCTAGAGGCTGTTAGAAGATGGCTGCTCTTCCAGAGGACCAGCGTTCAATTCCCAACACCCAAATGGCAGCTCACAACTGTCTGTAACTACAGCTCCGGGGGATCCAATGCCTCTCTTCTGGCCTCCATAGGCACTGCACATACATGATGTACAGACATATATCTAGGCACAAAACAAGGCAAAACACTCACACACATATAAAAATGTTGTCTACATAAAGTAAAGGTTAAGGCTTTGGAGAAATGATTTAGTACTTGTATAAGCACAGAAACTGAATTACAGTCATCAGCATCTGTAAAAAACTGGTTATGGCGGCACCTGTCTGGTACTCCCGGTACTGGGGAGGTTGCGACAGGAGTATCCGTGGAGCTGGCTAACTAGCCACTCTAGCTGAATCACTGAGCTCCAGGTTCTGTGAGTGTCCCTGTGTGAAAGAATATGTGTGTACAGAGGAGTCCCAGGAGTATAACCAAGGGGTCTTCATGATGGAGAGCAAACTTTGGTTACTGGATTTGAAGTCAGGAAGTAGGAATTCTGTTCACTCCTCACGGCCTCTGAGTTACCCAAGTGCAAATTTCTGCATATGGGAGGAGCTGCACCAGCCATTTATTCACCTTTCCTTATAGGTTCTGCTCCTTGGTGGGCTTTTTGATGGTTTGCTTTATTGTCATGGTACTTTCTGTTTCAGTCATGCAAATTAACTCTTGATCTTTACAAAGTCACTAAAACCCAATTAGAGCCCTCCATCTGAATGTTCTTCTAATGATTCTTTATTGCTTTCAGAAAGGAGACTAAAGATAGATCCAAAGAGAGAAAGACAGAGAGAGACAGAGACAGAGAGACAGAGAGAGAATAAAGATACCTAAGACCACATAAGAAGGTGAAACACAGCCCTACAGCCAACCAAAGCCGGAGGTTCTGAGTGGAAGCAAACCATTCTCACAGAATAGAAACCACTGAAGACCCAAGCCTACTTATTGTGTCTTCATTTGGACTAAGATTCAGAAGCAAGGCCACCCTATGACTCCAGAATGATGAAACATTCCTCTCTTCTATCCAAGATGAGTGACTGTTGCTCATTTACCTCACCAAGAAAAACTCTCTCTTACAAAGGCGGCTAAGATAACAATCACAGAAGCAGCACTTGCTTTCTGAAACATTCACTCTAATAATTAATCCTCATATCCTTAACTGGTATCTAGCACTCACCCAAATCCTAAATACGTTTCTTAGTTGGGCTGGGAGTGGGATTGATCTCTATGGTAGAATGCTTATTTAACAGGCATGGCACAGCTCTGGGTTTATCTCCAGCAACATAATAAACAGATGAATGAATGAATGCATGTGTGCATGAATGAATGAAATGAAAGTTTCACTTAATTCTCTTGGGCATCTTTAGTTTTCCTGAAGCATGAAAAAGTCTAATTTCTTTGTGCTACAATAAGAGTGCTCCTGATGTTCTTCCTTGATGCATCTTATTGATCAACACAGAAAAACTAACTTCATACGAAGAATAGTAAATGTTTTTCTGATCTTCCAGAAATACTTAAAAATGCTTGTCATGGCATGCTTTGTATTCTTACATTCCTATTAAAGAATTTCATTGCAATGTATTGACGTCTGTGTGAATCTTTACTATCAAGCATGGAAAACAATTAAAATTAAGGTTTTTGTCTCCAACACTCACTGAAGTTGAGACTTGCCCATTTATTTAAAAAAAAATATCTGTACAGAGGTCTTCAATTTCACACACAGAACATCCCAAATGATCAAGGAATAATCCAAATGATTACAGTTATCCTGTCAAACATATACTAAAGGACTTAGGAGCTCCGTGGAAATATATATTAGTTGAGCCATGCTATTAAGAGTATCCTCTGGATCAGTGGTTAAAAGAGCATGCCACTCGTCCGGAGGGCCTGAGTTCAATTCCAGGCACCCACGTCAAGTGGTTCAGACCACCTGTAACTCCAGCTCCAAAGGATTCTGATGTCTCCGGCCTCCGCGGACACTCTCATGTGCACATATCCACAAACATCACATAACTAATCCTGCATCAAGTAAATACCTATCTCTTTTAAAGTCCATCTGCGCCTGTTCTCATTAGAGATGATCAGAGTGAAAGAGAACCTAACAATGGGCAAAATAGGCCCTGTGTCCAAGTCCCATCTCAGCTTTGTTAATTTGTTAGTTGCTTTTCCACAGCAAAGGACCGTGGGTCCCCAGGCCCTGGCTCTTTTAAACACACCATCAGTCCCCTTCTCTGGTTGTCACCATGCTTTATTTATGTCACTTTATTCCTCACTCCATAATCACTGGCTCACTCTCACTATGAAATTCAAATTCACAGCACCACCTCAAGGTTTCACAACAGCACCACCACTTCCTATGAGATCACTCTCTTTTGGCCTCAGAACAACAAGCAGTCTTCATCTGAGTTTAAAAACACACACACACATAAAACAAAACAACATAAAAACCTTGCAGTTACACTGTCCTGGTATGAGCCCTTTGACTTTGATTTAAACACAACACCACAGGTCATTGTCAGCCCCTACAGCATGGCTTAACTCACCACCAAAGCATAAACCTTGAGGTTCCAGCTAAGATGAAGTGATTTCTCCCAGATGTTCAAAACCATCTCCTTACCAAGATTGCTAAGGCCTGGCCTGCCTTCCCAGCAACTGATCCTTTCTTACGCTACTTTTCCATTTGGGGATAATTGCTATCATAAGAGACAAGGGAGGGGGAACTGCTGTTCTTTGTTTGGGGTCAGATTTGTGGAGCTCAAACTACACTGGCTTCAAATTCATGATCCTACTGCTTCAGCCTCCAGAGTTCAGGGATTAAAGATGTGGAGTACCACATCCAACTCCAGAGATGTTCTAATAACGTAACACAAGGGGAAAGGGGTGGGGAGCCCCAGTCTCTTATCCCAGAGGCTTCTATATCTACTACTCTAAGGAACACTGGTTAAAAACCACCCTGTGTAGCTTAGAAACTATTTTGTGTTACCTGAAATAATGTAACACATGTGAGATAGAAGTTTGACCATTAGGCAGTTCTGATAATAGCTAGGACTCAGAAGCAAGCCCCTAGCAGGCCACCTGGCAGCTCAGATAGGAGCTTAGCTTACGATAGGCTTTGATATACTAATGAACAAACCCCAAGTTGGTGCTGATGCAGGAGGGAATCAGCCCTAAGCTGTGAGTGTGAGGCCGGAGACCACCAGCCCTGGGCATTAATCCTAAACTCTTAATAGGAACTTAGGCTTTCTCTACTCAATACAATAATTATTGAGTACTTTCCAGAACTCCCTGTTCCAAGAACTAGCCCACCCCAGAAACCATAAAACAATTATTGTCAGGCTTAATTCAAGGGCACTGTGACCCAGCCCAAATTCCCAAAACTAAAGTATGAGAGGCAGCAGCAGCTGCCGCCTAATAGCCTTGGGCAAGGGACTTTCCACATTGACTAAGACCCTAAGTGTACATTTCCTGGTGCCCACAACCTTGCTATATGCCAACACCAATCAGTTTAAAGGTTGACTGGCCCCAACCTATCTGGATAAAGAATAGTTCGGGGACCAATCAACTCGTACCAACTTGGTTTGTGCCTAGCAACCGTTTGAACAGTAAATAAAAAGGCTTGCTTTTTGCTCCTTGGGGCCGCTTCTATCCTGCATGTTAGAACGGTCCCAGTGCACTGGAATAAATCCTCTTGCTATTTGCATCCATATCCCATCTGTGAGTCTCTGTGGGGGTGCAGTGCCTTTGGGCCTTTGGGTCCCCCCCAAAGGTTTGGGCCTTTGGGGGTCCAACATGAGCAAAGCTACTGCCTAATGAAACCATAGAAAAAAACAGAACATTGGGAATGGTCTCTAGGATTGCACTGCCATTTTCCCAAGGCACAGCATCTCTAGCCACTGTGTTGATACCTACTGGCAAGGGGACTTGAAACCCTGTGTGTAGCCCTGGCCTTGATGATCATTTAACTTTGTCACTGTGGCTGGGCCCACACAGGCCCATCAGCGTTAGCCTCTTAAGGACCTCTCAGACCTCCACCACAGTGGACATGGGTCCAGCCTGCAAGCTCCAGAAGCATATTAAACCTATGAAAATTCCCCAGCGGAACTCTGGAGTAGCATCTCTACCCAAGCAACTGTTTCTCGGTTGGTGAGATCCCTGGTTTTTTTTTTTTTTATATTAACATATTATAAGAAATGTCTGTGTAAATAAACTGAGCAAATTTAAACTTTAAACTACTCATTTCGGGATCTATGGAATAAGACCTAAGCTTCACAACCTTTGCTTTTTTCCCATAAAACCTGCTCATGTAAAAACACTGAGAGTTTTAAATGACTGCTTCAAAAAAAGGCCACTAGAGACCATACCTGTGTTGACTGAGCACCATCAGATGAGTTGTATAAAGAGACACAACTGCCAATGAATGTAAGGGAGGGATTCAGTTCTTTTAATAAAGAGTATGATATGAAAATATCTTTTTAAGGTTTATGAATATCTTCAAGCAGATTTCTATTTAGAGCATTATTTAAAACACTGTAAACAGCATGTTCTATAAACTGTCACTAGATGGATCAAACATTTGTACAACTTTCAGATGAAAATGTTATTGGAACTCTTCTTCAGTCACTGTATGTGTGTGCCTGCCCTGACTTAAAGCTCACAATCTGCCCCCCACCCCCCAAGAAACACCAAGGGTTTCTGGCTATAGAAAGCCTTCTATATATCAAATATAAACATGTTAACTATAACCACAGTTTCTGGAGGGGGAAAAATGTCTTCCAGTCCCAGAACTGGTGATGTGGGTATAGTTACTTGCCTTCTCAGAGGCATCTTCTCTGAGGACTGAAAACTCAGGCTTCTACTTCTTCATCTTCTTATGGTTCTAACAAGGAGAGGCCAAGCTTTACTGAGCACCTATACCTTAACTTTGCTCAGCAGCTCCAAACACAAATACTCCTATTCTTTTAAACAAAATGTGTCTCAGAAATAGTACTACAAAAAAATGGAAAGAGGACTGCAATGGCTTGAAAAGCCAAGAACCCAAGAGATAAACACATTCCATTAGTAATTAACTCTGGTTGAGAAAAAAAGATAACCCTTTCTTCTTTTCTGTACATAGTCTTTCTCGAACAGCTGATGCTCAGATGTAGAAACTTTTAAGTTCACACAGAAACATTGTACCTGCCTCACACACAGGCACTGAGCAGCTCTTAGCACTGCTCCCTATTCCCCACTCTACCCCAAAGGAGCTAAAAACAGAAAACGCCACTTAGTAAGTGAACTGCTACTCATTTAGTGCTCTCTGATAAGAGAATAACTGGAAACCTCTCAACACCACACTGGATACTTTCCAGAGACTGATCAGAAAAGAAAAAGCAATAAAATCAGTCAAAATTTTCACACATGAGGTGCACAAGCCTGTGATCTCAACACAAGGGAGCTGTAGGCAGGAAGGAAGATCAGGAGTTTAAGGCTAGCCTGAGGCTACATAGCCAGTTCCAGGCCAGCCTAGGCTACAAGGGAACCTTGTCGTATAAAAACATGTTTCCTGTTCAATAATGAATTCTTAATAGTTCATTGTTTTATTTTAACCAAAAATTGGAGAGACAGGCTAGGACAGTAGAACTAGTGTTTAAGATGTAAATACTCAAAGCCATCTCAGCTATTTAAAAATTTGAGTACTGATTACCAACTTTGGGAACAATCAATCGTGCATCACATGGTTAACCAGTCACTGAGGACAAGTATAATTCTTATTCTTTATCCTGATAACAGAAATAAGAGACTGATCCCAATTGCACTGTTCCAAATTTTTTGTTTAAAACTTTCCAAATTTTTAGAGATGCTTGTTGAACAGTCATAAAATATGTACGTGTATACAAGTATGTATGTAACTTTTGGTACTTCCCCAATAAACTATAAAAATCTAGTTCAATTTATGTCTTTACCACTCACAATCAAACAGAAGCTGCATTACAGAAAGAACCAGATGGAAATTTCTTGAATTTACTTAATACTTCTTTATTCCACAAACATTTTTCTTTGAGTAAATGACAATTGTAATTAGACAGACACTTGACAAAGAGCTCATGCTCACCACTTCACAAAGCCACAGAAGTAGGAATCTCTAAGTGTTTTTTCTCTAATACTGTCTAATTTAAAAGAAATTAGTATACTTGGCAGTGATGTATTATCTAAAAGAACAGTAACACAGGCAAGGATTAATTTAGTAAGGATTCAACATAACATCAAGGGTGGATTAGGACCCCTAGATTCTCTCAGGATCTGCTCGACACACTCTTTAATGTAATTCACAAATAACTTACAAAATGAAGAAAAATTTATGTTAAATACCATACTTTTGAAAGGAAGACAGTTTTGATTCATAAAATCTTCACAGTAAAACTCAGAAACATTTTTCATTTTAAGCTGTGACAAAATAGTAAAAAACTCCTCGAAACTGAAATTGAAGTTGAAATTTACTCATTTTCGGAGATAGCAGAAGGCCACACCAGGTCACTGATTTGAGCGCTAACAAGGAAAAGCACTGTGGCTGTCAACAAGTTCTTGCTCAAATGTGTTTCTACCCATGGTTCCCTCTAATTATCTCTATGGGAGGTGGGTTTGGTCCACTCATAACAGCTCTAAACAAGTAAAAAACAAACCAAAAAAACAAAAAACAAAGAACAAAACAATGCATGTGATATATAGCTCTGTGGACAAATGGTTGTAAATCAGGCCAAGCACACGGGGTGTGACTCCTAACACTATACAACAAATTAGTAAGAGTAATCCACATTTTGAGAAACTAAGTAAAGACTTAAATAAAATGAATATTCAGAACATCATGTCTATGGCTAATTTTAGAAGCACACATGCAAACATACATCTTTAGCTGATCATTTAACTAAAAAGCTACCCAAAGATTTGTATCCACTGTTAACACTGGACAGAATATTGATATATTCCTACACATCTAAGGGAAGTTGATCATTGCCTAGAAACCCCTGGTAATATATGCAATTTCTTGACAACTGGAACATGTCCTGTCTCTTTGCTCTTCCTTCCCTTTTTTTATAAACACTTAATGACAAATTATAAAATCATCATTTCTTCCTTTATGAAGTTTACCGAAGACAGGATTTTAGTCATTTCACATTAATTTAGTAAACTGATTTTATTGCCAATATCATTGCAACATAAAAGATATGGTAGCATGTCATTAACAATTACATAGTGAT
The DNA here is from genome assembly GCA_026225945.1 of Cricetomys ansorgei. Taxonomy (NCBI): domain Eukaryota; kingdom Metazoa; phylum Chordata; class Mammalia; order Rodentia; family Nesomyidae; genus Cricetomys; species Cricetomys ansorgei. The sequence goes on from JAMJFZ010000056.1 coordinate 26,544,155, forward strand.
TCACAAAAACTATACTATTCATTTCAATTAACAAAATAGTGCTTTTATAAAAAATATGTTCAGAAGATGTTTACACTCCATTTAAACGTCAGGGTTGCAATAGTCCCAGTAAAGACAGATATTACTTAAGAATATGTTCTTCAGAGGATGTGACTCCACTAGATTACTTATGGTTCAGGTTTCTTGATAACACATATTTTGGTGCTTCTAAATGTAACCTATGAAAGAAATAAGCAGACTCTCTAAAGTTTGTGACTTTACTAACTTTACTAACTCTAAAAACCCAAAGCTGCCACAATGTTCACAGGGACATTAATAGGGAAATTACAATGGTTCTGCTAAATGTCTCTGAGAAGGTATCTCTAGTTCTAACTAGTAATCAATCTAGTAATCAAATGGCACAGCTCCTAAAGCTTTTTCAGTTGGTAGGGTAGCTTAGTTCATGTCCTAGGCAGTCTCAGGACTGAAGGTGGCTACAACATAGGGGTAAGTTTCTTCTATTTAACAGAAAGTCAAAAGGAGTAGGAAGAGGGTGAATAAATTCATTCGATTACACAGACCTCACTATGGATAACAATGTCAGTTGTCCTACAGATTCCCCACATAGGCTGGTATGTCTGGCCACTGTGAAGCACAGGTGCCATCAGATCCAAAAATAGGGTCCCAGGATGTGAAGTTACAAGCATCTCAGCAAGATTCTATAGTCCATATTCTTTACCTGCCTGACCAGGGCTCTAAAATTCCAATAAGAGGCCAGGTATCCCTTACTATAAATTTCTTCCTGTTGAGAAACTTCAAACTGCAATTGCTAGGGCACTACACACACAAACTCTGATTTAGTCACACTTGAGCACTTTTTCTTTTAAATTCCTCAGGTGATAGCAACCAAGATTGAGATCTACTTAGAAAGATAAGGTTTCCATGGAATGTGACTCTTCTGTATATAGCATGTCTACAGTTGAAAGGTGGCATCTTGACATTCTGAGGACTATTCATCTGTTAAATGTTTACAAATGCTAGAACTTGGCTGGGGACATACTACAGTGTGATCTAGGTTCAATTCCAATTATGCCCCCCCAACCCCAACAAAAAACAGGGTGCAGCTGCAGCAAAAGCCATTACTGTTGTGAAAATTTGATGTGGTAAATGATAGTTCTCCTCTGCCACCCAGTATAGCTACTTCAATCAAGAAAAGACAGAATTCTTGAATTAAAAACTTTTAACCTATACTCAGTTTCCAGGTAAATCTAGACTTGGGTGAATTACCTCCACCACTAAGGTAAGAGTGAAGGCTTGCCTTCCAACATCACTCTGAAGATTCCCAAAGATAGAATAGGGACAGGAGAGATCAAGCAGGTGAGCAGTGTGAAAGCAGAAGGGTCAGAGCACTGGGGGTGAGGATGTTGGTAACATTTCTAAAGCCTACAGGGACTACAGAACTCCTGTGTGTCCTACAGACAATACTGTGACTCTTCACCAGTCAGAAAGCCTAAATCCCAGCTCCTGCTCTACCAAACTCTTAGTTATGCATACTTATTTGTTGTCAAAGCTGAAACATATTCTGACAGCTCTTCCAAAAACAAGAGATCACCCTGCAAACACAGTAAGGAGCAGTTTCACGAGTCTAACGTTACCAAATCTTGATTGTCTGTTCTTAAGCCAGAAGTGGTAAGTTTTTGTATTTGTGTTTAATGCTAAAAAAAAAAAAAAAGAAGAGCTATCTAACTTCTCCATTGTCTTCTGCTAATGCTATCTCTTGTTTGTAAGTAAGAATGCAGTCAGGCATGTGGTTCTGTTGGCAGAGTGCTCACCAAGCATACATATGGTGCTAACATCAATCTCCAACAGCTGGATGGACGCACACACACACCTGTAATCCAGGCACTAGGCAGGTGGAGGGAAGGCCAGAAAGTCAAGGCCATCCCTAAACATATGATGAACTTGAGGCTGAGCTACAGGAATCCTGCCCCAAGTAGAGAGAATGAGAATAAATATTCAGGGTTGGGTTTGATGTTGAAACTACACAAAATGAGGCAAATTGTTTAAACATGACTTGTCCAGGTCCACACCATGACTTAATCAAGATGGACAGTGTTGCTTATTTTGCCTGAATACCCTTGTTCTCTCTATATAGAGTTCATTATTCACCAAAACTGGTCATCGGTAGCTAAATCCAAACACACCAAGTAAATAAAATTTTGATTTATTGTTGCCTGCAGCTACTCAGAGATGAAAAGAACAGTATAATCCTTTCACCAGATATATCTAAAAGTTCATCCTCAAAAATTATGCCAGGCGGTTATTGCCAGCAGAACTGACCATCACTGAAAGGTCCATTAGGTCAGGGCTAGGCTAGGATTTACTTATTTGGTTCTTGAAATTTTCTGGTCTGACAGTCTTGGAATAAACGATTTTCACTGATCTCATATCCTTTAATAGTTTACAAAGAAACAAAATACAATCACATAGCATTTGTATCCCAAGTAATGAGTCAAAACTGCCCAGGATATCAAGTGATGCTATTCTGCAGGAAGTCTAAGCAAAAGGAAAATAACTTGTAAGGGCATATGGTTTTAGGGCTGGAATACAAACAATGAAAAGGATGGCTGGGAACCTGCAGCTGGTTTTACGGTCACTGGGAACCATTTCCAAGATGAGCTTGTCTCCTTGACAGTAACTATGACCGTTAACTATTGTTAGTGGCTCAATAAACTCCTGTGACATTACTGAGTAAGCTATACAGCACAAGGCAAAAATGACCACAAAGGAAGATAGACAGCAAACTTCTCTCATTCCCAGAAAGTTCAATATCCTGTGCAGGTTTGTTTTGGAGAAATTATTTTCCAGTATTAAGGATTACATAAAAAAGACATTTAACAGGACATATTAGAAAAACATTAAGTACATTTTAAGTCAAATCTTTCTGAGATTTGAGTATCATTTATATCATCAAAGTCCAGAACGCAAAGATCACAAACGAACAGCACTTCCAAACATACATGACCACCTAAACATTTTTACATAGATCAAGACCGTAAGTAGTGTGCCACAAACAAATCTCAGGGAAAGAACATTCTGTATTCTTCCTAATTCCTGCTGTTTACACCACAGATATTTTTGCTACAACAGGAAAGTTTTTGACATACACATGTACCTACACCTTGCTAAGCATTTTATATTTGTCAGTTCCCATTCTGAAATAACATAACTCTCAATCTGCCTAAATCTATCACATCCTCCATTCAGAAGTCCGTCAGAACTTCCTCCCCAGGACAGACAATGAACACTTGACTTTTTGTAGAATAAAAATACTCTGTTTTAGGTATGGATGTGTAGTGTACAGAGATCTTTTCTTCTTGGTTCAGCAGTTTATGGATACCTTCTGGACTAGATCTTCTGGAAAGATGACTTCTGCTTTATATTCTTTTGTTTTCATTTAATACTGAATCCCAAATAGAAATTGGCACTTGAGTAATAGAAAAGATCTTCTAACATGAGGTAAAAGTAGGTGGAAAAACACAGAAGTATTTCTTAGGATTTAACTCTGTACTGCCTACTTTGTCAGACTAGTTTGACTGTCATAAGAACCTGTAAGGAATGGTTGGCAATGGCATCAAGTCCTGCACTGGTCTTGAACCCTCTCTCCAGAAGCTAGTACAAAAAGGGTTGGCAAATACCTCACATCAGTCAAGACTTCAGAGCAGGGAGTGATAACCCTGTCTACAGATCAGACCTCACTTGTCGTATTACAGCTCTTTTCTAAGTAAGAAAGCATTTCCTCTCCCACTTGTAAGCTATGGGAGTGAAGGATGGCTTCTGTGACTTCGTTCTCCTCTTAACCGTATCTGAGACAGCTTCTTTTGGGGAGAGAGTAAGAACTCTTTTATACAGATGTAGGAGCTCATGACACAAGGCTGGGAGGATGAAGCTCTTTGCTTATATAACAAGAAAACATGAAAAGCATGGCATCTGTGTGAAACATGGTTTGAAAAACTGACAGCATTCAGTTCCTTCTTGCCATGGCTGAGACAGCATCAAATTCTAAATACTTCCCTAGTAAATTCCTGGTGCTCTACATCCTGAAGCAGCTTATATTTTACTTCCCTAGTATTCTGCCAAAAGTTGTCTGAACACCTTTCTTATGGTGTTGACAGCTCTTCCTCGCCCTTTGGAGAAATAAAATTACTTATAGGAAAATTCAAATTCTCCAAAAGGCACACATAGTAAGTCATTCTAGTAATTAAAGGGTGTTTCTAACAAATCCTAGACATGAGCAAGCACACAGAAGCCACAGTCATCCACTGTCATGGACAGACATCAAGAAGTGAGAAAAAGCAAGAGCAATCTCTCTGCATGTGGGCAATGGTGCCTTGATTACTTACTCACACATACGAACTCTTCCTTCCCCTCTAATCATCCCCAGCTCTGCACTTAAGCCATGTATAGCTGCTATGAGAACTCAGATATGAAGTAGCTGCTTCAGTAACATTTTTCACAGTACTGCATGTCATTAACAAGTGGTTTCTAATGAGCCTCAACTGCACACAGTTCTTCAACAATATGTTTATTACTCCCACTCAGTGGTTCCCGGGGGCTTTGATGTTAGGTCATACATAATTCTAGAAATTCCAGGAATCTTCTTTATTTCAGTGACCATCTTTAGCACCACCTGTTTATAAAAACAAAGATTACAAAAAAATGAGACTCCACCACATGTCCAACAGTCCTAAAGGGCTTATACGTGCACTTTAAAATTAAAACATGACCTATTTTGGCTACTACCATTGACATATGAGGGTTAGCTCTGATTAAACTTCGATTATTTCTCTTATGTACAGTGACTTAAAGTCAGTACTCCTCAAAGCGTTTTAACACTGCTATAGTATCCAAACATGTCACTTTATGTGTTAATACTTCATAAATTATCTACGGTTTAAATATACAACCTCAACACTATCAAACTATCACATGAAGTGACAAAACAGTTTGTCACTTGACTGCCTGAAAATCTGACAAACTTGGCCATAAGAAAAACAGATGCTAAACATTCTCCAATCAGCCATCCAGCAAAACCCTGCCCAAGCCTCACATTAGTGCACTAAAGAAGAGCTCAACAAAAAAGAGTCTTGGCCTGACATTTTATCTGCAACTGTTATCTTCTCCTCTGGGACACTTTGGTGAAAAAATAGAGGAAGTGATGAAGAAAGTAGAATTGTAGGGTCAAATCGCTGTTTGCCTAGCATGCACAAGACCCTGGGAAAAATCCCAAGCATGGTGGAACATGCTTAGAATCCTAGCACTTGGAAGAAGAAGGCAGGAGGGTCAGAAGTTCAAAATCATTCTCAGCTAGTGGTTCCAGAACTGACAAAATACATAAGACTATCTTTAAAAAAAAAAAAAAAAAAAAAAGTCATTGTTAATATCAAATCTCATCCTTATTTCTTAAAACCCAACTCTTCTTCATTCCTAGGAACCTGAGTAAGCAGATATCTGGAAATTGTATTAGATTTAAAGCTCCTTTCACCTACACTGTATTAAACAGTAAAGTAAGTGGAGAAAGGAAAAAAATGAAAGGAAAAATAATCTTATAAATGAAGAATCAAGTCTAGAAATATAAATTTTGTCACAGCCTGTTTCTGTTACTGTATTGTATTTGATGTGTGTATTAGAAAAAGTGACATAAATTACCTCTACAGGAATCTCATTGCCAGGTGTTGCAGGTATACCAGTCATGAAGTCACTAGTAATAAAGGTTCGAATAACCACAGACCTCTGGCATGAAGGCTGTTTCTGAAGTGGATCTCGATCAAAATGTAATGGAGTCAAAATCACTGGCATCTGGCTGATTTTTCCAGCATACCCTAGAGAAATGAACATGTAGGCTTATCAGTACACTATGGAAAAATATTGTAACCTAACTAAAGGAAATCTCAGCAGAGAATTTCTACAATCTTTCCCCTTCCCTCTTTTCCCCATTTGTACACATTAAGACACTCATCACACTGAAGCCAAATACTTCTCCAGCATTGGAAGTGGATACAAAAGAACTTAATGTAGATGTGGGGGTTTATTATCTGTACTCTCAGCACCTGGGAGGCTGAGACAGTAAAGTTTCAAATGTGAGAGCTACCCAGACTATATACTGGAGCCCATCACAAAGGAAAACAAACACAAGCAAAAGAATGTTTTTTCCACAGCAATGCTGCAGCAAGGAGAGACATGAAGGGAGAGTCAATTTTTGTTTTTCAAGGTAGTCCCACAGTCTATACTATAAACACTGACTTACGGAACATCAGCCCACTTTTTTCCAGGAAAGATACAAGAATAGGTCCCTATAAACTTCTGATAAAATATTGTTCTCTGTAAAGCCAAACTTTAGATATATTTCTGCTTAAAGACACCTAATTTAAGATTTGCTTTAGATCCATTAACATTTATCTCACAATCAATGGAATTACAACACCTGCCTTGACTTATCTAACACATGGATCTTCTCATGAGGTATACCACAACCATCTTGTGCTCAGGAGCCCAGCTAGCTCTTCAGTGTTACACTTCAGGGTGATTTTTAAATAGCAAGATTGTGAGGGCCTAAGAAATAACTCCATTTTAGGTAATTTGTCAGCAAAGAAACAGAACTTAATTGCAACTCCCCGCACTTCCCTTCCCTTCCTCTAGGGAACATTGAGTCCAGCAGGGCAGAGACCACCAGTGTAAACACCGGATAATGGGAACCTGGAGACAGGAGTCTCCTAAAAAGAGAAATAAAGGAGCTCAGTGTTTGTTCAGCTCCGGCCTTGTTACAATAGCTCCAGAGTTGACTAACTATTGATGAACCTAAGTACATGTAAGGGACACTGACCCTTGTCCCCTGCCCAGGGGACTTACCTAAAAAGCTTAATTGCCTTTGTGACCTAAATGCTTAAAACAAGTGACTTACACCCAACCCATTATACAACTGCTGTGTCAGGGGAGCTGCCCCTCATTTCTGGGAAAGGAGCCTATCAGGAAGTCCCAGCCCTGCTTCTGCAAACTCCAGATATGCAGGACATCCTGCCCCTTACTCAACCTCCTGTTAGCCCCAGGCCCAGCTAAGACTAACCAATCTGTAAAGGTCAATTCCAATGAACCAATCCTGTAATGCCAAAGCATGTAACTCCCTGCTTATATCATTTTTCCTATATAAACTCCACTTTCCCTTTGAGCGGGGCTCTTGCCATCCCTGCTGTGTCAGAGGCATGCAACCCTAGCTCGAGTTAGCCTGAATAAAGAGACTCCATGTGTTTTGCATCAGATTGGACTCTTGGTGGTCTTTGGGGATACGGATGGTGGGCACAACAAAATCATCAACAACAAAAAACTCTAAAAATGCTGAAAATATGACAGCAAGCAGACCATGACAGGATACTTGTATACAAGCAGAAACAGAAAGAGTATCGCTGTGGTCAATCTCAGCTCTGTAAACACAAGCATAACTACACACATTTTCTGCTACTCTAGGTGTCTAAATGGTCACAAAAACCAATTAATTTTATTTAAAAGGCAACATTATAGAACCTTTCATAATAAAAAGCAAAAGCTATATCCTACTGCTAGAAATTATTAAGGCCAAACTTCTAATAACCTTGTTAAAGTATGTAGTGCTAAACAGAATAAGCCACTTACCAGACTCTCTGAGAATGGTATGGGCCTCAAAATCAGCTTGGCGTAAAGTACTGAGCACCCCTGTTGTCAAGAAAGTGGGAGTAACATCTGTAGGAGGTTCTTTAACTGGTGGTCCAAAGATATAAACAACTCTAGATGGAAACAGGTGAGAGAAAACATGCTACTGTGAGAAACTGTATTTGGGACTTTGGTTCATCTCAGCACAGTTCAGAGTGGTACATTCCCATGTATGTTGAAGTCTGGCTTGCCCAGCTCTCCCCTTATCTTTAGCACAACAACCATTCCAGGTTAACACTAACAGGTGCATTTCAAGTTTCTATTGCAAACTAAAGACAAAAGAAGTTTCAACCAACTATTGTTGGATAAGCAGATAATGTTTTTAAGAAAAATGGAAAGAGACTACTATGAAATAACATTAATTAGCAATTCTGGCACTAAACAACTGAGCTTTTTTGTAAGTAGTAGTAAACATTCTTCATTTGATATTATATACAAATCACACTGAACTGCCTTTCTGTAAGTAAAAGCAAGCACTTTTAATTGAGGGAATTCTCATTAAATTGTCAAGAACACAGGCGGATGCTACCTCATCTTTGACCACTGCCTGTGACAAGCTAACTATCACCAACAGACACAGAGGGCTCCCACATCAATCACTAATTGAGAAAATGCACTGTAGGCTTATCTACAGGCCAATCTTAAAGGATCATGTTCTCAGCTGAGAGTCTCTCTTCCCAAATGACTCTAGCCTGTGTCAAGTTGATATAAAATTAGCCAGCACAGCTTTCAGATGCACATGTGCCATCATATATGTGGCAGTTAGAGGACAACCTGTGAAAGTTCCTTCTCTCCTTTTAACATGAGGGTCCCAGGGATCAAACTCGGTCATTAGGCTTAGTGTCAGATATCTTTACCCATTGAGCTATCTAGTTAGCCATCCCAATTTTTTTTCTTTAAGTATTATTTTTCTTAAATAAGCAAGACAATTATTCTGTGGTAAAGGATCAAAATATAGGATAATATTAAGTATTCCCTTAACTATAACCAAAGCACAAGAAAAAGTAAGGTTAGCCAAAATACCTAATTATAAAGAACTGACTACAGAGTCATTCTCATCTACTCTCTCACATGTACACTTAAGCCTTTCAGTCTTTCAATAACCAAAGACCTTAAAATGCACATCCCCCCCAATACACTTCATCCACACGCCCCCATCTCCTCTGCCACCTGCAGAAGCTACCTGTTAATGTTATGACACATTCGAGGTATAAGTCTGGCAAGGAAAATAAGAGATTCCCAGTCAGGTTCATCTTTACTGGAGATTCCGCACACATAACTGTAGGAACGGCAGTCACCCTGAAAAATGAAATGTAATCAATCTTTAACTGTTAAGTCAAAAGATGGGTTACAAAATATTTTCCACAGTGACAATATTAATAGTAATTTGGTGTTTGCTTCTTTAAATATATCTGAAAAGTATATTCTAGACATTTGTCTAGTGATACATGTAAGTCCTAAGTTAACTCCCCTTATTAAATCCCACCCGGATCAATTCAGCAACACAGGAACCATCATGGGCATTTCAGAAGGAAACACGCCAGAGGTCCACTCGATGTCATTGCAAAGGGCTGCTCAACTATGGCAAACCAGCACATTTAGTTTGACAGGCAAGATCTACTACCTATATTTACAGAATAGGTAAAGACGTCTTTGTTTAAAGATAAACTTAAAATACAAACTTAGAAATAAATGAATAATGGAAACACCTAAGTAGTCATCAACTGATGAACTGATTAAGAAAATGACATACACACAATGAAATGCTATGTAGCCATTTAAAAAATAATATCCTTTCCTTTGTAACAATAAGGGTAGAAACTAGACATCTTTATGTAAAGTAAGATGGACACCAAAAGTACACCACATGATCACACTCATAGATCTTAAAAAGTTATCTCATGGAGTTGAGAATACAGTAGTGGTTACCAGAAGCTGGAGAAAGTTAGAGATGAAGGAGGTTCAAGAATGGTGAGGAAGGGTTAATCAAGGAAATAAAGTTACAAAGTTAAAGTTGAATAGTAATAGTAAATGTTTCAAGAGCAGACTTAAATACAATACAATGTACATGTGCATCATAACATCGCAGAAGTTGGGTATGGTGGCAGGAAGGCAGTGCTCCTCCACAGCACAGATCTGCACTTGAGAGATGACTCCAATCAGAACAAAGGACACCACAGGGCCTACAATCAAGAGTCTCAGAGAGGTGGGAGGCCCAGCCTCGGCTAGACTGCAAGCTAGGTTTGGCTGGTACCACAAAAGGAACTCCTGAACATCTGCCTACAACACCTGCCTGAGAACAGGGAACACAGGACGCACACTTCACTAGTGCTCCACCTCCCATGTGCAACTGCCCTTCTCCAAGCTACAGGACTCAGAAGAAAAGGCTGATCCAATACTTCATTTTTAAAAAAGATTTACTTGAGGTGGAGGGAAGGGGTCCAGAGGCCACTGGATGCCCTGGAACTGGAGTTATAGGGTATTTTGAGCAACCTGCCATGGGATCTGCTCAGGTCTTCTGGAAGAGTAGCAACTGTTCTTGGTGACTGAGCCAGCCTCTCAGTCTCTAATATTTTTCGTTTTCTTTAATTTTCCCATGGTGACTTCCTTTTTCTACATTGTAGTAGATTTTTCACTTTTATCTTTTTTTTTTTTTTTTGGTTCTTCTATTACCCTTGTGTTTTATAGTAGTTATTCTGATTTTTGTTTCACTGGAGTTTGGGGATTTTTTTTTTTCCCTTTGCTTTTTAATTCCCTTTCTATTCATATAAAATTGGTCATGCATTTTTTCCTCCCTAATTTGGAAATCTACCTTTGGTTTTTCTTGGCTGGTTTTTAGTAAATAATCTTGTGTTCTTTTCCCTTCATAACACTCTTCTCTATTTCTTTCTTCCTTCCTTTATTTAACCCTACTTCTTCTGTTTTTCCCCTTTCCTTCCCTCCTCTTTTTATTTCATTTACTATTTTCCCTTTATTCTAAAAGATTTTTAATTTCATAGCAAACTCTACAATGGTTTCGCAATTTTCTTTCTAATTTATCATCACTGGTGACATATTAATGGGCTTTACTCAATTTTAAATGTGCTTCTGCGTACTGTGCTGTTTCATGTTGATGCTAACAAAGCAGTTTCCTTTCTTCTTTAAGGAGCACTAAGGACAGAGCCCTCAAGTGTAGGCTGCTCAGTCAGGTGTGACGCCAACACTTGCAAAGTGGAAGTAAGAGTCAAGTATAGCCCAAGATCAAGTACAGCCTCCATTACACTCAGTCTGTGGCCGACCTGGACTATGTGAGCCTCTGTCTCAAAAACAAAATCAAACCAAGCTGTTTAATAAGAAGAGATACCCAAACCAACACACACACATATAAACACAACACAGAGAGGCAAGAAATATGAAAAAGGCAACATGAGTCTTGCAAAAAAATCCAGACTCCTCACCTACTAAACACAAAGGTGCTAGAAAAGGTGAAATGCCACATGAAGATTTCAAAGGTCAACTAATATACATGACCAATGACCTCAAAGAGGATGTAAACGAGCAAATGGAATTCTATTCTTTGACCTGGAGGGAAAACAAGTATTCAACATAGAGAAAGAAGCCCCAAAAAATGAACAAAAAAGTCAGCAATACGGAAGAACTACTCAATAAGTAAGCCTGAAAACAAATTAGAAATTATGCTAACGACAAACTCAAACTCAATCAAATAAAAGATAAGGTAAAAAGTATCACCAACAGACTCAACCAAGCAAAGTATCAGCGGTTGTGGACAAGCCTAAAAAGTACTACATTCAAACATCAATAAGGACATAAAAACGAGAAGAGCATGACAATCCTTAGGAACTTAGACATGAGATCAAGAGAGAAACATAAGAACATAGACTCAAGGACAGAAACCATGGGACACTGCAAACGAATACAGAAACTCTTAATTTTAACAAAGGATTCCTTCATGGCAAAGCACTGAAGAGACCAGAAACAGAAAGAATATATCTCAACTAAATAATGTTCATATATGGCATGGTGGTTTGAATGAGAACAGCACTCATAGACTCATATATTTGAACACTGGCTCCTAGTTGAACTGTTTTAGAAAGGATCAGGAGGTGCGGCTTGTTAAAGGAGGTGTACCACCAATGGTGTGCTTTGAGGTTTCAAAAGTCAATGACAGGCCCTGTTTTTCTCTGCCTCCTAGCTGTGAATCAGATACGAGCTTTCAGGTACTTATTGCTCTCATGCCATGACTACCATCATGTTCCCTGTCACAATGGGGAGCTCTCTCAAACTGTAAGCAAGTCCACAATTGAATCATTTTTCAAAATAAGTTGCTTTGGTCATGGTGTCTCTTCATACCAATAGAAAAGTGACTAGGACATAAGGCAAACCTCTAGCAAAGACAATAGAAAGAAATAAAAGAAACACAAACAGGAAAGGAAGAGGTCAGATTATCCCTCCATGCAGATGACATGATCCTATACTGAAAAGACTGTAATGATCAATGAAATACTATCAGATCTCATCAACACTTTCAGCAGAGCTGTAGCTTTTATACACACTAATAATTAACTTGCTGACAAAGAAATCTGAAGTAGGGGTTAGGACATGGGAACGACAATAACTACACAACCCAATCACAATAACTATTTGGGGCACATAATGGGATTGCTATGAAGGAAAGAGGCAGAATAAGAGTGCACAGGGTTAGGGGGCAGAGAGGAGCAGATGAGAACAAATTCTAAGACACAGCTAAAAGATATGTATAGCTAAAAGATAAAGTAATATTAAAAAATAATACATTTACCAGATAACTACCTAATAACTAGAATGTCAGATACTGAGAACGTAAGAATATTTGCACATACTAATGCATAAAAAGTAAATGTGTAATGATTGTGTTAATTTTGTTAAGTTGATACAAATGAGTTACTTGTGAAGAGGGTAACTGTCTCCATCAGACTGGTCTGTGGGCATTATCTGTGGAGCATTATTTTGATTAATGACTGATTTAAGAGGGACCAGCCCACTGTTAGAAGTGCCACCCATAGGCAGGGGTCCTGGGTTGTGTAAAAAATGGAGCTGAGCAAGCTAGAGGAAGCAATCCAGTAAGTAGCATCCGTCTTTGGTACATGCTTCAGTTCTTGCCTCTACATTCCTGCCTTGAGTTCCCTCGATGATGAACCATAATCTGCAAACTGAAATAAATTCTTGGCTGGTTCTGGTTCTGGTGTTGACCATGAAAACCTAAACAGAATAATGCACATAAACTAGGAAATAATCCCATACAAGTACATGACTAACTGCTGAAATGCCTACAATTATGAAAATTGGAAGGGTTTTTAAAGGTTCTATCTTATTTTTAATTACATGTATATATGCATATCTGTGTGTGGGTATGTGCATTTGAGTTGTTGGATCCCCAAGAGGTGAAGTTCTAGGCTATTTTGAGTTGCCAGACAAGGGTGGGAAATGAACTCAGGTCCTCTACAAAAGCAGTACATAGTCTTATCAGTAAGCCTTCTCCCCAGCCTCTGAAAACAGTTTCAAGTGCTCACTGGTAGAATTGTCAAACTAAGGTACATGTGAAATAGAAAGTAGAGGTTAAAAATAATCTACTACTTGCAAAGGCATGGAAGGGTAAGCTCACAATATTCAAGAAAGAAGCTGAGAATGGGCATCTAAAACACCCTCTTAGATAACTTACTTCTAGAGAGACACACACAAAACCAAATATGGAGAAGTTTTTTTTTTAATGTATTTTTGTTTTTACAAATATAGTTTACTTTGACATTTAGAAAAAAGCCTTTTATCAGAATAATCATGACATATAACTTTTATAAGGCTATTTGAACAATAAAGTTACATAGGTAACAACTAAGACAATTATTTTAAGAACACGAGAAGAGCCTGAACAAATTTTCTTTTATCAGGGAGGAAGCAGGTACTGAAACAATCTTACTTTGTAGCCCAGGTTGGCATCAAATTCATGGCAATTCTATTGCTTCAGCTTTTCAAGTACTGGGATCTTAGGCAGAAGCCACTGTGCCCAGGAAGTTTCCTTGCAAAAAAAGAAATAAGGTCTGGAGAGATGACTCAGTGGTTAAGAGCACTGGTTTCTACTGCAGAGGACCTGAGTTTAGTTCCCACACCCATATATGGCTACAACCTGTAATTCTAGTTCTAGGGGATCCAACTCCCTCTATTGGCCTTCGAAGACACTTCATTCATGTGGTGCACATACAGAAAAAAAGAAATCAGTCATCAAACAAATGTCTCAAACGAATATTTATCTTAACAATTAAAAGCTCTGAAAAAAAAAAAACTGTTTCAACTCAACTCCCTATCTAGCAGGAGCTGCAAGTACACATGTTTCTTTAATAGACTCTTTTAACTGTTTAATTTTTTACTACTGTTGTTAATACATGAGAAATGAGAAAATTTTCAAAGAAAAACCTGCCTACCCTTTTATTTTTATATTTACAGACATCCACCTACAAATATCAGAGCAAACCTTAAAATAAACGTATGTATGATAAATGCAATAATCCATAAGCCACTGAGAAAAAAAATCAGTTACACAGTTCCAAGAATATTTAATAGTCATTTTAAAACAAGATAAACAAGTTACAGGTGCAGCTCTTTAAAAGGAAGGAGAACTAGAGAAGTGTTCTATAATCAAACTGGTCCATCAACTGTAATGTATTAGCTTTATTTCTGCATCCATCGGAATGTGAATATATGCTAAGGCATACTTGTAGAGGTCAGAGACAGCTTTCGAGAGCTGGTTGGCTCTTCTCTTCAACTATTTGGGTTACAGGGTTTGAATTCAGGTCATTAGGCTTGGCAGCATATGCACTGACTACCTGAGTCATCTTGCTGGTCTGTTTTAGCTTAATTTAAAATTAATGAATTGTCATCTTATTATGAATACAACTATAATGAATTTTAATCAAATAGGGATTTAAATTTCAGACCAATGTATTTAAGGAAAAGTATACTTTAGCATTAGACAAAAATCTTTAAAATAGTTAGGTTAATCTGTTCCTATAAATAATTCTACTATAAATGGACACTATAAAATTCTTGGTCAGCATAATGGCAACCAATTTTGATGAAACTGATATCCATTTGTACCCACTGCTATGATTCCTGCCGATGAGGACGACCCTTAGTGTACAATGGAAAATTAGAAGCAGGAGGGGAAGGAGAATATCATTTTAATCTACGGCTATTTTTTTTCTGGTTTTTACTTAACAAAATAACAGCAAAAAGCCTTCTTCAGCTTGTATGACCAGAAACTCCCTGAAGGGTCATGAAGGAGAACTTAATGTGGTTATTCATGAACAGCATTCCAAAATCCAACTATTATTATTCTCATGTGCTTTTACAACTAGGAAGGCAGAATAACAACTTTAAACACTGTATATTACGGCTGAAAGATATGACACATTAAAGAGAAGATAACCTTGGGCCTATAAGCTTCCATCAAAATTTTAGAACATTCAGGCATATCCACCCTTTTGACGCCACAACACAATAGTTGTCATCTACAAACTTCACACTAAAGAGCCATGCAAGTAAGTTACAATAACAAAACCACAGACAGGTAATGTTCAGCAGATAAAGTGGTTAGCCATGCAAGCCTAGCAACCTCAGTTCAGTCCGTGGAATCTATGTTGGATGGATATAGATAGAGAGATAGGTGGATGGATAGATGGATAGATGGATGATGGATGGATGCAGAAATATGCATGTATAAATGCACTCTTACAGGAAGTAGGAGGCCAAGAGAGAAGACTCACTCAGTTCATAGTCCAACTATCCTGAAGTATGAAATATGGCAGAAACAAGAGATCCTGCCTAAACAAAGAACTGACAGCAAAAGTTGTCCTCTGATCAACACACACACACACACACACTGTGGTATACGAGTACACACAAAAAAATAATTTTTAAGAACCATAATAAAATCTGAATGTTATAAGTAAGCTTATGATTTTATATTAGGTCACATTCATAGCTATCCTCAGTCACATATGCTACATAGGCGGAACACCTATATATTCATCTGATGCCTTACTGCAGTTAAAGAAAGGCTTCAAGGCATAGCATATATCATAAATTTGCAGATAAATAAGGCCCTGACCTTTTGGTCCTACTTCTCAAGGAGAAATAATCAACCAACCATGAATTAAATGGTTCTCTGAGAGTTTTACTTTTGGTTAGAGGTTTAAAAAAAAAAAACTTCTAAAACGACAAAACTTTTACCTAAGGGTTCAGTTCTTACAAGCTCATTCACTCCACAACTATCTATAAAACTCTTTACCTTTCTTAAAATGAGCATGTAATTTCCCAAAGTAATCCCAGATTCAAACTTTGTGAAAACAAACAGCACAATGTTATGTCCCAGAAAGTGAACTCACATAACTCACCTGTACACCCACAGTTTTAATTGGCAGCAAGAAAGCATTCAATGAATGCAGACTTGTAATTTGCATGAGCTTCTCTTGGTCCTCTTCTGTTGTACAGGCTTTGACTCTTTGTAATAGTGTATGAGGCTAAGAAAAAACAGACATTTTAATTTTAATTGTTTAATGTTTCAAGAAATAAGGCTTCTATAATCTTATGTGCCTATACCTACTAGTTTTTAAGAGCAGACCATGTAGTATGTGCTACTACTACATTAGAAATTCATTTCTGGGATAAGAAATATGAATTAAATTTATATACATTGGGATTTTTATTTTCTTATCAACTGTTTTTTCCCATTTTATATTTCCCCCATTTGTTATCTTTTGAAATGGTGATTCTCCCAGCTCATGTATTTCTCCTTTACTGGATTGAAATTAAATCTTTGCTTTCTATTCGTATAGTTCACTTTAAGTATTAACATAGATAGTTAAAAAGAATCGACCTTTCTGTCCTTTTGGCAACATGAAGCATTTTTAATGCTTTATATTTTGTTACAGTTTTAAATAATTATATTGCTGTAGTTACTATTTTATGCAGTCCATGTTTGTGTCAGTTTTACTCATTTATATCTTTACTTGCCTGTCAATCCTTCTTGTACATCTAAGATCTCCTATCTCACTGCTTTTCCTAAAGCCTGTTCCTTAAGAGTGTTTCTAAAGCACAGCTACACATCCCACACATCCCAGATTAAGTCAGAAATTCTAGAGATGGGCCAGTATGTATTTCAATGGCTCCTTTAGAGTCAGATGTGGCACACACCTGGAGTCCTAGTACTCAGAAAAATGAGGAAGGGGGCCATGACGCTGTCTCAAAAGAACAATTAGTATTTACATTTAGGCTTTCTTGTTCTCTTTTTTAAGATAATTACTAGGAGATGAGAAGACAGAGTACAGGAAATGAACATGAGTAATGAAAGAGGATGTAAACCTGATGGTTTGTCTAGTTGTCAAGGACTTTTCAGTTTTGGTGTTGGGTAAGTGAATAAAAATATATTCAACAGCTGGGCGGTGGTGGTGCATGCCTTTAATCACAGCACCTGGGAGGCATAAGTAGGTGGATCTCTGTGAGTTTGATGTCCGCCTGGTCTACAGAGTGGGTTTCAGGACAGTCAGAGTTACAACAGAGAAACCCTGCCTTGAAAAATTAAACTAAAAAAAAATAATAATAATAATACACACACACACACACTCAATAATGAAAGAGTAAAATCCATTGTGAATTAAATTCTAATATGGCTATTCTAATAACAGAGAAGTTCACTGAGGTGTACACACGCTGCGTCTGGTTAATTTCAATGGGTGATATTTATTATTTGCGAGTCTTATATAATAAAGTTTATTTTTTAAAAAAGTAACAACAAAAAACTCATATCCTTCAGATTACTCTAAAACATTTTCAGGCTGAGAAGTCACTGCTTTACATTCTTTAAGTAAAGGGCTACTCATAGTAAATAAATTCTCTTATCCAGAAATGACTTTATTTGCCATAGTTCTTAAGACAGCCTGGTTGTGCACTAGTCATCTCTCTACACACTTGAGCATTTTGCTTTTAACTGCTGCTTTTAGTGCAACAGTCTTGTCTTTGCAGATATGTGATTTTTGCCTTTGAGTACTATTGTTTTTGGCACTGTCTGATTTCATGAGCAACTCCTTACCAGGACCAAGTTCTTTCACTTACCCAGTGTGACATGCGTCGTTTTGCTGAATCAAAGCCATCATCTTTCAGCAATTTGGAAAAATTGCTCTTGTCTACTGTGACCGTCTGGACACACTTAAAACTGAACTCCCCCCACTCCCACCCCAAGACAAGGTTTCTTTGTCTAGTTCTGGAACTAGCTTGGTAGACTAGGCTGGTCTCGAACTCACAGTCCACCTGCCTCTGCCTCCTGAGTGCTTCAATTAAGGGTGTGAGCCACCACAGCCTGGCTAAAAAGCCAAACTTCTTATTCTACTTTAACTTCTACTATCCTTACTTTCTTTCTCAAGATTTGTTCTATTTCTGGAAATTTCTGAATATCCGTGCTTGAATTCTCTCTTCATATGTTAATTTCAGTTACTTTCATTGCTAGAACTTAACTTTCTCAGTTTTTAAGTCTCATAAAATAATACTGTTAACAGCTTCTCTTACTGGGATTTAAATCCCAGTATCCAGTGTCATTGAGGATGTTCTGCTAGTTCTTTACATCTTACTGGGCCTTACCTTAATGCTGTTTTGTTCTTTGTAAGCTCTTACTTTTTTGGAACTCTGGGAATTCTTTCTGAACAGGATAAAGACTACTACACAGAGAGAGAGAACTTGTGTTGCTACTTGACTGACTTATTAGAAGTACTACCAATCCAGACCCACCTTAAATTACACTTAATAATTTAACAATACCTTTAATAACTTTCTATTTTTAAACAGACAGGTTACGAGTTAACAGCATACATCTGAAGGACACAGAGACCAATACACATTCTCAATTTGTAGCTAATGTGCTGCTAAGTAAAAAGACTTGTTATCTACTTCGGACCCTTCATGGCCCCAAGGTCTCATATTCAGATACCTATGCCTGAGTGGAACTATTGGAAAGCTGCCTTCAGGGGAGCACACAGTTGGACTTCTTAAACTGATACAACTTCATTCATGACTTACTTTCTGCAGTGCCTGTGAAAGAGCATCTTACGTAGTTTAACTGAACTTTTAAGAAGAGGGATACCTAGTTATTTGATTAGACAGACCTACCAATCAGTCTCTGTGTCATGCTTTCTTTCTACATAGTCACTGCAAGTAAGCATTGTTCTGAATTTTATTCAAACAACAAATAAATTCATTTTAAAACAAGAACACAACAGCAATATATTTAGTTATTTGTATTGACTAGATATATCAAATCATTTATTACCTTCTTAACACTTGCAGAAAAATCAGCTACTATTTTCAAAATATTGTTGGTTTCAGGAAAGTCTTTACAAATATAAGGTTCTTCAGCACATATTACTCTGATTGCCAGGCCAGGACCTAAAGAGTAACAACAATTTTGAACATATAAAACTTAAAATTACAATTTTAATAGAAAACTGACACTATCTCAAAAACATAAAAACTTATAAATTTAAGATCTAGCCGCCATCACAAGGAGTTTTGTTTCCTCTTTGTTTAAGAGTGCTAGGATTCAAACCGAGGGCATCATACATGCTAGTAAGTGGCCTATCACTGATTCCTAACACTTGAAATTCCAAGGCTGGGAATGTAGTTCTTTGGGAGAGACAATATTTAGCAGCTACAAGGACCTGGGGTTCCATCTCAGACTAAACCAAAAAAAAAAAAAAAAAAAACACAGGTTACTTAACTTTAAGTGTGGCTATTAATTTCCCATTCAAATTTACTAAAATTACAAAATTTTCTAGAAAATAATTTTCCATCATACACAAATGTAAACCAAAATTAACCACCTTAACTCATGTGATATTTAAATTAAAAAAACACACACACCATGCAAACATGCTGAATGCCAAGATGTGAGCTACTGCTTCTATTTATCAAATATGAAGCAGTTGTAAAGTAAACAAGTAAATAAATAAGTAGCAGTTTCAGAGATGCCTCTGCAGTTATGAGCACAGTTGCTCTGGTAGAGGACTAGGGTTCAGGTCCCAGGACCACATATCCAGGCTCTCCTCAGACTTCCTTAGGCACCCAGCACACCCATGATGCACACACATACATGAATGCATGCAAAACACATGCAAAACAAAATAAATCTTACAAAAACTAAGAAAATAAATAAAAGGCACGCACAAATTCTGTTCTTTAGCTACAACATAAAAAAAATCACTTGTGATGCCTAATTATAAGCAAAAAGAAAGCCAAGTTCCATTAGCTGACCTAAGTCTCATTTCCAGTTTTAGAATAAACATCAAGATTAGTTTTTAAAACAGCTGAAATGTTTTTGCCGATATTTCACCTGACAGAAAAAAAATATCATATAAGCCTAGCTAAAATAATCAAAGGCACAGTGCCTGCTAGCAAACACCACTCTTTGTGAGCATACACTTATAAGATTGTAGATCTTGAATTACTAGAGTTTGATATCAAATGCTAATTATTTCTAACACTATTACAAAGACGATATGGCAGTTAAGAGAAAAATCTGTTTTCTGTCCAATTTTTGGAAAACTACCCTAACCCATTAGATTTTATTTATAAATACGATAAACTAAGATTATTATTTTTTGAGTATTTAAGGATCCAATAAGACAGTATTTTAAGAACATTTAGCTGTGTGTAACACAGCACACAGTGCTTTCAAAATGCTAGGTTTTTTCTTCTTCTTTTTCTTTTTTGATACAAGGTCTTACCACATTAGCCCTAGCTGGCCTAGAGTAGAACTTGATATGTAGACCAGATTAGCCTTAAACTCATAGAGATTTGCCTGCCTCTGCCTCCAGGCTGGGATTAAAAAAATGAGCCACCGTGCCAGGGTATTACTGACCTTTCTTCCAACTAATCACCTACTAAGAGTTAAAAGTGAAGTTTTTGTCTTATACCAGCTCAGAATAAAACAGATCAAGTGTCACAATGCTACCTTTAAATACCATTACTTTTTCTGTTACAACAATTAGAATTTAAAACTTTGTTGATGGCCGTGAATTAGTTACACAGAACACAGTGCAAAGAGTGTTTGACATATAAATGAAGTGGTTCAACCATTCAAAGAAGTAAGATGCTGCATAAGAAAACTTAAGAGTTGGCAGTGGCTACATGATAGGCTGGGACAGTAGGACCACCCGAAACCAGGGCATCAAGGCAACGTGGGGGTAGGGAGTACCTAACTTTTCTTAAGAGAACCCTTTTTTATTTATTTTTACAAAGATTTAAGGAGGGGAAAACCAAGTTTTACTCCTCTCTTTTTTCCCACAGGATACATGATATATACATACAGTATCTATGGCATAAAAATCCTAGATCTACAACCAAGAATTGTGTAGAGATGTTATTAACCTCATCTGGCAGAAACATTATATGCCAGACATCTAAAATCATGTAGCATCTAGACACAAACACAACAGAGAATGAGTCATAAAATGGCATGAATACAGTCGGCACATCAGAGAATTTGTTCCCTGTCATCCTTTCTCTCTGTCATGTCACACATTCCCTAAAAGACAAGTGATGCTGAATGGTCTGAACCGATTCACATGAGGATCTATAGACAAACATACCCAAGTGTGCTTTTACCTGGAAAAGGATGCCTGGAAACCAATTCTTCTGGCAGGTCAAGCTCTCTACCTAAAATCCTCACTTCATCTTTATGAAAATCTTTCAGAGGTTCTATTACTTTTCCCTGTAGGAGAAAAAGAGACCAATCAAAAGATTAGACTTTACCATTTAAAGTATTTTCTCCTATGAGGCTTAGAAGGAATCAGATGAATTTTAGTGGCATTCATATTCCTTGTTGAAACACATCTTAAATATAAGTTTTATAAATCTTATAAATAAAAGCAAATTCAGGGGCTGGAGAGATGGGAGTTAAGAGGCCTGGTTGCTCTCTTATAGAGGATGCAGGTTCAATTCCCAGCACCCATACAATCATCCATAACATCAGTTCCAAGGATCTACTACCCGCTTTCTAATCTCCACTGGCACCAGACACACATGTGATACAGAGATGTACATGTAGACAAAATACCCAAACATATAAGGTAAAGAAATTCTTAAGAAAAACAAAACAAAATCTGGGTAAACAAACCCCATCAGCTCTCATTTATTTCTCACAGAACATAAGGAAGGCAACTGGAAAAAATAATGATAGTGCTAACTTTTGCAAGAGCTGAGTGTGGTGGTGCACACCTTTAATCCTAGCATTTATGAAGCAAATTCTCTGTGAATTTGATGCCAGCCTGGTCTACATAGACCCTGTCTAAACAACAACCCCCACACACACAACACACAGACACAAAGGCTTTTCTAAATGGTATCAAGAAAATGAAGATAGCTCACAAAATGGGAAGGCATGTGCATTTTGTTGGCATGTATGTATGTATACCACATACATGTCCAACAGATCCCCTGGAACTGGAGTTACAGAGGACTGGGATCTGCTGTGTGGGTGCTGAGAATTGAACTCCAGTGCTCTGGAAGCAGCCAAGAACTTTTAATTGCTGAGCCATCTCTCTGACTTCAGGAAAAAATAATTCTAATTCATTTCAAATTGAAACTCAATATATGAGCAAAGGACATGAACAGGTATTTCTCCAAGACACACAAATGACCAATAAGCATTTGAAAAGATTCTAGACATTTTATAAGGAAGTGAAAACCAAACCACAATGAGCTTAGAGTGGCAGTACACACTGGAAAGCACAGTGCTAGAAAGGTCAAGGTCAAAGGACAGCTAGTTCAGCAAGCACATAGAGATCTTAGAACACGAAGAAAGAACAGATACTACTTCTCAAGAAAGACTAAAATCAACAGTGACACGCCTATTAGGATGACTATCAGAGACAAATACAAACAGCAAATGGTCATGGTGTACGAAAACTGGAACACCTGTGATACTTCTGGTTAAAAAGTAAAATGGTGCAACTGTTACGAAAGACACCAGAGGTTCCACAGAAAACTCAAAGTAGAATAGAAAAAGAAAAAAATCCAGCAATCTCACTTCCAAGTATATCATGAAGGACTGAAAGAAGGCTCTCGGTTCATTAAATGTATACCTACATTCATAGCAAAACTCACAATATCCAAATGATGGATGTATCACAAATGTCCGCCGATGAATAATTACATACAAAAAATACAGTGTACACAGGCAATTCTATTACTTAGCCTTGGAAATAAGGAAATTTGGTCAGACAGTACAACACTAAAACCTTAGGCCATTATGCTACGTACAAAATAAGCTAATCACAAAGGGCAATACTGAAGGAGGGGATAGGGCAGACAATTTCGTATGATTCCACTTGTAGTGAGTATACAAGGTAGTCAAATAGAAATTCAAAGTGGAAGGGCAGTTATCAGGCAGTAAGGTAGGAACAAAAGGGAAGGTGTTTGATAGATATGTTTCAGTTCTGCAAGGAGAACTAGTTACAGAGCTAGTTACAAGTTACTGTTAGATGGTGGAATTTATTTGTTTTACACAAGTTTAAAAAGGCAGATAAGACTTAAGATACAGAAATGGGAACTTTTAATTCTCTCCAGTGGAAGTATATACATTCAATATTTTGGACAACAGTCTGGCAGGAAATCAAAATATTAAGGAATCATTATATAATTTAGGTATTACTCTTGTTTTTGGCTTTTGTTTTGTTTTTAAAACATGGTTACCTATAATCCTGGATTTTGACTTGGTTATGTAGTTGAAGATGACCATGAAACTAGATCCTTCTGCCTAGACTTCCTAAGTGATGGGCTCACAAGGATATAGCACCACACTGGCTATTCTAGCTACTGCAGATATCCACTAGAAGAAAATGCATGTTTACAAGAATTTGTAGCCAATGTTTATAGCATTACTTCCAATAGCCAAAATTGAAAATGTCCATCAACTGAAAAGTGTAATACATATACACAATGAAATATTATTTGGCTATAAAAAAGAGTTAAGTTCTCATATATATTACATTATAGATGAACCTTGAAAATATATAAGAAGTTAAGAAACTAGCTGGGCATGGCAGGCTACACCTGTAATTACAGCACTCAGGAGGCAGAGGCTGGAAGATCGCCAAGGTCAGCCTCAGCTATATAACAAGCTAAAGACATTAGTGACACGAGACTAGAAACAAAGCAAAAGAGCCAATCATAAAAAAGCCATGTATTGTAAGATGAAGTTACACAGTGTCCAAAACAAGCAAAATGACAGGCGCAGACATGTTTTTTTTGTTTTTTTGCAGGGCACGGTGACCTTTAATCCCAGCTTTAGCGAGAGAGGAGCAGGCAGATCTCTGTGAATTTGAGCCCAACCTGATCTACATAGCAAATTGTAGGCTATCCAGGGCTACAAACAAAGACCATGTCTCCAAAAATAAATTTTAAAAAAACTAGTGGTTGTTGTCTAGGGTTGACCGGAGGAGATGGGGTAAAGCACAGTTAGAATGGAAAACTGCTAATGAGCACAGGGTGCACTCTGTTCCCTGTGAGGGTAATGCGAATGTTCTACCATAGTTTGTGGAGATGGTTAGTCAGCCTTGCAAGAAGTAGGAAGGAGATGGAGAAAGGATAGAGGAAAAGTGAAATACTCCGTGTACATACTTCATGGAAATGTTCTCTCAAGCTTACCTCTTCCCTCAACTTTCTGATAAGTTCTGTGTCGTTGTGGTGGGTTTTGATGAGTTCAGCTTTGCCACTTGCAACAAGGGATGCACTTTCAATTAGATCTGGCCGTAAAGTGCCTTGGGCAAGGAAAACCTCCTCGGGCTTCAGACTCATTTCTCCAATTACTTCATTGGCAATCTGTTACCAATGAGAGCAGAAGAGTCTTCTAAGAATTGATCTTTTCAACAAAGTTTCAGTGAAATTTGAGTCTTTTTGCATTACCGACCAGGAAACTAGATCCATCAAACTATCAAAAATAAATTTCTCAAAACATGTATATAGTATTGTGATTCAAAAATGTATGTGAACATTCCTTTCAGTGTTCCCTGAAGTCTGGCCACTGGTAAACCCAATAGAAGTCCAGTGCCAGCTGGTCCATTCCTAATGTTTCACATTAAAAGAAAGGTACCTTAACAAAAGTATCACCAATGATTTTTCTTTTCTCCTCAGGACTTGTAGTCATATTCAATGTTTTGCTAATTCTTTTTCGCGGGGTCCTGTCTTCATCTGAGATTGGTAGAGTAGTTGTTCCATTGTAGAAGGAATGAGCAGCATTTATCACTGGGAGAGATGGAAGTATTTTAAGCTATGGTACTTCTTAAAATCATAAATGAGTCAAAATATAGAAAGAAAACCAAGATTCACCCTTTGATCTTCCTTACATTTGCCTATATTTCAAAAACTAGCAATAAACCAGCAGTAACAATTCAGATCTGGGAACTCAGAGAATTCTGTAACATTTAGAGATAAATGGCCACAACACTGCCAATGGTGCTAGTTGCTTTCCCACTGTCCAGTGCTCTACCAGACCAAGCAAATACCACAGCAATATACACAATCACAAGACAGTCAAAAGCAGTAGTTCTTCCACAGAAAACCAAAGTCCTCAGAACAGCACACAGACCAGTTTTCTTCAAACGCTGTATTTATACATTTACAATTACCTGTGTATCCTTTTATTTATATCATATAAGAGCAAGAAATCAGGCTAGTTCAGTGGCAAAGTGCCTAATATGTACCAACCCTGGGTTTGATCCACAACACTGTCAAATATGGGAAGTGGGTAAGGAGTAAATATAAATTAAATATGACCAGTTTGGTAGTAGAGTATAGCTACTGGTAGGGTTCACCATGGGATGAAGTGACTGGCTGTTTCAATCAGGGTCTATCAAAGATCTGTAGGTCCTCTCTTAACCCAGTTATCCCAACCCCTGTGTACCAACATTCATATACTTAAACAGAGCACAGGATGGAAAGAGGGATCACCATTTAGTGTAGCTTATTTCTGTTCCTACTGCAGAGTCCTACCTGTAACCTCAACTACGCTTGGTTACAAGTCTGAAACCTCTTAGTAAAGCATCAGCTCTAGGAAGGTAAGGACAGTAGCAGCTTGCTCTGTATTAAAGAAAAGGATGTGTTTCTCATGTTTTCAAATAGTTCCTGCTTTAAGCACCTCAAGAGACCCATTCTCTCAAAATCTAATGTTGCCACTTCCTGAGCCTCCCCAAGAAGTCTGCAGACCAAGTCAGCTTGTTTCTTATTGACTTGCTTCCCACTTTAGCCCCAAAACTTTGAACTACTCCATTTTACTGATTCAAATATTTGCCACTGAAATTTTTCTTATCTGAAGGCTCCCTTAGGAAACTAAGAAACCATAAAAAGCAATTGAGATATCTAACAAGAATTTAACTGTACACAAAAATGGTCATTACAAACAGTACTAAACTAAAACCAAAGGCATCTCCAGGCCAACTTTTCCTTAGCCTGACCTCAAAATGTTGACAGTTAATCCCAAACAAGAGATAACTAGACTAGGATGAGGAAATAAAAATTATGAACCTCTAGTTACATTAAAAAAAAAAATCCTATTTGTAAATTCCAAAAATATATGATGATGTGAAGATACTTAAAGGGTTCCTGCTGGGACTTTGGAAGAAGAGTGACTAGTGATGGCCTTATAAAGTCTAACTTCATTAGCTTATCAGGGAAAATCTTCTTGAGGCACCTGCATCTTACCGTTTTTTACTGTCTGTTTGCTTACTGTCTGTTTGCTTATTCCTTCTCCCTGTATCACTGTACTCTGCTGTTAGTCATGCTTCAAAAAGTCCTTATGTGCTTATATTCAGCCTGTTAGCATCAATAACTGTGTACAATTGTACTTTTAATCACCTATACCATTTCACTGTAGCCATCAATTATACCTTTTAGAGAGTAAGAAATATCCATAAATGTAAACAGCACTAAGAAATAAGCTTATTAGTGATTGTTACTGTCCATTAAAGTAGCAGTGATTTTGTGTACGGTGTACAAACAGTCCCCTGTTCATTACAGACTGTGTGTGTCTTCCTCTATCACACTCCACCCTCTATCACATACATCAATTTTTTAATATACAATCTCTCACAAAACATGGTGCTAACCAGTTTAGCCAGACCAGCTGGGCAGCAAGCCCCAGGGATGTGTCTGTCTCTACCTTCGCAGTTTGGGGATTACAAGCATAAAGACACAGCTGGCTTTTATATGGGTCCTAAAGATAAAACTCACGTCTCTGTGTTCATGTGCAAGCCCTTTAACAACTGAGGTATCTATATAGCTTGCCTTGTTTTTTAACTAGTTCTGTTCCTAAGCTAATTCCAAGCTCCTGGTTTCAAATGATTCTCCTGCCTCGGGTCTCCTAAGTAGCTAGGATTACATTTGCACACAACAAGCATGCTGGGCTAATTATAGGCTTTTAATCTCCTTTCTCTGTATGAGCTTGGTTGCAAAACAACCTATATTTGTAGAAAGGCTTAGGAACTCACTTGCATAAACAATGCTGTGAAATAAGGAAGGGAGAGGAGATTTTGAGAGAACTGGGGAAGAAATTCTGAGAGGACCAGAGGATGGTAGAACAGTAAGTACAAAATGTTAACTTACCAATTTTCAGTATCCTACTACAACAGTCAATATTATTTAGTTTATATTTAGATTCTTCTTGAAAGAGAGGAAATTATACATGTAGAAGATATTTTCAGCCTTGAGCTTATAGAGAAAACTACAAGTTTAAGACTGTGGGTTCAATTAAATTACAAGGCTTGAAGAAATAACCCCTGGTATATATGAATTTCTCCATTATAGTTAATACCTTTGACCTGAATTCCAAGCTTTTTGAGGGCCTCTTCAACAGACTGGCTTTCTCGTTTTCTCATAAAGCCATTATCAATATGCACAGCAATGACTTGATCTTGGTTCAAAGCACGATTTAGCAAAGCTGTACAAACTGTTGAATCTACACCACCACTGAGTAAAACCTGTACATGAAATGAAGAGAAAAAAAATCAAACAGAATAAACAAACAAAAAATAAGTAAATACTATCACCTTGTGTAACTGCTTTAAAATACTGTTTATATCAAGGATGTACAGCAACTGAAAAAAGTCTCTGAGGTGATGCAACACACAAATTATGTATTTACCCTGTCAGTTGTTGAGGCTAAGCAATCCAGCTCTGGATTCTAATATTTCTGACAAGATTACAGACCACCATGTTTGATCAGCTGCTTACCAATACTTTTGATGTGCCCACTCTCTCTTTGATCTCTCGAATGCATTCACGCTCTCGGTTCTGCACAGTAAAAGTCCCGCTGCATCCAGCCACATCATACAGGAAATTCTTCAGTATTACTTTCCCATTTTCTGTAAGGCCAACTTCAGGGTGGAACTGTACGCCATATAACTTTTTAGATTCATTGGCTATACCTTTATGGAGAAAACAGTCACAAAGCAATTAAGATGCAACTAATATTCATAACCCATTCCTCAAAATCTTTCTCTATAAATATTAAATGTATATGCCTATTCAACTTTTAATTACAGAGAAAGAAAATACAAGTACAATTATGTTGCTATAATCTTTATAATGTATACAACAATGAGCTGTAGGACAGAGCAGAGACTATTACATGATCATTTCTCTACCTTTACTTCAATTTTGTCTATATAATATACAAAACTCCTCTATTTTGGTTTAGTCCTACATGGCTTCCACATACACTCAGCAATCCCCAATTCCCAACATTAAAAAAATTTCATACATCACACTGTTTAATATTTTCTAGTATTTCCTTTATGAGTACTACTAACTATAAATACAGGTTATATAACATGACTCTGAAATGTCTGGGTTCAGAAGTATTTGAAGTGCCCTAGTGTTAACAGTTTCTGAGGTTGAAACATTCCATCCTGCAGGAAGCTCCTTAAGTAAGAAGTCCCTGACACTGAACAGACCCTCCCTGCCAGAGTAAATGATAAAAGCTGAGAGTCCTTCTCAAATGAAGAAGTTGGCTGCAAAGACAACTCTCAGGGGAGAAAAGCTGCAAAGAAGACTAAGACCAGAAATGCTACCTGGAAGAAGCAGAAACTAGCCTACCTGCCTGGATGTGGTTTAGAGCAAGTGAATCATTTGGAAAGAACACTCTCTAACCTGTTCAGCAGCCTGCAGGCTGTGCAGTGTGCTCCAGGGCCCCAGCTTTGTGAGCTGTCACCCTTCCTGGGGTGGGCTCTGGTAATGCAGCTGTCTTTGAGTCACTACTGTTCCTGTTAGTAACCCATAACCCATACCCCAGTAATTCTCACTGGTTCACCTAGGTGAACTTTGGTGGTGTCCGTACTTTCATCTATGATGGGCACCCTATTTAGAGTAAGAATGTGTGTTGTGTCTCCCAGGAAAAGTTTTGTCACTCGACAGACATTTTGGTATTAACTTAAATGAGACCCAAATCCAAACATGAAATATTCTCTCTCTCTCTCTTTCTCTCTCCCTCTTTCTCTCTCATACTCACACACATGAATATATATATTCATACATATTATATATGTATATTATATATTCATATACATAATATATATATTCATACATATATATGTGTGTGTGTGTATATATATATATATATATATATATGACAATTAATCTAAAATTACACAGTATTTTAAGTGTGCTTGCATTTTGGATACAACTTGTCATTTGGAGGCACTCGAATTTGCAACTTGTGACTTTAAGTTAATCAAAAGTTTTAGATTGTGAACAATTTCAGATACTCAGATTAGGGATGTTCACTATATAAGTGCAGCTACTTGACTAAAGTGCTTAATGGATCACCTGCTAAGCAACAGATACTGAGCTAGGGACTTTACATGGGCATCATTACCCTCATTTTATGGTTCATGCATCAAGAAATTTGTCTCAAGTCTTAAGTAACTAACTCATGACTGACAGGCTCATGCTCCAAGGCATTTTATACTCTATATTTGGCTTCCATGATACCAACCATTCAGTTTATTTATTTCAGTTTGCTCCTCCTTGTTCTTCATTGCTGGCCCTCTTCACCTGGCCTATGTCTAGGCCATGGAAGTGACCAGTATAGAGCCCTTAAATGTCTTCTTCATAAACTCTTCAGTGATCTAACATTCTAATGATCTTAATATTCCATTCTTAGGCCCATCTGTTTATCTCCAGCCTGGGTTTCTCTTCTGAAGTCAGGATGTCTAACTGTCTACTAGGCATCTTTATTTTGAGGTTTAATAAAACATCTTGAATTTCATATGCAAATGCAAACCCCTGAAGTTTTTCCCATTGAGTAAATAGAAATTCTGCCCATCTATTATTCAGGCAAAAAACAAAATAAAAAATCTAGCATTTAAAACTTGTTTTACCTTGGCTACACCATACTCAATCCAGTAACAAATCATTTATCTCCCCATTTAGAGCATTATCACAATCCAAATATCTGACTAATTCACTTCTACTATCCTGCTCTAAACTATTCCTTTTCTCCCTTGATCACCAGAACATACATCCTTCTTGCTTCTACTCTGACCAAGTCTATTTTCTTCTCATTGTAACATTATCCTGAAATTAGATCATGCCTCTCATTTATTCAGAAGACCATTACTACCTATGAATAAAACCAAAGTTTTACAATCACTCAAAAGCCCCCACTGTTCTCTTATATCAGACTTACTTTTGCTCAAACCATGTACACTGTATTTTTGTTTCTCACTATAGTACAACTCAGGACCTCTGCTTGCCATTTCCTCTTCCCTCGGTATCTAGATAAAACAGTAGCATTTCTAATCACACTAAGGCTATTTCTCCTTGTCTACTCAATGTAAATAATATCTGACATCTGATATATTCTCTATTGTGAACTATCTAGCCTTGCCCATCATGCATGTTAAACAGGGACTTTCTTTTAAATTCTGTCTGATATTAGACACACAAATATTTCTTCTTCAAAGAATATCTATAATGCCCCTTCCTATCACTGTTAATTTTTTATAAGAAGTAAAGATCTTTAAAAAATAAAATCATCTTTTGATCTACTAGTTTGTTATCCTTTTAAATCACTGGAGGCAGACTACTAAATTCACTTTATCCATGACAAGTCTTTTTATTAATTTATTATTCAGCCTCAGCATCTCAAACAAAAAGAACCCTAGTGATAAGCCCATTTTTTTCTCTTACTGATTTCCAGGGATATGAGTGCTTATTCATATTACAGGTATTAAGATTATACAAGAAACCAAAAATTACACAAATTTTCCTGAGTTAAAAAATAGCCATGCATGTTTGAAAACCTACAGAGATGAGTATTTTTAAGTCAGATTTGGTTGATCACACTTGTAATTGAAGTACTCATGGAGCTGAGACATAAGGATCACCCTGAGACTAAGGCCAGGCTAGGATATACAACAAATCTCAGGCTAGCCTGCCTCAATTAAAAAAAAAAAAAAAAGTATTTTGAGCTGGAGAAATAGCTCAGTGGACTTAGTTAGCCAGCATAGCACCCACATCAGGCAGCTCACAACTATCTGGAACTCCAGCTTCAGAGAACCCAACCCCTTTAACATTCTTAGACACATACACAGACACACATATATTCACATGAAAAAATAATTGCTGTTTTAATTTAAGTATTTTAAAGCACTACATGACATCTAAAGCACTACATAACAAGTCCCTTGATTAACAATGGATCCTACCACATTTACAACAGCTATGAAAAAACATGGAAAAGCCCACATTGCAACTCAGTGGATAAGACACTTGATGTCAATCTGAAAAGTGAGTTTAATGGGTGAGATCCTAAGAGAAGGAAAGAGCCCTTCTCGGTCATCTGACCCACACAAAATGCATGCTTGTTGCTGGGTTTTGTTTTGTTTTTGTTGTTGTTTCTGGTTTTTTTTTTTTTTTGTGACAGAATTTCTTTGTTGTAACTCTGGCTGTCCTGGAACTCATTGGGTAAACTAGGCTGGCCTCGAACTCACAGAAACCCAACTGCCTCTGCCTCCTGAGTGCTGGGATTGAAGGTAAGTACCACCACTGCTCAACTAACTTTTAAATGAAGACATAACAGTATCTCATACAGAATCATAATTACTCAGAAATCTTTTAAATGAAATCTGCAAAATTTAGAACTTTTACCTGCCACGATGTTCCCAGAACGTGCTACAACCTTGAATCCATCAGCTACTTTGTCCACACTGTCTCCATGTGTAAGTAGAACAATTTCTTCCTTCTGAAGGCCCCTACACATATAAAAAGATTTTTAAGTTTACACATAAATATCTAGTGAGAACCATGATTAACAGGTCACTGTACTGGTTAGTTTTACGTCAACTTGAAACAAGCTAGAGTCAGAGAGAAGGGAGCATCAGTTGAGAAAATGCCTCCGTAAGATCTGGCTGTAGGCAAGCCATTAGGGCATTTTCTAGTGATTGATGAGGGAGGGCCCAGCCCATTGCAAATGGTGCCACCCCTGTGTTGGTGGTTCTGGGTTTTATAAGAAATCAGGCTGAACAAACCATGTATAGCAAGCTAGTAAGCAGCACCCCTCCAATGCTAGTAAGCAGCTCCTCCATGGCCTCTGCATCAGCTCCTGCTTCCAGGTTCTGGTCCTGTCTGAGTTTCTGTATTGACTGACTTCCTTTGATGATGAACTGTGATGTTGAAGTATGAACTGAATAAACCCTTTCCTCCCCAAAGTTTCTTTGGTCATGGTGTTCCATCATAGCAATAGTAACTATGACAGTAATTTTGCTTAAAAACATAAATTTGTGATATGGTAGATTAAGAAAATTTGGGGGCAAAGTAAAAGCTATGTAGCAATCCAACACTGTTATAATTCATATATATATATATTCTATTATAAATAAAACCAATAAAGGATACTGAATCTCAAAAAAGGGCAACTAGCAAACACTGGGAACTAGGATCTGTACAAATGGCTCAGTGGTTTAAAAACTTGATGTACAAGTATGAGGCTCCAAGTTCAAATCCCCAGTATCTACATAAAAAGCCAGGTGCAGCCACATGTGGACCTGTAACCTCAACCCCCTGGGCTATGGAACAGGAAGGTCACAGGTAGTTCCTGGCTGCCAGCTTTAGTCAGAGAACATGGCTTAAGGCAATGACATCCTCCTGTGGCTCTTATGTATATGCACATATGTGTGCACAACACACACGCAAGCACACACACACACTGCGTACATGCATACACTGAAAAAAAGTTATTAAACTTGAAAGGTAAAACTAATAAATATATGCCATTTGTACTCTAATTACACCAAAAATTTACAAAGATAATAAAGCTGTAATTTCAACATTTCATCTCTGAGATTTTAGCTTTAGAACAGATATTTCAGTGACTTAGCAATTCACTGTCATCTTCTATCAGTAATAATGATACTGATACTGTCATTCTACAGCTATTATGTAAAATGCAGGTTATCATGTAATCAGTAAACAAGATTTTCAGATTAAGAGTAAGAGATATTGGGCTGGAATGATGGCTCAGTGGTTTAGAGTGCTTACTGCTCTTCCCACACTCAGTTACAACCACTTATAACTCCAGCTCCAGTAACTCCAATGCCCTCTTCTGGTCTCAACAGGTATGCATGGAATACATTCAAACACACACAAACCCAAGTTTAAGAGGAAGTATTAAAAATCAAAGTCAGATAAAAATCCTATAATCTTTTACATTAATGAGAAATAATCATATATACTATTTGTTATCTTTCTTTAAAAAAAATACATATTGCCTAACTGTTCACAAAATCACCTAGAAATAAGCAAAAATCCAACAGGTAAGGTGGAGCTCAAGTATAGAAAAAAAAAAGGCATTTAATTATGAAGGGGAAGTGGTTGATCCCCTGTGATTCACATGGTGGAAGTAAATAGCAGTTAGCCTTTGACTTCAAGACATGCTTAGTAGGCATGTGCATATACACACACAAATATAAAAATAGTAATTTAAAACATACATACGCATATATATATACGTGTGTGTGTGTGTGTGTGTGTGTGTGTGTATATATATAAAACATGGGATTGGCAAGATAACTGGCTGATACAGGCATTTGCCACCAAATTGTTCTCTCTCTTTCTCTCTCTCTCACACACACACACAGTGGCATACACATGAGTGGACACAAAAACAAATGTAATTAAAACTTATTACCTGAATAATGAGCACGTATTATCCACACTAATGTTGAAAACTCCATCTTCTCTGACACTTTTTTTATGCACAGTGCCTCCAAAAACCTTATTCATCATCTGTTTAAAGAGAAAACTAATGTTAATATAAATCAAAAGTTTGCATGTTAAAAATAATTATATACTTTGCTTTCAAAATGTTTGTTTATACCATAAATATATCTGAGTAAAAGTGTTTAATAATTGTGGGTAACTGTTTTAGTATATATAAAATTATTAAGAGGCATGAATTTAGCCAGACAGTGGTGGCACACGCCTTTAATCCCAGCACTTGGGAGGCAGAGGCAGGCAGATTCTCTGTGAATTCTAGGCCAGCCTGGTCTACAAAGTGAGTTCTAGGAGAGGCAGAGTTACAACAGAGAAACCCTGTCTTGGAAAAAAAAAGAGGCATGAATTTTTAACAACATTTGACTAGAAATTTGACCTGAGGTTAATATTTGTTAAACACCGACAGACTTTTAACTTGCATTAAAAAGAGAAATTTCAGCAAGGTGTAGTGGAGCAGGTCTTTAATCCCAGCACTCAACTCAGGAAACAGGCAGGTGAGGTTCTGTGAGTTCGGGCCACCCTGGACTATATAATTGAGTTCTAAGACAGCCCAAGCTACATAATGAGACCCTATCTCAAAGAGAGAGAGAGACAGAGAAACAGAGGCAGAGACAAAGAGAGATTAATTTCTTTAATACTCAAGTCAGATTTAATTTAAAATGATCTGCAAAGGTACTTTGAGATTTAAAAAGCTACAGCAGGAAAGAACTGTAGCACTAACCCAGGAGTTCTCTACAGGCATAAAGAGAGAAAACATGATCTATTTTAATAATTATATAAGTTTGAATGGGTCCGTGAGTTTT
This sequence comes from Cricetomys ansorgei, assembly GCA_026225945.1. NCBI lineage: Eukaryota > Metazoa > Chordata > Mammalia > Rodentia > Nesomyidae > Cricetomys > Cricetomys ansorgei. Next base: position 26,579,026 of record JAMJFZ010000056.1, read on the forward strand.
AAAAGTGGTGGCTATTCTTGGTTGTCAACTTGACTACATCCAGAATTAACTAAAAACCAAGTTGCTGGGCACACCTGTGAGGAAATTTTAGTTAACTGACCATTTGACATAGAAAGATCCACCTTAAATCTAGATCAATTAAGGTTGAAGACCCCACCACCACCAAATCTAGGATACACCTTCTCATGGCAGACAAAATAAACAATATGGAAGAAAGAAACTTTTGCTCTATGCCTGCTTGCCCTTGCTCTTGATTCACTGGCATTAGAGCCTAATTCTTTAGGATTCTGATGTACACTGAAGTTTGAAATATCCAGATTTGTGGGCTGAACAACTACTGGAGTCTCGATTTCTGTTGGGAGATAGCCATTGTTGGACTAGCTGAAGCACAGCCTAAAATCCACTCTAATAAATTCCCTTTCTATAGATTCATTCTATCAGTTCTGTTCCTCTAGAGAACCCAAACTAAAGGGGGGTAATAAGAGTGGGGTAGTGAGTGATTTTTTTTTTTTTAAGTGAAAATGTTACATACTCAGGAGGCAGAGGCAGTTGGATCTCTGTGAGTTAGAGGCCAGTCTGGTAACTGGCCTCTGTATCAGAAGAAAACTGTATCAGAAACTCTGTATCAGAAGAAAAAACAAAAAAAAAGAAAATGTTACAGTACTCAAGAAGCTTCAGCAGGAGGATTTGGACTATGGTGGTTTGGACTATGCAGCAGGAACTCTCTCTGTTTAAAACACCTTTAATCCTAGCATTCGTGAAGACAGAGGCAGAAGGATCTCTGTGAGTTCAAGGCTAGCCTGGTCTACATAAAAAGTTCTAAGCCATCCAGGGCTACATTGTGTGACCCTGGAAAGGGGAGTGGCGAGGGAAGGGAAGAAGAATGAAGAGAAAAAAGGGTTGTTTTGTGTTTTTTTTTTTTTTTTCTTTGCTTTATTTTTTGGGGGGAGGGGGGGTCAAGACAGGGTTTCTTTCCATGAGACCCTGCCATAGATAGATAGATAGATAGATAGATAGATAGATAGACAGACAGACAGACAGACGACAGGCAGGCAGGCAGATGAATAGATAAATGGTGGTGGGTTTTTGTTTACTATTGTTTTTTTGTTTTTGTTTTTAGTTTGGGCAATTTTCAAGACAAGTTCCTCTATATAGCCCTGGCTGTCCCAGAACTCGCTCTATAGATCAGGCTGGCCTCAAATTCACAGCCTGTCTCTGCCTCCTGAGTGCTAGGATTAAAGGCACAGGCTACTACCACCGCCCAGCTAAATGGTAGTTTGTTAAATAAAGTAATCTAGTTACTTTTCTGAAAACAGGTTTCCTTATAAGGCCAGCTCCATCATAGTATAGCAATCAATACACAGTAATAATATGCCCAGATTGTCCTAAAGAGACAAATAGTGTTTAAATCTCAAGAATAAAGCATTAAGTCAACTCTCAAACTCAATTAGCAACTATACCTGCATGCCATAGCAAATTCCAAGAACAGGCTTGCCAATGGTAAATATTGCTGGATCAAACCAGGGAGCATCCTCTGCGTACACAGAATTAGGTCCTCCAGAAATGATAATAGCCCTGTGGATTGAATGAAGAGTCAGTACAGAACGTGACTGTTAACCTTTAATTAATATCCACAACAACTGTCTTGTTTGCCCTATACAGGGCAATATATTTATTTGCTAGTTCATAAAGACCAACACTATCATCTAATTTAACTAAGTTACAATTTGCAAAACATTCTGTACATTAACTTAAGAGTGGAACTAGTAATGGAAAGGTGCAAACTGCAGCCACATTCCTCACCCGGCCACTGAAACATCTTATCTGATGTCCAATGTTCACTCTAAACTTTAGGAATGGAAATATCACTCATCATCCACCTCCTTAGCCTCCCAAGTGCTGGATAATAGACACGAGCTGCCACAGGTAGCTAGACATTAAGCATTTACTCCTGCATGACTATGAACAGCTACAATCAGAGACATAAGCAGGCATGATGGAGCTTATCTGTAATCCCAGTACCTAAGAAGCTAGTGCAGGAAGATAATAGACCCTTCATTACTCTATAAAACAACTTCAGGCTGTTTAGTGTTTAAAAGAAAATATACAAATCAAACAAAAAAAATTGGATTTAATCAAAGATAAATTTTCAGCTGTAGTATGAAAAGACTCAATAACTTTAGTTAACCACATTTTCTGAATCTTCTCATATCCTTGTTATTTTGAAAGTTGCTTGTTTACAAGGTCCAGCAAATCATTCCAAGTATGTATGCATCATGCGGGTGAAGGACACGAAACCAACTAAAACAATGGCCAAGCTGGACCTAGTGGAACAGACCTTTAATCTGAGTTCAACTTTAGCCTGATTTACATAGTGAGTTCTAGGATAGCAGTAACTATATAGTGAAATCCTGTCTCAAACAAAGAAACAAAGAATGGTCAGTGGTCAAAGAGAACTTTCAGCAGAAAGGATCAAAGTAATAAAAGTAAATCCACAGTGCTAAGATACCTATGACCTTTCTACAAAGAAGCAGCTCTATCCTAAATGGGATGTCTCCATCAAACCCCTCCCCTCAGAGCTGAGGAAAGTAATGCTGATGAGGAAGTAGAAAGATTCTAAGAATTGGAAGGGATAGATGGTACCAAGTATTTCCACATACAAGATTACTGTGCATATGACCTCACAGAAATTGTGGCAGCATGCACAGGGCTTGCACAGCTCCAAGCCAGATGGGGTCCCAGAGCTGAGGAGAAAGTGAACACGAGCTCCCATCTCTAACCCAGAAGCCATCTCCAATAGCTTGCAAAGTAAAAATTAGTTACTCCAATGGAGTCACAGGGAGGACAAACCACACTTGAGGGCAGGCTCTAGGCCCAGCAGTAGATTACAACACATAATGAACTCAATGGTAGTTTTGCAGATTTTTTGGTCTCATATTGCTTTGTTTGGGCATTTTTTATCTAACTGGTCTTTTGCTTGTATATTATGGTTTATGACCACTGATTCAAAAAGAGTGACTATGGGAAGAAAAGTTCTTTTAAAAAGATAAAGCCTTCTAACAATTGTATCAAAGTACAAAAAACTAAAAGCAAGAATGAGCCTTGGGTCATTCTTTAGGGAAATCCTAAATTTCTACCTGACTCCATTATCAGTGACATTTAAGTTTCTGAATAAGAGGAAAAATATGAAGCCCTGATGAAAAACTGTCCCCATGTGAATTTTACTTCAGCTGATTTGGAACAGTTGGCTGGCAGTTGTCAGAAGGTTCCAAGAATAGATAATGAGAGTGATGGCCCACTAAATGCCAATCATTGCAAATGTGACATAACCTCCTAGAGTCCCAAGACTTCCTATGACTTGTACAATAGCCAACAGTGCATTAGTCCTGAGGAGATTGTGGTGTCCCTTTTAGAGGAAGAGAACACTTACAGCAAACAGAAACAAGAGGAAAACACCTTAAAGCCAAAGTCCCAGACGTCCAAGGGAATAGGCTGTCACTATGCAAAAGAGTCAAGGGATAGAACACTGACACAGACTGTTGCCTTTAGTAATAATATCAGTAAACATCAGAGTTTCTTACAATATGAAAAGCCCCATAGCATTTTTATAGGAAATGGATTGGTGCAAAGAGTCACAAGACAGAATCTGACAGAGACATTTGCCATCTTCCTGAAAGCAAAAGCTTCAGAGACAGGGAACTGATTAAAGTAATCTTGTGTCCCCTGAATTTTCATTCTCTGTTAGTAATGCATCATGTATGAATGCAAAAAATAAACTCCTGAAGACCAGAAAGGAGAAGAGATCACCTCGCAGAAGGCCTCAGAGAAAAAGTAATCAATATCATATAACTTATATCTTAATAATGGGGAGGAAAATGTAATGGGACTTTGCCAAGAAGTCTTTCGTACTGTGCAACCTTCCTTACAGTTATATGCCACTTGATCTTCCAGAACAGCTTAGAAGTCTTTTAAGAGGGGGAGTGGACAGTTGACAGTTGCTGGGAAGGCTCAGAGGACAGTTAATAGCAGAGGACATTGGTGAGAAGCCAGGCAGGAACTAGGCTGAGACAAGGAACAGTTAATGGGATAGAAGATGTTAGTCTAGTTCTCCAGGTTCAGATAGATAAGGACAGACAGAAGGGGTTGTGAATATTCCTTCCTATTTCTATCTCTTTATATCTTTCCTGAGCTAGTTAGGGTAAAATAAAATACAAAGGGCACAGTGGAAATCTGTACAGTTTGGGATTTAGTTACAAGTTAAGAATCTGTCTTGGGGCAAGAGAACAAGCTGTTATAGTAACTTTCAGTTAAAGTGGCACCATAGCTTGGGGTAAGAAGACAGCTTTCAGTTATAAGCAGTTACAAGCTGGGCAGGGGAACAGGAGGCAGAGTTCAGTTACCAGTGAAAAAGTAAACAGATACATTTGGCCCCCAACAAACAAAGCTTCAGAGCTCAGCTACAGCAATGAGAACTAACACACAAGAATTTGACCTGAGTTCCTTCAATCATTACAGCTCAAGATGAAAGCAAAGAACCAACCATCTTTCAAGTAGCCCTATCCCCACCCTCTACAAACACTGTGGTAAGCATGTGCCTGAACTCACACACTCAATACATAATTGAATATACAAATGGATAAGTAAATGAGCTAGGCTGGGGAGCCAACTGCTGGTCAGGAAGCTTCAGCAGGACTTGCCACAGCCCTGTCTTGAGAGGAGACTGAGAAACAATTGTGGAGAAGAGAAAACATTGAAACAAGGACACACAAAGAAGCAGAAGAGTGCAGGCTGGCTCCACCTGAGAAGTACTTAAGGATGCCCAGGAGCAGATCTCATTAATTGAGAGTAACTCTGGAGTTTGATAACTGAGCCAAAGGCCAGCAGCTAGATCAAACTCTGAAGCCATCTGCTATTCACTGCTGTTGAATCCTAGTATGAGTCCTAGTCTGCTGCTCCAGAAGTTTGATACCTTCAGCTGCGCCCCTCCAGCAGGGTGATTAATATACTGGAGGGAAATGAAGTAGAATTAGAACAAGTAAAATGACACACATGTATGATGATAAAACCCATCACCTTGTACGGAAACTTAAAAATTAATATAAGAAGCTGGGTGGTGGTGGCACATGCCTTTAATCTCAGAACTGGGGAGGCAGAGGCAGGCTGTGAGTTCAAGGCCAGCCTAGTCTACCAGGACAGACACAGTCACAACTAAGAAACTCTGTCTCAAAAGAAAAAAATTTTTTTTAATTTAAGGAGAGAGAGAGAGATGGGGGAGATGGGGGGGGGTTTAGGGAGACAGGTACAATGTTATATGCCTACAACCCCATCACTCTTGAATACTGAGGCTGAGGCAGGTAATTTCTACAAATCTGGAGGCCAGCCTAGCCTACAGAATAAGACTGTCTCAATGCACACAAATGAAGTGCACAACTCTATGGAAGAGCCTTTGCCTTACATGGAGATACCCTGAATCAATGCAAGTATCATTAACAAACAGGCCACAAAATTGCATTTAATCTGTACTGTAAGAGTTAAATTTAAAATAGCCTTTTCTGACTTGCAATTTCCTTTACTTTAGAAAACAGGAAATCTCAAGGTAGAATAAATATGTCTGAGAAGTCTGTAAGAATTCTTTTAACCATTTTTCAATTTAAGAAAAACCAAAACAAGACTATGCTTTTAAAAAACCTGAAAGGGGCTGGAGAGATGGCTCGGTATCTAAAAACACTTGCTTTTCTTGCAAAGGACACGAATTCATTTCCCAGTGCCCACACTGCAACTTCCAGTCATCTGTAACTCCAGTTCCAGGAGACCCATCTTCTTCTTCTAGCCTCTGCAAGCACCAAGCATGCATATAGTGCACTTCACATACATGCAGCAAAGCAATTCATTACACATGAAATTAAAATAAGAAATAAACAGTATATTTTCAACCAGAGAATAGCACAAAGCTTCATCCAAAATTTCAGGAAAATAAAAAGAAGAAAACAGAGACAGTGAATCTCTATGAGCATAAGGCCAGCCTGGCCTACAAAGAGAGATCTAGGCTAGCCAGGACTACATGGTGAGATCCTATCTTAAAAAAAAAAAAAAAAAAAGCTGGCCTGGTGGGAATATGCTTTTCATTCCAAGACAAGAAAAGCTGAGGTAGAAAGGTCTCTCTGGGGGTTCAGGTGGCCTACATAGGTAGTTCTAGGCTAGCCACGGCTACTCAGTTAAATCCAGAAGGAAGAGAGGGGAAAATGGAGGGAGAGAAAGCCAGAAAGCTAGGCACATCACTCAGCTGTTAGAATACTTGTCTAGCATTTACAAAGCCCTGGGCTTGATTCCCAGCACCGCAGAAACTAGTAACTGTAATCCCAGCACTTGTGGCAGGAAAATCAATTCAGCCTTAACTTCCAGTCACATACCAAGTTCAAGGCCATCCTAGACTATAAAAAGACCCTCTTGAAAAGAAAAAGAAAACAACAACACATAGCTAGACCTTGTAGTGTATATCTCTAATTCTAGCACCTAGGAAGGAGATTGAAGAGAATCAACTCAAATTTGTGGCCAGCTCGAACACTGAATTCAAGGACACCAGAGCTACAAAGCAAGAACCTGTGTTTTGTTTTTTAAGTAACTTAACTTAGTGGTCAGCAATATGGCTCATCAGGTAAAAAGGCACTTGCTGCCAAACCTGATTATCCGAGTTTGATCCCTGAGACACATGTGGAAGAAGGTCAGAACCAACTCCTATAGTTGTATGTTGCTGTGGCAGCTCACCAAGTAAAACAAGGAGGCATTTCCATTGATGCAACCCTACCAGACCTCTGCAGAGGGAACCACTGTCCTGGCCAGCACCATACTGGACAGTGGAACCCTGAGCGTCTGAGTTAATCAGATGTTTTTATTGATTCAGAACTCCCCAGGTGTTCTACTTTCTACTGATAGGACTTGCAGATCATCAGTAATCAAATATCCCCCATACAAGTCCAATACTTGCAGACAATATAAAAGACCTAGACAGCCCCCGACCCAACAGTGAACAAGACCATTTTAAACATAACTAAAAATAAACTTCCACAACTCCCACAAACTTTCTCTTGACTTTCTCAAGCTCACATGAGTTATGTGCATGCACGCACGCACGCGCACACACACACACACACACACACACACACACAAAGAATAATTAAAAAAAAAAAAAACATACATGAAGAGAAAGTACGCCTAAGTATAAAGGTCTGAGAGTCAACTGAGGACGGGCACTGCTGTCACTTCTTGGAAAACCCTATCAAGCACTAATTCACATGCAAAGGCAGGAAGGACATTAACCATAGATGGCTGGTGAATGAAAAGGCCACCCATAACTTGGCTGTTTTGACTCTTAAGGAGATGAGCCACTGAAATTAGCCCTATTTGACTTAGAATGTTTTTCTCCTTTAGCAACTAGTTCTTCAGAGTTAGAAACAAAAGAAAACTTCCTATATAAAAACTTCTTCTCTATCAGCTACTCTACTCAACTAGCTGTACATTTTCCTTTGATTATATGCTACATGAACAATGAACAACAAAAAAAAAAAGACCACTATAACCACATCTAACTCTGACCCACAAATCATATAAAATATAAACTATTCAAACAAGGCAGCTAGCTATATAGAGAAAATCATGGTAAACTCCCCAGTATCTTCTAAACAAACAAACAAACAAACAAAAAACATCAAGGTAATCTTTTTTACTAAAAGTAAAATTACTCCTTTTTAATTCCAAATCAGAAATAGAGGAATTTTTTTTATTAAACTATGTTTAGTTTTTATAGAAAAATTCAATGCCCAAAACTTAAACTCAATCTCATAGAAGCATCATCAAAGGCTACCGAAATCCTTGTTCCTTTATGGCAAAGGCTGGTGTTTCCAAGGGGAAGATTTCAGACTGCACAAAGAGCTCTCGTACTCTTCGGTCGATGACTTTCCCATACTGAGCCCCAGCATCCAGAATGACAACAGCTCCTTCGTAGTGGTGACAGCCATCCTTAAGGTCTCCACCAGCATTCTCTGGCTACAAGGAAAACAAACAAATTCTTATTTACAGAAACTGAGTTACAGTGGCTCAGCAGGGAAGGACTTATAGCCAAGCCCGAGTTTGATCTCTGAGGCCTACATAGCAGAAATTGTCAAATTGTCCTCTGACTACACATGGACGCTATGGCACACTGCATCTCCACATACACATACACAAAATTTAAAAAGAACTTAAAAAAAATATATATATATATTCTTTTAATTACACTATTTTAAAAATAAAGTCATTGTCAGCTCCAAAAAACAAACGCAAGCTGCTAACTTAGGTTGCATTTCTAAACTATGGATTCAGAACAGTTCTTTTAAGTGGAAGATGTTATTGTACACCCATACAAGAACATGTGAACATGTTAAGTAAAAGCCGTTTACTGACTGACATAGTCACTCTTCTAATGTGCTTTATGCAAACAATCAAGCAGTTGGACAGGCACACAGTTCTGCTCTGCTAGCAGCTCTGGCAGCATTCATATTACTTGTGCCTCCGCTGGAGTAAGTCAAATGACTACCCCAACAATCAAGTATTCCTCTGAGAAACAGATTAATGAGGAAGTTAAAACTTGCTGCTAGAGTGTAAGTATGGCCAAATTCACTTTAACTAAAATTTGTCGAACTACCTGAGAAAAATGGAATATACACTAACCTAACCTAAAACATTTTAACACTTTTTTTAAGTTTTTCAAACTTTTATCTCTAACAAGCATAAACTTTTAACGCTTCTAGTAAACACTTTAGCAGAGCACAGAGATGCTGTTTGGTTTTTACAGCCAACTTAACAGAACCTAGAGTGGCCTAGGAAGAAAGATTCTCAACTGCCTACATTTGATTTGGCCTGTGGGCTTCTCTGTGGGCATTGTCTTGGGGGCTAAATTATACAGAGGGCCCACCCACAATAAGAATACCATCCATGAATTGGCAGGTGGTCCTGGGGTATTTAAAAAAAAAACACAACAACAAAAAGAAACAAAAACAAAAACAAAACTAGCCAAGCCTAAGTTTGGAGATAAGTCAGAAAGCAAACCTGAAAGCAGAATTCTCCATGGTTCCTACCATGACTTGCCCCAATGACAGACTGTGCAAAGCAAATAAACCCCTTTCCTTACCAAGCTGCTTGTGGTCAGAATGTCTTATCACAGCAAGGAAAGGCAACTATAACAAATGTGTTATCTTGTCTTTTGTCTTAGTTTCTTCTTTTTATATGTATGTGTTTCAAATTTTACCTAAGGAAACACTTTAAAAATGTGCATATGCTCTGGAAATCCATTTGAAGAGTGCTTTTACAACACCTCTCTATCAGCCAGGCTGTGGTGGCCTGTGCCTTTAATCCCAGCACTCAGAAGGCTGTGGGAGATGGATCTCTGTGAGTTGAGGCCTCCCTAGTCTAGAGTTCCAGGACAATCAGGGATATACTACGTGTCAATCTTAATGCATCCTGCTGTGTATCAAAGTTCAAAGAGTACATTTATATGAAAAAAACAGAGTATGGGTAGATTTGTACATCCCAAATGCACTTTCATCTCTTTTGGCTGTCTTCTGAATGTATTATCCATATTTGTAAAATGTTCTCTGGGCTTATCACCGGGAGATAAAATCACACAGTATACAATGACCAATCACCAGCAGATTCCGAAAGATGTGACTGGTCATGATCAGTTACATGGTTGTTTTTGAACTGAAGAACTGACAATGAAGTTTGTACTTTATGTAACTAGTTTAATAGATGATAGCTGATGATAGCTGAAATCTGAGCCACAGTTAATTAATCCTTGTTCAAGTAGCTTTAGGAAATGGTGTGTGTGAGACAAAAACTACAAGTCAGACACATCAGTACAGTACGTGTAATACGGGATCCACATCTTGTTGTGTAAGCATTGTAATCAATGTTTCACATTGTCTGATCACTGATTTGTGTTCTATTTGTCTTATTTCAAAACATTTGTCATAGATGTAGATGTTAAACATCATAAACAAAAATATTGAGCCCTTAATTCACCTATTACCTCCTTTAACAGAATACTTAATGCATGAGTTTCTTCTGAAATTATTTTAACGGATTACTATTTTTTTTACATTTGTGTACTTATTTAGTGTATGGATGTACACCCATGCACACATGCCACAGTGCATGTGAAGGTCAGGCGACAACCTGTAGAAGTCAGTGGATTCCGGAGCTCAGGTTCTCACACTCATGTGGCAAGCACTTTTCCCAGAGCCATCTCCCCAACCCTTAACATATTTTTTTAGTTAAGAAAACAGATGAGAGACTAGAGAGATGGCTAAGGCGTCAAGAGTGTTCGCTGCTTTGCCAGAGGGTCCCAAATGTGAGAGACCCAAAGACTCATTAAGTTCTTCTTTTGTTGATAATTTTCCCTAATTTTTCACATTGACCCTCATTCTTCACCATTCCCTGTATGCATGCTGTCTGGCATTTGACTTCAGTCAGTCCTCCTCTTGATGGGATATATATATTTCCTTACCTTTGGCACTGAGCATGGGGTGTGTTCTGGCCAATGTCTTGAGAGCAGGAACATCCCTGACTAATATTAATGTTTCCGCTTGGCTCTTGTACATTTGCCACCATTATGAAAGACCCTTTAATAACCATCAGGAGCATACGAGCATCCGAATAGACAATATAAAACTAGATAACAACAAGTGTCCCACAAATTTCTGAACAAGGAATAATGTTAGTTTTGAGTTCCTTATTTTTGTGACTGTTAATTTTCATTCCTGTGGCTATAGTTAACAAATAAGCAGTATACAGTTTAGTGGTATAGCACGCTGCCTAGTATGAAGCCCTTGGCTGGACCCATTATTAAAATATTAAAAAGTACCAAATGCCTTTCTGAAAGACTTTGATTCTGCTTTCCTTAATTTTATATAGCAGAAATACATAATTTAGGCAAAACTGTACAAAATGTTTATAGTTAGCTCTGTTACCTTGTCTTTATTAATGATTTATTTTTGAGATTATAATTACATCATTCCCCCACCTCCCTTCCAAACCAACCCATGTACCCACACCTTCCTCTCTAATTAATGGCCTTTTTCTTTAACTGTTGTGTGTGTGTGTGTGTGTGTGTGTGCGCGCGCGCGCGCGCACACACACATGCAAATATATATCCCTAAAAGGAATACAACCTGATCGGTCCATATAACATAATCTGTAAGTATATATTTTCAGGGACAATTTATGTGCTCTTCACTAAGAAAAATTACTACTCCTACTTTCAAAATTGTTAGTTGGCTGTAGTTCTTTATCTGGGATGAAGGCGTGATAGGCTTTCCCACTTCCATGAGCTTTTCTGTTTTCACATTAGCATGTTTATTGGTCTTCTCCTTGTTTAGTGTTTAGGTTTTGTACAGACAGCCATGCTGGTGAGACTTCATGGGTATAGCTACTGACATTTCTAGGAGACATAATCTGTAATCTGTTATTTACAATATATATCACACTGAATTTTTTTTAATTTCTTTTAATTTTTTAAAAATGTCTGTAAGTGTGTTGCCTGCATGTGCATGCCTGGTGCCTGAGGAGATTCATAAGACATGAGATCCCCTGGAACTGGAGTTACAGTCAGGTGTGAGCTGCCATGTAGGTGCTGGAAATAGAACTTGGGTCCTCCAGAAGAGCAGCCAGCACTGCATTAAGCGCTGAGCCATCTCTCCAGCCCCACTATACTAATTCTTTAGCTTTGGACATTAAAATGTAATGCATACTTTAGTTTCTTTCTTACTAAGAGGTTAACTAAGGAAAGAAAGACATCAGAAAGGAGGAATCACAGCAGTGGTTCTCAACCTTCCTAACACTTCGATCCTTTAATACAGTTCCTCATGTTATGGTGACCCCGTCCCCAACCATAAACTTATTTTGTTGCTACTTCCTAACTATAATTTTGCTATTGTTATGAATCATAATGTAAATATCTGATATGCAGATGGTCTTAGGTAACCCCTGTGAAAGGGTCATTTGACTCCCAAAGGGTTTGCAACCCACAGGTTGAGAACAGCTTGACTTAGAGGTTCTGTACCTTCTAGAGGAAAGCCTAATTAATCCAGGATATCTCACACTCCATAAGGTAGTAAGCCTGATAGATAAACTGAAGGAACTGTTCCAATAAAATAGAAACTGAAAACAGGTTTTATCTGACTTTTTAAAAAACCCAAAGTAGGGGCTGGGGATGTAGCTTAGTAGAATCCCTGCCTGGATTGCAGAAACCTTGGGTTTAAACTTCAGTACAGCATCCTTAGCTGTAGAGCAGGAATCTACCCTGGGCTACATGTAACCTTGTCACAAAACAAAAAGAAAATAAAATCCCGACCTAATTAAATCCACAATCTACATGCTGAGGATTATCTGCATGATCATCACAATGCCCAGCTTCAATGTTTTATTTTGTTTTTTCTATCTTTTTTTTTTTTTAATCTAGGTGTGGTAGAACAAAGCTATAAATATCCTAGCACTTGGGAGGTGCAGGCAAGAAGAACAGGAGTTCAAAGTTATCCTCAGCTATAAAGTGAGGTTAAAGCCAGCCTACAATAATGAGACTGCCAACAAAAAAAAAAAAAAAAAAAAAAAAAAAAAAAACAACCAACCTTGTATTGCTCTATATGCCAAGGTATGCATCATTTAAGCATTGTAACCTAAATCTGGGAAATGGAAGTATCAAAACCTACTAAAAGCTATCCTGACCAAGCAGTTCGACTCTTGGCATTCATCCAAAAGAAATGAATGCTGATATCCACAAAAACTAAGAAGGAAAAAATAGCTATGAATGAATGAACAAAGCAAATTCTGAAATAGGCATACATTGGTGGAAAAAAAAAATCACAACAATAAAAAGGATCAGAGGCTGAAGAGATGGCTCAGTTAAGAGCACTGGCTGTACCTCTACAGGACCCAGGTTCAATTCCCAGCACCTACATGGAATCTCACAAATCAGCTCTAATTCTAGTTCTGGGGGATCCAACACCCTCTTCTGGCCTCCATAGGCACCAGGCAGACACGTGGTACAGATACTCAAGAAGGCAAAGCACCTACACACATAAAATTAAAATAACAAGCTGAGCAGTGGTGGCATACACTTTTGATCCTAGCATTCAGGAGGCAGAGGCAGGCAGATCTATGTGAGTTCAAGGCCACCCTGGCCTACAGAGTGAGTTCCAGGATAGTCAGAGACAGAGAAACACTGTCTCGAAAAACCAATAAATAAATAAAAAATAAAAATAACAAAAACAAACTACTGGCATATTCGTCATCCATATTTAACAATCATCATCACATTTAACAATGCACTGTGCTGAGTGAGAGTAGCTGCAACCACTATATGACTGATTCTATAGGAAACACTACAGATTATTGTCAAAGTGTGAGGAAACTTCAAAAGTGATGGAAATATTTATTATGACAAGGGTGGTGGTAACATATGTACAAATACTGTCAAAATTCAAACTATATACCTGAAGATCTGTATATCAAATCTTAATAAAAATTTAAATTAAGAAAAATCCAAACTATCACCTATTTCCTCAAACCAAAAGATGCCATCATAATGAGAAACTGTCACCCTCAATCTTCAAGAGCATTAGACAGTGAAGTTCTATACCAGAGTCATTAACAAGGCCAAAATTCAAATCTAAGAGCCAATTTGCTTTCTACAAATCATAAATCTGGGCTAAGGTTATAGAGTACCTGAGTAGCATGTGTAAGACCCAGAATTGGGGAGATCAAGAGAAGGTGCTGGAAGAAAACAGCAGCAGCAGGGAAAACGAAGAAGACTAGCTCATTAGCTCATATTTGCCTGGAATGTGAGAAGCCCTTTATTGGTCTAGCATATGCACCATACAGTAGAATATAGCATTAATTAACCATTTTGCTGAGCACTTGTGGCCAGGTGTTGTTAACCTGTGCTAAAAATCAGTAGCACTGCTATACTGTATTTAAATAACAAACTAATCCAAACATTTTTTGTTTTAATTTTAATTTTACTTTACGTACATTGCATTTTTCCTGCATGTACGTCTGTGTGAGCATGTCAGATCCCTTCTAACTGGAGCTACAGACAATTGTGAGCTGCCATGTGGTTGCTGGGAATTGAACCAGGAACTCTGAAAGAACAGCTAGTGCTCTTAACCACTGGGTCATCTCTCCAGCCCCATCAAACATATGTTTTTAAAGACTGTATTTATTATAGTTGGAGGGGGCACCTAGAACAATTATCCAAAGAAGTGAAAAATCAGTTGTAGGTGGGGTCGAAGATCTATAATCCCAGCACTAAGGAAGTGAAGGGCAGAGGGATTTACGGACATCCCTCCAAAGTAAAAAGTTTTCACAATGAATAAATACTATAATACATCAATAAAAGAAACCGATATGGAAACAAAAAAATGAAAAGCTAGTATATTCAAGGCTTTGAGTTCCTACTCCATCATGGTAAATAAGAAAATAAATGGCACCTGTGTACATGGAGCAGGAATTACGACTTGTATGGGCATACCCACAAAAAAGACAATTTTTTAAGTGAAAATTTGGCCCACGCCATGGGCACTCCACTTGGTTTCTAGAGGACTTTCTTGGAAACTAAGTCCATATGACAATATCACTCTTTTTGTCTCTAGCGTGTATATTAAAAAGTTCTAAAAGCTGAGCTGTGACTCACACTCCTAATCACTCACACTCAGGAGACTGGGGCAGGAAAAATGCCTTGATTTCCAAGCAAGCCTGGATTATAGTATGAAACCCTGTCTCCAAACCATATTATATGCACCAAGGCTGGATAGATGTCTTGGCCATTAGGAGCACTAGCTGAAGAAGATTTGGGCTCAGTTCCAAGAACCCACACAGGGGTTTAGAATCACCTGTAATTTCAGTTCCAGAGGATATGGTATCCTCTTGTTAGCTTCCACTGGCACCAGGCACCTACGAAGTGGGAGTGCAAATATACATGCAGGCAAAATACTAGTGTCTTAGCTTTCTAATGCTTTGATAAAACACTATGACCAAAAGCAACCTGGAAGAAGGGGTTTAGTTCAGCTTATAGTTGTAATCCATCATCAGGGAAGTCAGGGCAGGAACTCAAGGTAGGAACATAGAGACAGAACTGAAGCAGAACCATAGAGGACCTCTCGTTGTTGGCTTGCCCTCCATGCTTCTTATGCAACCCAGGACCACCTGCCCAGGGCTGACACCACCATCAAGGCAGGCTCTCCCACTCATATCAAGAAAATGTCCTACAAACTTCCCTACAAGCAATTTGGGAGACATTGTGTAGAGGAAGCTGGCCTTGGACTGATGCTTTTGTCTCTACCTTGAAAGTGCTGGTATAACATCTGTGATGATTAATTCTAACTGCTCAGCTTAAGAATTTATTTTATTTTATTAATAGTTTTTTTCATTTTATTTTTAAATTCTGTATATAAGGGTGTTTTGCCTCCATGTATGACTGCACCATGTGTATGCAGTGCCCACAGGGGCCAGAAGAGGGCGTTGGATCACCTGGAACTGGAGACGGCTGTGAGGGCCCCCATAACCTTGAAATAAAATTTAGCTAATTCACCTTAAACTCAAATATATCACAATGATCAAAATTCTCAAAAAAAATGTGAAAAAATTATGTTCATACTATTGAGATAATTTGAAAACTGAAATTTTAACTTTCTGGTGTAGCTTAATATTGTGAAAATACTCTTCTCAATCCCAGTATGTATTTTTCAAAGCTTATAAAATAGGCTGGAGTCCTTCTAATACCACAGCATATTCATCCACCATAAAGATGAACTCTTCCAGAGAGTTGTAATGTTCAAATTTAAAGGTAAATGTACAGAAGTGTACTTACTGTTCAGAGCATAACAGGTGCCTAGGTTTCAGAATATTAGGAACTACCTCACAATGTTTATTCCTTTGTTCAATACAGGTTTTGAAAGATTACTAAGTATTAAACAGTATTCACAAACTTGTGACACTTAAGTTCCATCTTTGTAACAATGTTGAGACTATGTCTGGATGTAGAACACCGATTCCCCACTCCAAAATTTGCAGTTTCATACATCCAAAGAGAAAATTAACCGATTTCTTAAAGCTAGGCCACAACAACGCATAGGAAGATGAACACACCGCTAAAGTAAATCGCATTCCAACACTGCAGTTTCCCGCTGCCTTGAAGGTCATAAAGGTCTCCAGGCCAAAGAAGACTGGATGGTAAGGGAAAGGGGGCCAATTCCGAGGCTGGGCGAGAAAGAAAGAGGTCTAAGAAGGTCAGGGGTTGGAGGAAACGAGAAGCGCATCAACGGCCCAACGCTCTCCCGTCTTGGCTCACAGAGTTTGCCAACTTTTCCAGCACTCGGGAAGACCTCGGCTCGTTGAAAGAGACCCCAAAGGCGGGAAAACGGATCCCCCGAAAATAGCACGTGGAACCCGGAGCAAGCTGCGCAGGAGCAGAACCTGGCCACACACACCCTTCTCCTCCGGGGTCGGTGGGGGAACCGGGCGAAGGAGCGCACCACACCTGGGGCTAGGACCAGAGACTGAGGTCAGCGAGGCTCTCCAGGCCCCCACGGCAGCGCGGGGAGTCCGCACTCAGGCGGGTGGGAAGACTGTAGGCCGGCCCAGAGCGACCGCCGCAAGAGAGGCCCCGACCCTGCCCTGCGGCTGAAGGGCCTCAGAGTGTCCGAAGAGCCGGGGCCCACGGCCGGGCCTTCTCCGCGCTGGAGCCCCGCGCCCCCCGCCGCGGGGGCCGCTCACGCCGCCCGGATCTTCACTCTAGCAAAGCCAACAAAGCGCCTCGGATGCCGGGAAGCTGTGTCGCAGGCCCGGCTGGGACACGCCAAGCGCCGCTGCCCAGGCTGAGGGACGCGAACAGGCCCCCAGCCCTAGCCCACGCTGCCGGGGGGCGACAGGGACCCGAAGCACCGACTGACCTTGGAATCTCCGTTGCACAGGGCCATCGGGGCAGGCGCCGCGGCAGTAGCGACGAGAGTTCGAATCGAGGCGGGTGGGCACCGGAAGAGTCGGTGCCGCGGGCAGAGACCGCTTGCAAGGCCCGGACTCGAGCAGGACAGCGCCGGGACCAGCTGACCGGGGAGAGCGTGCAGCGCAGAGGTAGCCCGGAACGCGGCCGCAGCCGAGGAGCAAAGCAGCGGCAAGGGTTGCTCCCGCCTCCAGCTTCCGCCCAGCCGCCGCCAACTGGCCGGCCCTCGGAGGCGGGGCCGCGCAAGCCCCGCCCTCGCCGTCGCCCGGGAAAGGGAGCCCCCAGCCTACCGGAATGGGAAGCGTCCGCCGCGAGGCCGCGGCCTGGGTAGCCTTACTGCAAAGAAGAGCCCGCGGTGCCGGCGTGGCTCTGTCCCTGAGGCCCCTTGCGCTTGGCCGCCACCTGACTTCAGTAGCAGCTGAAGGCTGGTGGTACAGGGGAGCAGGCCTCCGGGGACCTCGGGGGTAGCCAGGACCCAGCTGCGGGACGTAGGAGAGGCAAAGGTTTAAGTTCATCAGAAGATCTGCAGCGCCTGCAGGATTTCCAAAAAGGCTGTTTGAGAGCAGCACTTACTGGCAGCTGTGCCAGTGGGCTGGTTCTGGAGTTCAGTATAGTAAACAGTGCTTTCATTAGGATTATTTTCTAGGAAGGAACTATATTCCTCCAGCTAGGCCTTCGGCACCCATCAAACCAAGTATTACTCTGAAAGTCTAAATCAGAGTTTGGGGGGCAGGAGGGACAGTAAAAACCTCACGCCTGAATACCTGCACCTGGCAAATTGAGGCAAGTAAATTGCCACGAGTTTGAGGCCCCAACGCCTTACCTTAAAAAAAAAAAATTAAACTAAACTTGGAATGATAACTTCTAGTAATGCCTTTCAACAGTTATCCAGCTATTATAAAACACTGCCTGCGCTGTTGTCAGGCTCTAGTTCAGGAATTGCAGAGTGACAGCAAACCGGAACCTCCAGAACATACTCTAACGATGTCTTGAGAATAGTAGAGGGCTGTTCTCATCCATCTTTTACAAACCAGAAAACTAAGATTCAGTAAAATAATTTGCCCCTCAAGTAGGCCTATTTTACTTACCTTTGTTTGTTTTTGTTTTGTTTTTAGTTGAAAAAACGAACAGTTGAATTTTTGAATTTTCCAATGCTGGGTTATCTTGGTGGGTCTGTATGAACAATCCAGAGTGTAGTTAACCAATAGAACAGCTTCAATTTGCATAAACATCCACCCACCACCACCCCACATCCCAGGAAATGCAATAGAGTGGAAGGTGATAACCGACCTCAAATCTTTGAAGCTGCAAGATACATTTAAATAATAGATTCATGATGTCATGATAGGGGGATGGCTCTGTTTTTAACAATAAGCTGTCAATTTCTCACAGAACCTACCTTGTTATAAGAAATTACTTTCTACTTACTTGCTTGCCTGGTTATTGCTTTTGTTTTCCAAGAATGGATGGTAGCCTCGCCCTAGTGGCACAAGCCTTTATTCCCACCACTCAGAAAGCTGAGGCAAGCAGATCTCTAAGTTCATGGCCAGCCTGGTCTACACAGAAAGTTCCAGGACAGATAGCCAGGGCTCCACAGGGTGTCTCATACACCCCCATGCCACCAAAGAGGAGGGGGGTAGAAGAAAAGAACAGATTGTGTGTTTGGCTGGGAGATGACTCAGTAAGAACTACTCAAATATAAGGACCTGCATTAAATTCTCGACATCCACATAAAATTCAGGTATGCTTGCATTCACCTCTGGAAGGCAGAGATAAGAGAATCACAGGGGTTTTCTGGCTACCAGCCTAGCCCTAGGTTCAGTGAGTGACCCTCTGGAGAATAAGGCAGGGCAGAACACCCAACATCCTCCCGTGGCCTCTGTTCATAAACACATACACATATAACACACACACACACACACACACACACACACACACACGAAATAAAAACTTTGAAAAAACAACAAAGAGAAAAGATGAACGATGTAAAAAAGCCAAGTGGTATGATGTCCCAACACTTGCTGAGGCATCCCTGGGAGTTGGAGGACAGCCTAGGCTACAGAGTGAGTTCTAAGATAGCCTGGGCTACAAAAAAATAAGGAAAGGAAATAAAAGAAACACATTCAGAGGCTCTTGACATCTTTTTTGAGCTCTAGATTTCTATTATGGGGGTGATGTTTAATATTGCTGTCAATTTGACTGCATCTGGAATCAACTAAGAGATAAGCTACTGGGCACAAGTGTAATAGACTTCCTTAATTGGGTTATATGAAGTGAGTAGACCCACCTTTCATGTTGGCATCATGTTCCTATGACATCCAGATAAAAAGGAGGTTTAAGGAGAAAGTTTACTTCTTTGACTATTTGACTGCTCACTGCCTTCCTGTCTTGCTGTGAGTTCATCTACCCTGCCACTACTGCTAACATTTTTCTTCTCTGATAAACCCAGGTTTTTCAGCTTTCCAATGTAAACTGAAGACCAGTGGCTCTCCAGGAACCCTCTAGGTCAGTGATTCTCAACCTTCCTAAATGCTTCAACCCTTTAATATCGTTCCTCATGTTGTGGTCACACACACACACACACACCATAAAATTATTTTTGTTGCTACTTCATAACTGCAATTTTGCTACTGCTATGAATTGTAATGTAACTGATACTCAGATGGTCTTAGGAAACCCCTATGAAAGGATCTTTCCACCCCACAAAGGTTCTCAATCCATAGGTTGAGAACTGCTGCTCTAGGTCCTCAGTTTAAGACTAGGATTGTTGAGGTATCTGAACAGTCAGCAGGTTCTCAGACTCTCCAGGTATAGACAGTCACTGCTCAATGACCCAGACTATATCATATAAACCAGTCTAATAAATTCCCTTTTACTATATATCCATTCTCAGTTCTAGTCTAGTAGAGAGCCCTGACTAAAGCACTATGTAGTACTGGGGATTGGACCTAGAGCCTCACACATGCCAGGACAGTTCTTTGTGACTGACTTATATCCCCAGCACTCTTTGATTTCTATTTGGGTCTCACTCTTTTTGCCCTAGATGTCCTGGAATTCCCTGTGTAGACCAGGCTGGCCTCAAACTCACAGAGATCTACCTGTCTCTGCCTCCTGAGTGCTGAGGTTAAAGGTGTGACGAGCCACTCGCCTGGTGGATATGTTCTTTCTTGACTCAGACCTTTTACACAAAAATATCTTTCTGACTATATTGCCCAGCTGGCCTGGAACATTCTATATAGACCAAGTTGGCCAATCTAGAGTACATTTTGAGACCGTCTCAAGAGAGAAGAGCAGCAGAAGATAGGTGGTACAGATAGGCTTTCTAATAGACTGTCAGGTGATAAATGCAGAAAATATTAAAGAATCATTTTTTCAGCCATCATAATAATAATGCATTCAGACATGAAATATCAGCAGATGGTAAAACTAGTGAATAAAAGATAAGAAGCAGGTTTTATTTATACAGTTGCAGAATACCTCTTGTAGTTTATTTTTAGTTATGTATAAAATAATTGTTTTGTGCACTGTTGGGTGACGGGTTGCCTAGGTCTTCGCATTTGGTATTATCTGCAATTTTGCTTTATGTGAGGGATGTTTGGTCATGATCTGCATGTGTTATTGGTAGAACACCCAAGGTGTTCTGGATCAATAAAAACACCTGAGTGCAGACACTCAGGGTTCCATTGTCTAGTATTGCAATGGCCAGGGTAGTGGTTCCCTCTGCTGAGGTCTGGCAGTATTTACACCTATGAACATGCTTCTGTGTCTTCCATGTGAGCCTACACATCAGGTATATTACTACCAATGGTGTACCAACGTGGGGCACAGACATCACGGCAGCCACATCTAAACATGGAGACAAGGAAAAACGAGGAAGAAACTACAGACCTCACCAAGTCTGTTTTGTTTTGTTTTGTTTTCTGCAAACCTGTCCAGATACTGGTGAGGTGAGGTAGTCTAACAAGACACATCTACTGTGGTAATGAGAACTCCACCCCACAAGGGAACTCTTCCTGCAGACAAGGATAAGTTGTTTTCCAGCAAACGACACTCTATCTTAAAATCTGGAAAGTGTTTCCTTAGGGTGTTTAGACAGAAACTGTCTTCTAGAACTGGCCCAGGTTGTATCTTGTGCTGTCAGCCTAACTTGGTACTGCAAGAATCACCCAGGTGGTGTTGGTTTTGAAGGCATGAAAAGGTTCTTTAGAGAACAGCTGAGGCTTGGCACTGTGAGAGGCCAAGAGAGACCATTGGTGAAGGTGCAACTTCAGTGGTAGTTGAAAGGCCCAGAGTGAAGGGGGTCATATAAAGAAGTGAGGCTTGGCACCATGAAGAAAGCCCAGGAGAGCCCGTTTGGTGAAGGTTCAGCCTCAGTGGCAGTTGAAGGCCCAGATTAAAGGGGGCATACAGAGATGTTGAGGCTTGGCACCATGAAGAAAGCCCAGGAGAGGATATTGGTGAAAGTGTGGCCTAGTTGCAGCAGAAGACTCCAGTGTTCTGAAGATGCCAGAACCATGGGTGACCATCAAGAACAGCAGCAGCAGTAGAGTGGATCCAGCTGGAGTCTACAGGACAAACTGTGTGTGCTGCAGAGGGTAGAGCCAGAGAAGTGACCCAAGCCTTTTGGAAGAGCCGTGAAGATCATGAGTGAATTCCAGACAATTGGACATTGATGTTTTTCTGCTGTCCAAAGACACTGTAAAAAGCTTGACAGGTGTTTGGCTTCATTTGGTCCTATCCAACAGTAACCCTTGTGATTGTTCCTCTTGTAAATTGTTTTGCTGGTGTAGTGTTAAATTGTGTTGTAAAGAAAAAGCAATTTTTTTAGATTGGCTTATACAGAAAGGGGAAATTGTTGTAGAAGATTGTTTTTAGTTATGTATAAAATAATTATTTTATGCACTGTTGGGTGAGGGGCTGCCTAGGTCTTGGAATTTTGTATTGTCTGCAGGTGTTGTCTTTATGTGGGGTATGCTTGATTGGGCATGATCTGCACGTGCTGTCAGTAGAACATCTGAAGTGTTCTGGATCAATAAAAACGCTTGAGCTCAGATACTTGGGATACACTGTTCAGGGTGGTGCTGGCCATGACGGTGGTTCCCTCCACTGAGGTCTGGCAGAGTTTGCATCTATGAAAATGCCTCCATGTCTCTTTGGTGAGCTGCCACAGCAGCATACAACTACATATCTCCCCCATAACAACCATTGATCATACAAGGTAAAAATAGCAATTTTTTCCCTTTCTTTCTTTGTTTTTGAGACAGGGTTTCACTGTTAATCCTTGCTAGCCATGAACTAGTCATGATACAACTGGATCTGCCTCCCAAGTTTGTATGCTATCACATCTGACAAAACATAGCAACCACAGAGGTGCCTTCAGACTTCCTTATTTGTGTTATCAAAGTAAGTATCAACAATAAGAGAATAAATCAGTGTCATGTGTCACCTGATGGTCTGGGTGAGATGAGCACAGTGTTACTTTAGTAATACTCTGCCTGAGATACATGAAAGAAATGGAAATTTAATGCAGGCACATTCTATAAAATAACTGACCTGTGATTGTATCCAGTTATTTATTGCTTTATGAAAACAAACCCCCTAAACCTGATCACTGAGGGGGAAAAACTATTTTGTTTTGTTTTCTGAAATTAGGGCAGAGTTTAATTACCAAGAACAGCTTTTCCCTGATGTATTGTATCAGTTGCAGTAGTCTAACAGCTGGCTCTATGATGCCTGAGATAGAGTGTTCCAAACACTGGGACATAGAATAATCAAAAGGTTTCCCGCTCATGCCTCTGACACCCGCTCAGGAATACCTGCTGAGGCTTGGACACTTTTGATCCTCATGGCATCTCCACTTCTCTGTGGCCTCTCTCACACAACTGCATAAGGATAACTGGATTTCCTCTGCATTGTGTCAGACTTCCAGTAGAAGCTGTATAGTATTTTCTAATTTTTTTCTATTGACATACCAAACCAAGGATGAAATCTGGGGTTTTATAAACATAAGCAAACACTGCACTGAGCCTCATGCTCAGCCCTTATAGGACCTTTTCTAATCTAGCCTTGGCTTGTGTGCAGAATCTCTCTCTGCCTTCTATTCATTGAATGAATTACAATCCCAGCCCAAAGTCATTTCTCATTGCTTTAAAAGCCTTATAGTTTATAAAATTATGTAAAATTCCAGATAGCCAAAAACAATCCTGAGCACAAACAGCAATGCTGGAGGGATTGCCATTCCAGACCCTCAAGAAATATTATGAGTAATAAAAAATATGATACTGGCACTAACTCGGACATGTAGACCAATGCAACAAAATCAACCAAACATGAATACATGTATTTACAGCCATCTGATATTTAATAAAGATGCCAAAAATGTACACTGGAGAAAAGACAGCTTTTTCCACAAATGGTGCTGGGAAAACCAGATATCAAAAAAGAAAGGAAGAAATTAGCCTCCTATCTATCACCTTGTACAAAAACTAATTCCAAATGGGTTAGAGACCTAAACTTGAAACTTGAAACACTAAAACTGCTAGAAGAAAACAGAGACAGTACCCTACATGATATCAGTGTAGGAAAGGACTCCCTGAATAGGACTCCATTTGTCCAAGAATTAAGGCCAACAATTGACAAGTGGAACTTCATGAAACAGTCAACCAGATGAAGAGACTTTCCACAGAATAGGAGAGAATTTTTGCCAGGTATTCACCTGACAAAGGTTTAATATCAGAACACACAAAGAACTCACAAGACAAAGAGTCAAAAAATAAATGACCCAAAATGGGATCTAAAAGATAAACGAGAGGAGAAGAGAGGAGAGGAGAGGAGAGAAGAGGAGAGGAGAGGAGAGGAGAGGAGAGGAGAGGAGAGGAGAGGAGAGCGGAGGAAGAAATATGGCTAAGAAATATCTCAAAACTGTTCATCATCCCTAGAAATTAGGGAAATGCAAATCAAAAGAACTTTGAGATTTCATCTCACCCCAGTCAGAATGGCAAAGATCAACAGAACAACAAATGCTGGGGAGGATGTGGAAGAACGAGAACCTTCATTCACTGTAGGGAGGGCTGAAAACTGGTCCAGTCATTCTAAAAATCAGTATGGAAACCCCCCAAAAAGCTAAAAATAAATCTATATGTCCCAGCTATATCACTTCTTTCCATAAGCCCCAAAGACTCTACATCCTACTCCAAGACACCTGCTCAGCCATGTTCATTGCCACTTTGCAAACATCCTAGTCAACATAGCGCAATCCCAGTTTGAGCGGATTTATTGCCACCTTCTGACCACTAAGGGCATCTGCACGCATGTGGTACAAACCTAGACAAACACACACAAATATACACATAAGTAAAAAATAATTTTAAAAAGAAAAACAAAGGAGAGCTATAGCGAATGGGCCAGATTTCTCACAGAATACTTAAGTAATCTTAAAGAAAACATTGACATAAATAAAGATAGTAAAGGCCATTCTGAGGTGGTTTCAGATGGAAGTGAAAAACATTACTAACCAGAAGAGGCAAACCTTGCAATAAACTGTAGTAAAAAACTTTCAGGTTTACTGTTCTACAAAGGGTGGAATTTGTGAGCAGCAATAAAATTGGTTATGTATAAGCCAGGCATAGTGGGCTTATACACTCAGAAGATAGAGGAGGAGAACTTCTGTAGTTTGAGGCCAACCAGAATCTATATAGAGATACTATTTGAAAAAATGCAAAAACACCACCTCCAACAACACCACACCAACAAATCAGGATGTTTATGAATTATGACAGCTGTAATTTCATCAGTCACTTTAGGAACATTTTACTTTAGCCTCTTAAGCCACCACACCTGGCTTTATCTTCCTTTCAAAAGGCTGGGGACATAGCCCAGTTGGCAAAATACTTGCTTAACATGAGCATAGCCCTGGGTTTGATGCCCAGCACTACCTAAATCAGGTGTGGTGGTGTATGCCTGTAATCCTAACCTGTGGGAGACAAGATAGAAGGATAAGAAGTTCAAGGTTATTCTCAGGTATATAGCAAATAGTATGTTGAAGGCTGGCCTGGACCACAAACAGCCTCTGCACAAAGAGGCAGGGGCTGGGCTGCCTGGCACAGCACTAGGGGAAGGTCTCTGTTGGGTAGATTTACAAGGGCAGGATCTCCACCACAGATAATCTAAAGGGCAAGGGGATTATGGTGGTTTGAATGAAAATGCCCCCTACAAACTCATAGATTTGAATACTTGGTCAACAAGGAGTGGCATAATTTGAAATAATTAGTAAGTGTGGCCTTGTGGGAGGAAGTCTGGCCTTGTGGGAGGAAGTGTGTCAAAAAGCCCGTTCCAAGCCCAGAGTCTCTCTCTACCTGCTGTCTGTGGATCTGGATGTAGAACTCTCAGCTACTTCTCCAGCACCATGACTGACTGCATGTTGTCATGCTTCCCTCCATGATGACACTGGACTAATAATGCTCTGAAACTGTAAGCAAGCCTCAATTAAAAGCTTTCTTTCATAAGTGTTGCGATGCTGTGGTGACTCTTCACCGAAAGTAGCCAAGGCTGGCCTGGAACTCAAGTTATGACAGGCATGAGCCACCAGGATGGGCTCCATAATTGAATTTTGGAAGTTTATAGTATGTGTCTCATAGGTTTACAACCAAGGAGCAATTTCCCTTAAAATTAATGGTGGGAACCTGTGTGTGTGTGTGTGTGTGTGTGTGTGTGTGTGTGTGTGTGTGTGTATATATTATTTATCACCCGTTCCTGCGATAAAGTACCCCAACCAAAGCAACTTAAGGGAGAGAATATATTTGGTTCAAAATTCAAGGGTATCATCAATCATAACAGGGAAGTCCTGGTGGTAGGAGCTTGAGGCAGGTGGTGATATTGTATCTATAGTCAGGAAGCAGAGAAAGAAGAATGCTAGTGCTCATCTAACTTTCTCCTGTGGGGCTGTCCAAGGGCTAATAGTGTGTGTAAGCTGGCTTGGAACCCCGTGTCATCCCAGGAGATGAAAACGGCAGGCGTTTGGCTGCTCCCAACTTTAGCCCTGGCCAGAACGCAGCTAGATTATTAAATATTGCCTGCTTCACAGGTCTTTAGCAAAGGAAGGTGTCTCGTTTGGTGCTTATAGCTGTAGCTGGAAGCATAAGGATGATAAGGTGCCTTCCTCTTTTCCCTGTGAGACCACACCTCATGCAGAAGGTGCCCTTACAAGACCTTGATGCTTAAACTTGAGCTCCACATGCAAATGGGGCTATTCCAAAATGGGGATTAACCAATGGATCCCAACCCTGGGTACCAAAGACCCTCCCTTGCCTGTACTCTATAAAGGTAAGCACCCTTGCTTTAATAAATGAGAGATATATGCTTCTCTGAGAGCCTCTCCTGAGAGTCTGATTCACTCTCATTGACTCTTAGTCCTCCCATCTGGGACCTGCCAGGATGCGTTGACCCATGCCCTGCGCTTTCCTTCTCCGGGGCTGAGCTGGCAGCCAACAGCTCAGCCATGCTCCAGGGAGGGAGGGGAGTGAGAGAAAGAAAACAACATTGACCCTTTTAATTTAGGTGTCTTTAATTTAAGTGTCTTCCCACTTCAATTAACTAAGATAACCCAGAAACTACTAACTTTAATAATAATAATAATAATAATAACTACAATCCCTTACAGGTGTGCTCAGAGGGTTGCCTCTGTAGTGATTCTAGATTCTGATAAGTTGATTAGTATTAACCACTTACCCATATCTGATTTAGATGATATTTAGATTAGGCTTTGGACTTAAAGCTGATGCCAGAAAAAGGTAAGGTTTTGGCTGGTACTAGGAGGAATGAGTTTATTTTGCATGATAGATTATGTCTCCCCATATTAATACCCTTAAAGTTAACCCCTAATCTTTGATTGTGGAGCCCTTGGGAAGCAAGTAGGTCATGAAATGGGGCTTTCATTAAAATGGATTAATGTCTTTGTAAAGGAGACTCTGAGGTGGGTGTAGTAATGCAGGCTTGTAATCTCAGAACTCACTATGTAGTTTAGGCTGGCCTTCAACTTGTGAATATCTTGGCTTGGTCTCTTTAGTGCTGAGATAACAACATTTATGTTACCACATCTGGTTGTAGGCTTTCTTTTAGTTAGAGGGTGGTTTTGTGTATGTTTGTTTTATATTATCACAATCCATTGAAAAAATTATACACGAAACATTTTTGTTCAAGAACATCTGAACATATCTCTAAATATTATAATTGTGTGTATGTGTGTGTGTGTACCCCTGTATTTTTTAAGATAATCACTGTGCTGGTAGTCTGAGGTGCTGGCAGGATGTGTGAAATCCACTACATCCTGGAGTCATATAAAAATTGCTTTTCTCTACTGAGAAAAAGAAACATGTATGTATGTTTTCCCACAGGTTCTATGGAGACTCATACTTCCTATAGGTTTAGGTGTTAAACTATCTTTACAGCAAGACTCAGAACACTCCTAAGGTGTGGCTCTCTGCTAATCCAGCTAAATAAGAGAGATCCAATCTGTTTTGCTAACACTGTTCTAAAAGTCTAAATTTTGCATTAGTCAGTCAGCTTTTTTTTGGAAATTTCTTTAGTAATTAAATGTTTTAAATGACCTCACTTTAAGTTAATACATGAAAATAAAGTTGTCTGTTTTATTAAAGTCTGTCTGTTTTATTAAACTCTCTGGGGATGTAGGTTGGTTTAAAGTCTGTGAAATCTGTGACAAAAATTTGGCCTGAGAGAGCCTAACACAGTTGATAATTTAAAAGCTATTGCTGGCTGTCAGGAGCACTGGAAGTGGCTTGTGACAGGGCCATCAGCAGAGACTATTCAAAATTCAGCAACAGACTAAGGCAGGACCCCCTGCTGTGAAACCTCAGCTTTAACCAAAAAACTACTGATTTAACATGATCATTTTTTTTTTTAATTAATGCAAGCTTCAACTATATGGTTTCTTAAATCCCCGTAAAAGCCAAATAAGAGATTAAACTATGGATAAATTGTTCGGAGATAGTTTTTAAATAAAGAAAGCTTAATGTGTTAAAAACTTGCCAGGTGGTGGTGGAGCTGTCTTTGATCCCAGCACTCAGGGTTGGGGGAGTAGTGGGGGTGGCAGAGGCAGATCTCTGTGAGTTCAAGGCCAGCCTGGTCTACAGGGTGAGTTCCAGGATAGCCAGAGTTACCACAGAGAAATCTTTTTTGTCTCAAAAAAAAAGAAAGAAAGAAAGAAAAGAAAAGAAAAGAAAAAAGAAAAGAAAAGAAAAGAAAAGAAAAGAAAAGAAAAGAAAAGACAAATTATCGTACATCTAAAGATTTGGCTTTCAAGAAAAAGATTAAAATTATGGCTTATAATTGGATACAGGTGACAGATTGCTTAGATTATAATAGCTTTCAAGTGTTGTATTACGCAAAGAAACACTGAGTCGATAAATACAAAACATTTTCCTAACATTTTGCACTGGTAATTTTTTCTTGTCGTTTGTATTTTTGTTTAGTTGGATACGAAGATTTAACATTCAATAGAATGATAATTTAACCTAAGTAGAAAAAGGGAGAAAAGACCAATTATTAGATTCATTCAAAGCCCTGCTTGTGCTGCTCATTTCCAAGCATGACTTCACTTTGCTACCTAGAACAGAAAGACCTGGAGAAGAGCTAAAATGCAACAGACCTTAACTTTAACAACCTGACCACAAAACCGTACACCTGTCAACTATAATAAATGCCTTTAAGAAACAAAAAGCTGACTGCCAAGCAGGCTTCTGTAAAATCTCGATGCTTGGTCACCTCACCTTGTGGTTTTAGAGTTTAAAATGAGAATAGAAACTGGACCCAATACTGAGGCCTTTCAGGACCTATCCTGGCTTTGGTGGTATCTTTCTTCTACTCTCTCTGGTGTTAGAGTGCTTATTCCAAAAAGAGTCCTGAAACATAACCATCAAAGAGAAACCAGTACTATAGCTAAGAAATTATATTTGGAAGAAATTATTCAAAACGCTGTTATAAGCCAGGCATAATGACACATGCCTGTAAGGGTGGAAGTTCAAGGCTACCCTTGACTAGTTAGTGAATTTGTGGTTAGCCTGGGCTATATGAAGCCCTTTCTAAAATAAATAAATAGGGACTTGTCTAAACAAAAAATAAATTAAATTAAATAAATAGGGGGTTGGAGAGATGGCTCAGTGGTTAAAAGCACTGTCTGCTCTTCCAGAGATTCTGAGTACAACTCCCAGCATCCACATGGTGTCTCACAATCATCTATAATGGGGTTCGATCCCCTCTTCTGGCATGCAGGAGTATATGCAGATGAAGTACTCATATACATAAACAAATAAATCTTTTTTAAAATGAAAATAAATAGAATAACCAATCACTTTGCTATCTTCTCCATAAAAGGAATGCATACCTACTACTGTAAACCTAGTCAAAAGCCCATCACTGGGGAGATCAGGGGTCCTGGGAAAGGAAACTTACTATAGTTTTGTTAAACAGGCATGTCAAACTGCTCTCTAAACATTTATGATTAGTGCTGCTCTCAACCTTTGTCACAGAACCTTCTTTCAATAGTGAAGTCCATACAAAGACTCAATTGATCAAAGTGCTGAAAATAAGTGACTCTTAAGTGCTCAGCCCTAAATGAGACATTTACATTAACTATTCCCTGCCACCCCACCAAGAGCCAGGAACAATGCAAGAGCTAGAAGATGGGGAAAAGTGCTGTGTAGTACTATATTCTGGATATAACATGAACATTTCATTCATGATTAATAGCAGCTATGATTACCTGAACAAGATCAATCCAGTCAATATTACAGCGTGGATGGGAGAGGGGCTCAGGAGGCTCCACCCCTAACTGAGGAGCTGTTGACACGTGTTGACTGCTGGGAAAGGAGTCATTTTTCTTCGAGGGTGTGGTTGCTGGTAGGTTGCCCATGCTCCGGTAGTTAGCCACAAAGACATGCACATGCGGGTAACACTAATTGGACTGAGTGAGCTCTAAAAAAAGAAAAAGATATGAAGGTGGGAGAGGGTTCTAGGGGGGAGAGTAGGAGGGAGAATTTGGATTGCATATGATCAAGATACATTGTATATATGTAAGGAATTGTCAAAGAATTAAAAAATAAATAAATTTACTTGTTTGTTTGACCCTAGCACTTGGGAAGTCAGTCTGGGCTACGTAGTGAGAATCTGTCTCAAAACAAAATCAAACAAAAGATCCACTGATCTGGCATCCATGAAATGGATGACTACTACACAATAAAGAACAATTATATTATCTACTGATATTGATATATAAACATCTTATTTGGATTTCAACGATATTAATCCTGGGTAGGAGGGAACCTGATCCAGAAGATCACATATTATATAATTCTACTCATATACATCTACTCATGACATAGATATAGTCAGAGAAAACAGGACAGCGGAAAATGAGGAGGAAGGAGGGTTTGGTGCAACTGTAAAGGTATGATTCCAAACAGCTCTAAAAAGCTTAACATGGACACACACACACACACTATTACATGTAAAAAAAAAAAACAACTGAGATCTAAATAAGGCTAGCTATTAGTCTCGATGGTACTATTTCTAGATGGCATCTACTTCATATGTTTGTTGTATAATTAATGTAACATGATATAAAACAATTAAATTGCTGTACTTGTAATTTCCTGACAATCTACAATTATTTCCAAATAAAGAGTTAATGAGGTCAACCTTATGGTGCAGTCCTATAATCCCAGTTACTTGAGAGGCTGAGGTAGGAAAATCCTAAATTCAATATCTGCATGGGCTAGATAGATCAAGTTCAAGGACCTGGCAACTTAATGAGACACTATCATAAAATCAAAAGTTAAAAAAGGAGATAGCACCATAAGTAAAGAGGTTACCTTACAAGCTCAAAGACCTGAGTTCCATCTCAGAACCAATTTTTTAAGCTATATTCACTTTTAATGTCAACACTGCAGAGACAGGGACAGATGGATTCCTAGGACTTTAGCCTTGTGCACTTGGTGAATGCCAGGCCAATATGACTCTATCTCAAAATGGGAGGAGGGGGTGAGGCGTGGACAGTACCTGAGGAACAAAGCACATGGTTGTCTTCTGGTCTTCATATGCACATGTACTCAGGTACACATTCACATGAAAGTATACATGCCAACAAAGGAACACACACATAAAAGGTCTAGGTTTAGCTCAGTGGTAGAACTCTTGCCTAGTATGTTTGGAGGCCAAGGATAAATCTCAAAGTGGGGAGGGGGGACAAGAAATGCAAATTCATTATTTTCTCTGCAAACAAAGAAAACCAGAAACCCTACTGACTGCATGGCATTTGTTTTAGTCAAAATTACATGAATGTAAACAGACACCATGACCATAGCAACTCTTAAAAAGGAAAGCATTTAATTGGGGCTTGGTTACAGTTTCAGAGTTAGTTCATTATCAGCATGGCAGGTAGTGTGGCAGCATGCAGGCAGACCTGCTGCTGGAGAAGGAGCTGAGAGTTCTACATATAGATCCACAGGCAGAAGGAACAGAGAGAGCCACTTGGCCTAGACTGGGCTTCTGAAACCTCAAATCTTACCCCAGGTGACACAAGTCCTCCAACGAAGACACACCTCCTATTCCTAAATAGCACCACTTCCTGATGACTAAATATTCAAATATATGAGTCTATGGGGGCCATTCTTATACAAAGCACCACAGTTATTTTTTGAAACTCTTGTAACTGGACATGATAAACCTCATTCTGTATTAACAGAGGATTACATAGGAATGACAGCACACACTTGTAAAGCTAGCATTTGGGAAGTGGAAGCAGGAGTTCAAAATCATCCTGACAGGTACATGTCAAGCTAAAGGCTGGCAGGAACTACATGAGATCCCTTCTCAAAAAAAGCAAAAACAAAAAGGAGGGCCAGGAGGGTGATCCATGCCTTAATCTCACCACCTAGGAGGCAATGACAGGTGGGTCTGAGTTCAAGTCTAACCTGGTCTACAAGGTGAGTTTCAGGTCAGTTAGGGCCACACAGAAGACCCTGTTGCAAAAATAAATAAATAGTAAAAAGTCTTTGGTCTCAGATAACACTGTAAACTGTTTTCTCTTCTACTTTTTGAGACAGGGTATTGCTATGTAGCAATGGATGGCCAAGAACTTCATTTACAGACTAGTCTGGATTACAAGAATGCACCACAACATCCAACTCTATTCTTCTCTTTAACAAAGATTAGAGGACTTGATATCAGGTTGCCATTTTCTGTTATTTAAGAATATTAAATTGGGTGTGATGACTTATTTATACAATCCCAGGACTCGGGAAATAAAGGAAGGAGGATGGTCATAAGTTTGAGGCCTGTCTGGGTTACACAGGCTAGTCAGAGCTACAGTGTGATTGAGGGCCCAGTCTCAAAACAACAGAAAAGGAAAAGGAAAAGGAAAAAGAAAAGGAAACAGACACAGAAAGGAGGGGAGGGGAAAGGAGAGGAAAGGAGGGGAGGGAAGAAGGGGGAGGGGAGAGGGGAAGGGGAGAGGAGAGGGGGAGGAAAGAGGACAGGGGAGGGGAAGGGAGGATAGGATCTCAAATTTCTGCTCAGGTGCAAGGGCTGAAGAGATGGTTCAGTGGTTGGGTGTTTACTGCTTCCTCACCAACGTAACTCCAGCTTCAAGGTATCTTCTGCTCTCTGCGGGCACCCACACACAAGTTTGTATTCACACCACCACCATCTCTCTCTCTCTCCCTCTCTCTCTCTCTCTCTCTCTCTCACACACACACACACACACACACACATACACAAAGGTTGGGTTGGGGAGATGAAGGTGGAGGAGGGCGGGAGGCAAAGAGGAAAGAAGAGGGGAGGGACGTAACAAAGAGAATGAGAAGAAAAATGGGGAATCCGCTAGGTGGTTAATAAGCTGTGGAAAAAAGAGAAAATGCAAAGGCAGCATATGCACAATATGTAAAGCATTTAAAACAAAGATAGCATGTACTATTATGTTTGCTGTAACGTTTGAAAACTGCCTAATTATGGACTCAAAATAGATTTTTTTGGAAAAACTATTTCTTTGGTGTCACTGAAATACTAAATGTAGTGTCTCATCATTTCTTGCTCCGAGAGCTTCTACTATACGCCAAATACAGCAAAAGGAGGCCGTTTAAAACGAGTAACAATGGATGCCAAAGAACGGTGGCTTCGAGAAGTTTCCAGTAGCATAAAAATAAGATGCAGATTGAATTTTTCTCCTTCACCCTGTGTATCTAGCGTTCCCTCACACCTCTTCCGTCACATCGGGCACCTGGACCGCCTTATTCGTTCTGTGTATAAGGGTCATTCTGTGTATAAGGTACCCGTGTTTCCATTTAGTCGGGCGGGCACAAGCAACCTGCATCCTGGTACTCAAGCTGTGTAACCTTTCTGGCGGGTCCACAAAAGCGAAAGCTTTACGTAACTGCCAGACAGGAAGTTATGTACTGAATTAAATAAGTACAAAGACAAATTCCTACTGACACTACAACCTCTGACGCTGACAAAAATTATTACCAAGGCCTGGGCGAGTCCGCAAAACCTACGCTCACGTGGCGACGAGAGCCCAATGGCCGAAGCCCACGAGTTCCAGGCAAGCGCATGCGCAGACGGAACCCGGGGAATTCGCGGTGCTACGTCCTGCTCGCGCGGTACGCCGGCGTTATTCCTCCCTCGGGGTCAGAACCGCGGCAATTAATAGTTCCTAGCAAACGTCGTCTGCGGACGCAGCCGGCGGAGCTTGTCCTGATTGGCCTGGTCTGGAGGCTGGCAGGGAACCTTTTGGGGAGGGAACAACTTCCCGAAGCGCGAGGCAGGAAGTCATCCCGTACCTGGAGCCGGCTGAGGAGAGTGCCGGCTGCAGTGGCCGCCGGGACCCGGCAGCGGGAACCGGGCAGCGAGTCCCACCGCAGCTACGACACCGCCTCCCGCGCAGCGCCACGGCCCGCACCGCCAGCCTCCAGCCCGGCGCGGCTGCCCGGGGGGCTCCTGCAGGCTCCCTGAAGTCGCTTCTCGGGGCAGCGACCCAGGCTTCGCCTGGGCCCTCGGCCGGGGATCTGGCTCCCTGCTGCAGAACAGCAACTGTACTCCCCGCGTCCGCCCTCCCGGCGGTGAGACACCCAGACCCTGGTCCCGAGCGCCTGCCGTGGACCTGGGACTAGACTGATCCAAAACGCTCAGCCTCAGGCCACCGCACGGGCTGTGCCTCGCCTCTGATATGTCACCGACCATCTCCCACAAGGACAGCAGTCGGCAACGGCGGCCGGGCATGCTCAGCCACGCTCTGGACATGAAGAGCGGCCCGCTTCCGCCGGGCAGCTGGGATGACAGTCACCCGGACTCGGTGGGTGGGGAAGGGGATCGAGAAGCTCTTCTCGAGAACGCCGGCCCTGGTGACTACCCCAAGGGCCCGCGGAGCTACCGGGCCGAATTAAGTAGCATTTTGCTGCTGCTCTTTCTTTACGTGCTTCAGGGCATTCCCTTGGGCCTGGCGGGGAGCATCCCCCTCATTTTGCAGAGCAAAAATGTTAGCTATACTGACCAGGCTTTCTTCAGTTTTGTCTTCTGGCCTTTCAGTCTGAAGTTGCTCTGGGCTCCTTTGGTCGATGCTGTCTATTTTAAGAACTTCGGTCGTCGCAAGTCCTGGCTTGTCCCTACTCAGTACATACTAGGAGTCTTCATGATATATTTATCCACTCAAGTGGAACATTTGCTCGGAAATACTGATGGCAAAACACCCGATGTGGTTGCTCTCACTGCTACATTCTTTTTGTTTGAATTTCTGGCCGCCACTCAAGACATCGCTGTGGACGGTTGGGCATTAACTATGTTATCCCGGGAAAACGTGGGCTATGCTTCCACATGCAATTCTGTGGGCCAAACAGCAGGCTATTTTTTGGGCAATGTTTTGTTTTTGGCTCTTGAATCTGCTGACTTTTGTAACAAATATTTACGGTTTCAGCCTCAACCCCGGGGAATCGTTACCCTTTCAGGTAGTGTACTTAAACTATTATATTGTTAGGTTTAACTTTGTGCTTATGAGTTCTTTGACAAAATATGTGACTTTTGATGGGAGCTCTTATTTGCTTGCATTTAATTTTTATTTTTAATGATGCTCAATATACTTCATTTCTCTTTAAAATTAACACACAAACTAACTGCCTTTCGTTATGTGGTTTTCATACATTATTTATGTACTTTGCTCACTTCCATTACACATCCTTGTTTTCTCCCTCTCTCCTAGTCCACTTCCTTCAAATAGTTCTCTCTCACACACACACAGTTTTGGGTTTTTTTGTTTTGTTTTGTTTTGTTTTCCCTCTTCTAGGTTCTTCGTGGGAGAAAAACCATGTGATATTTGTCCTGGGTTTGGATTATTTCTGAATTCTGTTTACTGTTTTTTTTATTTTTTTAAGGGTCTGCATAGCCAACCTCAAACTCAGTCTTGCTTCTGCCTCCTAAGTGCTGAGATTACAAGCACGTGCCGTTCCCTCTGGCTTTTTAAATTTTATGGAGATTCAGTTTGGCAGATAACCTAAGTGTGCTTTCTGTTTTGTTAAAGTGTGCTTTTTTCAAGTATCCCAAAAGCCAGCCCATAACATTAGCAGTCATATTGATCAGTACTCTTCAGTGAATACAGAAAAGCAACAGATAAAATAACAGAATTCCAAGTTAAAGGTCCAATGGGCACTTGCCTAAGGCACAAGTGTAGATTTTAACACATGGATCACATGGTTCCCATTTTTCTTTTATGTTTTGATGGATTGAGATTTCTGTTTTTTTCTGATCTTCTTCCACCTTTACTCTTTCACAAGTAGTCCTCATCTGGCCATGGCAAGGGATGTTAATATAAGCATTCTGGAGTTGGCTAAATGACAGGATTCTAAGGGCCTCCTGGGAAGAGAGCGCCCGCCAACTTGGAACAGGAGAGATGAACGTTGGAGAGCCCCAGAAAAGCCAGCCATTGACAATGGTAGAGAAAGCAGTTGACTATATTCTTTGTTCGATCTTTACTTAGGCTGAATACAGTCTTTTTGAATAACTGGAGTTTGAACTTTGTTCTCCAGAAGATTCTAAAATAGCTTACTTTAAAATTTAACTTCTATCTGTAGTGGACTTCTGGTTTTGTTTAACGCATTTTGAGTTAAAGTTTTTTTTATTATTATTTTAATGCTTACACATAGCACATTACTAGTTTTGAAGTTTCTATAACTTGGTAATAATGAAACTATATTCTATAGGTTCTGTTTCTGTTTGTGAGTCCCTGGTGCTGGAAAATGAACACAGTACTCCTGACTAAAAGGCAAATTGTCTTCTACCACGCTAAGTTCCAATCCCATTAACCAGTGGGAGTTTTTCCTTTTGTTCCCTCTTACTGCTGAGGCTCGACTATTGACCTTTGTCTAGCCCTTAGTTTTCCACAGGGATCTTACTATGCATCTAGACTGGCCTCAAACTTCCATCCTCCTCAGGATCCACACACTTAATTATGCACCACCTGTCTCATTTAATTAACAAGTGGTTTGAGGAATTTAAGAAATGTGGAATTATATGAAGGAAATACAGTTGCCTGGGTAAATAAAGAAGAGTTAAACACACTGTCTA
This sequence comes from Cricetomys ansorgei, assembly GCA_026225945.1. Lineage (NCBI taxonomy): Eukaryota > Metazoa > Chordata > Mammalia > Rodentia > Nesomyidae > Cricetomys > Cricetomys ansorgei. The sequence goes on from JAMJFZ010000056.1 coordinate 26,615,675, forward strand.
GAAAATCTGTGTATAAGAAGCTATAGCTTACAAACAAAACAGCCAGAGGCTGGAGAGACAGCTCTGCAGTTATGAGCTCTTGTTGCTCTTGTATAGAGGTCCTGAGTTCAGTTCCCAGCACCCATATGGTGGCTTACAATCTGCTGTAGCTCCAGTTTCAAGAGATCTAGTCGCCTCTTCTGGCCTCCATGAACACCAGGAACATAATGCACTTAACATATATCCAGGCGAAACACTAAAACACATTAAGTTAAACAAGTCTTTAAATTAAAAAAAAAAAAAAAATTCGATGATTAATTCCAGGTGCTGTAGAAGGACTATACTGAGAAAGAAATTTTGACATTTACAAAGCAGTAATCTAGACAGCAAATTGAGAACAGGGATGATGGGATGAGATAAAATCTCCAGTAAACAAAACCTTGGTACAACTTACTGGCTTTTTCATAGCTTCAGGAAGGTCCAAACTCAGAAGTAGGCCTTTTCTCTTCTTACACCCTTTGTTTTCCAAGAGGCAAAGAGAGACCCTTTAAGCAGCAAGGGAGAAGTAACCCATAAAGACAAAATATGATGCATTTGTTTCTTCATTTTTATGATGAAGGAACTGCTGTCAAGCGACTAGTTACAAAGACAGATATAAGATACACTTGGAGTTTAGATGTTCTTAGCTTTTAATCTGATATTTTGCCTATAATTGATAGGAAATTAGGAAAAGCCACAAGGAAAACCTTAACATCTAATTATGTCCTGGAACTCAGTCTCTGGATCAGGCTGGCCTCACACTCTGAAATCTGCCTCCTGAGTGCTGGGATTAAAGACGTGCACCACCACCCAGCTTAAATGCCTGATTCTTAACTAACTTTGTCCTAGCCAGTACATGGGTGCTGGGAACCAAACTCGGGTCCTCTGGAAGAACAGCTTTAATTGCTGAGCCATCTCTCCAGCAGCCATATGACTTTTAAATTTGTCTTAAAATAAGAGAGGTATGCAGATATAGGAGTCAATCAGAAAAAAATATGTTTCTCTGAAGAAAAAAAGATCTAATGGGTTTAAATCAAATGTGTACCAGTAAAGCACTACTTGTAAGAGATTCAAGTATCTAAGACATTTTTGAACAAGGAAGAAAGACCAATATTTCCTTAATGATAAATTTGTCTGGCAGTACTCATTAACATTTTGTGTAAGTAAAAGTGCTTTTTGAGCAAGCCTAATTAGCTCATTACTAAATACATTATTGTTTTTTTGTTTTTCTAATATTGGCTGTAACGTATCCTTTAGCACTCATGTTAGGCCTGAAATACTGCACTGGGAGATAGCTTGGCAGTAAAAGTGCTTCCAGCTCAAGTGCAAGACCTGAGTTCAATTCTGGAACCCACAGAGGAAGGAGAGAACCAACTCCCAAAGTCTAATCCTCACATATTCTCTATGACATATGCTGTGCACATGTGTACACATAACAGTAAGATTAACAAAGTATTACGTTTCATTCAGTTGTGTGGAGAGAAGTCAGGTGATCCTTGGGGGTGGTGGAGTTTATACTAGTAGGGATTAAAAATGGAACTCTGTGTTAGTGATTCGAAATTATGTACATGCTAAAATTCACTCAACAACACCAAAAATTAAATTTTACTGTAACAATTTATTTTAGAAAACTAAACTTATTTATATTTTACTTATCATTTAGGAAAAAAACACAATTTTTTAATCTTAAAACTCAACTTTTGGGGCTGAGAGATGGGTCAGAAGTTAAAGGTCCATACTACTTTTGCAAAGTACTAAAGTTTGATTCTCAGTACTCATGTTGTATTGTTCACAACCACCTATAATTTCAGCATCAGGAGATCTGGCACCTTGGGTTTTCCTGGACCCCTGCACAAACATATGTGTGTCTACCCACCCACCCATATACACAATTAAAAATAAATTTTAAAAAATTTAAGCCAGCTGTTAGGGAAGAGCTGGAGAGATGGCTCAGCAGCTAATTTGCTTACCACTCTCCCAGAAGATGCTAAACTGCCTTTAGCTCTAGCTCCAGGGATCCAACAGCTTCTTTTGGTTTCTACACCTATACACACACATTACATACATTCACAAAGACACACCCACATACACCAAAATAAAGTAATATGATTAAGTTAACTCTTTAGGTAATTATTGTTCAAAATCTATAATATGAAGCCCTTAGTTCTCTTTTTGCCTTCAAAGATACCAGGTAATGACCATGGTGGTCTTTTCATATCAATATAGAGAAATATAGGAAGTTAGAACTTATCCTCAAATATTGGTAACAAATGAAGGAGTAGGCGCAGGGAAAATTAAAAACTGAGACCCACACCTCGGAAGAAAGACTGTGAAGCATTTTTCTTTTTAATACAAAGCAAAGGGAAAAATGGCACTGGCTGCCCTCTTTGTCAAATAATAGCTGGGAAATGCTTTTGTGGGAAAGGCCCATCTACAAAATACTTAAAAGTATACTTAAAAATATTTTATTTCAAACATATTATTCTGAAATTCACTATCTTTTTAGGGGATGCTGGGAATTGACCGCAGGACCTCCTGTGAGTAAAGTGTGCTTTACAGCTGCGCTGTAGCCCTAGTCCTGTACTAGCTGTTAGCATGTAAGTTACCAGTGGGCGACTTGTAGGGCTTCACTAATTACAAGTACTAACCTCTTTCACTTTATAAAAACGATTTATTTTGGATAGACAAAATGAAGATGACTATTTTGTTCCTAGAGAATTAAAATCGCAAAACATGAAATTCCTGATTTTACTTACCCTTTTAGACACAATTGTATATAAATCTTACATTTACACATGCAGGTTTTTAATGTAATTTTTTTCTTCTTAATTGAGTTCTCTGTTCCTAATGGTTAGAATGTAAGTAGTCATTAATTAAGTCAACAAAAGAGGTCATTTCAGTGTATCTAAAAAAATTCCAGTTCTTTTAGAGTGTCTTAAATAGTTTTGTTTCTGAAATTTATTTCTTACTCTTAGAACAGTCTTAGAAGGTTTTTTTTTGTTTTTGTTTTAGGTTTTTTGGTTTGTCTTTTGTTTGTTTTTTTGACAAGCTCTCTCTCTCTCTTGACCTCCCTCTCTCCTTTTCACCCTCTCTCTCTTTCTCTGTAGCTGCGGCTGAGAGACAGAGAGAGCGAGAGAGAGAGAAAGAGAGAAAGAGCCCAGCCCAGACCTGACCTTTTAAAACTTATTTTAAAGCATAGAGTCACAGGTTGCAAAGAAATGCTCAGAGGAGTCTCATGGACCTTTTTAAGCTTTCACTTGCCAGCATCATTCATACCTATAATATAATATTGAAATATTATTTTATATTATTATGTTAATATTTTAATATTAAGAGGCAAGCTGGCTCAGTGCCTAAGGGTGCATGCTGCTGAGCCTGATATCCTGCATTTCAATCCTTCTTTCTGATCCACATGGTAGAGGAAGAGAGCCAGCTCCCACAAGTAGTCCTCTGACCACCACACACATACATGTACATGCACATAAATAAATATTAATCCAAGAAATTGGTGTGGATAAAAGCTGTAGACTTTATTCAGATTTCACTGAATGTGTGTGTATATGATTGTGTTTTTGTGTGTGTCCGTGCATTTTTACTCTATGTATATATAGCCTTTTGTAACTAATACGGCAATCATGACTGAAGTATTACTTTATCCTAAGAGTTCTTTGTGTTGTCATGCCCCTCTTATCCTTAATCTTTCCCTCCTTCCTTCCTTCCTTCCTTTTTTTTCATGAGAGGGCAGAGTCTAAGTCTGTAGCCTAAGCTCTCCTGGCTATCCTGTAATCACTACACAACACTGGCTGAACTTGAACTTTTAGTGATCCTCCTGCCTCAGCCTTCCAAATGCTGGGATTCTAAGAGTTAGTTATGAGCTGGGCTTGGCTGCATGTTTTAGCATGATTTGTTCCTTTTTAGCTTTTCTTTATTCATGTGTTATGGTGTGTGTGTGAGTGGGGCTCTTGTGCCGCAGTGTGCACGTGGGTCAGGACAGCTTTCAGGAGTCGCTTCTCTACTTCCACTGTCAGATCTTGGATGAAACGCATGCTACCAGGTTTGTGTGGCAAGTGCTTTTACCTGCTGAGCCGTCTCACTGTACCTTGTTCTTTTTAAGTAATGAGAAATATTTCATTTGTTAGACATATTTTATCACCCATCCTTTGAAGGATTCTGTATAGTTTCCAAGTTGTGGCTTTTCCTGTCAGCAAATGAGTCTTTATTCCCTGGGATTAGCGGGCCAATGCTGAGCCCTGTGCAAGTCCACCTTCAGTGAACCTTTTGTTTTGTTTTGGGTAAAGTCTTATCCTATGGGCCAGGCTGGCCCCACATTCAGTGTCCTCCATTAGCGTCTCAAGTGCTGAGATTACAGGTATACACCACCATGCAGTACTGCTTCTGTTGTTTTATTTTCATATTAGTCCCCAAGGAGTAACTCCTTTTCTTTGTGTTTATCAGCATTTAGTATTCCTGCTCTTTTTCATTTTAATTACTCTGATAATTTCAGTCTATTAGTTTTATAGAATAATAGGAACTATAAAGGAATATTGGAACTTTATGTGATGTTTTGGTTTTGGTTTTTGAGACAAGGTCTTAGGTAGCCCTGGCTGTCCTAGAAGTCACTGTGTAGACCAGGCTGGCCTCAAATCCAGAAAGATCCACCTGCATCTGCCTTCCTCGTGCTGGGATTAAAGGTGTGAGCTACCATGCCTGGTCACAATATTTCTTACTAAGCTCTTTTCCTATAAGATTGATGTTGGAGAATATCCATAGCATGAAGTACCAGCCCCTGTAAAAATACACCATGAGCTCTATAACAGCACTATATATTAAGACATATAAGATGAATTCTTTAAAAATTTTTTAAGATGGTTATATTGTATGTGTGTGTGTGTGCGCGTGCACTTACGCATATGTACCTGTGGAGGTCAGAGGACAACTTTGTGGAGTTGGTTCTTTTTTACCTTTATGTGGGTTCCAGAGATTGAACTAAGGTGGTTGGGCTTGTACAGCAAGTACCTTTACCAGCTGAGCCATCTTTCCAGGTTCCCAACCTTGAACTTCAAATGAGCTGTACTGCTTTTCTCCTGAGCTTATAGTAAACACTAGAATACCCGCCTTTATATATAATTTGTTTTTGTTTTTGAGACAGGGTTTCTCTGTGTAGCCCAACATGTTCTGAAACTTACTCTGTAGTCCAGGCTGGCCTCAAACTCAGAGATCTATCTCCATTCGTGGGTGTATTGGCAAGTTCTTGTAGGCACATTACAATATTTAGTAAAATCATGATTGTGATTAATGTCATGCATTTATTAATACACAGTGCTGTTGCAGAGCTGAGAACATTCTTTCATGATTGGTACACTATACTATGGAAGTGATGTTAATAAACAGTGAAGTGGTCAGTGTGTTTGTTTATGGTTATGCTTGTAACAGTGACTAAGCCTTTCTTTCTGAGCTGTTGCCTTTTGACTCTGCTGTACATGTGAGGTGCAGAGACTCTGAATTCTGGCTCTGTGACTGTCCCATTGTGACTATTTTCTGTTATCTATGCTATTATTTTTTCTCTCAGAGTACAAGGAAACCAGAAGTAGTCTTGCCTATACATATTGCAGACTCTTGTTTAATTAGTAACATCTTTCTGTTGGCATTGGCATAAATAATTTGAATTCTAGATGAAGATTTTTTTCATTAAAATCATTAAGGTATACTATATACTAAGCAAATTCTTTTTCCTTGCATTTTTGCTTAGAGAAATGAAGCTCCTGAAGTATGATAGACATAACTGGAGAATCTTTACTTTTCACTTATCTGTTACCAAAGGATTCAATTGGAGTTTCTCTGCTCTCTTAGTGAAAATGCTGTTGTAAGTGAATCTCTGTAAACAAGTCACCATTCACCTCATTTTAAGATTCATTTTTATTATTTTTAATTGTATATGTAGGGGTGGGTGAGTAAAGTGTCCATGGAGGCCAGAGGCACCCTGGAGCCAGAGTCACAGGCCACAATGTGAGGACTGGTAACACTTTGAGACAGATGTGTTTGGGTCTGAATTGAGGGAATGGGCAACTCCAAAGCCAGCTTCTTAATGAGAAACAGGATGCGAGAGTTTATCATATAATGTATATTGCATAGGGGACATGTCAAAATGCTCCTCACATCAATAGCATGTGCTCTGTTATCACTGTTATTTCTAGCTGTTCTGAAGATTCTTCTAGGCCTTTATTTTCTCCCACCAACAAATGTGTTAAGTCTTTTAGTGAAACCCATGCAGACAGTGCACTGTGTCTTCACTTATCATGTACACTACAAAGAGGTTAATCTTACAGAGATTAAACATGGCAAAAAGTTTAGAAATAAAAGATGAAAAACCTGAGCTGGCAAAGAGAGCCCATGCAAGCCTGGCTATCAGAGTTCAGTCCCTGGAACCCACAGTGGAAGCATAGAATTGCCTCCCCAGAGCTGATCTTTGACCTCTACACAAACTCGAACCTGTGTGTGCTTTCTCTCTCTCCCTCTCTCTCTCTCTCTCTCTCTCTCACACACACAAACACACACACACACACTTACGTACTCACCACTCAATGAGGTGGGGGATCTGATGCAATCAATCACGTGGTTGGTTTGAGATGAGGTGTTTAGCCTTTTATTTTGAAACAGGGCTCCATATAGCCCTGGCTGCTTTGATATTATTGTCTAGTGAAGGATGACCTTAAACTTTTGATCCTTCTTGCTCTACTTCCCAAGTGCTAGAATTATAGACATGTTCCCAGCACACCTGGCTATTTTTCCTTTTTTGAGACAGGGTCTTGCTCTGTATTTCAGGCTGGCCTTGAATTAACTCTGAAGCCAGGTAGCCTCAAACACTCTTCAGTTTCCTGAGTGCTGGAATTATAGGTATGCACCACAGTGCTTGATTCAGTCATGCATTCTTTATCATCTAAATTGTCATAATTTAGCACAGGAAATGCTTGAGTACGTAAGTATATATATAAGTAATGAACCTTGTGGAATATGAAAATCATTTCCATATTCTACCCACTTCTTTCCCTGAATAAAGTGTCAAGATAGGCTTTTAAATTCAATTCAGTTTACATCTATAACCCTCACCTGCTCCCCGGTAAGTATCAGTCAATTTGGAGTCTGTATGCTTAACAGAGTTAGGACTATTTCATTCATCTGCTATGCCTCAAACAAAGTTTCTAGCATAAAATTTTAATTTATTTTAGGTTAAGGAAAAGATTGTATTTTACTTAGTGTTAATAAAGTTATGTTTCAAAAATTAATTATAGACTAAAACATTCTTAATTTCAGATTTTCTTTTTTTCTGGGGAACTGTATTTTTAATAACAACGACATTAGTAGCCCTTCTGAAGAAAGAAAACAAGGAAGTGTCCGTAGCAAAAGAAGAAACCCAAGGGATCACAGATACTTACAAGCTGCTGTTTGCAATTATAAAAATGCCAGCAGTTCTGGCATTTTGCCTTCTGATTCTAACTTCAAAGGTAAGAGATTTTTAAACAAATTTACCGTTATCATGGAACTCTTTCAGTGTCTTTCACAAGTCCTCTCCCAGTACCACAGGAGTTAACAATGAAAAGCAGTATCTCCTGCCTGTTAAATATATTCTAAAATGTGATGATATCAAGTATTACTTCTAAGAAAGCCATATGTCTTGGGATCTTGAAGAGTTGTGTCAGTGTGAAGATACTGTTAACAATAATAATGGATGGGATGAGAATGAACACCTTGCAGTGATAATAGCTCTCTACTCTTGTAAGGAACATGCTCTTAATATTGGGGAAGTAAAGTCATTCTCTGACAGTGTGGCTTACAAAGATAAGGACGTATATGATTCTTTAAAAATCTATTTTAAAATGTATTGAATTATTTTTTAGAATACCGAAAGGAAATCTACCATAAGACAAAATGGGATCACTGGTGACTTACATTCTTCGTTAAGATGTACTTTGCTTATGCCTCTAGTCCCAATACAGAGAGGTTGAGGCAGGAAGAGCAATGTGACTTCAAGGCCAGCCTGGGTTATATAGTGTGAAGCCCTGTCTCAAAAACCAAAACAAGTCCCAGCTCTGTAGTTCTAAAACTTTTAAAGGTATTATGCCAGAAGAAAGGTAAACAGTATATTCTGCCATACTAGGCTGTAACCTGTTCTCACAGTCTAGACGTCCGCGATATTCCCTTTCACCTATATGAATGCTTTGCAGCTGTCTTACAGCATGCCTAGAGTAAATGATGTAGCTTCATTGATAGCATTTCAATAGTGAGTTGCTCCTCTTTAATGATGGAGAAGTAAAGTTAGGAGAAAGGTTCAGAGAAGATAGCATTATATTCATTTACACCATTTAGAAATAAACATTTTTGGGGGTATGTTTCTTTGTATGGTTTTCTATAGCCCTTGCTTGCCTGGAACTCAACACGTAAACCAGGCTGACACTGAATTCACAGAGGTCTTCCTGTCTCTCCCTTTGGAGTGCTGTTTTATTCTTTTTAAGCTTCCTCCTTTTCTCTGTTATATGTGTGCATGTATCTGTGTATTTATACAATTCATATGTATGTTTACACATACAGTTTAAAAGTAGAATTGAATCATACTGTATATAATTTTAGAGTTCTTTTGTTTTACTCTAAACATACTCCTGTATCAAGGCAATATTTGAAAGCATGTTTTTAATAACTACATTAATAGTCACAGTATGTAAATTTGCTAGTTTTTTTCTCTTTTATTTATTGAAAGTAAATTCTTCTTTCATACAATACATCCTGACCACAATTTCCCCTCCCTCCACTCTTCCTAGTTCCCCCCACTTCCCCTCTTCCCCAGATCCACTCCTCCTCCATTTTCCTTCATTAAAGAGCAGGCCTTCAAATGATATCCGCCAAACACAACACAAAAAGGTACAATAAGACAAGGCACAAACGCTCTAGCAAGGCTGAACGAGGGAACCCAGTAGGAAGAAAAAGATCCCAAGAGCAGGCAAAGGAATCTGAGATACCTCTACTTCCACTGTGAGGAGTCCCACAAAACACCAAGCTCACAGCCCTGACATATATGTTGAGGACCTGGTACAGATGCATGCAGCTTGTCACTTCAGTCTCTGTGAGCCCATTTGAGCCCTGATTAGTTGATTCAGTGAGTCATGTTTTCCTGGTTTCCTTGATTCCCTCTGGCTCCTGCAATCTTTCTCCCCGTCTTCCATGGGGGTTCCATGAGCTCTGAGGGGAGGGACCAGATAGAGACCTCCAATTTAGACTCTCAGGATAATGTCTCTCTGTGGTCTCTGTACCTGCTCCCATCTGCTGCCTGAGGAAGGCTCTCTGATGATGACTGGTCATAGCCGCAATCTATGAGTATAACAGAATATCATTAGGAATCATTTCGTTGGTTTTATTATATTATTATTTTATTTATTTTTGCCAGTTGTGTTTGGTTCTACCCTAGGTATCTTGGCTCTCCAGCCTCTGGTTCCTGAACATCCAGCCAATTTCAGGCTTGGGCTTCCTCTCATTGGCATGGGTCTCAAGTTAGACCAGTCATTGGCTGGCCATTCCCACAAGTTCTGCGCCACCATTGCCCCAACACATCTTACAGGCAGGACAGATTGTAGGTCAAAGGTTTTGTGGGTGGGTTGGTGTCCCAGTCCCACCACTGGGAGCCTTGCCTGGTTACAGAAGATGACCTGTTCAAACTCTGTATCCCCAATCACTAGGAGTCCTCACTAGGGTCAACCCCATAGATTCCATGATTTTTCACACAGCACTAGGTTTCCACATCACTCCTGAGATGCCCCCCAGTTTCAGCTCTCTCCCTCCATTCCTCCCTACCCACACCTGATCCCTCCTGCTTCTATCTCCGCCTACTACCCAGAAAATCTGTTCTATTTCCCCTTCCCAAAGATATCCATGTATCTCCTCTAGAGCCCTCCTTGTTAACCAGCCTCTCTGGGTCTGTAAATTGTAGCATGGCTATCATTTACTTAACAGCTAAACTCCATTTATAAGTGAGTACATACCGTGCTTGTCTTTCTGGGTCTGGGTTACCTCACTCAGGATGAACTTTTTTCTAGTTCCATCCATTTGCCTGCAAATTTCATGATGTCTTTTTTTTTTTTTTTTAATAGCTGAGTAATACTCCATTGTGTAAATGTACCACATTTTCTTTATCCATTCTTCAGTTGATGGGCATCTAGGTCGTTACCAGTTTCTGGCTCTTATGAATAAAGCTGCTATTAACATGGCTGAACAAGTATCCTTGTGGTAGGTAGGGTTGAGCATCCTTTGGCTATATGCCCAGGAGTGATATATAAGGGTTTTTAAGGAAGCAGTATCGTTTGCTGGCCTCAAACTTGGTACTAGCTGAGGATGATATTGAATATTTTTTAAAAAGATTTATTATATTTTTTTTTTATTTATATGGGTGTTTTGCCTGCATGTATGCCTCTGTACCACATGTGTGCAGTGCCTACGGAGGCCAGAAGGAGACGCTGGATCCCCTGGAACTGCAGTTACAGATGGTTATGAGCTGCCATGTGGGTGCTGAGAACTGAACCCATGTCCTCAGGAAGTGCAGCCAAGGCTCTTAACAGTGAGCCGCCTTCTTCCAAGCCCAGCATTGAACTTTTGAGCTCCCTGCCTCCATCTCCCAAGAGTTTGGACTATGGTATGCACCATGCCTCACTTATATTTATGGTGACAGTTTGTTCATCTCATTCCTCTAAATTCCATTTTATGAATATACCAGTATTTTTCAAGACTTGCTTAGGTTGTTGTGGTTTATTGTGAATAGTACTTCTATAAATATTCGTGTCAGTGATTTTTGTTTTAAGGAGTTAAATCATTCGGTTATAGGAATTACATAGTATATACTTCTAGACAGTTTTTTTTTTTTTAAGTGGCTCTGACAGGACAGTGAGGTGGGGCCAGAGAGACCTCTCTCTGCTTCCACCTGTAGCAGCCTGAGGAGTTTCTACTCAGGTAAAGCTGGAAAAAGAAAGAGAAAAAACAATATTTTTTCAGGGTGAGTCAGTATAAAACAGAGTTGAAAAGTTGGAGGCGCATAGGGAATGAGAGTACATGCCCCAGTGGGGTATGGGCTTCTCACAGGAGTCTCTGTAATAGCCATATATGATTTTGCTTCTGAAGTTACATCTGAAAGGGTTGCAAAGGAGCATAAATGAGATTCCTGAAGGACATTGGATAGAATTAAAGCTGATAAGGTAAAAACGTAAAGTCACAAGGTTTGAGGGAGGAGGAGGTTAAGATATTTTTATAGTAAGTAAAAGTCAATAGTCTTGTGAGATTTCCAGGGAAAGTATCTGGGAAAGGAGTGGGGCTGTACTGGGAGGTTTTATACTCTTTATTCATGGTTATTGTATCTTAACATCCTTATTTAAAAATCATTATATGAAAGGAGTATTATCTATATAGGCAGGCTTTACAGCAAATGTTAATTGTACAACAGTTCTTTTTTTTTTCCCCTTAGTTAATATTTTCTGAGAACTTCAAAAGTGAGCACTGAATCTAGATCACTCCTGCCTCTTCCTCCTCCTGCTCCAATGCCTCTGAAGTCTCCACTTCCAAATTTATGATATCTTCATTATTATTATAATATGTATATACATATGCACCATGTATATATAACCTCCTGAGTCCATTTAGCTTTACTTGTATGTATCCAGGGTTGACCACCTATGATTGTCCTGGAAGGAGACTGATTCTCCCTCTCTCAGCAGCCATTGACCACCTGAAGCTCTTCATCTAGTGGTAGGCCTTTGTAGAATTTCCCTTGTCTGTGTTGTCATGTGTTGGTATTCAGACAACTATATTTTGACAGCTTCCCTGTCATATATAAAAGACTTTCAGAGCAGATGCCCTGGTCTTCTGGAACTTACACTCTTTCCATCTCCTCTTCCTCAATTTTCTCTGAGCCTTACTTGTAGGTAAGATGTATCATTTGGGGTTGGATACCCCAATTTGGTTGTTGTTCTCTCTTATTTGTTTAGTTGTGGGTCTCTCTTATAGTCTCCATTTGTTGCAAAAAGAAATTTTGATGAGGGGCAAGAACCACACTTATCTATGGGTATAAGGATCCATAGTCAGAGTACAGTTAGAAATTATATTGGTTTAGAAAAATGGCAATAATAGGTTCTCCTCTCAGGGCTCAACTCCATGATCTCTTTGTTCACAGATAGTTATCTAGGTTTATAGTACCAGGCATGAATTTTCTACTTTTGCTTTTGTAAGCTTTTGTACTTTTGCTTTTGTAAGCATGAAAGATTTATAAAAAGATTATCTAAACTATTTTTTTATAAAATGAAAGGTATGGTTTTTAATTTATTGTTGAGCAAGCTTTAAGTCCAATTAGATAGCTGTTTGTTACCTGTTGAATAAAAGTGCCACTATTGCACCATTGCAGATGTATTGCCAGTTCAGTTACTATTGTGATTCATAGGCTTAACAATGGGTAGGACTATGGTTGACCCTCTCCCTTTTTAGCCTGCACAGCACTGTCTGATACTGTGAGAGCCAGCCCTTCGGGAGGCTTCTGGGTCAGTTCCTGTGCCAGGTGTTTTTTTGTTGTTTGTTTGTATGTTTGTTTGTTTTCTCTGGCAGGATCTCACTATGTAGTCCTGGCTGAGGTAGAACTATCCATGTGGATTATCTGGTCTCAAACTCACAGATATCTATCTGCCTCTGCCTTTTGAATGCTGGGGTTAAAGGTGTGCACGACTATACCCAGCTGTGCTGAACTCTCAAGTATCAGCAACTTTAACAGACTCCTGGGTAAGGGGGATTCTTTCCCTCTCATTCCTGTTAGTTTTCCCTTTCTGTCCTTGGTTTCAACTTCCTTACTTCCAACAGTGTGAGTTGATTGTTTTACACCCTTGAAAACAAATAACTTAATTTTTGCCATTCTGTTGAGTGTGTACCTTGTTATATTTATAATTTGTATTTACTAGATGGTTCAGGAAGTAGAGTATCTTTCATGTTGGCTGTTTGAATATTTAAAGTTATGTTTGTCTTTAAATTTGTAAAAAGGAAAAAGATATATACTTGTGTATATATAAACATACACTGGATGTAATTGTTTTATCAGATATATGTATTATAAATATTCCTACTATCTACCTTTTTATCTACTATTTAAATTTTTAAATATCTATTATTTAAGAGTAAATGTTCAGTCACCTTACATATTTCAGTTATACAGAGTGAATAAAATGCAAGCGAAAATTCTTCTGGACTTAATCTTTGACCGCTTATTTATTTATTTATTTATTTATTTATTTATTTTCTTTTATTTATATTGTCATTTTGCCTGCATGTATGTCTATGTGCCTGGTGACCATTGAGGTCAGAAGAGGACATCAGATCCTATGTAACTGAACTTAGTGATGGTTGTGAGCTACATGTAGGTGCTGGGAATTGAACTCAGGTCCTCTGGAAAGAGCATCCAGTGCTCTTTTTTTTATTTTTTATTTTTTTGACAATGGGTCTCATATATCCTAGGCTAGACTCAAACTCAATTTATGTGCTCTAATTATTTACTTTCTAAAAATATACTACTAGTAAAATCTAATTACCTTTTTTTTTTGAGATTCTTTTAATTGATAACATTTAACATTTAGTTCTGTAGTTTTGCTGGTCTACAGTATGATTTTGTTGTTCTTTTATTTTTTATTTTTAGAAAGGATCTTATGCATGTCTTGTAGCTAAGACTGGCCTTGAACTCCTGTCTTTTTGTCTACACCTTCACATCATAAGTACTGGGATATGGGTGTGTATCACCACTTCTGGCTTCCTTTTTGTTAGAGAGGAATCTCTCTGTACCCTGGCTGTCCTGGAACTTGCTGTGTAGACTAAGCTGGCCTTAAACTCACAGAGATCATCCTGCCTCTGTCTCCCAAGTGCTAGGATTAAAGTCGTGGGCCACTGTGCCCAGACAACTTGTTCTTTAAGATTTATTTTTATTTTTACTTATGTGTATATTTCCTGGGGAAAAAAACTTCCTTCAAGAGGTAGAACACACTTGCCATCCCACGTGTTGGATGAGAAGGAGTTCCTTGGCTGCATAAATGCTCTCAAAGAAGAAAACAAGTTCAGTATAGTTCAGTGAATAATTAAGACCTTCTAAATTGAGGTAGTTAGCTAACCATAGTTTATATCTTAGTTCTGCCAGTTGTTCAATTAAGTCTTGCTCATTCATGCTTCCTGGCTGTGATCCAATTCAGGATTCACTTCAGCATGCTGTAGGGTAAAGTTTGACCACAATTTTGAAATTTGTTGTTGTTGTTTGTTTGGTGGTTGTTTTTAAGAATACAGACCTGTTCAGAGTGAGGGATGGTGACTCACATGTCTAATCTCAGCATTCAGGAGGCTGAGGTAGAAGGGTTGCCATGAGTCCCGTGACTGTAAGACCATCCATTACACAGGGAGTTCCAGGTCAATCCATGCTACAAGAGCCTGTTTCAAACCAAAACAAAGAAAACCATCAAGCAAAAACTAAAGACAAGATTTCTATAGAATGACCTGTTTATGTTAGATTCAGATTATACATAGGTTGGCAGGAATATCACAGAAGTAATGCTTCAGTGTCCTCAGGGAATTATATAGGTTTTATGGGATCCACATTGTGCTGTTATCCCTATTGTTTTCTAATTTTTGATTACTTTGTTGATACTTTTTGAAGTTACTGTTTTTCCTTTTGTAACTAAACTCTGACTCAGAGAACCTTGAGAATATATATCTTCTATATGTCTTATTTCAGACTGCTTTTATTATCCTTACATTTTTATTGACATTTTTAAGAATTAATCTAATTAATTATACTTTTTCTTAATATTTATTTATTTTTATTTATTTATAGACAGGGTTTCTCTGTGTAGCCTTAGCTGTCCTGGAACCTGCTCTGTAGGCTAGCCTTGAACTCAGAGATCTGACTGCCTCTGCCTCCCAAGTTTTGGGACTACAGGCATGCTCGACCATACCAGGCTCTTTTTCAGAAATTTTTTCAACCTTTCCAGTAGTGGTTTTTTTTTTGTGTTTGTTTGTTTGTTTGTTTTTTGTTTTTAGAATTGATTTTGAAATGTAAGATGTGCTTAGAAATTTTATTCTAATTTATAAGAAATCATCAAAAAATATGTAGCATATTCTTCATTTGAATCAAATTATTTATAGTTAACCAGAGATTTTTCTTTTAAATTTATGACACACAAAGCAGTAAGGAGAATTTTAAACTTATAATAGATTGGACTTGTGTTTTTTGTTTTGTTTTGCTTTGGGCTTTTTTGTTTGTTTGTTTGTCTGTTTTGTTTTTTGAAACAAGATCTCTCTATGTAGCACTGGTTATCCTGGAACTCGCTATGTAGACCAGGCTAGCCTTATACTCACAGATATATGCCTGCTTAAAGGCACTTCTGTTTTTGTTTTGTTTGTTTGTTTTTGAGACAGTGTCTCATTATAAAGCCCAGACTGTCCTGAAACTCACTGTATAGATCAGGATGGCCTAGAACTCACAGTAATCTGCCTGCCTCTGCCACCTCCTAAAGGCTGGGATTAGAAGCCTGAAATGAACTTCTTCAAGTGGAAATTTAGCTGTAATTAAAACTATATGCAATTCTAGCAATATTTCATTTTCTATTGATTTCACTACATAATAATAGTAAACCATAATATACCTTCTACAACTTGACAGCAGTGCCAAAGTAGTAAAATACACTTTGACAGGGTCAGTGATGAAATTGAAGGTTTTATAGGATTTACATATGTTTTGACAAAGGCATCTTGTGTGTCAGAAGCTAAATCACTTTTGTTTGTATGTTGCAGATTGGCTTTTCAGCAGCAGATGCTGTGACAGGCCTGAAGCTGGTAGAAGAGGGAGTGCCTAAAGAGCATCTAGCCTTACTGGCTGTTCCAATGGTCCCTCTGCAGATATTACTGCCGCTGATTATCAGCAAGTACACTGCAGGGCCCCAGCCACTAAACGTATTTTACAAAGCCATGCCCTACAGGTAATGACAGAGCTTGCAGAATAACAAATGTTGTCTTCAGTATTGTGCACATCAGGGTAGAGTGTATGGGTTAGACTGGGGGAGGCATGACTCATCTTTAATGTCAGTGTCATTCAAGTGTATGTTTTCTGCTTTTAGTTTCCTAGAGCTTTTGTTTTGTTTTTGTTTTTGTTGTTGTTGTTATTGGTTTACTTGGGATAAGCAGTTTTTTTGTTTTGTTACTGTTCTTTTGAAGCAGTGTCTCACTATGTTGCCCTGACTGTTCTGGAACTCACTGTGTAGACGAGGCTGGCCTCAAACAAAGGGATCCATTTGCTTCTGCCTCCTGAGTCTGAGATTAAAGACATGTGCCACCATGCCTAGCTCTAGCAGGTTTAAATACATGTTATTCTTTAACCTAAAATCGAGGTCAACTCAGTGTTCTTTTTTTATAGATTATTGCTCGGATTAGAATATGCCCTACTTGTTTGGTGGACTCCTAAAGTAGAGCATCAAGGAGGATTCCCTATATATTACTATATTATAGTGCTGCTGAGTTATGCGTTGCATCAGGTAAGCCAAGAGGTAAACTGTTGAGTGAAATAAAGGTGTGTGTGTGTTGCACGTGATTATATAAGTCTGTGGGCCCTTGGGCACTCATATAAAGGCCAGAGCAGGATATTGGGTGTCTTACTCTATTATTCTCCTTACTGCCTTGAGACAGGGTTTCTCACTAAACTGGAAGCTTGCCATCTTGGGTAGGCTGGCTGGAGTTACACTGACTCGCTCAAGTGTGAGGACGTGAACTCAAGTCTCCATTGTGTAAGGCAAGCTTTCTTACATACTGAGCCATCTCCAGTCCTTGAAGAAAAATTTTCACAGCTACTTTAATGAAGTTGAAGGTTTTCACATGAATCTGACAATATAAAGTAATTTTATGGTAACCTTAAGTCTCATGACTTTTAACTTAATGAGTTTTAGTCATGAAAAAAAGTTTATATATCTATTTGTTTTTTAAAATTGTTCATTTATCAAGAATTTATTATACTTCAGAATTTATTCCAATGCTAACTAATTTTACTCTTACTAAGTAAGTATACCATGATCTATTCTTAGATGAAGGTGAGGTATTTGTATTAATTTTTGTTTTGAGATGGGGTCTGCACATATAACCAAGCCTAGATTTGAATCATTGTATAGTGTACACTGGCCTGCAACTGAAACTCACATGGATTTTTCTGCCTCATCTCAGCCTTCCAAATACTGGGATAATGGTGTAAGCAACTATACCTGGCTCAGATTTGGGTTCTCTCTTCCTTTAATTTCTATGATCTTTTCTTAAGATAGAGCGATGGATACCGAATTTAAGATTGTAGTCTTTAACTTAGATTTTGTATTTAAAAACTTAATCTGAGATTTTTGACAGTTACATGATAAAATATCTTTTCTTTCTGTGTTGTATGTGCTTCCACTTCCAAAGGAAGTGATTTCTACTATGCTTTAGCTGTTTCAGAATGAGGGGTTTGATCTGAATATAAGTGACTCAAGTAAATAGCAGAGGCCCAGCAGTAAGTTTTGGTATTCAGCTGAAATTATTGCTAATGTATATTAAAAAGTGACAGAATCTTTTAATAGAACCTAATCTAAATCTTTTGAGTTTCTCTTGTAAATTTTGAGATGTATTCTTCAATATCATTTTTCACAATTTTTGGAAATATAGCTACATATACATATTTTGCTGTGTTTGCTTCTACAATACAGGTATATAAATGTATGTATATGCATATACAATATACTTAGGTACAGAACACACAGGAACTTTGCTTTTTGCTGTGTGCATCCTTCAGGACACCTCATCTGTTTCTTTTCTCTTCCGTCTTCTTTTCTCTTCCGTCTTCTTTACTATATATGGTAGAATGAATCTTATCTTTGTCCTAGAACAGTGTGTACACTTCTACTTAAAATATTTACTATGTTTTATCTTAATTCTTTATTCTCTTTTCTCCAGCATATAATACATTGAAGGGAATAGCAGTATTTTTAAAATTAATCTATTTAGTGTCATGTTCCTAAAATATGGCTTATAGTATGTACTCAGTCAATATTTATTGAATTGAGTAAAAATTATGAAAAAAAATTTTTAAGTTTTATATGTTCGTAATTTAAGGCATAGTTTTATAAATCTGGCCATAAAAGTAAGAAAACAGGGCTCCCTAGTTCACTAGTTTATGTATCCTGCTTGGTGCCCCACGCTCAATCCCGAATACCCTCCCCACAAATAAAAGAAGAAAAGAAAAAGAAGAAAAGAAAGTCTTCTCTCCACTCAATGTTTCCCTTCTGCTCACAGGTCACACTGTACAGCATGTACGTGTCGATAATGGCTTTCAATGCCAAGGTCAGTGATCCTCTTATTGGAGGAACATACATGACGCTTTTAAATACTGTGTCCAATCTGGGAGGAAACTGGCCTTCTACAGTAGCTCTTTGGCTAGTGGATCCCCTCACAGTGAAGGAGTGTGTAGGAGCATCAAACCAGAATTGTCGAACACCGGATGCTATTGAAGTAAGTATGTTTTACTTTTGAATAACAATGAACAAGTTTTTAGGTATAATTACTGTGTTTAAAAATCATATAAGGCCATAGTTTTTAGTATGAAAATGGGCATATTTTAGCTCTATCATAATTAAGAGTTATTATAAGTTCATATATATAAAAGTTCATATCAGACTAGCTTAGGTAAAGGTGCTTAGAAAAGGAGGACAGTCTCTCTCCCATACTGAGGGTTGCTGAACTGCTTATAAATGTAACAATAATAGCTAACTTTTACAATGCTATGAAAGGGACCCCACTGGTTCTTCACACACACAACTATATCTAAAGCTGAATGGTGAGTGGTTCATTGGTAAATTACTTCAAAGTAGTATTACACATGGGCCAGGCATAGTGAGGAAGACACAGGCACAGGCATGTCTCCGTGAGCACTAAGCCAGCCTGGTCTATATTAGGGAATTCCAGACCAGCCAGGGCTATGTAGTGAGACCCTGTCTCAGACAAACCAAACTAATTTTGTCTACTTCTAGAATAATTTCATTGAAAATTTCTTCACATTTTCAAATATGAAAAAGTTTGTTTAAAAATCAACATTGTTTGTAGTAAGTGCTCAAAATTGTTTAAACCCATTTGAAGCTAGCCTACGCTAAGATCCTGTCTCTAAAAGAAAACAACAAGGAAAAAAAGAAGTTATAGAATATTCATTATAATTTTATTTTTATAGCTTTGCAAAAAAATTGGAGGTTCATGTATTACAGCTCTGGATGGTTATTATGTGGAGTCCATTATCTGTGTTTTCATTGGATTTGGTTGGTGGTTCTTCCTTGGTCCAAAATTTAAAAAGTTACAGGATGAAGGACCATCCTCATGGAAGTGCAAAAGGAACAACTAATGCCAACATTACTGGACATTCTAGAAGGTAACTGAAGTTTAGTTTTACTGTGCAAGCTATGATAATCAGTGTGTTGGAGTATAAAATATTGTTCAAATAAGGAAAATTTTAATTCAAAATGCCAAATAGTTGAAAAATAGAGATTTCTTTGTATGTTTGATCAAATTTTCCTTGCCTTACCAATGTATTTAAAGTTTACTTAAGGCCAGGCAACAACTCTTTCCGTTGTGTTACTTGATTTCTGTTGATTTACTGACCAAAGCATATTTTAAGCTGCAGTGGAATAGTCATGGGTGGTGACCATGCTGTCAAGTATTAATGTTAGTGCCTGTCATTTGAGTTGTATTTAACATTCTGGTACACTGTGTCAAGTGGGACACAGCTTACTATTCAGGTACTAACTAACTAGTTGAACTTATTGGAAGTTAATGCTTACTTTGAACTGTAAATTTGTAAAAATTTATGTGGAATTTGATGCAAAGAAAATGTAGATTACTAAAACATTTAGTTGTTTTCTGTCCATAACCACATTGTACAACTGAATATGTTAGAAATAACTATTTTAAATGTACTTTTGCTTTTGTAAGCATGAAAGATTTATAAAAAGATTATCTAAACTATTTTTTTATAAAATGAAAGCTATGGTTTTTAATTTATTGATTTCCCTACCCCTACCTCCCTTTTGGGGAAGCTATTTTGATTTCTTGTTAACTTTTGCCCTAGGTTTACATATGATTTTTGTCACAAATGCATCATGGCACACAGACAACTAATGAGGGGATCAAGTTTGTGGTGTGTGTATGTGTGTGTTTATGGTTGAGTTGTAAAAATAAAATTTAAATCTCATTCTTATTGTAGTTTTTTAATTACTCTGAGATGAAACTGTAAACTTAAAATTAAATAAATTTAAATGAGTAACACCATAAATCTTAAAGTTTTTTTTGGTTTGTTTTGGTTTTTCAAGGCAGGGTTTCTCTGTTTTAACTCTGGCTGTCCTGGAACTCACTCTGTACAACAGGCTGGCCTCGAACTCCGCCTACCTCTGCCTCCTGAGTGCTGGGACTAAAGGCGTGCACCACCACTGCCCAGAAAAGCTACTGTTTTAAAGAGAGAGATTTTGTACCTTTGACAAATTAAATCACACTGTGGGAGATTATTTCTTAATCTTAAGTAAACACTTTATTAGTGAAATTTTTCTTATAATTACTTTATGCCAAATCAGGAACAATATTTCTGTTTCTTATAACACATGGTTTTATTTGTAATGGGTAATTTTCAGTTCAGATTTGCTAGTCTGGGAGAATTAGAAATGTAAGTATATCAGCAATTTCCAGCATGCTACATGTGTTCTACATGCTCTAAGGGCTTTGAGACAGGGCTTCACTATAATGCTCTGGCTGGCCTAGAACTCTCTGTAGACCAGGCTTGCCTCAAACTCATGCCACTTGCCTCTGTATGTTGGGATTAAAATTGTACACCACTAATCCAGACATGTTTTCTTACACAATATCTTTATGAAATTCATCAATATCTACAGTGAATATATAGGCTACGTGACATTCTGTCTCGAAAGGGGTGAGCTCAGTGTGGTGGGACACACCTTCAAGCCCAGCACTCAGAAGGAACCTGTGCTGAAAGAAACCTCAGAAGCTAGATCATCTCAGAAACTGAGAAACTATGCAGACCCTGTTAGTGCTCTAGGAGGTTGCACAAGGTGCTTCTGCCATCACTGTGACACATTCCTGACAAGTGTGTGGGAGGAGAGGGTTATCTTGCCTTGCTGTTTCAGAAAGATGTTAGTCCATCACAAGAGGGGAGGCATGGCAGGGTGCCTTGGTCCTACTGTGGAAGCATGTGGCTGCTTGTTCACCTAGTAGGAGACAGGAAGTCGAGTGCATGCATGGTCAGACCAGGAGCGGTAAAACTCTCAGACCTTAGTGACCCACTGTGGCCAGCCAGGTCCCACCTCTTAAAGGTCCCATGGCATGCAAAATAGCACCACAAGCTGGGGAACAGGCACTCAAAATAGCCTAAAAGGGATATTCCAGATTCAAACTCTAATAGAATCCATAACAAGGTTCCAATGGGACTGGGTGGCTTCAGAGAAATGTGTTTCCTGTCACTCAGGCGGCTGAAAATCCAAGATTAAGGTATTGGCAGTGGAGTTGCTCCTAGCCTTGCTTTTAGTTGAGAGTCACTCTCCTAAGGTGTCTTCCCACAGCCCTCTTCTTTGTGCAATGACCTCTGCTTTCTCTTCCTTTTGGAGGAATACCAGTTCTGTCCTGTCAAAGGCTCATCCTTATTCTCCCCAGCCTGTAACCTTAGTTTCTTAAAAGCCCTATTGACAAAATCCATGTTGAGGGTTACTGCTTCAATTTGTGGATTGTGAGAGGACACACAACTCAGTCCCGAACAGGCTTTGTTGTATATATATACATTTTCAAGGGACGATGGGGCCAAGGGCCATGGAGACATCTTTATTTTGCAAATGGGAAAAACTGAATTTTGTTTTCCTTCTAGAAACAAACATTCCAAAGGCCAAGACCCTCTCCCAGAATAATCTGTTTTCAACTAAGGAATTAATGTTTCTTTTCCTCTCTTTGAAGGAGATTACGGCTTCTATACAGCTGACAAATACAACCACTCAGATTGATATTTTGTGAGTCTTCACATAACTATCCAAACTCTAATGTATGTTGGCTTTTGTCATTCTGACAAACTCTTACTGGTATGGTTCTTATTGTTTACTTACAGGTGAGAATTGGCTGTGGAGAACGAATGTAGTTATAAAAATTAAATCTGTCCCTGCAGCAGAAAATTTGTGTGTACTTTTGGGACAGTGTAAATATACATCTTAAAGACATTTTTAAAGCTGAGTGTTGGTACATGCCTGAAGTCCAAACATTCAGAAGGCTGAGGCAGGAGGAGCAGCAGAAGTTAAGTGAGTAAGACTGTCTTTGAAGAGATGGGAGAGGGAGAGTGGGAGAGCCCAAGTGAGCTAGGTGGTGGTGGTACACTCCTTTAATACCAGCACTTGGGGCGGGGGGGCACAGAGGCAGGTGGATCTCTGAATTTGAGGCCAGCCTCATCTACAGAGTAAGGAGTTCCAGGACAGCCAGGGCTACACAGAGAAACCCTGTCTTGAAACCCACCCCCTAAAAAAAATTTTTTTTAAAGACAGAAATCCAGGTATTTTGTTAGAGGTATATACAGCTCTTGCCTTGCTTACATGAAGCCTGGGTTCAGTAGCACAGCCAAGAACCAAGCACAACACAGGTGTTTTATTTGATGTGTCTTGACATTGAATTATAGTTAGTTCGTATTTTTTATTATATTATGGTAACCATATAGAAACTAAGATATTAGAAACAAGGCTTCACTTTGAAGCTATTAATTTTAGTTTTCTCCTACTTTAAATGGGACAGGCTACCAAAGTAATTATTTATGTATCTACTTTTTTTAGACAGGTATCATACTGTAGCCCAGACTGTCCTAGAACTCTCCATCTAGGCTGGCTCTAAACTCCTGCTTCATTCTCCCAAGTGCTGGAATTACAGGCAGGAACCACCATACCTAACTTCAAAGTAAGTTAATGTGAGACATTCCCATAGGTTTAATTTTTATTTTAATATCTTAGTAGTGAGCTGTGGTTGAGGCAAGAATTGGAAGATTTATGTGGAGAAAGCAGACCCTGTGAGTTATTGAATGACATTTTATACAAAAGCAGAAAGAAACAGCTCAGGATTTTTTTTGTGAAAATGGTGTCAACAATGTAGGAGGGTTGCTAGGGTCAGATTTGGAGCCTTGTGTATGTTAAACATGTACTCAACCACTGAGCCACATCATCAGCCCAATAACTGCACTTAAAAAAAGAAAAGATTTTATTTGCCTTTATTTTATGTGCATGAAAGTTTTATCTGCATGTATGTACATGCATCATGTGCGTATCTAATGATCTGATGGTTAGAAGAGGGCATCAGATCCCCTAAAATTAGAGTTACAGAAGATTATGAGCCATCATGTGGGTACTGGGAACCAAACCTGGGTCTTTTGCAAGAGCAACACTGAGCATTTCCCTATCCACTGAGCATCTCCCCAGCCACTGAGCACTTCCCAGCCACTGAGTGTCTCCCCAGCCACTAAGCGTCTCCCCAGCCACTGAGCATCTCCCTATCCACTGAGCATCTCCCAGCCACTGAGCATCTCCCTATCCACTGAGCACCTCCCAGCCACTGAGCACCTCCCAGCCACTGAGAGTATTCCCACCCACTGACTCTGGGTTTTAAAAGAAGGCGAGGAGGTGCTGGAAAGAGAACTCAGTAGTTAAAAACATTGGCTGCTCAGTCATGAGGAGTTTGGATCTCAGAACCCACAGTCTGGCAGCTCACAACTACTTAGAACTCCAGCTCTAGAGCATCCAGCATTCTCTATTACCCTTGAGTACCTGCACACATGTACACATATACCCAGACAGATGCAGATGCACACAGACACACAAAATAAAAATGAATGATAAACTAAGGTGAAGTCAGGACAAAGTCACACCTTCATATTTTGGGGAACATTTCAGTTTTTCAAGTTTTGATAAGATAAGGCCAAGGAGTTGCCTTCTATCCTAAACTACAACCCTAGCCCTTGGCTTTTTGAAATAATGTCTTGTTAGATAGCCCAGGCTGGCCTCAAACTTGCCTCAGTTCTCCTGACTCGATCTCCCAAAGTGCTGAGATTACATACATGTGCCACTACAAGCTCTAAAAAAGAATAACAGACAAGAATGGTAGCATTGGAAAATAAAAAGAGAAAATAGAGTCTGGAAATTGTGAAGATGAATTGTAAGGAGTTTGTTGCCTCTAGGAAGTGAGAAAGATGACAGTATGAGTGTGGCTAGGGACTTGTTCCCAAACAAATATTTTTCTAAGCAATTAAAACTGAATATTGTCTTAAATTTAGTGAGTCAGGGAAATAAAGGCACAGGGTATGCAGAAGAAAGGGAGCAATTTGTAGGGTAAACTTCTAGAGACAGAAGAATAAAGATAGTATATTTAATATTTTATTATTTTTAAGATTATTGTTTTATGTGTATAAGTGTTTTGCCATCATGTATGTTTGCATGTTCACTACATGCATGCCTGGTGCCTAGGGAGGCTAGAAGAGATTATCTTGTCTCCTTGGACTGGAATTATAGTGAGTTGTAAGCTGCCCTGATGGTTCTGGGAACTGAGCCCTGGTTGTCTGTAAGAGGAGCAAGTGCCTGTTAATCATGGAACCAAAGCTCCAGCCCCAAGAAGATAGTATATCCTAATACTTTATTATTGTAAAAATTATTTGATCAACTTCATTATTTTGTCTTTTATGAAAACAAATATTAAAAGTTGTTAAATTAGTCATAGTCTTCACGGTCAGATTCAAAGTAAGTTTGCCTCTCAATCTAGAGTTTTGCAGCAGCCCTCTGAAGTTGTTCCTTTTTCTCAGCTCTTCTATCTTTTACCTATAGTCTTCATTACAAGTATACTTGTAAAGTGTAACCAGGAAATAAAAACTCTTTAGTACAAATGGTATCTCCTGGGTGATGAAATTATTCTTCTCCATGATCTAAGCCACACATTCCAGAAGATCCTGCCCATTGCAATTCTGCCTACCAGCTGCAATGAGAGAATCCCAGGTTCAAGAAGTGCTGCGTACTCAGGTTAAACTCAAGAACAGAACATGTCCTATGGTATTTCTTCTTTAAAATTAAAGTGAGAACTGGAGACATGGCTCAGCAGTTAAGAGCACTGACTGCTCTTCTACAGGCCTTGGATTCCAGCCCAGTACCCACCTGGTGGATCACAACCCTCTGTAATTCCAGTCCCAGGGCATCTGTTACTCTCTTCTGGGCACTGCATGCATTTGGTATGCATCCATACACACAGACAAAACACCAATACATAGAAATAAATAAATATATAAAAATTAACAGCTTTCAATTACTGTCTTGGCCCCAGCACTGCAAAAGTTTAAATAGAAGAAAATAAAGACTCTCCTTAGAGGACTACCCCTGTCCACTGTGGTATCATTACAGGCTCCTGAAATATTAATTGTAGCGCCAAAACTTAGTACTTTATTCAAGATACCACCCCCAAACCCTCATATAAACTAATCAAGAGGGCCCATGATTTTAAAAGGTAGGTGTCTGGTAATTCCTGTATTATTACACACACACACACACACACACACACACACACACATGGGCATGGGAGAAGGTAAGTGATTTTTCTAAGGGCTGAGGCAGTTCTGGCCACGGTCTCTACTATGAAACCACTGAGCTGCTGATGCTGTTCTCTGATTATTAGCTCACCTGGCCCACCTCACAGACCCTTTTGCACCATCTAAATTAGCTCCTAAACAACAGCCTACAGATTGCGTCTCTGATTCTTAGGCCAGTATACCATTCCCTGGTTTATATCCTTTGATTCATACCTTATCCTACACTTAAAATTGTCCCATAAGTGAACTCCCACCTTCCACATGACAAGATTACAGATATATACTTGGTTTTATATGGTGCTGGAGATTGAACCTAAGGCGTTGAGCATGCTAGGCAAGCACTCTACCAACTCAGCTGTATCTCCAGCCCCAAACATGAACTTTTAATCAAATTATTTATCAAGGGTAAATTTTAACTGGAAGATCCATCATTCTTTGAACTTGGTATAAGAAAATTTAATAAAATGTTAATGGAGAGAAGAGGTAAAATTGGAGCTGAAGAGGTGGCTTGGTGGTTAAAAACACATCTGTACATCTGTAAAGAGCCTGAAATCAGTTCTCAACACCCATATCAGGTGGTGGTCTATAACTCTAGCTCCAGTGGAATCTCTGACCTCCACCTGAGTTTGCTTTAAGGTATACATCCACACAGAAACTATGATTTAAAAATTTTACAAGTAATTTTAAAAGTCAAATTTTTTGAAGTAAATTGAAGTAAAGAAATGGAGATGTGTGGTTGAGTGGTAGGGGAAGCTTGCCTAGCCCACAGGAGGTCCTGGGACAGCTTCTAAACACAGGAGGGGAGGAGAGTGAAGATAGCAAGATTTGGCTGAAAAGACAAGGCCTGAGGTAGGGATACCTGATAGGGATTCCACTGGAAATTAAAGTTAATGTAAGTGTGTAGTAATATATTTTTGAGACAAGATTAGACTGCTTTCTTTTCTAACTTTCAAGCAGTCCTTGGAACTCAAGAGGGACTTAACCATGATGTCTTGACCCTGTAGATACGAAAACATAAGTTTTTATTTTATTTAATCTCTGCAGGACTATTTTTTAATGTTGTCCATTCAAAACAATGTAAGAGTAATAACTTCCTTTCCTTAGAACAGTTCCTCAGTTCTTTGTATTTGGTGCTTTTGACACATGTACCTGTGTATGCATGTAATTTAAGCAAGTAATAATACATACTTCACAAGTGAGTTTGATACACCAATGTCATTCATAAGAATGGCTGGGGTGGGGGGATACACTGATTTACAACATTGTATATTTCAATTGCTTTCTGTAAGATAAGTTCATTGGACATTTTTCATTTTTTCTTTTATTGTATAGTTTTGCAGATTTAGGGATCTAGCCCAGAGCTTCACATGTTAGGAAGAGTCTACTGTGGCATTTTAAACATATTTAAATAAGGAAGATAATATACTGAATCCACGAAGAGTTAAATAACAGTACCAAGAATACCAACTGTAGAGTTTGGGAGTATCCAAGAACACTCTCAGGTGTGGTAATTTGCTTTAAGGAAAACAAAAAAGTTGTTCACTTATGAAGTCATGAATAACACTGACTCCTCTCAGCGACCATGTGTGGGAAAACACGGAATAGTGCAACCAGGAAAGCTCCCCCACGCCTGTATACAGTTATACACACTAGGAGATCTGTCTCTAGCCCCTCTGGAGGTCAAGCTGATGCCCAGAGACTCAAAGCCTCTACCATAAGTAGAGTCTGCCATTAGACTTTCTTACAGGCTCAAAAGCCTCAGGGTAAAAGATAATTTTATCAGGTAAGAAATTTTAGAAATTACCAGGTACAACGGAAAAGGCCAGATCTTTTTTTTGGGCCAAAGTCGAACCCAATACACATTTTGGCTTAATGAGTAAGTATAACTCCATCTCTCTATTATTTTTGGCATTAAAAATATTTAGAAAGCCAGGTACAGTGTAACACACCTATAGCCTCCTTGTAGGAGAAACTGAGGTAGGATTAGTAATCAGGCTACATAGACCCTGTTTCAAAAGGAGCAAGGGGTAGAGCCCAGTGGTAGAGAGTCTGCCCAACATGTGAAGGCCCTGGGTTTGCTCTCTAGCACCATAAAATATGGCAGGTGGATCTCTTGAGTTCGAGGCCAGCCTGGTGTATAGAGCTAGTTCCAGGAGGGCAAGAGCTTCCCAGAAAATCCCGGTCTCGAAAAATCAAAAAGTAAAAAAAAATAAGAGCTTACAGAAAAAGCAAGAATAAGAGGATCATGTATATTCACCCAGATTTCCCGATTCTTAATATTTTACTCCATTTTTTGTTTTGAGTCGGTGTCGTTCTGTTGCCCTGGCTGGCGTGGTAGATGGGCGGGGCATCTACCCCGTGGTAGATGGCACCGGGGCGGGGGAGGGGACCCTGGGCCCGCAGCGCAGCGCCCCCTGCCGCCCTCGGAGGAACCAGCGCGGCTCGCTGGAAGCCGGAACATGGCGCAGCCGCCGGGGAGCCTCGGGTCTCCTGCGCCAGACCGGCACCGGGCGGAGGCTAACGTGGTGACGCGGGTGTCGCAGTGGGCGGACAGCCACCTGCGCCTCATCCAGGTGCCAGGGCCCGGCGGGTTGGGCGAGACTGGGCTGCTCGCCGCAGGCCTCGAGGAGGCCCGCAGGGGCGGAAGGCCGGCGGGCCGCTGGGGAGTGGCGGGCGGCCATCCCGGCGGCCAGGCCTGCTTCCTCACTGCTGGGCGGTGCCGGGCTGCAGACTCCAGGGGTGGCTCCTGGTGTGAGGGGTGCCTGGCTCAGGAAGCAGGTTGGAAAAGCAGGGAAGACCTGTGGGCCTCCACAGTCTTGATTGGCTTTTCCGGGGCTGGGGCTCAAACTCGTGCCCTTGCTCATGCAAGGGCTTACCTCTGAACCATATCCCCAGTCCTGCTTTGTTTTGTTTTTAAGTGAAATAGGAGAAATGTGTGAAATTTGATCAAAGGAGAGACACTTAGACCAGGAGACTACCACCAGAGAAAGGGCTGCCAAGGTCCTGGTGGTGATGTCGACAACGAGGGAGTATCCCCAGGGTTGATGCTGGTGATGGTTCCAGATGTGGAGGAGTCACAGTAAAGGACTTACTAGAAAAGCTGTAGAGCTCTTGGATGTGCATACTTAGAGATTGTGATCGTGGAAATGACCATTAGTTACACTTCAAAGCACAGTTGCAGGTAGATGCTGTTTAAGGCAACTGGGCACAGTTTAGTGATCAAGCGAAATTAGAACTGGACATGCAGCTGAAAGTGATCTGGATAAACATAGCGGAGTGGGTAAAGCACTGGACTTGACTGACATCTAAGAAGACCTCTAGAAATGAGGTGGGGCGGGGGCGGGATTCTCTGCCTGGGGAGTGGATGGAGGCCAAAGAAAAGACCAGGCACAGACAGGGAGGCAGAGATTAGGAAAGACTGGCAACTGAAAGCCAGGAGGAAAATGGATTTGGAAAGAACAACAACTTTTAAAAATTCTGCTGAGAATTTGAGGAAGTTGAGCTCTGTAAATGTTTTGCAGCAGTGTGGGGGTACAAGGCCATGTCTGCTGACACTCCATTGTAGCTCCATCCTTAGTGTAGTCTAGTGTCTGCCATTTAGTATTAATAAGTGCCAAATAAATACATGTATTGTTATTTATATTAATATCAATGTTCAACCATCTGCACATACACAAGTACCCAAAATGCTTGCCATGATGTTGTATTTTAAGGTTTTCTACCAAATACATAATTCACCATGGGTATAAGGTTAGAAATGTTAGGCCATGGGTGCATTCGAGGAGTTCCTAGACAAGGTAAAATCGTTCATACTCAAATCCTTGTGCATGTCAGATGGCTAAGGAAGAACTAGGAAGGAGTACTGTAAGTTAAAAGTACTGTAAGTTTAAAAGACAGGACGGTGCAAGTGGGGACGGCAGAGTGTTGGGAAGAAGTGAGCCATTATTTGAGGCATCCGCATTATTTGGAGTGTTAGTGACCACAAGGACATTCTCCTTCCCCCTTTTTAGTTCGTACGTTCCCTATTATGAATGATAATTGGTGAGGATTAATCATTAAATCTCTCTGTGTAGCACATCAGCACTGGAATGGCCATAGCTGGAGTAATGCTACTAATAAGAAGTGTTCGACTGGTGAGTCAAAGATGGCAGAGGCGATGGATAGTTGACTTACTCCCATTTCAGCAGCTTGTATTCATGCAGTGTATGATTTAGTTATTCTTATCGAAGGTTTCAAATTGCGTTTTAAATAATAAATGTATTTTAAGATCTTCGTTAGGATTTAGAGCAGTGAATATACTCTAGGGTCATAAAATGTATAGAATGTTATAGTAACTTAATTCTACAGACTATCTGCATAATCATATTTGTAGACTTAAAAATGATTCTGTAAAGGATTTAGTTTATTAAAATAGTATAGTTACTAAACTTGCAATTTCAGGTACCTTAGAATATCTCAAGTGTTTTTGGTTCACTTTTTTATATATTGCTTATAAGAGACAATAACAATTGGATAACACTCTGATGCGTTCAGAGTTATTTTCCTGGCTTCTGTTGAACCAGTAACCCAAATGCTTACAGTAAGCAGTAAGTTGAAGTAAAGAAAAAGCATGCAGGTTAATAACTTATAAATTTCATTCACCCATTTATGCCAGCAGATCCTAAATTGATGTCAGCTCTAACCATTTGAGTACAGGCCCGTGAGCTGTTTGAGCTTTTCCACAAACTGTGACCTGATAGTACACAGATCTCAATTTTCTGTAAACAAACCAGGATTTAGCTGGGTGTGGTGACTTGCACCTGTATTCCTGGCAATTGGGAAAAAACTGAGGCAGGATTGTTACAAGTTCATAGCCAGTCTGTACTGCTGGTTAGTTCCAGGTCAGGCTGGCCTGGGCTACAGAGGGAGACCTAGTCTCAAAACAAAAACCAAAACCAAACAAACTAGCATTTGTGTAGTTTCCTTGTCTGGGTAGGGAGTTATTGGTACTGATGAAAGCTTGCCTTTTAGGCAAAGCTATTTCTCTGGTGTTTTGCAAATAAACTATTATGTTTAGATAGAAATATATATTCTGATGTAGCTCTCTTTAAGTTATCAAACCTAAACTGAGATTATAGAATTGTCTATTTAATTTGAAAGGTTACAACTTTCCAGTTTAACCTGGAATAGTTTCTTAGGTAGCGTAGAGTGATAGAATCTCAAAAATGTAGATTATATTTATGGCTTTCATTTTGGTGAATATATGAAAACAAAAACCACAAAGTATTTTATGTATACCTGCACAAACAAAATCTATAGTGGTCTTCTCAATTCAAGTTAAAAGTAAGCTGTGGGGCTTTGAGATGGCTCAGTGAGTACAAGCTCTTGCACAAGCCTTGGAGACCTGAGTTCTACCCCAGATCCCACATGAAGATGGAAGGAGAGAACATTCTCCACGGAGATGTCCTCTGACCTCCACATGTACAGTGTATCTCACACACCCACACACACACACACACAAACACACTAAATAGAAATTTTAAAAAAATTAAGTTCTGATTGATGATGACTGGGACACTTCTCCAACATTTAGATAAAGCTCTTCTCCCTTGCTGAGAAAATATGCCATAGCATCAAATACTCTTTCCTGGTAAAAAGAAACACCTGGTAAAAGAAAAGTGTTCTGTAAGGTTCTGAGCTATCCATGATGATGTGTGATGCTTGTTGTATAAAGTATTTCCTAACCCTGGGCACCAAATAGATATTGAGGATAGAAGTAAATTCCAATATTGGCAAAAGAAATTCTTTTCTTTTTAAAGATTTGCTTTTTCTCCTAAATGATTAAAAAAAAAAAATAAAAGAAAAAAAGCCTTGCCAGTTAGGAGTCTAATAATTAAATTAATGACACAGCTTGGCTTAGGATTTACATTGAGCATCTCTTATATAGTAGCTTGAAATAGAAATGAGTGAATAGTAAGTTTTAACTATCTATAAGCATATAAACATTTTTAAACTATTTACTATTTTTATATGTATGCATTTCTGCACATATGAGTTTATGTGTCCCACATGCCTGAAGAACTCCTGGAACTGAGTGCTGGAAACTGAACCTACATCTGCTTCAAGGGCAGCAAGTGCCCTTAACTGCTGAGCCATCTCTCCAGACCTATAAACACTTTCCATTAAATATTAAAGTGTTAATGTGAAATTAAGAATCAAGTTAAAACTTTTCAGTGGTTATATCTTCTTGTTAAGTACTTAGATAACTTTTTTTCATTTTAAGTGAAAATTATATTTTTTTCCTTGTAAATCAATAGACATCAAAATTTACAACCTCTTCAGATATTCCAACTGAATTTATAAGAAAGAAAGTTAAACTACGTGGCCGATTACATCGGATAACTGAGGGTGGTCTAGAAATTGAACATATTCCTATTGCTTTACCTCTTATATCTCCATGGAAAAGTAAGTAAGATGCTAGAATTGTAGAACTAGTTAACTATTATAGTTATTATTGTGGCATTTAAAAACTGTATGGTGTTTATGAAATAGCAAAAATATCCTAATTTCTGATTACTTTCCATAGTCTGTGAAAGTCTGAACCTTGGCCTTGTTTAGTGTGGCTCTAGAGTCCCTGTCTTCCTTCTCTCTTTTGTTTTAGCCAATTCTCAGTCTTTGATTTAGGCAGTCATTTGCTCATCCCACAAATGATGACAATCTATGGCCCAAGTCCTAAGATAACTGTGTATAATGCTGAATGAAACAACACAGCCCTTGTAACTCTTGAAGTTATAATCTTGGTGGAGCATAGATAACATACATGTGAAAGTTTGTCCTAATATTGATGGACATGAACAGAGTCCTAGGATAGATAATTTTTCAGGTCTGATGGGGTTAGGGAAATCTACAGATATACAGTAGTCAGAGAAGGGCTCATTAAGGAGTTGTTTATAATGAGAAACCTGAACATTTGGGTGGGCTCGCCAGGAAGAACACAGGTAGGAACAAGCTTGCATCTTTTGACAGTTTCTATGAAGTCTCTTGTATGTAAGACATAGGGGATAAACTTTAAAGGAGCCAAAGGAGACTAGAGGAGGAGGAGCTATGTTGTTTCTTTACTTGTCATCATTTATCTCTGCTTCATACCAGAGAGTCCATGCACACACACCTTCCTTCTGTAGATGCAGCCTCATGACCCCGGGTCTGATTCTTTGCTTAGATAACTTAAATTTATTCTTTGGGATCCAGTTCAATTGTCTGCTCTTTTGTGAAACAACCTTAACCTTCCCATGAAGAATTAGGCCCAGAGTCATTTAAATACACTGCAATTGTAGCATTCATTGCTTCTCTACCCTGCTTTTTAAAATTTGTTGTCCATCTTCCAAGGCTGTAAGCTGTACTTCCTGTATATATTACAGATTTAGTTTCCCTTCTCTACTAAAGTGTAAGCTCTTGATAGACATGAATGTTTCTCCCAAACCTTGATGCTCACAGTCTATAAAAACAACAACAACTGACTAGTCAATAGTGTTGGGGTAAAGTTTGTCAAATGAATTGATTTAGTTTTTTGTTGTTGGTGGTGGTGGTGTGGGTTTTTGTTTTTGTTTTCAGTAGATTCTATCCCTATTCAGTGGAGTCACTAGGACATAGATAGAAAGTAGTTTTTGATTTTTGTTTTGTTTTGTGGTTCAGTCCAGAGCTCCATGAATGCCTGCTCATATATAAATGAAAGAAACCTGATGTGTGTCATTCAAGAGATATTGGCCACTACAGCAGAAATGATGATGTGAATATTTTGTGACTGACACATACTGCTCTCAGGAAAGAATTCATTTTATATTTTCAGAAGTGAAAAAAAGTCTACCTAAAAATGGGCTGGGAAGTAAAGTAGAAAGTGACTACCTAAGCACTAATTTGAATGATGTAATAACATGCTAGAACACACTCTTTTTCAGTTGAAAGTAGTTATTACGTCAGTGTGCTTGGTTGGAGGCATAGCACAGTTGAAGAGTGCTTGCTTAGTGAGTTTGAGACTCTGGGTTTCACTCCCAGCATTGTAAAAAGAGTGGGAAAAGACTATCACTTGTGTTTCTTTTACCACATTTATTACCTGGTCTGTAAAATACAACTGGACCCTTTTTGTTTTTAATGCCTTGGTCATGGTGTCTCTTCACAGCAATAGAACGGTAACTAAGACACAGAGCTATATACTATTATGTCATAACTGCTATCTTAACCATTTTCTCCTAACATGGCTACCATGACTATTATGTCATAATACAACTATATACTATTATGCCATAATAGCTGTCATGACTATTGTGTCCTAACATGGCTATCATGACTGTTACGTCAGAATGTGGAATGCTATGTCATGGATATTATAACTATTATATCACAACACAGCTGTCATGACTACCATGTCATAAGGTGGCTGTTACAAACTTTATATCATAACACAGCTATATACTATTATGTTATAACTATTATGTCTATTATGTCAAAACACGGCTATTATAACTATTATAGAAACTAAAGTTGTTCATCATACACTTTACAAAACCTACGAAACTATTTATTTATCCTGGGCATAGTGGCGCAGGTGCTTAAACCCAGAATTCAGTAGGCAGAGTCAGGAGGATCTCTGTGAGTTTGAGGCCAGCTTCATCTACATATCAAGTTCTGGGCCAGCCAGGGCCACATAGGGTGATCCTATCTCAAAACAAGCATACAGCAACGAAAGAGAGTTCAGTGATGAAGCAGGCTCCTTAGTGATGGTATTTGCCAGTGAAACACTATCATTTTGTATCATTCTGATTTTTCCAGCTGTCCATATTCTTTCCCTCGTTTGACATAGTTTCTCCTTTCCCTGATTCTGTGTTCATCTGTAAAATCCACATCCTATCTTTTTGACACAGTGCTCTTCTCCTGCTCCACTAGAGCCATGTTACTTTTTCCTGCTACCTCCTAGCATCTAGCATCTAGAATGTGCATCCCATTCCATGTGGATTGGACTTTTATAAGTGTTTCTATGCAAGATTTATTGAAGGGGGCTGGAGAGATGACTTAGTGGTTAGAGCACTTGTTGCTCTTACAGAAGACCTGGGTTCATTTCCCTTTGTCGTAACACGGCTATCATGACTAGTATGTCATAACATCTACCAGGACTATTATGCTTATCAGCTAACATGATTATTATACCATAACACAGCTATCATCACTAATAAGTTATAACAACTATCAAGACTATTATATTATAAATCGCTATCGTGACTGTAATGTCAGGATACAACTGTCACACCCATGATGTTATAACACAGTTACATAGCTATTATGTGATGCAAGATTAATTGGAGGGGACTGGAGAGATGACTTCGTGGTTTATTCCCACCAATAGTCATGGTGGCTCACAGCCATCTGTAACTCCAGTTCCAGGGCATCCAATTCTGTCTTCTGACCTTTAAGGGTAGGTGCACATGCATACATGCAGTCAAAACATTCATACAAATAAAATATATGTGTGTGTGTGTGTGTGTGTGTGTGTGTGTGTGTGTGTGTATACACACACATAAAAGAAATATAAAAAATTAAAACAATTTATTGAAGAACTGGAACAAAAAAAGTCTCGTTTTACAGAAACAAAGCTAAAAATAATTAGAGATTAGAAATCATGGGTCAGCAAGATGGCTCTGGAGGTTATGGTACTTGCTACCAAGCCTGACTAGCTGAATGCAATCTCAAGGACCCACACGGTAGGAGAGAAGCAACTCCTACAAGTTATCCCCTGACTTCCATGTGCATGTACACACACACACACACACACACACACACATACACACACACTAAATAAATAAATGTAATAACTAAAAAACAGACAGGCAATTAATGGCTAGTGAGATAACTCAGCATATAAAGATATTTGCCACCAAGACTGAAGACCTGAGTTTTATCTCTGAGATCACATGGGAGAAGGAAAGAACTGACTCCCACATGTCATCCTGTCATGTCTATGTGTGTGCTGTGGCCATGCATGTGCACGCTCACACACAATAAAAAATGCAATACTTATTAATTTAGAAATAACATTTTTTGTTATTATTTTGAGAGAAGTTCTTACTATATAGGGCTTGGCTGGCCTAGAACTCATTATGTATAATACAGTGGACTGAAACTTGTGACAGTCCTGCCTCTGCTCTCCCAGTGCTGTGTTGTAGGCAATGTGCCACCATTCCCAGCCAGAAATCACAGACTTTGCAAAGTAACATTTGCATTTCCAAGAATGTTCAAAGGTTTTAGTGAAAATCTATTAAGACTTTCTCCTACTCATACATTTGTTATAGGTTGTTTAGTAAATAATGACTTCATTCTTATTAACTATATCATACTTTTAATGTTCAGAGAGATATTTCCCTATTTTAAAGGAATCCAATGGTCTTTCTTATATGAAGAATTGGGACATTAATACTAAAGTTGATGGTGTTGAATTAGATTCAGACCATCCACTTCAAGATTTTGTTTACCTAATATTTGGTCTCATGCAGGGGGATCCAGCCTTTTCCACAAATGGATTCACGAAAACTCTACTCAGGAGGGAGTACGAGTGTGGAAAATGAGAAATGGCAAATGAACAGAGAGTAGTTCATTCTTCTATGGGCCCAAAGAAATGGCACGCACAATCGCGCTTTGAAATGACAGGTAGAACACGCTTTAGAAGTAAAACGCAGGAGCGTTTTTAATAGGGGAATTAACAGTATACATATTAAGAAAAGAGAGGGGCAAGAGAGAGACTGACAATGCCTTGTCAGTAGAAAAACCACACCAAAAACCACACCAGAAGGAGGGACAGACTGACAATGTTCATTACCAGGCGAGAAGCACACCAGAAAAGAGAGAGCTGCTCTGGCAAAAAGCTTTAAAAAGCCAAGTGCAGTTTTTTGGTATGCGGATGTAGTCCCTCACAGAGCAGAAGTCAGTCACACCCAGGGAGGAGCCGGGTGTCCTTCCTCCTGCGACTCACAAACTTCAAGATTATCTCGTTTACTATGAAAGAACATTTGACTGAATAACCCATAATTGGTTGAATGTTACTGTTGGCTGAATAATATCTCCATCTGCCTCTAACAGAGCAGGGTGCCATGTAGGCACCAAAGAAGGTTCCCCCTTCCCATAGTTTTAGCTCTTTGGTGCATATTTATTTTTTCTCTATCTAGGCTTTTTTTTGCTTCTATCTGTTAAAGGCTTGCCTCTTCCTGGGAGGACCAACGTGCATGCCAGGAATAGCCTTACAATGTACTATCTGCATGCATAGGACTTAGAAGCCAGCAAAGTATTTTATAATAGCAATTACTTTTGAGTAAAATGACTACATCCTCTTCCCAGCCAACAATAGCCAGCTCAGGTATTACTAGGCCATGCAGACATTATTATTATTGATGAAAGGCTTTTTGTTGCCATTACAGCAAAGAGGAGAAGGGGGAAAAATGGCTGCTAAGCTGAAATTCCCTGGCCAGGGAGCCTGGGATTTTGTCATGCAGACTTCATCCATGTAACCAGGGTATTGGGGATCCCAGCAGTCTCATAGACTATACAAGCTTTTATTGCAAGGTTGTTGGTAGTGCTGGCAGTATTCAAACATTAGAGGAGACCTCAGAATTTATTGGTGTACCAATGGCTTACAGTCATCTAATTTTTAAAGCTTGTTTATGATTTTTGAGGCAAAGTCTTTCCATATAGCCCATGCTGGTTTTGAATTGGTGATGCCCCGGCTCTGCCTTGTGAGTGAGTATTGGAATTACATGCATGTGCTGCCATCCCCCACATCATTTAACTCCTGTTGCATGCTCTGTCTTAATCAAACTACATATTAGTTATATCACACAATTTTTGCTAAAGGCACAATCCTCCTGCTCACTGATGCTTCTTCAACTGAAACTCAAGGACAGGTTTTAAGAAACTCAAGTCTGTAGGAAAATATTTACTGTTATCAGCATAACCGAGTTTTAGAACATCTTTTATTAAAAAACAAAACAAAAAATCAAAACTTCATTGCTAGGTTTAGTGGTACACACCTTTAATCCCAGCACTCAGGAACCAGAGGATCCCTCTAAGTTTGAGGCCAGCCTGCTCTACATAGAGAGGTCTAGGATGGACAGAGCTATACACAGTGAGACCTTGTCTAAAAATATTTATTATTTACATTTTGGTGTGTGTGCACGTGTGCGCA
This sequence comes from Cricetomys ansorgei, assembly GCA_026225945.1. Classification (NCBI taxonomy): domain Eukaryota; kingdom Metazoa; phylum Chordata; class Mammalia; order Rodentia; family Nesomyidae; genus Cricetomys; species Cricetomys ansorgei. Next base: position 26,653,588 of record JAMJFZ010000056.1, read on the forward strand.
CTTAAATGCCACTGTGAGGGTGTGGAGATTAGCAACAACTCAGTTTTTCTTTCTACCATCTGGGTCTCAGTGATCAAACTATAGTCACACTTTGCTGGAAGAGCCTTTACCCCTGAGCCATCCCACTCACCCTTAGAACATCTTTTAACTCAAGTATTTTTTTTCCACTAGAGATAGATGAATTTAGCCTTATGTATTTTAACCTCCTTGTAATCTCTCTCTATTTTAAGTATATAATTTGTTTTTAATTTTGTGTGTGTGTGTGTGTGTGTGTGAGAGAGAGAGAGAGAGAGAGAGAGAGAGAGAGGGAGAGAGAGAGCATGTGAGTGTGGGCGAGCATGTAACACAGCACACAAGTGGAGGTCAGAGAACAACTTTCAGAAATTGGTTCTCTCTTCACTGTCTGTGGTTCTGGAAATCCAACAGGTTGTCAGGTTTCATGGCAAGCACTTTTACTTGCCGCCTTGGTTACTTTTCATGTTTTTGAGACAAAAATACATGACCAACAAAACTTAAAGGAGAAAGGTTTATTTTGGCTTACAGTTTCAATGGGATATGGTCCATCTCGGTGTTGAGGCATGGCAGCCATAGCATCAAAATAGCTGGTCACACTGATCAGCTGTCAGAAAGCAAAGAGAAAATGGAAGGTCAGACTCATCTTTAAAACCTCAAATCCCAGCTAGTCATGGTGGCACACACCTTTAATCCCTGCACTCAGGAGGCAGAAGCAGGTGGATCTCTGAGTTCCAGGCCAGCCTGGTCTACAAATCAAGTTCCAGGTCAGCATGACAGCAGGAACAAATAGAGAGACTCTGTCTCAAAAAAAAAAAAAAAGTCTCATCATTGTTCAGAAATTCAAAGTCCAAGTCTCTTCTAATACTCAAGTCACCTCTTAAATGTGACCTGTTAAAATCAAAAAAACAAATTACAAGCTGGGCCTAGTAGTGTATTTCTTAAATCCTGACACTCAGGAGGCAGAGACAGGTGATCACTGTGAGTTGAAGGCCAGCTTCATCTACATAGTGAGTTCCAAGCTGGCAGAGCCACGTAGTGAGACCCCGTCTCAGAGTCCACACACACTTACAAATACATGATTCTAACATACAATAGCACAGAGTACATTCCTATTCAAGGGGGAAGAACTAAGATCTAAAACAAGCAAACCAAAGCAAAACCAAAATCTAGCAGGGATAAAAAAGAAAATACCAAATCCTACAGCTCCGTGTCCACCATCTGGGACTTGTAATCAACTTCAGAAGGCTTAGTCTACCCTTCCAACCCTGCAGCCTGCGGCACACACAGCTTCTCTCTTAGGCTTTGGCTAGCTCTGCCCCGTGATCACAGCTTTCCCTTTTGAGTGACCCATGGTCCTAGCATCTTCAGTCTCCTGGGGTCTCCGTCTCAACTGAGGCTTCACCTTCTCAGTGGCCTCTCAAGGCCTTTTTGCTGTGGCTCCAACCCTGCCACAAAGTACCCGGGATCAACCACTCTTTGAGACTCCTTCATTTTCATTCCTTCAAAACTAGTAGTACCATGTGGATGGTGCTTACATCATTGCCACATTCTGTAGCCAGCTCAACATGTAGGCCAGCCCTCTTGGACCACACTTTTCTCAGTGCGCTGTGCTGATCACAGGAAACATTTCTCTAGGCAGTTGCTTTCCAGAAGTAGGGAACCTCTTTGCCTTTGGAGTTTAGGCCTTTAACTGTTAAATGAATTTGCATCTTCGAGAATTGGGGTCTGTGATCAGTGGGCTCTTGCCCTCAGGATGCCTCTCTCATTGTCTCAATACAGAGCAGCAGGCTTCTCATTACAGGCACTGATCCCTTTTAATAGTAACAGCTACTTTGTTGTTTGCGCTCTCCTTGTCTAAAACTTTAAGCTTCCCACACACTTTTCTTTGCCAAGCTTCACGTGATGGTCAGAGCATGAACTGATTGGTCATGTTGTATCAGCACTCAGGAAGCAGAGAGAGAAAATAAGTTGAACCAGGCTATAAAACCTCAAGACCCACACAGTGATGTATTTCCCCCAGTAAGCCTATACCTCCTAGAAAGTTACATAACCTTCCCAAAATAGCTGGAAACCAGGTGTTGAAATTCACAAGTTTGTGGGGAACATTTATATTCAAACTATAGCACCTGCTGAGCCAGTCCCTCCCTCTCTCTCTTCCTTCCTTCTTTCCTTCCTTCCTTTCATCTTAAGACAAGTCAGTCCTGCCTGGTCTTGAACTCCTTATGTAGGCCAAGCTGGCCTCGAACTCACAGAGATCCACCAGTCTATGCTTCCTAAGTGTTGAGGTTAAAGGCTACCATACCTGACCTATACTTGTATTATTTTTTTAATTAATAAGTTTAATAAAAAAAATTGGTCCTAAATTTAGAGTTTGAATATTTATAAACAAGTACAGTGCACTATTCTGTATGTTAGTGCTTGGAGGCAAATGACTCTGGTGTGCTTTGTGGTCTGCCCTTGAAACTAAACTGCTTTCTACATTACTTTCTTAGAAAAGCCATGTGGGGTTTTGCTAGTTAAACTGGCTGGAGTCGAACTCACTGAAACTGGTAAGATCTGGTTACAGAAAGAGCTAAAACCTTCCCAACTGCTATGGTTCCAGCTTCTTGGAAAGGAAAATTCAACACTCTTTTGCTACCTTTTAGTGAACAAGGTAAGCAGTGTAAAAAAATAACTAAGCATCTTTTATTCTTAACATGAGTAAAAACTTAATTTAATTTGTATTTTGAATATATAATGATTTTTTTTCGAACTGATAATTGTGGCTATGTGTAAAGAACAAGGTGTTTCATATAAATTTCATTGTAAAAATGTATGGATGCTTATTTCAATCAAATAGGATTTCTAAAGGAGCTAGAGAGGTGGCTTAAGAAATTAAGAGCTCTTGCTGCTCTTCCAGAAGATCTGGGTTCAGTTTCTAACACCTGCTTTAGGCAGTTCACAAACATCTGTAACTCCAGTTCCAGGGATCCAACACCCCATTCTGTCCTCTGTGGGCATTGCACTCATGTGCACATACACACATACATGCACAATTTTAAAATTAAAAGCTAAGGCCTGTAGATGGCTGGAGAGAAGACTCAGTGGTTAGGAGTTCATATTGCTCTTGCAATATGATTGATTCCAGCACCCACACAAGCAGCTGTAACTCCAGCTCCAGAGTATCAAACTCCTCAGGCTCCACAGGCACCTGCATGCATATACATAAATAAAAGTCATAAAAGTGAACATTTTAAAAATTAAATAAGATACCCTAATGCATGTGGGAAGCCCTAATGCCTGGGGGAAGTTCAGTTCCCTTTGGAATAACCGGATGTCTGTGGGTACCTGTGGGAAGACTGGGTTCCTGAATGATGTCCAGGTATCTGTGGGTTGGCTGAGAGCCTGCATGATGCCTGTGTGTCTGCAGGATTCCCTGATGCTTGTGGGAGGTTCTGGTGCCTGCAGGATGTCTGGGTGCCTGCAGAATATCCAGTTGCCTGCGAGAGGCCCTAGAGCCTGTAGAAGGACCTGGTATCTATGGGAGGTCCAGGTGCCTGCAGAAGGCCCTTGTGTTGGCTAGATAACAAGGTACCTGTGTGGTTTCCAGATGCCTGGAGGGTGGCCAGGTGCCTTATGATGAAGTCCGGTGCCAGTATGGTGTCTGTGTGCCTGCAGGATATCTGGGTGCCTGCAGAATGCTAGGGTGCCTGTGGGATGTCTGGTGTCTATGGAATGGCTTGGTGCCCTCAGGATGCCCTGGTGCTTGTGAGATGTATGGATGCCCTCAGGATGACCAGGAACCTGTGGGATGTCTGGGTGCCTGCATGATGTCTGCATACCTGGGGGATGACCAGCTACCTGTTTGATGTCTGGGTGCCTGTGTGATGTCTGGGTGCCTGCATGATGTCTGGGTACCCTGATGGATGTCTGGGAACCTGTGGGATACCCTGATGCCTGCAGGTGGCCCTGCTGCCTATAGGATATCCTGGTGCTGGCAGGTTGACCAGATGCCCACAGTTGCCTAGGGGAAGACTGGGTACCTATGTGATATCTGTGTGATATCTGAGTGACTGCAGGATTCCCTGGTACTTGTGGGAGGTCCCAGTATCTACCAGAGAGCCCTGGTGCCTGTAGAATGTCTGGGTGCCTATAGGATATCTGGGTCCTTGCAGAATGCATGGGTACCTGCGGGAGGCACTGATGCCCATGGGAAGTCCTGGTGACTGCCAGATGACTGGGTGCCTGTGTGATGTCTGGGTGCCTGAGGGATGATCTATTGCCTGAGGGAGGCCCTGATTCCTGTGAGATGTTGGGGATCCTGCAGGACACCTCTGTGCTTAAAGGATACCTGGGAGCCTGCTTAGTGCCCAGGTTTGGGTGGTGAGGCCCAACTTCAGGTCAAACTCTTGTTATGCTTCCTCTTGGGCTTTTATGGGCCAGGTCAAAGTCCACATTCAGAGTAGCCTTCTGCCTCCAAATACCATGGTTAAGCCCGTTATCCATGCTCCTGCCACACAAACCTGATTTAATTTTTTTTCTTTTTGGAGGGCACAGGGGAGAGAATGTGGAACAGGGATGGGAATGGGAAGAGGGTGTTACCTATATACATTGTATGAAACTCAAATTTTTAATAAAAAGTATTTAAAAAATTAAATAGAAAGATGGGGCTAGAGGGACAACTAAGTGGTTAAGAACACTTACTCATCTTGAAGAAGACTCATGTTTGGCTCCCAGCACTCACATAGCAACTGACAAAGGTCTGTAACTGAAGTTCCATGGATCCAGTGTCCTCTTTTGGCCTATGAGGGCACTAGGCACACATGAGGTGTGTGTATGTGTGTGTGTGTGTGTGTGTGTGTGTGTGTATACATACATACACACACATATATATATACATGTATATATATATATATATACACATACATGCAAACAAGCAGTTGTACACATAAAATAGAAATAAATGCTGAGAAAAATAATAAAGATGCAGATATAAAGAAAGTTATAAAGTAAAAAAAATCAAATTATTGGTGATTATGGTCATTGCTAAATATTTCCATATATGAACATATTATATCAAGCTGTTACTAGAGACCATGTGGGGAAAAAGGCATGGCAACTGGAAGTTACAATGAGCAAGGTAAATATTGCTGAAGGTAAATATTGCTCCATATGCTCCAACATCCTATGTGTTCACACTGAGAAGCTGTAGTAAATGCCATGCTCATGTTACTTCATGTGTATGTGTACCGAAACTATCCTCTAGGGTCGATGTTCTCGTTTACAGGTGGGGCTCTAGGGATAATAATTGCCTTGGCTAGACTAACTGAGGGAAGAGTTCTTCCTGGCTCAAAACCCACCTTCATTCCATGTCCTTATATTGTTTTCTAGGTGAACAAACTACGCTGTGCACATAGTGTGTGTGATTCAGTTACTTCTCCTGCTTGAATTACACTAATGTATGAAACTGAAGTTTAATTGTTTTGGTTTGGCTCAAGGAAATGAGTTTATAAGATGTTTTAAACTGAGATACATATAATAATAATAATAATAATATAACAAACCTTTCATAACTTTTCTGTCATCATGAACCAAAACGTATTGTACTCAGAGAAATAATGTTTTCTCTTTAGTTTTGTTTTAAAGCCTTTTTTTCAAATAATGTATTTTTAATTTTATTCTGTCCTTTTTTTTAGTGTTTATTTATTTATTTAATGTATGAGTGTTCTGTCTGCATGTACACCTCCATGCCAGAAGAGGGCATCAGATCCCATTATAGATGGATGTGAGCCACCATGTGGTTGCTGGGAATTGAACTCAGGACCTCTGGAAGGGCAGCCAGTGCTCTTAACCTCTAAGCCATTTCTCCAGCCCTTCAAACCGTTTGTAAACAAGGTTGCTTTGTTTTATATAATCTCAGAAAATATTTCCTTGTTTATACCTGGAATTTTAACCTTTTTAGATTAGTTTCACATTAATTGTGGCTTACTTTTTTAAAAATTCATATGTGAATGTGTGTGTGTGTGTGTGTGTGTGTGTGTGTGTGTGTGTGTGTGATTATGTGCACGTGAGTATGTATGTGTGTACACACTTATATGCACATAGATATGCCTGCCAGAAGAGGTCATGGAGTCCTGTGTTGGAGGTATAAGCATTTGCAGAACACCTGGCTTGCTACATGGAGCTAGAATCTAAACTCCAGTTCACATGATTGTGCAGCAAGAACTTCTTTTTTGTTTTTGTTTTGCTTTTTTAAGATGTGTTTTTGTTTATGTGTATGTGTGTATGCACATTCTACACAGACCAGAAGAGGGTGTTGGATTCTCTGAAGTGGGAGTTGCAGTTCTACACTGCCCTATGTGGATGCTAGGAGCCGAACTCCAGTCTTCTGCAAGATCAGCAAGCACTCTTAACCTGCTGTGCCATCTCCCCAGCCCTGGGATTTACTTTAATATTTAATATTATTTAATATTTACTTCAATATTTGTTTTAATTAGTTTTGTTAGATTAAAACAGGATCTGCTTTATTGTTATGAATTCTTATAGTTGGGAGGGGTCATTTATTGATTTCATTACAAATGGGATATTCTAGAAATTAAAGTTTCAAGGTAAAGATTCAAACACCAAGAGTACTTTTATATTATTTGGAGTAGGTGTTCTTAAATTGTACATTCCTGGGGTTGGAGAAATTGCTCAACACTTAAGAGGAATGGTTACTTTTTTACAGGACTCAGCACTCAAATGGCGGCTTACAACTGTAACTTTAGTTCTAGGGGATCCAATGCCCTCTTCTAGCCTATGCAGATAGTAGGCAATAAAGTGGTGCACAGGCATACCTGGGGGCAAAGCACCATACACGTACACACAGAGCCCCCAAACCCTGGGATTTTTAACTTACAATTTAATGCTGTTTGGTTTGTTGTGACTTGTTTTGCTACCCATTTTTAGTTTCCTTTGTTTGGCTTTGGGCTGTCATTGTGCAGATGTTGTGTTCCATTTTCCCTCTACAGAGCTGGGAGAGTAAATAGCACTTTTTATACTTTATCTCGTAGATGCTTCTTTGAGTTAGACATCAGTGAGAATCAACTGACATTCAGTAAGGTTTACATGAGTGTATTATATCAAAATATAAAATTCTTGGACTTGGCAAGAAATGTTTTAGACTCTTCAACCCTTTTTGTTGTTTTGTTACTTATTTTGTCTGTGGGGGTTAATATGTGTATACAGGTGTTCACACTTGTGTGTGCATGTGTGGAGGCCAGAGGTTGATGTCAGTTGTCTTCCTCAGTTACCCTACACCTTGTCTTCTCTCTCTGAACCCAGAGCTCACCTACTTCAGCTAGGCTGGCTAGTGAGCGCCAGGGGTCCACCTGTCTCTGCCTTCCCAGCAGGGGGATTATGATGAACTGCTGTGCCTAGCTTTTTGCAGGAATGCTGGCTGTCTCAAAGCTCCTCTTTTATTGTTGTTACTGTTTCATTTTGAGACTGTGTCTCATTTTGCAGTTCAGTCTGGTCTTGAGTAAGTAAAAATCCTCAAACCTCAGCCTCATAAATGCCAGGATTACAAGCACGAGCCACAAAACTCAGTCTGAAAACCTTTGTTTTGTGTTAATACATTTGTTTGTTTGGTTGGTTAGTTGTTTGGTTTTGCTGTTCTCTGAAAGGATAAAATTGCTGAATATTAAGGAAAACAAGATATATTATGGGTATAATAACCATTTCTTAAGTAATTGGTTTCCTTCTTTTTATTCAAGGGTGGATATTTTAATGTGAATCTGAATGAGGAAATTTTGAGAAGAGGTTTGGGAAAAGCCATTCTTGTTAAAGGGCTAAATTATGACTCAAAAACACACTGGAAAATTCACAGAAACTTACTTAAAGCTGAATTGACAGCCTTAAAGAAAGGAGAAGGAATATGGAAGGAAGAATCTGAAAAAGAAAGCTATTTTGCAAAATTCAAAGATTCCTGGAGAGAAAGATGGAAAAAGGACAGTTATTTAAAAACAACCGGACCAGATCTCATCTTGACCAAAGAAAGTTATTATGACAGGTTTCGGAGGACGTATGGAAGCTGGAAGGACCAGGTGGGCAACTACTCTTTAGTTCTGAAACTCAGAGAACTTGTGAGCCGCTTACACTTTCGGAGAAAAGGATGAAGCATCTGTGAGGTCTAGAGGTGACCTCTGAAGAGTGAAATGTGTCACTATATGGCCACTTTTCATTGAGTCAAAATGGAAATTTCTTCGGGTGATCAAAATTCTAGTCCAGTGGTACTTAAACACTAAAAACATTGTTGACATCAGAATCAATGTGAATGAATTATGATCAGTGTAATAATATACTTTTAGGAAAAATGGCACGCTACAAAAAGCTAGCAGGTAGAAGGATGTATATATGTAGAACTAATGTTTTGCTTTTGTCTTCTCCCTCCCTGTCTCCTAAGTGCTAGGGATTGAACTCAGAGCCTCATGCACTCTGGACTGGCATATCTCTCCTGAGCTACACTGACAGCCCTATAGTGCTAATGTTTGAAGAGAAAGTTTAAGTATTGACTGTTGTATTAGTTATTCGGGGCAGCCAGATTTAATATTTGTTTTTCAGTTTCATCAGCCTTATAATAAATTTTTTTAAAACATTTTCTTTCTGCGGCCACGCTTTTTCTCCCAACATCTTGATAGCTACTAGTGAGTTTGGGCCAGTGCTACCAGAGGTACTGATACCACCCTTGGTAATAAAGACAGCAAATTTCTCCCTGTTGTTAGATGAGAGGGTTACCCTCAGAACAAAGGATGAGGATGACAGCCCAGAGGAGAGGAAGAAAGGATCTTTAGGACATCACTGAGCCCTTGAACTAGCCAATTCTTGTACTGTCCTGCTTTCCAACTTCTTGTTACGTGAGAGAGTGTGAGAGAGAAAATTGCCTTGATAGTAAAGTCAGTTTGTGTGCTACCCTCTTGGAACCGTCACACAGTTGGGTCTAGAGGGTGCTTGCAACCACCAGAGCTCTTATTCCAAAGAGCTGGTGGGAGTTTGGCCCCTCCCCTCTTCCCTGACAGGCCACAAACCACAGCAAAACTCCGCCCCTCCCAAAAGTCACTGGCTATGATCAGCAGAATTGTTTAAGTTCCAGTATCCCTGTCTTAATCAATGGCTCCTATCACTGGGTACCAAAGACCCTCCCTCGCCCCCACCCCAAGATAAATATAACAACCCTTGTGTTAAACACGAGAGATGTTCCTCTGACAACACTCTCCCAAGAGTCTCTGGTCTCAGTCTCGTCAGCTCAGGGGCTCCAATCAGGCAGGCAGGATGGATGCTTGGTAAGAACCACACCACCCGCTCCTCCACAGCTTCCTGCCTGGGAGCCGCTAAAGCTGCTGGTCGGCTGCAGGGAAGCCTGGGGCAGGACAGGTGTGTGTGTGTGATTGTTTTTTTTTTTTTTATGTTTTTTTTTCTTATGTTTTTTTTTTCTTATTACAACAAATTTGGAGTTGGACATAGTGGCACAAACACACCTGTAATCCCAGCACTCACTAAGTAGAGGAGGATAAGGAATTCAAGATTATCCTTGTTTCATAGAAAATTTAAGAGCAGTTTGTGCTAATACAACTTTATCTAAAAAATAAGAGAGCAAAACAAAATAACAAAAGCACCCCCCCAAAAGGTTTTAATGTATGTGGAAACATACTACTAAAATCCTCCTACCAATATAAGCCTCTTTCACAAGGCCAATGATATTTTGTTAACATCCTCAAATATCTACATAAAGAAGCTTTTGATTTTTTAAACAAGAGTCTCATTTTATAGCCCTGACTGTCCTGGAACTCACTATGTTGATCTAGCTGGCTTTGAAGTCAGAGATCCACCTGCCCCTGCCTCCTAAGTACTACCAGACCTGGCTAAGAAGGATTTTTTTAAAAATGATTTGTGATTGCAAGCAGTCAGATATACCAGGTCCAGAGAATTGGCTTCAGTTAGAATGCACACTGTAGGCATCTGTCTTGGATATTTTTTCTGGTGCCTTGACAATATGTCATGACCAAAGTAATTTATAAAAGAAGCCATTTAATGTGAGGCTCATCCTCTAGAGGGTTAGAGTCCATGACCATCATAGTGAGGGGCAGGCAGCAGGCAGGCGGTCATAATCCTGGAGCTGAGACCTCACATCTTGATCCACAAGCACAAGCAGAGAGTTAAGTAGGAATGGCATGGGCTTCTGAAGCCTCAAAGGCCTCCCTTAGTGACACACTTCTTTCAACAAAACCACACTCCTAATAGTTTCCAAACAGTTCCACCAAATGGGGACCAAGTATTCAAATACAATGGGCCTATGCGGGCGATTCTTATCCAAACCATCACAGAGTCTTGGCTGAGTGCGTTTAGTGCAGCTGCCTGGCTCCTTGTTAAAACCTAAGAAGAAGGTTATGAGCCTATAGAAGTTAGGTGCTATTAATTCTTATTGAGTTCCTCAAGATTCTGAAGAGTCTATATGCAAACAGACTCTTTTTTTTTTTTTTTGAATCTTTACCTTTTTGGGGCAGAAAGGTACATCTTAGTTTTTATTTATGATCCTAATACCTCAATAATTTTTGTTTTAAAAGTGTGTATTTTTATTTACTGAGATGTTAATGTTTAATTTCTTGCATCTTATTCTTTCCCATTTAATTCAGTGGCCTCTGACATTTTAGGTGACGCATTATTGTCTTTCCAGCTATGCCATGAGAAGGTAGGGCTTTGCAGGTCTTTCTGTCACCCAGTCTAAGCTCTCCTTGATGCAGGAAATTATGGACAAATGAGCAGGAAGACCCCTAAATGGACTCCATTGGGTGCACCTAGTAGTAACACCTTCAAGGTCTCATTGTCTGGAGTGGGGAAATTCCTTTGGCCGGTAGTTTTCTTTTAGATTCACATCTGCTTTTTTGGCTTTATCACTGGTTTATGTTATAGACCAGTTTGTTTAATGGTACAACAGCAAGATATAATGGATAACCTCAGAAAAATGGGATCTTTGTCTCTGGGACTAATTATAAAAAGGCCATTTGGGAAAAGTCCAATGTAGCCTAGATTACTAGACACAAATTTCAGTTTTTTTTGTTTTGTTTTGTTTTTTGTCTTTTTACTACTTGATTTTACTGTGACTCAAATATGACATCCTCAAATGTGATGCCTGGGCATACTCAATATTTTAAGCTGAAATCAGTTCAAAACAAGACAACAGTAAAATGCAGAAACAGGAGGGTCAGTCTCTGACCTCCTCTGGCCTACATTTCCTAATATCAGATCCAAAGATACTCATTCTGACACAGATTAAAGAGACCTGTCTCCCCTAGGGTGTTGGGCAGATGTTGAGCATTTACAAAACACCACGAAACATCCAAAATCAGCATTGCTATTATTTATGAAGATTTATTATTACTATTTTAAATTATGTTTGTGTGTGTCTATACATGGGTAGGCACACATGTGAGATATCTGTGGAGGCATCAGTTTCCCCTGGAGATGGAGTAACAGGCAGCTGTGAGCTTCCTGACATGTATGCTAAGAACCAAACTCTGCAAGAACAGTATGCGCCCCAACAGCTCTCCAGTCTTGATCTTAACTATTTTTATTGGAAGCATTCCTTCTAATGAGTTTTTTTCTTTCTATAAATAAGCAGAAATGTTGGGACAATTTGACACCTTCCTGGTATTCGCATTTCCTTTGGAAAGGGTCTCTCTAAACAGTCCTGCCCATACTTTAGCACCAGCCACTTCAAGCATTCCACAGATGCCTTGAGAATGCCAGCTCCTGAAGATGTGGTGAGAACCAGTCATTAATGATAGTTACCTTTGCTAAAAAGCACTGACTGCTTCACTGGGACCCACAAAGCAGCACAAAGCTTTGGGAAAGCCTAATCTCTGCCTTCATTTTGTGTCTCTCCTTTATGTTGGGCAGACTGCTCAACTTTCAAGTCATTATGTTAATCATTCAGGGAGCATTTGTCTCATCCACCTTTAAGGCAGAAGGGACAGAGATAAGTCGCTGTTCTAAATCTGTAGTTATCTTGGATTCCAGAAAGAAAAACCACATGGGAAAGACCCAGCCCTTCACATGCTAGCAATTATGTACGGGGGTCAACTCTTTTGTTCTCTCAATCAATAACTTCTTTGGACCACCCTACAGACAGCTCAGGCAGTAATCAGGAGGACCACACCTGACAAGGATTGTCTGGAAGGAAGAAAGAGAGGAAGAAAAAGGAACCATAGCACAGCTCACAGCAGTATATACTGCCCCCTTGATTGGTAATCTCAAAGCCATACTGTAACAAGGCCCCAGACCTTAGTAGGGTCCCAGACCTTCGCACAATTGACTCCATGATAGAAGTGCCATTCAGATGGTAAGACTCAGCATGTAGACAGCACCACCTGCCAAAACTAAAACAAAGGCCGAATCTATCAAAATCTATATAGTTCTGGGAAAGTCTCAAAATATACCAACCTTGATTTTTAGCTTCTGTAGTTCCACTTCTGGCTAACTGTTCTTGTTAACGGAAGTATGTCAACCCAAAACATAGTTTTATGCTTAAAAGCTCATCCTGAGTAAGGCTCAGGGCTACACTAGGACAAACTTGCAGTGTAGTTGCGGGCTGGCTAATAAAGCAAGAGGACATGATGCCATGCCATTGTAATCCAATGATATTTCTGCCAGTTTAACAAGCTGTGGTACTTTATAGTCAGTGACAGACTCTGTCTCAAAGAAAATAACCTGTATAGCCAGGCAGTGGTGGCACTCGCCTTTAATCCCAGGACTTGGGAGGCAGAAGCAGGTGGACCTCTGAGTTGAAGGTCAGCCTGGTCCACAGAGTGAGTTCCAGGACACAGTTACAACAGAGAAACCCTGTCTTGAAAAATTAATAATAATAATAATGATGATAATAGTAGTAGTAGTAGTAGTAGTAGTAATAAATTGAAAAGTTCATCCTGAGAAAGACTGGGGCTACACTGTGATCCCAAATACCCAGTGTTGTCTCTGGCCAGCAGATGAAGACTCTATTGGCTTAAATCCATGTACAAGTAGTCTTCTCTGATGAATGCCCCACAACAGCAAGTATGTTTTAAAATGCCACAATGAGATCATTTTTTGGTTCATATGTGTGATGATTGTGTGTTGACGATGGTGTGTGACTTGCGACTCCCACAAACCTTGTTATGATGTTGGCACATAACCATCTCACAGGAACTTAGAAAAAGAAAAGACAGGAAAAAAAAATACCATAGTGAAACCCTTTACTTTGAAGAAAACAAATTCAGTTTCCTAATAAAACCTCACTTTTATTCCAAACGCTCCTTGCCCCAATTTATGAACGAAAGAAAGAAATGAACTTTCTCTTTGGCTAAAACCTATTTTTAAGGTTTTTTTTATGCTTTTTTTTTTGTTTTGTTTTGTTTTGAGATAGGTCTTACTGCTACATAGCCCTGGCTGAATTGGAACTCTCTAAACTCCCTATGTAGATCAGAGTGACCTTGAACTCACAGAGAACCACCTTTCTTTCCAGAGTACTAGGATTAAAATCATGTGCCGCCAAGCCTGGCCTACTTGGTCTTTTTTTTTAAACTGTGTGTGTGTGTGTGTGTGTGTGTGTGTGTGTGTGTGTGTGTGTGTGTGTATTTGAGTGAAGGTGCCTATGGAGACCAGAAGAGAGTATTGATGCCTAGTGCTGGAGTTACAAGTGGTTGTGAGCCACTGGATGTGAGTGCTGAGAATGGAATTTGGCTTCTCCTGTGCTAACTCTTAACTGCTGAGCCATCTTTGGAGCCCAAGGAACCCATTTTCCTAATCTCAGTCTTCCTTCCCAAATCCCATGATGCTGAACACTGAGTGTTGAAATGAAACTCACCCACACATATTCCCATCCTTGGCTTCCCTTGTCCCTCAAAGCAACCACAGCCTGTCTGGCCGGCTGCTGCTGTGGCAGCTCCCAGGTGGGAAGCTGCAGGGCTAGCTTAGTGTAACCATCTGCCTTTGATCAGAGCTCCGGAGCCGGAGAGGGTGAAACCAGAGACTCTCCGGAGATTTCTGTCAGAGGAGCATTCTCTCAAGTCTTATGCAAGGGTCATACATTTATAAGGTTGGGGTTGAGGGAGAGTCTTTTGGTACTCAGGAGTAAGGCCATTGGTTAAGACAGATAGGCACTTAAGTAAGCAGTTCTGCCAATTGTAGCCCTCCCCTGGAAAGAAATGGAGTTTTGCTGTGGCTTGTGGTGTCAGCACAGTGACTGCAAAGGGGAGTGGCCAGGGATCCTGTCAGCCCCCTATGTCAGGGCTTGGAGTTCTAAGCTACCTCGACTCTCAGCTTCTATGTGACCATTTCCACGAAGGCACCACAACTGAGCACTAGTTTTCCTTAAGTGATCTGAAAGTTTTCCTTAAATGGTTATTTAAGGAAAGGCATGTTGAGTTTAAAATACCATTTCCTTCAGGGCTTGGTGATAGAGGGCTTGCCCAGCATGTTTGAGGCCTTTAGTTCCATCCTTCATACAAGAAAATAACATTTAAAAAAAATCTAATGTAAATAAATAAAGCTAACATATGGTTTGTTTGTTTTTTAAGACTGTACTTTTCCCTTTACTATGTTTGTGTGGAAAATTCTAACCATTTGTTTTTTTTCGGTAAGAAAACAAAGCAAAACAGGTGCTGGTAATAAAGAGTGCACCCTCCTAGAATTTCAAATAGAAGGGAAACAGGAAAATTTTTCCTTATGTTATAAATTGCTGCCCTCGGCTTTTCAAGGCTTTAAATTTCCATTTTACACTTTCTTCATTTTCTTTCAACATCTATTTCAGTTTTTCTTTAATAACTGTAATTACTAACATATCAGAGTATTGACACAATGTATTCCACAATGGAAATAAGTGTATTCACTATGATGGAAATATGTAATCTCAAAGTTTCAATATTATTTTCTATTCTGAATTATGTACCTCCCTTAGACATCTTGTCTAGCCAGGGGAGCAAGCAGATACTGGCTCTGTGGGAAGTCTTTCTGGAAACAAAAAGTCCAGAGCCATTTCTGAAGCCCTTTGAATGAAAAGTGGCTGTGTCTTCTTGGACACTGTTGTTTCCTGTAAAATACTTTACTCCCTCCAGAAGGAGAAGGAGGAGAAGGCACGGGAATGGGGGGGTGGTTTGGGGGTGGAGGTGGGAATTCACTTTTACTAGCATTAGCATATTTTATTTTGCCTTTTAAATACTAGAATCTCATGAAAAATAT
Organism: Cricetomys ansorgei; assembly: GCA_026225945.1. Classification (NCBI taxonomy): domain Eukaryota; kingdom Metazoa; phylum Chordata; class Mammalia; order Rodentia; family Nesomyidae; genus Cricetomys; species Cricetomys ansorgei. The sequence continues at coordinate 26,668,831 of JAMJFZ010000056.1, forward strand.
AGCTGGATTTAAGAAAAATAGAAATTGATTAACTTACTTTCAACAAAACATATCATTATGCCTTTATCCACAAGCCTCAGGATACACTATTTCACCAAGGTACAAAAATGAAGCTAGATAATTCCATCACTAAGGAGGCAAGTGTATCTCTCTAAGATAGAGGCCAATCAAGTCTACATAGTGAGTTCCAGGCCATCCGGGGCTACACAGTTAGACTCTCTCCAAGGACCTGAATTCAATCTGTAGAACCCACTGTGGAAAGAGTGAATAGACTTACTTCTGTTTTGGTTTGTTTGTTTGCTTGTGACAGGGTTTCTCTGTTGTAGCCCTGGTAGTCCTGGAACTCACTGTGTAGACCAGACTGTCCTTGAACTCACAGTGATCTGACTAACTCTGCTTCCCAAGTGCTGGGATCAAAGACGTGCACCACCACCACCCAGCAGTGTGCATGCTTTTGAAAGTTGTCCTCTGACCTCCACATGTACATTGTGGTGTGCAACATACACACTAAATACATACATGCAAACATACATAAAATAATTAAATAAAATTAAAATAACGAGGGCTGGAGCACTGTCTCATCAGTTAATTAATAATACTTCCTGTTCTTTAGCAGGCACAAGCTTTTTTTCTGCCACCGACATCGGACAGCTGCCATGTTATGGGGCTTATGAACATGCTCAAGAAAGCTGACCTGTGGAAGACTTGTGTTTTGTGTTTTTCACCAGTCATCAGATTTCAAAAATCACAAGTGCAAAATGATATAATGAAGCCTGTATCTTTTCTCCTTATTTATAAGATGAAATGTATATTTGCATATGAATAATATAATAACTTTGATATTGCCATATGAAAAGGGGAAATTTCATTGGCTTGTTAGAGAAGGAATATGAACTTCCCATTTGTAGAACGGATCTTTAATGATGTTACAAGTGTAGATTTGGAAAGAAGAACCAACCAGAGTCGAGCTTTGAAAATGCCTCTGTCTTTACATAGCAAATGCATTTTTATGTCTGATAACAGTAAAAAGGACTTGTTGGTATTTTTGAGAATTTATTTATTTATTTATTTATTTATTTATTTATTTATTTATTTATTACCTGGCTGTGATGGCTATTCTTGGTTGTACACTTGATTGCATCTGGAATTAACTAAAACCCAAAAATGGAGGGGCACACTTGTGAAATTTTTATGCTTAAATTTTGAAGTGGGAGGATCTACTTCTAATCTGGACCTTTGAGGTAGGAAGATACACCTTTAATCCAGATCTTTCCGGCTGGGAAAATCTGGGCCATACTTTCTCCTGGCAGCCTATAAAAAACATGAAAGAAGGAAGCTTGCTCTCTTTGCCTCCTTGTGCTTGCATAGTAAGTCTATTCCTTCACTGGTATTAAAGCCAATTACTTTGAGATTCCAGCATAAACTAAAGACCAGCTGAGACATCCAGCCTTGTGGACTGAACAACTACTAGATTCTTGGACCTTCCATTCATAGACAACCATTGCTGAACTACCTGGACCACAGACTGTAAATTATTCTAATAAATCCCCTTTCTATATGTATATAGAATCATTCTATAAACTCTTTTCCTCTAGAGAACCCTGACTAATACACTGGCATTTTGCTAAGGGCTTCAGAAACATTTGTCATATTTAGTTACTCTGAAGGCATGCAATTCGTTCAATAACTAAGGTCACATTTCTGCAAAAGTGTATAAATGTATGAATGTACATATTACAGCAACCCCTCCTCAATTCCAGGGTAAATAAAGTTGCCAAAATTAAACAGTTTTTGATACTGAGTAACTAATACATAGCTTTATTATACTATTTTACTTTTGTGATTGTTTGAAAATTCCTTCCATAAATAGTGAAAATCACAGACCATGACTGTAGATGTAGATTCATGCCAGATGTCAGATTTTGATTCAGGGCAGAGATTTTTTATTCTAATTCGATCCCTGATCCTAGTCCTGGAGCCCTGGAGCTTTTCCGGCATCTGAACCATCTAGCCTTAATCCTAGAACTGAAAGGCTTCAGCCTTCATACAACCTAGAATGTTTAAACCGCTAGCCCAAGCCTTGAAGCCTTCAGCCTCAGCCTTTGAGACCTACTGTTGACTGAGCCACTCTGACTTGTTCCTTCTTAACACTGATTCATCTGGTTCAGGCTTAAACTCTTCTCCAAGCTGCCTCATTCAGCATCTCTGCCTTATCTTCAATCAGACCACTTCATTGCCCTCTATTTCTTGTCTCCCATCTGTCTGCTTCAGACTACTTGCTTCATACTGCCTGCTGTAACTGACTCTTCTGTAACTGACTGCTTTTCTCTCATGAGAGTTGGGGTGTCCTCACTCTGACTCACTCTGCTGACTCTTCCTCTGATTAGTCACTTTATCTGCCCTTCACTCTGACAATGTGTGTAGACTGTTGGAGGTACTATTTGTTTTGTTTTGCTTCTCTGTTGACTCTGATACAATGAAAGAGGTTTATGCAATCAAACAGGCTGTTTACTATCCACCTTTTAATCAATTTGTTATTCTCTCCCTCTGTCAGAAGTGGGTGGGAGTGGGTGAGGGATCACCCCTACTTCCACAAAGTTGGCAAAGAAATGACATTTTCTTGTTTTTAATCAGTGACATTTCTACCCCCACCCCCATCCCCCTCTCTGTGAGACAGGGTTTCTCTATATAGCCCAAACTGTCCTGGAACTTACTTTGTAGACCAGGCTGGCCTCTCCTTTTTTCTCTTTGCCACTCTGTAACCCCGGCTGTCCTGGATTTCACTATGTATTCCAGGTTATCCTTGAACTCATAGCAGTTCTCATACCTCCCTAGTGCTAGGGTCACTGGCATTAGCTACCATGTCTAGCAACTTAATTTTCTTTGAATACACACACACACACACACACACACACACACACATTTGTTTTCTTGAGACAGGGTTTCTCTTTGTAGCTCTGGCTGTCCTGGAACTTGCTTTGTAGACCAGGCTGGCCTTGAACTCTAAGACCCGCCTGCCTCTGCCTCCCAAGTGCTAGGATTAAAGGTGTGTGCCACCACTGCCCAGCGATTAATAGTGTTTTTTAAAAAAAACAAAAAACAAAAAGCAAAAAAAACACTTGGGAAAAGCTATACTAAAGACACCTGTGACCTAGCACTTGACAAATAGAAGACAAAGGACCTTTAGATGAGTTTGAGGCGAGCCCGGACTAGAGGGGTCTCTGTTTAAAAAAAAACAAAAACAAAATAGAAACACATGAACACACACATCCCACACTTCAGAACATGCATTCTTGAGCATGAACTGATTAATTTTAGAGTTAATATTTAGGGAGAGGGTGGGAAGGGAATAGAAGGGCCAGGAGATGGGGTTTTAGATTAAAGATTTATTTTCCAAAGCAGGAAGAGGGGTTGGAGTGATGGCTCAACGGTTAGAGTACTGGGTGCTCTTCTAGAGGTCATCCCTTCAATTCCCAGCACCCACAAATGTCTGTAATTCCTATCCCAGGAGATCTGACACTCTCTTCTGGCCTCTGTGGGCATCAGGTATGTACTTGGTGCGAAGACATAGATGAACATGCTGTGTGACAGTACTTTACCTGGGGAGATACACTACACACATGTATTTACCCCAGACAGGAAGCCTATGACAGACTAAATTACAGATAACACCAAAGTCCAAATTGATAAGCTATAAGTTTTTTTGGAGGTTACTTTCAGGTAAATGACTCAAAGATAGTTGGATCAGCAGAGTCCATTCACGCATGAGTGACAGATCACAAAGCTGGGTACCTGGAGTACCTGGGTACCTGCACAGCCTGCAGGCAGCTCAACAGCTTGGAGGTTTCTTTTCTAGGTGCTTCAGTTGATCTCTTCCAGGCAGCTGTTCTGGTCTCAGTGTTCTCTGTGGCCTTTCTTCTCTGAGAGTCTTCTGTGCACCTCAGCTTCATTTTCTCTGAGAGGGATGGCTCAGCTTTTATTATGTACTTATACAGGAAAAGCCTGGTGAATCTGGTCAACTTCAGGGACTTCCTGAAGCTATTTTGGATAGTTTAGCTTTCTGCTTAAGAAGCCTCAATCCCCAGAGGAAACTGTGACACCAGCAGACAAAATACCAATACACATAAAATGATAAAAATAATTTTAAAACAAAGAAAGAAGGTATTACATGTTCTCATATGCTTTCCATAGGTTTGAAATGTTACCATGATTTAAAAAATTTAAAGTTCACAGAGTTATGGAAATAAACACTATCAAAATCAAGACTGCAGAGCATACAAACACTCTTGTCAAGAAGTTTGTGTCTGAGATTAACCTGTGCATCTGAGATCTTTCAGGATGATGGATAACAGTGACTGATGGGGAGCTTAGTTATCTTGCCCCCACTTTTCTGTTCACCATGGTGATTACCACCCAAACAAAACTCTAAACAGCCCTTTTGTACACAAAGAAAAGCAATTCGGAGACAGAAAATGACATGTCCACTTTTTTTTTCTTTCTCTTGTTTACATTTATTTATTTGATGCTGGCGATTGAATTCAGGGCCTCAAAGCTTACTACATGTTTACACCCTCAACCCTACTTAACGTCTTGTAAATTAGGTATTTGTAATCTGGTTAAAGGAAAAAAAAGAAGGGTTATTGGGAAATTTAATTTTTTTTCCCTATGAAGCCAAAAGACCTTGCATTTTCTTTTCCAAATTGATTTCTTCCTTGTACTCTGCCGCTATTCCGGTGGCTTTTTTTTTTTTTTTTCTCCTGAGAGTCCAGGGTAGCTTTCAGGATAAAGTTTCTTTTTGCCCATGGTGCTTTGCTGTGACATTGTAATTGCCTCTGTTGAACTGAATAATACAAATGGGTTGTTTCTATGGTATCGGCTAAGGGGGATGAAAAGGTGAAATACTAGATCTTGTGCTGAGAGGTCACAGTTCCTCTCTCCTCCCACCCCCAACTGTCTGTCAAAGAGGACTGGCCATCTTGTCTGGCCCTCCAATCTCGGATTGTCGTTTATTACTTCCTGAGCAAATTCACGAATAGGGAAAAAGAAAAAAGACTTTTGTGTATGTTGTCACTAGGCTCAGACAACCCCTGCCAACCCCATGCTGCCATGCCAGCGCTCCAGAGACTTTCTTACTGGAGGAAAGTTTTACTTTCAAAGGTGCGTCCTCAGTTCCCACTAGCCAGGCTTTTAACTAACAATAGGGCAGGTTGAATGAAGACTGATAAATGCAAATCCTGGAATCCCCAAGCCGGATCACACCGCGTCACGCTGGTCCCTCTCCACCAGTAGCACGCTCAGATCTCAGCTTCCGTCAACTTTTGAACGCTTGTTAGGTGCAAACCTCCCTCTGCCACCTTCTGCTCTTTGCACATTAGCTGCTCCAGCCCGCTAGCGGCTGATCTGACGGTTAACCTGCTTGTTAATCAACTCCAACGAGTGGCATTTGGAAGAGACTGGGGCAGGGAGGGGGGGTTAACAAAGCATTCTATAGCCAACACTTCCCGTTTCTCAGTTTGATTTGTAGTTTACTGAAAATGGATCGTCGTGACTTACCAGTATTAACAGATGCTATATTTATCGGGGGGAGGGGGTGGTTGTCATTCGGAGTTTTACGTTTAGAAGCAGTTCAAACTCTTTTGTAAGATCATTGCACAGTTCTCTTCCCATGAACCCTCCAACTTTGTTTCCACAACTCCATGACTCTCCCACCACCTAAGCTGAAAATCAAACGGGGTGTCCCTGGATTTGGGATTCTTTGAAATTTGCGGCGAGGGAGGACAGAAGAAGATCTTTATTTCCAAGGGTTCTGGCCTCTGCCCAACAGGGAACCCCTTCAGGAGGGTGTAGACCAAGGGGTCTGGGTCCAATTCTTGGCCCCCTGTTCACTGTTCCCCAGGGCATCGTCTGCTGCAAGCGCCCCAGTCCACTCTCGCGCGCTCCAGTTCCAGATTTGCCCTGAGCTGCGGGCTGGGAGGGAGGGGGCTCCTGTGAGAGCGTGAAGATTTGAATGAGAAAGCAGGTTGTGGCGGCAGCGCTGGTCTCCACTCCGAGCTCCTCTGTGGTTCTTCGGCCGGTGTGCAGTGGAGCCCATCTGGGGGGCCTGCTTTGGCCGTTGGCAGGGACTTGGAGTGGGAGTCGCTATCAGCAGATCCCTCCAGCATTTGGGAGGTTGCGCCGGTGACAAAAAACTCCGAAGGTCTCTCATTCGCGGGATTCTGAGAGCTGAGGAGGTCAGTGCTCTCGACGGGTGGGGGCTGAGGGTAGGGACAGGGGCGCGGGCAGGAAGAGGAGGACCGGCCTCCGCTCCAGGGTCGCGCAAGCAGGTGGCTGAATTCTTTCTGGACAGTTCTAGCCCCGCGCGCCCTGGGCTGTACCAGGATGCCCCGGGCTAGGAACTGGACCACAGTTGCTCGTGGGCTCCTAATGGAGCCGGTGGGCTTGTGTACCTGCGAGATCTAATCTCAGGCCTTCCCTGCCCTGGTTGCAGAGGTCCAGCCTCAGGGAGTGTAGGGCATCGCTGAGAGATGATCCCACAAGGGCTCCTGGATCCTCTGGCCGCCGTGAGAGCCGTTCTGCGGTCCCGGGAGCTCTCCCTCAGTTGCATGCTCGAGTCCAACGGTTCTCTCGGCGCCTAGAGACCCAGAGCTTTTGAGAAAAACAAAACAACAACAAAAAACAATAAAAATAAACCTCCCACAAAACTCCGGGCATTAGGCGCGGGGAGGATTTATTACAATTGCCCTTTCCTGGGACAAATCAGAGGTTACCGGAGCAACGCCAGAGCTGCGAAGGCTCTTCTTCTGCGCCTGCGCGGGATCCCTTGGCAACAGCATCGTGTAGGAGACGCCACTTGAGCGACCTGTCTTGCTTTGCTGTGCCATGGAGCCCTGCGCTCCTTTTCTAGACCTTTTTGTTTGTAGATTGTAATAAACTTACGATCTCACTTTTCCTTTAAGTTTAGCATTGAAGTGATAATCAACTGCATGAGATAGAAAGTATAAAACTTTTCTTTCCTGCGTTATTATTTTGATCATGAAAGAAAAATAATGCTGGTATTGGATTCATTTAGGTTCCCTCCTTTTATCCTATGAAGAGGAAATAAATAAGACTTTAGTTTCTTGTAAGGTTTTTTTTTTTTGTGTGGGGGGGGTCAGCCTTGGAGGCTCTTAGGAGGAAAGATCTGAGCCTTTCCGCAGTGTGCCGTCAACGCCATAGTGCCTGCGTCCTCTGTACACAGCGGGTTTATACCTCTCCAAACGAACTAGGGAAAACTGCCGGTGCCTGGAAACAAAGGCTTTCCCTGGCACCAGAGCCGTGGCTTTTCCAGATGCGCTCTGCGTTTTGCGAACTGCTGGGGTTACGATCTTATTCAGAAAATGACTATTTTAAGACGCTTTATTGCAGACTAGTTTTCCTAAGCCGTCTGTTGAGAGTCGTTTTCTTAAAACTGTGTCTTGAAAACCTCCTCTCCTCTTTTAAATTCCATTTGTTTACACTCAGGCTAGCATTTGGCAAGAGTACAAATCTTCAGCGGTTCCTAGGGGTGCTGTAACTTCTTGTTACTACGTTTTCTTAGACTGCATCCCTATTTGACAGCGTGACTGAGAGCTACTTGCAATTAAAGTGATTAATAAAAGTTTAAAATTTAGTTGCTTTTCTTGGTACAAAATTACTAAAATAACTCCAGTGAAGTAAAATAAGGACTCTGCCTCCTACTTTTGAACACTATGCATTCCAGAATAGCGAATGTTTAGTTGTACCAGAAATTTTAAGATGATTTCCTAGCACCAACATCAGTCAGTGATATCAATGCACTACTTTTCAAATAATTGGTGAATAACATTCAAGTAAAGTTTTCTCCCCCATCCTTTTTCTCATCAATGTCTAGACATTGTGCAACTCATAAAGCTCCAATATTTTTAAAAAAGTACTCTTTTTCTATGTAAAACTAGAAAAACTTAATTTTCAGGTTCAAGTACTTTGTGACCCTATTTGGTGGCTTGTAACTGGCTGCAATTCCCTAATTCTCAGTGACATGTGTTTCTGCTGGTCTGGGAGGTAAACTGCAGTTTTAGCAGATCGTGGGAGTGCCCGGAGGAAGGCTGGGAAAGAGACAAAGGAGGAAGGTTGGTGGGCAGAGACAGATTTACAGTGGCTTGTAATAAAATGTGTTAAAAATCCTTGCTTCTGTTTGACACATTTTCCACTTCACTGACTTCAAGAAAATTTATTTTGAAAATCAGTCTTTTACGTAATTATAGGATACTGTTATAAAAAGCAGGCATGATAAAGGTGTTTCATGTTAGGATTCCACAATATAAAACACTATGTGTGCTCGTGGGTGTGTGTTCCTGGGGATTGAACCCAGGGCCTCACTTTTGCACACTAGGAAAGTAGTTTACCATCAGGCTATATGCCCAGCACTTGTGAAAATTCTTAATAAAATGCTTTGTATATCATTTATTCATTTAGCCAAGAAAAATTCTTGAGAACTTACATGTGAAGCAAGATGTGTAAATTCAGTTTTGGGCCTTGATGAATTAAGAATTCTGGTTCTGAAATAACTCTACGGCAGCTTTCTGTTTTCAGGGTGGCCACAAGGCCTTTGATGTTTTTTCTTTCTTCCCCTAGTTCTGGGGATCAGACCCAGCTCCTCATGGTATGCAAGCACCCTACCTGCATCTACACTGAAAACTTTTATATTATTAAGAGAGTAGTTAATTAATTTGGTGCTGATTAGATGTCTAGACCAAAACAAATGGTTAAGTTCTTATTTTAAAAATGAATAGTGTGCTTTGTAACTACTTAGATAACAGCATCATCTGTGAACCTAACTTTGACACAGCCCTCGAACCTGTGGCCTTGGCAAACGCAGCTCTTAGTGTGGGAGAAACTAAGAAGCCATCAGCTCAGGTTTCCCAAGGGAAGCTAAGCGAGCACTTGAGCAGTCCTTTGTTCTGGCTCCACGTTTCCTGACATGAACCTGCTGCCAGCTCCCTTCCAAGAACCTAGTTGGGCTGCACGCTTGGAGGATTATGACTATTATTTCTCTGAGGGGGAAACAGGGTGGATACAAAAGTATGGAGGGATGAAAGGAATACAGTGGAACATTTTAGCTTTTAAAGTAGGGTAACTTTTAGTGAGTCCAGACTATCGAAATCTCTTATGTTCACTCCAAGAGCCCTATTGAAATACTGACCATCATGGACAGACATTTTCTCTTGTCATTTCTAGGACAGAAGGTTAGGGAAGATTCTGGCCTTTCCTTCACCACTTCATGAGTTTAATAAAGATTATAAGGTCAGAGACATGCTGAGGAGCATCCCCCATTTGGTTATTGCTCTTTGTCTAGGAAAATCAGACTCAGCTGTGAATTGTGGACCAAGTGGTGCAGAACTCATTACTTTGAACAATGCCCTCCCTGCCTGCAAAGTGTGTTCTCTCTTCTGCTAGCAGGGGCTTATTCCGGGCTAGCTGTGGTCACAAGGAAAATCATTTAGACACAGTTAAGCAGGCACTCACTTGCTTGTCTTTGACACCCGTGACCATTTTTGTTTAGGGAGAAACCCAGTATTGCTGTGATAGGGTGTGCCAAATTAGAAGGGCATTTTAGGAAGCCCATGAAGAAGTTTACACAGCTTTTTGCTATTATCATCAAAGTTTCAGTCCTCTGTGCTTCAAAGTAGAAGAGGACGGGATGGATAAGAAGAAGGACCAAAAAAAAAAAAAGCTTTCCAGCTCTGCGTTCTGGATGCAGTGCTTAAGACTTGCAGTCATTACAGAGCAGAAAAGGATGACTCTGCCATATGTGCTGTGCACATTAGGAAGCCAAGGATCTCAGAGCTAACAAATGGCAGACCTGGGATAAAATACAGAGCTATTGATTTTTTTAAATCTTGTTGTTTCAGGAAATCTAGGGACAGCAGGCATCAAGCCCTTACTGTGGACTTGTTGTCCAGAGTCATAGCAGAGTGGTGAGCTGTTTCATATGCTTTTTATCTGATAGTGAGTAAAACTGACTACGTATATGTTCTGATAATATATTTGGTTCCAAACATGTATGCATTATGAAAACACATGTTTTGTTTATATATACACAAAGCAGTTCTTTAGTAACTTAGTAATTTTGGCATGATTGACATTTACAATGGGGGATTTTCCAGTAGGATCTTGTCTAGTGAATATATTAAAGCGTTTTAAAAGAAAAGGAAGAAACGGATATGTGACAAGGCATGGACTGTATGTCTCTACATCCCATAATGATCCAAAGAGGTTGTAGTTATTCCATGGTACTGATGAGACTCAGCAAAGTTGCTTTCTTGTCTATGATGTACATAAGCAGGGGAAGAGATTTGGAATTTGAGACCAGGTTTGTCCACCTCCGTGTTCCTTTATATCATGCTGCCACTCAGGAATTCAAGAGCACATTTTTGCAAAACGCAGTTGGTTTTATTTTCAAATTCTCCACTTCATGCAGAGTACAGACAGGCAGAAGGGTCTCTGCTCTGCAGTGAGTGGAGAAGCTTCGTTCTGCAGATTAGGAGGTTATGAGTTTGTGTTGGGTTCCAGAAAAACATTCAAGACCTTGTTTATAAACTATGTTGGCTGTTTGTTTAGAATTGAGTGATGTTTAGGTTCTTTTCTTCAGAGGTCTGTCCACATCAAAGCGACCCACTTATCACTTCTGGTCTGTTGTCATCCTGTGGTAGATCTAAGAGGACCCTTCACCAACTAAATGTCTGTTTTCTGACATGCCGAGACAGAAACCTTGGTTTCATCTTAGAGAATCTTCACCTGCTTCATTTTCTTGAAATCCTATTGTGAAACCTGCTGCAGGAATGAAGTATATGAGGTTTTACTAAAGTGTTTTTCAAATTTGGGATCAGAGGCACCTTGGATAGTTCTGAAGATGCCTGAAGTCAGACCAGAAGCTGGAGTTTTGGCAGTCCTAAAGTTCCCCTCCTATAGTGTGATCAGATTGGAAGGAGCCAATGGTAGAGTCACATTACTTTGAAACTTCTTTATCTCTACAAAAACTGAGGCTCAGGAACGCCCAGGCCCACGCAGCCTGTCAGGTCTGGGTTGGGGCTCGAATCTAAGTCAGTAGTACTCTAGTGTCCTTGATAACACAGCATCTGCCCTTTTCTCTGCTCCCTGTTGTCTGGTTCCAGTTAGTTCCCAGCCCTTCTCCTCATCCTCTTCTTTTTTTCTCAGGGACTCAAGTAGCCCAGGCTGACTTTGAATTCAAGATGTTGCTGAGAAGGGCCTTGGACTTCTGATCCTCTTGTCTCCTGAAACCTGGGATTGCCAGTGTGCACCTCTGTGCCTACTTTGAGCTATTTTCATTTTCTGTGGCTCATTCTACAACTCTTTTCCCTGAGGCTGGGTCTTTAGCAAGGAACTTAACTAACCTGTCCAGCTAGTCAGGTGCTGGGGCTCACCTGTAAAATTGCACTGGAAGTCTGGAAGGTCTAGTTTAGTGCTAGAGACTGTGAGTTACTGATTAACTAATGAAAGAGCGTGTGGTGGTTTCTTTTCATCAGTGTTCATTTCCTGTTGCTAGTCTACAAGATTCAAACATTCAAATTCAGCTTCCCATTTCCTTCTTCCTGCCTCTTGGATGGAATAAAGGTGCCGCTGGACCTCAGAACAGATCTCCATGGAGTGTTAATAAAATCTCTCCAAAATTACCCTGGGTGGAAACGTGGAAGATCTATACAGGGTTTTCAGGGGTCAGAATCCAGGAACAGAAGTTAAGTGAGTTTATTTGCTGGTAATTGTGTACAATTCAATTTTCTAGACATCCTGCTTTCCTTTGCCAACAGTTCTTTCTTAACTGTCAGTGGGACCGGAGGTATTGAAAAGAAAATACTATGCTTTCAAAAGAGATTTATTTATAGCAAAGGTAATGTGTTTATATAAGGAGTTAGGGTTATTGAAATAGTCTATTGATTTTTATTTCAATTTAAAGTTAATGGTTTCATATAGTCATTGATATTAGTAGGTGAAAAGTTAGGGTACAGGAAAAAAGTCTTTTCTTATATGCATATAAAATATCTCTGGACAGAAACAGAAGAGACTAGTAGAATGGCTTGCTGAGCGATAGCGGGATAGAAGGCAGGAACAAACTATTCATTGTATACCTTTTTCTGACTTTTGACTTTTAAAATTTTCAACTTAAAAATAATTCTTAGTTTTTCAATAATAAAGAAAAACATGCATCTGCCTCCTAGTCCTTAGTAGACATAAGAGGCTGGGAAGCAATTTTAATGAAAATGTGAAACAATTCTTATTCTTTTTGAAAATCTCATCAAAATTCATATTCGGTAAACTTTTTTCTTTCCTTTTTTGTTTCTTGAGACAAGGTCTTTTATGCAGCTCTGGGTACTCACTATGTGGTAGCCCAGGCTGGCCTGAAACTTGTGTCAGTCCTTCTGCTCCAGTCTTGGAAGGGCATAGGTTTCAGGTACAAATCACCATATTGGCCATTTTTCATAATTTTTAAAACTAGTGTACTCTCGAAGTTCTTGACACTGTCAGGAGGTTGTTTATTTTGTTTTGTTTGTTTATTTTTGTTCTTCTCTCTCTCAAAACCTGCCTGTTGGCTGCAGTTAGACTAAGTGGGCCACTGGCAGTCAGTGTTGTGAAGTTAGGAAGTCTCTTTTCTTGTCTTTTTATCTTATACTATTTCTTTTCCCACTATAGAGAGCTCTTGATCATTCCTGTATTTTCCTGAGCAGTATCTTGAATGGGTGTCATAGAAATGTTTTTAAAAGGAGGGGGGAAAAAAAAAAGAAACTACAAAACTTTTGCTTACAAATGCTTCATTCCGGACTACAGCTTTTCTAGATTTAAATAGCTTGAGAATTGGAAGCATTTGCTGTTTACTGAGTGAATCATTAAGAAACAGTGTTATCAGAAAGTTAGCACAAACTGTGTATAAGCTTCCCTTTCATTTGTCAAAAGAGAGAAATGTGAAATCTGTTATTTAGTGTCCAAGTTCTGGTCAAAGGCAGAAACTCAACAGTTCTCATCATTGTCCTGAAAAATTTGGTCCAGTGTTTTTTTCCTAACAGAATTCTTCTTGTTGCTCTGTTAATTTTCATTAATTAGGAAAGAACAGCGTTCTTTTTTTGAGTAGATCATACATTCCCATGTTATAGATTTTAAAAGATAATTTTTTTGATGGTGTCTTACTATGTACCCAGGAGAACCTTTGATCTCTTAAGCCTCCTGCCTCAGTTTCCTGGATGCTGAGATTCCAGGCCTCACTACAATATCCAGCTCTAAAAGAAACAATTTAAAGAGTTTTTAGTAAATGTCCTGTCCCATAACTTCAGCCCTTACAGCTAGTTCCTTTATAGACCAATAACATCATTTGGTTCTTTTGTATTTTTTTTCCAAAGGTTTAATTATTTTTCTTTATTTTTTAGATTTAACAATTTTATTTTATGTGTATGAATGTGTACCTGAGTGTATGTATTTATACCAGATCTGTGCCTGGTGCCCTTGTAGGTCAGAAAAAGGCATTGGTTCCCCCTGGAATTGGAGTTCTGCATGGTTTTAACCACCATGTGGATGATGGGAATTGAACTTGGATCCTTTGCAAGAGCAACAAGTGGTCTTAACCACTGAGCCATCTCTCCAGCACGGCATGGTATATTTTATATCTTTTTTTGTGCAGGTGGTCCGGCATGCTGGTGTACTTGCAATCCTGGTACTGAGGAGGTTGAAGTCAGAGCACTGTGACTTTGAAGCCACTCTGGGCAACTTTGAGAGATCTGTCTAAAGAAAAAAAAAAAAAAAAAACTGAAGTGATGACATACCATCCACACATTGTTTTTTTTCTTTTCTTTTAGTGCTGCTGGGGACTGCAGAAAAGGCCAGACATGTGGTCTGCAAGCACTCTACCACTGACCCATATACCCGGCTCTATTTTTGCATTTCACATTTTCCTTGTATTTTGTTTATCAAACCATATTAGCTTATATATAGCTTCCTTATTAAAAAAAACACAACCTATTTCTTTCTTTTAACATTAATTGTGTGTGTGTGTGTGTGTGTGTGTGTGTGTGTGTGTGTGTGAGTGTGTGTGTGTGTGTGTGTGTAGGGCAGGGGACAGCTTTGTGGAGTCAGTTTTCTCACCCACTATATGGGGCATAGGGACTGAACTCCGGTCATCAGGTCTGGTAGGAGGTGTCTTTATCCACTGAGCTATCATCTCCTTGGACCCTAACATTTCTTCATTTTCACTCTGTGCTTTTCTTCTCTCACCTTCTCTCTTCTTTCCAACAGGATCCCCTTCTGCTTTGATGTCCGTTGTTTTTGGAACCATTGGGTTTCCTTATGTTTGCCTGTCTAGACATGAGTTGGGAGTTATCTCTAGAGCATGAGCAACTTATCGGTGCCGACAGCACTGGAGAAAGTGGCATCCCTTCCCTTGTATTCGTTAACTGTTCATAGTCCCACAGTGAGGGGTGGGGCCTCATAAGCTCCTGCCCCTCGCATGATGAAATGATCATGGGCCCGATGTTGTGTAGGTCTTTGGAGGGACCCATAGCCATAGTGAGCCCGTGAGTGCAATGAATGTCATGTCTGTCATGTCCGGAAGACACTTTCCTAGCATGCCAACCCAACCTCTGGCCCTTACATTCTTTCTGTTCCCTCTCCTGAAGTGTTCCCTGGGCCTTGGAGAGGTGATTGGAAAATCCATTGACATTCAGGGCAATTACAGATGAATGAGAACTGCTGTGCTGTCCTTTTGTTACTTGTCTCTGGTTATTTGGTAGACCTTTTGCTCTTTCCTCTTATGCTATAGATATCCTTTGTGGTTAAAGAATTTTCTTGGTATGCTTTTCTTTTAAAAATATATTTTGTGCATTTTTTAACTACTTTTTGTTTTTTTGCTTTTACAATGACTCTTGTATAAAACAGCTTATAATAGGATATTCTAAGGAGATAATAAATTAACTTAGATCTCATTAAGAACTTGGTGGTGGCATGTACCTGTGATCCCAGTACCTGAGAGGTGAGGCCAACAGGATCAGGAGTTCGAGGTTATGCATAGTTACTTAATGAGTTTGAAGCCATCGTTGGCTACTTGAGGTTCTATCTCCAAACATGTAAATCAAGCCCAAATCAAAACCCCAAACAATACCCCAAAATAATCAAATCTTAACTTATTTATTTCACTCCTCCATCATTTTCTGGTTTTTGTATCAGACTGTATATATCATTTTAATATACTTTTTATATTATATATTACTTAACAAATTATTGTTGCTAATTTTTTAATAGTTTTATCTTTTTAAGAGATTTATTTATTTATTTATTGAGACAGAGTCTCTACAGAGCTCTGGCTGTCCTGGAACTCACTATGATATCACAGAGATATGCCTGTCTTTGCTTCCAAAGTGCTGGGATTAATGGTGTGCACCACCAAGCCCTGCAACATTTATCTTATTTTAAAATTATGTGCATGTGTTTGTGAGTGCCACTGGCCACAGACGCCATAGGTGTTTGATCTCCCTGGAGCTGGAACCATATGCAGCTGCGTACTACCCAAGTCTGGGGCTGGGAACTGAATGCAAGTCCTTTGAAGAACAGTATATGCTCTTAACTGCTGAGCCATCCTTCTATCCTTTTTTCTTTAAATTTTTATCCTAAGAATATCAATAATTTGTATGTATCATAATGTCGTTAAAATATTTTGCATTTGACTATGTACTTTTATTCTTTATTTTATTTTCGTTTTGTGGGGGACAAGGTCTTACCACGCTGCTTAGGCCTTTTTCAAACTCACATTATTGGCTTATCTTCTTGAGTGCTTGGATCATGAGCATGCGCTATCGCACCCAGCTTTGTTTTTGTTAGTTAGCAAAGCTAACTGTGTTTCTGGGGATTGAAGCTAGGGTCTTGCATATGCCAGGCAGTAACTGCACCCCTGAGCCACATCCTCTGCCCAGTATGTTCATTGCTTGCATTACTACGTAGTGTTCTTTCCTTCCAGCTCCCATAATCTCCTTTAGCATTTCTAGAAAAACAGGTTTGGAAGTTGTGGAAGTTTGGATAAGAATGCTCCCGTTGGCTCATATATTTAAATGCTTGGTCACCAGGAAGTGGCACGACTTGAAAGAATTACAAGGATTAAGAGGTGTGGCCTTGTTGGTGGAAGTGTGTCACTAGGGGTGGGCTTTTGGGTTTCAAAGGCCATGCTGAGCCCAGAATATCTCTCTCTCTCTCTGTATGTATGTATCAGGATATAGCTCTCTACTTCTCAAGCATCATGCCTTCCATGCCTGTTGCTAAGTTCCTCACCATGATGATAATGGACTGAGCATCTATACTCTAAACAAGTCCCAGTTAAATGCTTTATTTTATAAGAGTTGTCTCGGTAGTGGTGTTTATTCACAGTGATAGAGCAGTGACTCAGACAGCAGTGCTGGCCTTCTTCAGCCTTATCTGGAAGAGGTTTTTATGTCTGAAGGATGTCTTTGTTGGATAAAGTATTTACAGTTGGAAGAATCCCCCTTCCCACAAATTTAGCTCTTCGAACCTATCATTTCATTCTCTTCAGACCTCTGAGGTTTTAGCTGAGTCGTTGGCTGCCAGACTTCATGGAACTTCTACATATGATAGGTAGGTAGATAGATAGGTAGATAGGTAGATAGATGATAGATATAGAGATAGGTAGATAGATAGATAGGTAGATAGGTAGATAGATGATAGATATAGAGATAGATAGAGAAACTTCTTTTCCTGTTTCCAGGATTCTCTTTTGCCTTTGATTTTTGACATTTTGGTTACAGTATCTCTTAGTATATATAGTCTTATTGGTCTGCTTTGATTAGAGACTTCTGTCCTTTTCCTACCTGGATATTATATTTGAAAAAATTTGATTTGAAAAGTTTTATGTTAATATTCTTCTCCCTCTCCATTTCTTTCTCTTTCTTCCTCCTTTTCTCCTTCCCTCCCTTTTAAGACAGAGTCTCATTATGTCATCCTGGTTGATCTAGAATTTACTATGTACACCAAGATGGCCTCAAACTTATAAGACCACCCCGCCCCTGCCTTTTTGCCTCTCCAGTTCCTCGATTATAGCTGTGTACTGCCACACCTTGCTATCATTTCCTTTGGTCAGTGTCTCGGTTCTTTATCACCCTAACATTTCTCTTTAACTCTGAATATTTATTCATTGGGTACTGTCCCAATCAGTAAGCTGTCTTCATTCCTTTACCATTCTTCTTTCCTCTCAGATTTTATACTTTCAGGGAACCTGTGTCTGAGTTTACAGATTCCTTTCTTTTTTTTTTCTTTTTGCTTGGTCACTTCTGTTGTTTCATTTTTTCATTTGCTTCATTGTGTTTTTCAGTTCTTAAATGTTATTATTAAAAACGATTTAAATTTCTGTCAAATTTCTCATTTTAGTCATTTATTATTTTTCTAATTTCACTGAGTTATTTGTATTTTCTTGAAGTTCACTTAGTTTCTGGGTTTCCCTTTCGGGTAGTTCACATGTCTCCACTTCTTCAGCATTGGCTCCTGGTGTTTTACTTAGTTCAAACTTCCCTGATTGCTTTTAGTGCTTATGGCCATACACTAGTATCTACATGTTTAAAGAACTTATTTTGCCTATTAGAGATTCTGGGCAGGTTGTCTGGTGTGGTCTCGTATCTAGGCGTATTTCCTATGGGAGTCCTTCTACAGGCTGATGTGGTACAGGCTGGTCAGCAGGATTGGTTTTACATCTAGTCCTCAGGGTTGGAGCTGAAGCTCTGATTCAGTGGCTTGGTCCTGTACGTTGGACCAGGTTCATGTGGGTTGTCTTACAGCTTGAGTTCCTAGGGGCTTGTCTCGGCATTGGAGCAGTATAAGCCTAGTGTTATTGGGGTCCTTCCAGTGCTCGCTGGGGTCAATCTGCCAGGCTCGTTTATTGCATGGAACTGAATTTACTTGGTAAGTTTGGAGCCTGGAGTATCTGGGAACCAGCTTGCGTCATTGGCACAGAGTTTCAAATCAGAGGACCTTCTCAGATCTGAAAGTTAGTGGCACAGGCAAAGCCTAGCGCATGCTTCCTTTATCTTCTCCCATATGGAGGGTGCTTCCATGGTCTGCTGCCTAGGGTCTGGAGAAGGATGACATCACTAATGTGAAACTTCCTCCTACCCTCTTGAATGTGGCTTTTTTTACTTCTATGCTACACTCAGGTGCTGCAGTCTTTCATTTGGCTTGTTAGGTCTTAGGGAATTATTTTCATGCATTGATAGCTGTTTAAATTGATTTATTTGTGGTTAGGTATGTATTAGGAGCCATAGTCATTTAAATAACAAAACAGAACAAAACAAAACAAAAAACCTCTGTGTGTATGTTTGTGTGTGTAGTGTATGTGAACATGTTGATGCCAGGAGTTGACATCTAGTGTCTTCTATCACTCTCCACCTTATTTTTTGAGACAAGGTATCTCGTTGAACCCGGAATTCAGTGATTGGCTAGACTGACTGGCTGGTGAGCTCCAGGGATCCTCTCTTTGCCTCCTTCCAGCTCTGTGGTTACAGATGCTGTGCCACCACAACCAGCATTTTTACAGTGGTTCTGGAGATCTGAACTCATATTTGTTTGCTCAGCATGCACTTGACTAACGGAACCGTCTCCACAGCCCCTATTCTTTTCTCTTGATGTTTCTTTAATGGCAGGGCAGTTTCTACTTTATGGATGCCCTGTAATTTAGGTGGGTTTCCAATCATATACAAACAAATGCGGCGAATAACTTGCTATTGGCACAATTTTGCACAAGCCTAAGAGTGGCTATAAGATTTTTAGAAACAATATTGCTAAGTCTAGTGTATATATGTTCTGGCTAGTTTTATGTCAGTTGGACACAAACATCTGAGAGATGAGAACCTCAATTGAGAAAATGCCTCCATAAGACTGAGTTGTAGGCAAGCCTGTGGGGCATTTTTTTTTAAATTAGTAATTGCTGTTAGAAGGCCCAGCACACTGTGGATGGGGTCATCCCTGGGCTGATGGTCCTGGGTTCTATAAGAAAGCAAGCCGAGCAAGCCGTAGGTGCAGAGTCATAAACAGCACTCCCTCATGACTGCATCAGCTCCTGCCTCCAGGTTCCTGCCCTGCTTGAGTTCCTGCCTCCCTAAGTTGCTTTTCATGGTGTTTCATCACAGACATAATACCTCTAACTGAGACAATTTGTTTGTAACTTTGGTAAGGTTTGGTAAATTGGTCTCCACAGAGTCTGAGCAAGTTCTGTTCCTACGGGAAATGTATCACAAGTGATGATCTCTCCACAACACTTGGTGAAGCTTTAATTTTTTTTGGCTAATCTGATAGGTAAAAATTGATATCTGGTAGATGAATCTTGGTTTCTCCTATTTACTATAAGTTACTTGATAAATTTATTTTGTATATTGTTGAAGTTTTTTTTTTCTCTTTTCTTTTTTGCTGTGCTGGGAATTAAACCCAAGGTTTTGTGCACAGCAGATAAGGACTGCAACTCTGAGCCACACCCCTCTCCAACTAATTTCTTTACACATTCTTTACTATATCACATTGTATTTAATCAGCATATTAATAATATGCCTTGATAATTGGCATGGTCTGGATGTGGTTTGTCCATGGAGCCAAAACTCATGCTGAAATTTGATGGCTGTTGTGGCAGTGTTTCAAGTGAGGCTTTTAAGAGGTAATTAGATTATTAAGAGATTAGTATCATTCTTGTGGGACTAAGTTCTTGCTTTAGTCTTGTGGGGCAAAGGCAGTTACTGTAAGAGGAGAAGGTTACAAAGCCAGCCTGTCCTCCTTCCTTTGTGCCTTTTGCATGTGACTACTTGCCCTTCTGTTTTCTCTCTGGAGCCTCCAGTGGTGCCTTGATTTTAGACATCCCAGCTTCTAGAACTTTGATCCCAAGTAAACCCACTGAGCTTTCTTCCTGACTTCCTCCCTCCTTCCCTCCCTCTCTTCCTTCCCATCCCTAATCTTTATTTTTACTTTTTGTCTTGTCTCATGTATCCCAGGCTGGCCTCAAACTCGCTGATGGTGATCTTGAACTCCTGACCCTCCTGCCTTTTCTTTCCTAGTGCTAGGATTGTAGGCATGTGCCACCATGCCCAGCTTTTAAACTTTTATTCTTCATTAACTGCCGAACATAGGCCCAGGTTCTATGTTATGGCTACAGAAAATGGACTAAGATGACTTTTTCTCCTTGATAACTGACAATGAGTTTTAGAGCATCCATTATTTCTTTGTTTCGAAATGTTGGTCCTAATATGATCTTGTCTTTCTTCATTTAAACTTAGGGATGTGCTGTTATTTGAGTATAAGCTTCCACCTTTCAGGAACTCTTTTCCAGCTGCCTTCGCTCTTTTTTGTTAAACTATGATCTGCCTCATTTTCCATCCTTCATGTATGTTACCCTCTCATGTGCAAGTTTTATATACATTTTTGTAACCGATTCTCTCATCTGTACCATTGACATCTCAGTGGCTGAGACTGCATTCAGGCATCTCTCTCTTCTTCAGTGTCTATAGGCTCTGTTGTATGTCTAAGTGCATGCATACATGTGAATTATTTGATCCATAAGTCAATGGGACTCCCAAACACTCCCATTCTGGGGCACAAATAGAAGTATTTCTTTCACTTATCCTGCTAGATGGTTTGGAAGAGGAGAGATGCTGTTTGGCCTAGTTTCCAGAGCAAGGCATTCTCTTGCTGGGCTGAACTCCTCATTTCAGCCTGGAAGGTAGGGACACAGGCAACAATCTAACTTGCCCAGAAGATAAGCTCCATTTACTTACT
Organism: Cricetomys ansorgei; assembly: GCA_026225945.1. NCBI lineage: Eukaryota > Metazoa > Chordata > Mammalia > Rodentia > Nesomyidae > Cricetomys > Cricetomys ansorgei. Next base: position 26,689,639 of record JAMJFZ010000056.1, read on the forward strand.
GGTGAGCAAGGAAGTGGAGACGAGAAGGCAAGACGAATGGGAGGAATCTGAGGGGCCTGTCCTCTGGGGGAATTACCCTTTTCTGAGATTGAACATCTGGCGCCCTTACATATGCACATCTGCAGGAATAGGTTGGGAATAGTTGGCTTATTTATTTTGTGCGTTGGTGAATGTATGTGAGGTTTATGCACATGCATATGTATGGAGGCCAGAGGACACTGAGTATCCTGCTCTGTCACTCTCTATCTTGAACTCCTGAGAGTCATTCCTGATCTGGATGGAGCTAGGCTGGTAGCCAGCAAGTTCCAGGACCCCCTGGCTTGTCCTGCTCCTGCCACTGCTGGGGGAACAGCAGGTATGATCATGCTGTTTAACATTGGTGCTGGAATCTAAAACTCAGGTTCTTATGCGAGTGCAACACATGCTCTTACCCACTGAGCCATCTTTCCAGTCCTCAAACGATTACGTCAGAGACAATTAGTGTGAATCGAGGAAACTTTTAATGACAGAGCTACAGGTAAGTACAGGAAATAAGAACCAGAAAAATATTTTGTGTGTTACTAGTGACTTTAGATATGATCGAATATGTTAATATTGGGCTAGCATTCAAGACTAATGTCTACTAAGAATACAAAAATCTCATTACCAGTCATTGTTCCTTTGTGTGTTAGTTTTTCAATGTAGTCTTAATATTAAGTCCCTTTGTGTGCCCGCTTTTAAGATGAGGGCATGGATATGAGTGTAGGTAGGTGTAAGGACTATTAATCTGGGAGTCAGGTTTTCCTAATGACACTGCAGAACTACCAGTGTTCTCCTTTATATACTCTCTCTCTCTCCCCCCGCCTATTCTCACCCCTTTTTATTCAGAATTGCTCAGAGCTTCAGAATGAAATCTTTGAAGTTGTTATTTTTGATTGAATCCCAGCACTCTTGCTTGATAGCTGTAGGACCTTAGTTGATCTTAAATCTTTCAGTGTTTTAGTTTTTCTATCTATAAGGCATGGATGATAGTTATGTCTCACTTTTAGATAGTTGTAAAGACTAAATGAATAATATTTGTAAGATGCTTCCCATGATACCTGGCACAGGAAGAACTGAAGTGTGTCAGCAGTGATGACCGAGTGGCACATGTTGATGTTTGTGTAGGTGCTGATTTGGCTTCGAAACAACACAGCTCTGAGGCTCTGAGCATGCTCAGTTGGGTTCTGCTGCTAATTGTACTACCACTGTGGGGTATCCACCTGAGAAGACTACTCAGATATAGGTTTAAGCCAATAGAAAGTCTTTATTAGCTGATGGTGACTATATTGGGCTTTAGGGATCCAAGTTTAGCCCCGAACCCTTCTCAGGGTGAACTTTTAAGCACAAAAACCATGTTCTGGGTTGACATACTTCCATTAACAAGAACAGTTAGCCTGAAGTGGAACTACAGAAGCCAAAAAGCAAGATTAGTACATTTAGAGACTTTTCCAGAACTATGGAGTTTGATGATTGAGGTCTGTCTTTGTTTTGGTTTTAGCAGGCGTTGCTGTCTTTATGCTGAGTTTTATGGCTGTCATGGAATCAGTTGTGCTAAGGTCTGGGGGCCTGTTAACCCTGAAATAATTATACAATCCTAGGTAAAAATAGATCATTTAAGAAAATTCAATGACCAGTAACAAATTAATAAAAACCAGGCAATAGCTAAGTAAAGAGGAGCCAACTGAGTACTGATGTTGACCTTTGCCTTGAAGATGGTTGCCAAAAGGGGCCAGTGAAATGGCCCTGACAGTAAAGGCACCTGCCACTAAGTCCAGCAGCATGAGTTCAGTCTGTGAGAACCACATGCTGGGTCCTGCAAGTTGCTACATGCACAAATAAAAAGATAAATATATGTAATACAATTTTTTAAAAAGGTATTTGCCAAACAAACCTGGCAAATAATTTCAACATTAGTTCTCATGGCTGCAGGTGACAAAAAGACAAGGCCAGATGCATAAGAGAGGGTACGAAAGTGAGCTGAAAGCAAGAAACTAGAATGACCAGTCACGTTGAATAGAAAAAGCACAATGAAGCTTGAAATGAGAATAATAAAAGCAAGTAGGTTTAACAATAGAGAAATCCAAGTTGAACGAGGAATTAGCCAATGAATCTGAAGGAAATTTTAATTAAAGTTTCAGAATAAGAAGAGAGAGAAACCAAGACATTTAAAGAAAAAAATAATGCACGAGATTCCTGAAGTCATGAATTCTAATCAGGATAAGCAAAAAAAAAAAAAAAAAGGACAAAATATAATTAAACTGCAGAACATAAAAGATGAGGGTATGCAGAGCCAGAGAAACAAGGCAGCTTACCTGCGAGGGCATTAAAAGTTATCATGAGCTACAGCAGTGAACTGGAAGGCAGGAAAACCCTGCACTTCTTCCACCAAGAGAAACTGTCAGCTGAGAATCCTATTTCCATTAGATCCATCTTTAAAATACGAGGTCAAAATACAGACCTCTCAGGCTTATAGGAAGCTAGTGTGTTCCATAGATCATTACTAAAGAAGGCTCGCATCAAGTGGAAGAAAATAATGCCCAAAAGGAGGATTCAGAAAGAAATACCAGAGAAGAGAATGGAGGTGTGCTATGGAGGGCAAGGTGCAACTGGAGATAGTGATTTCAGTGTCAAAAGGTCACATGTTTTCTTTCATTTGTGATCCCCAAACTTCACAGATGCATAAAGTCATACATGAATAGATGACAAGAAAGCAGGAGTGAAACTACCTAGGACAACAGAAGAGACTTGGGCCAGGGGAGGGGAGAGAGGAGGAATGGGAGGATAGTGGAGTATGGTGGTTTGGCTCAAAGTACATTATACACTTGTGTTAATGTAATGGTCTATGTAATCCTGTATAATAGAAAGAGACAGAAGAAAAGACTTCTGGAAAGTGGAGAAAGGGAGAAGTAATGGAGATTGACAAAGGGGAGAGAGAATTTGTGAGTAACAGCACACGTCAGCTGCAGAAGATAACGATGCGACTTCAGTGAGAAATAGTGACATGATTTGGAAAAGCCAATGCAGTTGTTATGGTCTAAGGTTTGTTTTTTTTAAACATAATACTTTTATTGATAATTTGAGTTTCATACAAAGTATCTTGATAATGCCCTCTCCCATTCCTCCCTGCTCCAGCATCTCATCCCTGTGCCCTCAAAAGAAAGAAAGAAAGAAAAGAAAATTAAGTCAAGGTTGTGTGGCCAGAACATGGATGGTGGGCTTCACCACGGTCTTTGGAGGCAGAAGGCTCCCTAATTGTGTACTTTGTCCTGGCCCACACTAACCCAAGATGAAGCATGACAGAGTTCGTTGAATGGTTTGGGAGGAGGGTAAAGATTCTGATTATTTAGATGTTGATAAATGCATGTTAAACTTTAGCAAAAGGATAGCTTCTTAGGTAGCAGAGGTTAGAAGAAATGAGAAACTTAACCTTGAGGAAATCAAGAGGAGATGGTAATATGGAAAATAAAAATTATAGGCCAGACCTCTTTAGGAACATTCATGTAAAAATCTGCAAATTGTGTAAGGTGTAACAAAGTGATTCAGTCTAACTGGGTTGGATTTATTTTGGAAATGTTTTGGGGTTAGAAAATTCACATTAACAGATTAACAAAGAAATATTCCAGAATCACATTATTAGATGCAGAGGCAGTATAATTAATATCAAATCCTGCAAAAAGTAAAAAAATCAGAAAAGACCTTTCTTGATATTTGAAAAAAATTATAAATAACTTACAGTAGAAATTAAAGTACTTTGTTAGCATGATGATCACTTTTCTACACAATATATAATTACATAATTAGTGGAGTATTGTATCTTATTTTTCCCACATAACATTATTTCATGAACATTTTCGTACAAATTTACAAGTTCTTTGCAAACATAATTGATAATATCCACACAGCAATCTATGCTTATTGGGTTGAATATTTAGTGTTCTAAATTTTTTGTGTCATAAAAAAATGGTGTGGTCAATATTGGCAATGCTCCAATATTTGTAAAGTTTTACTTGAGCATGCATAAAATAATATGGGATAAATAATTTCACAATATACAGTGGGGAGAAAGCCCTTAAACTACGCAGGTCAGAATTCTGTGAGCTATAGTATTGTTTGAGCTGGGTATACTGCAATTATTAAATAATAGTTATTTCTATTGTTTCTTCTTTTTCGAAAAAAAAAAAAAAACCGAAAGGAATTTTCAAACTTAAAAAAGAAAAGTTACAGTGAGTCTGGGATGTAGCTCAGTATAGACTGCTTGCCTAAGACACACAAGGCCCTGGGTTTAATCCCCAGTACTGTCTGAAATGTCTTTGTCTATTTCTTTTGAATATGAACATGAATTATTGAAACAAAAGGTATTTTTTTTTTCAAGCTATACTTACTTAGAATGTGTTTGTGCACGCACGCACACACTTGTGCTGGGGTGTGTATGCCACAGGACACATGTGGCAGTCAGAGGAAAGCCTTGTGAAGTTGGATTTCTCCTTCCGCCTTTACATGAATTCAGAAATGTGCTATCAGGTGTGTATGGTAAAAAGTGGTAAAAACACCTTCAGCTACCGAGCCGTCTTTCTAGCCAACTTGTTCTATTTTAAACCAGTTCTTTCCATGGTAGCGTCCACATGTCCTAGGAGAGTTGAGTGAATCTCATTGCCCAGGTAGGTCAGAGCATGTGAAGCCCCTGATTGCTTTAAAGAAAACACACCAGAAATTTGAAACGTTTCTCGAAATGTTTCCCGGGAGCCTTAAAAAAATGAACAAAGTCCCCCTTTATTTATTTCACTTGGTATACCTAGCTGAGAGGGGAGGCGCTGTGGAAGTAAGCTGTTTGAAGAGCTTTTGAACAATCTCCTAGGTGGTGCTTAGAAACCAATGGGAAGGGAATGAGAGGGTTTGCAGGTGGCTTGGAGATCCCACCGGCAGGACTGACCTTGAACTGCACTCTACCCCTCCCACACCTCTGCGCAATCTTGATTGCCTTAAACGTAATGGAGAACCAAGAGAGGCGCAGGATTCTTTGAAACCTTAGCTTTTCACTGGACTTTGTTTGAATCCTCAGATTTTGGCACTATGTGGGCACAGCAACACTCAAGCATGTGTCCCGCCAGGCTGTGAGGTGCAGGATGGAGTTTAAAGATCCCTTTTCCCAGGCCTTCCTATTTTGAATGCTTGCCTTATGATCACTAACGTCAGAGGCTATTAATTTTGCCTTTTATCTCCCAGCTAGGCTCGATGAGAAGTACAGTCAGTACCTTTCCATCAGAATTCTATGGTCTGTCAAGGTTATTTGAATTTATAATTACAGATGAATGGATTGAGAGACTAGGGAGGATTTGCTTAATGCTGAGTGAAGGCCTCCAGAGGGCACGTCATTTACTGCTCGGCCTGAAAGCCCTCCTTTCTTCCTTCCCTCCCTCCCTCCCTTCTTGCGTTCTTTTTTTTTCTTCCCTTTTATGCAAATAAGACACAAGGTTATGGAGACACTAGCCCGAGCTAACCCAGAGGTTAGCCATAGCCAGGTGTCTTCTGCTGTCTCTGGATTCTTTATCACAACCAAATAACTAGTTACTTGTTTTCCAAAAATGGGGCAAGCTTAGGTATTGCATTTTAATTTCTGCCTAAAGCCTCCTGTCCTATTATTAGCAATTTGAAGAAGACATGAGTTTGAGACTGTTTTTATAATAAGGTCTGGCTAGTAAACTTGTCTTTGTAGCCCACATTCACTTAAATTTCATTTTAAACAGCATTTCATCATCTTATACCCACATAGCTCACACTTTGCTTATCTTCCTCAGATACACTATAAGGACTCTTGGCTGGAGGGCTAAATATACATTTTAAAATAAGTAACATTTCATGTAGCCATTTCTTTCCCTTTCTTCTTGGTCTGTGATGAGGCAGGTGGAATAGCAGAGGTTGGAAAAAGTAAGTGTTTTGTCTGTCATCTGTAGGGAGACCCTCAGCGATTTCCACAGGGACATAGAATGTCATGGAGTAACGACACTGTGTCCCAGAATGGTCTGTGTCTTATGCAAATAAGACACAAGGTTTTGGAGATATTAGCCTGAGCTAACCCAGATACTAACCCTAGCCAGGTGTTTTCTGCTGCCTCTGGATTATTTACCACAGCCAATTAACTAGTTACTCCTTTTCCAAAAATGGAGCAAGCAGAATCAGAAGATGTTGGTTTGCATCTCATTGGTTCCTATTATTCTCTTGGAACTCTAGCTCAAAAATGTGTGACTGACAGGGCTATTGTGAGGGTCATTAAAAAAATAGATACCGAGGGAAATGTATAAATCTGTGGGTTTTTCCTGGATGCAGAGTTCCCGAGGGACTGAGTAGCAGACAGAGTCACTAGTCCAAGAAATGGACTCTGGGGATTAATTCCTCGTGGTGCAAATCCGTTTATTGTGGAGGGAAACAGGTTTTTTATGGAGAAGATAGGGCAGTGCACAGGGAGAAGCCCAAAAGCATTGTTCTATGCTTACTAGACATTTTAATCAGCCACCTAAAGCTTGTTAATTGGAGTGGGAGGGGTAAGGTCAGTGAAGGCCCAATCATCTAATAGTTTGTATGGGAAGACTCTAGCCTATCCATATAGCCGATGCTGGTGAACAAGGTATCTGCAAAGACAGAGGAAGTGGAAGCATGGCCTCGGCAGGGGTTTCCCTGAGTTTGGGTGCCACCGGTATGCCAGGAACTGCCATTTTAAAGGGCCACAAGATTTTCCACAGGCCAGGGCACGCACCTCTCCACGAGTACCAATGTCCGCCTTTCTCTCCTGTCATCCAGATCCCTTCAACTCCAACATAAATCATTAAATGATTTGCAAATATATAGTTTTAAAAATGTAGAGGAATGGGATAGGCGGTGTTATTTTTATGGAAGAACGATGTCCAAGGACAATAGCTGTGGTTTTAGGAGTCACAGAAGAAAAGGAGGTAGAGATGTTAGTCAAAGTATAAGAGACAATCCATCCACTTTAGGGAAAAATATATTTATATTCATATATATATGTGTATATGTATATACATACATATTATATATATATATATATATATATATATATATATATATATATATATATATATATGAATGATCTGGAGAGATGGCACAGTGGTTAAGAGTACTGGTTGCTCTTCTAGAACACCTGGATTTGATCTCTAGCACCCACATGGCAGCTCACAACCGTCTGTAATTTTAGTTCCAGGGAACCCAACACCCACCTCTGGCTTCCACAGGCCGTCAGACAGAACGTGGGTCCCAGGGATTGACCTTAGGTCATCGGGTTTGGCAGCCTGTACGTTATATGTTGAGCCATCTTACTATCCACTTAAAGAAATGTCTACTCCTCGCCCCAACATTCTCTTTTACGAGCTTGTGAACTAGAGAAGTTTGTCTTATAAGCCGTTTTTGTGGCTGGAACAGATCTGCAATGTTGTGTAAAATGTGTTAAAACAATATTGTAAATGTGCCAAACACTTAAAGACAGCTTAAGAAATTCTGAAGCTAATTCTGAAGCTAAAGATAAGGTTTTGCTTTGGTTAAATGTACCCACAAATGGTGTGGGGAACACGTTCTGGTAAGCCAGTGGTTCTCAACCTTCCTAGTGTTGTGACCCTTTAATAGAGTTCTTTGTGTTGTGGTGACCCCCAACCATAAAATTACCCTCATTGCTGCTTCATATCTGTAATTTTGCTAGTTATGACTCATAATGTAAATATCTGATATAAAAATATGATGATCTTAGATGACCCCTGTGAAAGGGTCTTTTGACTGCCAAAGGGGTCCTGACCCATAGGTTGAGAACTGCTGCTTTAGTTAATAGTAGCCCTGCTTCTTCTAAATCTATTTTGAGCTAAAGATCTGTGTGTGTGTGTGTGTGTGTGTGTGTGTGTGTCTGTGTGTATGTATGTGTGCCCGCGTGTGCATGTGAGGCAGGTTTCTTACTGGCCTGGAGCTTACTGAATAGACTAGGTTAGCTGGCCAGTAAACCCAGATATCCTCTTTCCCAGATCTGGGATTGCAAGTGTTTTGCCACAAACACCTGATTTTTTTTTTTTTTTAAATGTGTGTTCTGGGCCAAGTGGTGGTGGTGTACACCTTTAATCCCACTACTGGAGGTGAGAGGGTGAGGGGTGCAGAGGCAGGTGGATCTCTGTGAGTTCTAGGCCAGCCTGGTCTACAGGGTTCCTCAGGACTGAACTCAGGACCTCATGCTTGGACAACAAGCACTTCACCCTTAAGACTTGAAGACCTGGCTATGGTCATGTATTCTCATGTCAACCCATGTGAGTCATTACAACAAAATGTCATTTACAAATAATAGAAATTCATTTCTTAAGCTTCTGGAGGCTAGGAGTTCCAAGATCAAGTCAGACTTGGTGTTTAGTGAGGGCCCTCTTTTGGTTGCAGACTGCTGACTTCTTTCTGTATCTTCACATGGTGGATGTAGTGAGCTAGCTCTTATGTTAGATTTCTGCCTTACATAAAAGGCAGAAATCCTAGGGAGAGTAGTGTTAGTCCTGAACCCATCTCCCACATAATCCAAGATGGCGATGGTCACAAAAGAGCGGCCAGATGTGTAAGTTCCAGCCTCACACACAAAGGACCATTTCCCAGAAACCCCTCCACCCCTCACCCCCTCTAAAAGTCCATATCTCCTCCTCTCCCTTGTCCTTCTTCCAACCAATCGGAGACTACAACCCCAACCCTTTTCTGACTGTACCTCCCATTCTTCCCTTCCTGCCTAGGAGTCTTTAAAACCCACCATTTGCCCATGGACCACGTTTGTCTCTGCTCTAGCCAGAGGCAGTTCTTTGTCTCCCTGGTGCAAACATCCCTCATCCTCTTCTCAGAGCTCCTTGCCCTCTGATCTTCTGGATGAGATAAATCTCAAACCTTTGTGCTAAGAATCTCATGTCTGGGTGTGTTCTGTCCCAACTCCCAAGAATTTCAGCTAGAACATCAGGGCTTCATTTCCTGAAATCATCATCATTTAACAATCTCAGCATACGAATTTGGGGAACACGAATGTAGAGATCACAGTACTTATCTGTGACTGGAATAGTTTAAGTTGGGCTTCATTACAACTCGATGGCTAAATCCTCTCAGGCTGAAGAGAGGGAATCAAATAAAAGATGTTTACTTTTTTGAGGCTGCTCTTAGTTGTCAGTTTGACACATCTGGGAACTTCAACCAAGGAAGTACCTCTATCAGATTGGCCTATGGGCATGCCTGTGGGCATTTTCTTGATTGCTAATTGGTGGAAGGCCTAGCCTCTGTGGGTAGTGTCACCCCTAGGCAAGTGGCCCAGGGTTTTTATAAGGAAGCTGGCTAGCTGAGCAAAAACAATCCAGTAAGCAACATTTTTCTGTACCTCTGCTTCAGTTCCTATCTCCAGGTTCCTGCCTTGACTTCTCTCCATGGTGGACTATAGCAGTGGTTCTCAACCTGTGGTTCACGACCCCTTTGGGTATCGAATGACCCTTTCACAGGTATTGCCTAAGATCATCTGCATATCAGATGTTTACATTACAATTCATAACAGTAGCAAAATTATAGTTATGAAGTGGCAACAAAAATAATTTTATGGTTGGAGGTCATTATAGTATGAGGAACTGTATTAAAGGATCATAGCATAGGAAGTTTGAGAATAACTGGACTATAGAGTACAAGCTAAAATAAACCCTTCCCTCCCCAAGTTGGTTTAAGTCAGTGTTTCATCACAGCTATAGAGAAGTAGGTTAGGGCATTTTACATTTTCCTATCTTGGAAGATTTAGCATCAGTTTCAATTGGTTTTACTGTTAGGAAGGAGTCATAAGTTCTTAGCTATAATCCTTGTGAAATTGTAGGACACATCACACACACACACAGACACACATTTTATTTGTATTTTTGATTACTCACTGTGTACTCCAGGCTGACCTGAACACAGTATCCTCCAGCCTCAACCTTCCAAGTGCTGGGATTACAGGCAAGAACCGTCATGCCTGGCTATAGGATATATTTGAAACCCTCACATTGTGTAACAGCCTGACTCCTTATGGCCTATCACTGTTAGAAACTTGTGTCTGGGATCTGAAGATATGATTGAAGGTTGTATTTTGCCTTTTCCTGGCAGCATAAACAAATCTCTCTAATAGCATCTTTTCTTCTTTGGTGTGGTGGAAAGAGATAACAGTATCTGTCTCAGAAGATTAATAAGGCCTGGATGAGAGCCCCGCACTTGTACCTGTTTTGCTAACTATAAACACCTTAGGATTTTCTTAGGCTTTTGCGACCTTCTTCCTTGGATCAACAATGAGCATAGGGGGCAAAATTTAATAATAACCAATAAAACCACTAAACTGACTTAGCTAGGAAAAAAACGTGTGTGAATATATAGATAGAGTCTTCTTTTTAATTCCATGTAAATTAGCGTGTTTATACTGTTAAGTGACAAGTACACTTTTCATAAGTGAGAGGTACTACCGTGAGTTATTAAAATTATTTTCTTGGAAAAAGGTAGTGTCCTTAAAAATATAGAGGGAGGACTTCAAAATTGTATATTTAGAGAAAACGCTAGAATGATAAATATTCTTAAAAGTAGGAGAGGGCACGCCACGAGGGAAGGGGACGAGGACGGGAAAGAAAGCGTGAATTTCAGTACTGTCCGCTTTTCAGTTTTTGAAAAATTCATTGCGTGTTTAATTCTTTTTTTCCTTATTTACCTGTGGTGCTAGGTACTACTTCTAGTACTAGGTCCTGTACTTCTAAGCACACGTTCTATTTATGAGCTCCGCTCTCAGCACTTAATTATTTATATAACTAAACATACTTTGAGAAGGCCATCTTTATCATATGAAAGGTTGATTTTGGAGGACAAAGGTAGGGTTGTTTCTGTAGTCAGCTCTTCTCTATCTTGTTTCTCAGTGGTTCCACATGGTGTTGTGACTCCCTTGGCCTTAAGGAACAGGAAGATTATCCTGAACTTGTAGGGATAAAGTCAAAAGCAGACCGGGAGTCCAGGCTTGTGTAGAGCCGCAGGAGAGGCTGACAGGTCAAATGTAGATAAGATCCCTTTGTGGAAGGCTCAGGAGAAACTGTGACCAGAACTCCAGGAGCCTTCTCTAGCTTTCCCAGTGACAGACAATACTGTGACAGCTTTTTTTTTTTTTTTTTTTTTTTTTTTTTTTTTTACTGAGCCACTTACTTGATCCTGGGATGCATTTACAAAACTCTAGGTTGTGACAACAGGAAGATGACAAAACTGTCTTCCACCTGTGGGCTCTGCTCCCTACCAGCCTTGCTTGTTTCTTCTCTAGCTTTGTTGTGTGAACAGAAAGGAGAGTGGAATTCTGAAAAGTCACTTGAGCCAAATCTTGTGAACAAAGGGGGCCTTGTTCAGGGTTATGCACATCGGCTTTTGCAGTTTAATTCATCAGCTTGGATCTCTGCTCTTCAAGTCCTTGGTCTCTGCAGTGGTGGGGATCTCAGGAGGTGCTGCGAGTTCACTGTGCTCCAGGCCTGGCCTTGCTCCAGTTACATCTGCAAGCCTGGTGAATCCGGGGATCAATGGCTCTAAATAAATTGCTGCAATAAACCAAAAGAAGGCAAGCTAATTTTGCCATGGTTTGGGCGTTTCTGTACTCGTTATGGACATTGTAATAATTTCTAACATTTCGTGAGTTGGTCTCATAACCCACCAGGATGGCACCAACACAAAATTCAGGAGTTGAGAATGATAGCCCACTTGCTAGTGAAAGTTAGGGAAACTTAACCAGGACTGACTGGTTTGCATCCCGGTGGAGTACAATTGAGTTCAGAGCACATAAACCAGTCCTGAAACTTGCTTATAGATAGATTTATTTGTTCAGCAGACAGCAGTAACTGACTCTGAAATGGTGCTACTGGAAAGAGTTATTGTTTTGGTATTCAAAAAAACAAAAAAGACATTCAAGTCCTGAGCAGATTTGTGGGAAATTTGTTAGGGCCTAGAGGAGTCCAGGTCCAAATTGTAGCCCCATGTGTTGCCCCTAATGCTAGGCAACTAATGGTGTTGTGCTGCCAGTGTGAGCGTGTGGCTGCCGTTTTCTTCATTTTTGTCTCATTCTTTTCCTCTTGACAGGGCAATTTGGTTTTGATGCTGTGCCAGCAATCCGCCAACAATGAGCTACTGGAATATGGAGAAAAGGAACTGTGTGCAGTACTGCAGGCATTTTCTGGTGGACAACAGTGTGTTTCATGGTGAGCTGTCTGTTGTTTCTATGTAGTTGGAACTCTCCTTTGGTTTCTGACAGTACTTTTATTGTACTTTTCTCGATGCAAATATGGTCTAATTGTTGGATTGAACCAAGAACTTGAGTTAGTTTGTTTATGGTTAATTATCTTAAAATTCCAACTGGACCCATGACCCAAAGTTCTTAGCAGTGTGAACCACCTCAACCACAGCAATGGTGTCCTCTTCCCCCCCCTCCCCTCTTTCTCTCCTTCCTTCCCTTTCAGCCTTTCTATTCCTGTTGACTCCAGTAACATACCTTTCTGATGTTTGTAACTATTTGGGGCTCACCATTCAGTGCTTATTACCAGAATGGTGTGTGCCTTTCAAATTCAGATGTTAAAGTGTGCTGTCTGTCCTAGAAACTCGTTAAAAGAAGTCCACTCACTTAATATTGCTAACCTTTGGGGTTTGAAGACTTAACGAGTATATCACACCACAAGAAAACAAAACAGAGCAGTTTGCCACACTTCAGCATGTCTGCTGGCTGGATTACTGGAGCAGAATCAGAGAGTAATCAATGTTAGTCATTTTCATGGCAAATAAGAATGATCTTAAACCACTGCTTTTAACCCAGCTGACAGCTGCTTGTTTAGTGGCTCATAGTCTGGGATAAGCTTTGTCTATCCTGTTGTTAGGATTCCCAAGGGAGAAATTTATTCGTGAGCAGATTTCTGGAGCACTGGAATTTGTGGAGCAGTGTCCATCAGAAGCCCAAGGAGTCAGAGAGAGAAGTAGAGAGGTTTCATGAGACCTAGGCAGTGTTTAATTAAACATCCTATCTTTTGTTTTCAAACTTTCTATGCCTGGGTTTCTTCTTCATTTTGGTGACAGATTTAAAGTGTATTCTTACCTTAAAATTCTTACCTTAAAATCTGTGACAAGTGTAACTTCACACACTGGGTCCAGTAGTTGTATGGTACTTTTCTCCAGATTGCTTTGTGACCTGGCAGAGGGTGACTTTATTTTCCAGGTAAAGAAAGGAAGTGGAGGTGAAATGACTGAGGTTGACACAATTTTCACCCAGCTAGCCCCTAAATCTCAGCCTGTCTTTCTAGACTGACTCTCTGGATATTGTCATGGTAAAGACATGGACGGGCCTTAGGCTATTACTGCAGAAGTGAAGTTCTCTCCTGCTTGCCTCTGAGTTTCATCTTAGAGTCCTGTTGACTGCTTTGTGTGCACGCTCACATTGCTGGTTGTATGGTATTTTCTGTTAAGATTTACTTGTCTCAAGAGATAGAGTTTCACTGTATTGCCCAAGGTTTGCCCTGAACTCCTGGGCTCAAGTGATCCTCCTACCTCAGCCTCCCAGGAAGCTAGAATTACAGATATGATCACCACACCCGGATAATTTCATTTGCTTTTTTAAAAAAGAATACACAGAGAGATCAAAGAAACATGAGCTAGAAGCTTTAGCTTTACATCTGTTTTCCAAGCTCTAGTTATGCCAATGTCAACACAGTTCGTATTGAAATGCTATATATTCATTGCTTTTCTCCTTATTTCAAATGTCTTCATCCAGGGAGCGAAAAGGCAGTTACGACTTAAATACAATTCTGATGTGTTTTGATAGTCATATTCCAGTTGTCGTATTACTATATCATGGTCTGTATCAGTTATTTATCTTATACTTAAAGGAAGGATTTTCTTTGGCTCACAGTTTGAGGGTACAGTCCATCATGTCGGGGAAGCATGGTGTCAGGAAAGGTTTAAGGAGGCAGGAGCATAAGGCAGCTGGTCACATTACCTCCACATCAAGAAGCAGCGCTTGTGCCTAGCTTGTTTTCTCTTTCTCCCATTTTTTTTCAGGCCGGAGCTCCAATGGATAGGATGTTAAATCCATGTTTAGGGTGAATCTTTCCTCCTTAGTTAAACTTCTCTGAAACTTTCTCACAGTCACATCCAAAGGTGTATCTCCTAGGTGACTCTAAGCAGTCAAGTTGACAATGGCAGCTAGCCATCACAGGGAACTCTGTGTGCAGGGCTTGATAACGAGCCTTTTGAAAACCTTTGTAATAGTTCAGCCCATTTTGTGGATAGAAGAACTAAAGCTTGGAGGTTTTGCTGTGGAGATTTGATATTCAAACTTTGATCTTCAAGATTCCACAACCCCAATGTACCTGTCCTTTTCAGGCTATCATTTCATTTTGAGAGATGAGTTCTAGGTACACTGCCCCAGTTCTTGAGAGGTTTGAATTCCATCAGGAGTCTTTGCTCTGTCATTAGTCAGTAGAGGGTGAACTTGAACAAATTAAACAATCGCCCAGGCGTATAATTCTCCCCTGTGTGAAATAAGCATGCTGGTCTCGATAGGTTTGAAGTTTTTTTCTAGTCTTTGATTTCTTTGAAGCATCTCTGAAGGTTGCAATTTTTACATTTTTGTGAGTGACTTTTCACCAAACGTAAGATACACAAGGGGGCAGTGTAGCACTTAAAATGTGATTCAGTTATGTTTCACAGTTCAAGAATTACTTCTCAAAGGATTTAGAGATATTAAATCCTGTCAAGATTAAGAGGATCAAAGCCAGTTAGAACCATGATTCTGTTCATTTGTAATGCAAGTAGTAGCTTTAAGAACTGATTTCTGATAGAGTAAGGCATCATTTTGGGTTTCTTTGCCTGAAGAGATTCAGTGATTGAGGACTGAAAGGCACTCTGTTTCTCTGCTGTGGGAACTTAACACTTGGCTAGGGTAGCAACAGTGAACTTAGCAAGCTTCTTGGTCTGTGTGGGACTCAACGCTTGCAAGGTAGGGACAGTGAACTCAGTGAGCATGTTGGTCTGTTTCATGTTATGAAGGTGCTAGTAATAATATTTGGGGGATTCCAGAACATGGAGAGAGAAAGCCATGACAAAATGTGGAGAAATGTTCATTTGGAGGGAGGGGCTTCTAGAACAGGTGGGCTTCCTAATCAACGTTTGCTTCCCAACTCAGCTTCTTATTTATGTTGGTGGCAGTCCTTACCTAACCAAGTAAACCCAGATAAAGAGAGAAAAAACCCTTTACACCAAAAACAAAAAAGCTCCATTCTTCACATACGGTAGACTTTTGAATGTGCCCACTTGAATGAGCAAATGTATTAACATTTCTTTTTACACAGACTTGAGCAGTGTTCCCAGGAGATAAGAACTCCATTAAAATGAGGACTCTGCACTCAGTCTGAATAAAAGTTAAAAATGTAACATCTGTTCATAAAGATGTGTTCATAAAGCACATCCTACACTCATTTCCTGGTTATAGTGGTAATACATTCTCATTGGAATCAATTTAGAATAATTATAGCCCAAATAGAAGAGACTGCTTAATCCAATGAACATACTCTGATCTGAATTTTATCTGTTGTGCTGATTGACTTCTGTCAACCTGATATGAACTGGAGTCACCTGGGAAGGTGAGGAATTACTTCCCACAGACTGGCCTGTGGGAGTGTCTATAGGGCATGATTGACAGGGGAGGGCCCAGCCTACCATACTGGCCCTGTCATTATTGGGCAGGTAGAAGCTAAGGAGCTGAACAAGCCAGTAAACAGTATTCCCCATAGTTTCTGATTCGTGGTTCCTGCTCGCAGGTTTCTGTCTTGAGTTCCTGCCTTGGCTTCCCTCAGTGATGGACTGCGACATGGAAGTTAAGTCAAATAAGCCCTTCTTACCCAGAGCTGCTTTTGGTCATAGTGTTTGTCCCAGCAACAGAAACCAAATCAGAACTCTGTCCTTTTATCTTTGTAAGGCTGTTGGTGCAGGAGTGAGATAGCTGGAAAATGGCCAGTGTCTGCCTGCTGAGAGTTGCTGGTAGATTAGATTAGTTCTATGGTCAATTATAAGAAAAACTTGGTTAAGAATTAAGAATTTCTCTGTCCTCACTCTCTTTTGTCCTCATTATTTATGTGTGTGTGTGTGTGTGTGTGTGTGTGTGTGTGTATCCTCTCAGAGGCCAGTAAGAGCCTGGAGCAGGAGTTGCAGGCTGTTGTGAGCCACCTGAAATGGATACTTGGAATAGAGCTCTGGTCCTGTAGAAGAACAGCAATCAAGCATGCCTTCTGTGAATTACATAGCTAGATTTATTTACACTGGTTTCTTTCCCCATCCGAGATTCATTATAGGTGTTCACAAGGAAAGAGTGTCTTCCAGGCATGACAGGGTTAATGCATATGAACTCAGAGACATAACAAGCAAAATTCAAGCTAGACAAAATCCTAGCATGGAGAAGAGGGGCCAGACAAAAAGTCCATCTCTATCCAGAAGCTATTTGCAATCGGTACCTATTTGGAAAGGGAAAATTAGGTTTTTCATTGGAGTTACATGGGGTATACCAACTACACTTCAGGGCAGGCTCCTTACCAGGAATAGTTGACCAACCCAAAAGGACTTTTTTTGTGTGTGTGCTTTCTGTTTTGTTTTGGTGTTTTGTTTTTTTTTTTTTTTTTTTTTTTTTTGTCTTTCTGTTTTTTAATTTTGACTTTTTTTTCTTTTGGGGGGAACATGAAGTTAGCTGGGTAGGGAAGTGGTGGGAAGGATCTAGGGAAAGTTGGGAGAGGGGAAAGAGTATCAAAAATATATTACATGAAAAATTTTTCAAATAGTAAAGAATTGCCAGTAACATCATCAGGTTTAAATAATCAAAAAAACAAAAAACAAAAACAAAAAGAACAGCGAGGCTATACTTACAAAGTACAACATGGTACATGGATTGAGAACACAAACCAAATAGGAACAGGAAATACAATTATATTACAGAGATTGACTGATGTGGTCTGCTGCATTGACCTTGGGCATTCTGTAAATAAAGAAGATCATTAGAGGTAGACAAGAACCTGGTGGAACATAACTTTGGGCCAGATACTCTTTTGATTCCCTGACCTATTAGGGAGATGTAGGGTGAGGGCTGAAGAGGTGCTCCCTAACCCAGTGAGCACCCAGAAATGGGTCTGAAGAGCTGGCAGGCTTCTCTAACCTCGAACTGGGAACCAGGTCTGGGACCAGGCTGAAGCACATCATTGGCGGAAATGCGGAGCAACGGGAGTGCTGGGCCCTAAACGGGACTACCGTGTCACCTTTTCCGAAACACCGGGACCCTCGCTGAGAGTGCATGGAAAGACTGTAAGAGAAGATGGGGAGGGTGAAGCACAGATACGTTTTCTGGCTATGACACGGTAGCCTTGCACTCATGAACTCACCATAGATGTGCCCAGTGAGCTTCGTCCCACCTCGGGCAGCCTCTTACATCGTGGCTACTTTTGTTTGAGGGTCCAACCCGTTTAAAAATGTTAATTTGAAATGCATTGTCCGTTTCCTCCCTAAGTTCTTTTTTAGTGGTTGATGGCTGAAGGAAGGGAGGCTGAAGGAAAGGTGTCTGCCTTTCTCCTCAGAATGCAAAGCCTAGTTCCTCAGATTTGGTACATGAATGAGAGATAGCCGAGGTCCTCCAGCCTGTACCTGGATACCTGCTTGCACATGATTGGACAACAGTTCTAGATTCTTGGTTTCACATTCACCCCCTCTGTCACCACGGATCCAGGAGATAGAGAACCCGTTGTCTCCTTTCAACTTTATCCCTTCTTTGTTGCCAATTCATCTGTAGCACTTGGCTTCCCTTGCCTTTGAGGTAGTAAGGCAGCCTGACATAGCATTTTCTCACTTAACTCTCTCTGGATTTCAAAGGCTGTAAAGGACGGGTGGGATATGAGGTTGTTCTTTCCTCTCTGCAGACCTCTCCTCTCACTTTCAAGTGGCAGTTACTCCTGTCAGCCTTTACCTTAAGATATCCCTAAGTTATTCTTCTGTCGCTCTTCCCCTGATGGTCTCATGAATGAGACAGGCTCTGAAGAACGCCATATCTGCCACCCTGGACACCCAGGATAAGGGTCTCAGGCACTGCAAGTTTTGAATGACTCTGTCTTATCTCCTGGCAGCTTGTGGATTCTAGAACCACTCTATACCTGTCCTTGACTTTTAGTGTTTTAGATTAGGGTAATTGACTTCATGTCCCTAAACATACTGGCATAATTTGTTTCTTGCAAGATTGTATACCTGCAATGATCAGAGCCAGGCAATGATCTGTCTATAAAAAAATTCATGTTGAGACAATTCAGCCGTACACACACACACACACACACACACACACACACACACACACGTATTCAGCAATCTAATTCAGTGAAGGGATTTGGCTGAGAAACCAAAGCCCTGTGATTTCTCTGCTGAGTTTCTTTGTCAGGGACAGTCACATTGCATAGTAATAGAGGGAATGAAAAGTCCCAGCTGAGCGCCTAGCAAAATGGCAAACTGACGGTCTGGATGTGTGGGCAGCCTAAGTGGGGGAGAATGCACAGGGTTCATTCTTAATTGTGTCAAATAAGCCTATCACCATCAAGAAAGGTCTTGGCTAGCCTTTTCCATTAGACTCTCCAACTCTTTCTTTGAAGCCGGTGGCCATTTGGAGGTCAGCCAAACAGAAAAGGGACGTGATTATTTCATTCATCTATGCTTGGGAATACCAATTTCCTAATTATTCAATTAGAAGGAAGAAATAATGTGTTTAATACGTCAGTTTCTCCTTCAGATTTGCAGACTTCTCCTGTGTTAAGTGGTTACTAAGTGAGAATTATGTCCCTTTAGACCCGTATTACATATTTAAGCCTTTGTTCTTTAAGATGCATTTCCATAATTATAATTAATTTTCCTCTGCTCTCTCATTTTCCCAATTGTCTTTTATACTCTGTGCCTAATGTATGCTGAGACCGGTAGAAAGATGAGATGTCTTTCTACCAGTGGACTCTGGGTTCTTCTAGGGCACCATAATTATTTAATTTAGCTACACAAGCGATTCAGGGTTTTTCCTTAGGCCACAGTAATAATTATTAGTGATTGCATTTGTAATCATGGAAACCTCTTATCTCCCATCTGTCAAAACAAAGATGAAAAACTGCAGTTTGTCCCTTTATAATGTGTAAATGAAAAGCCATGCCAACAGACATGTGAGGTGTTTGTATTAGGGCCCATTCTTTTCAGCAAATGTGTTTGTGGTAATTACCAAATGGAAGCTGTTGAGTTCAAAGGGATCTTCAGATTGTTTTCATTTAAAACCCATAAGGGAAGTAGTTTAATCTATGTTCATAACCATAACTCCCATGTATATACTGATCATTCCAATAGTGAGCGCATTCCTAGCTGAGCCGTTCTTTGGGCCTCCGTATGGATACACAGAGTGCCTACCTGGTGTGTAAGATGATGTCCTCCAGCCCTGGTTTTTGTCACATTAGAGAAGACCTTCCCTCTCTCCTGGTACTTGTCTGTCTTGGCAGCTTTATCTTGCCCTTCTCTTGATATTTTCCAGCTTCACTGACCTTTGTTGTTCCTGACCACAAAGCTCCTCCTATCTCTATTTAGCTAACTTTCTTTCCTCTCTCATTCTCTCATTCCCTCCTTTTTCCCTTCATGTTTTTGTACATGTGGCATTCATGTGTCTGGGCATGCGTGTATGGGTATGTTATGGGGGGCAGCTAGTGGTCGACATGAAATGCCTTTGTTGGTCACTTTGGAACCTGGAGCTTACTGCCTTAGCTGGTCTAGCTAGCTTGCCTTTGGGGGACCCTCTGTCTCTGCCTCCCAAATGCTAGTGTTGAGAGCTGGCTGCCACATCTGTCCAGCTTCTATGTGAGTGCTGGGGACCCTAAATTCCAGTCCCAGAAAAAATACTACAGAAAGAATGTCCTTGTTTTATTTGACAGGGGAGACAAGAACCATCGGCTATTTCATACTTCTGCACTATGTGGAGTTTGGTTTTTATTTTTATGCCATAGAATACTTGTCTCTGTGACAATAGCCTCATTTTCCTTCACTCAGACTTTTGCCATGGGAAATCCAGGAGAGACTCATACGCCTCCTTCCTGACACAGAAGGAGAAAGTCTCTTCCAAGAACCCTAGTGTACCTTATTACTGTGAACGTGCAGCAACTCCAAATGAACCAAGGCAAAATGATTTCTATGAGAACTTCTTAGGCTTCCCAAATTCATTTGGTCATACTTCCTAGAGCTCCCATGTTGGTTATACAGGTAAGTGTTTCATTTAACTCTGAAACTGTAGTTTTCTCTCATTAAAATGGCACTATTAATAAAGGCACCTAACTGGGGTATTTTGCCTGCCATTAAAATTGTCTGCCATGCTAGTCTTAAATGAGCTTGTCAGTGGGGGTAATTCTTACTGCAGACAGCATGGAACAGACCTTACCAAGACAAGGGCACAGGTTTCTCAGAGAACCACAAAGGAGGCCTGGGGGAACATGCAGATAGTCACCAAGCAGCACAGGGCTTCCTTAAAAGTTAAGAAGATACACTTTTATGTTATCTGTACAAGCAAAAAAAGTGTTCCCACCTGTGCCTGTCATTTAAGAGTCTCAAACAACATGAGAGCACAGTCCCTACTTAAAGGCAGTAAGGTTGTTTGGAGACACAGACCCTATCTGGGTGGAAAACTTTGCACTGTTGTATTTCTGCCGTACTCTGTCATTTGGTATACGACTGCCATGTTGTCACAGCTTTCCCTGTTTTGTAAAGGATGATGGCTTGTGCCCAACTAAAAGAACATATTGTTTCATGTCCTATTTCCCATGCCAACTTGAAATTGAACATCAATGTCTATTAGAGAATTGCTGTTGTTTGGATTGGTGCCAGTGTCAGCATTTCCTGGTGTTGCGTTAGGTTAAGCAGAAGCTTATTTTCAGCAGAGGAGATTTGTAATTAATTCTTCAAGCCAAAGGACCACATCAGGACTGTGGTCTGGAATCACCTGGGAAACAAAAAACAAAAACAAAACCCAGACAAAAAAGGCTTCTTGATCCTAGCCTAGAGGATCTGCTGTTACTTATCTGGGGTATAGCTGGGAGATGAGGAAATATTCACAATTCCTCTGGTTAGTCTAGAGGGTAGCCCATTCAACTCTAGGCTGATTATCCCAGACCTAAGGTGATCAATATGCGTTATCTCACTATATATATATTATATATATATATGTACTTTAAACATTTTTAAATAAAAAAATTGAGACAGAGTTTCTCAATGTAGCCCTAACTGTCCTTGGAACTTGAGATATAGGCCAGGCTGACCTTGAAAACAGAGATCCTCTGCCTCTGCCTCTGGAGCGCTGGGATTAAAGGCATGTGCCACCATGCCCAGCTGTCTCTCATCTTTTTTGCTATAACTGAGATTTGCAGCCCTATATTGAGTAGCAATGGAGAGAGTCAGAACGTTTGTCTCAATCCTGAATCTAAATTGGGAATGATCAGTTTTTATTTCCTCCACCTGTACTGCTGACTATTGGCTTTATTGTGGGATGCAGTTCAGGGCTTTTATCATGAAAGGATATTGCATTTTTCCAGACAGGATTCTTTCTGTATCTGTTGAGGTGATCATGCAGTTTCTTTTTATGTATTCTTTGAAATACATTGAAATACATCTATTGTATCACATTTATTGGTTTGTGATGCTAAACCATCTTTGCCCTTGGAATGAAACTAATTTTGTCATCACGATGTATGAGCTTCTCAATTTATTCTTGAATTTGACTAATAGGAATATTATTTAGATTTTTTTTTTAACCTTGAGTCAGGATTTCTCTGTTGTAACTCTGACTGTCCTGGAACTCAGGCTGTCCTCAAACTCACAGAGATCTACCTGCCTCTTCCTCCCAAATGCTGGGATTAAAGGTGTGCACCACCACCGCCCAGCTTTTATTTAGAATTTTTGTGTCTTTGTTCATGAAGGAAATTGGTCTATGGTTTTCTTTTCTCTGTCGTGTCTGTTCCCCCATGTGTCGTGCCTGTGTTTAGTATCAGGGTATTACTGGCTTGCTGACTTGGTAAAATGAGTTTGGTATTGTATTCCCTTTCTATTTTGTGGAGCAATTTGATCTTGTGATCTTCCTTATGGAATGCACTGACCGGCAGTGAATCCTTCTGGTCTTGGGTTTTTTGTCTCTCTTTTTTTTTTTTTTTTGACGATTTTATTGCTCTGCTTCAATCTTGTTTCTTAAGGATCTGTTTAAGTTATTTATATCTTCTTGATTTAAACTTGGTAGGCCATTTGTGTTTAGGTCTATCCATTTCCTCTAGATATTCCTCCAGGTTTTTTTTTTTAAACATTTACTTTTGAGATTACAATTAACATAATTTCTTCCCTCCCTTTCCTCCCTCCAAACCTTCCCATATACCTTGCTTGCTCTCTTTCAAATTCATGGTCTGTTGTTGTTGTTGTTGTTCACTAATGGTTGCTACATACACTTATGTATATGTACATACACTGGTTGTTTTAAAATACGTAAATAAAATCTGCTCAGCCTGCATAATGTTACCTGTATGTGTATGTTTTCAGGTCTGACCGTTTGGTATTGGATGACCGAGTAGGGTGCTCTTCCCTGGGAAGACTGTTTCTCCAGAGTGCAGCATTCCTTAGTTTGTTGCTCTCCTTTTTCAGCTCATGTTTAGGCCGTCATGTTGGTGAGACTTCATGAGTGGTGCTTTTGACGTTACTACGAGACAGTCTCACAGCAACTCCATGGGTCCTTTGGCACTTAAAATCATTCCACCCCCTCTTCTGCAACCAGTTTTTTTTAAATTATTTTTTTATTTTTTATTTTTCCAAGTCAGGGTCTAGCCTAAAACTTACTGTGTAGACCAGGTTGGCTGAAACTTGAAGTGATGATCTTGCTTCTTCCTCCCAGATGCTGAGATTAAAGATGTGTTACTGCACTTGGTTACTTTTTCTTTATTGCTATTTTAATATAGCATCTCCTCAGGGTCGAGTTAGTGGATCCTGCCTTCTCTTGTCTTTCCTGTAATTCATGCTGGTGCTGATTCTGGCTGATGCCTTTACTTTCGTAGTTTCTCTTTGTGTACCAGAGGCCTCTTCTGGCCATACCTATTAATTAGCCTTGCAGTCTCTGTGTTGGGCAGATTCTCTTTCTCTTATGAGACTCACAGTTTGTATGTCTGGAGTGGCTGATATTTCAGCTTGGATTATCTCCAAAGTGCAGTGGGAAAGTGGGAAGCAATACAGCCTTGAGATCCGTGCAGGTAGAAGTCCTGTGTTAGGCACTGGCTTCAGCTTTCTGGCTCCCTAGCAGTGGATGGCAGACAGGTGGCTCCAGAGTTTTATCTACCTACAGAACCCAGGTTTAGGGCCATCAAACTCCAGCGATATGCTCAGCTGATGAGATTGACTCCAGGTCACTTGGGGCAAGGTTATGTGCTGAGCATCATTTAATCTAGCAGGGTTTAGTTCTCTAAAAGCCAACATGCTACGGTTCCAATCTGGCTGGCCTTCATGGTCTGAGCTGAGTATTATGACAGGGTAAGCAGGTTTTCAGTAGGATAAGTCTTGCAAGTCTGTGCATTTTCTGATTATCAGAAATGACTTTTTAAAAATAGAACTGGAATGTAGAGACATTAAAAGAATTTTTACATCAAGCTGTTTCAGATGATCTGCACATGGCAAAGTAAGCAAGGAATCTTGAGCCTGTAGTTCTGAGCATTGGGTGTGGCTGATTCCTCACTGATGGTAGCAGACTTCAGTGCTATGGGGCAGGCCTTATCTAGTAACACTCAACAGCCCCTGCTTTGTGTAGCTAGTTAAGAAGTGATATTAAGCTCTGAGTGGGGTGGGGTTCTGAACTTTACGAGTAATACAATCCAGGCAGCATTTAGATCTAGCAATGGATTCATGATCTGGTAATTAATAATTTGGAGTGTTGACTCTGTGAATTCAAAGGCTACTTAGAACACTTCTTATCTTGGTATGAACATTTTAAAATTACTGCTCGGTAAAACTACAGATGCACAGCTTGTGGAAGTTGGCTCTTTGAAGCAGGCTCTTTCTGTGTCTGTGAAAAAGAGTGTTCAGGTCCTCCTGCGTTGTGTTGGTCAATGACAGATGGTTGTTTTTCAAGGACAAACACCTACTGTCAATCTCTTAGCTGGTAGCCTGTGTTGGAGACTTTTTTTTTTTTTAATTTTTTTTTTTACAGTATTTGTTCTTGCTTGAGCTCCACAAATCTATCTTGGAAATAATGCTTTCATATGTCTCCCTATTTGGTGTTAAGTTATACTTCTGATTCCTTATCCCTTTGCCATTTCTCCTAAATTATATAAATCAGTACAGATATTTAATATCCAGCAACTATACTCACATGTTTCTGATACTAGTAGCATACAGTTTTTTCTTGGCTAGAGGACAAGTTCTGCATGTATCATAGTGCTAAATTATTCCTAAATTATATTAAGACGAAGGGGTAAATGTTATTGGTTTTCTATTTTATAATCATTAGTATTCATGAAAATGCAGTTCTTTCTCTTTTCTCCAAGGTCTTTAACAAAATTAGCCTTTGTAACCATTTTATGCTAGTTGACTATCAATGTGGCGAACAAATGAAGCAGAAAATTAAAATACTTTTGATGTTTTAATTTTAATATTAATCATTAATCTATACCTCAAAGCTACTTCTATCATTGATAAGTTTATTGCTTCAGAAAATATTTCTTTCCCGGTGTCTTTTCTTTAAAAAAAATCTTTTTAAAGATCTTTTAAAGATTTAAAATTTAAAATTTTTAAAGATTTAAAAATCTTTTTAAAAACATCTATTTTTATTTTATTTCTTTAATGTATACGGGTATTTTGTCTGCACTAGTGTCTGTGTACCATGTGGGTTCCTGGTGCCCTCGGAGTCCCATAGGACTGGAGTCACAGATGGTTGTGAACGAATATGTGGGTGCTAGGAACTGAACCCACATCCAAATTTAGGTAAAGTTAATACCAATAAATCCCTTTAGGATTTTTAAAAATTCTTTTATTTTTGAAAAAAATTTAATTTAAAAGGTTCATTTTGTTTTTTACTTATGTGTATTTGAATGTCTGTGTCTGTTAGGCACATTATGTGTTCAGGTGCCTGTGGAAGCCTGAAAAGGGTTAGATCCCCTGGAGCTAGAGTTATGGGTGGTGGTTGTGAGCAGCCCAATGTTGGAGGTGGGAACTGAAATCAGTTCCTCTGCAAAGAGCAGCACATGCTTTGATTTGATGAGCCATCCCCTCAGCTTATTTTTTTTTAACTGATTTATTTTTTTTAACTGATCTGTCTATATCAGAGTACATACATTGGAGAAGAAACGCACCACATATGTAACTTAATTTTTCCGTTTCGAAAGGTTTTATTATTTTGTTTGTGAAAGGATGCTGTTATGTAGCCCAGGCTAGCCTATAACTCATAGAAGTCCTCTTTCCTCAGCCTCCTGACTACTAGGATTCATGTGTACCACCAAGCTGAGCAAAAATTTTTATTTATTTATTACTTATTTTTTAAGAGAGAGAGAGTGTGTGTGTGTGTGTGTGTGTGCGCGCGTGCATTCACATGTACACTCATGTGCGTGTGAATGCCATGCGTGCCATAGCTCATGTGTGGAGGTCCGAGGATGACTCTGTAGTGTCTTTATCTCCTTCCACTTTTATATGGGTTCCAGGTTATCAGATTTGAATTGTTGGGTGGCAAGGGCCTTTTCCTTATGAGCCCAAATCTTGCCCACCCAAGATTTTAGTTTTTGACTGTTCTATTAATACAGGGGAAAGAATATACTAACTGTGGAATCAGTGTTAGGGCTTTATAAATCCTACCAAGTTCTTAAGATTGGAAAAGACTCTATATGGATGTGGCCTTAGAAGGGCCCTTTGGTTGAGAATTCTTCTGGTGCCATCTTGATGTCACGTTCTGGGTATGGGGAGGACTCATGTTTTTTTTTTTTTTTTCTTCAATAGAAGAGCAGGTTATGTATCCAGTTCTGCCTGTAGTACTAGATACTAGGCTAGGAACTTTACATCTGTTATTGTAGGCACTGTTGTGAACATGGAAACTGAAGCTTATGGTCACATTTTGTTATGAAAGTAACCTTCCCCAGGCATCATGGGTTGTCTTTTTGGAGGAGTGACTCATCCAGTGCTTTGGAAACATTTTGGCCTTCTAAGTACTCCTATAGATTTGTATTCTCAGAATGGTCCTCAAGTTTGCTGGGGTTGGGGTGACCCTACTATTCTGAAGCAGCCTCAGCCGCCTCAGAACTTGGACCTTCCTAGCCAGGCCTTGGCTTTGACTGGCTTGGTGAGACTTGTTAAGTCTTGACCTGAACTTTTGTGGACATTGATGTATCCAGTGAATCTGGTTGTTTATGGTTTTGTTTCTTTTGTTTGTTCCTCTTTTTCTTTTTCTTTCTTCTTTCCTTCCTTCCTTCCTTCCTTCCTTCCTTCCTTCCTTCCTTCCTTCCTTTCTTTCTTTCTTCCTTCCTTCCTTTCTTTCTTTCTTTCTTTTAGACAAGGTCCCTGAGTGTAGCTCTGGCCGGCCTATAGTTTGCTATGGAGACCAGGCTGGGCTCAAACTCACAGAGATCTGGCTGCCTTTTTGACTCCCCAACGCTAGTTTAAGGCATGTGGGCCACATCCAGCTTCTGGGATGTTTCCAGTGCCCTTTGTATGCAGAAAAGCTGTATTGAGGGAGACTGTTAAGGTTTGCTATGAAGTGACCCCCAGGCCTCCTCAAAAGTCCATGTGTGAAAGGCTTGGTCCTTAGCTGGTGAAGGTATAGAGAGGTGATTGGATCATGAGGCCACTAATGTCATCAATAGATTATTAAGGGGTGGGGCCCAGTGTGGGGAAGTGTAAGTATTGGAGACGTGTTCTGGACCTTTTCTTTCTCTCTCCTTCTGGCTGTCATGAGGTGAGCTGCTTTCTCTCTGCCGTACCCTTCTATATGGTTCTTTCTTGCTGCAGGGTTAAAAGCAGTGGAGTCAACTGACCATGCTCAAACCTCTGACTCTGAGCCAAAATAAACCTTTTAAAGTATTTTTGTCACAGCAATGAAAAGCAAACCATGGATGGCTACTTAACAACCTAGTATCTTCTACTGCCTTTCCTTCATGGCTCCTATTATGCTTGTATACCTCTTGGGGTCGATCTGCATGCGCAGTGTCCCAGGTAAGTGTTTGTCTTCATTGCCGGTGTTACCAGACACGAAGAGTTTGCATTATGATGACTACATATTCCCCTTCCCAGGTGAACGTACATATTGTAGTGTCTGTTTGACTGGCTGTCAGCCAGGTGTTTTGGAGAGTTAGTATCATTTGCCTTTCAATGGACGCAGAGATGTCAGGTTAGAGCAGGGAAAAATGGTCTATTTTAACCACTGGATGTGATCTTTGCTGAAGTGCTGGAGAATGCTAGCACTACACTCCCCACGCACCAGGTCGCCTCACTCAGTTGTCTAGTTCTTCCTTCCAGTGTAGGGGGGAAAGGGCTTCTGTATTCAGGGATCAGTTGCATCTCACCTGCTGTTGGGGCAAGTAATCTGAAAATCTGGCTCCTTAGGTTTTGAGTATCTAATTAAATTTTGAGCTCTTAGCGAAGATTTACTTTAATATATGCCACTGTCAGCATCCATTAGAGTTTCATGTGCCCACCTGTCTTTGGCTAATTTACACTCATGAGGATGGATGGGAGATACCGAAGCAGTGGATATTGATTTACTAAGTCTGACTGTTTTTGTTTATATCTGCATGTGCATTTGAGGTGTCTGCATGTCAATAGAATTTTCACCTCTCTTGAGACACCACCAAATGCAGTTCAAGTACATTTTATGTGCTCACTATGAGTTCTGGGTATCTTCCAGAACCTGAGAGCAAAATACTGCCTTAGATCCCAGTTGCTCTCCTGGTGTGCTCGGGGTGAATTTTACCTTGAATTATATTGATACCTTCATCATTTCCAGTGATGAGCCTGTAAATTTTTATACTAACCTATAAATTTTAAAGTGGTGGAATAGTCAATAAACAGCTTTTCAGAAAAAACAATGAAGACATTTTGCTTTAAAGCCAAGAGGCCTGAAGGGAAGACCAATAAATCAGCAATGTGACATCACTTCAAAGAGGCAGTTGGTGGACTAGTGGTTTATCGCTGTCCTGTGGAATGTAGCAAAATTAAATATGGGTAATAACTCAGCTTGCTTGGGAATTTAGATGCTTAAAAATGTGTAGCAATTACTGTCTGTTGATATGTGTCAGGTTTTTAGTGTGGGGAAGTCCAAAGTGGTTTATTTGACAGGGATGAATGATGTGTAGGGTGAGTTCTGTCATTAGAATGTATGCTTGTATCTGTCCAGTGATGAACAATGGCCATCTAGCAAGACCTCCCTTTAGCTATTCTCAGCATTTGTTCAGCAGCTGTTGAATAGAAATATGCATCCCTCCAGGTCCTCATGTGTCTTTTGTGTAAGATGAATCTGACAGTGCTCAACATTTTAATTAGTTAAGAAGTGTGATTATTTCTGAGCCATCCTGAGCTTTTGGATGCACCCTATTTTCTAAGTCATGGTTGGTTTAAACACTGAAGTCCATTGCTTTTCTGGATGGAATTTCAAGTGGAATAATGGTGATGATAATGTTACCATCCTAAACTCTTCATGGATAAATTCTCACTAGAACATTTTGAAAGAGGATGTGTTAGCACGCAGTCGTGCAAATTAAGAAACCATGGAGCAAAGAGGTTAAGTATGTTAGATTGAGTCTTGCAAGAGGTATTCTGATTATGAGCACCTAGGTACCTTCAACATTCCAATGAGATTCTTAAGAGCATATGAGAGTAGATAGTGAGATTTGCAAACTTGGAGATGTAACCTGTATGTCGGGAAAAAGGTGAATTGGAGCTGGTGTAGCACCATAGAGAAAGGGGTGGTGGTGGCAGTGTGTAGCAGTCTGGGCTAGATGCTTCGAATGGGAATGTCACAGAGACTGGCACTGTCCTGTGCATACTGGAGATGGTAGGGGGCTCAGGGGCCACAGGTGGGTAAGGTGAGTTGCAGTTAGTGAGGAAAAAGATGGCAATAGCAGTTAGTCACTAGAAAGAATTCTGAGAGTAGCAGGGTTAGCACTCAGGGTGGATAGACCCAGTTCAAATGTTTGGAAGCAAGACAATAATAACTTACTTGTGAACTATCAGCCTGTGAATCTGGCTAGCTATGTATCTCTTCAAAGAAGTTTATTAAACTTACAGATATATCCTTTAGGGAAAACTGTACTGTAATAATAGCTTGTTCACTAACAACCGGTTTCTTCAGACCTGCGCTGTCTACCTTGCTTATAGGGATGCGATCTCCCCGCCCACCCCCAAGACAGGAACATAGCCTCCACTGAATAGACGTTTTGAGACTAGCCTATTTGCTTCTAGGTTGGAAACATTCCAGTCATTTCAGTGACCATTGCTATGGTTGTGTGGAATACAGACACCACCAGGAAAAGCCTCAACAATTTGAATAAATGTGCACTTGCCCAGACTGGAACAAAAGTAGCCTATGGTGCAGAAAACAGCATGCAGATTATTTCTTAATGGGAGTATCTGCCTCCGATGGAGTGATGTTTGCTTCTGAGAGCATGCATGTAGTCTGTGTGTGCGCCTCTACGTGTCTCTGTGAGTGAATGTTCATTTTCTGCATTCAGCCTGCGTCACTCCTGTGGTAATCAGTATCTCTCAGTGGCCTCCGTAGGTGAGGAGGATTTCTTTGATGGTTAAAGACCTACAGTTCCCAGACATTAAATGTGCATAATGCCTTAAGGGCATTAAGCACTGCACTCACTAAGCATGCATGTCTCACAGCCTAAGTAGCCACAGCGCCTGCATTTCCACAGTAGCGGCAGCGAGAGCAGATGCTTCCAGTGTGCTTATCTGGCTGCGCTGCTGTTCACTTGAGGACAAAGTTCTACAATCATCTCATGGATTTATTTTCTCTACATTGTAAAGCCCGGACTATGAAGATGTCATCATGCCATCAGGGGCAGCATGAGCCAAGTTCTTGGGGCTGCTAAGGATTTCTTTGCCTTGTCCTCCTTTTGGAGATGTGTATCAGAAAAAGGCTTTGCCTTTAGAGAAACATTTTATTGCTTTGGCCAATAATGTGTAGCAATATTAAATTTAATGGCAGACCTTGAAGTGTATAAAAACTTAAGTCCAGAAAAAGGTAAGACTCATGCTACTAATTTTAAGGTAAGTTAATAGCTCTAGTAAAAGGTGGCAAGCATTTCTTATTTTATTTCATGTTTAGTTAAAGATTTACTTGAATTGTTGATTGACATATTTGAGCTACTATATTTTAATCTTAATTGAAAAGGTATTTTTGAATAGGTCAAAGTGGTTTTTCCTTGCAAATATGTATTTGTACAATGTTAGGTGTGCTTACTGATAAATTGAGAGTAATCATTATAATAAAGTGGTCTGAGAGAAAATAATTGGTAGCCTTGGGTTATAGTCAAGGACTATAAATCAATGACTCAGACATGTTAAAAATTTCATCTGTTTGATACGAACGGTAGGTTTTAGTTTAAGTATTGTTAAGTCCTAGTAACATTGAATTATGATGAATAGGGTTATATTTTAACATTTTACGATAATCTGAGGGGGTGATTTCTAATATGTATCAATTAATGACACTCACGCTAGGAGAAAGATTTAGTTCTATAAAATGAAATGGCATGAGCGCACAGCATAGATAAAATGGAGTCAGAACCCACGTATCACGCCTGGAGAAACTGTCAGCTCCAGAGCCTGAAGGACAACATTCTAAAGTATGAAATAGGAGTCAGAAATTTGAAATGTATGGGAATATTTCTTGTATTGAAAGAAGTCCTGCTCCCTGCTCAGACACAACAAATGACATGTCAAGAAATGTCTCTGAGCTCATCTCCAAGTTGAAATTATCGTGTCATCCAGACTATTCAGGTGTGTTGACTCAGATGTAACCTTCCCGAGCCGGTGCTCCATCTGAGAGCCTGTCCGGAGGTTGCTGCCGGCCTGTGGCAGCCACTTCAGCATGCTGTGCTCATACTGCCAGCTCTGGTGCTTGCCTTTTATTCAGAAACATAAATTGGACCACAGTTGATTTCCTTAGTATACCTGCATTTTCCGAGTCTGGAAAGGCACCTCTATTAGATATGGAGTAGGATTTGGTTCACTTGATATACAGATCACTGCAATGCTTCCCATGTAAAGTTGTTTGCTGGTGTGTTCAGGAACTCTGTGTTAGCAGACTGCAGGAGTGAGTGGCTGTGTGTAACATGCTGTCAGGATCACATATTTTATAACTGCCTGGAAGTAATGAGAATGACTTCTATTACTCCCACCACATAGTGTGTTCTCTAAGATTGATGTCCAAATAAACTTAACGTCAGAGCCATTTGAATTATCTTTTCCAGCCATATAAACTTCAAAAGGTAATCATTTCAAAAGGTGTCATTTTAGGCTAGATGTTCTCCTATATAGATAACATAGATAGTCCTACTAAGGTTTTCTTTTGCTTCTTTTTGGTGTGTTACTTAACAGATCTCCTTTGATTTATTGTAATAATTTATCTTTGCTGGGCAAAAAATTATTCACTGAATCCATCCTGTTTTAAAATTTTCTCTGCTGGTAGCAAGGCCATTTTTGAACTATTTCTTATAAATTATAGATCAGTTTTTAACAAGGACCTCTTAGGTTATGCAGAGCATGTAACCCTGACAGAGTCTGCATTCTCATGAAATCTAAGTTGCATTATCAAATAGTGACATCAATGGCAGTGGCTTCAGCTGACTGGTTACAAAGTTGAGAACTGTTAACTCGTAAGCAGAAAGGTCAAAGAGACCCTGTGTTTTGGCAGAAGAGCTCCAGTCTTCAAGCTTTACTATTAAATGTAAAATGCATATTTGTATACTTGAATTTATAAGCACATTTATTTCATATTTGTACATTTTGTATAAATAAATTTGTATTTATTGCATGCTTAGAAAATTATTATTATATTAGCCTCAGGTTTTCGTTTAATGTACTAGATCTTCAAGCTGGAGAAGCATCTCAATGATTTTTAAACCAGTACAGAGAGAAGGTAGGGCTTCATTGTAATGTAGAATCAGAAATAGAGGTTGAGGCATGTGGAACTTCCTTTTTTAACCTCAAAATGTCTGTGAACTTGAACTTCTTTTAGTAACAGGACAACAGAGTGGCCCATTACCCTGGCAGAGCGGTAAATTGGGTTATGGTGCAGTATCTCTAAAAATGCCTGGGAAGAGGACGGGAACTGTCGACATGGAAGACGATCTGATTAGAAATAAGGATAACGGGCAACTTGGGAGGTGAAACAGTTCGGCCAGCAAAGGTGCCTGCTGCTAAGTTTGGCAACCTGAGTTTGAACCCCAAAACCCACAGGGTTGAAGGAAGAAACAGTTCCTGGAAGTTGTCCTCTGACTTTGACTCGTATACTATGGCGCGCACTCGCACGCGCGCGCGCACACACACACACACACACACACATGTGCACAGAGAGAGAGAGACAGAGAGAGACAGAGAGACAGAGAGAGAGACAGAGACAGAGAGACAGAGACAGAGAGACACAGAGAGAGAGATGGGGGAAAAGGATAATGTACATTTCATCCACTTTAATAGAAAGTAAACTGAATTTGTCCTGGGGGTGCCAATGAGAAGCAGTCTGACCCAGAACTTGGGTAGAACACGGTAACTTTCCCTGTGGCTTGGTAGCTGCCACGTCAACAGTGTGCACCCTGTGTAGCATGCTTTCTGGAAGGGCAGATGTCCTTTCTGGAGGCCGAAGGAAGCATAGCAGCATCACTCTTTCATAAAGAGATAAAATAGGCATAGAGGCCACACATATTTTTCTTTTAAACACGTAGAGCAGATTTACAGCTAGAACTGAGCTCTCCAGTTCCATCATGGCTGGGCCTGCCCTTTTTATGTGTACCGATTGTTGATTTTCAGGAGATGCAAGTTGTCTTGGTATTTCTGACGTCACTCATGTTAATACCTTTTAAGCTCTTAGCACAAAACTGCTATTTAGGGAGACCAAAGTGGAGCATCTTAGAAGATTCTTCCTTAAGAACCTCTTGTTAATATTATTGTTAGCATGTGTGTGTTTGTGGCTGCAGGTGTGTGTGCATGCAACAGCACACGTGGTTCGAGAGGACAACTTTCAGGAGCTGGCCCTCTCCTGTCACTTTGGGGGATTCAGGGACTGAACTGAGGTTGTCAGGCCCTCGTGTAAACACCTCTATCTGCTGAGCCATCTGCCCAGTCTATTTTCCTCCTTAAATATTGTTTTTTGTCTTGTAGAATTGTTAACTGAATTGATACAACCAATAGTGACATAGTAGGTACTTGACAAGGCACTGGTTAGGGATATGAAGATGAATAAAATTATTTGGCCCTCACAGTGACTCCTGATGATGTTTGACTGAGCTTTAAAGAATAAAGAACATTATAGCAGGTGGGAAGTAAGGATTGAAGTTTAAGGAGTAGATAAGGCCAAGTATCAGAATAAACATGCCCAGGTAGATTCTAGTTTTAGAAAGAATTCTGAAAGTAATTTAGAGCCTTTCTTAGGGTTGTGTGATTGCTGTGATGAAACACCAGGACCAAAAACAAGTTGGGGAGAAAAGGGTATATTTGGCTTACACTTCCACATTGTAGTCCATCATTGAAGGAAGTCAGGACAGGAATTCAAACAGGGCCAGAACCTGGAGGCAGGAGCTGATGCAGAGGTATGGGGGAGTGCTGATTATTGGCTTGCTCCCTCTAGCTTACTTGCATTAAAATCTCTAGCCCAGGGATGGCACCACCCATGGTGGGCTGGGCCCTCTCCTGTCAATCACTAATTAAGAAAGTGCCCTACAGGCTTGTCTACAGCCAGTTCTTATGGAGGCATTTTCTTAATAGAGATTCCCTCCTCTTTGATGATTTTAGCTTGTGTTTAGCTGACATAAAACTATGCAGCACAGAGCCCGATGGTGGGAGGAGCAGGGTTGGAGACCAGCAGCCTTCCTCTGCAGTTTGCTAGCTCCATCATCTCTCATAAGGATATACTGTGCTTTCATCCACATTGGTGGCCTTTGTCCCTGATCAAAGCGTCCTAGAATTTGCACTGCTTCTTCCTCTGAGTATTTTTGTTTTCCAGGAGAAGATGGCTGCACAAGAGTAAGACAGTAAGTTCTGGTAAGACAGTTAATGCTTCTGCTCTAAGTTTTTGACATATCTGTTGAACAGAATTCTACCGAATTATGAGTAGTCATGTTCTTTTACAGTGATGATAGTGACCCCCCCAACACCCGCCCCACCCACCGCCTGGGGCAGTCAAGGTAACAACTCATAGGTTTTCAGTATTTTGATATGAGTGTTAATCCTATTGGTTGTAAAAATCCATTCCATATAGCACCAGGACAAGGAGATCAGTGCCATTTCTTGGTAGTCTATGGAATGTGGCCATTTCTGTACTCAGTGAAGATGCTACTTAAATGCTCTGTCTTACTCCATCCTACAAATGTATTAGTCTATTTCCGAGACGTCTATGGGACAAGTTTGTCTTTCTTGCTTGTGTGTGAGACTGTGTACCTATGTGCATTGTGTGTGTATGTGTGTATGTGTATGTGAGAGAGAGAGAGAAGGAGAGAGGGAGAGAGGGAGAGAGAGAGAGAGAGGGAGGCTGTGTACAGTTATGTATGTGGGCCAAGCACTTAGGAAGGTCAAAGGAAAACTTTGTGTA
The DNA here is from genome assembly GCA_026225945.1 of Cricetomys ansorgei. Classification (NCBI taxonomy): domain Eukaryota; kingdom Metazoa; phylum Chordata; class Mammalia; order Rodentia; family Nesomyidae; genus Cricetomys; species Cricetomys ansorgei. The sequence goes on from JAMJFZ010000056.1 coordinate 26,724,524, forward strand.
GTCGACCCCCCTTCTTTTTGAGCAGGGTCACTCCTGGTGTTTTCCGACTGTGAACACAGGGTACTGGCTCCAGAGCCTCTGAGTGGCTCTCCTGTCCCCACCTCGCATTGCTCCACATCCAAGTTTTCACATGGGTTCTGGGGTTTGAACTCAGATCATCATTGCCTGGGAGACACTTTTACCACCAAGCCATCTTCTTGACCTTCGTATTCTTAGTAAGCAAAAAATTATCTCTTTTCATGTACCTTTCTATTCTAGCTGAATTTCAGAACTGCCTATCCAGTTCCATATGTAATCCAGTTGGGATTTTTTTTTTCTTATTTTCTTATTGAATTGGATTTACAGTTTAACTGAAGAGGATGGGCAGCCTATGGACACTGTAGTCTCTTTTTTAATAGGAAAATTATAGGATTGGTTATATTTTAGTTTCCATCGCTCCCTCTCCTTCCTTTTCTGGGTAGCCTAGAACTCTCTGTGTATACCAGGCTAGCCTCAGACTCATGGCCATTATGAGAGCTGGGATTTGTGAGCCATTGTGCATGGCTAAGTTTTCTCTTCTGCAAGCTAAGATTTAGTACTTTTTAAAGGCAGGTCATCCACATCCATTGTTTCATTTATTTTTATGGTTTCTAGTTGGTATTACAAGTAGAATTTTTGAATGGCATGTATTATTCATTTATTTTATATGTATGGATGTTTTGTCTTCATACCAGAAGAGGGATCCCATGGGACTACAGTTAGAGATGACTGTGAGCCACCATATGGGTCCTGGGAATTGAACTCAGGACCTCTGGAAGAACAGCCAATGCTCCTAACCACTGAGCCATCTCTCCAGCTCCAATGTGTGATGTTTTCTCAATTAAAAACAAAACAAAACAAAACAGTTGAAAAACTTAAAAACTAGTACAGAGTTGGTAACAGAATACAAGGTTCGTCTTGGCTGCCTCTATGGCTTTCCTCAATAAACTTCTTTAACTCATTTACTATGGTTTTTGCAAGGCTTTATTTAGTGATTTTCTGAAAATTCTACAGCAAATGATAAATGAAATTCCTTATACAAAACTAAGCTCCAAATACTATTTTTGATAACTAGCCCGCTTCATAATACGTCTGTGAAGTGGATGCGACTGTTCCCTTGGTTTCTGAGATGACAGATATGACATGCCGTAGACAGAGTGAGACGGTGAACTTCCCTAGGCCGTACTGTAATTGGTGGAGCTGGCACCTTAGTCCTGTTGTCCGACTTTGAAGCCTAGGCTTTCAGTCACCTTTCCTGCCTTAGGGATGTTACTGCTTTGTTGGAGGTGATCCCGTATACAGGTGGGAGCCATCGATTGTCCTCTCTGTACAAACTTCCCCACTCCTTTTGTTTTGGGAGGCTCAAGGTCTGGTAATTTATCGTTCCTCTTAAAGATACTTTTCACTGAATCCGGACTTAGAAACTGAAGCTGTCGGCAAGGACAGCCTAGTCTCTTGGCAATCTGTTCCTAGCATTTTTCCTTTGGCTTCCTCCATCCTCTTGGCTAAAAGGTTAGCATATTCTTCAGCCTTCTCCTTGTTTTTCTCAGTGCATTGTTTCTTCAGAGCAACGCATTGGCATCTGTGTTGCAGGATAGTGCGGTAATAAGATGCTGAATATGGGGCGCTTTGGTCCTGGGCTTCTTACCATCTTTGTTTAAGGGCTTTCTGACAACATGTTGGAGGATATCTTCTTTAGAAAGACAGAAGGACTTTCAGATCCTTCTAGCTCTTTTGGGCCCCAACCTCTGAGGCATAGAGGTTTTTGATTTTTAATTTTTTCAAAAGACAATAACCAAGTTGAGTTGGTGTAGTAGATTGCTTTTCCAAGACTTCCTTTTTTTTGTACTGTACAGCCTTCCTTATGGTTACATGTTGCTTGGACTTCTGGGAACAGCTTAGAAGCCCTATAAGAGAGGCAGTGGCCGGTAGACAGTTGACAGTTTCTGGGAAGGAAGGCAACCACAGGCTGAGACAAGGAACAGTTGCTGAGAAGTCTCAGACAGTGGACAGTTAGTGACAGAGGACGTTATAGGCTTCAGAGCTCAGATACAGCATCAGAAATCAGTTACAAGTTGGGCATGGTGGCATATGCCTTTAATCCCAGCACTTGGGAGGAAGAGACAGGCGGATTTCTGTGAGTTTGAGGCCAGACCAGTCTAGATAGTGAGTTCTAGCACAGCCAGAGCTATACACAGTGACCATGTCTCAGAGAAACAAACAAACAAACAATAACCAAGTTGAGGATGCTCAGCCTGGCACCCACAATGCATCTTTGAACAGACGTGCACTTATTGTCTGCAGTTCTCCTTGGTGTTTAACAAGAATGCCCCATACTCAACAGCAGGTACACTCTACCATGGATCAAGACATCTTGCTTCATGGGAAACCTTGTTTGTCACCCCCCCCCCCGCATTGCCCCCCGCCACTGATCAGACCTAGAAAATCAGCAGATACTTCTGTGGCCATGCGTTTCTCATAGAAAGCATGGAGCTTGCATTCATCTGACTGGGAAGGAGATGTGCAGCTTCATCTTCACGTGGACAACTACCTACGAGGCACCATGAAAAAAAGCTCTCCGTTATCTCTTTAAAGATAACTCAATTCTTTCTGTAGAGGCCTTCCTCCTCCCCACAGCCATAGGTTTGCTTGACTTTCGTTTGGATAAGTTCATTTGTTAATGATTACTTCCTGAACGGGGGACAGAAAGGCCAATATCTGGTTACATAGAGATCTGTGCAGGGAAGTGGTGGGGTAAGAATGAGCAGGGTGGGGAGAGATACAGGGTGTTAGTCCTCTGAGGACTTTGACTGACTTTAAGGGTCAAAAGGAGAAGATGGTAAACCTTGGAATAAATAGGTGATATGGAAGCAGTACTTCAGGAAGCAAAATCTGGAAGTGCAGGGAAGGGCAGATGCAAAAGCCGGAGAAAGGATCCTGCAGCCGACTGGAGAAATTGGTCTGGGCGTATCAGGGCCATGAACCCTAGTCATTGAGGCTTTGACAAATGATCCATTACTTCTCTAATTACGAGTCAACAGAACAGGAGCTACCCTGAGTGGGCTAGAGTTATTACAGCTGTCGCTTTGAAGAACGGTAAATGATTGCTTCTGTTGATCTGTTTAAAGAATATGTCACGGTTATAGATGTGTGTAACATAAGTTTTTTGTCTAATTCAGTGACCTGTTGGTTCTTTAGATCAATGCATTGTCTGTTTTTCCAGGGAAGATGTGCATAGATAAAACTGGGGAGACCATGTAAGCAGGGCCTGTCTCACCCCCGCTAAAATGTAGGTTCAGAAATCAGTAGAGAAGCAAGGTAACACAGCTATGAAGGGGCCACTTTGCCATTTATTTACTTAAGTTCTTTTGAACTTTTTTCTCTAAGGTCATCTATCCTCATGTGTCTTTCTAATTCGTTATTTCATTTCAAATATCTGAAATTGTTCCCCGTTGACTAGGAAAATGAAGGAAGGCGGTACTAGGAAATATGGTAAATATAGTATACATGGTGCAGCGGGTGTTCTGGAGAGGAGTCTTAGCTCATACTCATTTACTCTCAATTTTCAAAATAACGAAAATTTGACAGAACCTTTCCTTATGTGAATGCATCCTAGTTTGTGGTCATTCTCAACTCCTTTCATATTCTCTGTTTAAATTCTTAAATATCTGTTTCTTCTCAAGTGAGAATGTGATCAATGGGACCTGGAACCACTCCGTCTTCTCATGCCTGTATCTCTCTCTCTTTGTTTTCTGGGTATCCACATTCTTGTCTTATATCTCTCTTATATGACTTTTCCTTTTTTACCAATTTTCTCAATCCATATTATTTTGTCATAGAAGTAAAACTTAGCTACATTTGCTTTATAAAACTAAATGCAAATCCATGAAGATAATTGGTGCTACCCTGGCTTTGACCTGAATTAACTGTTAAGACCTTGGAACCTGCTGTCTACTCTTTGTGATGAGCAGTGGGTTGTTTTTAATCTGTGTATAAGTAATAACAAAAGCAAAATGAGGCTAATATTGGCAGGGTATTGAAGCCCCAAAGTTCATGGAGAACAACTGTTTAGTTACTGTTCTATTGCTGTGAAGAGTTGCCATGACCAAGGCACCTCTTATAAAATAAATCATTTAATTGAGGGCATCCTTACAGTTTCAGAAGATTGGTTCATGATCATTGTGGCGGGAAGCAGACAGATAGGACACTGGAGCAGTAGCTGATGGCTTTACATCCTGATCAGCAAGGGAGAGAGAAGGAAGGGAGGGGGGGGCTGAATCCTTAAAGTCTACTCCCAGTGACATACCTCTTCCAACAAGGCCACACCTCCTAATCCTTTTCAAACAGTCCCACTAACTGGGGACCAATCATTTACAACTTATAAATCTGGAGGACAGGGAATTGCTGCAGCAACAGCCTGATGAAAGTTCCTGAGCTGATGACTTGCTTCAGTGTTATGTCCTGACTGACATTCTCTTTATATTTACTGGGTAGCATGACTTTTTATGGTGTGTGTGTGTGTGTGTGTGTGTGTGTGTGTGTGTTTTGCTAGCAATGAAAGCCAGGGTTCACATAGGCAAAGTGAGTACTCTTCCTTGCCTAATGCTCAATACATAGCCCTTCAGGAAGTGTCACCTCCTTCCACCAGCAACATAAGCAGTTCCTTTTAGCTTTTGTAGTCTGTATTTACAGGCCTTGTCTGTGTTTTATCTCTTTTCTTAGGTTTGGCAACCAACATCAGTTTTCTACTTGTGTGTCTCTGCTAAGCCTCCTCATGTACCTACACATTCACCTACCTATGGTGTAACCCAAACCAGAAATAAGTCATGCATGTGAGAGAGGTAGGGAAAAACTCTAAGGAAGCAGTAAATTAAAGGCTTAGCTGAATTTAATTAGCACACAGGATATTGCTTAGGATATATAAATGCAGAAACAGATTACTCCCTCAGTTCTGATAATCCCAGCTCGTTCCACAATACTCAGTTCCACTTGAAGAGAGTCAGCATGTAATCATTTGTACCACCTGCTCTCATGTGACATCTTCGACATCCACAAGCCATCCTCCTTATCACTGAACCTAGTTGTAGAAATTAACACAGATAACCTTGTTAAAGATAGTATTTTCAAGATCTGCTATAGATTAAACAGAGTGAATGTTTGTTAAGAAATGCAAGGGAAGCAGATTAAAAACCAGTTTAACTGTGGTCTCAGATAGGATTGGGTGTGTCCAGATGGTGGACTTTCACCACCGTGCTTTCAAAGATGAAATGGAGGCTGAAGATGTAACTCAGTGGTAGAACTTAGTATGTGCAAGAATCTGGGTTCCAACTGCAGCACTGAGAAAATTAAATAAGTGAGAAGCAGATCACACTGCTTTACCAGGTTGCCAAGAGAGTTTTAAAAATGGCAATGTTAGCAAAGATGAACACTAGTTTCAGTTAGAATTACCTTTCTGGAGAGCAATTGATAGACAAGCCTTTGGCCCAGCAGTTCTAGATTTTGCCAATTTGTCCTATGAAAGGACTTGTGCACATCCAGGACGATATATCTAAGGAGGTTTATTGAAATGAGGTTTTTTTCATAGCAAGACAAGGGTAATAACCTTGATGGACAACTGATTTTTAGCAGTGGTAGCATATCCATACGGTGGAAAGTGATGCAGCTACTAAGGGTAATGTAGAGGTGTGGATTGATGAGAAAGTGCCTATGGCTATATTCAGTGGCAAATATTACACCAAATTCCTCTTGGTGCTTAAAGGTGTGATAACTTCAAAAGTTTATTACAACAATAATAAAACCTCAAATTAATACATGTGATCTTTTACCATAGGACTTTTTGTGTGATGTTTCTTCATACTTTATAGATATAATTAGGATATGCTGCATTTATAATTATTAAAACTAAACCCTTTCAAAGAAAGGGTTCAAAGAAAAGACCAGTCTCTTCACAGCTCACAGGTCTGCTCCGATTAGGCCAGCATGATGCTAAGACTCTAGAGGTGGTCTGTTCCTGCTTCTGGCCTTTTTCTACAGTTGAGTATGTGGGAATTTTGTTACTTGTCTCACTGCTGTGACCAGATACCTGACAAGAAGCAAGTTTAAGGGATAGGGGGCTTATGTGGCTTGCAGTTTGAGGGAATCCAGTCCATCACGGTGAGGCAACAGGCTGTAGAGTTTGAGGCAGCTAGCTGGTCATATCATATCTGCAGTCAGGAAGCACAGAGAGGACAGGTGGGGGGTGGCTATAAAATCTCAAGGCTTGCTTCAAGTAGCCTGCTTTCTCTAGCAAGACTCTATTTCTTAATGGTTCTACAACTTTGCAAAACAGTATCACTAGCTGGGGGTCAAGTGTTCAAGTGGCAATCCAATTTTTAACTTGTTCTCTTCAAGCCCTTTGTCCTGAGTGCCGAGTTAAGTTCTTTCCCAGTGCTCTGCTGATTGCATACAGACAATATTGGGCTTGGACACCAGCTAAGGCTATGCTGTCTTAGGTCAGACTCTCTGTTTCAGTGGTCATGTACCAGCTTCTTACTGCTCTAAAGTCCTGGTACAGGTGTTCCGAGTTGGATAGTTTTCCCACAATGGTAAATCAGGGGCCCAGAGTCCTGCTATGGTAGGACTCTGCTGAGGCCACACAGGACTTACTTAGGTACAGCCTAGAGGTATCACCTTTTCAGCCAGCTGCAAAGAGAGAGACAATGAAGGATACAAAGAAGCAGATTTTAATGAAGAAATTTTAATGAGCAAGGCCCAGTTCTGCTGTCCAGAACCCTAACCCTAACCCTAATCACACGCTATGGTGGTTTAACAACAATCATCTTCATATGCTCATCTGTTTGAATACTTAGGCCCCAGCTGGTGAGACTGGGAATGATGAGGAGGTGCGGCCCTGCTGGAAGAGGTGTGTCAGAGGGGATGGGTTATTCCCACTGTGCCCCTCTCTGCCTCTGGCTTCTGGATCAAAATGTGAGATCTTGAGCTGTTCTTGCCACCATGCCTTTGATCCACCATCATGGACTCACACTCCCGAAACCATAAGCTCATAAATGCTTTCTTTTGTATGTTGCCTTGGTTGTGATGTTTTGTCACAGCCACAGAAAAATAAATATGACAAATGGCTACACCCAACTGCAGAGGGCACCTGGGAAATGTAGTCTGTCTCTGAACCGTGTAGAAGAGAAAGCAAATTTTACAAACATGAAAACATGAAGGTAGAAACCCAGATTCCTGCTCCACTCTCAGATTTATTAATTTTTTATTATTAATTTATTAATAATTTATTAATTATTGAAATAAGTACTTTATTAACTTGTCATATATCTGTTGGCTTCAAAGGATAGGTGTGAGGATAACAATTTGAGCCACTGTATATAAAAAAAATCTCAAAAACTATGAAATGTTAATGATCTTGAGGAGCTTTGCGATACATTTCACTGATATATATCTATGAATATATAATATGTATACATATATATATATATTTTAAAGATCGTGTACAAGTGTTTGCCTGCATGTATGTATGTGTACTTCATGTATGTAACTGGTGTCTTTGAGGCTCAAAAAAGAGTAAATAGATCACCTGAAACTGACAAAGTCTCTGCAGGTGTCAGGCAGAGAAGTGAACCACGGGAAGAGATGAGAATGAAAACCAGGGTCAGATTGACTTCGTTGTGATTCCAGCCAGTATATTCCCAACATGTTTAAGCCCAGTACAATTTGGGAAAAATTTTCTGGTGTAATACAAGACCAGGTGCACAAAGAACTGTAATTACATTGAAACTCAACTCAGGGTAGATTTTCTCCAAGATGGGTTCTAGGGATAGGCTACCTGTATTAGCTTGAGGAGGGGCTTAAGGAGGGGTCTGGCCATTTGGCTATTAGCCACTTCTGGCCCTAGTTGTGGGAACTTGGCAGAGCCTCTGGCTACAAGGGCCATTTAGACTATTAGGTATCTCTGGTCCCAGTTGTAGGAACTTGATATGGTCTGGTCCAACAGATAATGCAGATTACCAGGCTACTAATCACTTCCAACTCTCAGCCTTCTGGACGGAAGAACATATTTTTCTTATGTCTTTCCTATTGGAAAGACAATCATACGTGCTTAACATTCCTGGTTTCTCTGGAGATCTGTGGATGCAAAGACCTTTGCGTTACACTCCCAACATGAAATCAATTATAGATGGTTATAAGTTGTCATCTGGGTGATGGGAATGGAACCCAGCTCTCCTACAGGAACAGCAAGTGCTCTTAACTTGAACCATCTATTCAGCTTGTGTTTTATAATTTGTAGAGTTTATTGACTGATAACCCTGACCAGGCATTGGCTGTTTCCTGTGAGCCAAATCTGGCCAGCTTGCAATTTTATAAAAAGATTTATTGGAACATAGCCATGTTTAATAGTGAGCATGTTTTTTAAGGCTGTTTCATTCGCTGTACATTGCTATAGGGACTGTATAGGCTAACCTGCCTAGAATATTTGTTCTCTGGTTCTTTTACAAAAAAACATTCACAGAACTTTGTGCCAGACACAGTGTAAAAGGTTTTATTCACTTAGTCTTCAATACAGTTTCTTAGATACAGCTTGGGGAATCTTCACTGAAGGGCTAAAATATCTTTTTGGAGATCAGACATTATGCAGCTAGGAGATAATTTTAGTAAAAAGATGTTTCTCACTGGTACGAGTACAGTATATGAGTGCTGCTCTCTGAATGGCCAAGTAACCAAGGTAATCAGGTCTCTAAGTTCAACACTCACAGCTGAATCCCTTCTACTGTGTTGCCTCTGCCAGATTCTTCGTGAGCCTAAGTACTTGGTCTGCCTCGCTTTTACAATGGGAGCAGTTCTTAGACTGTATGGTACCTCACTGACTCGTTATGGTTGATGACAAGTAATGCTGATGGCAGGAGTAAAATGCAGAGGAAAAAGCAGCTGGCTGAAGAATGCTTTTGTATTACAAGTGTGTTGTCTTGATAATGTTTGCTTCTGCCATTCATCCAGCCTGAATTTTGCTAGTTTGAACATATAAGCGTCAAAACAATAGTGGTACAAACTTGATCATTCTTCCTCTAATGATGGGCAAACTAAGAGTTTGTATAAACCTACAGTACAAATTTAAGATTTGGCATGAGAGCTAGTAAGAGATGATGGAAAGAATGTCCACTGAGTTATTTACTGACTTACTAGGAGCTATTGGGTATTATATATTATATTGGGCACCAAAGATAAATAAGCCATATTTCATGCTTGATCAAGGCAGGTACACTTTAGTGGGAGAATATATTAAGGGTATGTGCACATCTCTCCCTACTTCCTTTCAGAGATAGGATTTTGCTGGGGGATGTTATTTGTGGTGTGTATGTATATGTGCACGTGGGTATAGCTGCATGTGTCTGTACATGTGGAGACAAAAACCTCTTCCTCTAGAACTTACCCCCTTTTTTTTGAGTCATTCTCTTGCTGAACATGGAACTTACCAGCTGGCTAGATTGCCTGGCTAGCAAGCCCTTAGGATCCTATTGTCCCCACCTCCTAGTACTGGGATTGCAGAGATGCCCACCTCTCCAGCTTTTTACATGAGTGCTTAGGAATCCAAAGTTATGGGGTCCTCCAGCTCGTGCAGCATGTGATTTACCCATGAAATGTCCTCCCTATCCCTGAAGATCGGATTATATGGACATTAATGTCTGAAACAGTAGTCTTTTCTACTGAAGTAATCTGAATACTTTGTCCAGCACGTGGAAGGGTTGTGGGAAGAAAGATGAAAAAGATTTTAACAGTTAACTAATCCTTGAATTGGGTCAAGATTTATTTTTCTATTCACATTCTTTGGTACCCAAATGTAACCAGAGGCAGTTGTCTAAACGGATTAAATCACAGGTTATAGAAGACGTGCTTTCGCAGATCTGCTCAGAAAACATTTTGGGAATTTTTCTCCCATCTTTTTGTTTTGAACAGTTAAGTTTTAAAAGAATGGAGGAAATTTGATGTGTGTCAGAAACGTAGGATTCAGCCACTGAGAGTATCAGAGTGTTATTACTCCTGAGCCACTGGCAGAACAGGGATGCTATTTAAGTCCATTTGATGCCTGTAAACCTACAGCAGTACCCTACATGGAGTTTACGCTCAGTGATTGCTGTTGGTAAAACATTGAGAATTTTCTCTTGGAAGCAAAGAGTTAGCATATCTTTCAGCCATTGGAACGAGAAAAGATGTGTGGAGGAAGCACACAAAAACATGGAAGGTACAGGTAATGAACAGTCAGTGTTCTTGTTGGTGCTAAGGGCACTGGGGCAAGGCTTTCTCCATTACTGTTAACTCCTTATTTTAGTTTCAGATTTAAGAGAAAATATATATGTAGATTAGGGATGCTCATGTAGTTTTTAAATCCTAGAAGCAATTCCTTTCATTCCGTCTGTCTGTCCCCATTATGAGCTTGTCCAAGCAGTGTCTTTGAGATATTTTATTGAACTGTGCAGGTGATGGGTCTCTCCCCACCCCAACTCCCCTTTAGAAGGGGAAAGTCTGCAGCTCCAGCTCAGGTGAGCTGTCAAGCTTTCCCTACAAGTTCTGCTCATTAATGCAGGGTTTTCTAGATTATCAGACTGTTAAAACCTTGCTAACATTTAGATTTGTACTCTGCCTCCTGTTGAGGCCAACCCTGGAAGTAGGAGGAAGTGCTTGCTCTTTAAGATGGGTTCCTTAGCAGCTTTGTCAGGAGGCTCAACTGAGTGGCTCTGGTTTGGTTATGGGATCTCTCAAAAAGTGGACTTCAACCCCAGCTCTGTCTATTTCCACTCAGTTTTGCATGCATCTTTGTAAGTCGTCTTGTTTTGAAATGAGGTGGGAAATCATAACCAAATGTCAGAGAAAAATGTATGGCAGATCTGCTGGACACATTCGTTCTTTTCCCTTCTTTGTTGAGGTGGTCTGGACATGTGTTCATTAACAGCAAGTACAGACGGTGTTTTTGCCCCCTCTGTAGCAGTACACTTACTGTGGCGGCTCACCAAGGAAGACAGGGAAGTGCTTTCACAGGAGCAAACCCTGCCAGACCTCAGCAGAGGGAACTACTATAATGGCCAGTGCCATCCTTGACAGTGGAACCCAGAGCATCTCATCTCAGGGTTTTTTTTTTTATCCCTAAGCTCTTCAGGTGGTCTATTGATACCACGTGCAGATCATGAGCAATCAAACATCCCCTACATAAAGCCAACACCTGCAGATAATACAAAATGTCAAGACCTAGGAAGCCTCTCACCCAATAGTGTACAAAACAACCATTTTAAACATAACTAAAAGCAAACTTCTACAACACACTTTTTAAATTTTTCCACCTTAAAGCATGTTCTTTTTGAGACGGAGGAAGAAATAGACACTTGAGGGATTTGGTATAGCGGGTGGAAGGGTAGTTCTGGAGGAGCAGAGCGGTGAATGTAGGGTCCAGGCTCAGAATCCAAGCTGCAGACTGACTAACGAGCCCCTGGCTTTCTGAGAGTCCCTCCGAGCTGTGGTATGTCTGCATAGATGGGTTGACCAAAACCTGTCTCACATCCCAAGATGGAGCTGCTTCAGGCCCAGAGCCTGAAGGAACTCTTGACCTAAGGCTCTGATTAGACTTCCTCTGCCTCAACCCAGTTATTGAATTGGAACCTTTACTTCCTTAGCTAGAAATTTGGTACATTATACTGTGTGACCTATGTGGTTGTTGAAAATTTAATCAGCCAGTGTTTCTGGTATAGAGTTTGAAGATTATCACCCCCCCCCCAACACCCACACCCACACACACACTGTGGGCAACATGGACAAAGGTGGGCAGGGGAATATACTCACCTATTTTCCAATATGCCAATTCAATATGCCAGCTCTCCTTCTCACATTATGTTTAAAAGCTTCAGGCTGGCAGGCCTGCAGACAGGCAGGCAGGGATTAGGCTCTGCAGGATGTTTTGCAGAGCACACCAGACCTTTTTATTCGGTAAATTTCATAAGAAATTCAATTACCTATGAAGTCACTCTGGGGAGGTCACTCACCCTAAAGTACACGGGAAACGAAAATTGTCAATTTCTCTTCCAACTAGGGATTCTTTTTAAAGAGGGCCTGTTGATTTTCTTCTGATAATGTAAAATCTAAATATACAAAAGATGAGGCAAAACTCAAGAGACTGATAAGAGTACATGTGTTGAATTATTTCCACCTTGTACAGTAGCGAAGTAGGTTAGCTAAAGTCCAGGCGCAGCTGTAGTTAGACCGCTTCAGTATCAGGCTATTAGGCAGAGGTATGTCTTTCTCAAAGGTAGAAATAGCTCTCTTCCTCTGTGAATCCCAACTCTAGCTTAGTGCTGGGCCCACTGGGGTTTCCAAGGGCTATTGAAAAGTCCTCGGTGTGCGATACCCACAGTGGCTGGCTAGCCACAGCCTTGGAGTTAACCTGCTGTTGAAACCTCAGTCTTAGTTGCCTTCTGTTTATGCAACGCTCGTAAGAACTTCAGAACTTTCTCTGAGAGCCAGCTCCGTGAGAGGACGGGTTGGTAGAAGAAGCTGCTGACTTCCAGAAATACAGTTCCCCCAGCTGGAGTATCCAGGTAGCCACGTGTGTGCTGGTTAGAGAAAGTCTGACTTTCACTGTAGGCCTGTTAGTTACTGAAGACTGGCAGGTGTCAGCAAATGATGTGTTCATTCTAGATGTGTGACTTTCCCATCTGTGGGTATAGGTAATAAGTCTAAATTATAGATGCTTCCCAAGTTAAATAACAGAAATAACAGTGGGAATTTGACTTACTCATGTCAAATGAAGCAGAAGTTTCATTTTCTTCTTTCAAAAACTTACATATATGTATGTGTGTCTGTACACAAAAGTGAAGATGCCCCAGGAGGGCAGAGACTGGGATTCTTCTGGAGCTGGAGTTATGGGTGGTTTTGAGCTATCTTATCTAGATTCTGGGAACTGAACTCAGGTCCTCTGCAAGAACAGGGCGGGTTGTTAACAGATGAGACATATCTTTAGTGCAAGTTCCCTTTTCCTAATGAGTGATGCTGAAGAGGACCAGGAGTATGTGGACATATCTTTGGCATGTGGTCAGGAGCTGTAAGCAAATCTCCTGAGATTGCATGGCTCCTTGGTTATTGAGACAGCACCCATTACCATGATGAACTGGAAATGGAAATGTGCCTGGTGTCTTTCATATCCATTGTTCTGGCTGTTTTAATTAACGCGGATAATGCCAAGAAGGCTTGGTTTCTAGTTACTGATGGGTGGTGATAACAGCCAGGAAGACAGTTTTGACTTTGTCTCTGAATGTGATACTCTTTCTTTGAGTTTTTACCCGTCTCAAATTGTTAAGTTGGTTTTACGGTCTGTAAGGTAATGATGTTTTCAAAGTAAGATTAACTTCTTAATTACAGCCGAAGGGGAAGTGGTAATATTGAACTGTGATGGGTTTTGGCCGCAAGGCAGGGAGGACAACTGCAGTTCAAGGTGTGATACCTCTTTCCAGACACGAAACATACACCAATCCATAGGATATTTGAACATTGGCTTAGGATAAACTGAAGGAGTTGGATTGAAAATTAATAGAAGCTGGCCATAGCAATACATTAAATAATACTTATTTTTATTTACGTGTCTGTGTCTGTGTGAATGTATGATATTTGTGTGTGGTTGCTCATGGAGACCAGAAGAATTTGATCCCCTGGAGTTGGAGTTGCAGGTGGATGTGGGTGCTGACTGAACACACTTCTTCTGCAAGTGCTCTTAACCACTGAGCCAAGATATAAGCATCTTTAATAGAAATATTATTCTTTTTTGTAACAGGTCTCATGTATCTCAGGTTGGCCTTGCACTTGCAAAAGTAACTGAGGGTGACCTTGAACTCCTGTTCTTCTGGCTTCCACGTCCCAGTTGCTGGATTACAGGTGTATACCACCATACCCAGCTGCAAATTTTCATTGTTTTAGGGAACATTCTTCTATGTGAATAATTCATACTTTTCTGGCAAAACATATGGACTAAATGAGCCATGACGGGAGTCTGCTAGCTAGTAAGTAAGGTTTTATGATTCAGTAAATGCTTTGTAAATAAATTGTTATCCCTAAAGTTACACTATGATCTTTGGCTGTTTCTAGAAATAACTTAGGTAGGTTCTGTTGTATTAGGTATTAGGCAGTTTTCTCACATATCTTCTCTAATCATTACTCAAGACTGGAGGAAGGAGGTGTGTGAACCTCTAGATTGTCGCTGTTGGCAGTTCACATTTCTCCAGGAACCTGTTCTGCGAAACTCCCTGAACTCCTCTAAATTCCCCAGTTTTGGTTTAGAGCCTAGAGAATCTCTCTAGGCATCACACTGAAGCATCACAGGTCTCAGTCACTAGATTCCTGCCTCTCAGGAAATACAGTTCTTTGCTGCTTGGTGTCTTTAAATCTTAAGCCTATTGTTTTATTTGTTTCAGACACATTACTCCATGTTGATCATCGAAGGGGCCTATTTCCTAGCTATATTTGAGTGTTCATTTTTTGGTGTAAAGGCCAGCTCTTTTAACTGCAGAAGTACTGTCTAAAAACTTCTACCGTTGATCTTGCATATGAGATATTCCTCTTCCATTGGATCTTCTTCAGGTTAAGTAAGATGCTAGCTTAGTCTAAGGGGGGATCTAAAGATCCATATGCACATACTCAGAACTAGTCACTGATTTCTTTCTTTTTGCTTTTCCCCCTGTAGTGCAGGGGATCAAATCTTTGGCAAAGGCAGGCACTGTGTCACTGAAGTGCAACCTCAGACCAATTTCAATTTTATTGAATTAAAGACTCATAAGTGACATTCAATTCTCAAAGACCCTTTTATTATTTCTGGAGATGATTGTATACTTTCTATCTTTCTGTGTCTAGTAAATAATGAATTGCATTAAGAGGTTGCTCAGAAAGGAAACACCTTTGGGATCTATAGAAGTTTCACTAGTTTGTGCTCTACTATTCTATATTCTTTTGATATGTAAGAGTATGTGTATGTGTGTATTCATGAATATATACATATACCTAACAGCAACATTCATGGGTAAGGTTTGTGTTTAGTTATTTCCTTTGCAATCTGTTATGAAATCAAGTTTAGAACCAGAATTATATTGGCTTCACAAAAAAAGAATGACAGTTTATGCAATTCCTAGGCTCTGAAGCAATACAAATGGCATATAAGTAGCTTAGGGCTCATCTATTCTCTGAAGGTTTGATTGAATTCCTCCCATAAAAACACATTAGTTTGAAGCATTTTTATCTGGGAGGATAATACTCTTGATTTCTCTGTTCTATGAAAATGTTTCAGATAATCTACATTGGAGTCAAAGAGGGAAATATTTTCAAAGAAAATTATTTCTTTATGTAGATTTCCAGTGTTTCTGAGTTTGTGAAGGATTATCTTTTTACATTTAAAATATAACTTCTATTTCAATGGTTCATTTCTCTTTGGTTTATTTGTGCTTTTTCATTTTATTCTGAAGTAGGTTTGCTAGTATCTTTTTGTCTACTTTGTTGGTATTTCCCTCAAGAATCTTAATTTTTAAGTTTACTTAGTCATTTTACTATTGATCTTAATCTTTATCTTTGATTTACTTTGGTAAGCTCTCCAGGTTTACTAGTCTTCCGGATGTGACGTTTTCTTTCCTTTCTAGGAAAGACTTGTACTCTACCATTCATAGGTCTCCACAATCCTTTTTTCTGTTTTCCATTCAGTCAATGCTTTCTGTTTCTAGAGTTGGCTTTATTGGTTCAGGTTGTTTATTATTTACATATAAAGTGAAAATTTTACTATTTTAAAAAAGATTTTTATTATTTTAATCAGGTCTATGTGTGTGGGGTGTATGCTGGAGTTACAGGTGGTTGTGAGCCACCCGATGCTGGGGATCAAACTCAGGTCCTCTGGAAGGGCAGTACATGCTCGTAACTGCTAAGCCATCACTTCAGCCTCAATTTTTAGTATTTTTGAGCCCAGGTTATACCCTGGATATATATGACAGATGGTTTTATTTACTTTATTTTGGTGAATGTTTAGAAATATTTAGATTCAAGCATTTCTTGCTCTATGAAGATCCTGAAAGGGAAGGATTAATCCAAGAACGTAAAAATGATGAAACAGAAAGATTAAGGTAAATATTTTAGTTGGAGTCTAACGGTGAACATTGTATACAAAAGATACTAAAGGCCTTGATAAAGGGTGAACTTTCTGGAAAAGCCTGAATGAAGGTATGAACTGAAGGGAGAGAGAAAGAAGTGGAGAGACATAGACATCAGGTTGTCTATAGACATAGACATGATATAAGGCATACAGAGTCACAGGTTAGAGACTAGATAGGTGAAGGCTATAGGGCTGAAAAGAGTTTTAAGAGACAAGGCTTTTCCATGTAGTTCAGGCTTGACTATTCATAGACATGAGCATGTGATTGCAGTGTGTGCTACAGCCCTGAAGTTCTGGGATCAAGGAGTGTTTCTGCCTTAGTCATCCGAGGCACTGGGATGACAGATGTGTGTTGCTACATCTTAATTTTTTTAAGGGACTTCAGAATTCTTAGAGGGACTTCTAGTAATGTAGTGTGAAGACTGTTATGGGTAATATAGTAGAAAGAACAGAAGCAGATGAAGGAAGGACAAGAAACAGAATATGTAAGTAAAGATAAGAGTGGTAAGTGGATGAGGAGTTCTGTTTGACCTATAGCTGAGACCAGGAGCAGAATTATCAACCAAGTGGGAAGGATAGTGAAGGTCTGAAGGAAAAAAAGTTGTAAAGAAGTTCTTTCTGATACAATGATGAACTGGTAATGGGAATGACTGTTCATTGAAAAGTGTGAAGATAAAATGCAAATTGAGTCTGGTTCCCATGTTTTGTGCAGACACAGAAATGTGGAAAATAGAAGTAATCTGGGTTGAGGAGAAGAGGGGGAAGCTGAGTGCATGTGCAAAACCATGGGGCCATCAATAGCTGAGCCCATAGGCACGGGGACAACTAAAAAGTACCAATCGTGGGATATAGCTCAGGGGCAGAGGCACTGGCTGCCAAGCCTGATGACCTGAATTTAATTCCTGGAATACACATGGTAAGAGAGGACCAACTTGGATGAATTGTGATGTGTGTTTGCAAACACACACACACACACACACACACACACACACACACACACACACACACTCGTACATGTTTAAAAAAAGAAAATAACCAAAGGAACTTCCCAGTGGGGATGTATAATTAGAATACCGGAGGAAAGAAAAGAGAAACTAAAGAAGAGGCGGTAGTGTTCTAGTGGAAATCTTGAAGTGGAGATCGAGAAAATTATACAATTAACGATAATTCTATTATTAAAGGTTTAGGGTGGGACCATTGAAATGGGAGGTCAAGGTGAGTGACAAAGTCATTGCATATCAAGTGATAACAAAGTGGCCAGAACAGGGAGCATTACCTAATTCTAAATTAACAACATCAGGAATATTGGTTGATGGAGAGGGAGAGCTTGGTTGTGAAATCGGCAAATGAGGGGCGTTCTTGCAGTGTGGTTTATAACTGCAGCAAGGCAAGGCGCAGCCGATGTTAACTGTGGACCCACACCTTTGTTTTCAGGGGCGAGAAGAGTGGCCCCAAAGCAGCAGCAGGGCAGCCCACTAAGTGAGATCAAGCATCCGACACTTTCCTAGCATATAATCACATTCTACAAAAGATACATGCTGTACATAGATACATATAGATACATATAGATACATATCTGTAAAAGATACAGTGCTGCTGTTTAGCAAATTAATTACCTTGAAATTGCAAAACTACGTTCAAAGTGGGCTTATAAAATCCTCGTGTGTTCAACAGGATCTCTAAAAATCAAAATCGAATGTCTTGACTCATCTTTGGGGAATTCTAATGTGACTGAACTGTGGGTGGATTTGATTTTATGATGGTGGAAGCACTGGTGCTAATAATCTGAGTCCAGTCATGTGTGCGATGCCATTTTCTTTGTGTGCATTGGATAACTGGTGCAACACAGATGCACATCGAAACCAAGCTCTCCAGTGGTCTGGTCTGAGACGTTTAACACAGTTCTCTGTAGTCTAAATGTCACAACTGCTTGAAGGAGGTAGTGGCTTGAATGATTAAAGCTAACTAGCTTCCCACTGCCACAGCTCTCCTGGAGAACTTGGGAAAATGAGAGGAGAGGTAGGGTCAGGTCAAAAGCCAAATAAATCCTGATGTCTGGCTTGGAGTTTGCTTTGTCCTCCTGCACATATGATGTAATTGACCATTAAACTCACCAAGAACATCAAATTAATAAGCTTGTTCTGCTTGCTTAACCACATGGGTCCAAAGGCACTGAGGTACAACTTACATATTTTTTGGAGATTCCTGGAGGGAGAGAGCTTAGGAAGTTAGAATTTGAAAAATGAAAGCCAGTATATATTCAAGGTTTCTTTTAGTTTATGCAGGAGAAGAATTTCATCTCTGAGAACAACTTCAAAGAAAATCACTGGAATATCTTATCTGCTGACAAATAAAACTGGAAGAAGGAAGCAGGGGCGCCTTATATTAATGTTCATATATGGCGGATCATGGTAATTTCCTATTGACACACAATGTAGCTCAGAAGCAACGGAATAGAAATGGAGTATGTTTACCTCCTACTTTCTTTCCTTACTTAGTAATGTTAAACTCAGGACTTTTTTTTTTTTTTTCGTGATGTGATATTCTTACTGGTATAAAAATGATAATATTAGTGTATCCTTATAAGAGCATTTAATAGGGAGAAGCATGTGAAATAAAATCTAAAAGTCCTTTAAGTCATATGCACCGGACCCCTCCCTGTTATCATTGGCATGTTGTTTGTAGCTTCCTTACCTTATGCACAGACAATTATACTGTACCTTGAAAATGAAAACTTACACTGTAAAATACTATGTTTGACTAATTGGTTTTATATATTTTTTATTTACCTTGCACATTATGCACATATCAAGTTTGTCATACAGAAGAATATTTCAACATGAAAATGCCCCCTCCCCCATGTCTCCCATAGCTCTCCCTAAAATCTATAGCCATTTTTTTTTCTTCAGATGTTATTGTTAGCACACTCAAAATCCCATAGTTGCCTGTAGTTCGTTCTCTAGTGGTTTGGCCCCTAGAATTCTCTGTTCTACTTTAGCCTATCTATTGGTGTGGTCCTTATTCAGGTCATGTTCAGGCAGCCATATTGTTGAGATAACACGGATGAAGTTTCTCTCACATTTCTAGGATACAAAATCTCATAGCAGATTTCCTGGTCCTCTGGCTTTTAACAATCTTTCCATCGCCACTTCCCTGATGTTCCCTTACGCGTAGGGATTGTGTTGTAGATGTATCCATTGGTACTGGGCACCCACAATTAAGTTGTCTCTACATTTTGACCAGTTGTGGTAATCTGTAATAGTCTCCACCTGTTGCAAAGTGACGCTTCTTCGATGAGGAATGAGAGCTATACATATCTGTGGGCATAGGTTAAGTATTCAAAATGCAGTTAAGAATTATGTTGGTTGAGTAAAATGACAATAGTAGTTTCTTCTCTAAGATCTATGATCTTACTAGCCACAAGTAGTTGGCTAGTGTCTTAGTTGGGATTTCTATTGCTTCAATGAAACACCATGACCAAAAGCAAGATGAGGAGGAAAAGGGTTTATTTTGCTTGCACTTCTGTATTGCTGTTCATCATTGAAGAAAGTCAGGACAGGAACTCAAACAGGACAGGAACCTGAAGGCAGGAGTTGAAGCAGAGGCCATAGAAGGGTGTTACTTACTGGTTTGCTCCTCATGGCTTGCTAAGCCTGGCCTCTTATAAAACCCAGGATCACCAGACTAGGGATAGCACCATCCATGATGGGCTGGACCCTCTCCCATCAATAACTAAGAAAATGTCCTATAGGTTTGTCTAAAGCCTGATCTTATGGAGGATTTTTCTTAATTGAGGTTCCTTCCTCTCAGATGACTTTAGCTTGTGTCAAGTTGACAGAAAGCTATCCAGCTAGGTTTTCAGTAAGACAAATGATTTCCCTACTGTTGAACAGGCCTTAAGTCCAATTAGCCTGCTGTTAGTTACCACCAGGATATGAGTGCCACTATTGCACCTTTTGGAATGTTGTGCCGGGCTGTCATTGCTGTGGTTCATAGGAGTCACAGCTGCATAGAGCATTGGCTGCTTTCTTCTCTTGGAAGCTTGCACAGCAGCTTCCAATATTATGAAGGTTGGTCCTTTCAGGTCAGATACAGCTTAAAGGGATCTCTGAGTGCTGTGTCTGAAGTGCATTGTATCTTCAGCAATAGGGACTTATCTTCAGCCTCTAGGAGCCAACCAAGGGAAGCAGCAAGGACTTTCTCATATCTGGTCCTGGTTTTTTTTTTTCCCTCCCTATTAAAACACTGTGTCAGTGTGTTTTATTATTTTTATTATTTTTTATTTCTTCTCTCGTACAGTACATCCAGACCCCAGCCTCCCCTCTCTCTCATCTCCCCTCCCTGGCTCTCCCTCCATACCCCCATACACACACACTTTCCCCCAGAAAAGAGCAAGCCTCCCAAGATTACTAATAAAAAAAATCCTTAGTTACATTCCCTTTTTCCCTCCCTCTCATTCTATACTGACCTCCATCCCTCATCTCCAATTAATTACCTACTTCATATTTTCCATTTTCTCCATCATATTGTCTTGTTTTAAACTGTATCCAAAACAAATTCCTTTCTGATAGCTGTTCGTATCCCTTCGAACATTTGTATTGTTTTAATGCTCCATATAACGAGGTCACAGACTTATGAGATTCTAGTGTTTAAACTTTTGATGGATGTTGCTAAAGTACTCCCCATGTGTGTGAGAATTCTGTTTATTCACATTCTAGCCAACCGCAAACAGTGTCAATCTTTTAAATATAGTTAGCAATAGAATATCATTCTTTAATCACCATCTCTTTAAGTGTCAACGCCCCTGGGCATGTTTTCATGCTTAGTTGTAATTTCTTCGACTCTGTGCTGTCTGTGCGCTGTAATCATTTATATGTAATAGTAATATTAATATTGGTTACGGTTTTTGAGACCGGGTCCTGCTGTGTAGCCCAGACCGGCTGGGGCGAGTTCCTGAGTTCTGTGATTACAGGTACCACCAGCCCCAAGGGTTTGACTTCTCCTGTTGTCTTGTCAGAGCTCACTGACTGTGAGGAAAAGGCATTGCCTGTCAAATAGGTTGCAAATATATTTATCCACTTCTTAAAGGCATATGACTCCATTGACACCAACTCATATGGCAGAGGCCAGTGGTTGACCAGAATGTGTGCTAGATGGCAAGTGGCAGGAAGGAGCCCAGTGGCTATTGGGGTGGAGCTTCAGTCAGAATGGCCTTGTCTTCTGCAGCAGGATCACAGGCTCCCCCACCAGGCAGGTTTGGTTCCTGCCTGTGCCAAATGTCCTGCCCTCCCCATCCCATTATGACTCTACCTCTTCCAGGCAGGAGCCCAGACACCAGCTTTCCTGATAGCATCAGAGAACAAGCCTTCCTCTACGCCCCTCATCCTGGGAGGGGTAGGTATAAACCATTTTCTCGAAGCATCTTCTTCCACTTC
Source organism: Cricetomys ansorgei (assembly GCA_026225945.1). Lineage (NCBI taxonomy): Eukaryota > Metazoa > Chordata > Mammalia > Rodentia > Nesomyidae > Cricetomys > Cricetomys ansorgei. The sequence goes on from JAMJFZ010000056.1 coordinate 26,746,139, forward strand.
CAGAGATCATGAATAGCCTTCAGTCATCCAGAGGCAAAATTTCACATAAGTGCTGAACTCAACTTCCACTTGGGGAGGAGAACCACTTTTTCTATACTTGCTTGCGTTTTTGCCTTAATATCTTCTACATAATTCGATCCTTTAATAATTTAGGAATTTTTTCCTTTTTTTTTTTCTTGAAGGATTCTTGATCTTTTGATCTTAGTGTTGATGGTTTTAAGTCTTTTCCATTCTTGTTCGATTATTTTTGGACATTTTTGGCTGGAGTATCTCAGACAGATTTCTCTACTGGAGCTTTTTCTTCAGTTTTCTCATCATCAAAGTTGTCGTAGTCCTCGTTGTCATCATCATCATCTTCATCAGTTTCATTTTACTTTCTTAGTCCTGGGCAGATTGCTTTCAAGGCATACTTAAAGTTTTTTACACCCTTCTCATCTCATTCTCTTACTCTGCATCTTTCTCTACAGCTCTTAGTTATCATCCACGAATATGCACTGTCCTCAAACTACCTTCAACTGTAAGACCACACACGTGGCATAATTTCAAAGTCAGCAAGGGAAACTGTTGGTGGTATAGACATTTTCAAAGTTGCTAATATTACGTTGATTGGATTGCCTTCTTAACTCATTGCTTCTGCCTCCAGGATGTATTCCTGTCCTTGGCCCCAGCCCCTAAACTGACTGTTCTTAATGATAATTGGTGCTCAATTTCACCGTTTTCCAGCTTAAAGCGATAGCTTTTGTGGTTCTTTAATTTACAACCGAAAAGATATTCTTAGCCTTCAGAGGGCTCATGTTTATGCTCATGGAATCTTCAATGAGCTGGAAGCATGCACTTCCTATGGGAGAAGCTGGGTGGAGATAATTGTGTACTCCTCAGAACAGAATCGAAGGCCAGAATCATGCCAGCGGCCTGATTTGTTTTTAATCAGGATATTATGCAGTTGTGGAGGACAGTGGAGGGACAGCTGGAGCTGCCACCTGGGGGCTTCCTGGTCTCATTGCCCTCAGGCAGCTTCCAGGCACACCTCTAAATCAAGGTTAAAGACAGCTGCTTGAATCCCAAGAATGAGATCACATGTATCACAGGTCTGTTCTAGTTGGTCTCCCATTATGTTTCCCTGGCTCCAGCTGTCCTCTTAGCTCATCTCTTGCCTTCCTAAGCCACAACCAGGCAGATCTTCAGAAAAAGTGTAGCCTAGGGGCTGGTCCTGTTGCTCAATTTGTAGAGGGCTTTCCTAGCATGCATGAAGCTTTGAGTTCCATCCTCTGTAGCTCATATACTGGGGTTGGTGGCCCATACTTGTAGTCCCAGCCCTTGGAAAGTACAGGCAGGAGGATCAGAAGTTCAGGGATGTGAAGTGAGTTCAAGGCCAACCTGGGATATAGGAGATCCTGTTTCAAAAGTCAAATATCATCAAAACAAAAGCCCAGCTACTCAGATAGCCCCTCTTGGTTGAAAGGCTCTAGGGAGTTTTGTTGCCTGGCTCAGTGCGCCTTGCCTTTCTTCCTGGCCAATCGCAGCTCTCACTCCTTCATCAACTTTGGTGCCTGGTAAGGAACTATCAGTCCCTGCTTTTCCCTGGCTGTTAGCTCTTTGATGTCTGGCACAGACATCAGTCCACTCTATAGAGAAGCCTGGGGTGGGGGTGGGGAGTTCTGTTATCATTTATTTTGTCTTCCCATCCTGATGGTCATTTTGAGACACTATGACAAATATTTATGGCACTTTGTTGCCTAATTATTGTTTTATGTCACCCATGTCTGCCTAATGGAGACAGGCATTCATTCTGCCTCACTCATTCACTGTGGTATTTTAGCATCCAAGAATAACCCTCATACGCAGTAAACACTCACTATTTAGTTGAAAAAGAGAGACTGGCTGTGTATATGAATAACTGACATTGTGGGAAATTTAGGTGTGAGCAGAGCAGGCCTTTCTCCCAGCTGGAAGCTTGACTTTCACCAGAATGGAGAAGCCTTTCAAGAGAGGAAATGCATGTTGGGGAGACTACCAAAGCCAGAAGCTAGTGCAGGCAGAGGCCATCAGTGGTCCTCCCTAGCCAAGGTTTCCTTTCCATGAGTTCTGTGCAAAGCTGTCAGCATCATTTGCTGATGGCTCTTCTGCCTGTTTCTTCATCTTGAACCTGAGCTGGTAATCAAGAAAGCCGAAGCTGATCACCGAGAAATCTTCAGTACCACTCCATTGGTTCTCCCTGCAACTGGAGATAATCGAAATTCTAAGCTATGACCCTGTGGATAGAGTCATAGCTACATGAAGGGCTGGAGATTTTAACATGACTATCACCGTCTACATTCTGCTCCCTTCCGCATCGCATCCAAGAGCCACATTTTCACACCTTCCAGGTTCTCAAGGAAAACATGTAAAAATCTCTCTTCTAAAGACTTGAGGTAAACATCACAGGTAAAAACAAAAAATAAAACAAACAACACAACAACAACAAACCCCCACAAACTTCCCCATCAGAGAACTCTGTCAGTTCTTCTATGGCTAGTAATGCAACCAGCGGAGGGAGGGAAGCACAGAGGCGAAGCATTCGGTAGTCTGACAGTAGACACTGATGTTTCAAAGTCCCTGCTGTGAGCCTCATGTGGCTGAAGACTGCTGTCTTATCTTCAGGTAATCATCTGATGAAGCCTTTCATCTCAGATTTTAAAGAAATTTTAATTTTGACTTATTGTTTGAAGGAGTTTTGAAAAAAATCATCTAGTATCAGAGTGAGGGTACAACATGGATTTAAGTGTTTGCCAGGCATTAGCTAAAACCTTTGCACAGCGAAGGCCGCTGGGTGTGTCACCTGGGGCCTCTGCAGTCTCGCTTCGCCTGAGCTCTGCGTGCATCCTCTGTCCTGTCTGCTCTCCTTATTTGACTGATTTTTTTTTTTGATGTGCAAAGAAAATGTAATTTTCTGTTACTTGTGTCTTTGAAAAACCTAAAAGACTCCTAATTGGGAAGAACAAACTTCAGGAAATTTCTGTTGGCTTAATAAAGCTGTCCCCAGGAAAATTTTTATTAGGGTACTGTCAAGTGAGGCAGTCTTTCATCCTGATACTGTTTGTGTGTGTGTGTGTGTGTGTGTGTGTGTGTGTGTGTGTGTGAATCCTCTAAATTGAACACAAATGCTTGTTTTTATGGCAGGGGAGTGCATTCATTTTGCATTTTGACTCAAAGGTTAAGATTTCATGCATTTTTTATTAGCTATGCTTTTACATCCCCAGCCTGCTGAATAGGAAAAGCAAATGTGTTTGGCCCTGGGTGATACAGTTTTATATAGAATTGTTTGTTTCTGTGGGGAAAGAGCTAGAAATCAAGAATGAAGGTGATACTTAGTTCCAAACACCCAGAAATCTTGTCTCTGTATCAATATTTGTTCTTTGACACATTCCGTTTCTAAGAATTGAGTCACCAAGGCTAGCCCATGTTGAAGTGGAGGGGAAACAGACTTTTCTCAGGGAAGGGACTCTGTAAGTACGGTTTTAGCCACTACAGTCATGTCTTGTAACATTCCTTGTGATCCTTTGCTTCACTGAGATATTTTATCAAAAAGCAACCCAGCAAAATTATGAGTCAGGGTTATCACAGACCCATGAGAGCAGGGTGGAGGAAGAGAGAGGATATGAATGAATATGGAACACGAGGCAGATGGTACAGGAAATGAAGCTGGCTATCGAGGAGGGGCTTGCTGGATGGTGCTGCAGCATTTCTATTCCTGGCTTAGACAGTGCTCTCCAGCTTTGGTTGTGTGGAGGATGATCAAGATAAAAGGGGAGCTAGTACTAGAAGGATATCTGCCTCAAGAATTTTGAGGTGACACCTAATATGGACTTGGAGGTGCAATTTTACACACTATTAAAAGGTAAGCCCAACATTTCTAAAAGATTTGAGCATGAGAATGCGGAGGCTGGAGGTGCATGTTGGGAAGGTCTGTGTCGGGGAGGGGAGAGGTAAAGAAGGCATGTGATATACTGGTAAGTGTCCAGACTGTCGTTTAACAGGCTGGAGTGATGCTCAGGTGAGAGATGAGACACGAGCAATGTGGACAGAGAGGGGTCAGGAGAAGCCAGGTGTGTAGCATGCGAGAGTGGAGGCCCTTGGTGACATGCATGCTGCTGGTTGCCCGTGTGGGTGGGAGAACAGTGTCTGGATGATGATTTCTTTTATTTTCTGTGCTCAAATGTTTTATTTTATTTTTAGTTTGTATTTTGGAACCTGGATGGATGGCCTCTCTCACAGTTGGCCAATCCCCAGAGATAGCAAAGCTGTCACATGTAAGCCAACTTTTCCTGTGCAAGTCAACCAGTCCATAGCCGTGCATTTCTTCAGCCCCTGCTTGTGAGCTTAAATATGGACAATTATCCACCTGCTCCATCTACCCAAGGTCAGGCTCCAGGCAGGCAGGCACAGGCCCTTTGTCTCTGCAGCCCACTACAGTTATTTACAGTTGCCAACCCGAACTCTTGAGAGTCTGCCACGCCTTTTCTTTCCTTTGGAAACCGCAGTGAAGGCTGTTGCTTCTGTCTCACCCACGTCACTCCTCTTGACCCTGCCTGGCTCTGCTGATTCCCTGCGTTCCATTCCCATCCACATCCTGTGTTGCTGAGCTGTGTCTCTGTTGTAGAGAACTACGAGGTTCAGAAGACTTACTTGAAACTCCTCACTGGTTATACATCTGACAGAGCCTTACTATCTAGAATTACAAACAACAATAACACACACACACACACACACACCCCCACACCCACATCTGAGTAACCCAATGAATAATCCGGCAGATGAAATGAACAGGCAGTTCTCAAAAGACGAGGTACAAATGGCTAATATGACAAAATGTTCAGCATCATTAGCCATCAGAAAGGTGCAAATCAAAACACCAGAGTATCATCTCACCCCAGGCAGAACAGCAGTCCTAAGAAAGCAAATAGCAACCAATGCTGGTGAGGATGCAGACAAACAGGAATCCCTCTACATTGCTGGTAGGGACATAAAGTAGTCCAGCTGCAGACTCACAGAAGTAAAGATAGACAGACCATATGACCCAGTACTCATATTTTTTTTTTACCTAAACTCCAACATATCAGAGGTATTTGCAAGTCATGTCTACTGCTGCACTATTTAGAATAGGGACCAACCTAAGTACCTATAACAGAGGGATGGATAAAGAAATGTGTTTTGTATACACACCGGAAATTTTCAACTATAAAGTAAAGTTATGCATTAACAGGAATATAAGAATGGAACCAATTCACAAATGAATTAAGTCAGTCTCAGAGAGACAAATATTGCTTTCACTCATTTGTGGGTCCTGCATTTTATAGAGATGCATACATACGGATGACATGAAGTTAGAAAAAGACTTGGGAATGTAAGGAGTTACTAGGAGGAGGAGAGAGGGATGCCGGGTATGGGAATGTGCTCAGAGGACATTATATTCTGCATGAAAATGGCCCTATGGAACCATGTAGTGCAAAATTAAAAAAAATGAAGAAAAGAATAAATAAATGAACCTAAACTCTCAATTCCTCCTCACACCCGGATCTTCTGCTTATCTTCTGACACACTGTTCAATTATGAGTACCCTTAGTTGGCTGAAGCATTACTGAAGCATTTGTTTATTCTGTGTTGAGTTAGAAGTATTTGGGGTGCTCTCTTATCTGGGTGGAGATGTCTAAGAGTGATCAGACATTAGGATTGGGCTTTATGGTGGATCTCATGATAATACCCTTTGTAGAAGGTGGGAGAAGTGGCTGAAATATAGGAGAAGGGGCTTTGACCACTGTGAAGCACCCACGAGTGGGAGTCAGCCTTTCTCCACTCCTCACATCTGGGGTAGTCAGATAGCTGTTCCCTGCTGAGAAGAGAGGAAGAGGCTTTGCTTTATGTGGCTTGCCTATCTCTGCTGGGACAGAATCATTCACAGGAGTCCCACTGGCCACTGCCACCACAATGGCTTGGGTTTGATATTTTGAAAAAATATTTGTGTCTCTGTGTAGATGTCCTCAGAGACCAGAAGAGGTTGTTGGATCCCCTGGAGCCAGAGTTATAGGTGGTTGTGAGCAGCCCTGTGAATGCTGGAAACCAAATTCTGTCATCTAGAAGAGCAGCAAGTGCTGTTAATGGCTGAACTGTCTCTCCAGCTCCTCCAGCCCCCTACCCAAGACAGCGTCTTGATTTGTAGCTTTGACTGGCTTAAAAATCACTGTGTAGACCAGATCAGACTGTTTTTTGCACTCTCAGTGATCCTCCTGCCTCTGGCTTCTGAGTGTTGGAATTATGTTGGCATATCTTGTTTTGGTTTAATTTTAAAAGGAGGAGCCCATTTATGTCAACAAAAAAGGAACTATTTGGAATTTTTTTTGTTCCAATCTGGAAGTAGTAATTGAACATATAAAATATGTTCAAAAATATACCAAACATGACTTGGTATATTAGTAACTTCTATGTTATTATAACAAAATAACCTGAAGCAATTGACTTATAAAGAGAAAAAAAGTTAGTTTGACATAAGACTCTGGAGGTTACAGGCTTCCTAATTAAGGGAGCACATTATGACAAGAGAGTATGTGTTGGGGAAATCAACCACATGGTGGCTCACAGACATCTCTGATTCTAGTACCAGGGAATCCAATGACCTCTTCTGGCCCCTGCAGGCACCAGGCATGCATGTAGTACACATACATATATGCAGACATATACCCATACACATAAAATAAAGATAAATCTATCTAAAAGGGGGAAAGAGAAAGCATACTGCAAAAAAGCAAAAAGATGGCCCCTTCTTAGGAGGTGATTTCTAGGGTTTCATGGTGTGGGAGCCAGGGGCATTTGTTTCCCTTTAAAACTCATAGAAGTTGAAACACTGTGGAGAGTTCTTGTATGAGAAAGGGTCTGTACATGCAGGGCTCACAGTGCTGAGAAGTTTGGACGGAGGATATATGTGCATTCTGTTTGGTGTTTGCTGCCTGGAAATCCTTATCACAGCAGCCTGCCTTTGTCGCCTGAAGCTTTATTTCCTTGAACCAGAGAATAAGGGTTCTTGGGCTGCTTTTTATATCCAGTTTTGGTCCCCTGCGTGGTTAAAAGGCTTGAATACAATGTATAAAACAGATAAAGGAAAGGGCATAGTTCTCTAAGGTAAGCACGGAAGTCAGTTTATTTAGAGAAATATTTCAGATTTAATCTAAGGACTTGGTATCAAGTCCTGAGCTGTATTTTCAGAAAATGAAATGGGAACGAGCCAAAATAAGGTTAGTTAGTTAAAATCTGGTTGAGTTGCCCCAAATACCCACCATACAATTACAGAAAAATTGATGCTCATGTGTGGATACGCTGATGTCCTTTTATTAAATTTCTAGTGACTTTTTATTTGAATATAGTTTGCCAAGGAAGCTATTATTAACAGAGCTGATTGAGCTTGATTGATTGCTGTGTAGATTTTGGCTGGTTGTTGCTCTGTAATTTTATGATGGCCATAAGTACATGAGTACTGCTTTTGGAGCCAGTTATGGCACACAAACACTGCTGTGGCCTGTTTGCTCTTCTCCCCTTGCAGGCACTGACGGTTTATCCTGGGATGGGTCTGGGACCTTGTGACCTTTAATTGGGACATAGAGTAACTCCAGGTGCCACTGGATTGGCGTATTGACTATCATTTGACACAGGAAGTCTTAACGGTGCATTTGCTTGTATGTTTGTGTTTTTAAAAATTTCCTGACTATAGAATTTAGAAACCAATAGAATATTGTGTATCAGTCTAGAGGGATAGAACTAATAGGGAATATGTTATTTTTTTTTCTTTCCTGTGGGAGACAGGGTTTCACTATGTAGCCCAGACTGGCCTCTAACTTAACTAGCTCAGCCTCTTGAGTATAGAATTATAGGCAAATACCATGATACTTGACTCCAGTTTCTTTTTATCTTGTTTTAGTCTTTTTTAATGAACATTTTTAGTGTACAACATAATGACTTTGTTTATGACATTTCCGTGCATGTGTATCATTGTTTCCCCCTCTTCCCCCTAGAGATCTTGCTCTATCTCTTTATAATAAAAATTTTCTGTGTATGGAAATATATAGTAACATGTAAATAAGGAGAGATTTATTATAAAAAATAGACTCATTTGATAACAGAGACTGAGAAGTCCCATGATCTGCCTGCCTTACACAGGCTGGAGACAGAAAAGCTAGTAGTATAAAATCTAGGTCATTCCCCAAAGTCCAGAGAACCAGGACACTGATGGTGTAAATACATGCCAAGGCACGAGACCAGCATCTCAGCTCAAGTGATTAGTCAGATAGTTTAACATTCATCTGCTCTTTGTTCTGTGTGGACCCTCAGCAGATTGGAAGACACTCATCCACAGGGAAAGGACTGTGGGACAGTGCTTCACCAGGAACAGCCCTAGATCAGACCTCTACAGAGAATTTTCAGTTAGGTACATGGATATCCCGTGATCCAGTCAAGTTGACACGTGTAGGTCATCATCAAAGTAGGACTTCATCATCATAAAAGGAGCCTTTTAGCGTTCTTTCAATGAAGGCAATGGTACAAACAGCATGGAATGAATCAATACATGATCCTGAGCAGTGTTTACTCTGATACCTAGACTTTCGGAAGCAGCTCAGAGTGTATATATGGGATCCAGAACTGCCATGGATTAGCAACTTTAACTTGTGTCTTTGTGTCTTCTGCTATAATGTGTGATGGTGGTGGTGCATGCCTCATCTAGGGGCTTTGATGGTTGAGACTCCCAGCGTCCCCTGCGCTATAAGAGAATTGCGAGTGCACACTAAATGACTGACACCTTCAGTATTTTTATCACTGCATCACTGCCTTTACTGCTCTTGAAACAGGTAAAAGTTACTCTCGGGAATCCCCGCCCCCATGTATGTGTCAACCTTCAGACACCAGCATCTGTGAACCAGAGTTTTTATTTATATTTTTGATGGATTATACAATATTAGTTTCTGGCCTAGTGTTTAGTAGCTAGGTTCTCTCTCCACCCCTTCTTCTTTCACGCTCTTTTCATCCTCCCCCTTGCCTCCCCCCATCTCATTTCTATTTTTTTGAGGGTTTAATATGAATCTGCAATCTGCCAATCTTGAATTGGCAGAATTCAAATACCCTAAATTTGAGTTCTGATCAGTTCCCAACTTCTTACACAAAGTAGATCAAGGGTATTTTGGGGACATTTGAATCTTTTATACATAGAGAAATATCAGAGAGTGAAACAATTAAGTCTGAGGAAAAAATATGAAAGCGGTCTTATTTGAACTGTCAATATTATCAGTTAAGAAAGCAAGTGACTAAATGTCAGGACTATTTTAAAGTACTTTTAAAGACATTTATTTTGCAGTTTCTGTTTTAGGTTGGAAATCAATTTTGAAAAAATAAATCACATTTTTTTAGGAATCAAACTGAAATTATACACTGAGCCTTTTTGCCATGCTAAAAGTCAGTTTTAAGCATGTTTTCTGGGGACTATGTCAGATATGTGCTTGAGAAGTTGTAGTGAAAAAAGTCTTCCTTGTTACGGAGCCTTGATGTTTTCTTTAAACACCTAACCAAATGGTACCTCTCTTTCTGGCTTCTTATTCAGTCAAACTTGGAAGTGTACAAAGCCCCAAATCATAAACGGTTTAGAAAGATTTTTGTGGCCTTGCTTCTTGACCTTTTGGATAAGATCAAGCTTAGGAAGCTTTTATGGAATTAGCCAAGAGTTGATACGTCGTGGATTCACTTGTTGGGACTTATTTGAGAGACTTATGAAAGGACCACACAGATCCAAGAAATGCTGGACCAGAGTAGCAGAGTACCATTCTCCACTTTCGGGGTCAGTTCTCAACTCTGGCTCTGCTAACTACTGGGAACTTGGTGGGCTTAACCTCAATTCTAGTCTTACTGATTTAATTGTATAATCATGGAGGTTTTGGGGCTGGTGGTCTAAGATCTCATTGATAATGGATTGACAAAATGAATGTTCATCCAATATTTAGATTTTATGTAAAATATGCCTTTTGGAAAAGAAATACCTCATCTGTTTCACTTATGCTGGTACCTTGAGAGTGACATATTCCAGGATCACAAGCATGAGTTACCACATCAGCCTCCTGACTGCAGTCTCCCTCCGGTCCATCCCCTTTCCCGCTCAGCCCAGGTGTGTTTGTAATGATGATTACCTCATCATGGTCATCGTCTCAACCCCTTCTGTAGCACAGAGTCCTTGAAACACTTTCAAACTATCACTACTTTCTCCATTTCCCACTTAAAGCTCTGCTCTACCTTGCCATTTTATTACTCAGATCTCTTCAGTAGTGAGTCATCTCCCAGGGTGACCAGGCTTCACAGAGGCTGGAACTAGGAGCAGAGGCAGTCCTTGCTACCCAGCTATGTCCATGCTCTCCCTCATCTACCTCATTCCTTTTTTCTGCAGACTACTTTTGCTTTTGCTGGCTTGGAAATGGCTACCCATAGCTCTCTAGTTTACACGTCTTTCCTGAAATTGATCATCAGAGACGGAGACTAATTTTACAGGGTTTACACAAGTTCACAGAAAGTTAATGTGATGAACTAGAGTAAGATTTGCTCTCCTGCAATTAGTTCAAGCCTCATAGATGACCCGGGGTGGTGGGCATTGGCTGTGAGACCAGCCTGTTGTTTTGCATAGTGGGAAGATACAGATAAAATCACAATGCCTCAGTATATTTTCTGTTGCTATAACAAAGTACTTGAAGCAGGGTATAATAATAAAATATCAAAGCTGGTAACTTAGAAAATATAACTCTTGATTTGGCTTCTAGTGAGAACTTCTTAGCAGGTGTCATCACAAAGGCAGAGGTGCATTCAGAAGAGCTCTCATGGCCAGACAGCTAGAGAGAGGGAGAGATCTATCTTCCCATTCCTCCCAGGTCCACCCTCCTACCCCTGTACCCTCAAAAAAAAAAAACCCAAAAAACCAAACCAAACAAAACAAAAAACAAAACAAACCCCCCAGAAATCATAAATAAAACCGCACGCGCGCGCGCGCGCGCACACACACACACACACACACACACACACACACACACACACACAGAAACAGAAATACACAGCGACAACAACAACCAAACAACTCCGGTGTGTGTGGCAGAATTTGTTTTGCCAACCGAATATTTAAGAAACCACACTTGCCATAAAACAAGGCATACTGCAGTTATAAAGCGTTTTGTTTTGCGATGTTGGGCAATTCTAACTTTTGGGGTGGTGCAGGTCAAGCCAAGTCTGAGTCTTTTGTTTGAGCGAGGAAGGGAAGTGCAGTTTCTGTAATCCTCCCAGCTAGCTGCAGGATTTAGGTTATGGATGACTGCTGGAGGCTCTGACTGAGGGCTGCTCCTTCTCTTTCCTCCTGGGCACTGTGTTCTCAGCCTTTAAAGTTCTCAGAGATGCTCAGATGGACGGAGATGGAAGCTGCAGGGCTTGAGAAATACTATATCTAGGGGTATACAGAGAATGATTACTAGACATCTGGGGAGTTGGAGTGTATGAGAAGAGAATGGGAAGAGAAAACAGGTATGGGCCAAATAAAGCTATTTTGATATAACTGGCAATATAGCTGGAGTATTTAAAGTTTTTTTAAAGTTTCATATTTGTTTATTTATTGTGTATGTGTGTGTGTGTGTGTGTGTGTGTGTGTACTCACATGTGAGCCACAGAAGCCAAAAGAGAGCATTGGATTCCCTGGAGATGGAGTTAAAGGCAGTTGTGAGCTGACTGGAATGAATTTGGGGAACTGCACTCAGGTCCTTCCTCTGCAAGAGCAGCAAATGATCTTAACAGCTGAACCATTTCTCCAGCCTGAGATTTTATTTATTTTTTAATTATTAAATTAATAGCATTTTAATACTCTGGATCATTACGTCTGAGATACTGTCCTAAGCACCCTTTCTTCCTTCCTCCCCTTCGTGTTCCTGTTTTCTGTAATGTCTAACTACAACTGCTTAACATCTTCATTCCTTTACATTGCAAGGCACTGTGGTATCACATATGTTCACAGTGTTGTGCGACCATCAAAGAAACATACTTTCTCAACTCTTTCTTCGTCTCCAGTGGGTTTCTTGATCCCCAAATGGAGCAGGTTCTCACCCCGAGCCCTGCTAACCTCTAATCTGCCTTCTGTATTAATGGATTTCCTATTGTAGAAATTCATTTTATGTGGCATTTTGTCTGGCCTCTTTGACTTAGTGTGGTATTTTCAGAGTTTTCCATGTGGTGGCATGTATTTGTGGCTGAATAACTCCAGTTAAACGGATAGCTCAGACTGTGCATGTGTATGTTTGTGTGTGTACTGGTGCACATGTGTGCAGATATATGTGGAGGCCAGAGGCATGCCTTGGAGTCATTTTTATAGGTACTGTCTACCTTATTTTTTTTTTGCAACAGAGTCTTTCAGGGGCCTGTAGTTTATCAACTAGACAAGGCTGTCTGGCCAGTGATTCCCTAAGTATCTACCTGTCTCTACCCCTCTAGCTCCAGGAATACAGCTGTGGACCACAATGCCTGATTTTCTCCATGTGAGTTCTGGGGAGCGAGCGCAGGTCCTCATGCTTGCAGGGCAAACATGTTACAGACTTAGCCATCTCTCCTTGAAATGCATTTGTTGGTTAACAGCTTATTTGAATTATGTTTACTTTGGGCCATTGTTGACTAGCTCTATGCTTGTCCTACATTAATTCTCACTCTTTTCTGTCTAGATGAGTTCTTGTTTTCCTGGTAGTGTTCAGCAGCTAACCCCATTCCTCACTGTTGGTCCTTGTAACCTGCAGCTCCATCACTCCTGCTTTCTCTCCACTTGAGCCCCTGTGTAACAGGACTGGTGACGTTACTGTTGACTTCACTGTGGCTGGAGGGAAAAGAATTAACGGCCACACTGCTACACCGGGCATTCTTACTCCACACTTGATATTTATTTGTATGTAGGTCAGTTGAGCACATCTGCTCTTCACTTATAAGGCAAACATGACAGATTAGTACAGCATGTTGTATGTTTATTGGTTGGAGAGTGTGCTTGTTAATCTTGATCATAAGTCTCATTGAGTTGAGAAATGCCTGGAAGACTCATACAACACATTTCTGGGTGTATCTGTGAGGCTGTTCCCAGAGACAGTTCACTGAAGGAATACAGAGACAGACAATAAAACAAGAGGTTGGATGTCTTTGTGTTTGTGATATATTATATGTATTTGTAAACATAATATTATGTATAAAAAGCATTTTATATAGTGTTAAGAAAAAAATGAAACAGTGAAGGAAATATGAGCAAATTAAATTGTTTCAAGGAATACATTAGCAGGGTGTAAGGAGGTAGACACATTCTAAAGACAACAATCCAAGAAGGCTCACGATACGTTATCTAACTATCTACCTGCCTACCTACCTACTTATCTACCTACTTCGGAGATTTTGATGCAAGGGTCTTGCTGTATAGCTTAGGCCTACCTTCAACTTGCAATCCTTCCGCTTCAGCCTCCCAAGTGCTAGGATTCCAGATGTGTTCACTCATACTCACAGGGCATTTAGAATGCTTGGTCTTACAGGAAAGATCTGTGCTTGGATTATGATGTGTTTAAGAAAGTGTACCCTGAGTATCGAGCAGGAATGTGAGCTGTCACCCACTTCTCAGCAAAGGTGACTTCCTATCTTCCACTGTGGCTTCTACCTCTGCCCCCTCCGGTGACCTCAGTGGAAGTGAAGAACAAGAGGAAAATTGAAGAGTTCTTCATATTGAGGGACAAGCGTGTTTTAAATAGACCACTAGCCTGACCTGAAGTGTGAGCAGTAGAAAGGAACAGGTTTTTATTTTCCAGGAAAGAGTTTTGATGTTCCTGTGTCTCAAATATAATATCAAATGGAGGGCAGTTTTGTGGTCTGACAGGTTGCAGGTGAGCTTTCTATTGATATAAAAATTCAAGTGAGGGTTTCTTCTGTGACACAGTTGCCATGAGCACTCTCAGTATTACATGTCCTGTGCAGACTGTTTGTTATTTTACAAACCAGAATAGAACTTTTACAAAGATTGTCCTGGACTGTGAATGTGGCTTAGTAGTAGAGCGCTTGCCTAGCCAGTGGGGGGCTCCAAGTTCAGTCTCTAATAACACAAACACACTCATACATGCACACACACACCACAAGGAAACAAAAAAATAACAAAAGAGAATAAAAATAAAGGAGTTAATCTCCTCTTAAAAATAGATATCTTAGCCCGGTGGCAGTGGCTCACGGCTTTAATCCCAGCACTTGGGAGGCAGAAGTAGGCTGATCTCTGTGAGTTTGAGGCCAACCTGGTCTGCTAGAGTGAGTTCCAGGACAGCCAGAGTTACAACAAAAAAACTGTCTCAACCAAAACCAAAACCAAAATGAAACAAAATAATAATAAAAATAAAAAAATTAATAGATAAATATCTGAGCTAGGCACACACCCCAGTACTGGAAGGCAGAAGCAGAGGAATCTCTTGAGTTTGATAATGGCCTGGTTTACATAGTAAGACCCCGTCTCAAACAAGAACAAAACAACAAAATGTAAGGACTTATCTTGTGTAAGATCTTCATTTTTATGTCCGTAAGAATCATTGTGATAGATTGTTTAAAGATGCCTATGTTGACATAACCAGGTTTAAAGAGGTACTCTTAGATTGATTTAAGCCTGGTCATCTTAGAATACAGAATAGAAGGCAGACGATTATATTTTTAAAAGTGCATTTTGAACTGGGAAACAGCTAATCCTCAAAGATAAGCTGCTTTGCAGCTGATTTGTTCATGGATATGATGATGACTGCAGAGGTAATAGATGTTTGATTCAGCTTCCTGAATAATTTCCCTTTCTGGATGGTAACTGATGTGGAGCAGACCTGACCTTTTGCTGTGAGGCAGGTCCAAGGCACAGTGTGGGTGAGAGTACGTTGAAATACGGACTATGTGGCTAAAGTCAGTTGGTTTTGAGGGATTCCACTTAAGCTCTTGGGTAGCTGGAGTAATCAGCATCAGAGAATACCTCATCAGACACAGTAATTATCACTTGTTGGCACAGCTCTAATTGAGCCACATCTGCTTCTGGCATTTGATGGCCACAGTGACATTGCTTACGGCTGTCCTAGATGAATCAAGCTGCCAAGCCTGGCTTAAGCTTAAAACCGAAGCTTAAAGCCGGCTTGTGGGCACTGAAAGAAAGGCTGCACTAGTCAGGATTGTGTTTTCAGTTAAACTAACTGTAGTTGTTAGCCACTGTGTAGGTCCATCAAGAGAGACAAGAATACATATTCATAGGTGCAGGCCCTGCCAGACCTCAGCAGAGGGAACCTCAAGTACCATACTGGACAGTGGAACCCTGAGCTCCTCAGCCCAGGTTTTTATTGATACAGAACTCCTCAGGTGTTCTACTGATACCACGTGCAGATCATGAGCAGTCAAACATCCCCCACATAAAGCCAACACCGGCAGGCAATACAAAATGCCAAGACCTAGGCAGCCCCTCACCCAACAGTGCACAAAACAATTATTTTATACAAAAACGAACTTCCACAACAACTAACCTTGCTGATTAGTTTTGATCCTGCCCTTTATTTGGAAACGGTGTCCTTCTTGCTTCTGTCCACTTACGGGTAGACTTGTAAGTGACCAGTGATGGTGACCAAGTAAGTCCTAAAAGCCGCAGATACTTCTGCTCTGTCAGCAGAAATTTTCTCTACTACTAGAATACCGCTGCCTTGTACAGAGCAGGTGTTTTCTGAGATTTAGGAAGTATGTACCTAGCATGCTTTTCAAACGTTCAGATTGGGATTGTGGGGATAAACTCTGGTGTCTCAGTTGCCCTTGCTCCTCTGGAAGAAACAGAGCTGGGATTACAGTACTCAACCGTGACTGTGGCCGTCACTGTGATGAGGGAGTTGCAGGAATTCCAAACAGCAAGGGACATAGCTGTCCTGTGAATAGCCCTCTGGGAAGCAACCTCGGGGACTAAGGCTTCTGTGTGTTGTTTCTTCCCGTCCGAAATGTTGGTGATCCATGGCAGAGAGAGCTGGAGTCTGGCGAAGCTTGTCCACCTCCTTTAACACGTTACCCCTTCAACCTGGAGGTGATCTTAGCCTCAGCGGCGCAGGGGTTGCTAATAAACCACCAGTGTGGAAGAGTACAACCCACATTTTGCAGCTGATAATGATTGTTTGCTGAGTGACTGTGTTTTTTATGAATTTATCAAAATTCACAGAATTGCTTTCTATATTATGTAATGTTTTGACTCCCAGCCAGGCGAAGGTGACCCAAAGGTGCACCAGTTAGATTTTTATAGGAAATTTGGGTCAGAATTTCAGGATTACGTAAATAACACTTACAAGTAAGACATTAAAAATTTCCCCTAAGATGAAAAATTTGAAGTAGCGTTTATTAGAGAGCAATAAAATATTTTAAGTTCTAAAACTTTTCTTATGCATGTGGAAATTTATTGGTATTTGTCTACTGGTATTGTCTATTTGTCTCCCCGTCCCTTAAACCCTTTTTCTGCCTGCCTCTTTGGTTTTTGAGACAGAATCTCATGTAGCCCAGGTTGGCCTTGAGCTTGCTATGTAGTTACGGATGGCCCTGAATCCCTAGATCTGCCTGCCTCCACTTCTCAAGTGCTAGGTGTTCCTCACTATGCTCAGATTTAAATCTCTTTTTTAGTTTTCATTCCCCATGGGCAAATACT
Organism: Cricetomys ansorgei; assembly: GCA_026225945.1. Lineage (NCBI taxonomy): Eukaryota > Metazoa > Chordata > Mammalia > Rodentia > Nesomyidae > Cricetomys > Cricetomys ansorgei. Next base: position 26,762,871 of record JAMJFZ010000056.1, read on the forward strand.
ACATTAGGAAGTTTATAAAATAAAATTTTAAATCAAGACATTACTTGTTTACTCAAGAAAAATTGCAAAGTAGGAAATAAGTAAAGAATATGAATCATTTCTAATTTTGAAATCCCCCCAAAATAATGGTTGAAATTTTGACACGAAACCTTTTGGTCTTTTAACTTTTCCCATAATATTCACAAATATGCAGATATAGTGTTTAAGGCTCAATTTACCTGATTCACAACAGTGCAGAAGACAGAAGGAAGAGAGCTGTGGATGTCAAAGTAGCAGACGAGTTGTTGGAACTGGAAGCTCTTTGATAATGATCATCTTCTGTGCTGTGGTTCAGGTACAGTCCAAAGACTGCTTCACCGAAATTGACCTGCATTGAAAGTTGTAGTTCTCAGAGTTCTGCAACATACTTTTTGACTGTTTTTCAACCAGTTGGATGGCTCCACTATATTCTGAATGATCTAATAAAACATTTTCAAATCAAGTTCTGTAATAATAACAGAATGGACACACTGATTGGCATTTAAGCTAATACTCATTTATTTTCATCATTTATGTTCTTTACCAAATCTTAAGTTTAAACGTTAAGAATCCTGAAGTGGATAAATGAGTCCCTAGCTTTTATTCATGATGTATTCTTCATATCTTTCTGAGAGCAACTGGCAAGTGATGCTTATTGGGAACCACAAATGCATTAATCTAATAAACAAAAATGTGTGCTGCCTCAATTGTGTGTCAGCTACAGGAAATTGTGGGAGAAGAAAGTGTTCTTTTGCCTGGACTAGAGAAGAAAATGGAGATTAACAGGAGTTAACCAGGAGTCCCTTCAACTTGGTTGGACATGTTCTGCTTTTTAAATTACTTAATGTTAACTGTACCAAAGGAGAAAGACCTCCACATCATTCCAGGGGAAGAGAATAGCAAATGTAGTGTGCTGGGGCTGGACTCATATGTAGGCATTTATTGAGAAGTTTGAGATTGATTGTTTCTCCAGGGGGAGTCTGTTGGAATGTGTGGAAGATCTACTTGACATTTTAAAAAACAACACAGTGGATCAAACACAGAAAAGTGGTTGCCATATCGGAGAGAAAAGGTGGTTTTGAGTTGTGTGTGCTTCAGACTTATGAAAGATGGATAAGGGAAACTATGCTACTTGTTTGTTTGGGGCTTAACTATTAGGAGATGAATGAGCCACTAACCTGGAAAGGCTGAGAAGAGTCCTGTTTATGCTATGTGATGTTTAAGGTTCTAGACTTCTTGGTGATTTCACTCAGCAGTTGAATGGAAGGCAGGGGATGAGCTTCTCCATGTTGGGATTTGATCTGGCTTCTTATACAGTTTTTGTGCACATTATTGCCATCACTGTAAGTTAACATGAGCTTTTGTTCTGCTGTGTCCAGAAGATGTTTTCTTTTTGGTACCCACAATTTCTGACTCTTGGACTCTTTCCTACAACCTCTATGGAAATGATCCCTGAGCTTTGTAATGGGTATCCCTGAGCCTTGGTGTATATGTTTCCTGAGGATGCTGTAGTCTCCCATTCTCTACACTTTGGCCAGTTGTGAATCTCTGTATTAATCACTGAAAATAGAAGCTTCTCAGATGAAGGTGGAGAGATGCATTGATCTATGGGTATAAGAAGTTATTAGGATTCCATTTAATACTGTTTTTATTTAGCAGCATAATAGTAGTAGGTCTCTTCAAGGGTTCATGTCCTGTCCAGCCATAGGTTCTTGGTGTCAGGTATGGGTTTTAACCTGTGGAGTGGTACTTAAACCCAGTCAGTCAGTGGCTGGTTATTCCCATGATGTCCATGCCACTATTGCACCGGTAGGTTTGTCTTGTCTGGACAATCATTGTTTAGCTCACAGGGTTCAATACTGGGTATGATGGATGATACTTTTCTCCTCCAGTAGCTTGTATAGCACCTTCCAGCACTTGAAGTGAGCCAGTAGGGATGAAGTTTCCTGGTCTGCCCCAGATTAATTTCATCATATTCTATGACTCAAGTATGTAGTATTATCAACAGTAAGGTCTTACTGTCAAGTTATGAAGGATAACCAAGAGCACTGGCAGTAGTCTGTAATATTTAGGGGTCTATACAGCCTCAGTAGCCAATAACTCCCAAAGAAGTTACCTATTCCTAGCACTGGCTTTTTATTTGTTAGCCTCTGGTGTCTAGGAGGGGCATTGATGTCATTTTACTTCCATTTAAACCTGTGTGTGTGTGTGTGTGTGTGTGTGTGTGTGTGTGCTGTATTTGAGAATGTTTCCATATTTATAAGTTCACATATGTTTTTTTCAGAGGTCTTTAGTGTCATTTATTTCTCCCCATAATTCCTCATATACTCTGCCCTCTGCTTGCCTTCCTACAATATAGAACATTTAAAGGTGGGATTTAAAGTGCTCTGATTTTTATTACACATTTCCATGCTTACTGTGGGACATAAATGTTTCTGTTCTTACTCACTGATTGTAGCTAAGACCCGTATAGCCATGGGCAAGTGGACAGTCTATTTAGTGTTAGTTTTATGCGACATAAGAGCCTTTAGAAATGAAGACTCAAAGAACAGGGAAAGTGCCTGTTTTTATGGCCAAAAATAGTGAAGGGTGATTGGAGAACAAAGGGCATGCTCTATTGTGGTCGGCAAGGGGGAACTCAGCAAGGCCTGTTGGTCAGATTGTTCTGGATAACTCCGTGTCTTCATGCAGAAGGATGCTGCTTGCCTCTAGGGAAGGCACCCCTGGAATGAATGTCACTTGAGCCATTTTGGAGCAAGGACAGGTCATTTATTTATGGCTTCCTATGTAGGACGAGGGCAGGAGAGGTCAGCCAGCACTCTCTGCTTCTATTGTTGCCTTAATTTTGGGTGAGCATGTCCTCAATTCTGTCAGTATGTAGCATATGTTAAAGTCTGTGGATTAAACAATTTAAACAGAATCATGCTAGAAATGATTTATAACTCTGTGTGCGTGTGTGTGTGTGTGTGTGTGTGCGCGCGCGCGCGCGCGTGTGTGTATGCAGTGGGAGGGGGACTGAACCCCAGCACTTGGTACACGCTAGACAAGAGCTCTTTCACTGAGCTAAACCTCAGTTATGTCTTCTTTTTTATTCACTTAAAACATCCTCATTTCCTTTTTTGGCCAATTTAGATTCATGCTATTCCTTTTCCCCCCTCAGGTGTGTGTATTCACATATGTGGGAGCACACAATGTGTGTACTGATATGTGTATTCGTGTGTGCATATATGTATATATAAGGTAGTACCATCATTGATGTTGGGAGTCTTTTTCAGTTGCTCTCTATCTTATATATGGAGACAGGGTCCCTTAATTGAACCCGGAGCTTGCTGTATATCTATTCTGGCTAGTTAGCTTGCTTCTCCCAGACTGCACCTTTCAAGTGCTTGAATGACAGGTGGCCAGCAGTGCGCATCTGGTAGCTTTATAGATTCTGGGGTCTTAACTTCTCTTGTCTTCATGCTTTCATGGTGGGTGCTTTAACCACCAAGCCATCTCCCTAGCAGTAGATTTGATATTCTTTTTAGTGACATCCTAATATTTAATTCTGTGGTTGACTCATAATTCATTTAGTTAAACATGATGAGCATTTAGATTGTTTCTATTCTGTTTCTAGATAATTATAAACAAGATGGTAGTAAACAGCCACACATCTGTATATTTGCCTACATGTGTACTTTGTTTTATTTGTCAGTGTCCCCTCAGGATAAATCCCTGGTAATGTGATTTCAAAACCATAATACACATTTATTTTAAACTTAGTTATTGCAAAATAATGTCTCCCAATTCAATTTGTGAATCTCTCTCTCTCTGTGTCTATGTGTGTGTGTGTGTGCGCACACACAGAGATCATACATGTACATGGGTTTTAGGGATCAAACTCAGGTCTTCATATTTGCAAGATATGTGCTTTGTCCTCTGAGCTATCTCCCTAGCCCACCCAGCTCAATTTTATTAACACTTCCCCAAGTTCATCCACAATGATTTTTTTAATTTCAGTTTTTAAAAATTATGTGTCTGTGTGTGAGTCTGTGTGTAGGTACACTTGTATGAAGATGCTTATGAAGGCTAGAGAAATGAGGTTTCCCTTGAAGTTGGCTTTATAAGCTGCTCTGTGCTCCCCAGTATGGGTTCTCAGAAGCAAGCTCAGGTCCTGCAAGAAAGAGCAAACACACTCTTAATAGTGGAGCCATCTTTGCAGCCCCCGTGAAGACTTTTAAAGCAACATTTTTTTTGCATATTTGCATATCAAGTGAAATACTGTTTTCCCTATAAGTTTTAACCCACAAATGCCTTTTCTTTTGCATTTTAATTTGTCACTATTTTTTTCCCTGTGCTTAAACTTGCTGTCTTTTGTCACTAGGGATTCTGGCTTTCGCTTGGTCAAGGAGAAGGATAGATTCTTCCCCTGGAACAGGACCATGGCAAACTGATGCTTCTGTGGTACTGCTATGAAGTGCATATCACTGAGCAGTCAGCAGTACACCACACCTCTTCCATGTTTTGATGCCAAGAGCATTTAAGATGTCCCTCAGGTTTCGATTCCTTTCCTATGCTGTCCCCCTCTTTCCTGGCTTGCAGCTCTTATCTTGTGGTGTTTACAGGCTACCAGTCCTCTTCACCACTGGACAGTTGTCTTCTGTTGCCCTTCCACGTTGCTGCCACTGCATTAAATATTCCCTGTTCTCTCTGGATTCATTCTACTACTCTCTGTCTTGGACTTCCATTGCTGTTATAAAACAGTCAACATAAGCAGTGTAGGAGAGGAAGGGTTCCTGTGGGTTCACTGCCTGGAAGGATTCAGTGCATGGTCACCTGACCTCATGCACTTGCACAGATAATGGTGGCTGGGGAGTATGCATTAGAGATGATTCTCTACCTCATGGTGGCCAGGAAGGGCACAGACAAAGACAGGGGCAGAGCCAGCAAGGGTATGCCTCCAGTGACCTTCCTCCTTTTCCTATGGCTCACCTCCTAAAATTTCAAGAACTTCCCTAAATAGAAGTTAGTGGTACCAACTAGGGACCCAGCCTTCAATGTGTGACTCTTTTATGGGGGAGGGTGGAGTACTTCACATCCAAACCTTAACATTCCTCCTGGCTTCTGTGATACACACACACAAACACACACACACACACACACACACACACACACACACACACACACACATATATATACATACATGTTTAATATACATATATGTATCTATATCATACATATGACATATCATGCACACATATACACACACATATATGCATATATGTACACATATATAGCCCCTTGTCAGTTCTCTTACAGTTCTGTGTTTCACTTGATATAGCATACCATTATTTGGCCATCTTTATTATTTCATAGCTCTGTTTATTCATGGTCATCCCCGTACTGCTGATGATGTATGTGGACATATGTGAATGTTGTACGTGTTAATGTGTGTGATGACTTTCGGATTCAGAGAGACTCAGGAAATGTTGCAGTAGACGGGAGGAATTTAATTTGCCCACACCGTGGGATCGACTATTTGGAGAACTTGACAGAACATCTGTTCTGATTACATCTGAATAATTACTGTGCTTATAAGAAGTTTGCAGTTTTTCTTTTTCTTTTTCTTTTTTTTTTTTAGACATTTTTACTATTTTTTTGGAAATGATTTTAAGATCTGTAGTACCCTGATTTGGAATAGTATCTCCAGTTAAAATGCCACAAATAGGCACTGATGATGCTTTTTGTGGCATCTAATTTTTAAGGAAGCTTGAGGAACTAAGGAAGCTTAGTAAGAACAAAGTGTTGGAATAAGACATGTGTTTTAAAAGGCAAACCATGGGGGAATTTGTCCATTTGTCCACGCATTTTCTCTGCCCTAGAAATAAGGTGTCTGCTTTTAATGGCACCTGACTTGATTTCCTGTAGCTGTGGATGGAAGGTTTCAGGCCTGCTTCATTCAGCACAGCAGGTTGTCTCTGAAACCCTCAGCTCTGTGGAGACATTGGTCTGAGAGCAGTAAAGGCTGGGAAAAGAAAAGCATGGCTGTGTTCACCACGGACAGCATGGATTCTTCTTCAGACTTCGGTTAGTTAATTCTTTGGTATAAAGTTTTAGAAGCATGCTGAATTAGGACATCTGTGAACAAAATTAGCTCATAGTTTGTATGAAATCAGTTAAGATTTTACTTGAGCTTTTTGTTCCTGTTTTTGACACAAAAGGATTAGTAGTTCCACAGTTGGTGAAGGAATAGGGTTTAAAATTAATAACCGGGACCTTCCTGGGAGGGTGTGAATTTGCTGGAATACACATATGCATTCCATTTTCAAATGCAATTTACATAAACAAAGGAGGTGCCTGAGAAAAGTTCAGGGACTTTAAGAAATGAAATAGACAACAATAACCTTAAAATACTTAATCTTGGTAGAGTATGTGTAGTATACACACCTTGTTTGAATAATGAAGAGGAATTTTGATTTTCAAAAGGTGACTTTGAGTGTGGTGGGGGCCAAACTCAGATACAGTGATGATCAGTCATTAGGGCCTGTAGTAGCTAGTGCCCCACTCCTACCCGGCAGCTATGTACAAGAAAGATCTGTACATAGCTGTGCTCCCTCCCTCCCTCCCTTCCTTCCTCCCTCACTCTTTCCCTCCCTCCCTCCCTCCCTCTCTCCCTCCCTTGGTTTTTCGAGACAGGGTTTCTTTGTAGACTAGGCTGGCCTCAAACTCACAGAGATCCTCCTGCCTCTGCCTCCCAAGTGCTGTGATTAAAGACGTGTGCCACCACTGCCCAACAAGGATTGCTTCTCTTTTAACCCTTGCTTTAGCTGGGGCATTTCATCTTTTATCAGCAGTGTGAAAGTAGTGCTAGTGCCCACATTTGTAATTGAGCAGGAAGTCTCTACTTCTCTACTTTAGGTATCCCTGCAAAATGAAGTTCTGTTCTGTGTCCTCTGGAACTGTGTTGGTTTCTGTTGACCCTGTGACATCAAGTGCAGTGAGCAGTGTTGACTGTATTGGTGCTTAGGATTTGACTTCCAAACTTAAGTGGGCTTCAAAATTACTAGGGGGATATTTAGAGTTCAGATGATCAGACAGTGGGGATCTCTGGAGATGCTGCCTGGAGTCTACCTTAAAAATAACAGCCAGGGTTGGAAACCACCAGCTGATTTGTCTGAGGATCCCATTCAATGTCGGTCTCCTCAAGACATGTATACCTGCACTTAACAACAAGTTCATTTTGACCCAGCCATCACTCAAGCAATAATAGACTAGAACGTTGAAATTGGTATGTAGTAGGGTGAACCTTTTACTTTTTTTACTTTTATTTTTTTAACATGCCTGGTAAAATGCTTTTTTGGCTTTGATAGAACCCTTGTCATAGAGCCAAAAGAGAATAGTTTTCACTAGTTGTCTTAGTTTCATTTCCTGTGGCTGTTGCAACTTAACAATAGCAACTTAAAGGAGAAAGATTTAATTAACTCACAGTTCCAGGTTATAGATGCTCTCAACAGGGAAGTCAAGGCAACAAGAACTCGAAGCAGCTAATCACATATCCACAGCCAAGAGCGGAGCAGGGAATTACTGCAAACATCCTATGACTTGGCTTGCTCTCTCCTCTTCACCCCAGGACCCGGCTCATGAAATAGTGCTGGCCATGCTCACCTACATTAACCCAAATAAGAAAAATACCTCACAAGCATGCCCACAGGCCAGCCTAATCTAGGTAATTCATCACCAAGCCCCTTCCTAGGTGATTGTAGGTTGTTATAAATGGAGTTTAGAACTATCACATTAGCTTAGTAAGAGCTGACCTGGCATAGACTGGGAGGCGCTCAGCAAATCCCATTGTAAGGCCGAGGTCTAAAGCCAGGAGAGAAGGAAGATCATGCCAAGCTGGGAGGTAGAAGACTTGGGGAGCTGTATGCAGATGAGACATCCACGTAGACCAACAGGCAGCTAGACATTGGTAGGTACATCCGTGGCAGTGACACCACACACACGGACCAGCGGGCTAGTGAAGGTGGAGGCACTCACTCTGACTTGTGTAGAGAAGAGTGGCACTCTGCCAGGAAGGGTTATGTGAGAGATTATATCACTGCTTGCTCCAGGTTCCCCTGCCATCTGCTGACAGTCGTCATTAACTGACTCATTGACTCATACTCCCCTGGATACCCAGCATAGCCATGGTTTAGTGACTCATATCAGATATAATATTGTTGCCATGTTGTTTAAACTTAAATTGGCCCTTTTATGTCCTTCTATTTCTATTCACCCCTCATTGGGGAGCTGTGGACAGTTGATAGATACTAGGGGAGGAAAAAATCATTCATGATTGAGGATGTTCTACTAGTAGGTCCCATACTCATGTACGTATGGGCAGCACTAATTGAACTTAGCAGGTTACTGAACAAAAAGAAGAAGAACAAGATGACATTTGGAAGGGGATATATTGGAGGAAACAGGGAGATGAATATTATATTTCATTGTATACACGTATGAAATTCTCAAGAATAAAGGAAAATTATAACTTAAAAAAATGCAGAGAATATTGGGAGTAATTGGCTGTCCTAATCAATCTCCTATTTCTGTGAAGATACACCACAACCACAGCAAATCTTATCAAGGAAAACATTTAACTGGGGCTGGCTTACAGTTTCAGAGGTTTAAATCCATTATTGCCGTGGTGGGAAGCATGGTGGCATGCAGCAGACACAGTACTGGAGAGGGAGCTGAGAGTTCTACATCAGATCCATATGTAGCAGGAAGAGAGAGACACTGGGCCTGGCTTGGGCATTTGAAATCCCAAGGCCCATTCCCAGTGATACATTTCTTCCAGCAAGGCCACATATCCTAGTAGTATCACTCCCTGGTGACTAAGCATTCAAACGTGACCTTATGGGGGACATTCTTATTCAAACCACATTCCACTCAGTGACATTCACAGGCTGCTAGCCGTATAATGCAAAATGCATGTCCTCCAACTTTAAAAGTCCCCATAGTCTGTCACAATCTCAAAAACTGTTGAAAAATTCCAATGTTCAAAGTTCTTTCTGAGATTCGGGGCAATCTTTTAACTGTAATTCCCATAAGATCAAAATGAAAAAGGAGATCACATACTCCAACACACAATGCCATAGGACATACATTACCATTTCAAAAGAAAGGAAAGGGAGCACAGTGAGGAAATACTGGACATTCTGCATCTCCATGTTTGATGTCAGAGTGCTCTTTAGATCTCCGACTCCTTTCAGCTTTGTTGACTGAACTTGGAGCTCTCCAAGTCAATGTAGGCTTCACCTTCACTGCTTCACAGATTGGCTTCCCTGAGCTTCCATGCAGGGGCACCCCTAACACATGGCTAGTCTTAATGGCTTTGCTTAGTTAGCTATGGAAAGAGATTCTACAACCGCTTTCTTGTATTCTTTGACTCTAAAGCCAGAAACACATGGCTTACACTTCCAAGTTCTTCTGCTTGTTAGGGCTGGAACATCGCCCCTCATTCAAAATGCATTTTTTACCAGGTTTCTGTTTTCAGTGGTTTTCTTCACTGCCTAAGCTTGGCTGACCTGGAATTTGATTTGTAGACGGAACTGGCCTTGAACTCAGAGATCTGCCTCCCAAGTGCTGGGATTAAAGATGTTCACCACTATGCCCAGCCCTAAACTTTTCTTAAACTTCTTTCCATAAGTTGGAAGCTCTGCTGGTGGCGGCTTTCCCTGAGGTCATTACTCAATTTCATTGAGGACCAGGCTTTTCTTTCAACTTTTTTTCCTTGAGAACTGGTCCTAGCTCTGTCACACTTCCTGGTGTTCTTTTCTTTTCCAACTGTACATTTTGTATTTTTTTTTTGTGCTCAGCTTGCTCCTTTTCATTTTATATCTGTATAAAAGTCAGCACTAATAATCATGCAATAGATTCAATACTAGGCTGCCCTGAAATCTCCTCTGCCAATGCCATTAATCCAAAACTCTTTAATTTAGTCTCAGGCAGATTTTCTTGGACAAGGGCAGAAAGTAGCCACATTCTTCATCAAAATATCTCAAGAGTAGACTCTAAGCTACAAACTACTATTCTTCCCTTCAGAAACTTGAGCAACGTCCCCCGCCCCCAACCCCAGTTCAAGTCACCCTCAGCACCATTGACCTCTATGCTCCTACTGAGAGAGCCCATTAAGCCCCATTTGAAGAGTCCAATTGCGTTTCTAGTCCAAAGTCCCAAAGTGTTCCATATTCCTCTAAACAAAAATGTGATCAGGCATATCGCAGCGATACCCAGGCCCCGGTATTAATGTTTATCTCAGTCAGTGTTCTATTACAGTGAAGAGACACCATGACCACAGCAACTCTTATAAAGGAAAAAAAAAATTTAATTGAATATTGCTTATAGTTTCAGAGGTTTCGTCCATTATCAGCATGGCAAGGAGCATGGGGATACACAGGCAGACATGGTGCTGGAGAGGTAGAGTTCTACATCTGGATTGGCAGGCAGCAGGAAGAGAGAGAGACACTGGGACTAGCTTCACTTCTGAAACCCCAAAGCACACCCCCAGTGATACACTTCCTTCAAGAAAGCCACACCTATTCCAGCAAGGCCATACCTCTTAATACTGCCATCTCTGATGACCAAGCATTCAAATCTCTGAGCCTATGGTAGCCATTCTCATTTAGACCACTACACTGACTTTTAGTTAAGAAGAAAAGCTTTAAGTTCTACTTTAAATTTTTTACTCAGTGTTTACATGTTCTGTATGTATATGTGGGGTGTGTGTCTAGGCATGTAGTATTTATATATGTGGTGTGTATATGTGGTATGTGTGTGTTTACAGGTGCAATTTCTCATGTATATGTGTTGAGGTTAGAGGTCAATATCAGATGTTTTCCACAAGATCTCTAACTGAACCCAGGGCTTACCATTTTTGCTAGACTGGCTGGCCATGGACCCTTAAGATTTTCTTGTTTCAGTATCCCCAATGTGGGAGTTATAGGTATGCACCAATACTCCCCCCCTCCCTTTTTAAAAATTTTACTTATGAAGATGGTAGAAATATGAACTCAGGTTCTCATGTTTCTACAACAAGCAATTAAGCCATTTCCCTAATCTAAGTCTAATTTGTTTTTGTAATTAAACATTGACTTGGACCAGCAGGTCATTCTTCAGTGACATGGTCCCCAGGAGGAAGGACCAGGGAATTAGAGATAAAGAAGACAGAACAAGTAGGCTCAGGAGGTCTGGTACAAGCTATGTCTTATGCCAACCAAACTTATTAAGAAGTACAGAATCTCATATGCTATTTACAGGGAGCAAATTGTGGAGAGTTAGTGGAAAGCTATCATAAAATGTGGCTATCATACAACTAGCAGGAGGCTAAAAAAGCAATATTATACAAGGGAACACAGTATATCTCAAGGACATAAAAGATAAACAACAGTGGCCTTAGACCTGATAACTCTTGTCTCTTTGGAGAGGTGGTAGGGGACCAACTTCTCAGGATATGAAATCTTAACTCCTTGGAGACCCTGGCCCCAGCTCTAGACTGGACCTTGCCAAGTCTGCCCTGGGCCAGGACACAGAATTGGTCTTCTTTTGCCTTTTCAGCAGAGCCTCTGAGAATTCCTTGGGTCTGTCGAGGTCTCAACAAACATGTTTTTCATTTTTTACATTTTATGCTTGCGAGTGTTTTGCCTGTATGTTTGTCCATGTGCAATATGCAGGCAATGCCTACAGTGGCCAGAAGAGGGCTTTTGATCTCCCAGAACTAGAGTTACTGGTGTTTATAAGCTGCCTCATGGGTGCTGGGAATTGAACTTGGGTCCTCTCAAAGAGCAGCTGATGCTCTTAGCTGATGATTTCTCTCCAGCCTCTAGGTCTCAATTGTTTTTTAAATATGATGGGCAGAGTTCTTATTATAGTCAGTAATCACAGCCACCACCAGCACACTGTAACTGGGGAGACAGAAGTGTGCAGACAGCTAGAAGAACAAAGACAGTAAGAAGGCACTAAGCATTCTCTCTGTGCTCCTTAGAAGTCAGGCTCAGATTCTGCATCCCTGGGTGTCCACAGTTATCCTCTCCTACCTCGGTTCACTTCCCTTTTCCTGTCTTAAGTTAGGGTTTTACCATGTAGCCCAGGTCCATCTCATTATCCCAAGTAACTAGAATTGCAGGCAGAAACAGTCACATCTAGCATGATACTTATTCCTTATGTTCTTTTTCTTTTATCCCGTCCCCAATTTTACTGCTGATGTGTATATAGTTATCTCATCATTTCTATGCAGTGATAATAATACTGTATTGATTACGTTTCTGTTGCCGTGCTAAAACACCATGAACGAGACAATTTGTAGACGAGTTTCTTTGGGTTTATGGTTGCAGAGGGCTAAGAGTCCATCAGCGCAGTCAAGAGGCAGGTATGGCTGGAATAGCAACTTGAGAGATCACATCTTGAACAATATAAACAAAACAGAGATAACAAACTGTAAGTGGTTTGAGTTTTTAAATTCTCAAAGCCTGCCCCAGAGACATACTTTCCCAGAAAGGCCACACCCGCTAAACACCCCAAACAGTGCCCCCAACTGGGGACCAAGAAATCAGATACATGAGCTGCGAGGGACATTCTTATTTAAACTACCATAGCTACCATCCCGTAATATGTAAAAGCTGAGCCTTGTGTGTCATACTAGCAACTCCCCCTCCCCCCCAGGTCAAGTATTGGAGTAAAGGCTGCTGGAGCAGCTGGCCACTGATTAGCCAGTTAGTGGCCTAGACAGATCTTGAAAGTGGATGTTTTATGTGGTGTGATGGAAGAAATGCCATCGTGGGACTCACGACCTGACTCCAACCTTTGTCACTGTCCTTTTCTAGCTTCATGATGTCAGACAAGTTCCTCACAGCTTAGAGTTTATTTCCTCTATTACCCATAGAGAGGCAATTATTGATCTTCACTAACATCATAGAGATTTTATCAGGAGTAAGTGAGGTAATACATAACTGGGTGCACAGCAGACCTCTGCAAAGCCTAAACCAACCTGCAAACATATCAGATGCTCAGGCCTATCCTAAGAGATGCTGATGTAGCCAGGCAGTGGTGGCTCATGCCTTTAATCCTAGCACTCTGGGAAGCAGAGGCAGACAGATCTCTGTGAGTCAGGCCAGCCTGTTTTATAGAGTGAGTTCCATGACAGCCACAACTGCACAGAGAAACCTTGTATCAAATATATATATATATGTGTATATATACACATATATATTCTGGTATGATTGGCATGTGCCGGAGCTTGTGCTTAATGTATTTAAGAATGCCTTTCTGTGATTTTAGTACACAGCCAGTGTGAGAAACATGAGTAAGCTCTGTTAGATGGTAATGTTCTTTATATATGTGAAGGCTAATATTTATCCTGGCATGAGAATTTTGTCCTCAAATATCCAGATCAATATCTTATCACCTAACAATGGTGGAACAGGGTCTGTCTTTTTAAAAATAGCATTTATTAAAACCATATTGTAGGGTCGCTTCTGATCTTGTATTCAAATAGAAAACTCTTTACATGTTAGATGGAACTAAATGTAATGTTTTATAATTTTTATCTTTCAACCTCCCCATGGAATAACATTAAATAAAACCAACAAAATTATATTGTAATGAATTCTGATTAGTATTTCATTTGTTTCTCAGGACTAAAAATCATGGAAGAGAACAATTGTTGCATATAAAATAGACCTGATGAAGAAGGAAAATGTTAGGTGGAAGGTTTCCATAAAGTAAACAGAAAAGGTTATGCCATTTTAAGATTTACTTACTAACTCTGTTCTTTGCTCTAAATCTCAAATGTTATTTATCTATTTGCAGTACATATATGAGGCTTACAGACAAATTCCACATATTATCGATGATCAGTTTATAAAAGGCCTTAACAATCTTATGTCCTCCTTAGGAGTGATTAGGGCAAAGTGTGCGGGGGATTAGTGAACTTCACATTGTTTGCTATTTGCTAGGAAGACTCTCGCCTTGAGCTGAACCCCTCATGGTTGTGAGCACAAGTCAAGCTCTCTGCTGCTTGACTTGAAGGCCTGAAAGTGACAAGGGGTAGCTCTCAAAATGAAGCCATTCCCTGTGAAGAGCTATTTATTATATTTCATATACAAAACTCATTTTCAGAATTCAGTCTCAACTAAGACACCCAGATAGCAGCCCCTGGGCCCCTCCCATACTCATTATAAAAGATTTTCAGAAACCCTGGAACTTCAATGAAAAGAATATAACATTTACACAAAGAGCTCAGCTGTTTTATAGGAAAATGCTCTTTAGATTCAAGAAAGGCTACTCCATGACCTTCTGGAAAACCACACAGCCAGTTGGTGACAGAGATGGAGGGAGAGTCCCTCTTCCCCCACTACTGACACTTTACCCCTTGGGCAGCACAGTGCCCATGAATTCCATTGCCCTGTGCCTACCACACCAGGATAGGGCTTTGGTTTGTGCTGAGGATTCAACAAATAGGTCTTTTACTTCTTTGGCAATGATTTTAGGAAATCAGGATTTTAGAAATCCAGGATGCTTCCTGCATTATTGGGGATGTTTTTGTATGGAAATGAAATTGTTTTCAGTAGCTGATCTTTTTCAGTCACTGAGATTTACTCTAATCTGTGAAACTTGGCAAGAAATCAACTCATCTTTCGTATGAATCCTGGCTGAAAAGATTCTCTTGCAAAAGACCTGGGATTTTTGTTGTTATTGTTTGTTTTCTATTTGCCTATTATTGTAGTTTGGTGGTAAGTTTATCAGAATAGAAGTGGGGCTCGGTCACGACCTTGTGTGTACAGATCTGTCTCAAGGTGACCATTGGAACAGAGATAACTTTGCTTTTTGGTGAAGACAGAGATTGGAAATATATTTAAACACATAAACATGCAAATGTACAGAGCTGTAGACATGTGTGCAGATTTCTTTCTGTGTGTGTACATAAATATATATGTACTTTTTTCCACTTTTCTATTCATATTGACTTCATTTTAATTTTAAATATGTAGGATACCAACAGAGGATCACTTCTTTCCTATTGGATTCCCTTGCTTACCAATAGCTAATGGGTTCCATAGTTGTTGCTGTTGTTTTGTTTTTGTTTTTTGCTTAAGCTTGTTGTGTTTCTCTCTTCTAATAATGAGTAGATATTTATACAACTATGACTATACGAACATACCTCTCTCTGTGTGCCTGCGTGTGTGTGTGTGTGTGTGTGTGTGTGTGTGTGTATGTGATTTAGGGTCTCATGTCACCCCAACAGCCTTCCGATTCCACACATAGCTGAGGATGACCTTGACTCCTAATACTCTTGCCTCTGTCTCCTAAATTCTGGGACTGTAGACACGTGTCACTATGCTCAATTTAGATAACTTTGTTTTATTTTTCTCACACCAAGTTTACACGCATTGCTTCTCTTCAGGTTCTCTTACTCATACCCTTTAGGGATTACTTCATACCAGTTCACAGTGAGTCTTATACTTACACAGTGCTCTATCATGTACCTGATATTTATTCAAACATTCCCTTGTTCAGAATCATTTTACCCTCAGCGAGAGTGGAAGACTTCATTGTGATCTGGATGACATAGAGTAAGGACAGAAAGACAAAATATAACACCATTATCATAAGTACCTTGGAAATATTGTGCTAAGTTAGTGGTTCTCAATCTATGGGCCATGAGCACTTCAGAGGTCAAATGGCCATTTCACGGGGCTGTCTAAGACCATCCCGCATATTTACATTATGACTCACAACAGTAGCAAAAGTACAGATATGAAAAGCAACAAAATAATTTCGAGGTTGGGGGTCACCACAACGTAAGGAATTATATTTAGGGGTTGGAGCATTAGGAAAATTGAGAACCACTGCTAAATGAAAGCAGCCAGGCAGTAGTAAAGATGATCTGCTTTTGTATATGAAATATACAGGAACGGACAACAACAATGTCTAGAGACAAATCAGGACAGTGGTTGTCAGCATACGAAATGAGCAATGACTATAATAGTCTGAGGTTTCTTCTTGAGATGACAAAAATACTTTAAAATTGTATTGTTTCTAGATGGATGGTGGTGGCTGCCATGGCAGCAGCACATGCCTTTAATCCCAGCACTAGGGAGGCAGAGGCAGGCTAATCTCTGTGAGTTCGAGGCCAGGCTGGTCTACAGAGTGAGTTCCAGGTCAGCCAGAGTTACAACAGGGAAACTCTGTCTCAGGGGGAAAAAATTATATTATTTCTAAGTGTGTTGGTGTACACCTTTAACCCCGGCAGTTAGGAGGCAGAGGCAGGTGGATCTTTGAGTATGAGGCCAGTTGGTCTACATAGTGAGTTGCAGGCCAGGAAAGCTTATATGATGAGATATTGTCTAAAAAAATAAAATTATTAGATAGTTGTACACTCTGCATATGTAAATGTCTTTGAGTGATATATTTAAAGCAGATTAAAGCACATTTAAAATGTGAGTTTTATCACATATGCTATACCTCAATACAATTCTTAGCTGTCATATATTATTGCAATTATTTAAAATCTTCCTCCTAATGGTGCATTTTCATAAAAATATTAATACTATTGTGTATATGAATATTTACTTGTTGCCGCTCTGTGTATGTGTCTGATATGTGTGAGTGTGAGTACATGCGTGATACCTTGTATATCTGGAGGTCAACGAACAACTTTTAGGAGTTAGTTCATTCCTTCAAAAGTTCTGGGGATCAGAGTTAGGTTATCATGTTTGTGCAACAAGCACTTAAATATATATTTTGTTTTTTCAAGACAAGTTTTCTCTGTTGTAACTCTGGCTGTCCTGGAACTCATTCTGTAGACCAGGCTGGCCTCAAACTCAAGACAGTCTGCCTCTGCCTCCTGAGTGCTGGGATTAAGGGTGTGTGCCACCACCTCCCAGCTAAAAAGATTTTTAAATGTGTTCTTTGATAACTTTATACATGTACGCAGAGCATCTTGATCGTGTTAAATCATTAGCCTCCCCTTCAATTTCCCCCAGGACTTCCCCATCAACACATCTCTCTTTCAACTTTATATCTTTAAAAAATTGTCATGATCACCCTCATTATTGTTGTTTTAACCCATCCAAGCCAATTAGTGCTGCCCATGGGAGTAGGACCATCCACTGGGGCATGGTGCCCCTCAAAGAGTGACTCTTTTTGTCTCAGTAGCCATAAACTGCCAGTAGCTTCTCAGCATCCCTTGGTAGCCCCTCTCTCATCCGTGCTGGAGTTTTTAGCTGGCATTGTCTTGTGCAAATCACCGGAACTGCTGGGAGTTGGTGAGTGCAGCAGCTGTGTCATATCCAGAAGACAAGACTTCATAGCACACCTTCCCATCTTTTTTACTCTTTTGTTGTTCTTTCTGCTTCTTCTGCTGTGCTCTCTGAGCTACAGGGTCAGATTGGTTGATATACATAGTGCATCTGCAGTTGACCACTCTTGAGTCATTTGTTCGCAATACTTTGACCAGTTATGCGTCTCTGCTTTAACAGCTACCCACTACAATAAATTTCTATGGCCAAGGTTGAGAGCAGTACAAATCTATAGAAATAAATATTTGGAAGACAGTTTGACAACATGACTGTTTATCAAAACAACAATAGTATCCCCTCCTCCCCAACTAAGGCCTATAATCTCCCTAACCAGGAGTTTTGACCATGTTTACAGTATCAAGAATTATTTCCCTCTTGTGGAGTAGCATTCGAATCTAGCTAAGACAATGATTGGTTCCCTCCATGAACAGTCCTTCCACCATTCCACCAGTGAGTACATCTTGCATTGCAGATCCAAACGCAGCATGGAGGATCAAGTGCCAGGTAAGACCAGTGACATCTTTCTCTCCATCAGTGTCTTACATAGCGTCTTCTAGCTCTGTGAAAGCTATCCAGCAAGGAGTTTCCTCGCTAGTTCCAGATTGATTTCTCTTTATCCTGAAACCTAAGTGTTTTGGGTGCCTCTGGGACTCCCCTGACCAATAACTTGTAGGGAGTAACTCATGCCCAAGACTGAGACTTTCAGTTTAATAATCTATCCCTTTTGAGAGTAGCATTGTTCACCCGTGTGTGGTTCCACTTGTTCAGACTTCTTTTAGAAAATGTTTTTAATTAGTTCGCAAGCTAGTGAGTTTTCATAAAGCTTCTTCAGACATTCTTAGGACTGATTAATCGGCTTCCCAGTCCTTCTTTACCCCACTCCATTCCTATCCTTAAACCTTTAGTTCCCCATATACCTCCATGTTTCTTCATCTCTTGTTCTATTGTCTCCTCTAACTATATAGTTTACCTTGAGTTGCAAGATCATAGGTTCCCACATAGCTTTTCCATATATAGTTCATTTTTGTTACCCTTATCCTTGCCCGTCATTCCACTAAGCAAGTGCTTTTAAAAAACGGAGCCGTCTTGCTGGCCCAGCTTTCTCGTGTGTTACTTCAGCACAGAAATTGCAAGTGAATTATTTTAAAATGATGTTTTTATTCTTGGAGAATTTCATGCAGTGAATTTTGCACAACTCCTTTCCCCAACTCCTATATCTATCCCCCACCTCCCTAACCTGTTGAGTTCAGCTTGTACTGACCTACTCCTGTTGGGAGTGGGGCCTGTTCCTGGAGTGTGTTTAGTGTACCAGTGGTCACATGATTAAAGGAAACTAATTCTCCCTTTCTGGCAGCTGCTAAATGCCAACAGCTCCTCAGCTAGGGGTGGGACTTCATGGCTTCCTCCTCTGGGATTGTGTCTGGCTTGAGCTTCTGCAGGTCATGAGCACGCTTTCACGATCACTGTGAGTTCATACGTGAAACTGCTCTGTTGTGTCTGCTAAACACTATGTCCTTGACATCCTCCTCCGCCTTCACCTCTTAAAGTCTTCCTACCTCCTCTTCCACGAATGTCTCTAAGCCAGGAGAGGAGGGATTCGATACAGATATCACAAGTGGAATTTTCACTCTTGTTCCAGACAGAGCCTTACTATGAGGCCCAAGTCTGAGGCCCAAGTCTGCCTTAAACTCAAAATTCCTCTACCACCCACCTGGAATTATCAGCTTACACCACCACACCTGGCTAGTGTTGTTTATTTGTTCAGTTATTTGCTTTCATATTTGTAACATCTTCTGCTGTGGGATTTAGAGAACCGGTAACCCTTAAGGAAATTTTGTATATTTCAAACTAACTGTTCCATCAAGGATTTGTTTAATGCTTTAAGATTATTATGCTTTCAATTTTATAGTTGAGACTTTGTTACGAGTTTTAAAACTCTTAATTATGTAATAAAGTTAAGATAGTCCTCAACTCATCTGTTCTACTCTTTAAATATTTATGCAAACTGGTAGGCAGCCATTAAAATTATAATTATAAAGTCTGTAGAAACATGGAAAGCTGGTTTATTATACGAATGCAAAAGCAGGGTGCCAAATGGCTTCCCCACCATGATTTCAACCAGAGTAGCAAACTTGTGCATATGGAGTTTAGTAGATAAAAACAGTGTGCTAGGTGCAAGGGGCTGCAGGCATTTCTCTTTCAATATCCCTGCATGTCGCTGGATTGTATTCAAACAAACTTGGTTTCTAAACATACTAAAGCTCTACTGCATAGGATCAAGGAGATTTTTTTGCATGCTTTGATAGCTGCCTTAATTTATATTCTGGTATTGCAGCCATCTGTAGGGAATCTCCTTCACTGGAAATGTGAGACCACAACCCTTGTTTACCTCTGCCTTTCTTTTCCTTCCCTTTCATTTGCTTGCTCTTTCTCTCCCCTCTTCTCCCTCTTCTTTCCTTTCTCCCCCTCTCTCTTTCTTTAAGATATATTTTATTTTTATTTATGAGTATGTGTTGGTCACATGTGTTCATGTGCTTTCAGAGACCAAGGAAGGGTATTGGAATCCTTGGTACCGGAGTTATAGGCACTTGTGAGCTGCCCAACACGGGTGGCCAGGATCCAAGCTTAGGTCTTCTTGAAGAGCAAGCAGCAACCGCTCTTAATCTCTCAGCCACCCCTCCAGCCCAAGTAAAGTCCTTTAAATCCTCTTACAGTTCTCTACCAATCTGATCTGAGTGGAGACTGACTTTTATGGTAACTGTTGTTGTGTTCATCTGCAC
Source organism: Cricetomys ansorgei (assembly GCA_026225945.1). NCBI lineage: Eukaryota > Metazoa > Chordata > Mammalia > Rodentia > Nesomyidae > Cricetomys > Cricetomys ansorgei. The sequence continues at coordinate 26,782,987 of JAMJFZ010000056.1, forward strand.
TAAAACCAGAATGTGAGTATTAGCTTATGCTGATACATAAGTTAATTTTGATAAGACTGGGAGAATATTTTGTCTTTGTTCTTGGTAACTTTTGCTCACTACAATGTGTTACAAGTAATGACTGGGTACTCCTTATTTGCTTAGCTTTGTACCTTCAGAGGATTGTGTACTGTCATGTTTAGAAGAAAGAGAGGTGGACTCCATGTCTCCAAAGGCTTTGCTGGATTGTTCCTTCCACTTCACTTTAACCAAATCACTTTTCTGGTGATAGGGAGCAATTAGGGAGGAAGCATAAAGCAGATACACAAGCAATTTAAGTCTTATTCAGACTCCAACGGTCAAGTGCCTTGTAGTCTCATGTGTATGTCCACCGCAGCAGATGCTCATGGATACCCAAAGCTGAGTAGGTAGATAAATGAGAAGCTAAAGGAACATTTAGTATATTGTGACAATGTACCCCTCATCGAGAGACTAAATTCTACTTTCCAAAATGTTGGGTTTATCTGAGTGATGCTCTTGCTAAGGGGAACAGTACATTTAATAACTCAAGTGACTGAATCTGCTCTTAAATCCCTGTGCTTTTTCTGTTAAAAGCACTGGGATGTCACAGCCACAGCAGTCCCCTTTCAGGACAGAAAGGGAGAAGGAAAGGAGGGGCAGTGTTTTAGCTTTATTTTGCTGTAGCGAGGGCCAGAGATAAACATTCTCAAATCTTTACTACAGTTTTAGGGATTTCAACCATGGTTATTTGGCCCATTGCCTTGGGCCTGTGGCAAGGCAACGCATCATGGCAGGCATATGCAGCAGAGTAAAACTGTGTACGTTACAAACCATAGAGTGCAAAGGAAGAGATGGCTATCTACAGACCTCTTCAGGGGCATGTCCTCGATGACCTGCAAGGCCCCACCTCTTATAGGTTTCTCCAGTCCCCCAATAGTTGCTAGATCCTGACAACCAAGGCTTTATCACATGAGCCCCCTCTCTCCCACCGCGCGTGCGCGCGCATGCGAGTGTGTGTGTGTGTGTGTGTGTGACTTATTTAAACAATTCCAAGTAAGTGGTTTGAAGCAAGTATTTGACATTGGGTCAGATGCACAGGCAGTCCTCACTGTCAGGTATGTGGATGGTATATTAATTCAGATTTGCACTCTGGTGTAAACAATGTAATTGATATCTCCAAAGAAACATACTTCTGAACTGAATTATGTCTGAACCAGGCTAATCCTTTGCTCAGAAATAGCTGATGCATGTTGCTAGTGAATCAAATTCTCACTCTGCCACCAGCCAGAACCCTGCAGTCTAGTCTTACCGAGCATGTGGAGGGCCTTGTCTGCCAGTTGTCTTCTCAGTTACTCTGACAAAGGTTAGGTACTCTTAACCTTTCCTGATTCCGAGCCTTCACCGATGCTATCCAAGATCACACTTCCCCACAGTCAGCCTCCTCTCTTTTCTATGGCTTGCGCAGTGTTGCTGTTTTAATTCTGACTAAATCTTTGTTTAAAGACTTCAAAGATAGTTGATTGTGCCTTAGCCCAGATAGTGTAACAAAATGTCATAGGTTAAGTGGCTTAAACCACAGATACTTATTTCTTACAGTGCTGGGGCTGCAAAATCTAAAATGAACTGACAAGTTCTTGGTGAGTCTTTTGTGTGACTTTTTCCTGGGAGATGTGAACAGACATCTATCTATCTGACAAAGAAACAGTTTCAACCAAACCTAGCTCGGTGAGCCAGTGCATTTATTGAGATTACTTTCAAGGGCATTGGTGACTCAAAAGCAGCTGGTTCACCGAAGTGGCTGCCCAGCAGGGGTGAGGACTCAAGAAAGCAGTCATCACTGCATCTCCCAGAGCAGCATGCAGGGCGCTCCAATGAATGGTCTTCTCTTCCCCATCATTTACTGAAGTCCTACCTTGGGGGAAAGGCATTGTGGGTCTAGCAAGTTACCTTAACTTGCAGGCCTCCCTCTAGTAAAGAGAGTTTTCAGGCAGGAAATAAGCTACACGGCAGGGTCCTTTTCTGGCTTGCCAACAGGCTCTTTTCTTATCATTGTCTCCTTTATGTAGCAAAGAGAAAAGGAAAGGGTGGTGAGGTGGGATGGAGCGAGGGCAAGGGGAAAGCACTCTTCTAAGAACACAAGCTTCATCACTCTAAGACCTCATCTGCCCAGTGGCCCCTCAAAAGCCCCATCTACAACATCTGCAAACATCCTCATGTTGGGTTAGGACAGGGAACATTTGCACTTCAAACAATGTTTTCCATTTATTGTGTTTATAATGTGCCAGGCAGTGTTTGCTGTACTACTCTCACAAATCGGCTCATTTGGTCCTCATCATAATTCGAGAGGTAAATGTTTTGATTATACATCGTATGGAGAAGGAGGCATGGGGCATTTGTGCAGCTCGCTGACGCCATATGAGTACCAGGTGGTAGAGCTGCACTACAATTCATCTTAGGGCAGATGCCATTGATGTTCTTAGCCATAGTTCTAAATAACGTTAATAAGCATCTTCCTAAATGTTTCATAATGGTAAAAATTTAAATGGTTGAAGCCAAAGCCTCTCCTCCTGTGCTTCATTTCATGATAGCCCCGTGCTCAGGGTAGGAGTTTGCTCTGGGAACCTCCATCTATGGACATGATCTGTGGTCAGTGTCACTGATGTTAGTGAGCTCTTGAGAGGCTTTCCAAAAAGTTTGTGTTGGTTGGTTTGACTTGACAGCTCTGTCTTATTCTCTGGAATGCTCACTTCTGTTGTCCCTTTAATCCTGGTATGAAGTGGTCAATATGTGAACCGAGGTAAAATCAGAGAGTCCCGGCCAAAGATTCCTGGCACGCTAGAAACACTCACTACCATGGATGCAGTGCTCTCTTTCTACAACCAAAGCCAGAGGTTGCTTCAGTAAGTTGCCTTCATCCACCTGGTCTCTTGTTTCCACAGTACCACAGTCACCTGAGCAAATACACAGAAAGCTTCCAGAACATGGGCCAAAATGTGAGTTTTTCAGCCAATACCTATCTGCAGAGGCCTTCTGAAATCCTCAGTGCTAAGGAACAGCTTCACCCAACTCTTTAAGTGGGTGCATATCCATTCCAGCAAAGTAAAAGCTGATGTTACATGTTCCAGTAATTTGTAAATACTTTCTTGTACCTGAAATGTCACCATGCAGCCTTCCTTTGGGCGGGTTTCATCATTTTGCACTGTGAGGTGTCTTTACGGTGCATTACCACAGCCAGAAGAACACACATATCTATTGAAAAATGTATCAAATCATTGCATACAAATAAGCAAGGTGTTTGCTGCATCTCACTACTTAACATATACCTCCAAATTACTGAAGATGGCTGCCCTTGGGAGGCAGCAAAATTGGCTTTTGGTTTCCTAACAAAGTGCCTCATCGTAAAAGAACATTTGATTTTAGGGGTGCAAATTTGCTATAATTAAGTAACATGTTAAATAAATGAATGAATTTTATCAGTACAGATTTCATTGCATTTCCAATTTCTAACAAGGTGGGTATGGGAAAGCTATTAAAACTTTTAATAGTTTTTTTAGTTCTGTGTGACTTGAATTTTTAATATTTCTATAAAATATGCACCTGAAATATATGTATATCTTTTCTTCAGATGCCAGATGTGGTATAAAAGTTGTAACTTAGGCGTGTATTGATAGTGGTCCCTAAACTGGCTTCTTACTGAGAAGAATATAATTCTGCTTGAGGGCTTAAATCTAAACTCAGATCATACAATGTGTGCAATGCCCAGTTAAACACTAGAAATAAAAATTGTTTTGGTGAGCCGAAGAAGAAAGAAAGAAAGGAAGAAAGAAAGAAAGAAAGAAAGAAAGAAAGAAAGAAAGAAAGAAAGAAAGAAAGAAAGAAAGAAAGAAAGGAAGGAAGGAAGGAAGGAAGGAAGAAAGAATTGGTTTTTTAGCTTTCATTGCCACAGTTGATGGTGCTTGATGGCAGATAGACTTACTAACTTCTGTGAATCCAAACCTCAAATTTTGTACTTTATGGAGTACAGCTTAAGTTTCTGTGTTTGTTTTCATTTTCTTTCTTTCTTTTTTTTTTTTTAGTCTTTTCTCCCCTCCTTTCTCTAACCCTCCCTCTCTTTGAGGATCTAATTCAGAGCCCTGTGTACCCAAGTGTTGCAAATATTCTATTATGGAGGTATATCTCCATGTTCAGCTTTCTTAAGCAATACTTGTATTAATTCACTCTCCTCCCACAACCAAATTCCTCAACTGTGATTTTGTGTGATTCTTGATTCCACTAAGTTAAGGTGGGTGTGTTGAGGTTACCTTTAATCTGCATCCTGTGCACGCGCCTAAGCTGTTGAATCAGATCATTTTCCCAGTAAATGCTCAGGTTTGACATTGCTCAAGTTGGTTTTTATATTTAAAAATATCTGCTTCTAATGGCATCTGTTTGACAAGCAAGTACTTACCTGGATGTGTCAGGTACTCTGCTTCTGACTGATACAATGAAAAGAGAATTCGGAAGAATATTAGAAAACTTTCAGGAGTCAGGGGATGATATAGTTCCTTGTCATTCTTTGTACAAGAAAGGTGATAGTTGTGTGGGAGAGCAATCAGGAGCATTTTGCAGAACTCAGCTGTTGAAAGGACTCAAGCCATTTTAGTCAATCATCCACTGGAGGTTCGAATTTCTTCAGAAAAAGTCATTTGCTCTAAGCTTAACTCAGGTTCCTGTTCCTTGACTAGGGTGATTGACAGGCCACCACATATTAGCAAAATCTGTGAAATGTTTCTAAAGAAATGGTAGGTAGGAGAGCCTTACTGAACCAGGCGAAATGGGTAAACGAGCAGATGTCTACTTCCAGGGAAATTGATCTCAGGCACACTTGGTGTAAATAAGAGCTTGAATGTAGACAGTAAATGGCTTGAATATTACCTAAATTAAATCACCAAATTATTCTTCTAGATGGAAAATTTCAGCAGCTGAAATGCATCAGCAATTGTGAAAACTTGTCTCTTGGTGTAAAACATGTATTCAACTTTCTAAACACACAGAAATGTAACATGAATGTACATGGGATCACCAACCAACTTTAACAACTGGCCTTGCGACAATCCTGTTTCTTTTGGTTGCACGTTAGAGTACCCTTATGGGTGTTTTATATAGCTGGTTGTATAAAAATCCACAGGATTTCATGTTTGAAAAGTTCCTTTAGAAATATAAATCCAGATATTAATCCACTGTTAGTCTAATGCAAACCAACAAGCCAAAAGATAGCTTTGTACAACAGCAATACATTATTTATTTGGAAATAGAATTCATTTTTTGAAAGAGGTAGGGTTTTAGCCTAATGGTGGAACATTCACCTAATGTGTACAAGATCTTTGCACTGAAATTTATAGCAACAACAATAATTATTATCCAAGCCCAATATGATGACTCATATGTGCAATCCTAGCACCCAGGAGACTGAGGCAAGAGGGTTGCTCTGAGTTTAAGACCACCATGAGCTACACAGGAAGTTCAAGGACAACCTAGGAAACAATGTGAATCTATTGTCTCAAAACAAAAACAAAAACAAAAACAAATCACATTTATAATAAGGCTCTTACTAGCTTCAGCTTGATGAATTGATTCCTTAACAGGTCTGTTTTCAGGTTACCTCTGCCAAACATGTCTTCTGGTCCTTGTGTCTCGGGGTGGCTCAGAAGTCCGATTTGGCTGTAAGCTCCACATGCCAGCAGGCTCTTGCATTGTGTGCAGCTGAATGTTCTCTGATCTCTTGCAGTTGAAAGATGTATGAGTGTTATGCAGTCTGGAACACAGATGATCAAACTGAAGCGTGGCACCAAAGGGCTCGTTCGCCTCTTTTACCTGGATGAGCACAGGACCCGCCTGCGCTGGAGACCCTCGAGGAAGAGTGAGAAGGCAAAAAGTAAAAACCAACCTTTGAATTATTTGCTTTGATTGACACAGTAATGCATGGATAATAATATGGCAGGTGCTGACAGGCCTTGTGGAAGCTTTGTATCTGTGGGACTGTCATGCTTTTCTAGTTTGGGGGTCATAACTTATAAATTGATTTTAAATTATTATAAAGTATAAGTTGATTATAAAACAATAAATGACAATGATCTTTGGGGAATGAAAATCTGTGAAGACTTTCTTGTCCATAAATGCTGCAAATGCTAATATTTCTCCTGTGCTGGAGATGCATTGGTTTTAACTGGGACATCAAGATTCACAGCTTGGAACTTTTTCCTGTCAAAGGTGAGGGATATTATAAATCCAATGGACTTTAAAGGCTAGTACTATCCTTCAAGCAATCACCTGACTCATGAATTAACATCAGCGTTTAATTGGTTGAAGTTTCTTTCTTCCATCTCTGCTATCTGTATTACCAGGATTATTCTAGGGAATCAGAACTATGGATAGCTCCTTGGGTAGCCGTAGGTCAATTAGAGTTATTAGGTAAATGACTCGTGTTTCTGGAGGTTCAGCAGTGCCATGTTGTCTTTGCCCACTGGATGTCTTTGCCAGCTGGAGAACCACAGAAATCAGAGGTCTGACCTAGCCCAAGTCTCAGGGCCTGCAGCCAAGGGAGAGGATGATATGCGACTCTTAGTTCTAGGGCGAAGGTCTGAGCATCCTGGGTGCTGTAGATCCAAGTCCAAGGGACCAAGAACATGAAATTTTGGTATCACTGGACAGGAGGATATTAGTGTCCCAGCTCAAGAGGGAGAAAATTTACTTTCATCTTCTGCCTTTTTGTTTTATCTGGGCTATTTGCTGGTTTGATGCTGCCCACTCCCATTGGGTGAGCCTGGCTCTTCCTAATTCAGGCCATTTATTCAAATGCTGATTTCCTTCATAATAATTGTCCTAGACATACTCAGCAATGATGTTGTTCCTTGTATCTGGGTATCTACTAAGCAAGCATGTTGTAACTACTATAAATACCTTCTGAATTTAGCACCAAATTCTTGTTGAATTCCCTGTAGTAGCTCTCATTGGTTCACTTCTTCCTGTTTCATGTTGACATCACTGGTTGAAAATCTCTTTGCCTTTCTGTTAGCCTATTACAGAGCCTTCTAACCCACCTTTGTTTTCTACTAGAGTCTTCTGTCTTTAACAGAAACAGAAGACTATTTAAAGTATAGTCTTACATGATAAATGAGTTTATCATCATCCCCTTTAACAAGAAACTCAGGACCACACATAGGATATTTTGTTTCTTATTTTGACGCCTGCATTGCTCTTGGCTCTGTCCCTGGTGCTGATATTGCAGTCAAGGCAATAGTTCATGATTTCAGATCCTCTGAAGGATAGGAGCTCCTCTTCCTCCTCTTTCTCCTCCTCTTCCTCCTCCTCCTATTGGCTTAGACCCGCCAGGACATCAGCACATTTTCCTGTGAATCATGAAGGGAATGACTTGATACCAAAGTACAACTGGGACCTGGACCTTGAGGCAGAATGAGGGGTAAAGTAGATGGCATCAGAAGGATCTGGAACATTTCAGATTCTTTCTTTAAAATATTCAAGCAACATGGAAAAAATAGTACTTTTTGATGCAGTCCTGATTACTGTGCCTCTTACATCAGCCTCAAAGACCTCCAGTATCCTATCTCCTGAGTCTATTAGGACAGCATCCTTGCAATGGGCCTTGTGTTTCTGTGTATCCTGCCCCCTCCTCCAGGGAGCTACTTTCTTCCTTTCTACTTTTCCGAGCTCTGCTGTTCCTATATTTCCCCTGTGAGTCACATTAAACTCTGTTACTTCTTTTTTTATTTTCTAACCATCTTAAATATTTTGCAAAGCAATCTTTAATTCTTAATGTTTGTGCACATTTCTCTACAAAAATATACACTAAATTTAAGATATTTATTAGCCACCTTTTCTACAAGTCTTCTTGCCTTGATAGATACCTCTGTTTCTTTCCTATAAATCTCAGCATACTATGAAGGTTTGCCTTGGGAAGACATTGTCAAGAATGCCCCCGAAGGTAAATTGTTAGGAAGCTTTTGAGGCCAGTTTGCACATTTGGTATTAAAAAGTTCTACTTACAGACATTTTAAAAAATTCTATAAATGATTTTGCATTTCTTGTTTCTTAATCACTACAGATGCTTGTGTTCACCTGCTGTATAACTATATATCTCACTTCCCTTACAGTTCTTATTGACTCCATCTACAAAGTCACTGAGGGCAGGCAGTCTGAAATATTCCACAGACAGGCTGAGGGGAACTTTGATCCCAGCTGCTGCTTCACCATCTACCATGGCAACCACATGGAGTCTCTGGACCTCATTACCTCCAACCCAGAGGAGGCACGCACTTGGATCACAGGCCTCAAGTATCTAATGGCTGGCATCAGTGATGAGGACTCCCTTGCCAAGAGGCAGAGGACTCACGACCAATATCCTTCCTAGAACCTCACGTTTGAGTTGTATGCTTGTGTGTGTCCCTGTCCATGTGTGTGTGTGTGTGTTTGTGTGTGTGTGTGTCCAAGTATGTGTGTATGTGTGTGTGTGTGTGTTCAGGAAGTAAGGCTTAGAGTGCATTTTGCATCTTTCCATAACTGTGAGGTCTGAAGCATCTCTCTTTGCTGTTTGTTATTCTGTCTCTTGAACTCTCCTCTGTCCTTTTCATTCCTATTTCCAGGTCGTGGATAGACAAAACCATAAACATGTGTGAACTCATGAGCAGAATTCTAAAGAAGTTGAATGTAGCTCTATAACCAGAAAGATCCCCTCTAAGACATGATTGCATTTTTATAATGGGGTGTTCATTAGCTGTAATTGGGGGACAGTAATTTGGATTATAGGAAATCTTGGCACGTCATAAATTCAGTTTACTTTGACATACACTTCTTTGGTTCTAATAATGTCATTCTCACCAAGTTCCTCTCAGCTTTTTCTCCTATTGAACTTACAGCTCAGGCACCGAATGGTTTACACTGTACAGGAAGTGATTTTCTTCTTACTACGTTTACACTCTCTACAGTGCTTGAGAAATAAGTCTTTTTTTCATTTAAAATGAAAATTTTTTATTTTAATTTTTAAATTAAATTAATTTTTTAATTAAAAATTACATTTCTTACATTTACTTTTTGAAAATTTCATACATGAATATATGTTTTGACTAAATCTATCCTTTCTATCTAACTTAGCCCCCTACTCCCTCCCTCTAGTTCATGTACTCTTTTTTAAATCCGCTGAGCCCATTTGGTGATACTACTAAGTACTTGGGGGTAGGGCTATCCATTAGTACATGGGCAACTTACCAGGGCCATATCTGAAGGAACCTCTCGCTTCTCCCACATCCATCAGTTGCTCTTCAGTTCACAGTGGGACTTTTTAAGTCCTTTCTCATTTATGCTTGCATTTTGGCTGGCTTGATCTTGAATAGGACTTGTGCATTCAGTCATAGCAATTGTGAATTCATGTGTAATGGTCCCATCATGTCTGGAGAACACTGTTTCACAACAGTCATCTACGACCTCTGGCTCTGAAAACCTTTCCACTGTCCTTTCTGAAATGACAGAAGAGGCTTGGTAGAACAGGATGTGATATAGGTGTCCCATAGTTTTGGGTCTTTGTATTAATAGCCATCTACTGCAAAAAGGAGTTTCTCTGATGGGGGTTGAGAGATGCACTCATCTATAAAGACAAGTATTGAGGAGGAAGGTTAAAATCAAGTACACTTAGTAGAATAATAGTACCAGGTTCTTCCATAGGGAGGCCACAGGTTCTTGGCCCAATTAATAGCACCAAGCATGATTTCATAGAGTGGGCCTGAATCCCATCAGAAAGCAGTTGGTTATTCTACAAACATTCATGTCATTATTGCCTCATTGAAAGCATCTTGTCATCCTTCTGATTCCTGATGAAATCTATTCCTGTCGTCCTGCCCTGCTGCTGAGATAAATGGTTAATGCATTTGTTCTGAAGATACCTTCCTGCTGGGGTAGAGTCGATCATGTTTCGTGGTCTTTCTGACCTCCATTTCTCTGCCTGTAAAGTGAGGGTATTTGGCTAATCCAGGTCTGTGCCTCCCTTCTTCATACCTTCAGTAGTCTTAAAATATATGTGCCTGTATCTTTGTAGGGAAGAATGTTATATCCTTGTGTCATTTCCTTTCTTGCTGCTGCCTCTGCTGCTACCACCGCTACCGCCACTGCCACCACCACCACAGCCACCACAGCCACCACCACCTCCAACACTGCTGCTCACTGCCACCATCTACAGGAGGGAGGAAAGACTTATACTCATTAGCTATAGATCCACATACTTGAAGTAGAAGGAAACAATGAGCCCAGGAAGAGATTTCAACATTGTGAATTCTGAGCTGACGAGCCACAAGGTTTTCATCTCTATTCACACAAGCAGATGAGTGCAAGTAGGATTCTCGAATGACTTAAAAACATGGGGCTAACTATCTCTGCCTCAGGCTCTTGGTTTGACATTTGGTGAAACAGAAATAAGAAAAACCCAAGTAAGCCATAATATTGAAGACTGGGAATACTTTCTGGTATAAGCATCAAAGGCCATGCCGATGGCACTTTTGACAAAGATGTGCTTTCTCGTGAGTGAGAGCTCTAGGATGGGCAGTTCCGGGTTGGGGTTAATTCCATGGCTCAGTAATGTTATCAGAGACCCAGATCTGCAACCCTAACATGTGGCCTCTGTCTCCCAGTTGGCTGGCTACCTCTTGGTCAAAGGAGGTGTAGCATCTTCAGCTGGCAGTGCCAAACACAGTGTTATCCAGGGAACTATGTTTTGTATTATAAATGAGAGAGAGCAGAAAAAAAGAAAGCCGTTCTAGAACTCTAGAATGATGAGATAACCTCTCATCATGGCCAGAATTCCTATTGCAGGCCCATTCCTGCTTGAAGACTGCCATGATTTTTTGTTAACATGAGGTATATATTGATATTTTTCATGTTAGAAGCTAAATATGATCACTAAAAGATAGTCAATTAATTTACAATCATAGTCATTTTTACTACAATTAACAAATGTAGATGACTATGTTACTCAAGGCAAACAGATTAGAAGGATCCTGTTGCTGCATTACCTTATATGTTTCTACAATATTGGACATAAGAGAGAACATGGGCTTCCATGTCTGTTTTGTACTTAGCCTAGAGTGGTGTGTTGCCTTAAAGTTCATGAAAGAAAATCCAGCCCCACACAGATAGAGTGTGAAATTTGGAGACTGTGTGTCATCAGGGACGCTCAGGGATGCACTCTGAGGATGGCTGGATTAAGTCCAAGATTCACCTCCTTCCTCTTCAGTGGCTGAGCACTGTGAGAGCATATGACTCTTGAATACAGTAACACAGTCGAGGCTCCGTATGGAACAAGGTAAAGTGATGGCCACAGGGGAAACAGTCAGTCCGGAAGTTGTGGTCTACACGCAGTTAATTGGGACCCACTCAAAATTCCATATGGACTGGCGCTAGGTGGGCACAGACAACAGGGTCCTCTTCTTGCTTTATTAGTTGTTTATTAGGGTTTTTAAAAAAAACGTTTTCTTTAACCTTGTTGCATTTATGTTTACCGACACTTGAAAATATTTGAATTAGTCAGTGTGGTGGCTAAGAAATTTCATATTCTGGAAGCAGGTGATCTTGGACAGAAGCACACCCAAGAACTGCACAGCAATTTTATAAGACACTTAGAAACAGTTGATATTTGTGCCATTGAGGGAAAGATGAAATTAATAGATAGGAAGAAAAATAGTGAAAAGTGGGTTGAGATAGGGAACTGTTTTTCTGAATGTACAAGGTTTTAAGTAATATATTAATATATTGTTGACAATATTTTTACATTCATTGTGTGTGTGAGTGCACACATGACTGCGCATGTTCACACTAAGGTGAAAGTGTGGAGGTCAGCTGCTTTTCTACATGTGCTGTTACTGGAAATAATGGGTTTTCCTTTCACTGAATGTTGGAATCACAAGTGAGCTCAGGGTTGTGCTTCCTGATGTGGAGAGGAAGAAACACAGGCACCAAGAGGTAATGGAAGTGACCCGCTGTAACAGGCTGTGTCATCATCGAATCAGGATCAGTGTTGATTTCTTGTTCACACTCCCTCCTGTTTGTGAGTAAGCCGTCCTCTAAAGTGCTTGTCAAGGTCAGCTTCTGGATGGGTGCGCAGCCTTGCAGACCCAGGCCCATCCTGCAGCTGCCAGATGTGCTCATGCTGAGGGTTGGCTGTCCCTTTGTCTGTTCCCAAGTCTTTTAGAGGGTTTGGTAGATAACTGTAGAAGAAAACTATGGAAATACTGCTATCACTGCTTTCACTTACTCATTTCTTTGTACCATGGCTGATTATGTTGTGGGCCACAGAGGAGTGTTCAATGAAAAAGGATGGAACTCCAGAGGGAGGGTGCTGTGTGTGCAGAAAACAGAAAAGAAAATTATGGACTAGTAAATATACAGTGAGCTCCTGACTGAGCCTTACAAGAAAAAATGAAATGAGCTGGGCTTTTCTGTTAATTTTATTATAAGTAACTCTGGAAGGAAAGTAGATTTTACTTTCTGACTGTTGTTACTTTGTTCTTAGGTTTACAGTGATTAATATATAGTGTATATATATATATATATATATATATATATATATATATACATACATACAGTGATTGGTATATACTAGTATATATATTATCTCTATATTATATATCTATATCTATTTATATATCTTTATATATCTCTATCTATCTATCTATCTATATCTTAATGGGATTCAACGTGAAGTGCATACACATATATTTTTACCTTCTAAGGCAATAATCTTCCACAGTCATAATTTGACTCACATAAGAAATGTGTGTTTTGCTGTCACTGGCTCTCCCTCCCTCTCTCTCTCCCTCTCTCTCTCTCTCTCTCTGTGTGTGTGTGTGTGTGTGTGTGTGTGTGTTTAGGGTAAAAATTATTTAGTAATGTTGCCCTTTTGGTAAGGTGATATTATCTGTATTATCCACTAGCCTTCTGCTGTGATTTACTCCTATTCTCCTACTTCTTGTTTTTTTTTTTAATTTTAATTTTTATTTATGTGTATGGATATTTTTCTGCATGTATGTCTGTGCCTGTTGCCTACAGAAACTAGAAGAGGGCACTGGATACCCTGGAGCTTGAGTCACGATGGTTGTGAACGTCCATGTGGGTGTTGGGGATTATTCCAGGGTTGTTTGGAAGAGCAGCTAGTGCTCTTAATTGCTGGACCTTCTCTCTACTCCATACACTTTTTGGTTTTTAAACTTATGCCTTTCCCTGAGTCTGATTCTCTGGTTCAATTTGTTTTTAATCACTGTCATTCCTTTCTTCTTCATCACCTTTTAGACTTTGAATGTCAAATTCTATGCATACACAACATCCTTATAAAATGTCATATGTTAATTGGGAATTTTCAGTGCATCCATTTAATTTGTTCACTTATTTGAGGACCTTATACGTCTTAATATATATGATATATGATATGATGTGATATTTATGATAAATCCTTTATATCTAAACTTAGCTCTTATCTTCTCACCTCTGAATCTCACATCTGAGCTTACTGACTATGACTAGAGTTTATAATTGTTATGGGAGCACTATCATATCCAGTGATAAAGGAGGAATGCAGGCTGACATAGGCCTTATGTGCAGAAAGCATAGATGCTAGATTAGGTTGTAAGAGTCATGGAATTGAGACTTCATTCTCTTACCTATTCTGACCAAAAACTTTGTCTTTCCTAGCAATACTAGACTAGATGATCTAATTTTTTAAATATAAGCAGAGTGAGACACAGAAAAGAGAGCTGAGATCTTGATTGGGAGAACGATGAAAGCAAAAACGTACTACGTGAGAGGGCACAGGAGAAGATAAGGCCTAGATTTATTATATCTGAGATTTCATTATAGTGCAATCCTTGAACAAAGAGTCAGAGCATTGATGCTAGGCTATACCTGCTGTGTGCTGTCTCTGTCCCACAAACGAGGACCTCTAACCCTTTGTGTATGAACATAGTCTGTCAGTGTGGCTGCATAATTGAGAAGATGAGGTCAGGACATGAGAAAAGGGATAATATATGAAGTCTCATAGAAACACTTGTGGTGGTGTCACTGGAGGCCAAGGAGCTGTCCTCTAGGGGAAGGGGTAACTAGTGACGTAGACCCTCCTCCTTACAGCTGATGGAATACAGTGCTTTTCAACTCTAGGTCAACATTTTATTTGGGTTAGGTGGGATAAAAGTGATTATCTCAGCTGTCTAGTGTGACTGATTTTGCAGTGGAGGGCACCACCCATGGGCTGAACCTCCAGTCCTCTCTTTGTTACTGTCGTTATCAGGAACTCATCAAGAGAGCCTGTGGATTGCACGGTCTCCTCAAAAGCGTTTCTTCTGTTTCCATGTTGCCGATAGTGTCCCAGTGACGTTCAGTGAGAGAGTCATTCTTATTCTGATGAGAACTTTTCTTTGACCTTTCTGCACATGGGTGAAGCAGACCTTTGAGGAGGCTGATAAGAATGGGGATGGTTTATTGAATATTGAAGAGATTCACCAGTTGATGCATAAACTAAATGTCAGTCTACCCCGAAGAAAAGTCAGGCAAATGTTTCAGGTATGTGTTCACAATTATCTTGGCCTTTTGTAAAACAGCAATTACCGATGTTTGTAGGAGCATTAAGATCTTTTATTTTCCTGGAATCTGGTATCCCTTGCTCTGTAATGTTTATTTTTCTATGATAAAGAGAGGCATTAATTGTCTTATCAAAGGAAAATTCTTCATCAACTTAAGAAGTAGTCACAGTTTTGTCTCCTTGAATATTTCTTTGCTGTTGCTGTTTTCAGAAAGCAATAATAAGTACTTTTTCTGACACTCGAACAGTGTCAGAACTTGATCAGGTCCTTTTGAGAGGAAGAAAATGCTTCATTTGCCTGCCACAAGGGGCCATAGTGAGGGGTAGAAAAAAGAGCAAACAACAGGAGAAAACAGTGCTGGCTGTCAGAAGCCCCGGAAGAGTTTAAGATTGAAAACCCACGAGGCTTGAAAGTGCTATGCTGTCAGAGTTCATCTTTCCTCTCAATCCTTGAGGGACGTCCTGGGCTGGAACGGACTCTATTGCAGCTGGTTGGGTTGTGCTTGCCAGTGAGCAGTGTTGGGCAAAGACCATATTACGTTGCTAGTAATGAGCAAGAGTTAGATTATGAAACGGTACTTATTTGGAGATCAATCCATGTTGGGTAAAGATTTTTCATTCTATATAACTAGGTCAATATCTTAGATACATAATCAGCATTTGTATGTTTGGGGCTTTTGTTTTCTAACCACCTGCTGCTCTTAGCAGGGCAAAGACATATACAACAGGGGCCATGTGTTCCAGTGGTGAATGGAAGACAGAGGTTGGCTCCTTTCTCTGACTCCTTAAGGTGGTCCTCTTTAGGGGATACTCCTTTTTGGAGTGGGGGAATGTTTGGTTCCATTGCACTGGAGAATAACATGAGAAAAAGAAAAATATGATAAACTAGAAAATGTTTTTGTACTATGTCTCGTGGGTTCAGAGTAAATTTTTCAGAGAAGTTTATTTATTTAGGTATTGTTTAAATTAGCTTATATGACAGTCTTCGTTATGGCATTTTGATGCACACCTTGTTTGGTTGGTCCTGCTCCCCTCTCTTCTCCATCACACACTGTACCGTATACCCCAAAGTATCTCTCTTCTACTTCCATATCATTATGTATATCCTTATCTGCTTATTCTGGTCTTACTGTGTGGCCCAGGCTGGCTCATAATTTCAGAGCTCCTTCTGTCTCAGTGTGCTGTTCTGAGGTTGTGAGCCACTGTATATGTGGTGAGATAAGTTTAAAAAGAAAATTAAAAGTGTCTTTTTATGCTCTTAGATTTTAAAATGTGTTAATCCAGAAAGCGACCAGGCAGGTATGTCTGCTTTACATGAAATATGTTCACATGTATCCTGAGCCCGGCAGGGGTCTGCTTGTAGTGGGAGTGAGAGGTTCAGGAGTTTGCACACAGATTAAGTTCCCGTATATGAAGTTCTTGAATCCAGGAGTATTTTGGATTTAAGATTTTATTTTTCAGGTCTTGGAATATTTTAATATATTTAAGTGAAAGTTTTTTTTTTTTTGGTGGGGGAGTGAAATAGGATTTCTGTATTGTAACTCTCTGGTTGTCCTGGAACTCACTCCATAGACCAGGCTGGCCTTGAACTCACAGAGATCCACCTGCCTCTGCCTCCTGAGATGAAAGGTGTATGCCACCACACCCAGCCTAGAAATCTCAAATGTATCTGTCAAAAAGGATTAAACACACACAGACACAGACACACACACACACACACAGATACACACACACACACACACACACACACACACACACACACACACACACACACACAAAGACAGGGTCTCTCTATGTAGTTCTGCCTGCCTGGAATGCACTATGTAGGCCAGACTAGCCTCCCTCAGCTTTCTGAATGCTAGGATTAAGGTGTCCACCACCATTTCTGTCAGGATTAAACATGTTGATTTAAAGTTGTAACAGTAAAAAAAGACGTATACTCATCTTCTTAGGTGCAAAACCTCTTCATTAGGCCCCATATATCAAAAACAATCTGGACCCACAATTTAAATGACAAGATAGGAGCTATCAGCTTCCTACAGAAGCTATACAAGGTCTAAATATTGACCAAAGTGTTTTTGTGTGCTCTTAACTAACCTAATGTTAGCATTAATCAAATATTTTCTTAAAAATTTGAAATGCATCACTAATTTGCATGTTATCTTTGTTCAGAGGCCATTCTAATCTTCTGTATTGTTCCAATTTTAGCATATGTGCCACTGAAGCAAGCAAGAGCAATAGGCAAAATTTTTATGAGGATTTCGACTTTCAAGGCTATGTGTAAATCTACTTAACAGCTGAATGTTCTTTCTAAAACCCAAGGCTTCAAAATGGCACTCATTGCCTGTCAGTTTTTGTTTGGTTACAGTTGTATTCACTTTGAAGGAAGGTGTTCATGTAAATGGTTTGGTTGCTCACTATGCCTCCCTGCAGTTTAATGACCAATTCATTTGATCTCGTGCAATAATTATTAGTGATGGATAATTTAAAGTAAACATCTATGTGCATGAGCTGCTCAGAAGGAAAGCTGGGCAGTCCCACTGCTGAAGTGGCTGTAGGAGCCCAGCGCCACCCATGAGAATTCAGAGAGGTTGTCTTAGGGGAGGAATTACATCTCCTAAAATACGACTCTTTGGAAGCAAGTGAGGGACAAAGTGTTTGTGTTGTACATCAAAGCAAGTCCTCACTTTTGTCTTTTATCTGGTGTGTTCAAGGTATATTTTTGACTGGTTTCCTCAAAGACCAGCTGTTTGTTTCTCACTTACTTTTAAAAATAGGCTTTAAAAAAATGCCATTTCTTTCTTTCTTTTCTCTTTTCTTTTCTTTTCTTTTCTTTTCTTTTCTTTCCTTTTCTTTTTCTTTTTCTTTTTTTATAGTTTCCTTGGTTTAAATCTTGAGCTTTGGTTTGATTATAGTTTCCTTTGGTTTAATACTTCTCAGCATTTTAGTTGAATTGTTAGCTTTTTAGTTTTATTTTGTCCTTGAGACAGGGTCTCTTTATATAGTCCAAGTAGGCCTCCAACTAGCCATCCTTCTGCCTCATCCTCCTGAGTGCCAGGATTACAGGTATGTCTGGTTTTGTTTCCTAACAACACATTCTAATGAGTTTGGCTTTAAGCCTTTCTTTAAAGTTTTAACTGTGTTATTAATGGTTTAATGTTTGTAATCTTTATTTCTGATGCTGGGGATTGAAAAACAGGACTGTCATACAAATTTGGGCTTAATTTTTTTATTATTATTTGTGTTTTGCCTGACTGCAAATAGAGGCACTGTGTGTGTGCAGTACTGAATGAAGCCAGAAGAGGGCATTGCACCTTCTGGAACTGGTGTTACAGATGGTTGTGAGCTACCGTGTAGGTGCTTGGAACTGAACCTGAGTCCTCTCGAGAGCAGTCAGTGCTGTGCTCATAGCGGCTGAGCCATCCCTCTAGCCTCAGTGTCACACATATTTGAATGTATGATTTGTTCACTTTGATGTGTTTACTTTCCTATTTAGAAACACGCTGTTTCAGCATTCGGCTCTCAAAGTTTTCTGTTAATTTATAGATGTACATACTATAGCCAGAGAAATTGGTTTGTATAAACTTGCTTATTTATAATTTGTTGAAACTTTCTTTGTTGCCTGATAATCAGTTTTTTATAATGTTCCATGTGTGCTTCGAGAACGTATTTTTGTTATTTATGTGTTGCCCTTTTACAGTAAATTTTTCTATTTCCAATTCTCACCGCCTCTCTCCCCTATACCTTGCTCAGGAAGCGGACACAGATGAGAATCAGGGAACCTTGACATTTGAAGAATTCTGTGTTTTTTACAAAATGATGTCATTGAGACGAGACCTTTATTTGCTGCTCTTGAGCTACAGTGACAAGAAAGACCACCTGACTGTGGAGGAGCTGGCTCAGTTTTTGAAGGTGGAGCAAAAGGTATAATTAGATTGTATTGAGTGCTCACTAGAAAGTGCTTGAGAGGTGTGAGTATCTTCTGGGCAGTGGCTGTAGGTATGTGTTAAACACAGGATACACAGGTAAGTAGCACAAATTATCAAAAACCATGCCAGTGAATCATTTAAAACGTCTATCTAACAGCTTTTAAGGAAAGCAACAAACTGAAACCCAGCATAAATAGCTTTTTATCTTGTCTGTAATGAATATAGGATGTGTATTTTTCTACAAAGGAATAAAAGTTAACTCATTTAATTTTAGATACAGTGGTAATGTTTTCTTTATATTATGAGATATAGTGGTAGTAAAAATTTGAATTTGTTTATCTATGTTAGCGTAAATTAGCATTAGCAAAATATAAATTGATATTTAACTCATGGTATAGTTTTTTCTTTTACTATGATATAATTCTTAGGTCACACTATAGTAGGACACTGATAATTCACATACGAAATTGGCATCTAATCATGTTCAAAGGCTAGTAAATTAGGGCTCGCCTAGAGTAGGAATTCCTAAATCTACTTAAAGTAAAACATTAAATTTTAATGTAGTATAGGCTGAATTATGTTCAACAAGTTTAACTTTTTTTTTATATTACTGCGTTATAACTCTTCAAATTCCATATCTCAGGACAGTGGGGAAGTAAATGTGAATAGTTTCCACCATGTGATGAGAGGTTGTGATGTTTCATTTCCACTCTTGGACATAGAGAAGAGAAAAGGAGCTGAGGATTAAATTAATAATCTTGGTCAATGACATCATCAGGTCTGAAGCTTCATGCTTACATCATAGACCATCCACTATTAAATTAATGTTCAATCGCTTAATAAGAGTCCATCGTTGAGTTTTCCAGTGCTCTTTATTAATTACAAGCCATGTCAAATCTGAGGGAATTCAATACCCGGGCAGCTAGGCAGAGACTTCATTCCATCACCCTCTCTTGCTTCTCCCTGTATCCATTCTCCATTCTTCCTCCTCCTGATTCTCCTTAGACCCTTTAAACTTTTTCCCCAGCCCCTCTCCATGTCCAGGCCTTCATTACAATGCAATGGTATCTGATCAGGCAGCAGAACTTTGATCATGATGTGTCACCTCCAACTGTAAACAGTTCGTCCTATCTGTGGAGATCTCAGCAGGGCTAGCACAAGGGTGTGAATAGGTAGGAAGCAAGGCCTGCACAAGCTGCAAGGTATCCGGCTTCACAGCTACAAGGCATCAAAGCCCTTTTACAAACCAAAACATCACATAGGAGTAAAATATCCCACAACAATCCACAAATAAAATATCCTGGGGGTCAAGACCTAGTGAACACATTTAGGTACCATGACGGAAGATGTCCAGAGAGGCTAAAAGTCTCTACAGCCACCCCATTTCCTATGCAGCTCCTTAGTTTGGCTATTCCAGAGTTTCCCTTTATTATACATAGATAATGGAAAGAAAAGCACCTTCACTCAGAGAGCCATTCTAATGAACTGAACCTGAAGGAGGGTTGGGGGAGCAGTTTGAAACCAGCTCCTTGATTATGCTAAATAGGCTTCTCTGCACCCTCTTGAAAGGCCCCTTTCTTGGCTTTATTTTTAAGAATCTACTTATATAAATAATCATGCTGCAATCTTAGCCAGGATTTCCATCCTCAACACCTACACTCCTCAGGCTGCCCCAGACCCTAGTTGATGTCTGGGCATCTTAGCTTTCTGCAAGGATTCTTTCTGTCTGTCTAGGTTGAGTCCCCCTTTCCCTTGCAGTGATTTATCAACTTATCCCCGCTATTGATTTTGAACAGACAGGCAGGTTTCTTTTTTATACAAAGGGCAGCTGGTGCCTTCTTTTCCTACCTTACAATATCAAGTTGAAGGTTGGTCTTAATGAATGTGACTGAGATATTCAGAAATGCAGCAATATGAAGAATTAAAATTAAAATGGATAAATTGACTTTAACTTCATCCAGGCTAGTGGAATCACTCCAGCCCATTTGAATGGCAGTAGTGCACATCGCTTGCTAAAAGGCATGTATATTTTCCCCATTTCTGGTTATGTTGAAATTCTGCCAGTAAATCTTTGATGGGGAAAGAGAAGCCAGTGCTGTGTGAAGTCTGCCCTGGCAGACCTGTATCTAGTTTAATTTTCTAAATTAGCTTGAAGCTATTTACATATAAGTAGGGCCTTAAAGAATGTCTATCTATCTATCTATCTATCTATCTATCTATCTATCTATCTACTTACCTACATTACTGTAACTCAAGAAGCAGAAACCACAAAGGAACATTTTAATATACAGAAACTTGAAGGCAGCAGTTCTTAACCTATGGGTCAGTTGCAACCCTTTTGGGAGTTGAATGACCCTTCCACAGGGGTTGCCTAAGACTGCCCTGCATATCAGATATTTACATTATGATCCATAACAATAACAAAATTACAGTTATGGAATATCAACAAAAATAATTTTATGTTTTGGGGAGTGACCACACCACGAGGAACTGTACTAAATGGTTGCAGCACTGGGAAGGTTGAGAACCACTGCTTTAAGGTCTGATATTTCAAAAACTGTATAACTGAATCACAAGTTAGGAAATACTTGCATCACAGGAAAACATACTGAGTCTCCTTATTGTGGTAATATGCTCCTATGGTTCAGTGCACCTGTAAACTTTGCCCTTATTAGTATTCAAAAATGTAAAATTAAGCCAAAAAGATTATTATTTCAACACATTAATTTAGTGAACATTAATAAATATAGTATCTACTTTAGCTTGTAAAGGGATTAATTATTCAGTACAGTAGTTTTCCGAGTCTGAAAATTTTCAGAATATATCAAACTTTGATTCCTTTTACCTTTAGTCACTTGTCCTAAAGAAATAGCTAAGCACATAGAAAATGTTGGAAAGTTATACATTTCAGCATTCTTTAGAATGAAAAAAAAAATTGAACACAACTTAATGTGTTACCACAGGCTACTATAGTTATTAAATAAATAAGAGCTTGATAGCCTTTGAGTTTTGAAATGGGATTTCCTCAGTGGGACAAACCTGAGGTGCCCTGGCCCGCGGGGTTCTGCAACAGTGGCCCTAGGGGAGGGAGCGAGGTTTGGGTAGAACAAGGAGACGCGAGAGAGAATGAAGACAAGCCAAGAGATTCTGGTCAAGTCTCAGTTATTGAAATCAATTACAAGCTTTTATAGGGTGGTGAAATGGGGAGGTTAGCAAGGAGAAGCTACATGTAATCTCTGAGAAACAGTTAGGTCTTAGGGAATTAGAACCTACAGTTCTGCACACAATTCTTGTAATCTAGAGACCCTCCTTTCCTAAGGCTAGAAGGAGCATTCAGTTCCCAGCCCTGAGCCCTAGGCGTACTTTCCCACGAGTTAACAGATCAGACAGCTGACCAACTACTCCAAAAGACCTTGCAAGCAATCAGTGTGCTCAAGGTCGAGAAACATTAAGCTTCTCCTCCCAACTCAGCTCTTCTTCTCATGACTCAGAGAACTTTAGAGATATAACAGCGCTGTTTGTCTAATCCATAGGGGCAGAAAGTCCTGGGGGATAAGGAAGTGATAAAATTGAGTTAGTTTAGCAGTGGTCTCCCAGAACTGGGCAGCTTCAGGCTATCTGACCTTCATCAAATTCTGTCCTTTTTAAGATCAGAGCAAAATGTAGCCTTTTTAGGCAAGATGGAGTGCCTTGAGTCAAGCCAGCATGTCCAGAGGGACGGCTCCCCACACTGAGGCATTTTGGTCTCTGTGCCACTGAACTTGTAAGATTCTAAACTCATAACATTGGTATCAGACACCTGAGTACTCACCTTTAAAATTATACACAGTTGCAAAATGAAACACTACTGATGGCCACAGGTAGTTTCAAGGATTATGTGAAATCAAATGCTGACCTATAGATAGATTATTTCAGCCAGGTTCATCCTCACCAGGTAGAATACTAGAAATTTATCTTAAGTAATATTGCCAGTTGCCCAAATATGTAAGTGCTAACTCTTAGTACCTGTCAGTGTATTGGGAGCTAAATAGAATATTTATGTGTTGATAAATACAATTGCAATATTAATTACCTTGGATTTGAGGTGGACTTTAAACCTAAGAGTGAGAGTTTTCATAAAAAAGCAGTAGAAAAAGGCACACAGGAAGAAGGCCATATTGTAGGAGGTGGAGACAGAGATACTCCTCAAGCCAAGGGATGCATGCCACCTCAGATACAAGGAGAGGTGGGGATAGGGTATCCCTCACTCCCTCAGAGTCTTCAGGGATTCTAATTCTGGTGACACCTTGGTTTTGGACTTCTGGCTTTCATAATTACAACAGAATAAGTTTCCATTGTTTTAAGTCACCAGCTTGTTGCTTATAATAGCCCTAGATATCTAACATAACAACACAAAATGTGCGTGTGTGTGCATGTGCATGTGCGTGTGCGTGTTGATCCTAAGATATTAACTTGAAATCAGATACACTAGCCCAAGAATCCTATATTGAAGCCAGGAATCAGCTCTGCTCATGAATACAGATCTTCTGTCTAACTTATTATTGACACATTTAAAATGTGTCTTTAAATAACTTTAAAGATCCTTAGAGTTCCCCCTCCCTTTGCTTTACCCTCCCATTCTCCACCCCAGAAAATTCTCCCCTTCACATTTTTCCTTTCTCCATTTACCTGTGTTCTTCCATTCCCCTTTCTAGAGTTCTTTGTCACCCGCCCCTTCCTCCAGTGATCCTTTTCTACTTTTCTGGCTTCTACAGTTACTTCAACTTAAGACACTCAAACCCTAAAGTTATCAAGGCTAACGATGTGTTTGAGGAAATTCTGTAATTAAAAAATTCTGTACTTATAAAACAATGAAAGGAAACAAAAAGAAACAAGAAACTTGGTGGAAGTAAAATAAAAGCAACACAGGAAGAAGAAAACACCAAAACTGGTTGTTAATGTCAACAAAATAAGAAAATTATGGCTGTGAACACGAGATACTATGAGAAAAGTTTCAGAGGGGAAAGAAGACGTTCCAAGATATTTAAAGTTTGAGAGTAGAAAGGAAATCACAATGCAAGGTTTATAAAGTGGAGGAAATAGAACCGGCAAATTAAAAATAGAAAAAGATAAGTAGATGGGAGGAAAGTATCAAGCAATACAAACAAATGATAAGTAGAAGAAGAGATGAGTCTCTAGAGCAGCCAGTTGAGGACCCTGAGCACTGTGGAAGACAAGCTACTCAGATGCAAATCAAATTCATTATTGTCAAACTGAAGTGACCAAAAAAAAAAAGACCAAAGCTAACTGAATTAAGGCAAAGCAGGATGCACAAGCAGGATTGTGTGAGTACCACATTAGAACTTTTCTGGAGCCATTTGGAAGCTGAGAAACACAATAGCAGTAGTTCCAACCTAAAATTTTCTGCCTTGCTAAACTATCAAAAAAAAAAAAAGTGTGTATGGAATAAAAATCATTGAGTATGTACAAAACACCCTGCAAAATGTAGACATTTGACTTTCTTAGAGCTCCGTTATGTTAATGACACAGTGAAGTCAGGGCAGAAGCTCATCAGAGCTCTGTATCACACAAGCTTAGATGAAGAGGCATTGTTATTAAAGCGGGCAATGGAATTCAGGGGTCATTTCTTGCCTTTCTGTTATGTGAAAAATATGCCAAGTTGCCAGTAGAATCATGGGAATTTCTTTTGGTAGACTTATCAAAATTCAATCAACAGGAATTGCAGCAATCAATAAATCAAAAAAAAATCTGTAAAGAGAGGAATGCAATTTTACTGCATAGCATATTTACCAGTGTTCAATGTTTGCATAGCTGGAATAATTTAGACATCAGATTATTTAGTAAACGTTATGTGGGTTCACAATAGGATGGTGGACAAAGTGGGAAAACTTGGCTGACTCAGAAGAGCTTGTGTTAGATGAAGCTCTTTTACAATGTTTAACATAATCAGTCATCAAGTAAGTGAATAAAATGGAAAAATAGTGTAAACATGGCAAGGAGTGTGATGATCCATTTCAAAAGAAATATTAAGTATTAGCTTCATTGCTGTTGGAGGAATGATTCTAGGTACAAAAAAGGGCCACAAACGCTGCAATTTTGACTCAATAATGGGTTGAGCTATTTGGATAAGTTCAGCAGTATTAAATTTTGCAAATTTTGTCTCAGCTGTATGTTTGATATGCTAAGGAATCATGGCCCTGAGAAATGTAGTCATTTATTCCATGACCCTGTTTTGAAATTTCACTTACTGGGAATGTGTTTCTAGAAAACCAGCAGTCTGAAGATAAGCAGGATTGGAATGTGGACGTTTTTACAGACATCTTACTGGTTTCTACAACTCATCTATATTGTGTGTTTTTACCTATAATGTGAGGATTTTTCTCTTATATGATTATAAAATATGGTAGTTAACAGAATAGAGTCCAGTCTTAAATAATGTAAGGGGTCAGATTTTAGTAGCTGACTTGAAAATTGTCCTACCTTCAAAAGATTTATAGATTTTAGCTATATTGAAAAGCCATGCATCCTTCAAATGTTCTAGTAGAAATGAAGGAGAAACATCAAGGAATTAGGTCTATATGAAAGAAAAAGGTTTAGAGTTAAAATCCAGAAGGTCCAAATTTGAACCTTGGTTCTCTTACAGTTTTGGGACTTTGGTGGCACTACTTAACTATATTCTCTACATCAGTTTTCTTATCTATAAACTGAGATAGAAAATGTTAACTTCAGATGACAATTATAAGGGCTGGAGAGATGGCTCAGTGATTAAGAACACACACTACAGGGCTGGAGAGATGGTTCAGCCATTAGAAGCTCTTTCAGAGATCCTGAGTCCAATTCCCAGGAACCACATGGTGGCTTACAACCATCTATAATGGGGCCTGATTCCCTCTTCTGGCATACACACTTGCAGATAAAGCACTCTTATATGTAAATAAATTAATCTCAAGAACAAAAAAAGAAAAAAGGACACATACCACTCTTGCAGACACAGACAACTAGAGTTCTGTTTGTATCCCTCACCTCAGGTGACTCACAACCACCTGTAACTTCAGAGGATCTGGTACTTACTCTCTTTCAGCCTCTGCAGGCTTTCAAGTTCTTGTATGGCTGCAGGGATAGACCTGACTAGGGGCAATGACGGGAGGATAAAAGTAGACATACACACACACTCACACACACATGGACACATGGACACAAAGAACTAGTTGGGGAAGATGGACTGGCCTTTCTGATGGAGAAAACTCAGTACCCTGAAGTTCAGTGTGTGTATTAAATCTAGCTAAACAGAGAGGCAGTATTATTTCACACTTGAACAAAAAGGAAGAATTATTACATACAGATAGTCAAAGAGGCATGGTTTATGGTATACAGCCGGAGCAAGGAGACAGGTTTAGCTGATCTCAGCAGGAGCAATCGTAAGGCTATAAGTTTCCAGGGAAGAAAGCAACAGTGGGAAATCTTCTACACACTGTCAACACCAGCACACAGACCCCAGAAGAAGGCTTTGCCATTTCTTTGAGTCCATCACAAGGAAGGCACTGCAGTTTTTTTTCCGATGGGTCTGAGTCTTTGGAGTCCTTGACATAGCCATGCCCCTACCAATAGCACATACCCAGGACTTCATACACTCAGGGCTTCTTTCCCTTTCTACAGCAGGCACTTGTGCACATTTAAAAATAACGATGATTGTAATAACTGTTTTGCATTGATAGCAATATGCAAATGTAAAAAAGCATCATAAAGAGAGGCTTAAAAATGAAAATGTATCATGTTATTGAGATGCTACTTACATTAAAAGGGTCAGGATGGTGCAGATTCACACTATCTTCAACTCTCATTAATAGAGTTTAAACAGCCTGTCCTTACTTCACACTAATTAGTAGAAAGTTATTTCTAGGAATTTTTTAGTTTTGTGAAGTCTTTACTAGTGTTTTCATCAATTTGGTGAACACTTTTCAAGTATGATTTTTAAAAAATCTAATTCTGCTTTGTGTCTTGAGGTAATAACGAATTGTCTGCTCATCTACCATCACCTGTACCCTAGAATGCTGGGTAGTTTGTTGTTTGTATTTTGCTTTAGATCTCATGGGCTCCTGGTGCTTTCCTTGAGAGTAGTTAATGGCCCTGCACCTTGGAGCAAATAACCTCAGGGCCAGATAATTGCAAGTGAACTTTTGTTTCTTCATGGCATATAAAGTTATCTGTGTGGTTCTTTTTATATTGTGAGAAATTACCTTTTCAGATACATGTGCTAAGTCTAACTTATAGCAAACAAGCTAATGAGCTAGCTGCTCACAGCGTTCTGGATCCTTAGTGTTCCTTGGAGGCATTGCAGTTCTGTTTTCTTAACCATATTCCCTGGTAATGTGGTCAAGATTATGGACTTTATTCAAAGGATGCACTACTATTATGCAGCTCATTTGGAAAACAAAACATTGTGTATTTTTTAAACTGGCCAAAAACAAAACAAAACAAAAACTCCAAAACAAATAAACAAGCAAGGAACAGCCCTTTCTCCTGCAGAAAGTTTAAATGCTATTAAATAGATGATTTAATAAAACAACCACATTTCACTAAAACCTTTTTGACTGTAAAAGACAATGGAATCTTTGAGGAATTTAATTATGTTTTCAGTAATCATTATTTTATATTGGCTTCTTTTATCATTAATCTTCAGTGTTTTGAAATATCACTCTTAGATTCCTGAGTGAATGAATTTTAAAAAAATCGAAATAGCACATTTTCTTTTTTGCCTTATTGGAATCATACCCACAAATTTATGAATGTTAAGCAAGTGTTCTACCATTGAACTACAATCCCAAGTCTGCCCTCATTTTTTAAAAACACTTTTATTGATAATTTGAATTTCATATATTGTATCTTGTTAACATCCTCTTCCCATTTCTCCCTGTTACCCCCGCCTGTCCCTGTGCCCTTAAAAACAAAAAAAGAAAGATAATTAAGTCCAGCTAGTGTGGCAGGAGCATGGATGACGGGCATCACTATGGATCCTGAATGCATCAGGTTGCTCTGACTATGGGCATTCACCAGGCCCATCCCAGCCCAAGACCAAGCACTATGAAGTTTAACCTGAAATTGCATCCCACTGCCCAAGCCTGTAGACACACAGGCATCACCCAGGCACCCAGGCACTGAGCAGGTACCCTGATATCCTTTGAGCACCAGGGCATCCTGCAGGCACCAGACCTTCCCACAGACACTGCATCAGTGTCTCCCGCAGACAGCTGAATATCCTGCAGGCATCTCACAGGTACCAGGACTACCCTTATGTATCAGGACATCCCTCAGGCTCCAGGACTCCCACAGACAGCCAAGCATCACACAGGTACTGAGTCAACCCACAAATACCTGGACATCACACGGGCACCTGGCCATTCCACAGGACCCAGACATCATACAGGCACCCGGTCTTCTGGCAGTCAGCAGGGCTTCCCACAGGCAACAGAACCTCCTACAGGTACTAGCACCTCCTGTGAGCACTAGGGCATCCTACAGGAGCCTGGATACCTCACAGGCACCAGGACTTCCTTCAGGTACCAGGATATCCCCCAAACTCCAGGGAATCCCACAGACACCTGAGCATCATGCAGGAACTGGGTCAAACTACAGATGCCCAGACATCTCATAGGCACCTGGACATCCCACAGATACATGGACATCCTGCAAGCACATGGACATCACACAAACACTTAGTCGACTATCTGGCAGTCAACAGGGCTTCCAGGCACCAAGGCCTCCAACAGGCTCCTGGATATCCCGCAGGCACCCAGGCATCCTATAGGCACTAGGGCCTTCCTCAGGCACCAGGATCTCCTGTGCATACCAGGGCATCTCACAGGAGCCCAGACATCCCATAGGCACCAGGACTTCCTGTGGGCACCAGGATATTCCCCATCAGGGAGAGCAACATGAGTGGCAGCAATGACCATGAGTGGAGCAGAACTGGTCTGGCAGGCAGTGGAGAGGATATGACTGTCTGGTGGCAGTCTGAGGACCTATCCATTGTCTGACATGGTTGTGCATCCATTCCTGTACCCACCTGCATCTCTTAGTGGTGCTCATTGCTGTTTCCCCGTCTGCCTGGTCCTAGGGTCTGCCTCCCTTTACTCAGAGTGTCAGCTCCAGCCTGGCGAGTTACAATAGGGTGGCCAGTTTGTGGCCTCAGTTTTGTGGCATTCCAAACACACACACACACAGAGCCGCCCCCCCCCAACACACACCCAGGGATGTCTAACTCCCTCATCTTCCATCCTGTTAGTGACATTGTCTCCAGTTCAGTGTCCTCCATGAAGGCTGGGTCTGCAGGCTCACACCACCATCCTTCCTCTCCACTCACAGTCAGCTGATCTTCCAGGCTTGCTACTGACACTGAGCCTTTCCAACCACCCTTAATTCACAGAGTTCCTCCCACCTGACCAGGCATCAGTGCAGTTCTCCCAGACCGCAAGTACCTGAGGAGCCTGGGGCAATTTGGGGGGCGGGGGAGGGGGATAGATATGCAGCAGCCAGAGCCCTCTCAGATTTCCCTTACTGTAGCCATCATCTTGAGTTCTGTCTGTGGCTCTGATCCTCAATCCCAGACCCCACCCCTCCACAGCCCACCTCCTCCGTGTTCCAAGCAGCACCTGTGGGCTACATAGGGGCTCCTGACCTATCAGGTAGCTATGGTGCCTGGCAGGCCCGCTCCCATGTCTTTCTGTTGTGGTTTCTGCATTTTTCTATTCCTGACTCTTCTCCCTGGTCGTTCCTCCATCCAGCCAGCAGGATCACGGGCTAGCATGCAGAATAAGTTGGCTGAACCCGTGGGCCAAGTGGGAGCTCCCTCACTCCTTGCTGGTAGTAATGTGGCACCACGAGTCTGCCCTGCATAGGTGCTGCTCCACTGGACTCTGCTCCCCACATGCCTCTTTTGCACTGAGTGGGCCAAAAACATCATCCCATTCCGCCATGCAGGTCTGTCACCACTGTCGCTGTGTCTTTCTAACCACTCTTCATTCTCATAGTTTTTTTTCCCCCCTGCTGGACCAGGAGCTAGTATAGCAGCTCTGGTTTCACTAACACGTGAGGGGCCGTGGATGTCATGAGTTGGGGTGGAAGGACAGTTGCTGGAGCCCTGGGGGACTCATCTTGAATCCCTGCCCTTGTTTCTTACTTTGGTATTTAAAAAAAATTATTTCTAAGGCGTTTACTTTTTCTTATTGTGTGAATGTACATGCATCATTCTCGAGGCTGACAGCGATGAGAGAGTGTGCTGCCTTCTTGACGCTACAAAGTGCTCCCCCTAGTATTCACTTCCTGCCCCTCACCACTGCCCTATCTGGTAGTCATGCCTAGTGTATGTGACTTTTATAGTCACACAGTTATTGTGAGTTGGTTGATCTGAACAGAAAGCATCTAGCAGAGTCCTTTTTACGCTCATTCCTCAGACGGATTTTCCTTGTTTACTTTTGCTCCCTCTTGTGTTTCCGATTCATCATAGTCGACTGCTGGATGGAAGATTCTTTCAATAGCCCATACAGCTGAACTTACTGGGAAACATTCTATTTTGATAGACCATCATTTTCTTTCATCCACGTATATTTATGATTTTCACAGTTTGATTTTTATGTAAAAGCCATCTATTTTGCAGATAGCTACTGTATAATGAGTCAGGGGGCAACGGCTTTGAATTAATTTTCTTTTGTTCCTTCATGGAGAACATTTGTCTAAGAGCTGAAGGGCTGTACTTGTTGACTAAAGCTGAGGATGCCTAGGTAGGTTAAGATCATATCCGTCCTCAAAAGATAGAAGAAAAAATGAATCTTGAAACTTCAACCAGTACTAACTGAAGCCCCCTGAACTGGCAAGCTTTGGCTACTAGTCAGTACATCTTGTCACAGTGTAAAGGACACAGCTCATGAAGTTGCAGACGCTTTTTTCCACTCTGCTTTCTCTAGATGAGTAACGTGACAATGGACTACTGTCTTGACATCATAAAGAAGTTTGAAGTTTCCGAAGAAAATAAAGTGAAAAATGTCCTCGGCATAGAAGGTAACCAGTGGTTTAAATCTCTCTGTGTCTCTCCGTCTCTGCCTTCTGCTACATTAAATTTTATTACAATTTCAGGGAAGCAAAATTGGGAAACATTCATGGAATTTCAGGTAATTCAGATAAAGCCCAGAAAGCATACATTTTCCTGCCAAAGCAGAATCTCTGGTTTTGTTTTTCTCTTATTTTGGCAGTTCCCCTTAACCTACCACTGTGTGATGAATGCTAAGAAGTATTAGAATTTTCTCAAATGGATAATTTTGTAGAAATAGTCATGTCCTGATGATTGCAAAAAGGAAAATTTGGCCACCAAATAAATAATCTACAAAAGTAATGACTTGAAAATAAACATTTTTTTTTCAAATAAAATGTTAGGGATTCATTTTAGAAACTGTTAGAAGTCTTGTTAATACCACCATTTTACTAAAGAAAGACCAAAAGGAATCAAATAATTTTCTTAGAATTATGCACTCAGAATCTAGCTCCTAAAATTTATACATAAATAATATGGTTTAAATATAGCTACTGTATGTATAAGCTGTATGCTGTTAAAATATTCAGAGAAATAAATTATAGGCTGTGGGATTTCTCAAGCAGAACAGATAATTTTAACTGAAGAATACTGGGAAACTCAACTTCCCCCAAGAGCACGCAAAGCCATAATTGATAGTTGACTTCTGGTATTCCCTGCTCCCAGTATCAGTGTAGACAGGATGTGTGTGTGTGTGTGTGTGTGTGTGTGTGTGTGTGTGTGTGTGTGTGAAGGACTGGTCTTCATTATAATATTCAAGGTGACCCTGGACTTCTGTCTGGTCTCAAGTAATCAGGTTCATACCAGTATACCTGGCTTGATAAGGAATATTTAATGGCAACTACTTATTTTCTGGGGTGGAAGAGAATTAAAATGAAGAGAAATAATTTAGAATTTTCTATCATTAAAACTTTTAAAACAGAATACAAACTAACCTGGGCCTCCTAAGACTGTTCTAAGATATGAATATTTTTCTTGAGACTTCCCCCAAAGATGCAATTATAACTAGAGACCAAAGTCTCTAGTTATAAATATAAAAGCCACCATGAGGAAATACTGAAGACTCAGAGGATATTTACAGACTGAATTTTACCAAACAAGCCTCAAAGACTGAGACTTGGAAACAACTTATCATAATAATGACTACTTCTGGTCATTCATGTCTTTCTTTATGAATCTGCGGTGGTGGCTGCTTCTTCTACTTGGGCTTACGTTTTAAAGCTTATGGAAAAACTGGTAGATTTTCTATACAAACTTTAAGCACTATTCCTAAGTTATTTATGTGAAAGCCAATGGCAGCATTTTCCCAAGGCCGGTTTCGTAGTGAGTCACCCTCTGAATTCAGGGAGCGCTTAATGCTTGAGCTGATACTTTACCATGTGCTGCTTTTCAGAACATTGTAACAACTTAGCAGCTGCTGGTTTGTTGAGGTATAAATATGACTATACTACAACAGTGGTCAGCCTTGAGGTCACACTGAATGAACATAACTTGAGTTTAGTAGTTAATAAATGCCTTTGTCATGATGACCCATTTTTTTTTAAAGATGTCAATACAGTTTTCTATAGGATATAGAAATAAGTGGTCACTCCCCAAAGTCATGCTTTTGATACTCTATTTGGCATCAGGCAGACCTCTCATTGCCCCAGTTGTCACTGCCAGCATTGTCCTGGTACTGCTTATGAATGTCCTTTGACGGTTTTTCTTTCTGTTGGCATCAGTTAAGTAGATAATCTTTGAAAGCTGTGGCTTTTCACTCTTTCCTCTGAAGGCTTCACAAACTTCATGCGCAGTCCCGCTTGTGACGTATTTAACCCTTTGCACCATGAAGTGTACCAGGACATGGATCAGCCCCTCTGCAACTACTACATTGCTTCATCTCACAACACATACCTGACTGGAGACCAACTCCTTTCTCAGTCCAAAGTGGATATGTATGCACGGGTGCTACAAGAGGGCTGCCGATGTGTAGAAGGTAAGTATAGTTTGTCTGAGCTCAGATGTGATTGGTTAATAGGCCATTTGAATAACAGAGGCTAAAAAGCTATTTCTATACTAACTAGAGATAGTTGTTGATTATAAAGTCATTCTTCTCTCTGTCTCCTTATTTTTCAATAATAAGGAAAGAGAAATGTGCCAATATTTGGGAAACATACCTTGAATTGCCTTAAAAAAAAGCTGTCAAAAATAATAATCTACTTGAAAAGATATTTTAAATTAAAAAACAGCAAAGGTAGTGCAGGACAACTATTTATTTTGAAGAGACTTCATGGTATATTGTTAGCCAGCATTTATTAAATGGACTAAACTGTTTCAGTGGTGAGAACACAGAAGAAGACGTGGTATCTGTCTTTGAAGAACTCACAAATTATCTGGGAGCATGTCCATAAAAAATAGTTGAATGATATGAGAATTCTATTGATTGAGTCACAGGCATGGTATAGAGTGTTAGAATAGGCAAATAGAATATGTGTGTGTGTATATGTGTGTTTATGTGTGTGTCTGTATCTGTATGAGTGTCTCTGTGTGTGTCTGTGTGAGTGTGTATCTTTATCTGTGTGTCTGTATCTGTGTATGTGTGAGTATGTGTGTATGTGTGAGTGTGTGTGTGTTTGTGTATGTCTGTATCTATATGTGTATCTCTGTGAGTGTATGTGTATGAGTGTGTATATGTGTGTTTTTGTGTGTGTCTGTGTGAGTGTGTATATTTATCTGTGTGTGTCTGTATCTGTGTATATGTATGTGTGAGTATGTGTGAGTGTGTGTATATGCATGTGTGTGAGTGTGTGTGTGAGTGTATGTGTGTGTGTGTGTGTTGGGGTGAGTATTGAGAGAGGGGAAATGATATTGGTTGTTTTCAGCTAGAGGAAGAGGCTAATAGCTTTTGAAAGAATTCATGCCTGATAATTCTTATGTTCTAAGGGAGGTAGGAAAGGCTATCACCCACTCCTGTGCACAGCAGATAGAGATGGTTTAGGGGACCTAAGAAGATCAGAAAATTTCTGAAAATATCATCAGAGACTGGGAGCTGAGGAGTTAGGGAAGATGGGGTTAATTTCAAAAATAATCTTTAGTGATGCACAGTCTGCATGCCTAGCTCCTCCTGCGTCCCCAGAAAAATTCACTCCGCTGCTTTGACATAGAGTGGTGAAGAGAAGTTATAGGATGACTTGGTTTCAAGTCTCAACACCTATGTGGCAGCTTACAATGCTCTGTAACTCTAATTCCTAAGGATCTGACATTTTTGTAGACACCATCCACACATGAAGTACACAGACGTACATGCAGGCAAAACACCTATATACATAAAATCTTAAAAAAGCAAAACAACTGTGTGTGTGTGTATGTGTGTGTGTGTGTGTGTTTATACACACACATATACATATATGTGTGTATATATAAAGTCTTACTTCAAAATGGTTCTGTAGACTTATCTTTTATTCTATGACAGTATTTTTGCAGTAGTTGCAAGACTACCTATTGACAATAGTGACTTAAGTTGGACAGCTTAATGACTTAATGTTAAAGATGCTCAAAGTACTAATGTGGGAAAAAACCTTCTAAGCAACAGGTCTTGAGGTGACATTCTGCCCTCAGCTATTTATTACTTAGCCCCTTGTTTACTTAACATTCAATATCAATAAATATTTCATGTTTGTTGTGCATAGACATGTGCTGGGCACCTAGCCTCACTGGATTCACACTGATGGTGGCCCCTCATTTTAAATGCTCACATTTCTTTGGAAACTAAGTATGAAAATGGCATTCAGTGATTTCCTGAAGTGACTGTCCACTCTAGACACTATTACAGATTGTTGCTATCTTCCTTTGTACTCTTTCTCTTACTTTTCTGACCTCTCAGATCCAAGTCTTCTATCTCTCTCTTTATTGATTGATTGATTGGTTGATTGATTACCTGTCCAAAATAAGTATCCTGCTTGTCTTGGTGGGGGTGCTTTCAGTTGTGTGATCTGGTTGAAAAATGATCCCTGTGGTTCCTGGCTATTTTATGTCTTGGGGGGATTTGTTAGAGCATTTTTATTTTGCCAATACCCCCAGCTCAGTGTTAGCCTTTACTTGAAACTTCCCTTGAATCTGGCTGTGCTCAGTGCTACTCAGGTATGTTGTAATCCTCAATTAACAGAAGCTTGATGAGTTGAGACATCAAACATTAGAAACTACCGATGTCGTCTGTGGATGGTTTGCCTATGTTTTAAATACTAGCAAAGAACACTGTTTCATGACTGATATAGGTTAACGCATGTTAATGCGGTGAGCAAATCAGGTATTGATGTGCCTCTTTTACTTTGCATTGTTTCTTTGAAAGATATTATATTATCCGCTGTGTCATTTCTCCTTTAAAATGGGACTATAAATCAAGGCAAGATGTTAAAATTACACGCAGCCATGCACTGCTTGATGGTGGTGATGCATTCTGGGAAATGTATCGGGCAGTTGTGCTTTCACAAACCTAAGTGGTGTGCACCTGTCCAATGTGGCATCTCACTGTGATTAAGAGACGCAATAAACACGGTCTGTATGAAGTTGTTGACTGTGGAAAAACAGCATATTCTTTTCTAAGAAAGTTTTTCATAAATTGAAAAAATGCACTCTTTAACAATGATGAAAAAAAAAAAAAGCAGGGCACAGTAGCACGTGAACCAGTCCTCATTGCTTTCTGTTGCTCAGCAGTAACTTTCAGGTGAGAGAATGTATCTGAAGAAGCTCAATTTGTTTTCCTTACTGAAGAAGAATTTTTTAAAATATCATATTCTTGGGTGCATTTGGCTGAATTTTGATAAATTTCCAAGAGAAACTTTGATAAGTGCTAGTGTTCTCTAACTTATTCTGATAGAATTTTCAATCCTTTGTCTTTATATCTTGGTCATAACTGTAGTATGTATAAGTTCTAATAGTAATCATAAAAAAGTTTCTGGTATTTCTAGAGACATTAAGAATCTCCCCGACATTTCATGTTGTTGACACGATCTTCTGTTCTTGGCAGTTGACTGTTGGGATGGCCCGGATGGAGAGCCAGTGGTCCACCATGGTTATACTCTCACTTCCAAAATTCTTTTCAGAGATGTTGTGGAGACCATCAACAAGCATGCCTTCGTGAAGAATGAGTAAGTACAGAAACACTTGGGAGCTAAGCTGCACCCCTATCCTGGGAGCACAGCCAAGTTAACACAGGACAGAAAGAAGCACATACTCTTCCTTGGACTCCCCTGCCCCCTCCCAGCTTCATTCCCACAGCTAAGACTGGGAACAAGTACTACTGTGTCCAAGTTTATGGATTCTGATGACCCATTCACTCCTTGATTCCATCCTCTCTCATCCTATCTTCTTGAAAATATCCTTGCAAAGAATGACTTCTAAATTTCTAAACCCAGAAAGCTTGGAAACAAGGTATTGTGCATAATAGTTTTCAAGTGTTTTGAAACTTTGTTTTTATTTGTATAATTATTTTGACTGAATGTATTTCTGAGCTCCATGTGCATGCAATGTCTGTGGAGGCCAGAAAAGCGTGCCAAATCCCCTGGGATTGGAATTACAGATAATTCTTAGCCTCCATGAGGGTGGAGGGAATAGAATCCTCATCTTTTGGAAAAGTACCCAGTATTCTTGACGACTCCAGCCCCATATCAGTTTTTATTTTTACACTACATCATAATATATTAAAGTGCTGGATGCCAGACACTTCAGGATACGTAAGACAGCCAACACAGAGAAGGTCTATTATTTCTTTGACTTCACTACCTTCTCTTAATTCTCATTTCCCTCTGTGTTCCATCCTCCACACTGATGGCATGGTTTCTTTCTGAAACATGAATGCTGCTATAATTCTTGTCCTGATGTTCTTTCTAAAGCTTCTACAGCACCCAGAATGTCTTCACGAACTTCGCATGGAGCACTTCCTTCTCCTCCAGTATTATCATCTTCTACCATTGCTCTGCAGAGACCTAGCATCTGCTAGCAATGACTGTCTTTCATCTTTTCCAACAACCCTGGAGCTTTTACAACTCCCAAACTAGTGTATGCTATTCTCTGCCCCACATACTCATCCCACCATGCCTCCTACCTACTTCATTTTTATACAAGAGAATTATTTAAGCACCACCCACTAGGAAGCATTCTGACCCACAGACGACTTATCCTCCCTTTCTTGATAGATTAACTGTCTGAACATATATCTGTCTTAACATATAACATATATCTGCTAAAAAGGTTGATAACTTGGCTCCTTTTACAGGTATCAGGTGGTAAACTCCTTGAAAACATGGAACATCTTTCAGTAACTGTTGATTTCATTCTGTCTAGCAGGTACCCTCAATATGCTAAACATACAAGAAAGGATTTTTAAATTAAAGCAGCAAATTAAAATTGTGATTGCATAAAATTAATATTTTAGAATCTAAGTAACCTTTAAAATTTATAATATTTGGTCTTATTAATTAACCATGAGGTTGAAATGCTCTTCTAATAAAAGGTTCTTGTTGCATAGCAAATTTTGTTTGTGGCATCGTTTACATGGAAGAATTTAGTGCTAAATTCAGTCTTCTAAACCCTGATTTCTATGACTCTTACATGTCAGTATTTCCCATTATATGAAATAATGCATTGAGAAGGCCTGCCACCCCCAGACCTCAGAAGATCCTCTATTGTCCAGAATGTTGACTTCATGTTTAAGAACCACTTCAGAGGCTGGAGAGATGGCTCTAGGTGCTCCTGCAGAGGACCTAGGTTTGGTTCCCAGCACCCACATCATTTATTTGGCTCATAGCTGCCTTTAATTCCAGCTTCAATGGCATCTGACATGCTCTTCTGTCCTCTGTGAGCAATGGGAATGTGCACACATTCAGGCAAAGCACTCAGACACATAAAGTAATGACTGATAAATGAATCTTTAAAATAGAAAACACTTCTTTTGTTTTTTGTTTTTCAAGACAGGGTTTCTCTGTTGTAACTCTGACTATCCTGGAACTCACAGAGATCCACCTGCCTCTGTCTCCCAAATCCTGGGATTAAAGGAGTGTGCCACCACTGCCTGACTTAAAAAAAAAACACTTAAAATGAGAATGTCATATACTTGTTTAGGACATTAACAAATTTTGGCCCTTTTATTTTCCTTTTTTAATGTTTCCTTTTATATCAATTTTTTTTAACTTTGGCAGTATGGACATTTGGGGCAAGATCACATGTGGGAGGAGCTATTTTATGTATTGTAGAATATTATGTATCTTCAGCTTCCATTCATCAGAAGCTGGCAGCGTTCCTAAATTGTGTGCATCAGAAAATGTCTTCCGACATTGACAAGTGTCCCTTAGTGGGACAAGGCTCAAAATCCTTTCCTGGTTGAGAAGAGCCTTATTCTAAGCAGCAGTAGATATTCATGAGCTCTTTATATGGGAAGCGATAATTTTAAATTACTTTGTTGAGACCTACATGAATGCAAGACATCTCAGGGTTGCTCCTTTGTTGATTTCTCTTCACAACAATTTTGGCTGAAATCTCTGTGAGAACACAGTCAGAAAAGCGAGTCAGTGTCAGACTCCTTAGCACTGGAGCTTCCTAACCGAGCAGAGCTAAAGTTGAAGAAGTCATGGGCCATCCTGTAAAGCTTGTGCTTGCCCAAAGAAATCTTTTTTCTTTATACAAATGTATTAGGTAATTCAAATATTGACTGTGAAAGAGGATCTTGCATATTATTTCTGAAGACACATGATAGAAAATGAAATTCTGATTTATCTTGTTTTGTTTTGGTTTTGCCTGCTTTGGCTGCCAACCTCTC
This sequence comes from Cricetomys ansorgei, assembly GCA_026225945.1. Taxonomy (NCBI): domain Eukaryota; kingdom Metazoa; phylum Chordata; class Mammalia; order Rodentia; family Nesomyidae; genus Cricetomys; species Cricetomys ansorgei. The sequence goes on from JAMJFZ010000056.1 coordinate 26,821,398, forward strand.
AGATTGGTTTTGCGAGCTGCCTTGCATTTTCTGTACTGAAGCCTGCATCCTGCTTTAGAATGGATGGTTGTTTTTTAGGTGTGTGTGTGTGTGTGTGCTCACATGCCACACTGCACATGTGGGTATTAGAGGACAACTGGAAGGAATCCTTCTCTACTTCCCCATGTGGGTGCCAGGGATCAGACCCAGGTCACCAGGCACCGTAGCACATGCCTCTACTGGCTGAGGCTGAGTCACCACTGGCTCAGCTCTGTTTTTTGTTTTTTTGTTTTTGTTTTTGTTTTTTTAAACTGAAGGTTGCTGTTCAGTTTTATAAAAGAAACCTGGGGAGGCCTGACACTCGATGTGTATAACAAAGCTGCATTATGCTGTTTTTTCCCCTTTGTTCCCAAGCTGGGACCGATATATTTTTAGAGTAAGCAACTCTCTTTAATGTCTCTTTGATGCATTTACACTTGTGAATAAATATGACAAAACTGACATCATATAAATTTTCTTTCCTTAGGCTTTACATTCTCTTATATTTTCTTTAAAAAATACACTCCTCACTTTTTGCTGATATTAATCTAAGCCATCCTGCAACTACTAATATTTGTTCGGTCATTGTTCCTAACAATGTATATTTACTTTGAGGAATTTTTTTTCAGTTTGTCCTTAGTCCTTCTCATTTTAGCATCATTTTAATCATTAGTATTTAATGAATAAATTAGTATTTAAACTAGCATATAAATTAATATGTAAACTAGTATTTAATTAGTATTGGTAATTCAGTCACTGGGATCTTGAGAATGTAATGAATACAGATTCCGTTTCCAGGTTTCCAAAATCCCTGTGAGCTGGCTGTACTGAACACCCTTGGAATTCCTGCTGTCTCCTCAGGTTCCCGGTTATTCTGTCCATTGAGAATCACTGCAGCATCCAGCAGCAGAGGAAGATTGCTCAGTACCTGAAAGGAATATTCCAAGACAAACTGGACCTGTCCTCTGTAGACACAGGAGAGAACAGGCAGCTCCCGAGCCCGCAGAGTCTGAAAGGCAAAATCCTAGTGAAGGTAATTATGCCAAGGGTTACAGCCCAAACATTAATTATCAACTAAATTTTCCTTCTTGTTGACAAAAAATAAAAAAGTTTAAAAGGGAAATAATTAGAATCAGTACATGCTGGTGGTATCTGTGTACACATCTTATGTTACTGTTTAGTCACACCTTCAGAGGCATGTTGTTGACTGATTGTATGCTGTGGATTCGTTTCTGTGGCTGTCCATGCTGTGCAAGCTATTTTAGTTTGGGGGAGTTCACATAGAGAAGTGTGTATGAGAAAGTGGGGTGCAAGAGAGGAGCAAGCTCGCTGACTCAGTGTCTGAAGACATTCCGTTCACATAACTGTCTGTCAAAGGGGAAAAAAAAATCTTCATGGTTGATTGGTCTCAGTTCTGTATGTGAGAAGCACTCGCTTCAGACAGGAACGTGGGCACAGACATAACGCCCCCCAGGACTTGCATATGCAGGAGGAGGTGGGTGAGCAGAGTGGCATTTCAACAACATTTCCTAGGGGAGAAAGCTTACTGTGGTGAATACCACAGTATTCAGTTCTCAGAGCTCCAGCTTTCTGATTTCATTTATCTCCAGTGAGCTTCTTCTTTGGAGTAAAATCTTGGATGGCTGCCTTCTTTTGAGATTAAAAATACAAAGAAGAAGTAGTACTCTAGATTACTTAAAAAGAGCGTACATTGTGGAGGAGAGGTAAAGAAGAGGAAAGAGCCTATTGCAGGATAAAACTTTAGGATGAAATCTTTAGAATCAGTCAAAACCTGCTTTTCTAACAATTAAATTAAAAGTATCAATCCAGAGTCCGTCAGAGAGGTATTGCCAGGCTCTTGTGTAAATGCATTTTGAAGAAAAGGCTCGGTAACGTGACAGGTAATATCAATGTAAACTTGTCCAAGTCTGGCTAGAGATAACCGCTATTCAAAAACCTAGTTTCTGCATTCAAAAATGAAGTGTTATCTTTGTAATATTGTAACTCCTCCATATTCCTTACCCAACGGTCAGGAAATTAAATGTGGACTGAGACAGTTCAATTAAAATCTTTCTTTTTGGCTGGGCACAGTGGAAGACATTTTCAATTCCAGCACTTGGAAGACAGCGTTAGAGAGATCTCTGTGAGTTTGGGGTCAGTCTGCTCTACATAGTGTATTTCAGGCAAACCAGAACTACATAGTGAGACACTGTCTCGGAAGAAAAAAAGAAAAACAGCAACAACTAAAAACAGCAACATTTCTTGCTTTTCAACAGTGGAAGTTAAGATGGATATTCGGTGTGTAATGGAGCCCTTTCTCTAACACTGTACTATGGTCATTTAGCACAGAACGTCTCAGGGCTTATGGGCACCAGAATGAACGAGGCAGAAGGTCTGAGGCAGTCTTTTAGGGGAGGCTGCAGTATGGGCTATGGGCATCCCCAGTTCATCTGAGATCCATCTGCTGTTGGTAAATGTTTCTTAGAAGATAGGGAAGAAGCAGGGCATGGTGGCATATGTCTGCAATCGCAGCACTCAAGAGGCAGAGGCAGTAAGACTATGACTTTGAAGGCAGCCTGGGCTATCTTCTACCTGGAAAAAAAGAAATGAATGAATAAATGGATAATAAAACTTGAAAAATAAGGTTGCCTGATGTGTTCCAATTATATTTTATGTGCATTGGTGTTTTGCCTGTGTGCATGTCTGCATGAGGGTGTTGGATCCCCTGGAACTGGAGTTACAGGCAATTGTGACCTGCCATGTGGGTGTTGGGAACTGAACCCAGGTCCTCTGCAAAATCAGCCAGTGCTCTCAACCACTGAGCCATCTCTCCAGTCCAACAATATATTTTTAACAGCCCCTCCACCCGCACCCTGATCCGCTCTATCTCTTTACCCACCCAACTACACACCCTTTCTTTCTCTTAAAAAAATAAAAACAAGCAAACAGGCCAGAGGTAGTGGCATGCTTTAATCTCAGCACTTCGGAGGCAGAGGCAGGCAGATCTCTGTGAGTTCAAGGCCAGCCTGGTCTACACAGTGAGTTTTAGGACAGCCAGGGCTAAGGAGAGAGACCCTGTCTCAGCGCGCACACACACACACACACACAAAACAACTTCACAAAAATGAAAACCAAAATAGACAAGCAAAAGACTGCGGGGGATGTGGGGGGGTGTCAAGACCAGCTCTAGTCCACACCAGGGTTTCTCAGTCTCCATGAAAGAAGGATAAACAATGGGAAAGTTATGGCAAATGAACACTATAGTTCATTCTTCTATGGGACCTGATATGACACACCTTTTGTATGATAGTGGCATGCAAGAGCATTCCTTTTAATAATAATAAAAATAGAGGAATTAGAAATTAGAAAAGTTAGGATTTAGAAAAAGTAAAATAACAATATGCACATTGGGGAAGTAATACAAGGCTCTCTCTAGACAAAGACTTTTCTCTGGCTAAAATAGCAAACAGCAGGATTGCTTATGTAACGGAACGCCGGTGTCAAGTATACATCAAAAGGGAACCAATGCAAGAGTGTTCATCCCCTCCCAGCTGCAGACTTTTAATCTTCAAGGTTAATTTTAATGAGTAGTCTTCTTAACACAATGGTTTATTAATGAATAGCTGATTTTAGGTCTGCATACTTACTATTAAAAGGGAGGCAGGCTCTCAGGAATGAATTATTTATTTGCTTTTTCAAGCTTGCTGACTTATTGTCTAGGCTCTTTGTTTCTAATCTGTGGCTCTGTCTCCTTGGGAAAGTCAGTTTAACTAAGATCAGACCTTCTATGATATGTTTACGGTTAGCATGAGTAGTCCTCACACTGCCAGTACCTGAAGGTCAGCAAAACTTTACTTTAGAGCTGAGATGTCAGTGTTCCTCTCCCAGCCAGCCCAGGAATTGATTTGAGTTTTAACTATTAGGCCAAATAGACAATATTATTGATGAGAGGCTTTTTTCAACGTACAGTAAGGATGAGAAAGGGGCAAAGCAGTTGGTGGGCTCCAATTCGTAGAAAAGGGAGCCATGAACCTTGTTGAACTGACAGCATCCATTGCTTGAATAATTATTGGCCCTCAACAGACAACCAATAAGACAAAACAAAAACAGCCCAAACAGAGCAATATGAGATGAAAATTCTATAAAAATCAATTGAGTTCATTTTGTGTTGACTCCTGGATGTGGAGTGTGGTTAATATTCCCAGTGAGACCCCTTTGCGGGGGTATTTTTTCCTTTACAACAAGGCATTAGTTAGCTTCTTGGTTAGAGGTGGGAGCCAGTGTCCACTTCCCTATCTGAGTACTTGGACTCTGTTAGCCATTATCAAAGAAACTTCTTGCAGTAGATGGGAACTAACACAGAAACCCACGGCTGAGCAGCGGTGCAGAGAGACTTTGGAACACTCAGTCCTAAATAGATTCACTTCATTAAACCCCTCCCCTCAGAGCTTAGGGATCTATGTTGAAGGAGAGATGGAAAGATTCTAAGAGCCTGAGGTGGTGAATGACTCCAAGGAAACAGTGTCTTTCAGATACAACAGCACAGATGAATTCAAAGAGTCTGCGCCACCACACACAGGGCCCACACAGGATCCAGCTTGTCTGGGTCCTAATTTTGTTCTTTAACTCTTCCCATGGGTAACTTTGTTAATAAGACATGTTAATAAGCCATGCTCTTAGTAGGGCATGGAGGTTACATGCTTGTAAGACCAGCACTTGGGAGGCTGAGGCTGGAAGATTGCAAATTCAAAACCTGCCTGGGCTACAGGGAGCAACACCATGTCTCAAAACCAAAAGCAAACCAGCCTTGTTCATTTGCAATGTTTTTCTTCTCACCTGGGTAAAGTATCTCTGTGAACTAGGAGTATAGAAAAACTGACCAAAACTATGAGCATCAGTCTGCAGCCTCTTTGAAATACATTTGAAAAAGATGGATGAGCTCCTGTAGTTGAACCTTCTGTTTTAATCCCGTCATCCCACAGCACTATGAAACAAAGGGGAACCGAAGCCTGTGCTGCGGTACTTCTCCCGCCTAGCCACTACAGCGCCTTTCCATCCCGTGGCTCGGAATCATTTGCATCATTTGAGAACAGTTATGCTTAACCTGGTGATGCTTTTGTGTTTATTAGTTTTGTCCTCTTGAAAATTATCTCAATGGTTTGGTTTTGATGCTATTTTAAAAGTGAAAACTGCTGTCAGGGCATTTAAATGTCTGTGCACAGGTCCACCTTGGTGACTGACACTGTGCCCAACACAAAGTTGACTCCGAGTGACTGGTTGGTGTGAAAGCATGAACGACGGTGCTATCATTATGTCTGTGGTTGCGGAGTGTGTCCGACCATCACTTAAGTGAGTGCTTGCCATATGATCATAACAGCTCTACAAATAGTCTCTAAGTAAAGAAAAATGAATGCATTTTTTTCTGGGAGCTTTCTGCATAGATAATAACTAAAACCATATTTATGTGTATTTGAACATTTTAGTTCTGAGCAGGCCTGCTATTAACAATACACAAATTTTAGCCGGGGCGGGGCTGGGGGGGGTGTAGCTCTTAGTGGAATGCGTGTCCAGCAAGTGTGAAGCTCTGGGTTTGATTCCGGTCACTACCTAAGCTAGGCTTGGTGAGGTTCACCTACAATTTCTGTACTAAGCAGTTGAGGCAGGAGGATCAGAAGTTTTAGGTCAGCCTGGGATAAGTAAAGACCCTGTCTAAAACAGCAAGGTACAAATTCGTTCTGACCGTTTCAGTCTTAGAAATGCCATCCTGTAAGTTGAAGAACGTATTTAAATCCTAAAAGTTCTATCTGAATGCAGATTTTGCACCGATTACATAGACTATCTAATCATCTTGAAATTATCACTGTCCTAAAGCTCAGGGTGCAGGGCTTTGAGCGTATAGCATGTGGCGGGACAGAAGCTGACATTCCTCTTACAATCTGACAAAGCATTCCTAGGTAGAGAGCAATTACCAAACTCACCTCGCACTTGAATTTTTTCTCTGTTTTGAGTTTAAATGCTAGAATTTGATTTTGCAGTCTTTCTTAAAAGTATGAGGCGCCCCCTTGCCTACAAATTACATCAGTTGAGCCTTCATCTGGCATTGAAGCTCACACAGGAGGAGAGGTCTAAACAGCCTGTCCTGCTGGGGGGTGGCTTGAAGAGGCCAATGACAACCTTTCTGCCAACAATTCTGAGGCCGCTGTGTGGATGGTGAAGTTGCGTCCCTTTCCCTTATTGTTTTTCAAAAGACATTTTCACTGATTAGGTCTGCCCCAGTGATTTGTGCATGTACTGGGTATCTATGATTGCATAGCAAATCACTCCAAATTTACGTACTTGAAGCAGCAGACATTATCCCATGGTCCATGCTGGATTTCCTGCTCAAAGCCTCTTAAGAGGCTGCAGTGGAGATGGAACCACAGTTAGCTCAAGATGGACCTGGGATCGGAAGCTGCGTTCTAGGATCACTTGGTGGTGGTGGTTGCATGTTCTTGTAGAATGTTTGACTAGAGATGTCTGGTTCTTCGCTGTGTGGTTCTATCCACCGAGCAGCTCACTGTGGTTGGGGAGTGGGTGGACAATGGTGGAAGGATAAGAAGGAATGTAGGATCAGGAAGGGCACCCTATCATTTTGCTATGTCCTCTGTGTGTGGAAGTGGTTCCTAGGTCCACACTCGAGAAAAGAGTATTACAGATGGACGGGGACAAGAGGCAGAAGACATTGGTGGCACTTTGGAGGCTGCCAACCACAGCAGCCTCAGCTACTTGCCTTAGATCCTGGTTCTGCCCACCCCTGCTTCCCAGCATATTCTGGGAACAACTCAATATCCTATTGATATTCCTCTCTGCTCATAAGTCAGAAGCCTCCTGATGCAGATAGCTACCTTAGAGCGCTCTCTTATCAGACCCATGGGCCTTTGGCTCTTTTTTTTTTTGTTGTTGTTGTGTTTTTTTTTTTTTAACTTTTTCTGAATATGAATTGGAAAATGTAGAAGAGTGGGAAAAGACCCATAAAGGTACTAGCTCTTAGAAAAAATTATCTTTGTGAATGTATGCATGTGCACACACATGCATGTTTGTGTGTGTGAGAGTGTAGGACACAGGTGGAGGTCAGAGGTCAACCACAAGTGACAGTGCTTGCCTTCCATCTTGTTTGAGGCAGGCCTAAGAGTTTCCAGGGAGTCTCCTGTCTCATCTCCCATCTTATCATAGAAGCCCTGAGATTACAGACACGAGCTACTGACACCTGCTTTATGTGGCTTCTGGGGGTCCAAAGTCAGATTCTCACACAGCGCACCTGTGCTGAAAGTGCTTTACCCCCTAAGCACTTCTCCAGCCCTAGATACTATTCTTAACAACTGACTGCATCTGCTTCTGAATTATTCTCTGGTCACTGAGATCGTATTGGGTAGAGTCTGTGTCTATACTGAACCCGCACAGGTTTCATTCCCTTAGGTCACATAGCATTTATATTGTATTTGGTATTATGAATAGCCTAGAGGTGATTTGAGGCAAATAGGAAGATGTACAGGGAGATGTGCAAACACCAAACAGTGTTGTAGGAAGGACTTGAACATTTTCGGGCTTTGGTGTCTGAGAAGAGGTCCCGAACCAATCGTCCATGGATACTTGGGGACGAGTGTAATATAACTCAAATCTCTCCCAACCTTATTATGAGGGGTTTTCTCCTGTCCAAGGTCCCTGATTTCTAAATATTGGTGACTTGAAGGTCCTGGGGACTATTGTGTAAGCTGCATAGTGGTTCTGTGAGAGAAGGGTGGATGCAAAGTAGAACCAGCCGGCAACTGCTTCGGGCAGCTTTACCCTCCAAGGAAAGCGGTCTGCTCTTGGGGGCCAGAGTGCCTTAGTCTGGGGAGCTTACAAACAACAGGAGTTTATTTTTCCGTTCTGTTGCCTGAAAGGCCCAACTTCTAGGTTCTGGAATTCTCTCTCTTGTCTCATCGTCTCCTCTGCTCTTCTCTTCTTCTTTCTTCCTTTCTCTGCCCCGCTCCCCCAACCTGTGTCTCATCTTTAGCCAAGGCTAGCCTGGAACTCACTATGTAGCCAGGCTGGTCTCAAATCTTTTTTCATTTCAATCTTTTTTTTGTCAGCCTCTCACATATTGGGATTCTAGTTGTGAGACAGGGTGGCACGTTTAGTGTCTGGTGAAGGAGAGCCTGCTCCTCATAGGTAGGTTTTCATGATGGAAAAGGCAGGCAGTTTAGAAGACTCCTCCTCATTATTCACTTCACAGAGGCCCAGTTTCTTCATGCTGTCAGCCATTATGCCCAGAGTATGATGTTCTGGCCCATGACGGGACCCGACACTCAGACTGTGAAAGTCACACCATCAGAGCTTATTGTCAGGAGGCAGATTTTTTTTTTTTTTAGAGACATTGGTCTGATTTTTTAAAATCCAATATTATTAAGTGATCACATGTAATTTAAGGTAATGGCAGCCTTAGGATAAAAGTTCCTCCTATCTTTATTTTGTCTTTTCTCCAAACCGTCCGCCTTGTAGTTCGTCCGAAATAATAATGGGCCCTTGTATAGACACCTCATTTTGTATTCAGTTTTCACTTAAAAAATTATGGTCTACAAAGCACAGAATATACCTAACCCCATACCTACTTAAGTATATAATTTGGCAGTATTAAAAAAAAAATAGACACTGTTTTACAATCAGAAGTCTCTTCATCTTGAAAAGCCAAAATTCCATATCCATTCGACAACAACCATTTGTTTCCTACAACCTGTCCCGTCCCTGTCTGCCTTCTGTCTCCGGTTTGCTGTTGGGGTACTTTATGTAAGTAAGATCATGCAAGATTTGTCTTTGGCTCATGTCATCCAGCATACCACCTTCAAGGTTCATCTGTGTTGTAATGTGTGTCAGGATTTTGTTCTTTTGAAGGCCGAGTAATATTCCGTATGAGAAGAACACGTTTTGTTCGTTCCTTCTTCTGTCAGTGGATACTTGGATTGCCTCTATTTTGGAGTGGTTGTGGATCTATTTTCATTTTCAAATGGGACGTTTTGATCTATTTCAGGGCAAGAAGTTGCCTTACCACCTTGGGGATGATGCCGAGGAAGGAGAAGTTTCCGATGAGGACAGTGCAGATGAAATTGAAGACGAGTGCAAGTTCAAGCTGCATTACGTGAGTGACAAGCTCAGCACCGGTTTTGCCCTCCGTGTACTGCAGAAAGGACCGGTCCTCAAGTTGGTGTCGTGTCGGACTCTCCGTTCGCAAACATGGCATCTGTAGTGCAGAACAACATTCTTTAAAGTCACTCTGTGTGCTGGCACCCAGCAGTCAGTGTGGCGAGAGAGTGAGCGGAGGAGTCTCTGCCTTAGATCCGAGAGGCATGTTAGCAGTGAACCACTCTGTCTTAGTTAGGGTTTCTATTGTGTGAAGAGATACCATGACCATAGCAACTTTTATAAAGGAAAACATGTAACTGGGGCTGGTTTACAGTTCAGAGGTTTAGTTCATTATTTGGGGAGCATGGTGGCATGCAGCCAACATGGTGCTGGAGAGGTAGCTGAGAGTTCTACATCCCAATCAGCAGGCAGCAGGAAGAGAGAGACACCCGGGCCTCCCTTGAGCATCTGAAACCTTTGAGGTTGCAACCATCCTGCAGTGAAACACTTCCTCTAACAAGGCCACACCTACTCCAACAAGGCCACACCTCCTAATAGTGACACTCCCTATGAACCTATGGGGACCGTTTTCATCCAAACCAGCACACCATCTGTCCCCTTTCCAGGGACAAACTCATGTATTATAATAGGACTGGAAGTCAAACTCTGTGGGGACCATCAGTCTTCTTGATGAGCAAGTAGGCGTGGCCTTGACTCCCCAGGCAGCGCATTGCGATACCTTAGGCTGGCTCCAGGCTCCAGCTGTACCTGGGTCTGCTTTTCTAAGATGCCAAACCCCTCATCCATGAAGTATATCTTGGCCTGATGATTCCCAAGCTCTTCTAAGAGTGTGACACTTGGCTGTATGTTCAGTGGGCCACATCCTAAGCACAGTGGCATTTGAAGTTAGCTGTGGGGATCTGGACTTTTTCTTACATGAAAAAGCTGCTATGCAGAAGGCAGCATTTTGCCATGCGGACAGGGGAGTTTCAGTTTGAACCTGAAGAATTCTAAGGCTTGAAGAAACGCTGTCCTTCTTACCATCAATAATCACATGATTTCCAGTGCCACAGGACAAGTCTGAAGCAGTGTAGGCTTTGAGTATAGTTTCATTTCTATAGAGAGTGGTACTTTGTGGGCATCAGAACCATTATTCTGCCCCTAGTACATTTTGTGTAATGTCTCCTAATATGCACCATTACCCTGAATTCAGCATTTATGTTGCTACAACAAGACACTGTCTTCTAAATTACACTAACTCTGATGCCTCATCCCAGAGGTGGCAACAGGAGTTGACATTGTTTTCAAAGGGGACAAAAACTTAATGATAACTGAAGTCTCAGAATACATTTCTTTCTTGGCTTTAAAGTGCTGGGAAGAGGGAAAATAGAGAAGATTCAGTTTGAAGAGAAAGGGAAAATTGTGATCTGAATTCATCTCATTGTTAGGAGTTTCTATTAACTCAGTTAAATGCCTCTAACTAATAGGTCACAAAAATCTAGGTAGTTTCATAACTGAAAATGTAGTTACTACTGTAAAGTTTTTTTTTTAATATTCTTTTCTGATATTTGCTATCTTTGTAACTGGTTCCTTCTGACTGTGGATAATTTAACTTTTTAAAGTCTTATTTCATAAACCAGGCTTTTCTGATTCTTATTCTTTTGAATCTAGTGTTTCAGATCTCTGGGTTGCTGGCTGCATGGTCTGCCATCTGACAGAAGGAGCAGTAGCCAGCCCAGTGTATTACCTGTGTGGGGAATGCTGCTCTGGGCAAGTGGGAAGCTTCAGCTATTGTTCATGTGGCAATGCAGTCATCTGCTGTTGCATTTGTGTGAGGTTGACCTAGTTCACTTGGCTGTATCAGTTTTTCTTCAAATCTGTTGAGACTTTTTTGTGGCACTTGGGGTTGAATCTAGGTCCTGGTGTTTGCTAGTCAAATACTGAACCACTAAGCTATGTCCCTAGCCTTCCTTTGACTTCTTATTTTGAGACATAGCCTTACTTTATTGCTTAGGCTGGCCTTGAACTTACCAGTCATCCTGCAATAGCTGGGATACAGGCTTATGCCACCAGACTTGACAAAACTTTTAATTTCTACAGTAAATATCTGTGGTTATGAAATTCTACTGAGAGTTAGATACATTATTTGCGCCTGCCATCTCCAGGGATCTCTGTTAATGCCCAAAGTTTCCCCACTGCTTTCTAGGCTGTGGTATGGATAGATGCTTTAGAATACAGCTCCACGAAGAGCTCAAAAATCATGACTATTCATTTGATCTGAGTAGAGCTGGGAAACACCCCATCCTAAAGGTTTTTACAGAGGCTTCTTTGTTGTACATTTAGGAAACAAATAAGTTAACTGTCTTTCTTTCTCTCTCTCTCTTGCTCTCTCTCTCTCTTTCTCTCAACATTCTTAGTAGAAATAGATAGTTCTTATGCAATCTTTGTTTCTCTATTTTTGAACTACTTTGAGAAAGGATGATGAATGTCCTGTTTTCAATTTGAGAATATTCTATTGTAACCAGTTAGTTTACACTCCACTGGTCAACAGGGAGAGTAGCTGTATTAATTACTTTGCAGATTTAAAGATGTTTAATCATATTTCTACAAAACAAAGTACAATGTAAGTTGTTTGAATAGACTACTCATTACCCACAAGGCCACTCCAATAAAGGAAGCCCTTAAACTCAGCTGTAAGTTGAAAGTATATGGTTCGGTTTATAACCTATAGCTACAGTATTGCGATACAGAAAGCTTTTAACATGATTAATGGACACCGGAACATTAACTTTCATTAGCTTACCTAAAGTATTTTATGGATGTCACCAATTTTCACTGAGCATTTCCTGCTGGAAATTGACTATCACTGTTGTTGGTATTAGGTGATATTGGAGTAAATAAAATAGATGAGAGTTCTTGTCTTCCTGGAGTTTAAACATTAAGGAAAGAGGAAGGAGACAGATAAGAAACAAGGCAAATAAGTGGAACATATAATATGTTAGATATAAATGCCAAAGAAAAACGTGGTATGTGTGTTGAATTTTTAGAGGAGATGTCTACATAAAGCTTTCTGTAGAAGTTACATTTAAGTTACTGAAGATCTTAAAAGAAAAGAATTAGCCGGATTAATATATGGAAAGAAAGTTCTGGGCAGAATGAACTCCAAGGCAAAGAGCTGAGGAGGTATAGTGGCTCACCCACCATTGTCTGCTGAACAGGAGGCAGACTTTCTCCTAACCTGTCAGCTATCAAGCCTCATGAAGTTTTTTGCTTCTGCAATGTTTTCTACTATACTTGACTCCTCTAAGCTTCTGCCTTGTATTGCTTTGTACCTTCAGCCATAGAGAAAATCTGGCTTATGTTATGTAAGCCACAGGGTAAAGCCAGTGTGTTCAGTGACCCAAGGATCACACAGCTCAGAGATGAAAGGGACAATTTCCTCTCGGCCACACTGCAATAATCTAGCAGATTTGATTCCCGGCAACCAGTTCACTATTGTCCACAGTTATGGGATCCCCTGTGCCACAGTTCGGCACAGACTTCCTGCTCCTGAATTTCAACTTCATTGACTTTTTTTTTTCCTCTGTTGAGTTTTTCAGTTTCGTTTTTCTTAAAACTCTCTGAGTTAGCCAGCCTGTGGTTAGCCAGCCTGTTGGGCACAAACATCAGCTGTCTCTTGCGTGGAGCTCATTCCACAGACACCAAGCCTTCCAGTACATTCTAATTGAGCCCCAGTGCACCAGTCACATGTAATATTCCTTGTATTCCATTATACTGTGCACTTTTATCCACCCTGGCTCTCACTGAACATTTTAATCATTTTCCCTTTCCTACATCTATAGATGCAACTTCTTCATATTTGCTATGTAATTCATGTTAACACTTTGAGACATTTTAAGATTTGTGAACATTGTTAGTCTCCAACATAACAGCATTCATAGAACGGATGAGCTGCCTCTTGAGGCTCTGAGGTCCTGCTCCTCCTGTGTCCACTCTGAGATGACACACGCTGAGTAGAAGGTCACATCCTAGCAACAAATTGTAAAGACAGAGAAGATGACCTGCAAGATTCCAGTTCTTTCCATTCTGTGATATGATTCTTGAACAGAAAAACATGTTTTATGGGGAATAAAGAACTGGCAGGAGAGGGGCGGGGGAATGCAGACTCATATGACTCAAAAGCAGCTGTTCTTCACATCAGGCCTTGAGAAAATGGGCTTAAGGTTTATAAGGCAATCGAAGGGGCCTTATATATTTTTCTTTCTTTGCCAGAGTCCAGCACTAAGCAGGGAAGAAAAGGCACCTGGGAATGTTGAGATAGCCTGAGACCTTGTTTTCTGGTTTTAAAGAGAAGGGCCTCAACTTCACCTGGATATTACTATGGAAAGGATCTCTCAGAAGTGCTGGCGCCTGTGTCCCAGCATGGAGATTTTGATACTGGTCTAGGTGTCACCTACCTGTCCTGGTGACTGCCCACTGTCCTGGTGATTTTGGCATACAGTGAAACATCAGTGCGCTCTGGTTCAGTCTCTTTCTGTCCAGCTCCTTCCTAGTTTGGTATGGAACATTTTCCCTTTCCAAGCGGTGCTTTAGTTTGTGTGCGGTAAAATGAGAATGCATTAGTTTACATTTTTTTTTTTGATTGATTGGTGAATGACAGAGATTCCTAGATCAGACTCGATCTCTCAAAAAAACTGAGTTAGGGATCCTACTACATGTCTGGGAGAAACTGTTCTCGACCAGATTAAATGACCATTCTCCCTCTTCTCACTGCAACATCCTTCCTCTGGTCTAGGGAACAAAACATTGAGATATGCACGGCTCTCAGCTTTGGTCTCTGCCACAGCTGCATGGTGGCAGATAGGTCTTGAGGTCAGGTGTCTGTCTGAATTTTCTTATAGTGATGCTGTTGGGTTCCAGGACTGAATGATAACACAGTAATGAAATCTCAGCCACATATTTCTTTGTTCCTTGTGGCTGCACATTTTCTAGTGATGAGAATCAAAGAGAGGAAAAAAAGATCGCCAGGCAGGGCTCTCACTCCTTTGGCAAATCCCCACGTTTAGAGAATGTGAAGTGAATAATGATAGCTCTTGTATTAGACGCTTGTTAGTCCACCAGCACTGGCCATCCTGAGTCTCGTAGCTTTAGTCCTATACTTCCGACATGCCCACAGTTCAGTTCTCCACCATGTCCAGCTTTCTGTGAGGCCCTGAGCCAGGAAAGGAAGAGGATGCCATTGGAGCACTCTGTGACTGGCTCTGGGCATTCCAGGTGTTATTACAGCTGTTCTGTTGGGTCCACTCATCGCCTTGAGTGAAACATAGTGTTATCTGCAGAGGGATTTCAGACTATTTTTCATGTTTTACAGTATGAATGACGGCTGCTTAAAATATGAGCCAACTCAGCATCAACTTGATTGGAAAATTCATCTCTTTCTGCCACAGTGTAAAAGGAATGGCTGCTGCATTGCTTAGGGGAATGGATGGGATTTTGCATGGGAAGTGTTATGGCTTGTCCAAACCTGATGGTACCAAGTCCCACTTGCCCTTTCAAGGAGGCATACCGTGTTGTTTTGAGGTTGATTTACTATGTTTCAGATATTGCATTTTTTTTACAAGTAGATTTGCTGTGATGTTGCACTGAAAAAGCAAACCAGCCTAATTTTTTTCCATAGCATGTGCTCACGCTGTGTCTCAGTGGCACATTTTGGTGACTCTCACAATATTTTATGCTTTATAATTATGTTGTTATTATCTGAGGTGATCTCTGATTTTTGATGTTAGTATTCTCGTTGTTTAGGGGGATGCCGTAAACTCACCCAGTCTGGTAATGTGCGTAGCCTGAGCTGTTCACTAACTTGCTATCCCCCAGCTCTGCTTGGGCTTCGCCAGTCCCTGATACACAACAGTATTTAAAGTAGGTTAATTGATGGCCAAAGCCCCCATGCGCTCAGGCAAGAGGAAGAGTTGTACGCCTCTTTCTTCAAATCGAAGCTGGAGATGATGAATCTTAGGGACAAAGTCACAGAAACCGACAGGCCGAGAACAAGGAGTCCCATGCTATGCAGTTGACCTCGTTTCTTCGTGCCCAAAAGCCAAACTCCCAAAGCAGATGCAGTGCCCGTCCCCTGTGCACCACTGGTACCCACATACCTGACTCACACTGACGTGTATACGTGTATGAGCGATTCTCCATGACACTAAGGACTGTGACAGTGGGTTGATCCCTGATGATGTTTCTCACCTAGCATATGGCTGAAATTCAGTACAAGTTTATTTTAATCAAAATGAGTTTGATTCCCCAGACTCTCTCTGATCTTTATTCATCCAGCAATACTGTAGCCTGGGTACTAATTAGTGCCTGCCATGGGAACTGGTGTTCCTGGATTTTCATCTGCAGACACCTGTCCTCCTTTGGCATATGCTCCCAGACTGCTGTTATTCCTAAAGTAGTGTTTATGCAGAACTCTCAGCTGCCCATCTTCTGGCTTCAAAGTCCCTTCAGTCCCCAGAGTACTTCCCTCTCCTCTGAACTCCTGCTCTCATTTAAATCCTTTGTTTGGACTGTGTATCACAGGGAAGCCCTTACGCATCCTCACTGTCGAACACTTAGCTATCTGGTCAGCTCCCACTTTTCTCTGGGGCCACCTGAGCCACCCAGGAGGAATGGCACGGCCTTCCTAGCATCCCTGTGGCTGGTTGCTGTACTTCTTCAATTCCGAGGTCAGGTACAAGCTCTTTGTCATCTGTGTGTCTCCTTCAAAGCCTGATTCTCTGATGGGTGGAATGCACTATTAATTTTATATGTTAAATTGGATATGTACATTAATGTATGCAATATAAGTACGGGGAAATGCAGCAGTCCATCCTGGCATAGGCAGTCTTCTTAAAAAATATTCCTTATGGCATTTATATTGCTTTGCTCTTACAAGATTTTGTGAAATATATTCAGAACTAGAGAGCTATCTATTCCATAGGGCTCAGCCAGAAGGGCCTCTTAGTAATAAATAATGTGGGGATTGTTCTTGTGGAATGGTAGCACTCCCTACATGCCTGGGCTGGATTGGTCATTGGCAACTGATTAAATAATCTGTGGAATAGATCTGGACAAAGGGAGAGGTGAAAGCATTTAAACAGCAGAGGGGCAGTACACACAGCCTGGGGCCACTGGTCTGTGAGAAGACATGGAGGTAGGACACTGTGCTGTGTGAGATTTCTAGGAAATGATGTGCCTTGACCACTGAAAACTGTGTGAGATATGGCCATTGCCTTGTTTTCTGAAAGCCTTGGAATTGGTTGTCATTTTTAAAAGAATAATAGGTCACAGCACAAGTTAATATTGTATACCCTCTAATGACATCAAGGGGTTAGAAACCAGAAAGAGATTTTTGTCTCAGAATTGTCAGCAACTTTGGAAGTGTCCATAACATTCTTGTCTCTCAGTGAAGGAAATCATTTTATTTTATCTTGCTTTGTTTTATTTTATTTTATACCTTATTTTATTTGTTTTTGCTGTAATTGACTGGTATCTATTCAAGAACTGCATACAGGAAATAGAGGAAATGAAACCAGTCTTACTAAACAGTACAGCTATGGCAGAAATAACTTTTAACTTATCACTTTACAGCTCTAGTTGGTGGTATAGACCCGGGAGAGCAGAACTTAAAATGAAGCACTGAAGCGGACCAAAGTCTCATGCAATAGCCAACTTTATTCAGGGCATCAGATAATTTGTAATCTGAGGGCATTCTGAGCGTTAAGCAAAGTCATCTGAGCAGAGTTCACTTGAAGTCAAGTTGTATACAGTCACAAGGGCAAGTTCACGTGACTTTAGGCTGTATACAGTTATAAGGACCACCTGCGCTTGGGAACATTCTGCATAATAATGGGTAAGATGGTGGGTAATCTAAAGAAAAACCCGTTCCTATGATTACACCTTGGAGGGGCACGAAGGCACGTTCCAAGAACAACCCATGCTATGGAGGAACAGAGATTACAAGACTCTTGTCTTGCTTACAGCTTCATTCATGGACCATGGTCTGACAATCCCTCTTATGATCTCTCAAACATAGCAGGTTCAGAGTGGTTTTGATTCAAGATGTTGTTGTTAAATCTAATTGTCGTTAGATGCATGAGTATCCTATAAGTAAGCAAAGTATAAACATAAACACAATGAATGATATTAGATAGTACAAATATTATTGTTATACTTTGCCACCAGGAACAAAGATCCATTCCTTCTAATGCTTTAGATATTCCATCAATAGTATCTTCATTTTAAAAAAAAATCCTGGTAAGCAGTATGAAAATGTATCAAAAACTTCCTGTTGTAATTGTGTTACACCTAGCAAGAAAAAGATGGCTACCATGAACACTGAGCCTAACTTGAAGCCAGCTTTGTTAAATACTGACCAGGATGATGGACACTGGCTAGGACCATTCCCTGTGTTTTCAGAATATGGCAGAGAGATACATTAGTTAGGGGCTTATAAAGGCGAAACCCTCAAGACTATATACGTCCCGCCTTCATCCAATCAGAGGCAAGCTTACATACTGAAGTACTTCGTGCCTACATACCTCCTGCCTACATCTGATCAAGCACATCCTGTGCAGTTGGGTCAACCAAGTTTGTTTAGGGAATCAAAAACATGTGGCTTGTTCATCTTATATGAACACCAGCCTCCAGCATTTCAGGAAGTTATCTGTCCTTGGACAGGTGAGGCTTACAGGTTAGAGACATTTTTGTGTTATGGATCTCTTAGGCACAGTAATTAAGACTTGAAGCATAACTTTACCTCTTACAACTACTTAACATCGAACTTAAAATTCCCTCACAAATCTCGTAAATGATATTTAATCTGTTCTCATTGTAATTTTGTACATGCCATAGAACCAATTGATTATAATTACACAATTGGCTATTTCCCAAGGAACAGTTAGAAATATATCTTCCTTGAGAACCCCAATCAGTTAACATATGATCATCATGTTTAATGATTTTTCCTTTTTAACTTCAGTATCTGGACCAAAGAATAGTTGTATATTTGTAATTTATTTTTTACAAACATTATCTATATTATGTTCAATAGTACTATTGGTTACATTGTTATAGTGATCAAAAATGTTCAGAGAATGGCTTGAAACCATACCCATATGATTAATAGTTCTGGCATCGGGTAAAACATAAGTCCATACTTACTTTCTAGCAGGAATACAAATGTTATGATGTCCTATACAAATAGGAAGTGGTTCAAATCCCAAGGAAAAATTAAGCGCCGTCCCTTCTTCAGATGGATGAATGACTCTACTTGAGTCCTAGAGTCTTGACATAAACACAGAGTCATTAGTAAAGCTAGCAGGAGCTCCATAGACATGCTCAGAGGCACTCACACAGATGCACAGGTCAAAGCAGGTAGCATTGCCAGGAAAGATTCTCAGGTAACACAGGGCTCTTTTGTGTTTCGTAGACTATCTTCTCCTGTGGTGCATAGGACCTTAACTTGATCCCAAGTAGACAGACTTGATTTCTGATGATATGGTTGATAGGTATTTTTGCTTCTCAGCTGAGGGTTCTATCTCTCCAGTGATTTCCACTGTCTCCATGTGCTTCACCATTGTCCTTGATGGTCTGGAACCACAGGAACAGGAGAGGCTTCCGAAATGTTTCAGTGGCTCCATCTGCAATGGCAGACACACATCCCCTCCCAATCCCCCTCAGTCAACCGTACTTATAAGTCTTAACCTGTTTAAACCACACAGGCCTGTTAAAAGGCAGTTCAGAATGATCTGTAGAGAAAGAGCTCTTGAACATATATCACCTTGAAGCAAATTCTTAAAAATTTATTCTTTAAAGTGCAAGAATATCCTTTGGTACTCTCCCTTTCTTATTTTTTAATAATTTTGATTTAAGGTTCTATATGTTCTTTCAATTATGCCCTGACCTTGAGGATTATAAAAAATACCTGTAACATGACTAATATTCCATTATTTACAGAAGTTTAAAATTTTTTTTACTACTGAAAGCCAGAATGTTGTCAGTTTTTACAGAAGTAGGCACTCCTATAACAGCAAAAGTTTGTATAAAAGAAGAGCACACCGTAACAGCAGCTTGTGTTTTGACATTGAAGGGCAGTTTACATTGTTTTAACAGACAACTCACTGTACTAACCTTTGAGAGCAGCTTTTTATCTGCAATAGCCATAGCTGTTCCTGGTTTTCCTCTTAGGCAGGTTTTGATTGTGTTCTTTAGAGAAAGGGCTGCTAGGAGTTCAGTATTACTTTGATGTTTTTTGTTTGTTTTTTCGAGTCAGGGTTTCTCTGTTGTAACTCTGGCCATCTTGGAACTCACTCTGTAGACCAGGCTCGCCACAAACTCACAGAGATTCCTCTGCCTCCTGAGTGCTGGGATTAAAGACATGTTTTGATGGGATTTGAATAACTTTTTTATTCACCTTTTATTTTTAAGGCAAGGAAACTCAGCTGAAGGAATGCACTAAGCCTTTTCCCTTTTCTCTCTTTCTCCCATTTCTGTCTCTAAGCTATGCATGCGCCGTCCATTCCAACGTTCGGTCTACCAGACTCCATCCTCACGGGCCTCATCCATATGTTTCCTTCCGTTATACCCTTTCTACATTCATAACCCTTCTGCAACATTCCTTTCTTTCTCAGGTTAAGTTCATTTCCACCTTAGTGCACCTCTGTCCTTCATATGCTAATTAACATATGAGACCAGTTGATGTTGCGCCTCAATCTTCCTTCAGGGTATCTATTTTGTGTGAGGATATGCAAACTGGGGCTCCAAAACTACCTATTAACACCGGAATGGTCTCATTCTTCCTTAGTCCACCCAATAAACTGTCATTCAAATGTAAATAAGCAGCAAAGTCAGTTAAAATATTCAGTGCCTGAGAAGCATCTAATCAAAGCAGATTAATTACCTCAAGTTCAGACTGTTGAGCTGTGTAACCATGGATGGGTACTCTCTTTTCTGGAGCATGTGGACTCCGTATATAAAATATATGCTCCTTGTCCTTTTGATGAGCCATCTACAAAAGCATTTAAAACAATCTCTATAGGAGTTTTAGATGTAATTTTAGGCGATTCCCATGTTCCTTGGAATTCAGGTGCAGTGGCAAGCCCTGGACAGATAGGGCTGACAGGGGGCATGCAGCAAGAGAGCTCTGAGTTCTGGTCAGATTGTGCGGGAGGGGTGAGCCCCAAGCTCCAAATGTGCCTGGCCCCACAACCAGGAAGCATGGATGGCTGTGGAGTCCATTCTGCCTGCCCTATCAAGATGTGTCTGTCAGAAAATGTTATCTTTCTCTACATCTTTTAAAAAAGTGGCCAGGTCAGATGTAATTGAAACACTGCCAAAATGTGTCTTTGAACAACATAAATTTTCTTTTTAAAATTACTTTATTTTGTTTTTCTTTCTTTTTAAAATTTTTTGATTCTTAATTTTTTTTTTTTTAATACAAGGTTTCTCTGCTGGAACTCTGGCTGTCCTGGAACTCACTCTGTAGACCAGGCTGGCCTTGAACTCACAGAGATCCACCTGCCTCTGCCTCCAAAGTGCTGGGAATAAAGGCGTGTGTCACCATCACTAGCTAAACAGCATAGATTTCTAAAGCAGCTAATTTTGGTCTATGTTTGTAGGTCTCCACATTTCTAAATAACTTTAGAAAGTCTATAACATTTCCTGTCTCTCTCTGAGGCCAGATTAATCCTTGCAATCTCCATTGGCCTTATCAAGTCCAGTTGTTTTAATCAGAAGAATAACTTTTGAATTTGTTCCCCTTTAACTTGTTTTTCAGTAGTACCCTTGAGTCTCCCTATAAAATCAGCATAAGGCTCAGAGGGACCTCACGTAGTTTTTATTTAGCTAGAAATTTAGCATTTTCATAACCTTTCCTAAATCCTTGTGCCTGTACAGGGAAACATCTTTATATCTTCCTTAAGTATTTCCAAGTGACCCAAAGTTGAGCAGGGATTTTTGTTCACCCTTGTTTATATGCTCTTTCAATATTCTTTCAGACTGTGTCCCATAGCTTTTTAATTTAAAGTTCTTTCTTCTGGAAAACAGGGTTTATAACCATAACAACTTTCAAGCAATCTAATGATTGTGATCTTGATACTTGTGCTTCTCTTTTTCCTACAGAATGATCCACAAGCTGGACATAAGGCAAATTCTTCCCTGGTTTCTGCCCCATTATGCTTACCTCCTGTGAAGGTCCCCATGTAAATAAATCCCTCTGGTCAAGAATAAGACCATTACCACAACTGAGCCAAATTTGAAACAAACAAAGTTAATTAAGTACTGGCTCAGAAGATGGACTCTGACTAGGGCCATTCTGAGGTTTCCCATTATCGGGTTCCCAAGAAATGGCATCTAGTCACATGGACAGATGCATGTAGAGGCAGAACTAATAAGGCTACATATTTCCCACCAGGTCCAGTCAGGGGCAGCCATACATCCTGGTATACTTCCTGGGTGATCTCCCACCTATAAGTGACTAAGTATATCCAGTGCATGTAGAGCACATCTGATGCATTTTAGGGCTAAACAAATGGAAACTACCCACATCCCACACCCGGCATTTCAGGAGGTTATCTGTCATTGGGCAAGTGGGATTACAGGATTATTTATGTCTTTCTGTATCTCACATGAACAGCCCACTCAGTATTCCAAGAAATTATCTGTTTTTTGTTTTATAGATATCTTAGGCACAGTAATTAAAATTAAAACCGTAACTCTTGCTCTTACACCCACTCTCTTATCTTCTACCCGACCTCAGGTCTGTGTTTGGGTACCACTTGTCGCTGCTCTAGTTGGTGGTGTGAACCTGAGAGAGTGGACCTAAAACTGAGAGGGACTAAAATCTATGTAATAATCAACTTATTCGCTGCATTAGATAATTTCTATCCTGAGGGTTAAGCAAGGTCATGTGAGCAAAGTTCACTTGAGTTCAAGCTGTATATAGTCACAAGGACAAGGTCACATGAGCTTAGACTGTATACAGCTATGAAGACAACCTGTGCTTGGGAACATCATTCTGGATAATAGTGGGTAAGATGATGGGTAATCTAAAGAAAAACCTGCTCCTATGATTACACCTGGGAGGAGCACAAAAACTCATTACAAGAACAGCTCATATTATGGAGGAACCGAGATTTACAAGACTTTTGTTTACTTGCAGTTTTCTCTTAAGATCTCAGAAATTTCACACAGCTTCATTCATGGATTATGTTTTGATAATCATACTTTCTTGGTCTTCTTTTCTACTATATACATGTTTGTGGGCATGCTTAATAGGCAAAAGCCCTCATACCGGGCCTGGACAAGGCAACCCAAGAGCAGGAAGAGTCATAATATACAAAAAAAGAGTTAGAGACTCACCCACTCCAACTCTTAGGAGTCCCACAAAACATCAAGCTAACATCCACAACATATACACAGAGGACCTGGTGCAGATTTAAGCAGGATCTGCTTGCTGCTTCAGTCTGTGAGCTCAGATGAGCCCAGCATAGTTGATCAGTGGGCTGTGTTCTCCTGGTGTCCTCCATCCCCTCTGGCTCCTATAATCTTTCTTCTGCCCCTTCTGTGAGTTTCCCTGAGCTCTGAGGAGAGGGACCCAATAGAGACTTCCAATTTAAACTCGCTCTGCATAATGTCTGGCAGTGTGACTTTTCACCCACTTCCATCTGCCCCTGGAGGAAGCTCTCTGATGACAACTGGACAAGGCTCTGATGTATGAGTATAGCAGAATATCATTAGGTATCATTTCATTGATTTAAAAAAATATATATTTATTATTTATTATTTTAGGCCAGTCATGTTTGGTTCTTCCATAGGTCTTTGGGATATCGACTTTCTGGTTGCTGGCCATCCAGGCAGTGTTAGACATGGGCTCCCTCTCGTGGCATGGGCCTCAGGTTAAACCAGACATTGGTTGGACACTCACACAAGTTCTGCAGCACCATTGCCCCATGACAACTTTCAGGAAGGACAGATTGTAGGTCAAAGGTTTTGTGGGTGGTTTGGTGACCTAGTTCCACCACTGTAGCCATACTTGGCTACAAAAGATGGCCAGTTCAGACTTTGTATCCTCCGTTATTAGGGGTCCTCACTAGAGTTGTCTTCATAGATTCCAGGAAGTTTCCACTGCACTAGGTTTTAACATTGCTCCCCCCTGCCCCCTGTCAACTATGAGCCTCAATTCCAGCCATCTCTCCTTGCACTCTCTTCATCCCTTCCCCAAAACCAGATCCCTCCTCCTTCTATTGCTACTTGCCCCCAGTTCACCTGCAAAATCTATTCTACTTTCCCTTCCCAAGGAAGATCTGTGCACTCCCCATGAGCCTCCTCTTTACCTAATCTCTCGGTCTGTGAACTGTGTCTTGATTATCATTTACTTAACAGCTAAAATCCACTTATTAACAAATGAATACATACCACATTAGTCTCTCTGGGTCTGGATTACCTCACTCAAGAGGATTTTTCTACTTGGGGGCTCTCCAAGAGAAACATGGAAGCAGTTTCATAAGTGCAAGGCCTGCCAGACCTCAGCAGAGGGAACCACTATCCTGGCAAGCACCATACTGGGCAGTAGAATCCTGAGCATCTCAGCTCAGGGGTTTTTATTGATACCTAAGCTCCTCAGGTGTTCTATTGATAGCACGTGCAGATCGTAAGCCATCAAACATCATTTATATAAAGCCAACACCTATAGACAATATAAAATGCCAAGATCTAGGCAGCCCTTCACACAACAATGCACAAAACAATGATTTTAAACATAACTAAAAATAAACTTCTGCATCAGCAAGGGGGAATGGTCTGTGGAATATACAGGAGGCGTGGACATGGGGAGGGGGGCTGCAGCTGTTCTGTTGAGGTGCTAAGGAGGCTCCTGTCTGGGTTAACTGAGAGAGTGGGGCAGGTCAGAGTGCAGTCAACCTGGTTTTCTGGCAGGTGTGGCCTGTGGTTGAGCAGAGGGTATCCAATGGAGTTGGGGGCTCGGACACATCGAGAAGGGGTAGGAGGGATAGCAGGTGGGATGGTCTGTGGCATCCATAGGCAGCATGGGTATGGAGGAAGGGAAACCTGCGGCTGTTATTTTGGGGGAGCCAATAGTGTGGGGAAGGTCTGAGGGCAGCCTACCTGGTCTTCCGTCAGGAGTGGCCTGTGGTTGAGGAGGAAGTACCCGTCTGAAGTGGTCTTCTGAAGGAAGTCAGTTTTAAAAATAGCAGTTTTACTCAGTTGTAACTATGTAAGTTTAGAAAGCTTAGTCTTTAAAAGTTTCACCTGGTTTTCCCTCTGGTCAAAGCTTGAAGTTTTACGAAGGAATGGTTTAGAACCTTGCCTCACTTACTGGTTAGCTCTGTAAACCATAATAATTTGCTTAATTTCTCAAAGCCTCAGACTCCTCATCACTGAATGAAATAGAATTAGACATTGTTCAAACAGTGTTGAACATGGGCATGAGGATCAGTGCAGTCACATGAAGAGCAGCTGACAGAGAGTAGGTTTTAATAATCAGTCTCTTTGAAGGATTTTTTTAAGGGGCAAAATTGTTCAATGATTATCTTAATTTCTTACAGCATACTGAGAGATCATGAAATTAGAAACTTAGCATAGTCTTGAACAAAAGGTATGTTCTACGTCAGTCTCTTTCTCAGGGGATTATATTACTTGATTATTTGCAGAGTAATGGAACCACTGAGCACCAAGTAGAGTCTTTCATACGGAAAAAACTGGAGTCACTGTTGAAGGAGTCTCAAATTCGAGACAAAGAAGATCCTGACAGTTTCACAGTGAGGGCTTTACTCAAGGCAACACATGAAGGACTAAACGCACACCTGAAGCAGGTAGACCATTTCTTCTTGAACTCATCCTTCAACAAGAAAAAAAAAAAAGCACTCTCCTCTTCAGTTTCTAAGCACATTCCCTTTGTGAAATACTTCTCAAACTTCTCTGTCTGTCCTCACAAAGTTTGAGAAACAAAATCCTACTGGAAAATAAGTAAGAATCTATGATACCTAGTGTCCTGGAGCATAGCAGGTACCAACTCGAGTCAGACTTCTATCTTAGATTATATGAGACATCTCTGCTGCATACTGTTAGCCTGATGTCCTATTCAATTGTTCAATTTCACTCCTAAAGCATCCTATTCAGGACAATAAGTGACATAATCCTCCTGCCAGTAGATGGGCTCTTAGAAGCATCAGGAAACTCACAGGTTAATTGCCTCATTCCTTTCCTGCTTATCAGATGAGAAAATGGAGACCAAGGAAAGGGTCATGGCTTTGGTGGCAATATTGTTTCTTTTAGGCTGGGAAAGGTAGTGTTAATTCTATGACTAATGTCCAATATGACTACCTTTTTACTCCCATAGAGTTTGAAGAGTTAGTGAATCAGTATTTCTAGGTCTTCATAGGCAAAGCACACACAAAGTAGTCAAGGCTGAGTCAGCATCCCCCTGTAAACCCTTGTCTCCTACCCCTCTCTGATTTGTTTTGATGTTTTTTTCCACCAGCCAGCTCCTGGGCTCTTCCTTACTATCTTCCCAGTGAGTCACGCTTGTGATATCTGTCTATGGCTTTAGCAATACTTCTTGCAGCTTCTTCAGTGTTTCTTGCAGTGTTTCTCTCTGGAGTCTGCAGGTCTCTCCACACAATGAATTTCAGGACAACAACCAAAAAAGCATCTAAACCCTTTCAGTAGAGGGCCTCCCTTTCTGCCCTCCCCTCTATATGTGGGCTAGCACAAGAGGAGAGACTTGCTCACCATCTCTACCTGGAAACCCGGTGCTCACCATCAGGGAAATGGTTTCAATGCACAGAGAAGCATCACAGTGATGTCCTTAAATGAATGAAAGTAATCTGGCTGTGTTTTATTTATAATATTTTAAAATCGAAAGCAGCAGTGTTCATTATGAGCCTTTTCTTAATGTAGTGGATTTGGCTTTTGCCTACTTCTGATTATTTTCCAAAATTAAAACTCCTCTTAACTAGAAATGATTTATCTTTACCCAAGATGTTCAAAATACCACTTTCTGATTTACCACTTAGGCAGCGTGGTAAATAGGAACTGAGGGCTAGCACAGCTTGCCGTTGCTGAGAGCTTGACTCTGGCTTTGGGCAGCCATGGCTGCTGCTGCGTCCTGGCTTCCAAGACAGTGTCCCCCTTTTTGCACCAGACACGACCAACCACAGTTGAGATATCAAAGGAGTGAAGAAAAAGAAGAAATGAACCAGAGAAAGAGAAGAGAGGGTCCCCGTGCCATCTGTCAGAGCTAAGCAGAACTAAAAGAAAGAAAAAAAATCACTATATTATGCTTTTACCTATGCAGACCCTGGATGTGAAGGAAAGTGGAAAGAAGTCCCATGGGCGATCCCTGATGACCAGCTTCGGGAAACACAAGGTAAGTACTGTAAGAGTGGCAAATGTGCGTGATTCCATTAGTTTAAAGAATCTGCAGGTGACATTGTATTGTGATGACCTTGGGATGGCTGAGGATTTCTTCAACACGATTTCAGAAGGAGAAAACTTTGAATTTAAACAACTTTGAAATTTGGAACCACGGTTAATCAAAAGTATCAAAAATCAAGTTACATTTTTGGGAGTCTTTTAAATAAACATATCCAGCAAAGGACTCTGATTCTGAATGCTTGAATCATTTCTACAAATAAGACGATAGGCAGTTTACATTTTAAAACAAAAACAAAAGATTAAGTGCACCCATTACAAAAGCAGACAATACACGGTGGGGGGAGGGAGTGGAGGCTCACCCTCAGAGGCATCGGGAAAGTGCAGATTGGTATCATTCCATGCATGCCATGATTGGTAGCATAAGGAGACCACAGAAGCCAAGCTTTGAGATGCTGAGTGACATGCGCTCACTCTGCTGAGGTACAGAAATCACTCTGACACACAGTGTGACAGCCTCAGCGTAGCAGCTCTCCTGGTAGGGTTATGACAGAGACAGAAACAACAGTTTTACAGTGGTATTTGTAATGGAGCGAGCAGTAAACAGTCCAAATATTCATCAGCTATGGAATCTATTAAAATGTGGTAACTCACATCTGGACTGTTGCATCGCCACAAAAAGGACAGAGTTATATGTATGTACAATGATATGATCTTTCAAACATAATTGGAGCTGAAGAGGTAAAACCTGGAGTGTATGCAGCCTGAGTCTCCTTTGATATTCTAAACCACGTAAAAAATGCTGGAGGGTAGAAGTTAGGGTAGTTATTAAGCATAGTTACTACTTTTGAGGGGAAAGTAAGGACCAAATGAGAAGATCAGAAGGATTCTAGAAGCAGATAAAACTTCACTTTCTCATTTGAGTGCTTTCGCTTTGTGGAAATCATTATTTTGTACACTTAAGACTGTAGTTTCGCAAATATATGTGACAGCTCAATAAAGAGGTGAAAACATTATACAAGAAATCAGTCATTGGGCCACTG
Organism: Cricetomys ansorgei; assembly: GCA_026225945.1. Classification (NCBI taxonomy): domain Eukaryota; kingdom Metazoa; phylum Chordata; class Mammalia; order Rodentia; family Nesomyidae; genus Cricetomys; species Cricetomys ansorgei. Next base: position 26,849,027 of record JAMJFZ010000056.1, read on the forward strand.
AGATGGCTCAGTGGGGAAAGTGTTTGCTGGAGCCTGATGACCGGGTTCCTTATGACCTACATGATGGGAGGAGATACAGTTACTGTGGCAGATTGTCCTCTGGCATGCACACATGCACACATACACACATATGCTAAATAAATGTAATCTTAAAAATTAATACAGGAAATCAGTTACTAGGTAATTAACACCACCTGAAGGTTTGGTGAGACCTTTTCTACTATTGTAGGGGATGTTCTATCTGGAATTTCCTGTCTATAAGTAGGATAATTTAGAAGAAATAGTTAAAGCAATAAACAATAAAAATTTAAAAACCACACTATTCGCACACTAAGAGAGATTAAATGAGCCATAGTTCACTTGCATAATGGGCAGATGTGAAGTCCACTGGTGGTTGGTCTCTCTGAAGATCTTAACATATAAGACATGAACCAAAATATGATGATAATAGATTCTAAGTGTGATCACCACAATCTGATGTATATCAAAACTTTCAGAAAAGTTATTATTAATCCTTCTTTGGTTTGTTCTTGTTTTTGAGTAGCATCTTGCTATGTAGCTCAGGCTGGCTGGTACCAGCCATAGACTAGCTGGCCTTACGCTCCCACCGAACCTCCTGCCTCCACCTCTTAAGAGCTCAGATTACAGGTGTTCACCACCACATTGGCTACTTGGTTTTACATCTTATAATAAAAATGAATCTTCTGAGATAAATGTTCAGAAGCATTTCAGCTACCAACAGATGATCATTTTTACACATCTGGTGATAATAGTAAGTTAGGGTTAGGGTTAGGGTTGTCCATGTGACTTTTTGAATTATTTTTAATAAGTACCAGTAATAATTTACATTAAAAATTAAAGATTACAGAATGGCTTTGTGTGTCATCTCCTTTAGTCACTGAAATAATAATAATCTTGTGGAGTGGGTAGTATTTCCATACTACTTTTTAAAGGGTAACAGGAGGCTTACTGAATCTTGCTACTTTACCAGCTTGGTGAAAAGCTAACTCAGAAGGGAAATGTGAACACTAGAGCCTCCATATCTCAGGTTCTCAGCACACAAGCAATCCTGAGAAGGCTCAAAGTAGCTCCTCACTGTCAGTGCAATGGGTACAGTGTTGCTTTTTTTTTCAGTTTGGGGGAATGAGAAATTCTGGACACTGATATGATTCTGTGATGACGTGGGCATAGCATTCATTTTCAGAGTCACACTCCTCAGATGTCCTGAGTACGCTGTCCAGATGGCTGACCTTCGTAGGAGCTATATGTTTGGTTCCAGAGCTTCTGCAGTGACTGGGGTCGCCATCGTTCATTCTGCTAGATTACGTGCTGCCTAAAAAATGAGCAGTCTCTGTGTGGGGATGAAACCACATCCCTCTCAAACACTGGTCCAGAAGACACTACGTCAGTAATGGAGACAGTTAATGTCCCACAATAGCAATTTTCATTTTACTACTAGAACTAAAAACGTGCCATAAACTCAAAAGAGCAATTTGATTTAGATGACTACTGAATATGAGCTGATCAAAGGTAGAGCGGCAGGCATTCAATTTCTAACTTACTAAAATCTTTCATAAAAACCAAATATGCCTTTTATCACTTATCAAGCTTCTATAGAAAAGGACATTTCCCTTATAATTATTTAGATAGATACTTTAGTTCCGGCTTTCTCCTGTGGACACCTTCAAAGTACACAACTAATGCAATTTTTCTTAAGACGTCAGTTTTTGTGATTTGGAAACTGGTTTGTGGGCATGAAACTAAATTGTGCACTGCTGGTGTAATATAAGGAGGGCTGTAAATGTGTTTGTTTATTTAATGGTTAAACAAGTAGCTGGTCATTCTGTGTGTGTGTGTGTGTGTGTGTGTGTGTGTGTGTGTGTGTGTGTGTGTGTGGTGTTTTAAAATCTAGTCCAATCTCTGTATCCTGTGAATGTCCCTAATGTGGTGAATTAGTAAGTTTACTATGATTTTTCCAGCAGAAAACTACAAAATCACGTTCTAAATCCTATAGTACTGACGATGAGGAAGATATACTTCAGAATCCTGGCAAAGAAGGAGGCCAGCTGTACAGGTAAGAAAGCGTTTTCACGCTTGTTGCTCAGACTCCCATGGCCTCCCCATCCCACTATCCTGGCTGTTTTAGTTGTGTATGTCTAGAGAATGGGATTACAAGGTTAGGTGTTGGAGCGAGATGTGAAGATGAAGATACATGGGGGATTATGGCAACAGTGAGGTGCCGAACAGGAGCTAGCTGCAGTAGTTGTCAGGTGAAAAGAATCTTCTGCGAAGAAGAGGGCTGTGGAGATGTACAGAGGCCTGGCAGAGGGGGCGAAGGACAGGCTAGATGACAAGCACGTGTTTGGAGCCAGACTTGAGGTGTTTACTCCTCCACTAGCTACCTTTAATACTGAGCAAGGTAAGTTCTCCATTTCTTACAGTCAAGAAAGGATTAAAGGATTATTATTATTATTTTATCAAAGGAATAATATTATGATACACCTTAGCATGGTTAGCCCTAACCCCATTGAAGAAATGCTCAAAAATATTAGCTACTACTTTATTATTTTGTCAGTTTTACAGTAATATACAATGTGTTATGCTCATACCTACCCATTATTACCTTCTCCCATCCCTTTCCCACTCCTGCTGACTCACTTTTTCCCCACATAGTCTCCTCCTACTTCTTGTCTTTTTTGAACCCACGAAGATGAATTAGGGTTATTAGAATGAACATTAGTATGGGGTCATTTGCTGAAGCTTCAGAGACTTATCAGTAGTGACACAACTGAACAAAATGATATTCCCTTCCTCCCAGAACCACTTACCTGCCAGTTGCTCCTTGGACAGTGGTAGAAGCTCATAGCTCCCTCTTTCACCCATGAATGATGGAATGCTGACCATCTTGTGCTGTCCTCCACAGCTTCCGTGTGTACGTGATCACAATGGCCAGATCGTGGCCAGAAGACAGTGTTTCGTAACACTCCCCCTAATTCCCTGGTTCTTACATTCTTTCTTCCTTCCCTTCCGTGACGTTCCCTAGGCCTTGGAAAGAGAAATGTTCCATTTAGACCAGAGCACTCAGCAGTCACTAATTCTCACTTGGAACTTTGGCCAATTATAAGTCTTTCCAGTAACTGCTTTATGCCCACTGCATAAAGCTTCTCTGCTCAAGGCCAGGAGCAGCAGTAGTCTGTGGTTATACGCATAAATAGTTAGACAATCACTTGGCTATTTGTCCTGTTAGCAAATGATGGTAACAGGTTACCCTATAAGGTCTGTGATCGCCTCTGCTATAGGCTCTTTGCCACATTCATAGTACAGACACATATTCCCTTCCACGGAACAGTCCTCAAACCCACTCAGAAATCAGTTTATACTGTTGGTTACTCCCACACAGTAATGCCACCATTGCACTAGTAAGCATATCTTTTCTGGTACATGGTCCTTAGTTGGGTAAGATATTTCCTTTTCTCCCACAGTAGCCTAAGGGTGCCTACTACAACTACGGAGGCTAGTGAACAAGAAAGAAGTTTCCAGTCACTTTCACCTTTATTTCTCTATGTCCTGTAACCAGAGTGTGTGTTGTCTTCAACAATAGAATCTGGAGAAAATCTTTCCCAGTTATACATGTGACAGAGGATTCATATCAAGAGTATTCAGAGAACTAAAGCAAAACTAAACATTAAGATAACACACAAAAAAATGGACTGTGGAACTAAACAGAGAGCTTTTATTTAGTTCTGATAGGCAACCAAGAGCAATGGCAACAGCCTGTAGTGTATCAGGAGTTCCTGCAGTCTCTTTGGCCAACAATTTATAGGAAATATCCTACTCTTAATGCTAAAATTTTCATTTAGAGACTTATAACTTCTGGTGGCGGCAGTATCCACCTCTGCAGACTTCCTCTATTCAGGTTTTTAAATTTGAATTTTTGTCTTTTTTTTTTAATTAAACCTATTCTTTAGCAATTCCCTTCCATCCCTGCCAGCTCTCTCTTCTCTCATAGTCTCTTTCCCACATCTGCATCGTTCTCTTTTGTTTTGTGATTCAGTGAGTTTAAACCGGCCCATCTGGGTGCTCATGGGTTTAGAGCTGGCCACTGGAGACCTGCAGGCTCACTAATGGATGCACAACTAAAGACAATGACTCCTTCTCTCCTAGAATCTATTAGTAGCCAATATTTCAGCAGGGAGTAGTAAGGACCCACAAGCCCCTCGCTCCTCCATGACTGATAGCCTTGTGCAGGCTCAGTGCACATAACCTCAGCTCCTGTGAGGTTGACTGCAACGGTGGTGTCATTTCACAACTTGATCACGTCTTCTGGCTAGTACATTCTTTTGTTCCCTTTTCTGAAGTGTCTCCTGAAGCTTAGGCGGGGAAGTATAAATGTCTAATTTAGGGCTGAGCGTTCAACCGTCACTTAGTCTCAGCACTTAGGCTGAGGGTAGCATTTGTCTATGTATAAACACATAATTAGAAAGCACTTTATAGCTATGTCCTTTTATCAACAAAACAGTAGGAAGCTCTTACCTAGGGCCTGTGACTTCCCTAGCTACCAATTTTGGGCTGGCTTTACAGCTTCTTGCATGGATTCCCTCCTGTGGAGAGGACTCAACTTGAACCAAGCAGCAGTTGGTTTTCCTCATAGTGAGCTGTCTTTCTAGGCTGATTGGTATGGTAGCTCCTAGTGTTCACACTCCTAAGACCATCGATGCCTTTTCTCCCCCAGCAGCCTGCAGAGCCCCCTTGTCCCACTGTGAAAGCTAGCTGGCAGGGAGGAAAGTGCCAGCTCAGTCCCAGATTTTCTGTTTCTTGCAACCAAGGTGCATGGTATCCTTAGCAATTGTGTCTTTTCATCTAGCTCTGGTGGACAACCAAGAGAATTGGCGAGAGTCTGTATTGTACTGGAGGCCTCCAGGGCCTCCCTTAACCAACTATATACATAAAGACATTCCACACCTGGCTCTAGAATTTTCTTTTACTCACTCATGGTTTCAAGGAGAAACATTACTCAGCCTTGTAGGTCATCTCCCTACTAACTCTTTTTTTTAAATTAGCATTATTTAGTTTGCTTATAAAATAGACTTCTTTTTAAATTTTTAAAGATTACTATCTCCGTGTGTAAGTGCATGCGTATGCATGCACATGTCAGGACATGTGTGCGGAGGTCAGAGGACGGCTTGTGGAAGCTAGTTCTTTCCTTCCACCATGAGAGTTCTGGCACTCAGACTCAGGTTGTTACACACAGTTACACATGGCAACAAGTGCCTTTACCCACTGAGCCTGCAAACCTGGAGCTATAGACTTCTCTAGCGCTTGTTCATACATTCTTAGTCTTTGTTAACCTCCTTTCCTCCATGAACAACCCCATCTCTGTTTAAACAGCTCTACACCTAGTATTCCCTTCCTCCCTTGCCAGCTACATGTCGGACAGAAGATGAACCCCTAGAATATGCAAGGTAACTGAAAAAACTAAATGCTACATAATGACCTGAAGAAAGCAAACGGCAGTGATGATAGCAAGAGCGAGAAGAAAGGGGAGTCTTTGTGCACTGTTGGTGGGAGTATAAACTGGTACAGCCACAGTGGAAAGCAGTATGGAATTGCTCAAAAAACTAGAAGTAGAACTTCCATACGTGTCTCCTGGCCACACATCCAACGGACTCTCTATAGCCTGTCATAGAGATACCTGCACATTCATGTTCATCGCTGCTCTATTCACAGTAGCTAGGAAATCGAATCAGCTCACACGCCTGCCAGCCCACGAATGATGAATAAAAATGTGGTACTCAGACATAATGGAGTCCTATTCAGCACTATACAAACATGAAGCCATGAAATTTATAGAAAAATAGATGTGTCTGGAAAATGTTATACTGAACAACGTTATCTAGACCCAGAAAGACACACGCTGTATGTTCTCTCTCACATGCAGATCCTCACTTCAAAATTTCAGACTTCTGCATTTAAGTTGGGGTGAATACCTGTAGAGGCCAAGAAGGAAGAAAGGATCCCCGAGTTGGGGGTGAGGAAGCCGAAAAAGAAGGGCTGAAGTAAACACATGATCTGAAAATAAAGGGGGGATACTAGGTGTGGTAACGTTCACCCCCTCTTTAAGCTGTTGCCATTGTATTAATGATGACTACTTCAGAACCTAAGTGTGACTCATGGTGTGATCAGGCCTTCCTGGTAGTCACAAGGGAACATATTGTGGGTAGGTGGATAGGTGTGGATGGACACACCACACACACACACACACACACACACACACACACACCTTTGTCTCTTTACTGAGTAGAGAAATTAAAGCCATAGAAGCCTTATCAGGGAGAGTTTATATTGGAGATCTAATGTTGATGTCTGTGCATCAAACACTGCTTAGTAGAGGCAGAAGAGAAATGTACAGAAAATTTGAAGATTGGTTACAATAAAAGATACAGGAGAGATGGGAACACCTTTCAGAAGACATTTACTAATTATGTTTAAATCAGTGTGTCTGATACACAGCTGGGGAAGGGACAGCATTTGAAAAGTTACATTATTCTTCATGCATTCAGATGAGATGTCATGACAGGTGTTACATGAAATCAGGTCGCGTGCTGCTCTTGAGTCAGTTAGGGATTTGCTTATAAATACCTGCAAGAGCCTGAGAATCTAAGACGATCACACTGGGACTCCGTTAACCACATTCACTGTCGAGATGAAGAGTGTAAAGGGCTGACTCTATGTAGAATGTCTCCGCTCACTGTGTTGGGAGTTTTGCTTGTGAACTTTAAGCATGATCTCACACTGACTTGTAATCATCATCCTTTAACAAGTCCACCCATGGCTGGAGGGTCCCCTAACTCTATAATAAAGAATCAACAAGCATTCCTTCGAGTTTTTAAAATCCGTGCCTGTATTCATGCCTCTTTGGCAAAACGAACATTATAAGGAACATTTGTTCCTCATTCTTTGGTTGGATATCTCCCATCACCACCAGGGTGAGGATTTTTGTCTGACTTGTTCAGTTTTTATCATTAATGTCTGGTTCTCAAACATTTTCATCATCCTCCCGAAAAAGAAAATCTCTGCCCGTCAGCAGTCACTCTGGTTCCTTCTCCTTAGTGTACTTTCTGTCTCCATGTAGACTTTATATTAGACAATATTTGACCTTTTAAAAACATCTGGCTTCTTTCCTTTAGTTTAATGTTTTTGAGATTCACTCACGTTGTAGCATATATGTATACTCTGATTTTATTGCTGAACTACCCACCATGGAATATACCACATTTTACGTGTTCATTCAGTGATTAGAGAACGTTTTGGTAGCTTTCATTTTGTTGGTTGTTTAAAAATATTGGTATTAATATTCATGAACAGCATTTTACAAAGATGTAGAATTGCTAGGTAACAATGTAACTATTTGTCTTAAACAACTGCCAAACCACTTATAGTCCCCCAAACTTAAGGCTTTGAGTTTCTTCTTGCGATCACTCACCTACCTTTTTAGTTATAGCTGTTCTAATAGATGTGACATGGTACCTTCTTGTAGTGTTTGCAGTTTGCTGTTAACTAGCAATGTTGATCATCATCTTTTGTGCTTATTGGACGTTTGAATGAGGTTGAGCATTAAGGCGTTTGACAGTTAGATTTCCTCCAGAAGAGAAATGTGTCTATCAGCAATGAAATGGCCTGGGGAGGTTTTACTGTGATAGAGATTAGTGGTTGTATATGCAAGAATACAGTGGAAATTCTAGAAAACTTAGAAAACTAGGAAAACTAAGTTTCACATAATACAATGTATATTCATTTAAAGGATATCTAAAAAATACTTGTAGTTATGGTTCTGAGAAAAATCACTGGAATTTTTGGTTCACTTCTGTTTAGGTTTTTGGTTTTGTGGCCCACATGTTTCTATACTTTTTTAGTGTAGTTCTGTTTCCGGGGTTACTCCCTAGTGGGACAGCTGTGAAATTAGACCTTTCTTCACACGAGAGCTCACAAAGGCTGATTCTCAGCAGAGGCCCAGAATAAAACTACTGTGGCAGAATGGTGTAGACTAGCAGTGCTGAGTGAGAAGTCAGACCCGGGCTCCTGGCCCGGCTCATTCAGCCCCAAGGAGGGTCACTCTTTCTTTTCAAAGGGAGAGTGATGCAACCAGAGCTCTCACCCTCTCTAGCTCCAGACTCTAATTTGAGTGTTTGCTCTGCAGGCTGGGCCGCCGAAGGAGAACCATGAAACTCTGCAGAGAGCTCTCAGACTTGGTGGTGTACACGAACTCTGTGTCAGCTCAGGATATTGTGGATGATGGTAAGACCTGAGAATCTCTCCCTCTGCTCAATGCTCTTGACCTTTCATGATCATTGCCAGTTAATGTTTTCATCGATCAAATCCTTCCCACATGTGTCTGGGACTGTATGGGATCTCATTTGTCAGGAAAATGATAGCTGACTTGATTCTGAGCTCACGTGTGGGGCTGTGTTGATCACTGGTAGGTACCGGATTGTCTGGAGGTCAGGGAATTTCCTACAGGCCAGGGAAAGATTTTATTATCGTGAAAAGACAAGTCATGAGAGCCAGGTCTCACTCCAGGCATGGAGCTCTAGAGACCTGACCTACCTGCATGACCAGGTCACAGATAGCCCTTTCAAAGTCAATGACCCAGAGAAGGAGTACATCAATTAGCTACGACATTATTCCAGAGAGACCATTGTTCTCATTAAACATTTTGAATTTGAGTAAAGTAGTTTACATCACTGACCGAAATCTCAACAAAAAGAGTAGTCATTTCACCGTCGTTGTTTCTCATGGATTTTTCTATGTTCTTTTCTTTTTAAAAAAGATTTATCTATTGTATGTGTATGAGTGTTTTGCTTACATGTATGTATGTGGACCACATGCATGCTTGGTGCTTGTGGAGGCCAACAGTGGGTGTCAGGTCCCCTGGAACTGGAGTGATAGATAACGGAGCCTCCCTGTGGGGGCTGGGATCCAACGCCGGTCCTTGGCAGGTGCTCTTAATGCAGAGCCGTCTCACTGTCTTCAACTGTATGGATCTCTCATCATCTCTGAGTCTCGTGGTTGGTTTTATCTTTTATTCCATTCCATTACCAAATGTTTATTGAGGTACAATAGTCCTGTGATGCTTTGATTAAGTTTAATTTTAGTGGAAGTGAAATGGAAATCATAACATCCATTTTCTCTGCGGTCTCAGCACAAAGCCAGCAGTGCAGGACACGGCTCTTGTCCTCACGGGCCTTGGGCTCTTCACTTGATCTTTTTTCTTTTTTTTTTTGCCAAAGTTCACAAGTGCATCTTATTGAAGATGAATTTTCCACCTGGGTTTGGGTTCCTTCTTAAAACAATGGCAGTTATACAAAATCTAAATGAACAATTGCCTGTGAGAATGAGAGAATGAAACCTCAAGATTCTCAACTAGCAAGTGATGCTTTCTTCTAAGTGCCCGTGGCTCTCAGGTTAACCCAGGGATTGGCTGAATGGAGTTGAAGGTATAACTTTGCAGAATGAACGTGCTGACTAATAAGTACCTTTGGAAATCACAAGCCTAGTAGCTTTGGGAAAATAATCTTGAGTACTCTTAACCTCTTAAACTTCATCTGCTTTGTCTTTTTTTTTTTTAAGGACACAAATGAGCATTGCATAATGAGTGTAATGCTTATCTTTATGCAAAACAACCCAATTCTATTAAAATACTAATCGGGGTGAGCCTAGTAAGAAGGTCAGCTTTTTAAAAACTATATTTATTTTTCTTCTCTTGTATAACACATTCGTCATCCCTCCTCTCCTTCCTCCATTCGTCCTAGCACCCCCATCTCCCCTCTCCCACAGATCTACTCCCCTCTTTTCCAGATAAGAGCAGTCCTCCTAGGGCATAAAAGATGGAACAAGGCTAATCCCTACATCAAGGGTGGGCTAGGCAACCCAGCAGAAGGAAAATGATCCCCAGGGCAGGTAAAAGAGTCAGAGAGACAAACCCCTCCCCCACTCCAGTCTGTAGGAGCTCCACAAGAACACCAAGCTGGACAACCACAAGACATATCTAGGGAATCCTGCACCAAGTCTGCCACTTCAGTACTTCAGTATCTGTGAGCCTCCATGGGTGGTCAGTTGACTCCAGCTTGTTCTCCTGGTGTCCTTGACCCCTCTGGTCCCTGTAATTCCTCCTCCCCATTTTCTATGGAGTTCCCTGAGCTCTGCATGATGTTTGGCCCTGGGCCCTGGGCCTCTACATCTGCTTCCATCAGCTGCCAGAGGAAGGATGGGCTAGGCATCAATCTATGAATAGAACTGGATACCATTAGAAATCATCTTGTGCTTATCCAGTTTCTAGTTCCTGGTCTGCCCTGCAGTACGAGGCATAGGTTCCCTCCCTTGGTATTGTGTTCTGCCTTCCTTCCTATAGGGAGGGTAGGTCAAATGTTTTGTGGCTGGGATGGCATCCCAGTTCCACCACTGGAAGCCCTGGTCAGTTACAGGAGATGGCCTGTGCAGGCTCCCTATCCCCAATTGCTAGAGGTTCTCACCAGGGTCTCCCTCATAGATTCCAGTGAGCTCCCACTGCCCTAGGTCTCTTGATCCCCCCTAAATGTCCTCCAATTCTAGTTGTCTCTCCATATGTTCTTTCCCTCCATCCATCTCTCCCCATCTTATTACTTCTCTTCCCATTCCCATCCTCCCATTCTCATTCTCCCCTAGCCCACCTGCACTGTCTCTTCCACTTTCCCTTTACCAAGGAGATCCCTGTGTGCCCACTGATGCCCTTCTTATTGCCCTCCTTGTCTTTCTGGGTCTGTGGATTGCAGTCCCTATGTCCTTCAGTGAGGTCATCTTAATGATACTATCCTGTGCTTGTTGATGTGGAGAGACAGAAAAAATGGTTACAGTGATGATTCTTATAAACTGGGTTTGTCAATACGTATCCTTGCTTCTACTCTATTCAAAGTGATCTCCATCAGAATCTGCATATACATTCCATTTTAGTTTTTTCCTGAGATCTGTAAACTCTGTTTATATATCCCTCAATAATCTATATTAATTATTATTTTCAAGGAAATTCCCAACCAAGAGAAATCACTAGGTTAAAAACTATAGTCCTTCCACCTCCTTCTCCTGAGCTATGACCAATTTTCAGCTCTGGATTCTTCCTGATTCAGTTGTCAGCTAACATCTAAGGGAGTATAGCCCCAAGGACAGCAGGCACCCCTAGAGATCACATTGCCAACAAGGATGCCAGTCAGATACGGTCTGAATGTAGGAAACTGTGTCTCATTCTTTGTTTCCATGGATTCAGATACTCACCTTGTTAGAGTATAAATTAGAGTATAAGGCTCTGCACAGGCCTTTTCTTTCTTTGGGCTGGCCTTTTGCAGCAGGTCCAGTGGGCATAGGAGTAAGTGTCTGGTAAACATTTGTGTAAACATGTGAGGTTTGGCAAAGGAATGTAGCAGCTGTGGCACCATAGAGATAGTTCAGGAGGTGGGTAGAGACAAAATGGGGAACGTTAAATGTTTCAAGCTTTACTCCCCATGACCCTCATATTCCTAGATTCCTGGATTCTAGATTTTTACTTCTCTCTATTTTTATACTTTATAAGCCTGGTTGGGTGGCCAATCTTCCTTGTTCCTGAAATACAGCTTTTTAGAAACATATTTATTGAGTAGTGTTGGAAATTGGGCCTTGTATGTGTTAGGGAAATGCTCTGCTACTGAATTATGTCCCTAAATCTTTTTTTATGTTGATTTTAGGACAGTGTCACATTGCCTGAGATGGCCATAAACTCATTTGCTAGGGTAGGCAGGCAGCCCTTGAAGCTGGAATCTTCCTTTTGGCCTCCCAAGTTGCTCACATTATAGGCCCATTGCACAAGGACTGTTTCTCTTATGCTTCTCTTTCAAGCAGGTTTTGATTGGTTCCATGAGTAATCAAATTGCCTTCAAAACTAGAGTTGTCTTTTTTTCAAAATGGCTTTTTTTTTTTGGTCTTGGATCCTGAATGTTCTCAGCTAGTATGTGCATTTCACATGTACTTTTTATATATTTTTTCATTTCCATGCATATGTGTTACTTGTATGTGTGTATGTGCATGTTTGTATGTGTACGGCACGCATGTGGGTTGGGCGTGCATATGGCGTCCCAAGGATGTAGAGTCATGAGTTTATGTTGGAAGCCATCCGCCATTGCTCTTCTACCTTATTCACTGAGATGGGGGTCTTAGTCAAACCCAGAGCTCACAAGTATAGCTAGGTTGCTGTGGAGTTCCGTTGTCCTCACTTTCCAAAGCTGGAATTACAGGCAGGCCATCATACCCACCGGGCCTTTATATGGGTTCTGGGCATCTGAGCTCTGGTTCTCACAGTTCTATGGCAAGTGCTTAGTCACTGAGCTGTCTCCCAAGCACTGTGTGTGAGTTTTTAAAGAGCATCTTCAATCTTTGACTGGTATCAGGGGTAAGTTGCGTGTGCTGTTTGATTTATTCATTGTCATCTCTATCATTGTCAAAGGTATTGTTTAAGTATGTACCTACAGAAGAATTTTTCTTCCTGCCGCTTCATTCTGACTAGACATGAATCAATTGAAACAAATGGATTCTAGGAGAATATAGGTCCCCACAATGGGGTACCTTAGCAAATAAAGTTCTTATTTGGCCTTACATTGGCAACAGAGTCCTAAGATAGGAATCTTAGGATCTTTCTTGGTCCAAAGTTGCTTATATTGTAGTTTATTTTATGGCAAATTTGGTCTAAAATTTTGTTCTTACCTATTTAAGTTTGACCTAAAGGTTTCTCTGCCTCTAGGCAGCTGCAGCCTGATGTGATAGGTAAGGAGACTTTAACTTCTTTTCTAACAAGCCACTGACTCAGTCAGCTGCAGCAGCTCCTGTTCAAAGTAGGCTCAGAGAGCACACATGAGCTGCCACCAATCAGGAGTCTCTGAGTTTTGTTTTTTTTTTTTTTTTCCTGTCAACTTTCTTTCCTCTGCTTCTACTTATAACTTGCAGTGTAGTGGGTGAGTCACTCTGAACCCATTCTGATTCTGGGGCGGTTTAATTCGTGAAATGTCTTTGTTGGGTTTTATCTGTCTAAAGTCTTTCATTTAACAGGTTGGATCCACTTGTTTCGGGCTGTGGGAGAGCCTTGGAGTTATCCAGTCTTTTGTGAGAGTGTTAGCTTTGATGCATTCATCACTTTCCCTCTTTCTTTTACTGCCAGGGACCACAGGGAATGTGTTGTCCTTTAGTGAAATAAGAGCACATCAAGTGGTTCAGCAGAAGTCAGAGCAATTCATGATCTACAATCAAAAGCAGCTCACGAGGATTTACCCCTCTGCCTACCGCATTGATTCCAGTAACTTCAACCCTCTACCATATTGGAATGCAGGCTGCCAGCTAGGTACGTGTGGTCTGAGAGGAGTGGTCCTCTGCATTCTGACTCTACCTTGCTAATCACACATTGTCTTAGTTAGAGTTTCTGTTGCTGTGTCAAAACATCATGACCAAAAGCAAGTTGGGGAGGAAAGGATTTATTCAGATTATACTTCCACAGCACTGTTTATTATTGAAAGAAATCAGGACAGAAACTCAAACAGGGCAGGAACCCAGAAGCAAGAACTGATGCACAGGTCATGGAGGGGTGCTGCTCACTGGCTTGCTCCCCATGGCTTTCTCAGCCTGCTTTCTTACAGAACCCAGGACCCTCAGCCCAGGGATGGCACCACCCATCCAATGGGCTGGGCCCTCTTCCATTAATCACTAATTAAGAAAATGCCCTACAGCTGGATCCTATGGAAACATCTTCTCAGTTGAGGTTCTGTCCTTCCAGATAACTCTAGCTTTTGTCAAGTTGATATACGACTAATCCTCTCAAACTTTCAATCTTCACAGTGGCTCTGAACTACCAGTCTGAAGGCCGAATGATGCAGTTAAATCGAGCAAAATTTAAGGCAAATGGCAACTGTGGCTACATTCTCAAGCCCCAGCAAATGTGCAAAGGTAAGTGGCAATTTTACAGCTGCACCTGGAAATGCAGGTGATACCCTGCTATTTACATTTTTAAAGTCATTGTTATTATTAATGTGGCCATATGTATTGATATGAATGTGAATGGAGGTCAGCAGACAACTTTGTGAAGTTTGTCCACTCTTTCCACCATTATAAGGGCCAGGAAATGGGTCCAGGTCTTCAGGCTTCTTAGCAAGCATGTTACCCACTGAACTGGATTCGTAGACATTAGACACTAAAGTTTCTGTTCTTTACTTAATTTCGGGTTTTCTTTCTGCTCCTGTATTTGTCTAGATGACAGATAGTTTAGAAAATTATTGGAATCTAACATAATTGCCTCTCTTGTTATGCTCCTGGCTTTCAGATAAATTGTCTATCCATGTCATGGTTGCACTGTCTGACATTTGCTTTTAGAGTAGCCCATCCCCTGGGAACATAGAGTGTCATGAAAACCACATGTATGTAAATCCTGCTGTTGCTTCTGCTTCTGCTCAAAGTTACATTGATAGCTATATGATAATTTCTTTGTTCTAGCAAACACTATGATAACTGACACTATTGCTTCTTTGTTTAAGCTGGGTTGTGTTTGTGTACATGTGCTTGTGTGTGTGTGTGTGTGTGTGTGTGTGTGTGTGTGTGTGTGTGTGCTCCTATGCTACTAACCTCTTCTTTACTTGGCCTAGGTACTTTCAACCCTTTTTCTGGTGATCCACTTCCTGCCAACCCCAAAAAACAGCTCATACTAAAAGTGATCAGTGGACAGCAACTTCCCAAACCTCCCGACTCTATGTTTGGAGACCGGGGCGAGGTAAGCTACACCTGATTGCCTAATTAGTTAAGAATAAAATTATTTTATTGCGTTTAAGTAATCTTCTCAGTGTCTTTAGGGTGTGTTTCTGTGTGTTGGGAAACATGAGTGTGTGTGTGTGTTTGTGTGTGTGTTCCCAAGTGAGCACTGACCTCCACTATGAGACAGAAGCTGGTTTTCTGTCAGTCATACAGAGTACCTAGAAGGTTGTGTTTCTCACCTGTTTTGGAGGCTTGAGGACATGATATTAGTTCACACTTCAAGACTGCTGCTGGCAGGGCTAAAGGTGGGATGTAAAAACAAAGGCTAAGTTCATTATTGACAGAAACATAGCCAAAAGCATGCATTTAGCTTCCATCCAAATCCCACATGTCCAGCAACCCTCCTCTCTGCTGCCTGCTCCTTGGCCTCATGGAGACCGCTGTCACCTCTGTGTGCCTCTGTCACAGACACAGCAGCATTTTGTTCTCTCCCGAGTGGTCAGTCTGTCCTGTTTCCATGTCCTCCTCTCAAGGGTGACCCGCCACTTCAGGTTGTCTGCACTCTCACCTTCTAAGCTTTCATATTTGGATCTGTGGTTGGGGCCAGACTGCTAGCTCTGGGTGCTCAAACCACTGTAAGCACTGCATGTCAGACTTCTGACATACACAGTACCATCATGCGCACCCTTCACCGCCCTAGTCTCATCCCATCCATAATGTCTCTTTCCAGCCTCTCTGTACTAGGCACCATTAACAGATAGCACAGCACCCTACTTCTCAGGGATGAAAGTATCAGACAAGGCCATCACCTCCATGTCTGCTGCAGCTGTCTCCCTGGACTCATCACTCTTTTCTTGCTGTTACCTTCTCTGCTTTCAACAGTAGGAATTGCTGTGATCAGAAACAAATTTGTGCTTCCTTACATCTGAAAATAGGAATATGTGTTTCCTGTGTCTGTCAAACTTTTTATGTTGAGACATCTTCAGCCCCAGAAAAGTTGCAAGACTATTACAATGGATCTCCTCAATTTACTGATTCAATTATTAAATCTTATAATACATGCTGTGCTATCCCCTCATATACATGTATCTTATAAGTATGTATGTTGGGGATATATGTTTGCTTTTCTTGGCAGTCAGTTGTCAAAATGACTTTAACCATGTCACGCTAAAAACGAAGACATTCTCCTGTAGAGCTACAACAAAATGCAATGGTATCTAATACAACAGCTATATCCAGTCTTTTCATGCTATCCTCAAATTGTCGATCTTTTCTTTTTCATTTGAATCACACACAACTTTTTCTTACCATTCTTCTTCAGGCTTCCGTGATACAAAATAATTTTCCAGATGTTTTTGTATTGATTTTATGACATTGACACAACGTAGCCACCCTACTCATGCTAGATGTTCAAGTTGCTTCCAGTGTTTGACCATTATGACTGCAACTTCTCTGAGCTTTTGTGCATGGATGACCTTCTTCTTTCTATTGGCTATGTACCTGAACTGAATCGTAGGTTCTTTAAGTAATAGTTTATGTAGCATTAGCATACGGTGGCAAACAGAATTCAATGCTTTAATTCCACTCTTCACTCGTATATCTAAATCCGCTCTAAGGGGTTCTGTCTTTTCTTTTAGTAAGCATGCAGTAAAATCAAGTGTCATTGAAAGGTGAACATTTCGGCTAGTTTATTCTCAAAATAATTAACGCTTGTGTCCTTGTGACACTGGCAATAATAGTTCCTCCTTTTTATATAGATCATTGACCCTTTCGTTGAAGTCGAAATTATTGGACTGCCAGTGGACTGCTGCAAGGATCAAACTCGCGTGGTGGATGACAACGGTAAGACCGTGATCGATGCGCACCCGGAGGAGATGCCCTGCAGCTGCAGTTTGCCCTGACAGGGAAAAGTGAACTGTTTAGAACAGCGAGATGGTTGAGATCTATAACTGCTGTCTGAATGTATGTTAAACACACAGCTGAAGAACCGGGATCGATGCATGGTATATTTTGATGAAGTTATAATTAAGACTCCTGGGATTCTTGCTAAGTCTTTCTATTAAAAAAAAAATGAGTGACATCTTAAAGACTTAAAGAACTCACCTAGGGAAATGCCTCCTAGTGTGTTGCTTATAATGTGGGTTGTGTATTCTTATGAATGAGTCTCCTGGAAGCTTTTATTTATGAGGCCCACATGTTTAGTCAATTTCTCTTGGCTGTTACTGTTGTTTGTTTGGTTTTCTTGAGTATGAAAATGTCTAAAGATCAGGCCAGAATGCTTTGGCACTCACTTCTTTAATATGGCAGGTGGCCAGGGTCTGGATAGTGCAAGAAGGCATTACCTTTACCGAAGTCTAGCCTGTTTTTCTAGATAATCTTGTAAAAATGTATTTATTTGTTCTATATTTGGCAAATATTATTTCATACATACTTTCTTTTTTTAAAATTTTTCTTCTCTCATAAAACTTATAGAATACATCCCGACTCCCCTCCATTCCTTCCACCCCCATCTTCCCCAGATATACACCCTGTCACCATCCATAAATACCCCTCGTTTCCCCAGAGTTACAGTACAGTCAGAGAATGGCGTAGTGGGTTGGAACGAGGCCAGGCACCAACCCCTACATCAGTGGTGGACCAGGCAGGAGAACAAGGGTCTCAAGGACCTGTAAAATGGTCAGAGACACCCCCACTCCAGCCTGTAGGAGTATTTCAAAGACACCAGTCTAGACAGCCATGAGATGTATTTAAGGGATCCTGCAGATTCCGTGTCTATGGTGTCAGTCTCTATGAGCCCTTAAGGATGCTAGTCAATTGACAATGTGGAGACTGTTCTCCTCCTGGTGTCCTCAGGCCCTCTGTTTACTGCCATCCCTCTTCTCCCTCTTCCGTGGGGTTCCCCAATCTTTGCATGATGTTTGGCCCTGGGCTTCTCCATATTCTCCTATCAGCTGCTGGAGGGGGCCTCTCTGGTGAGGACTGGGCGAGGCACAAATCTGTGAGCAGAACATGACATCATTAGAAATCATCTCCCGGTTATCCAGTCTCTAGTACCTGGCCTGTCCTGCGGTTTCAGGCAAAGGTTCTCTCCTTTGGTATGGGGTTCTGCCTTTCCATTGTCAATGAGGATCTTGCAGGGTGGATAGGCCATAAGTCAGAGGTTTTGTGGCTGGGATAGTGTCCCAGTCTCACCACTGGAAACCTTGCTTGGCCACAGGAGACGGCCTGTTCAGGCTTCCTATCCATGATTACTAAGGATCCTTGCTAGCATCTCCCTCATAGATTCCTGTGAGTGTCCACTACACTAGGTCTCCTGATCACCCTCTAATTGTCTCCTAATTCTTATCATCTCTCCATATATTTTCTCTCTCGGTTCCTCTCCTCCTCCTGGTCTCCCCCACTCCAGTTCCCATCCTTCCTGACCCAACCTGCACCCTCATCAATTTTACCCTATGAGGGAGATCCCTGTTTTCCAACTGAGACCCTTCTTGTTGCATAGTTTTTCTATGTTTATTGATACTAGTACCTTTCTCCTTTGCTTAGCAGTTAGTTTCCACATATAAGTGAATGCATACCATTTTCTTTCTTTGACTGAGTTACCTCACCCAGGATGATTTTTTTTTCTAGTTCTATCCATTCGCCTGCAAAGTTCATGTCATTTTTTAAAATAGCTGAGTAATACTCCATTGTATAAATGTATCATAGTTTCTTTATCCACTCTTCAGTTGAGAGGCTTCTAAGTTCTTTCCAATTTCTGGCTATTATGAATAAAGCAGCTATGGACATATCTGAGCAAGTGTCCTTCTGGTAGGATAGGGCATCTTTTAGGTAAATGCCCAGGAGTGGTATATCTGGGTCTTGATGTAGGTCGATTTCCAGTTTCCTAAGGAATCGTCATATTTATTTCCACAGTAGATGTACAAGTTTGCATGCCCACCAGCAGTGAAAAAGTGTTCCTATTGCTCTACATCCTCGCCAGCATGAGTTGTCCTTTGTGGTACTGATCTTAGTCTTTGTGGTATTGATCTGAGTGGTATAAGATGGAATCTCAAAGTGGTTTTGATTTGCATTTCCCTAATGGCTAAGGGTGTCGAACATTTCTTTAGGTGTTTCTCAGCCATTTCAAATTTCTCTTTTGAGAATTTTTGGTTTAGATCTATAACCAGATTTTTTAATTGGATTGTTTACTTTCTTGATGTCTAGTTTCTTGAGTTCTTTTATATATTTTGGATATTAGCCCTCTATCAGAAGTGGCATGGTCGAGATTTTTTTCCCATTCTGTAGGCTGCCATTTTATCTTGTTGACAATGTCTTTTGCTGTACAGAAGCTTTTCAGTTTCGTAAGGTCCCATCTTAGTGCCTGAGCTATTAGTATTATGTTCAGAAAGTTGTCTTCTGTGCCAATGTGTTCAAGGATCTTCTCCACTTTCTCTTCTCTCATGTTTAGTGTACCTGGTTTTATGTTGAAGTCTTTGATCTACTTAGACTTGAGTTTTGTGCATGGTGATAAATATAGGTCAATTTGGATTTTTCTACATGTAGACATCCTGTTAGACTAGCACCACTTGTTAAGGATGCTTTCTTTATTCCATTGTATATTTCTGGCTTCTTTATTGAAGATCAGGTGTCCATAAGTGTGTGGGTTTTTTCCTGGATCTTCAATTCAGTTCCATTGATCAACATGTCTGTTTTTATGCCAGTACCATGTGGTTTTTATTACAATAGATCTGTAGTACAGCTTGAGATCAGGAATGGTGATACTTCCAGAAGTTCTTTTTCAGTATTATTTTAGCTATCTTGTGCTTTTTATTTTTCCATATGAAGTGAGTATTGCTTTTTCAAGGCCTGTAAAGAATTATATTGAGATTTTGATAAGGATCACTTTGAGCTTGTAGATTGCTTTTGGTAAGATGGCCATTTTTACTATGTTGATCCTACTAATCCAAGAGCATGGGAGACCTTTCTATCTTCTGAGATCTTCTTTGATTTCTCTCTTCAACTTCTCTTATAAAGTTTTTGTCATAAAAATCTTTCAGTTGCTTGGTTAGAGTCACCCCAAGGTATTTTATGTTATTTGTGACTGTTCTGAAGGGAGATTTTTGCATGATTCTTTTCTCAGTCCACCTGTTATTTGTATTTAGGAGGGTTACTGATTCTTCTGAATTGATCTTGTAGCCAGCCCTTTTGCTGAAGTTATTTATCAGCTGTAGAAGTTCCCTGGTAGAATTTTTGGGGTCACTTATATAAACTATCATATCATCTGCAAATAAGGATACTTAGACTTCTTCATTTCCAACTTGTATCCCCTTGATTTCCTTTAGTTGTCTTACTGCTTTAGCTAGAACTTCAAGTACTATATTGAATAGGTACAGGGAGAGGGGACAACCTTGTCTTGTTCCTGATTTTAGTGGAACTGCTTTGAGCTTCTCTCCATTTAATTTGATGTTGGCTGTGGGCTTGCTGTAAATTGCCTTGATTATATTTAAGTATGTCCTTTGTATCCCTAATCTCTCCAAGACTTTTAACATGAAGGGGTGATGGGTTTTGTCAAAGGCTTTTTTCAGCATCTAGTGAGATAATCATGTGTGTGTGTGTGTGTGTGTGTGTGTGTGTTTTTTCTTTCAGTTTGTGTATATGGTAGATTACATTGGCTGATTTTCCATTCCTGCATCTCTGGGATGAAGCCTACTGATCATGGTGGATGATCTTGATGTGTTCTTGGGTTCCATTTTCGAGTACTTTGTTGGGTACTTTTGCATTAATGTTCATGAGGGAAATGGTCTGTAATTCTCTTTCTAACAAAGATCCAACAAGGATCTTTGTGTGGTTTGGGTGTCAGGGCGACTGTGGCCTCATAAAATGAGTTTGGCAGTGTTCTTTCTGTTTCTATTTTATGGAATACTCCGAGGAGCATTGGTCTTAACTCTTCTTGGAATGTCTGATAGAATTCTGCAGTAAAGCCATCTGGCCCTGGGCTTTTTTGGTGGGGAGACTTTTAACTACCGCTACCATTTCCTGTGATGTTATAGGTCTGTTTATATTGTCTATCTGATCTTGATTTAACATGGGTAAGTAGTATCTATGTAGAAAATTATCCATTTCTTTTAGATTTTCCAATTTTGTGAAGTATAGGTCTTTAAAGTATGACCTGATGATTGTTTGGATTTCCTCAGTGTCTGTAGTTATTTTCCTCTGTTCGTGTCTAACTTTGTTGATTTGGATGGTCTCTCTCCATTTGGATGAGGGTTTGTCTATCTTGTTGATTTTCTCAAAGAACCAGCTCTTTGTTTCATGGATTCTTTGAACTGTTCTCTTTGTTTATTGATTTCAGCCCTCAGCTTGATTATTCCTACTCTTCTTGGGTGTGCTTATTTCTTTTTGTTCAAGATCTTTCAGATGTGCTGTTAATTTGCTGGTGTGTGATCTCTCCACTCTTTTGCTAGGCACTTTGTGCTGTGATTTTTCTCTTAGCACTGCTTTCATTGTGTCCCGTAGGTTTGGGTATGTTGTGGGTTCATTTTCATGAATTCTAGAATATCTTTAATTTCTTTCTTTATTTTTGTCTTGACTCATTCATCATTCAGTAGAGAGTTGTTTAGTTTCCATGATTTTATAGGCCTTCTGATGTTTCTCTTGTTCGTAAAATCGAACTTTAATCCATGGTGATCAGATAGGATACAGGCATTATTTTATCTATTGAGACTTGCTTTGTGGTCGATTTTAGAGAAGGTTCCATGAGGTGGTGAGAAAAAACTATATTCTTTTGTGTGTTAATGAAATGTTCTGTATATATATGTTCGCTCCATTTGTTTTATAACGTTTGTTAGCTCCAGTGTTTCTCTGTTTAGTTTTTGTCTGGTTGACCTGTCTACTGGTGAGAGTGGTGTATTGACATCTCCTACTATCAGTGTGTGTGGGTCAATGTGTGTTTTAAGATTTTGCAATGTTGTGGGAGCCCTTGTGTTGAGTGCATAGATGTTTAGAATTAAAATGTTTTCTTGGTGTTTTGTTTTTTTTTTTCCTTTGATGAGTATGAACCTACTGTCCTTCCCCATCCCTTGATTAATTTTGGTTTGAAGTCTAGTTTGTTAGATATTCACATAGCTACTCTGGCTTGCTTCTTGGGTCCATTTGCTTGGAAAATCTTTTCCCAACCCTTTACTCTAAGGTAATGTTTATCTTTGATATTAAGGTGTGTTTCTTGTATGCAACAGAAGGTTAGATCCTGTTTTCACATCCAATCTGTTAGTCTGTGTCTTTTTATTAGGGAATTAAGTCCATTGATGTTGAGAGATATCAATGACCAATGATCGTTAGGTCCTGTTACTTTGTAATTATAGGCTGTGTTCCTGTGTGTGTGTGTGTGTGTGTGCCTTCCTGCCTATGTATTTGTTTCTCCCTTCTTTTGATTCTAGTGGGGTGAGGTTATTTATTTCCTATGTTTCCATGGGTGTAGTTACCCTCCTTGGGTTGGAGTTTTCCTACTAATATCTTCTGCAAGGTTGGATTTGTAGGTAGATATTGTTTGAAATTGGACTTGTCATTGAATATTTGTTTTCTCCATCTATGCTAATTGAAAGCTTTGCTGGATACAGTAGTCTGGCTGGCATCTGTGATCTCTTAGAGTCTATAATATATCTGTATACCTGTATATAGTATATCAGGCCTTTCCTGCTTTTAGAGTCTCCATTGAGCAGTCGGGTATGATTCTAATAGGTTTACCTTTGTATGTTTGTTACTTTTTTTTCTCTTAAAGCTTTTAATATTCTTTCTTTTTTCTGTATGTTTAGTGTTTTGATTATTATGTGGCAAGGAGACTTTCTTTACTGGTTCAATCTATTTGGTGTTCTGTATGCTTCTTGTACCTTATAGGGTTTTCCTTTAGGTTTGGAAATTTTCTTCTATGATTTTGTTGAAATATTTTCTGGGCCTTTGAGGTAGGATTCTTCTCGTTCCTCTTTTCCTGTTATTCTTAGGTTTGGTCTTTTCATAGTGTCCCTGATTTCCTGGATGTTTCGTGTTAGGGATTTTTTTGGATTTAACATTTGCTTTTTACTGATGTCTCTGATTCTTCTATAGTATCTTCAACTCCTGAGATTCTCTCTTCCATCTCTTGTATTCTGTTGCTATCGCTTGTCTCAGTAGTTCCTGATCACTTTTCTAGACTTTTCATTTCCAGAATTTCCTCAGTGTTTTCTTTATGGCTTCTAACTCCATTTTCAGGTCTTGAACAGTTTTCTTTGTTTCCTTTGTTTGCTTGGTTTTTCTTGGCTTCTAATTTTTGTTTGTGTTTTCCTGGTTTTCTTTTATGAATTTAATCAATTCCTCCATTGTCTGTATTTCCATCTATTTCCTTGAAGGATTTATTCATTTCTTCTTAAATTGTCTCTATTATCTTCATCAAGTTGGTTTTGAGATATTTTTCTTGTGCTTCGGCTGTGTCAATGTATTCAGGGCTTGTTGTAGTAGGATAGTTGAGTGACATATTGCCCTGGTTGTGACTGTGCTCTTACATTGGCATTCAGGCATCTGGGACTGGGTTTAGGTGTTTGTCTTTATTGGATGACTGTTTTATTCCTTGGTATGTTTTTTTCTTCTTCTTCTTTGGTTTCTTCCTCTTGTCCTCTGTTCCTTGTGGCCTCTTGACAAGCTAGGGGTCTCCACCTGAGTTGAGGGCTGGAGCTCTGGTAGCTTACTTGGCCTCTGGTCCAGCAGGACCTCGCTGGTCAGTCTTCCGGCTGGGTCTATGATTGCACTGGGCTCCTTGCTAGGGCTCCTGGGTTGGGGAAGAGGCTGGAGGAAAGTGGGGAGAGGCTTCAGAGGAGTGGGCTGTGTGGGCAGAACCAACTGTACTGCAGGTAGAGACCTTACCTGGTTAGTCCACTGGCTTGGTCTAAGATGCTGCTGAACTCCTTGCTTGGCTTTGCAGGTTCATAAATATATTCTTAATTTATATTAGTTAATATTATAAAATAATTTTAAATCATGGTCATCAAAACCTTCGAGAAATCAGTGGTTCATAGGGAGCCCTTGAAGGAATGTTAGGTTTTCAAAAGTAAGGTAAACCTGTAGGAAATAGCATTGGTAATGAAAGCTCTATGTTGGCTTTACTCAAGGCTCAAAAAATTATTCCTTCTTTTCTTAGTTGCAGAAGTAACTGAGAGGTCATTACAAAGTCAACAAAAAGATAATCTCTTTTGTACACTAGGAGACTCTGTGATTTTCAGGCTATCATTATTTAATGAGCTTGAGGCTTTTTATAGGGCAAAGTGGTTGACTCCTGCTGAGTGTGCGTGTTTGATGGTACTTTCCTTTTTCAGAAAGGAACCAGAACTTAGAGAGTGATTGAATTTTTATCAGTTTTTGCTATTATTTTGCCAGAGAGAATGAAATAAATCTTTTTGTCTCTTCATTTTTATGCCTTAGCATATTTTCCATTATTGTAATAGAACTTGAGGCGGAGTCCTTATGAAAGAAATAGGTTTATAAAAAGAGCCCATGGTTTTTGGGGAGGAGGTCTAAACAGCCTGGCACTGGCTTTTGTGAAGGCTGCCCTGGCTGATTCCCATCATGGCAGGCAGCATCATGGTAGGAATATGTGAGCTAGATCACATGGCAGCACAGGAACCTGAGGAACATGGAGGTAGACAGGCTTGCTCTGTAACAGCTGTAGTGAGAACTCACCAGTGTCCGGCAAGGAATCATCAACATTTTCTGGGCACAGGACCACAATGACCTGACAACCTTCTGCTTGACTCTACACCATAAAATAGTCACAATGGGGGCAAAATTTTAAGTGGCAACTTAAAATTAGGGGACAAAACACATGCAAACTATAGCAGTACTTGAACCAGGGTATATGCTTTCTCTTTCATTTTCAACATGTATAGAAATAGAGCATGCCCTTGCTTCATGAGAAGCCACTGAGAGTGTGTCGCGCACACTGATTTGGGGCTCTTGCTCACAGTGTGGCCTTAGACCCACTTCTGTGGACAGCAATTCTCCAAGCTATATAATGAGTTACAAACATTTGGAACTTTCAAAAGCATAAGCATGTGTTGCTTGTACAAATTTAAAAAGTTATAGTTTGAAACTTGGTAATGTATATATGTTTTTCTTAACTAGACAAAGACAAGCTGGATGATGGTGGCTCATATCTGTAATCCCAACACATAGGAGGTGGGGAATAGAAGATCATGAGTTCAAAGCCAACCTGAACTACTGAATGAAACCCTGTCTCAAAGAAACAAAACAATGGAAACCCACGAGCCCCTGCCCTGCTACTCTTAAAGGGTTTCTGTAGAATTAAATACAACTATATGTGTACAGCAAAAGCGAATGCTACAAAGCACCTTATGAACTAGTTCTTGATGGTTAGTTATTCCAGCAGGAGGAGCTTTGGTAGATGAGAAAATCTGACTCTATCAGGGCATAACTTTCTGTAATATGTCTGGTAAAACACTCTTAGAATACTACTATAATTTTTAAGCTTCTTGAAGCATTTTAATGACTATTGAGCTTCCTGATACAATGTGGCATCAGATTAATAGAATTGATGTGATAATTTACAGGCAATTTTCCTACAAATTATTTTCTAGCAGTGGGGTAAAAACTGGGAGGCTTTATTTCAGAAGGGCATCCTGGAGAAGTTCAGGCATCTTCATGAGTTTAATAACCATTACAAGCAATTTTCACTGTCTGCTCTACAGACATTGCTGCTAAATCATTTCCAGCCAAGCTCTTTGCTTTTTCCGATTTTTCCTTTTCATATTTCTCTAAGGATTTAACCCTGTGTGGGAAGAAACTCTAACATTCACAGTCCACATGCCAGAAATAGCTTTAGTTCGGTTCCTTGTGTGGGATCATGATCCTATCGGAAGAGACTTTGTGGGACAAAGGACTGTGACCTTCAGCAGCCTAGTACCTGGTAGGTATAAGCTGGCCTTTTCTCTGTAGATTGGCTATTCATTTTTTGTGGTTGTTTGTTTTCTACTGTGGGGGAGAAGTATCTAGGGTCTAGCATATGCTGGGTTAATCTTTTCTCTTTGGAAGATTTAATACATGACATGGGGCATAACGGATATTTATTAATTTCATTATGTAAATTGTCTGTTCTCTGATAGATGTGATGTAACATGCTGTATAAAATGTGAAGAATGATAGTTGAAACAGATACTTAATTCTCTTGCACTCTCTGGAAAGCCAAATGCAAATTCAACTGAAAGAACCAATTCTTTTTGCTTCTGCAGGCTACCGGCATGTCTATCTGGAAGGGCTCACAGAGGCATCCATTTTTGTTCACATAACGATCAATGAGATCTTTGGAAAGGTAAGAAAGGTCATAGACATACAGCAATAATGTGGATCTCAAGAAAGTTACTGATTTCATGAGAGGAATGTACACTTGACAGAGTGATCTTGTGTGGGTGTCTGTGGGGACTTCAGCAAGCTCAGATAGTACCCCAGCCATGTCCCTATCTACATGCTTGTCCTTCTACTCAGGTGTGTGCATTCGTTCCTCCCAGAGGTCCCCTCTCTAGGTTTAACAGAATTGAGAAGACTATCACATTTTCAGGCAACCACTTTGATGAAAATAACGAAGACTGTTAAAATTTGAATTTTATTCTAATTCTTAAATTTTATTCTAATTCTTAAAAAGACTGAGTTTTCTACAGTAGGAAATGTATCTCAGAGGTTTGATGAATGGCCTATGTTAATCTCGCTATGATTCCAGCCAGGTCTAGGCAGGATACATTCATGTGGAACAACTACGAATTGAAAATCAAAAAAAAAAAGAATGAATTTAAAACTACCCACAGAAGAAATGGAGAGGGAAAAAAAGAGGGAGAGGGGTTAGAATGAAAGGGAGAAGAGGGAGGTGGGAAGAGAGAGACAGAAGGAGATAGAGAAAGTGAAATAGGGAGAAAGGGAGACAGAATATCACAAACAGGTACAAACAGTTCTGCAGTAGTTCTTTCTCCCTTCACTATAGAATCCGGTGGTGCTTTGCACACCTGGGTGGTCCTCTGGCCATGCTGAGTGCAGGAGCCTTGGCCCTTGCTGTGGGTTTTCAGGACCAGTTGTGACTTGAAAGGAATGTAGAATGGAACAGTGCCCAGGACTGTCCTATGCTGCTTGTTACCATAGTCTGTGCTGCCTCGGGCTTCTCCAGAGCATTCGCATTCTGTGAATTCAGTTTCTATGCGTAAAAATGTGAGGTAAAAATAGTACATGCCTCATACACAAGCTTGTTATTCTCTGAGAGCTGCCCACTGGAGCAAATGAGCAACTCCTGGCTACTATCTATATCACTGGGGCTGCGACCCAGCTCAGAATTGGATAGGAGTTGGGAGTGTAGGTCTGCAGAAGAGAACAAAGGATTTTATTTCTGAAAGTGCTGAAGGGGTAAACTTTCCATCTTGAGTTGCCATTTACACAGCTTGTCGGGTTCTTTCTGTCAACCTAAATAGGAACAGTTATAAACGATTTTAGGGTGATGCCTGAATTCTAGAAAGCCCAGTTTAACTACAGTTTCTCTAACCTCTCATCAGGGTGGCGGAAAACAGTAAGATGCAAAATTTGTTTAAAATTCAGCCCGGAAATAAAACACAAATAAAGTATTTTATATAATGTTTGGTTGAGTCCTAAATAAATGACCAGTTTTGAGCCATTTATTATTTTCAATGTCTGTTTGGGTTGGGATGTTCACATATGATTGATAGTGTTGAGTTGAACAAGGAATGATCACAAGTTACTAGACATGGAAGGAAGGATTTAAACGGATCTGCACGTTTCCTTTTATGTTTCTGGTACAGCTGACTTAAATGAGCCCAAACTGTGTTTTGTTGTGTTCTGTTTTCTCCCTTGCAGTGGAGCCCTTTAATCCTCAACCCCAGTTATACCATATTGCACTTTCTAGGAGCTACAAAGGTAGTTTCTCAGCATGGCCCTGCATCCTCACCGGCATATTCTTTTGAAATGACTATGGTGGCATGCGTCCTCATAGCTCTCCATTTTCTGCTTTCCATTTTGAAACACACATTTGTTGCTTTGAGGCTGCTAAAGTTTTGTCAGCTAACTGTTAACCGTGGACATTTATCTACCATTTTATCATCTCTGGGTAGGAAAGTTCTGGAAAGGTTGGCCGTGAAATTGAAAAACTGCTTCCTCATAGAATAAAGTTGATGTGCATGGTGTTGTATGAACCTACTGTGTGCTGTTTTCTTATTTTGACATCCTGCCATCAATGGCTGTAAGATTTTCACTTCGTGTTCATTCTTCATGGAACTGCATTTCAAACACAAGTTGTTCTTATGGTAGCATGCGTTCAATTTGTGTTTGGTCCTTTTGTGTCCTCAGAACAGACAGCTCCAAGGTCTGAAGGGACTGTTCAATAAGAATCCGAGGCATGGTTCTTCGGAAAACAACTCCCATTATGTTCGGAAGCGGTCTATTGGAGATAGAATCCTGCGACGTACAGCCAGTGCTCCAGCCAAAGGCAGGAAAAAGAGCAAAATGGGCTTCCAAGAAATGGTTGAGATAAAAGATTCTGTCTTGGAAGCCACAAGAGATCAAGATGGTGTCCTGAGGAGGACCACACGGAGCCTACAAGTACGCCCTGTCTCTATGCCTGTTGACAAGAGTCTTCTGGGGGCTTTGTCGCTGCCTATATCTGACGCAGCAAAAGGCACAGATGGAAAAGAAAACTCTCTGGGTAAGATGTTTCCAGATTCTCTAAGCAGCATTTTCATTCCTTGTTTCCATTATAACGTGGCTACTATTCTGCAATTAAAATAAACTATTCTGAAAACTAAACAATTTTTAACGTTAATTCTATGCAAGAAGATTTTAAATTGGAGGTTAGGGAGTAAAAAAAATGAACTATTTCCTCCTCTATTGTGCCCCTAAAATAACATTTCCATCTGTGGAGAAGGAAGGGAGCATCGCATCAGGTGTGATGACCTAGAGCAGTGTTTCTCAATCTGTGGGTTGCAACTCCCGTGGGGGAATCCAATAACCTTTCACAGAGCTCGCCTAAAACCATCTCCACATCACATATTTACATTGCAATTCATAACAGCAACAAAATTACAGTTATGAAGTAGCAATGAAAGTAATTTTATGGATAGGGGTCACCACAACACGAGGACCTGTATTAAAGGGTCACAGCATTAGGAAGTTTGAGAACCACTGATCTAGAACATGCCAAGCTGATAGGGAAGAGAAACCTACAAAATATAATTGAGAGTGTTGCTTTTCCAAGTGGCAGCATATTTGGAACAGGGACAAGGGGTTTAAAGAGGTACCGTTCTTAGATTGTCCCAAGGTTGGATGGACTCATCCTGCCTCTTCTGAGATTGAGCAGAGCTACATTATTTCTCACTATTTAAGACATTTTTGTGGTTGGAAATGTTTATCATGAAAGGAAGCTGTTAAAAGCCAGTCATTTACCCTGCTTTGGAAATGTTTCTTCCTTCAGGTGTGGTTGAGGCAGCGTTTTCCTTCTGTGATCTCATTTCCCTACTCTAGATTGTGGCAAGGAAGGAGAAGTGCCCATGGCTCTTGCTTGGTTGTAGGCTCGACAAGTATAGGAATTGGGAGCCATCTTTTTCCTTGGAGTATGATGGATTCGTGTGAACAACCTGATGATGAGCAATGAGCACTTTGTACAGTGGCAGAGCTCCTGTCTTTCTCCTGTTCTAAAACTGTGTCCACTGACTGTCTGAAACAAGTAGAACGTTAATACTTTGTTTTTGCATTTTTGCAAAATTAGTGTTTATCCAAACAAGATAATTGTGGTTATTTATTTTCCCACAAATGTTGCTTTGCTTAAATTGCTCCTTTTGGAAGATGTTCTAGGGAGAAAAGAAAGCCAGTTCTTGAATAATTTATTAGAAGATAAGAGAGAGGCAAAACTTGAAAATCTCCTAGTTTGCAAGGCGCTGGATTCCCAGCACTGGAAAGTTGTTCAAAATTTTGCTATGAGTAATATCAGAGAAGAGAGGACATGTGTGGTTTAAAAGTTATTTACCTGTTTCAGTGAAGTAAAGAAATCTGTACTAACTAGTCTTCTTACTGCAGAAGGTGCTACGCCAAGAAGATGAGCTGGGAAGCAAGAATGAGACAATATTTCTTTGCTACATTTAAAAAGATACAAGAATTGATGGCATGCATTAAACTTAGAGCAAATATGAAATGTTACCTAATCCTTGCAGTGATCCCAGAAAACAAAATTAAGTAGAAAAAAGAAAACAGAATAAAAAATTCTTAATAGGCTTTCTCTGCAAAATGGCTGCTTCTGAAAGTGATGTCATGGGATATTTAATTCTTTACAGTTTGGAAAGCTTAAATTTTTATGTATGACGAATGAATTTTTAGTGAGGAGTAAGTGTTTTAGTGAAAAAAAATTCTTTATCTACATATCATGACTTTGAAAAGTCAATAAACAAATAATAATCAAAAATAAATATCAATAATCAATAATAAATCAATAGTAAAAAATAAGTGACATTGAGCATTGTCTCAGCACATATCAAATAGGATGAGGTATTCCAGATTACTGTGAATTGTATGTTTTTACAATTTTCCTCACTTAGCAGATTACTGCCACTTTGGAGGGGAAGAAGGGAGGAATACAATATCATTTTTTTTTGTATTGCAAACCAAAAATATTATCAATAGATATTGTCACTTATGTGGAATTGATGACTGATTATCTTTTCACTTTAAGCCAATAGGTGTTAATAGTTTTGTGTACATACTGTACCTTCCAACTGCGTTAGAAATTAATTGGTTAGATTAAACCTTTTGCCAAAATGTCTTTAAGAATGATATCATATGTGGTTTACCTGTTGCTACTACATGCATAACTCTGAAAGCTGATAGTGTCTTGTTTACAGGTACCCCAGTACATTGTTTAACAGAGCTGTCTTGTTCTGTTTTTATTGCCATGCTTCTGTGTAGTACAGATCTGAATAGGAAGCAGCGTAAGGTAATCCCTCACTGTGAAAGCATAGTAACTCATTGACATTTCCCGGACAATGAATATTACATCCTCAGCTGATGTAATAGACATTCAAAAGGAAGCTCCGTAAAGTTCCTATTAGTATATTTTACCATTTTATCCATCACAGAGACACCGTGTTTGCAAACTTCTGCGTATCCATAATTATATTCTATCACACTGTAAAACAGATTTACATTCTCCATTTGTCTGTGTCAAGACAAACATGAGTGTCTGCGAGGCGCACATAAAGTGACACACTTAACCTAAGACACTGTTTGCTTTATTTAGCAGAGGACAAGGACGATGGAAGAAAGGGGGAGGCAACTGCAAGAGACCCACATTTTCCAAATTTCAACAAAAAGTTATCCTCCTCCTCCGGTGCCCTCCTCCACAAAGATGCCAGCCAAGGCGGCGGCGCTGTTTCAGCTGCCAGTCTATCAAACCCAGAACGGTGTGGAGGAACAGGTCCAAAAGGTTGGACAGCCAAATCAAATGTCATAAATGACTGCCAGGAAAACCACCGTCCCCCAGATTTTCTGTCTCCAAGGAAGCATTTGGCTCCTGATCCTACAAAGAAGGGACAAGATCTTCGTGGGATGAAAACCAGTGAAAGGGGGTGTGTCAAGGAATTAGCAAGAGGGAAAAGCATGCTGTCCGAAAGCCTGCTTTCTCAAAGTGCTCTGGAGGTGGAGGACTTGGAAGGCAGCAGGGCCAAGGACAGAGCTGCAACATCCTTTTCTCTGTCTGATGTCTCGGCACTCTGTTCTAACATCCCTGATTTGCATTCAACTGCCATTCTGCAGGACACTGACATCTCTAATCTCATTGATGATGCCACTTTAACAAATGAGAATGAGCCAGGCAGTTCCATCTCAGCGTTGATTGGCCAATTTGAAGAGAGCAATCATGGGGCTAACCTTGCTGTGGTTTCTCATCTCCTAAGCACCAGTATGACATCAGAAGGTGCTCCTTTGCCTACCACATTGGGTCTACAAACACCCTTCAAGCATGGTTTTTCCCAGGGGAAACCCAAGGCTTCCTTCTTATGCTCATCTCCTGAGCTGATCAAGCTCTCCAGTGCTGAGACCACCAAACCTGCGAATAACACAGTTGTTTGCGGAATGACTGACTCTCCCATCGCTAAAACAAAACCAAGTAATGACCCTTCTGATAAAGCGAAGACAAGGGTCATGGAAAGCAACCTGCCGGGATCCCCTAATGCTTCTCCTGGTAGCTTGTCCAAAAGTTCCATCCATGGAGAGGACCAGACACAAATGATAAAGAGCCCTGCTCTTTCCACTGAGTTGGCCCTGGAAGATATAATAGCAGATCCCACTCTCTGTGTAAATTCTGCAGAGAGCAGCCTTGTGGAAATCGATGGCGAATCTGAAAACCTGTCTCTAACGACCTGTGACTACAGGGGAGAGGGTCCAAATCAACTTGGTTCTCCACTAAAACTGAAACACAGCCAGGAGATGTTGGAACACGTCCAGAGAGCCTCAAGGAATGGCTACTGTAAAGAGACTCTCCTCCCTTCTACCCCTGAAATATTCAACAATACTCAAGGTGTCAAAAATCAAAGTATTTCTTGTCTAACCTACCAGGGTGCTGGCTTTGTGTATAACCATTTCTCAAGTTCAGAAGCAAACCAAATCTGTGGGCCCCAGGAGCCTTGTGCTTCAGATATGCATGCCCCAACACCCACACAGTCAACACAAGCTCCATTGGCTGCTTTGAAACTGCCAAGTCCTTGCAAATCCAAAAGTCTGGGGGACTTAACATCAGAGGACATTGCCTGCAATTTTGAAAGCAAATACCAATGTATTAGTAGGAGTTTTGTGACAAACGGCATTAGAGACAAGAGTGTGACTATGAAGACAAAGTCATTAGAGCCTTTAGATGCCCTAACTGAACAGCTCCGGAAACTGGTGTCCTTTGACCAAGAAGACAGCTGTCAAGTGCTATATTCGAAGCAGGATGTCAACCAGTGTCCCAGGACATTAGTCAGAAAGTTGTCATCCAGAAGTCAGAGCAGAGTACGCAACATCGCCAGTCGTGCCAAGGAGAAGCAGGAAGCTGGCAAGCAAAAAGCCACGACCCACAGCACTAGGGGAGGAGTGGTCCTTAGAAGTAAGCCTTCTGCTCCTGCTCTGGCTGTGAACCGTCACTCCACAGGCTCATACATCGCAAGCTACCTGAGGAACGTGAAAGCTGGTGGCCTAGATGGTCGAGGTATCCCAGAGGGAGCATGCACAGCCCTTCGCTATGGCTATGTGGACCAGTTTTGTTCAGATAATTCAGTTTTGCAGACTGAGCCAAGCAGCGAAGATAAGCCAGAAATTTATTTCCTTCTGAGACTGTGAGTTATATAAAGCTGCATTTCCATTGTTTACATGATCTCTTACAGGATGTGAGAATTTTTTCCATTGTCGGTAAATATGACACTTGGCTTTGAAACGATTTTCAGATGTATTTTGAAACCTGTATTATGGTCTCCCTTTGCCTTCACGTGTCCTCTCACTTCCTGCATTTGTGTATAGATTCTGTGACATTTCCCCCGGAACCCATGATTTCTCTCCCCCAAGGTGTTGTGAACTGTGTCAGTATGAAATGTGTGCATGCCCTGATGTGAAACTTCTCCGCAGTTTGGGTCACAGCTTGCATTTGTTGCACAAAAACGCTCTTTCCCATGTCCTCAGATCACAGTCACAGAGGTTATCATTTTTTTTATCGTTTTTTACTAATCGAGCAGATTAAGATTAGACTTTGCAAACGATAGAAGAATGGGTTCTTTAAGAGATCCAGGTTCAATTTTATAATTCGTTTAAAAGAAGTGTTTACTTTGCCCTTTATGATTTCCTCACCCCACCCAAAGTGGGAATTCCATGAAGATGGACAGCGCCTCCCAATCCCAAAAGCCCCCTTTAGAATAGGCTATAAGGAAGAAAGTGAGCTTCTGTATATAAGGACAAAGTGGTTTGTTTTGCATAAATTTTGTTACATATTTTTGCTAATGGCTTTGTATGTAACAAGAAACCAGTTCCCAAGCTATCTGTAATACTTTTGAATTCTCTGCCATTATAGATTGAAAATAATGGCTTTCAGAATGAGAGACCTTCAGCTGGTCATGGTGGCCCGCACCTTTAATCCCAGCAGAGGCAAATGGATGTCTGAGTTTGAGGTTTCCAGGCCAAGCTACCAGAGCTACATAGTAAGACCCTGTCTCAGAACAACAAAAACACAAAAAACCGAAAAAAACAAAAATAGTAGTGAGAAACTTACATTAGACTTAAAACTCTGAATAGGAAAAACAGAAACCTATCCCAAAACTTTCAAGAAAAAAATATTTTCTCATAATTCAAGTGAATAGATAATTAAAAGATACCTTTTCCTTTTGGGGAACCAAGTAACTATATTTTAGTACTGACATATATTATTTTCATTGTGAATTCATTTTTTAATTGCATGTTCAGGTGTCATTTGCTTTTTGTACCATTAATTACAATGATGTTCTTCCTGGAATTCATAAAAAATATTATTAAAGCAGATTTTTGAACACTTGGTGATTTTCTTTATGAAACAAAACTAAACAAAACCACAGCTGGAGTTTGTATGTTAACTTTTGGGTGAGGGACCAAGAGTGCTTGTGTTTGCATGTGTTCCTCTCTATGTGCTCATAGCAGAGTCCAGAACCTTCATTGTCAGGGAGAGTTTTATACAGCAGTTTATGTCTTTGGGTATTTTCTTTCTTCTTTTGCGGGGGGGAGATATTGGGGAGTTGGTTTTTTGAGACAGGGTTTCACTGTGTATCCTTGGTTGTCCTGCAACTTGCTCTGTAGACCAGGCCAGCCTTGAAATCAGAGATCCACCTGTCTCTGCCTCTTGAGTGCTGGGATGAAAGGCATGCACTATCACTGCCCAGCTGACTCTGGGTATTTTAATTATGTTGAAGAACATATGTATTTTTTGGATTTTAATTTTTAGATATATTTATTCTGTGTGTATGAGTGTTTTAGCTTTCATGTATGTACAGCATGTGTGCCTGATGCCTGAGGTGGTCAGCAGAGAGATGTGGATCCTTTGAAACTAGAATTACAGTTGTAGTTGTCCTATCAGGGTGCTGGGAACAGAACCTGGGTCTTCTGCAAGAGCAACAAGTGCTTGTAACCACTGAGCCATCTCGGCCTCATCATTACGTTGAAGAGCATATTTGTAAGGTAATTTAAACAAATATCAAATGGAATGAATTTTTGTGCATTTGGTATAGATTTGCAAGTTTAAAAATAATTCTTGGTAACTAGTCCACTAGTCGTGGTTGTAGGAGGTGGTTAGGGACTCACATAGGGAAAGTGAGATACTCTGGTGTGCGTGCGTGTGTGTGTGTAGTTGTGGAAGATGGAGCAATCATTCCTTGCTTCCCTCAGTCCCAGCTCTTAGCTTTCCTCCAATCCTGGGAGAGTCATCTTTTTTCAAACACTGGAAATTGTTGGAGGTGGAGTATCCAGGTGAAAGGGCTCAAAACCCATTTGTATGCCATTAATGAGCTTGAAGTTTTCTCTTTGGGCCTTTGAACCTCTAATGTTCTAGCCTGAGACCTTGATTCATTTGCTTTTATTTTTATTTTGGAAGATATTCATGCAATACAGAGTTATTGAAATTAAATTGCTATGAATAGGCTGTTTTTTGTGATTCAAGGAACCTTTAGTCTAAAAAATAATAAGAAAGAAAAATCCTGTGTCTAGTCATAGTGTGAATGTTGGGCCAGGAGCTAGGTAATGCAAGAGTCCTTTGGATGTCCATGTTTTTGGCCACATACATGCTGTAGTCTTCTACCATCAGACAGAACCCAGGAAAAGAAGGGAAACCAGTTTCACGATAGTCATTGGAGAACTGCATAATAACCAAGAGGAGGCAGCAAAGCTTACATTTTAATAAAAGCATTTGATGTTCAGATCTGGCTCATTAAGATTTCAGCTGTTCTGAGGATGGATGTGGGACTGACTCAGTCCCAAGAGAACCACACAAGTGAAGTCTCAATTGCAAGATTAACAGGCTTTTCCCATTACTGAACGTGTGGTGGGGAGCAAGTCTGCTTAGACAAGCTCTGTGGAGGTGCAGTTTCCTTGTGGCTTTTTTTTTTTTTAAGAGGATGCGTGTTCAGAGTCTGAGCAATGTGGTGACTGGAAGAGTCATTTGTAGCAGTGACAACATCCAGAGGACAGATGCAAAGTTGCTTGACATGAATCAGATCAAGCAAATTTTCTCACTTGAAATCCCTTATTGGGTCCTGTCACAAAATAAGGTTATGTAACTTTGCATAGCATTTTTGGCCATTTCCTCTGGAATTATTGAACCTCCAATGCACTCTAGAACGTTAGGTTCCAGTGTATGATGCTGTTATGCTCACACTTGTTTCCAACATTAGCCATGAGCAGTGACCATGCCTTGGGCACTTTTCCTAGTTTAGGATCCAGCATGTATGTGCATTTAGGAAGTACTTGATAAACTGGCGAATGAACATTTAAGGGAAATGTGAAAGAAAATAGCATGCCTGATACCTGTCTGTTGTACTTTCAGAAGAAGCACAGGGCCTTGTTCCGAACAGCTTTGTGTGACTATGACCATTGATCTTTCTATATGTTGGTTACTTGTCTCCATTTCTATCCAGCCCTTCTTCACGCTCCCTTTTAATTTAGTAGTTACTTAATCACTTACTGTAAAGTAGCTGACAGTGTCAATTACTCCGAAACACAGGAAGTTTTACATTTGGGGCATCTTAGGTGGGTGGTCGTAATAGTCTTATGAAGGGATGATGTTATGCCCAGTTCATAGACTCGGGAAGTGGATCCCATTTTGTGATTTGCTCAAGGTCTTGGTGGGATGGGAAGAAGCTGAGCAGGAGTGTTCCATGTCTTACTTTAGTCTTTCCCC
Source organism: Cricetomys ansorgei (assembly GCA_026225945.1). Classification (NCBI taxonomy): domain Eukaryota; kingdom Metazoa; phylum Chordata; class Mammalia; order Rodentia; family Nesomyidae; genus Cricetomys; species Cricetomys ansorgei. The sequence goes on from JAMJFZ010000056.1 coordinate 26,885,754, forward strand.
CTACATTCGTTGCCCTTCCAGAAGACTTTAATAGACACGTGGTTAACAACCACTCTTGGTTTCCTGTTACAAGGATGAAGATAGTCTTTATGGAGCCACCAGCTGGTTGAGGTGATAAGATGGATTGGCTCTTTTTCATGACTATACAATTAGTGAGGGTCCATATTGGAGTTAAAGAGAGAGATACAAGTCAACAGTTTTCTTTATGTAAGGGTCTGGATCATTTAGGGGTGTGTGTGTGTGTGTGTGTGTGTGTGTGTGTGCCCGTGCACATGTGCCTTTATGGAAGTTAGAGGGTGACCTTGTCGAACTAATTCTCTCTTTCACCTCAGGGATCCAACCGTGGTTTCCAGGCTTGAACTACGATCACCTTTACCTCTGCGCCATCTTACCCCTCCATGAGTCACTTTAAAAAACCAAAATAGCTCAAATCTTAACCTGTGAAACTGAATAATTACCTAGCAAAATCTAACCTACCAAAGTTACTGGGAGTTGGTGAAACACCCGCATGAAAATAAGGGTAAGAGAAGACTAGGCCGGGAAGGGGAAGAAAATACAAACGCGTAAGTACCTGAGGTGAGCAAAGCTTTGCAAGATCAGCCAGCAAGGTTAGGGCTGTAGCTGTTAGGGTTATGTTCTTCTCTGAGAAACCACAGAAGACTGCACCTAAGAGCAGCTTGCAGTGGGCAAGGAGGATGGGAAGTCCACGTCACTGCTTTCTTCCTGTCCACTTCCAGTGGACCCTATCAGGCATTGACTTGCATGATTCTAGCTTGTGCTTTGCAGCCCCCTCCAGGCATCCACTGCACAGCTGGAGCCCCCTTAGTGCACTGGTCTCCGCCTCAGCTGGTACTGCAAGTGGAGATAGCCCAGTGGTGGCGATGACAGTGGCAGCTGCAGTAACAGCTGTGGGGACCGCTGACTAGCTAAGAGCCACGCGAACACTTGACTTGGAGAGGGATGAGATTAAGAGTTAGAGTGATACACGTCTGGGTCTTGTTTGCTGTGTCCCTTTCGTCAGGATGGTTTTCTTGTACCTTTTTTTTTTTTTTTTTTTTCCCCTAGACAGGGTTTCCCTGTCGTAATTCTGGCTGTCCTGGAAGTCACTCTGTAGACCAGGCTGGCCTTGAACTCACAGAAATCCGCCTGCCTCTGCCTTCTGAGTGCTGGGATTAGAGGTGTACACCACCACTGCCCGGCTTTGTACTAGATCTTACATGTGAACAAGACGCCTTCACTACCTCAAGAAAAGAGGTTGATGGCCAGCCAGTTCTTTCATACAGTCATCAGTTTAACCCTTTAGGGTTAGCAAACTGAGCTGTTATCCCACTGCTGCTGCAGCTCCATAGCCATAGCTGCTACCTTTCTCGAGTCACCTATTTAGTTTCGCTTGCTTTCACTGAAGACTTCCTTTCCCCTAAGTTGTTTATCTAGTGACTTGACACATCCCTTGTTCTTGATTGATATATATGAGCTCTACCATAGACTGGTTTGGGATGCTCCCCACAAGCTTTTGTATTAAAGGCTTGGTTCCTAACTCATGGAACTAACTATTAAGAGAAGGTTAAGGAAGTGGAGCCTATTAGAAGGAAGTCCGACCATTAGAAGCATGCCTTCCTCTAGCACACTTCACTCCACTCTACTGCTTGTCACAGGGTCTCTCATGGAACCTAGAGTTCATCCATTGATTATCCTGGCTGGCTAGCCAGTTCCAATGAACGTATTGTTTCTGTCTTCCTGCACTGGGATTTTAGGTGTACACCTCTATAGTTGGCTTTCTATGTACACTTGGGATCAGAACGAGGTCCTAACACTTGCATAACAACCACATTGTTCACTCAGCTGAACCATCTGTCAAACCCTAGGCTTCTTAGCAGTTTCCTATTGATTCCATACTCGTTGTGGGCAGCTCTGGTTGCAGAGTTATGTGGTGTGTCGTATGTTCTTAGGCTTCACTTTACATGGTTTCATGTCTTTGCATAGTTCAGACCACTGCCCCCTAAAAGTTTCAATGATGGTGCAGTCCTCTTAATCATCTACCTACTGACAATCTTATTTGAGGTCATTTGAGTTACTTGACATTGTTTCTAGATTGACTTCAATTAGAAAAATGCCAGTCAATATAGAAGACTGCTAACGAGGTGCACTGTGGAATGTGAAGATGGCTGCCAGCACTACAAATGTCTTCTTCCAGGTAGTAGAAAAATAAACAAAAATTAGTGCATGCCTTGTAAATAAAAGATGGATTGTTCTTGATATTCTTTACTAATAAGAACCAGGAAAAAGAATTTGGCAAAATAATAGCCACAAACTAAGTGCCGGAGGCTGAGTTGACTTGCTGCAATAAAACTCTAATCTGGCACAAAGGTATAATTGGAGTACTGTGGTTAAATTCACAGTAGTTCACTGATATCCACTATGAGCCATATGTGTTATGTGGCGAGGTCAGACAGATGAATGTCACAGGAGATACAGGAATCACCATCCCTAAATCCTTTGAGTTTCTCTTGGTACTAAACTCTGCAGTTATTCCTAAGAGAAGATAGTGCTTCTGACTTACTGCCTTTTATCCTCATTGTTGGTGTACTTTTTAGCGAAGGGTCCTCCGAGAGAACAGACACAGGTGGCAGGCTCATGTGTACGCAACCAGAGAGTGTAAATTGATGCAATAGTTATGGAAGTCAGCATGTAGATTCTGCTAAAGAAGACAACAACAACAAAAACAACATAGGGAACTACCATGTAACCCAAGTATACTACTTTTGGGTGTATACTCAAAAGTCTCCGAGTGAACATACTACAGAGATACTTGTGCACTCATTCTCATAGCTATATATGTTTCTGTTATAAATTATCACAGTTTTCTGGAAATATAACCAACCTAGATCCCATCAATAGATGAATGAACAAAAAAAGTGTGGTCCATATTCTCACGGCAGGAGAGTTGCAAGTCTTGCTCACTCCCTGTGGTGGTTTGAGTAAAAATGACCTCCATAGGCTCATAGATTTAAATGCTTGGTTGCCAGGGAATGGTAGTATTTAAAGGATTAGGAGGTGTGGCCTTGCTAGAGAAACTATGTCACTAGCCATGGGCTTTGAAGTTTCAAAACCCCACACCAGGCCCAGTGTTTTTCTCTTCCTGCTGCCTGCAGATCTGGATGTAGAATTCTCAGCTGCTTCTCCATCACCATGTCTGCCTGCATGCTACCATGCTTCCTTCCATGATGACAATGGACTAAACTGCTGAAACTGGAAGCAAGCCCCGATTTAATTCTTTTCTTTATTAGAGTTGCTGTGGTCATGGTGTCTCTTCACAGCAACTACGACACTTGCTAAGCACCTTCTCCACCTTCCAGTGTTCTCACCCTTGTCTGCTTCTTGTATAGGATTTGGGGTTAGTTATAATGTTATGTCATTGAACATCGTTGTTTATCCATCTGTCTCTCCATCAAAGCTAAGAAAACAAAAAGTGGCCAATGTGTTTCAAACAGAATTGGGAAGCGAAGCAGTAATTGAAGCAGAGAATATACTGTGGACTTAACGTGAGGAAATAAAAGTTTTTCCAATGACAAAACCCCATCTTTCCTCTGACAATGCCATACTTCTAATCAATTTGTCAACTGAGGACTAACCCTATGAGCCTATGGGCGTGGGGAGCATTTTCTTTCAAACTACCACAGAGGCAATCCTATAGATAAGGTTTAACCAACTCTTTGGGTGCCCAATGGTCAGGTCAACTTAACTCATAAAATCAGTCATCACACTTTCTCAACATAACTGAATGATGATTTAGTAGTTCCATCCATACTTCGTTTGGGATTCTACTATCTTATTGTTTATATCATTAGAGATATGAATAACTTTGTTTTACTTTCTAGATTATGATTCATAGCTACATGTATTTTGTTGCTCAAATTGTTCTAGATTGGATACTAGGAGTTCTTCCTTAAATTATCTTTGAATAGTTTTACTTCATGAATTGTCATATTTTTAAATATAAGATTAGTGCAAATAAACAATGTTTCTTTATGATTACATTACAGCTTTCTTTGCATGGAAATCTTTTAACATTTTATTTCTAAAAACGTTTAATCAAAGATCCTACACTGAATGATTATAATTTAATAGTCATAACAGAACAACCCCTCAAAAAATAAAAAAACAAGAATGGCAGGCACAATGACCTCATCTTACTACAAAGCCATTTTGCTCTTTGGATCAATAACCACTTGGATCTCATGGCTTTGGGCTGACATGTTCTAAAGACATTCTCACCATTCAGAGCAACTATTTCAAAGTAAAGTATGTAGAAAACTAAAAATATTAGCATTTTAAAATAATTTCTATGGACTGATTTTATGAATAACAAATATATAACATTTAATTCTCATGTATTTTTATAACCCATACATTTTTATCACTAAGTTTTGATAGCTGGTAGGCATAATATATCATTTATATTCACTGTTGTTTTATTTTTTTTTCAAGTAACAGAAAGCAATTCTAGCTCTCTCATTCCAAGATGAATTTATTGAATGGATGTGTGATAACCCATAGAATGGTGTCAGCAACTAAAAATTCTGGTTCAGAAAAGGAAGGTGTTCCTTAGAAGGGGCTGCATGGATCCATAACAGGAAATAACAAGCAGAATAGGAAGAGCCTCTGAAGCTAGTCTGTGTGATTCCATTCAAGAGTCAAATACCAAAGATAAAGCAAGTGGTGTGTTGGACCTCAGAGATCCAAACTGGGACCCCCAGGGCCCAAACCGGAACGCCGCACCCCCACAGAGACTCACAGACGGGTTATTGATGCAAATAGCAAGAGGATTTATTCCAGTATACTGGGGCCGTTCTAACACACAGGATAGAAGCGACCCCAAGGGGCAGAAAGCACTCCTTTTTATTTACCATTGAAACGGTTGCTAGGGGGCTGTACAGTTGCTAGGCACAGACCAAGTTGGTACAAGTTGATTGGTACCCAAATTGCTTTCCCATTTTGATAGGTAGGGGCCAGTTAACCTCTAAACTGATTGGTGCTAGCATATAGTAAGGTCGCGGGCTCCTAAAACGAATACATGCTCAAGGTTCCGGGCAACTGGGTGGAGGAAACTCTTTTGCCCAAGGCCATGGGCGGTCTACGGGGGAAGGGGGAGCTCTCTAGCCCAAAGCTGTCTTATCTGTCCAAGAAAAGGTTTTTTTCTTTAACTCTGGGAACTCTCCAGGGTCACGGTGCACCTGGCTTGGGCCTATACAATTTTGGTGCTCTTAGAAGCCTGACTAAAGTTTGACTGTTTTGGTCATTTTTTTTTCTATACTAGGGACCTGAATCTTAGGCCCGGGGCGAGGGTCCTGACCCCCACATTGTACCTTGATTGACAGCCATAAAAAGAGTAGGTCCATAATCTCAGCAGTAGAGAAGCTAAAGCAGGAGGCTTGCAGTTTTGAAGCCAGCTTTTTTTCTTTTATCCTTGACATTATAATATAATTACATCATTCTTCCTCCAAACCCTTCCATTGCCCCCTTTCTTTCCTTCAAATTCATTGCCTCTTTTTCATTAATTGTTATATATGTATATACATTTATATTCCTAAATATAAACAAGACTTTTCTTGGAGAGATACAACCCACACATACATTCACTACAGATAAGGATCCCACAACAGACCAAAGTATGGATACCACCAAAGTCCAATTTGGTTAACCAATTATTGGAGAACTACAGGAATATGGGTGAAGGTTACTTACAGAACCAGGAATGACTGGAAGGCAGCTGTATCACCAAAGCCTACCCCAGCATCGGTGACAGCTCACAAAACTGGGAAGCTGGAGCATACTGTACAGCTTCTAGACAGCTCAACAGGTTGGAGAGTGTCTTTTCCAAGAGACGCAGTTGGTCTATACCTCTTTCAGACAGCTTGGCTAGTTTCTGCTTCTTCCAGCAGCTGGTCTGGTCTCAGGGTCTTCTTTGTAGCTTGTCTTGTCTGAAAGTGACTCTCAGCCATCTTTATTGCCAAAGAATTTGGTCAATTTCAGTAACATCCTGAAGCTATTTTTAACTGTTTACCTTCTGGTTTAAGGAACTTCCCTGAAGGATGGAATGTTCCAATCTCAGAGGAAACTGCTACACAATGACTGGTATGTATGTTTTCAGGAATGACCATTAAGTAGTGAATAACACGTTGGTGCACTCTTCCCTGGGGAAGACTGTTTCTCCCCATCTCAGCATTCCTTGGTTGGCTGTAGTTCTTTGTGTAGGGTTGATGCCATGTAGCTTTTCCTTGTCCAGTTTGGCATTTCCATTGCTGCTGTCCTTGTTCTCTTTACATTTGGGCAGTCAGTCTCCGTGATCCTCTGGCTCTTACAATCTTTCTGCCCACTCTTCCTGTGCTCCCTAAGTCTTAGGTGCAGGAATATATTGTAGATATATTCACTGTGATGGTTTCCATCTGTTGCAAAGAGAAGTTTCCTTAGTGAGGGTTGAGGGCTACATAGCAAGGACCCTCAAAATATGAGGATCCCCCGAGGGATCTTGACTAGTTCCTGAAACAAGTATTCAAATTAAATGGCTCGGTATGGTGGCATATGCCTTTAATCCCAGTGTACAGGAGGCAGAGACAGGAGGATCTCTGTGAGCTTGAGGCCAGCTTGATATACATAGTGAGTTGCAGGACAGCCAGGGCTACATAAAGAGACCTTGTCTCAAAACAAAACAAAATAAAACAAAACAAAATGAAACAAAAAGATCAAGTGAATTTGTGTGTTGGGGTATGGGGGAGAGTAAATAAGGTCAAATACCTGGAAACATCAGGAAGGCAATGGGGAAGAGAGAGAGGCATGGGACAACAGCCAATGAATAATGTGTTTCTGCAAGTGATTCCCACTCTAGATGAAGGTATTTACTGCAGATAGACTAGATTAGACATCAACTTGCCAGGTATGGAAGCTATGCTATTTTTCAATCATTTCCCCTTGTAAGATTTGTTGAGAACTTCTAGGCCATTAGCCTTAAGACACTTGGGCTTGTGTGAGATCAGTGAGCTGTCCCAGCCAGACAAAAGTCTTCATAAAAGAACCATGGGAGTTTTCGGTGAGCAGCCTCTGTGATTAGAGGCAACTCAATTGTCAGGCTAGGCAGCAAATGCTTTTACCTGCAAAGCCATCTTACTGGCCCTAGTAGTGGTGTTCTTGAGCAAAATTAGAATGTAAGAAGGAGACTGGAGTCTGAACAGGCAAAGATGATACTCATTTCATCATGAGGGCAACTCTCATTTTATAGAAACAGTTGCTCGCATGCATGTCAAGTTGTCATGATTCACATCAATCAGAATCTTTCAGCTACAAGTAGGAGGCTATCGAGGTATAAGACCTGAAAGCATAGAGCCGAATCAAGCACTGACAGGCTACATTTTATAGTAGCAATGGCAGGATCTTATTTCTCACTTATGAGAGTCAGCTGATGCATCGTAGGTTCCTGTGATTGCATCTAGAAAATGGTAGGAAGTCCAGCTGAAGACAACCTTTCATTGCTTAAAGTAATGTAAGCCATACTTTGCTGAGAAAGAGATGCTATGTTTCTGAGTATCTGAGAGACAGGATATTGTCTCTCATAGGGAATAAATACCCTGAGGGCATGGAGGTCCATGTTTCCAGCATTGCTGCAAAGGTGCAGCAATTATCAAAGACAGACACTGGTGGAGGACCAGGACAAAAATGTCTCCAAGTGCAGCACTTTGACATGTTGAGAGCACTGAATAGCTACTGAGAACCCTCAAAAGCAGCTTTAGAAGGAAGGCCTCTCTGCCCCCTGCCCTCCTATCTTTCTTTCGCTCCTAATCTCTGAAGTACAATTACTATTCTGAAACTAAAATTCCTCTTCTCCAAGGCAGTTATAAATCTAGAACTGACCTTCCCCAAAGGCAGTCATAAATATTATAATTGCCACTCAATATTCTAAGCCCTGGCCACAAGGGAATTCTCTGACATACCTACTGAATTACTTACTGTATTAATTACTGTATCAATTTCTTTTCATGTTGCTGTGTTCAAAGACCTGACAAGAAGCAACTTAAAGGATAAAAGGCTTATTTTGGTCACAGTTCAAGGATACGGCCTCTCCTGGCAGGGAGGTGATGGGGGCAAAGTCACAGCAGCAGGAGCCTAAGGCAGCTGGTCACATTGCAGCCACAGTCAGGAAGCTGAGAGGAGTCCCTGCTTGCACTCAGCTGGCTTCCTCCTTTCTATTTAGTTTAATCCCTTTATATTTAGTCCAATATACCAGCCTGTGGAATGGTGCTGCTGATATTTAGGGTGAATCTTTACCTCAATTAACTTATCTATGTAATCCCTCAGAGACATGCCAAGATTTGTTTCCGTAGAGATTCTAAATCCCATCAAGCTGATAGTGGAAGTTGTGTATAGCACCCATCCTTTCCTAGATCCTGTCAAGTTGACAGTGGAGGTTGTGTATAGCACCCATCCTTTCCTAGATCCTGTCAAGCTGACAGTGGAGGTTGTGCATAGCACCCATCCTTTTCTAGATCCTGTCAAGTTGACAGTGGAGGTTGTGCATAGCACCCAACCTTTCCTAGATTCTGTCAAGTTGACAGTGGAGGTTGTGTATAGCACCCATCCTTTCCTAGATCCTGTCAAGTTGACAGTGGAGGTTGTGCATAGCACCCATCCTTTCCTAGATCCTGTCAAGTTGACAGTGGAGGTTGTGTATAGCACCCATCCTTTCCTAGATCCTGTCAAGTTGACAGTGGAGGTTGTGTATAGCACCCATCCTTGCCTGATAACAGGTCACAAGACCCTTCCCTCTAAGGGGATCTGCCTCATAGCTGAGAAGAATAAATGCTGCAACTCAACAGATCCATAAACATCTAGACAGGTGGGCCTTGCTGGGCTCCCCTACAAAGCCTATTAGCACTAAATTATATCCATTTTGTCCAATCACATTTCCACATGGCTGCCTGCTTTGTTGAAACTAAACATAAAATGACTATTTTCGCCATGTCACATAAAACTACAATCAAATGAATGTGTTCTGATTTTCTCTTGCTAACCTGTCTCTTATTATGCAAGATTCATCTGTTACCTTTGTGTCAGCGAAGGAGATCACCCCTTTCCACCCTGCACGATCATTTCAATCTGCCATCTCTTCTTTGTCAGGAACATCCTTTTGTCACAAAGTGACTACACCAACTCCAATGTCACTTTCTCTTACATCAGTATCCAAAATCTGGAAAAGGAAATTGAGGTCTCTCTCCTGCTTTGTTATCAGGTGTTACAGGACTTTCTTCTCCTCTTCCTTCTTTCTTCTTTTCCTTCTCTTCCCTCCCCTCTCTTTCCCCTGGGAGAAAAACTTTTCTAAGAGGCCTTACAACAGAATTTCCATTATACATCAGCAATCAGAATTGGGTCACATGGGAACGTGTGAGATTTTCATCTTCACGTATGAGAAATAAGGTGCTGGTCAACTTAGAAGAGGTAGGAGTGTTATGTAAATCCCAATCAGCAAAGAATCAACCCATCCTTTCCTAGATCCTGTCAAGTTGACCATGAAGGTTGTATATAGCACCCATCCTTTCCTAGATGGGAGAACACCTCTTTATTTATGACCCATGGGAATGCAAGCTAATGCTTTGGGAAAGTATAGCAGCCTGCCACAATTTCTTACAATTTTTATAAGCCAGGTAACCCGTGTTATTTTAGTTCCATGCTCACCAAAAGGAATTTTTGGGTCACAATTAGGCATGTTTACAGGAACAGAAATTGCAGATGCAAAATTTTGCTGATAGATTTTTTTTTTGCAGGTAATGATAAAAAGATTCATTTCTTAGCAAACAGAATATCTAGTATGACTTCTGTCTAGATATTTGTGGTAATCTTTACTTAAAGTGTTTGCCTTTCCAAGATAAGAGTTATAACCTTTAAAGAGTGGGCAGAAGTCAGCATACTTAATTAAGAATTTAAATCGTGTTACTTCCATTTAGCACTGTAGTTTCTAGCAAAATTTTCTCTTAAGTTATCATAATTTAAGTAGGAATTTTGATTTTTAGGTGCTTACATAAGAGTTCAAAAGTATATATTTGTATCATCTCCTCCTTTGGGGATGGCAGAGGGGCTCTGGGTAAACAGGACTTTGTGTGCCTGCCGTATTGTTGAAACACAACTCACTGTATCTCTGCTATGTGGAACTCTAAACCATAATCCCTGGTAGGATAATTGTATTCGATCCCAGCGTCCTACTCCTAAAAATGTTATTATCTATTCAACCAAAGCGACCTCAATCACCTACTTGGTTGATTAGCTAAGAAATGATGGCTTTTCAAATTCAGGACAATTTAGAAGAAGTTCCCTCTTCACAAAGTTTTTCAGAATGTGCATGCAAAATAGTAGGCTATGAATAAGAAAATGAGCCCGGCTTGATTTTAAAAGTTCTCCTTCTTGAAAAATGAAGTACAACTTAGCCTATTTTTCAAAGACTCAACTTACAGATTCTGGGTATATGAATAAATAGCAGATGACCTTTCGCTGCTTATACGGCTTCTGAGATTTTAATAACAGTTTCAAAATAGAAAAGATGGCAGCAGTGACTGCCAGTTAATTACAGCAATAGCAAAGGGGTATAAGCTTACAAAGCAATCAAAAGCTGACCCTTACAGGTATTATAATAAATAAGAAAAAAAGTGTGGTGTCTAAAGGGAATGGAGCTGAAGAGAGGGGAAACTACACTATCATTTTACTCTGGGGGAAAAAAGCATTAAAGCACCAATAATACACTTTGTTTCTGCCTGTCTCTGGGACTCAGAATCTGCACTGACAGAATAATAGATATTTGCTTCTCTAAGAGGCCTTTTTCAGTCCCCATTTCTCCAGATCATTCCAGAGATCTCAGTCTCTACCTCTATCCTGCTCCATGACTCAAAAAACACAGCCTATGAAAATGACAGCTACTCTCTGGAATGAGGTGCACACTGTCTTCTCTTTGCTTCTGATGGGAGGTGCTTTGCTGACTTTATATTTGGTGACTGTAAAACTCCCCGAATTCTAAGGAAATGTAACCACACCTGCTCTGCCTGGTGTTTTTAGTCCTCAGCTGCCAAATCAGAAAGCAGAGGACGAGTTTCTCCCAGCTGTTCTTTTCCTCTCCTTATAGATTGATGGGAGCTCTAGATTCAGATCAGAGACTATCACCTTGTCAGATGTACCTGGATTTACTTTTACTTTCCAATCTTTAGCAACTGCTGGTCATGGTGCTATAAAGTGTAAGTCCCTAAGTATTTCTAAATCCTGAAAGTCTAGAAATTGGCACTACAAGACTTCCAAAGGTTATAAAAGGAAAAAGTTTTAAAATCAGGTAGAGAAAAAAGAAGTTATAAAACAAAGAACAGAACATAGAAAACTTATGCATGTGAACTATCAAACAGATGTCTTGGAAAAGATGCAAAACGAAGGAATGGACAGCTCCTTTTCATTTGCTTCAGTTGATGCTTGAGGGACAGGGGGGCTCAGAGGGCTATAAAACAATTATGTCTCCATTTTCACAAGTCTCAAATGGGAAACCAGTAATTCTTTCAACCATAGTTAACAATAAATTGTATAACTAGAACATACTGAGTCCTTTAGCATTCAAGTGTGTAAGGCCACCTCTCCTCCTGAAATGGAAAGCCTCCAGCTAGTCTTAGACAGAAAAATAAAAGACAAGCAAACAAGACCTGGCCCTCCAACAATGACAACCATTGGATCAAACGTAAAAGAAAAAACGTGCTTCAACACTGAACAGTCACTGAGAATAGAAGTGCTTATCTAGTCAGCACATGTAGAAATCTAAATTCTTTACTAAAGGACATACAACATGGTCAGAAAGAGCTGTCGAGGGGAAGATTCATTTTGGGGGCACTCTTAACTCCTTCCTCTTATAAATCAAAAACATAACGTTTCAATCATGTAACAATAGAGTTAAACACAAAAAGGAAGAACAAAAATTGCAGCACAGAATCCATGAATAAGAAAGTTTGTTTAGTCGTGGTTTTTAATAAGGAGGGGTGATAAGGAGGCTTATTGGTGGACTAATGAGTTACAGCTAGCATAGGGCAAACACTGGTACCTTCCTACTGTACATGTTAAATGTAAATAAATTTCAGATGGAGTAAATGGAAAAACAAAGCCAAAACGTTTCAGAAGAAAATAAAATTGAACATTTGAATAGATGTGAGGGAGAATTTTTTTCTCATTGAAGCAAATGCCAAAGTTAGAAGGGATAAGGTACAATAGAAAGGTGTGCTATTGTGTTTGTTGGTCGGCTCTCAGGTTTTGTGATGAACATGCCCGAGGCAGCTGCTGAAACAGAGGCGACAGTTTGGCTCCCAGTTTGGGAAGTTTCAGTTCGTTAGCTTTGAGTGCAGCATCTCCTGCCTGGTAGAGCAAGTATGCTCATCACTTGGCAGCCAGGAGAGAGAGATGCGAAGGTGAAGAGGGAAAAGAGAGGCAGAGAGAGACCAACATCCCCTTCAAGGATATATCTTTTCTGAGCTAACGTTCACCAACTATGTCCCACCTCTTAAGAGGTCTACACCTGGGATTTTCCGGTTTCTCGCGTCCCTGCTCTGCTTCACAGAGGGTCTTTTTCTCGGCGCAACTGCCTGTGTGTCTTCCCTCACCCCCAACACACTTTCTTAACTGCCAATTCTGCCTGTGGTGCCAGAGATTTCTCTGCTGCTAACTGTTGTGCTTCATATTCTTCCTCCTTTTAATTCTTTAGCTGGCAGAGAAAGCAAAGCCAATCAAGACCCCTAGACTGTATCCTTTCTAGACTGCATCATTTTGGGGGCTTGGCTACAGAGTTCTTCCGGAAACGGGTATTACTTTGGGACCTCCTCAGGATTATTTTGGACGACTAGCAGTTCCTGAAATTCGAGTTGCAGGATTAGATGTCTGTATCCATCACAATTGTATCAAGCTCTAACAGCTACTTACACCCCTGAGACTACAACTGACTCCCCGGAAGCTGTGGGCTCCAGGTACACCCACAAGCAAGTAGAGGACCTCAGGCTGCTTTCAAGTGTTAACACCCTTCAGCTTCACTCTTAAGTCCCCGTAAGGGAGGCACCCTGATGAGATACACTTACTGGTGGTTAAAATGTCTCTTTTGACACTGCTTTTAACGATGGCCCTTTTTACAGGCTTGATAGAGCCTTCTGTAGTCTGCAATGGCAGGATTGTCAAACATACTCTCAGAAATTGTGAAGCTGCCTGCAACAGGCGATTTAGATAAAAATTATCCATTATATATCACCCATATTCGATCTCATACTGAAAGCAATTACAAATCAAATATTTAGTAATAACTATTTACATATAAGACAAATGTTTACTGTCTAAGTTTCCACGTAAATGCTTGTAGATAGTACAATTTTATTAAATTATTTAGTTGCATTTAGTTTTAAGGTACCTATTTTTTACCTAAATGATTTGCCTTTCATCTAAGAGTAGAGATTTTATTTTAAATATTGCTCTCTAAAGTATTGAGTTTTTAGGTTTAACTAGACATATAACCTCAATAGAGGATACACTGTAGGCTTTTAGGCAACCTGACCTATAACACATGGTTCTACTCCATTGCTTACAAAATGTTTATTTGGCCTTCACCATCTGCATATTAACCATTTAATGCCATGTAACATTACAATAACATACAGCTTTATATTTTCATCATAATGTGATCTTAGTAGTAAGGAGTAATGTCCTTTGTGGTCTAAAAGTAAGTGCCTTAGATCTCAAATTTTGTTTCCTTAAATTTAAGTTTTAAGAGGTGGGATAACCACTGCTAATTTAGTGGGTTTTGTCTGATTTTTAGTTTTATGCTTTTCCTTGATCTGATAAAAGATCAGACTCTGACAAAAAAAGGAGGTGGTGGTTAAAAAGGCATATGAGGAGCCTATACTCTAGATCCTCTATCAAGAATATGATTTTCTATACCATAAAGACAAATTTTATTCAATATTCTAAATTTCTACACATAAATAATAATAAATAAACATCAACTTAAATTTAAAAAGGGGGGATACAGGGATGCACCCATGTCTGTGCATAGTATGCTCTATTTGGCTATCCTGACTTCAAAACATTTTTTAATTCCTTTTTAAGGAATTTAAAGGATAATGCTTTTTCTCCTGCTCAGAAGCATTTTCTCCCAAAGAAGACATATTCTAAAGTGTGTGTTAAATGTAAAGATCTAAAAACTAATCAATAAAAAAGACCTGATGTTAATATTGGGACAAGGTTGTGTTTCTGTCTTTCCAGGAAAGGAACAAAGTCCCATGATGGCTCCTGATCTGAAGTATCTAACTAGAGTACCCAGAGACCACTGGACAAATGAAACATCTTTAGGGAAATGATAGGTCCATCAAGAGCAGATGTCGCAAGAGAAAGAGTAAACTGGTGCCTTAAAAAATGCTGTTATGTTTGCTAAACTGTATTACAAGATAATCATCAGCTTGACAATCCAGGATCCAATTGCCTATTGTCAGAGGAGGTAAGATAGAATAAATACACTTGTCATAGAGACAGTATGATATAGTTCTGCCATGCTAAGGATTATTTATAAAGGTTTATGGGTAATGGGACACAATGTTTAAACTTTATAACTTCTCAAGTTTGGCTATCTACAACTCTTCATAAAACTACCCAGAATTTTTATGATAAATACCATGCTTCACACATTCAGATTTGAGGAACAAGAGATTAATGCCACTAGCACATTAAATCTACCCAAATGTAAAATGTATATACCACCAATGAATCCAGCTAGGACTTGTTAATATCTCCCCAAGGAGAAGTCATTTACTGAAGCCCTGATGACTCCCTCAGAAGAAGAATTTGTCACTCAAAATTAACTTGGCAATGATATAGTCCAAATAAAATTGTGGATATTGTTTTTACTGCTTATCATCTTTTTGATGGCATGGAATGGGCATGTCAGGCCGTCTACTACAGTTTGGTAATTCAGTTCAAACCAACTTGTAAAACTGGCAAGTACCTTTCACCCACTCAAGGCACGGAGCAGAAGAAAAACATTACCACAAACAAAATTAATTTGGCCTTAAATTAGATCAAAGCCAAACCTTTATGGCATATGTACCACTACCTTACTTGTTAATAAATGGACCTGTGCTGTGGCAACTTACTGTAGCATCAGTTGTGCACGCTGCACTCTTCATATCGGAGTCAATGCTGGAATGACCCTAAACTCTACTTTTTAAAGTCTGTATGTTCTCAGAGCAAGACCAGCTCTCTGGATACTGGTGAGACTGAGGCAGCCCTGACAGGACTCACCTGGATGATGCAGAAACAGATGCTTGCTGAAAGAATATTAAAAAGACAGATAGTGGGACTGATAATTGCTGTGGTTATGGGAATTATTGCATCGACTGCTACTGCTGCTACAGCTGCAATGACTCCTCATGAGGAAATTCAAACTGCTGAGTTTATTAAAGACTGGCACAACCATTCCACAGAACTTTGGACTCAACAGAATAAAATAGATAAAGAAATAGTTAATGAAACAATGGACCTGAGACAGCCTGTGATATACATAGGAGATCAGTTAGATATTCTAAAGGAACACATAAGGGTGAAATACGATTGGAATGTTACTTATTATATATTACACCTTTAAGGTTTAATGACAACAGATATAATTTGGGAAAAGGTTAAAATGCATTGTTGAATCACCTTAATTCTCAGCTGATTTATGATTTACAACAGGAGATTAAAGATCCTTTCTCCAAAAAATTGCCAGATACAACAGGGATGAACATTGTGGAGAGCTTGGCTGATATTTTTGCTTCATTCAATCCTGTACATCATTTTGATAGATTTCTTATCCTAGTGATCTCCATAATTGTTCTTGTTGTGTTAGTTTTACTGGCTTTGAAAAGTGTTCTGGTGTCACTACGTAAAACTGTAGAACAGCACAATAAATAAAGCTGTTTTTGCAGTAAGACTTCACGATCTTACCAATCATGATAGGTTAAACCTCCTTTCAGCATAACAAAAAGGGGAAAATATGGCAGCAAAGTGAAACTTCTTATCAGAAATTGTAAAGCTTCATGCACTAATTGTGCAGTGAGATGATTAAGGATGATTAAAATAAATTAGACTTTAGAAATATAGTAGCTGATTTTGTATATGACATACTTCAGAAATTTGTTGGATAGCTTGACAGTGAATCACACTTTGGCTTTGAGGAAATCTTTGTAAATATCATTTGACTTGTATTTTATTCTGCATGTGATACAGCAGGGGTTGGATCATTTCCTCTAGCCTGTGAGAGACACACATTTGCTATGTTGATAAAACCTGTGATTCCAGCAGTCTGTCATTATCTGCTTCCTGATATGTAACCTGCTTGTTAGCAACTCTTGGCTAAAGCAACTGATGCTTGAAACAGCCTGCCGCCTAAACTCTTACACATTAAATGCATTTTTTGTTTATGACATTGTTAACGAAAGGACTCTATGGCTTTCACAGCTTTCAGCAATGAGAGAAGGAGGAACACTTACCACCTCAGGCTTTGTTCCTGTTGAGTCTTTGGTGTCAGGTCTCAGCTGGACAGACTGGGGGCTGTAAGGTTGTGTTCATTATGCAAATAAGGTCTTTGTGCCAACGGGGTGGTGTCTTTCATTCAATAAATTACTGCATGAGTCAGGTTCAGGGCTCAGTCCTCCAAGGCTGATACCCTCTGCCATAGCTGTTCAGGCTTGTATATTGGAGAAGTTCTTTTGTTCTTTATTGAACCCCATGCATGAGAAAGTACATCTACACAGTGCCCCTCCTTGACTCCAAATAAAACAAACAAACAAGCAAAAAAACAAAAACAAAAAAGAAAACCCAGACAGATGAAAATGAGATGCTTTGCACCACCAATGATTCTGGTGCTACTGAAAGATGCATTACAATATCAATTCCTGGTAAAGGGCACATAGATGTCATCCACTTTACCCCGTACTCTTCAGGAGAACCTCTTACTCTGCGATGGAACAAGACCACCTTAAACCTATGTAAAGGGGAGTCATTTTCAGGAATTCTTTCATATTTAGTTCATATTTCCACTAAGAATTCTCTCTTTAATTCTTTCCTAGCTGATGTCTGTGTAGAAAAACAAAATGGTCAGTGACAATCTATGTCACAATAAATATGATAAATGCCTCCAGCCAAGAATGGCTAAGCAACTGCAAGGCCCACTCCCAATCTAGTACTTCAGCGAACAGAGTTCATGAGCCTGGCCTGATGTGCGAAGTTCACTGTAACTTAGAACACTGTCCCGCAGGCTCCGTGCTGAGTCCCCGTGGGATACTTACAGAGTTCCCTAATAAACAACCCCACCACTAGGAGGAATCTGGTGGGCACACAGGCCTTCTGGAACTATATTCACTTCCCAGGCTGGGTTCAGTAAGTTTCCGTTTGACTTGACTAACTGGACAATAGCCCTCTAACAACCTTTGGGATGGACAGATCTTGAAGTCCCTGGAAGCTCCAACCTCTGCCCACCTGGGAGTGGTCTGGACTACTCTCACCCTTCAATAGGATATTTCTAGATTCTAGATCCATCACATTTATCTCAACTGTACTCAAGTCACAGTTCTATAGCAGACCCAGTTCCTCTGGTGTCTATCCCAAACCTGGCCTAAAGAAATGACAGACTGAGAGTCCCCTTGTCTACAAACCCCCCCCCTTTGAACAATAAAAGATCTACTTAGGGGAATTGGCACAGCCTTGCAGATTGCAGGATAATTATAATGGGTCACTTCAGATAATAGACACTAATTAGAAAAGACTTCACTCCCTAAAGTAGGATGCAGAGTTTGAGGAATTTTTCTGAGAAGAAGGAAAAGGATGGAGTAGATAAACAAAAGAGAATTTAGGGTTAAAAGGATGGATAGAGGCCACAGAACAGATTTTCCAGATGTATGCCTCCACTATGGCACAAGCTCAACAGAATCTGCTGGACATTCTATGTCAAATGGGAACTAACTGAACTGCGGGCCAGTGGCCCACACTTCTAAATGCTGAGGCTAAATCTAACCATATCTTCACTACTTATAGTACCCCACTCCTCTGGAAAATAACCTCCGAGAACTGCAATGCAACAATCCTGTGTCTTAACCACCCATGTTCCTTGATTAAATGAGGTAATTAAGTGTCACAGGATTAGGAGACATTATTGAAAGTACCTGTGTTGTACTCATTGACAGGCAACACTATTTTCCTTTCATATTTTCAAGCGGAAAATGGCATCTGGCTTTCTTCCCAACAGTCATGGAACCCAGACTTCACCCAAACTTGGCCTCTAGTGTCCTCTGTGATCAGAAATTATGTGTGATACATGAGAAATGCTGCATAGTTAGGAGGGACTAACTAATGGTACAGTTAATCTCATCAATTTCTCATGTGAGGTTTCCAAACACTCCTTCAATCCTACAGGGGTCTGGCACACTGCTCAGCCAGCCTTATAGCCACAGTTCACCTTACTAAACACACCTTATGTTGATCATGATGTCGAGCAATTTTTCTCATTAACCTTGTCTCTTAATGGTCCTTATGAGGTTGTAGTAGAGGAAACTCAATGATCAACTTCTGAACTTAAACTGGCTGATAAAAAACTTAAACTGGCTCCTTAAACTCTTGAATCAGACAAATGGCCTTCTCCACAGTGTAAATCTTATAGAAGACAGTGGTGTCAGAGAACTCATCAATCTCGTAGATACTTATGACAAAGTCTACCCAGCATTCTTTGGATGATTTTCTTGCCTGTTTGTTCTCTTCCTCTCATAAAGACAAAATTGCACCAGCTATTTTTCTAACTATGTTTTCAATAGGAATTACAGGACTGCTCATAGTATTGCTGTTATATGTTACAGATGCTGTCTCACTTGTACGCAAGCTCCAAAGAAACACACAATCACCAAGCAGCTGCTTTATGCTCTGGATCATCGTCACCTGTTAAGTTTCATTGAGGGCCCTTAGATAGTCCATCCTCTGAGACACTGTGACTGCTGCCCCCTCCCGCCCCTGTCCTCCCGCCTACCGCTCCCCGAATCATCTCATCAACTCTTTGTCTGCTCCTGGCATCTAAGAGGGGTAGTTGCCTCCAAACTCCTAACAGTTAGGGTGACCTTTGATAGTAGGGAATGAGAGACCAGGAGTTAAACAGATTCCCTGGTAGGCAGATAGATAGGGAGAGGGGCCATGGCTAGGTAATAAAGGTGCTGAATATCCAGATGGCCAGTTTCTTCCTCAACCCCCTTACTTGAGAAAAAATCCTGGCAGCTTTTGTCTTCCACCAGCAGGTCCCCTGCTGATGGACTGGCTCAACAGCCTGGAGCAGGACATGCCATATCACAGATTGGGTCAATCAACCATTTTAGCTATCTTCAAACTGACCAACCATAGAATAGGAGAGAAAAAAACCTTTCAGAGACTTTAAAACTCTCAGGCCTCCAGAGGAAACTAGATATTTTTGGCTTCCTGGGTCCCTACTCTGCTTCACAGGGGGTCTTTTTCTCTGTGTATCTGCTGTATGCGTATGTTTCCTAAAGGGGATGTCTTTATCAAAACCCTCCCCTTAAGGCTTGGGGGTCTATGCCGAAGAGGAAGTTGTTTTAAGGGTTGGTAAACTACGTGTTTATATGTTTATATGTACTATGATGTGGCTTAAATTATCTGCAATAGTAAAGGGCAGCTGTTCCTCTTCCAGTTTGAGCGTGGCTCCCTATTTTATCAATCCCATTCCTTTTATGTTGACAGCACTGCCATTCTTTCATTGTAGTGAATGTATAGGACACTCTCAATGTTCTTTTCCATTATTGCTACTTAAGGGAATGAGCAAGGATTAATGTACTGGTATCCAGTGAAACTAACTGTTGATAACTATTAGTCTACTGAAAAATAGTAAGATATTGTTGTAAAGGTAAAGCCCCTCCCCCTTGTGGTTACATGACTCTTGCACTTCTGGGAACAGCTTGGAGGGAGGTGTATTAGAGGAGTGAGAGTTGGAACCACAATTGGAGTAGAGCCCCAGTGGAGTGAGCACCAGTTTGGGATGGTATGGGGAGGAACTGAACTCTAGAAGCTGATGATAGGAAAGCAGGCAAAAATCACTGAGACAACTGGAGTTTATAATGTTGTTGGGGATAAAGAAGTTTAGAGTTAGTTCAGTTCCCCAGGCTTAGACAGATTAAGACGGTTTCATTTCTTTCTGTTCCTTCTTAACCCTTTGAGCTGAGATTTAAAAACATTACAAGTAAGAAATCTTTCAGCTGGGAACAGAGGGTTGGAGTCAAGTGAAAAAGTGACAGTTACAAAGGCTTGAAAGCTTAGATACAGTGCTCAGACCCAAACAACAGAAAGCAGCCACACCTATAAGGACAAGATCAAAGCAGTCAAACTTTAGTCAGGCTTCTAAGAGCATCAAAACTGTGTAAGCCCAAGTCAGGGGCAAGGTGACTCAGAACAGTTTCTGGAACTTGAATAAGAAAGTTAGTTTCTGGGACGAACAAGATGTGGACCACTGACTGATGGCCTTGGGCTGGGAATTTCCCCCTACCTGCGTTGACTGAAACCCTGAGCTTGCATTTTCTAGGAGCCGGCAACCTTGCTGTATGCCAGCACCAATCAGTTTGAGGGTTGGTACCCACATGATTGGCTACAATGGAATGTGCCTGGTGCTGTGTTGCTGGGCTCTGCCTTTGAAAAGCATATATAAACCATGCTTGGAGTGTGCTGATTGTCACTCCCACCTGCCTCACTTGAAGGATCTGTGGGAGCAGACCCCCATGCATTGGAAATAAACCTCTTGCTTTTGCATCAATCTCGAGTCCTGGTGATTTCTTGAGGGTCTCCTTCCGTCTGCCCCTAACACACCCACACCCCTTTTAAAAAGAAAAACCCATTGAATATTATGCCAATAAGAAATAATGCTTTGTTTCTGTGATTTAGAGGCAGGTGGGTCAATGAAAAGGCAGCTGCTGTGTTTCATTATGTAATCCCATAGGGATGTGGTTCCAGAAAAGTCTATCTCCAGTTTCTGAGAACTCGTCTGAGGACAGACAGAATAGGATAGACCTGATCACAGACTACAGGGTAATCTGCTTATCTAGGAAATGCCTTGCGAAGTCACTTTACATCTTACCTTCCACTAAACCAGAAACTGAGCTGGTAGCTCAGGATTACTTGATTCATAACACAAGAGAAGGGACCTTTTTATGGACAGCCATTTTATTTGAGAGGCCACCACCAGGTGACAAATCTAGGTGACTAAATTGCTCATGTAACTGCTGGATCCTGATGTCTCGTCTGTAACGTTCTAGAAGAAACTGAAGCAAATTAATGTACAAGTTCCAGATTCTAGAGATACTAATAGTTGTGCCCAGTAAGTTAACAGGGGCAAAAAAGGAGCTGCAAGCAGGGGTTGGGGAGCCCAGAGCTAATCATCTGCGGATAACAATGGGGCTACTGCAGGCGATGTGGACTGCCAATGTCCCAGACTTGCATATGTTGTGCAAAGTCACTCCCTTAAATGTTCAGACTGCATGGTACTGACAGTTGATGGATAGACTTAAGACCATCTATGATACATTTCGAAAAATAAACACTAATTCTAATAAAGTTAGTGTAGTGTTAGTGATACTGGACACTAACAAGAGTTTTTGGTTATCAGGTATTCCTGCTCCCATCTCTCCATCTAGAGTTTAGCTAATTCAAGGCCCAGTGACTCAAGTGACCCTATATTTCCTGAAAACACCACATCCCTAGACGTTTCAGACTTAAAACTGTTAAAGAAACAATGAAGAGGTGCAGGGAGAGAAGCAGCACCTATTGCTTTCCAACATTGATTCTTCTCATTAATCTTTCATTTGGGAGTTACTTAAGAATTCTTTTTAAGTGTTTATATGTGATACTAAGTTACTTGGAACTTTAGGAGAAGATACTCTCTTTGTAGGCTGGGATTTGGTGGTGGTGGGGATTAGGGTATTTATATTTTATTAAACTTGAAAACGGAACGTAAAAAGTGAATATAGTTTCTGAAAGATTCTTGGCCCGAGAGGCAGATGTGAGTCTGCAATTTAAAATCCGTGTAAAACCAATATTTTCTCTAAAAACTTCATTGCTTGTCTGGCTTGATTCATCTGATGGTTCAGAGGACAATGAAGCCTCTCACTTCTCCACCCCTTCCCCCTTTCTCAGAGTTCTTCCTTTCAAAAGAAACAAAATATAAGTGGCATTTTCACCTTTAAGTATAACTTGAAGAGTTACAAATGTAACACCTTTCTGAGCTCTGAACTAAAATGGTTATATGTAGGAATGATCGTTTCTTTTATCTTGTTGGAATACAAGAATGAATGGAAAACTGCCCAGGTAATACAAAATACACCTAATACAAGAATGAATGGAAAACTGCCCAGGTAATACAAAATAGAAAAATATTTGCAAGTGCGTAGTCATTGTCTGTACAGCCTTGCTCACTCCAGCGTTTGCCTATGTATAATGCTAATTTATTAGAGTTAATAAAATATATTTCCAAGGTCACACACAGTATCACGAACAAAGCAATTGAAAAGTATCAGAAGCATTTCTAAACGTAAATTATTTGAATGTTTGATTTTAAGGTACAAAAGTCTTCATCTAATATAGAAACTGTGAATAAAACATGTTTATAGCCTGTGTAATTGAAGAGAGCAGTGCACTGATGGGGTGTGCTTGAAACATGAGCTCACAGTTGCTTCTCTGCCTTCAGCTAGGATCAAGTGTGAAATGTGCGAATATTGTTTTGTTGTTGTTGTTGTTATTGAGAATCAACCTGAAGAATTAGGCAAAATAGTTTTTCTAACTGTTAACTAGAGTCTCAGATTGTTGTAGTTTTGATCTGAAATATCACCAAAAGCTATGTGCTAAATGGTTGGGTTATCAACCTGTGCTTAGTTAAAACAGGTAGGTCATTGTGGGTGTGCCCATGAAGTGAGCACCTTTGTTCCTACAAGTCCCCACAGGATGATGCTTCGCCTTGAAAGCAATTCAAAGCAAGTGGATCAAATGGTTATAGCCTGGGATCTTTAAAGCAATGAGCCCAAAGAATCCTCCCATCTTTATGCTTTTTTCTTTGATATTTTATCACGGCAACAAAAAGCTGATGTATCGGGTTATTGTTTTAGTTGAGTGTACTTGGTCTGAAAATGTCAATACTGTGTGTGGATATCATGCATCCATATGTGAAAGACAGGCTGGAGTCTTAAAACCAGTTTCTCAGAGTGCCTTTATTTGCATCTTGTTGTATAGTAATTTCCTCTTAGATAAAATATTCCATCTTGTAGGGAAGCTCATAAAGCTAAAGGATGTTTAAAGAGAGGTGGAAGCATTTCATTTAGCAACTCAGCAACTTTCAGATGGCCCTGAAACTGACCAGATCCCCTGAGTACAGCTCATCAAGCTTATGTAAGCAATGAGGACTTGCAGAGATTCTCTCAGACCAGCCAACAAGCTTAGAACAGTTAGAGACAGCTAAGTTGCTCTCTATCAAGTTATACCATATCTCATATCAAGTTATGCAGTTCACCCTAGGTTTCCATCTTCTGTGAGCCATCATCCATGCTCAGGTAGGCTTTTAGAGGATGTAGCTGTCTTTGGCCATCTCTGCTCCTGTAAGTTACCCTTCATTCATACTCCTGTAACCCTCATCCACACTCTTGTAAGTAGCCCCGATAAACTCACTGATTCACCAAGTTGGACTTTGGTAGTATGTGGTTTGAATAAGAATTACAGCTTGCCCCGCCCCCAGGCTCCTAGCTTTGAATGCTTGGTCAATTAGGAAGTGACACAACTTGACAAGGATTAGGTTGTGTGTTGGAGTAAGAGTGTCACTTGAGGTGGGCTTTAGTGTTGCAAATCCTCAAAGCAGGCCCAGTGTCTCTCTCTTTTTGCTGCCTCAGGATCCAGATGTAGAATTCTCAGCTACTCCTCCAATTCCATGTCTGCTTGTGTGCCACCATGCTTCCTGTCGTGGTGATAATGGACTAAACCTCTGGAACTGTAAACAAGCACCAATTAATTGTTTTCTTTTATATGAATAGCCATGGACATGGTGTCTCTTTACAGCAGTAGAACATTAGCAAAGACAGAATGTATCCTTACATTGAAATGCTGTTGGTTCCTATTTGAGGTGCATATATGTTTTTTCACTTCCCAAGAATAGTGTCATGCAGTAAATCTTTATAGGAGTAATTAGTGACATTGTTAGAATACACTCGAAGCAGATCTGACCATGTCTTTGTAAAGGGAGAGTGTAGATGCTCATTCAAGTTCAAATGGCACATTGGGTACCAAATGTAGATGATGTAAGGTAAAAGATTGTTTTTCTTTGTCTAATTCAATATCCAGTCTTAATCCTGGAGCCCTGGAGCATTTCAGTCTCTATACAATCTAAAACATTTAAGCCTAGAACTGGAAGGCTTCAGCCTCAGTACAATCTAAAATGTTTGAACCTCCAAGACTGAAGGAGGTTGACTGACTGAAGCACTCTGACTAGTTCAGAGTTGCACTAAACTCTTCTCCAAGCTGCTGGTTCAAACTGACTTTCTGAGTCTGCTAAATGTTTCTGACTGAACTCTTCTGACTCTGGCAGACTCTTGCAACTTCTCTGACTGAACTGCTCTGCTGGGTATCAAGTTGACTCATTCTTCCTGTGTGATATTGACTCTTTCTGCCAAACTGTCTCTGTGTCTCTGCCTCAGACTCATCAGACTCCTTCAGACTGCCTTTCTCCTTCTCTGTGTCTTATCCTCTGTGCCTTATCCTCATCCTGCTCAGACTGCGTCATTGTCTCTGTTTCTTGTCCTCTGTGTGCCTCTGTCTCTGAGCTGAGAGCCTGCTTTTCTGTAATGAGAGTTGAGTGTGTCCCCACTCTGACTCACTCTGCCAACTCTTCCTGATTCATCATTTTACTTGCCCTTCATTCTGACTCATCTCAGACTTTGTGTCTGATTGCCTTCCCCTTGCCCCAGGACAAGCGAGACCAAGATGTAAAAAGCAAAGACACTTTTATTCTGCAGAGAAAAACCAGCATGCTGTGGTCAGACACCACGAAAGATAACTGACCCCGAGCAGAGAATTACAGCTTCTTTTATTGACAGAAAAAGGGGTTTCCACAGGTGAGGTAATCTGGTCGTTAATTGGTGGGCAGAGTGCAGTTCACAAGTGCCCATGAAGCTATATTTTTGAGCAATACCTGGCAAGTTAGTCATTTAGAATTAGGCATCTGGTTTTATGGCCTTCAGGGCTACCTGACCCAACAAGATGTCTTTATGGCCTTCAGGGCTACCTGGTCCAGCAAGATAGCTTTATGGCCTTCTGAGCTATCTGGCTGGATGAAGCTGATTACCCTTAGTATGGCCTTTAGGGCTACCTGGCTGGATGGGATAATTTGCCTTTAGAGTAGGGAGTTTTTACTAGCCTGAAAGGTCAGGCCCACGTCAAGGCCTGGAGCATGTACACAAAAGAGGGTCTCTGAGCACATACACAAAATAAGGGCTCTAAATAGGGGCTCTGGTTTCTATAAGACATTACCTCTCATCTGACACTGACTCCTTCTGAACTCTATTTCCTCCTCTGCTTCATGTCTCCCAAGTGCTACTATTAGAAGCATACACCACCACTGCCTTATAAATACTGAGGTTAAAAGTATGTACCAACATTTTTAACATTCTTTCTACATTCTGTCTGGATCACACTGGTCTCTGAATGCAATTCCTTCATATAGACCCCCTGGATGTAATCCCTTCATTCATTCATATATATATATGAATTCCCATCTATTGCACAGGCCTATTCCTCTATAGTAGAAATTTTGATTAAAAGATACCCATTTGTAGAGGGGAGGTAACACCAAGAAACAATAAAGAGATGTCACTTAAAAGTCAGAGAGAGAGAGAGATAGAGAGAGATAGAGGTGGAGCAGGTTCTTTCCCCAGAGACATCAGAAGAAATCTACCTGTAGAGGAATAGCCGTGTGTGAAATCTAGCTTCTATATTCCAGGAGTCTGCATTCAGAGGTGTGTGAGGTCTGGATGAAATATATACACATCTTTAATCCCAGTATTCAGAAGGCAGTGTGATCCATTCCTTTAATCCCTAAGAAAAACACCATAGAAGCAGATACAGAAACAGAACTCAGAAGGAGTCAGTGTCATATAGGAAGTGACATCCGAGATGAGTCAGAGCGAATGGCAGACAAAGTGACCAATCAGAGGAAGAGTTCGCAGAGTGAGTCCGAGTAAGGGCACGCCCCACTCTCACAATATGTAAGGCAGGCTCTCAACTCACAACAGAGTCAGTTAAAGAGTTACTGAGAAGAAAGAGTTGTAGTCAGTCAGTTACAGAGTCAGTTACAGTGTCAATTACAGAAGAGTCCCACAGTCTACACAGGTAGAACGAGGGCAGTGAGAGCTCAGAGAGACATAGAAGCAGTCTGAAGAGTCTGAGTCCAGAGAGAGCTACTTGAAGTGGTTCAGTCAGCAGTAGGTCTCAGAGGCTGAGGCTGAAGCCTTCTACGTCCAGACAAGCAGTTAAATGTTCTAGATTGTATGAATTCTGAAGTCATCAAGTTCTAGCCCTAAGTATAGATTGTACAGAGGTTGAAAATCTCTAGGGCTGTGGGCTAAGAACCAGTGATTTAATTAAACAAAGAATAAAAGCTTTTATCCCAAACCTATGATTACATCTGGTGTGAATCTAGATCTCTACCTACCTGCTGTCATCTTGGGACATCAGGCCTCTAGAACTGTTGCTGGAGCTGGTTTGGGAAATTGTTACAGCAGCTGTTGAAAACTAATGTAGGGAGTTAGTGTACTTCCTAAACTTGTGTACAGTATGCTGTATTTCTAAGTGGAAAAGAACACCTTTCTCCTTTTTCCCTTCTTCTCCCTTCCCTTGAACATGCAACATGCTAGGAACACTGAATGTTTTTAGAGTAAGGATAGTGTATCCATTACTATTTGCTGTCACAAAAGACCTGACAAAAGCAATATAATGAAGAGAAGGTTTCTTTTGGTTCATAATTTGTGGTTACAGTCACTAAGGAATGAAAAGTGGCCCAGCTGTGGTGGGGCACACCTTTAATCCCAGCACTCAGGAGGCAGAGGCAGGAAGATCTCTGTGAATTCTAGGCCAGCCTGGTTTACAGAGTGAGTTCCAGGACAGTCGGAGTTACAGCAGAAAAATCCTATCTACAAAACAAAACAAAACAAGTTTGAAAGGTGTGGCAGCACCAGGCTGTTGGTCACATTGTATCTAGTGTCAAGAAGCAGAAAGAGATGAAAGACGATACTCTACTTACTTTCTTTTGCTCATCCAGGGATCCTAGCCCATGAGTTGGGGCCACACATATCCAGGGTAGATCTTCTCTCCTTAAACATCACAGGAAACATCCTTGCAGAAATGCCCATAAATGTGTCTCTTAGGTAGTTCTAAAACTGGTCAGGTTGACAAAGAAGAAAAGCCATCGCTGTCTTAGTTACTGTTGTATTGCTGTGAAGCAACACTCTGACTAACGCAACTAATAACAGAAAACATTTGATTAGGAGCTTGCTTATAGTTTCAGAGAGTAAGTTCATGACCATGATGGTGGATAACATGACAGCAGGCATGATTCTGTGTGGTTCTGGAGCAGTAGCTGAGAGCTTACATTTGATCAACAGGCATGAGGGAGGGAGGGAGAGAGAGAGAGGAAAGAGAGAGAGAGAGAGAGAGAGAGAGAGAGAGAGACTTTTGAATCCTCAAAGCCTACCTCCAGTGATACACCCTCTCCAAGAAAGCCAGATCTCCTAGTCCTACTCCTTCCTCAAAAGTTCTACCAAGTAGGGACCAAGCCTTCAAACATATGAGCCTATGGGGGGAGTCTCATTTGAACCACAAGAATTACACACAGCAATCTTAAACAAATGAATAAAAGCAAATCAATACATATGGATTTGTAGTCTAAATATCAGATGATGTTGGATAAGAAGTCATTTTTAAGGTTCGTATTGGAACAATGTTTTCTTGTTTTTAGATTTATTTATTTTATGTGGATGAATGTTTTGCCTGCATGTGCTTTGTGCACCACATGCATGAAACTATAGTATTATTGAAGTCTCCTGTTTGAGAAGGACAGGGAAAAAAAAAAACAATTACTGAGGGGACACGGCATGGTGCAGTGTTCCCTGTCCATGGAAAGATGCCCACATTCTGCTGAGAAGAGTATTAGGTAAGGCTCCTCACTGCTGCTGGGGAAAAGGAGCTGCAGGGGTGTGGGAAGAGATGAGGTTGTAGTGGGGCAAGCTCTGCCCTGAAATGGGGTGATATAGAAAGGCATCATCAATGTGCTACAGGAGCACTTGGGAAGTGTTCTTGAGCACCTAGGGTGACACAAGATGACTCCAGCTACATGTTGAGGAGAAAAGCACTACAGATACTTAGGGAAATCCTGGGAGTGGAGAATATGGCAATACAATGAGACCAGTGGGCCTGAAAGACTCACAGAAAATATTTCCCAAAATAGCTCACCTGGAAATTATTCAGTCAACGAAGCCCTCGTTTAGCTTAAAGTTGATTTTCTTTTTTTTTTAAGTTTACATACCTGGTGGCAGGAGAGTGTTCACACAATATTTTTTTTTTCCATCCGAGGCACATATCATATAGATTCATAAAAATGAACCTCAACATTTATAATTTTTCTCTCTGATTCCTTCTGATCAAGGTAGAAAATTTGAGTTATTCGCCTCCAAAAGGGTTTGAATTACAAGCAATTAGAAAATTTAGTTATCACCCACAAAGGCTTGAACAAGCTAGAATACTTGACAGCTGTGCATCAAACATGATTTGAATTCAATATTCAGAAAGATCAAAGAAGGTCTCCAGTTTATAAAACTTATTTGAAGCTTGAACCAAGCCAGGGCTTAGCACGTTGTCCTACTGTTTATCTGGGCCCTGGTGGGGAAGGATCTGTTACATTTCAGAAGCCTTACCTTATCATCTGTGTGGAGGTCAATGTACTGGATTTAAAAGACAGGAGCCCACCTCTGCTCTGGTATGAGTTGGGAGGGTAGGGCAGGGAGGGTGAGAGTCTGGTAACCCTCAAAAGGAGAAACTTGAAAATCCAATAATTACTCCATATATGTACGTATGTGTATATACATACATACATACATACATACACACACATATATGTGAATGATATGTCATTTTATGGGAGAGAAAGTCCCTTCCCCTTATAAAAACCTTGATCTTGAGCCATCAGTGTCCATATGGAACTGGTAAAGATACCTTTAAAATGGATACCATGGTGTATGTGTCCATGACAGTGGCCATGTTGTCAGGATAGGCAAGCCTGAGCTCTGAATAAGCTGTTAGTCCTGGAGGACTGCTGCAACAAGCCTAAAGACTTAGTATAGGCAGAGTCTGAGTGGAGATACTTCAGTGGGGTGGAGAGAATCCTAGCCTTTCCACAGAGGAGAGCATGTCAGGATGAGTCTCCTTGCCTATTCTCATTGGTGAAAAGTTACAAGAAAACCAATTGCTGGTGCCCACAGGATTTCTGAGCAGTGAGGAAGTGCTCATCACTAGGAAGCTATTGCATCCTTAATAAGATCATCTGTGATGGCCCCTTCACTTCTACCCCTCTTTTTCTCTGCCTCTCAGAATATTCTATCCCAGAATTATCGAGATGGTATTTGATACAGTGAAGAGATGACCACTTGTACAAAGTAAATATATGGTTTTAATGGTACAGAATCAAAGATCAGCCCTATTAGGGTCCGAGGAACATTGAGGATGATCAAGACAGAATCAAGACCTAAGTGGGAGAAAGTTTCTCTGTAGACTCTAAGGTGATGGCCATGTGCATATGCCAAAAATTAAGACCCCAATGTCCACTCTAGTACAAAGGAGGAAACAGATATGCTTCTGAACTATGTGTCTGATGAGTTAAGTGACAATTTGAATATACACTCACCCTTCCCACCAGAAAGCAGTAATATCAAGATTTCAGCATCACACACACACACACACACAGAAAATAGAGGTATATATTTGAAAGACCCAATATAACTTTTTTTTTGTCAGTCTGTTATAGCTGGGAAATGGGCATGATGAGCACCATTGAGTGTTTTCATATTCATAGTACAGTATGAATCTTCATGAAACTCCAGGAGGTAGATCGTATTTCCTCCATTTTTTTTTTCCTGAGGGAGATCTTGAAGGTGTTGAAGCTCAGTAAGGTTTGACGGTTTGAACAAGGCGACGAGCGTAGACTGACGTTTGATTCTTCCCTAGTCCACAGCCCTACTTGAGTTTTGTTAACATCATCCCTTGTGTGTGTGTGTGTGTGTGTGTGTGTGTGTGTGTGTGTGTGTGCCTGTGTCTGTGTGAGAAAGGCGGGGGGGGGGGAAGAGGGAGGGAGACTTGGCTTCACCTTGGCAGCGTTAGAGAACCTGACCTTACCTCTATGTTGAAATTTTAATGAGCCTTGAAGAAGAAAGCTTCCTGTGGAATTATTTTATTGAATTATCTTTATCAAGGGAGCCACTTTCAGAATGTATTATTCTTCTGAATGTATTCATATACGAGATGTGAAATGAATTTAATAAGGGACTAAATGGATTTGTAGGCTTTTACCAAAAAAAAAAAAAAATAAGGTTGAATTACACACACTTTTGCCGAGTGCAATTTACAAACTTTAATACTTCATTCTTTTCTTGGAAATATTTTTTGTGTCTTGAAAAATATTTGTGAAGTAACTATTTCATTACCTTAAAGGACAGAGGATTAACATCATTTCTACATCTCCCTCTTCAAACATCTCCCATTACCCTTCCTGTCAAGTTCACGACTTCTTCTGTAATTATGGAGTTCATTTGGTGTTGCCTGTGTGTATATGAATATAAGGCTGATTACTTGGGATTAGATAATCTGAGAAGATTATCCCCGGAGAAGACTGATTTGTTCTCTCTCAGTAGCCATTAATTGCCTGTAATTCTTTATTATCCAGGTATAAGACCGTGCGACATTTCCTCCATTCATGCTGGCATGTCAACTCATGTTGTCATTGTGCAAGTCTTGTTTACGTGACCATAGTTTTCAGATTTCATGTGTACTGCTTCCCTATCATATATAAAAGACACAATCTCTGGGAAGATATCATGGTCCCCTGGCTATTACAATCTTTCTACCCACAACTTTTGTTTTGATATTCTTTTGTGATATTTTCTGAGCCTTAGAAGCAGGGGTTGTGTGTAAATGTATCATTTGGGGTTGAGCATCTCATGGTCAGTTGTTCTCTGAATTTTGGTAGTTGTAGATTTCTGTAACGATCTCCATCTTCTGCAAAAAAAAAAAAAAAAAAAAAAAAAAAAACCCTTTTGATGAGTTGTGAGAGCTACATTATCTGTAAATATAAAAGTATTCAGAATGTAGTTAGGGATTATACTGGTTTAGTAAACCAGCAGTGGTAGATTCTTCTCTACAACCTCACCACCCACAGGTAGCTTGCTAGATTTATAACAGCAGGCATGAAGTGCCTCCTGTTGAGCATGCTTTATATCCAATTAGACAGCTGTTGGTTATCTGTAGAGAAGATGCCATTATTGCACTGTTGGGGATATCTTGTCAGCTGGTTATTGTTGTGGTTCAATCTTTATATATGGGTAGTACTGTTGTTTGCTTTCTTCTCTTGAATACTTGCATAGCTCCTTTGGGAAGAAAGCCTCTA
This sequence comes from Cricetomys ansorgei, assembly GCA_026225945.1. Lineage (NCBI taxonomy): Eukaryota > Metazoa > Chordata > Mammalia > Rodentia > Nesomyidae > Cricetomys > Cricetomys ansorgei. The sequence goes on from JAMJFZ010000056.1 coordinate 26,917,552, forward strand.
GCTCGATTATTCAAAATACTATGTCCAAGTGTGAGGTGTCTTCAGCAACAGGCTCTTACCTTCAAGGTCTGAGAGGCAACCAATGGCAACAGCAGTAGCCTATATTAATTCGGCAATATATTTGACTTCTCTGACCAACAACTCAACTGCTTCAGACTTTTGTTAAGTGTTCTATGGCTTTTGGAGTGAATATTAGCACTTCAAGTAGCGTGACTTCATTCAAGCATTCCTAATTAGGTGGCCTCAGTCTAGACAAAGAACTACAAACAACTTGGGAATGCTGACAGTGGAAAAAAATGTCTTATCCAGAAAAAAGACCTCAATTTGTTATCCCATACTAAAAAATCATCCCCTGAGATTATATATATATCTGATAAGTAGAGACCATGAATTTAAGACAGAGAGCAAGGAGGATTGCATAGGAATGGATAGAGGGAGGAAAAGGGGTATGATATAATTACATTATAATTTCAAAAAAATATTATAAAAAAGGCCAAACCGCAGCAAGGCAAGCATTAAATTCTGTAGCTCTATGTCAACAGTCTGTGACATGTAGTATGATAGTGAGTTCCAATGACTTTGGTCAGCCTTACTTCTATGACTTTGTTGTTTGAAGTCCATATAGCTTCTCTCTCGGGCAGAACTCAATTCAGTCCCTGTAGGTTTCTTGGGAAAGCAGAAAACATTCCTGGTGTCTCCAACATCCTGAGGTCTCCAGTGTAACTTGGGATTAACATCACAAGTTCAGACATGGTCTTTCAGGAGCTGCTTATAGGGACTTCAGCTTCATCACACATTGTCTAGCCACTTGGGCTTCCTTTGAAATATAGGTAGAAGCCCCATGACCTTGTAGCTCTTCTATTCTGCATGCCTGCAGAAATAGCATCATGTGGATGACACTAACATCTTCTGTTAGCTCGATTAGTAAAATAGGCATACTTGGTCATTAGTAATTAGACAGTAGACTGGATTGTCCTTTGAGTACCCAAGGAACTGTGCAGGGTGAATCAGGTCCTTATGAAACAACTTAGCAGCTCCACATAACTATAGAATCCCACAAAATCTCTCTTCTCAAGAGAAATCCTTTCAAATGAGTATAACATTTTATGTTTTTGAGGCTGTGGTGGGTTGGGTCTGCCAAATTCTTAAGATGCCTTTCAGGCATCATTACTGTTGTTCCAATGCACAGTATATGAATCCTTTTTACTCTTCAACATTACACCTGTCTTAGCTCCAACATTGCAAGGTCTTTTCTGGATAATATTTTTTCAGTTCTACCTCTCAGCTTTTGCCTCTCAATTCTCACTGTAAATCTGACTAAGAGAAGTATCAATGACCATGTCACAACCTGAATATCGGACTGTCATAAAAATTTTTCTACCAGATTAAATAGTTAATCACCTTTAACTCTAGTATCCTTAAGACTCATAACAGAAAAAAAATGTTGCAAGCTTGTTACCATAAATAGACTCTAGCCCTTCTCCCAATAGAGTCCTTGTTCTTCTATAAAACCTCATGAACACGTACTTTTCTTTCCATATGCCTATCAGCGTTAAGTCCTTCAAGCTCTCCCCAGAATCTCCCATTAAATGCTCTTCTGTGGCTCTTAATTCCAAACACTTGAGATTCCTCCTGCAAACCAGGCCCAGAGGAACATCTTGTTAAGGGTAATTACAGCAATGATCCTACTCCTGGGATCAGTTGTCTTTGTTAGTCAGATATTTACCACTGAACTAGGAATCAATTGAGGGATCATTTATTTTGTCTTCAACTTCAGATACATCACTTGAAGAATGGAAGAACAAAGCAGGTCACATCATGGTGGTGAGAAAGGAGAAAGTAGGGGTAAGTTGTAAAAGGATTAAACTCCAAGCACCTGCTCCCAGAAACCTAGTTCTTCAGGTTCTAGAATTGCCACAAATAGCACCACCATCTGGAGACGAAGTATTCAACAGCCTGTGGGGGTATTTTATATTCAAGCTATGACATAAGTAATAAAACATAAGTAATAAAAAATATGGAATTAAAGTGGGGCATATTTCTTCCATTTTAATCGCTTGAATGTTTTTAAAATTGTATTTCTTAAAAGTAACATTTGAAAATGTGGAGATTAGGTGTTTTCGAAAGACACTAAACAGTATCAGCTTACAATTCATAAAGCTACATTAACTCCAAATGAAGTAGAAAAAATTTCAAACCTCTTTCAGTTACTGAAGAATATAGTTGAAATCTAAAATCAAAAATCAAAGATAATATCTTCACAGTAAAGAACAATCACATGCTTCTTTCAAGGGATCAGAAGTTAAACTACAGTAGACTTTGCAAAAGAAATAATAAAAAGCAAGGACAATTTAATGGCCTTTTGAAAAACAAAATACTTCTTCTGTCAACCTAGAATTTTTGTATGTAAGCAGAGAGAATAGGAGTGAAATAGTCTAAGGTAAGTAAAAGTCAGAATTTACTGCCAGCAAGTTTCATTTATGTGTTGAATATTTGATATATATATATATATATAAAGCATATATATATATATATGCTAAGTACTATTTGTGAATTCTTTTTCTAAGTTCTCATAGGAAATGAATCAAATGGTATGCATTATCATACACATCTAAACAAAGTATGGCTAAAGGAGATTACAAAATGAAGTTCCCACTGCCTGACTTCCATGTCCCTACTTTTAATGATGTCATTATCATTGTGTCTAGAATATGAATCACAGTGCTGGTGAAAATATATTTCTTGGATTTTTGAGTGACCTGAATCTCCCAGAACTCTTGCAGTCTGCAGTCTTAAAGATTTTGTTGCAACTCAGCCAGAAGTTAGAGAACAAACATCTCTACCATAGATATCCCACTATATCTGATCTTCGTTCATTCTGCTACCATACATTAAAGCCCAACTATGTGCCAATGGCTTTGTTGGGATACATATTTATAACTGTAAGTTTCCAGGCCGCAAGATTATGTTCCTTATCCTTAAGAAGTACATGGTATAGTATTCATTGTATTAGTTGCATTTTTGTTGCTATGATAAAATACCCTGACAAAAGTAAGTTAAGAAGGGTGTATTTGACTAACATTCCCACGGCTCAGTCTATCGGGATGGGGGAGTCATGGTGGCAGGAGCTTTGCATTTGAGACCGGAAAGCAGAGGAAGATGAATGCTAGTGTTTGGCTCACTTCTTCCTTTTTATTTAGTCCAGGACCTTAGAGTTCAGGTTGATCTTCCTACCTAAATGAACCTACTCTACATAATCCCTCACAGGCATGCTCAGAGGCTACTTATCTGATTCTCCTCTCACAGGCAGGGCTAGAGGCGTGTCTCCAGGTGCTTACAGATCCTGCCTAGTTGACCGTCAGTATTGACTGTCATATGTATTATACCAGTAGCTATGTCAATAAGTTGCATAATTGGGTGTCTTTCAAATTTAACACATCATCTTAGGAGTTTCGTGTGCATCATCTCTTTGGATCATTTCAAAACACAACAAAAAAAGTATGGCTGTCATTCTTATTTTATAAATAAAATTCAGATGGAGAGACACTATGTTATCTTCAGTTTTCTTTTTTTCTCCAAATTACAAACTACTAGGAGGAAAAAAATAAAAAGGAGTTTACAATCTATAGCTACTTAACACAGCTACAACCTTGTGCCCAGGGGAGCACAGGGAGGTGAAACATGCAAGCACAGAAGATAGTTTAGTACTGTGGGATACCCATTTGGTTTTGGGTCATAAACACCCCCTATTCCTGAAATAACGCACTTGGCAGCCTAGTTCCTTTACCTACACGTACTATGCACACACATTTTTCTGCAAAAATTAAAAAAAAAAAGCACCTAGCAACCTCAAACCCCCCTGCTACCATCTGCATCAGGCTGCACTTACTTCCTTCTCTGAGCAATGACGTACGTTTTCCCACCCCTGGCTTCAACAGTTGCCACACAAGTGTGTTCCCAACATACCTGGGTATGGGGAATAAAAGGACTAGTCTATCGGTGCATAAAGCAAAACTGTCCTCTAGTAACCTGTTGGGGAGAATCCCCTATTTACTGTCTTGTGCCTATACATATGTAAGCATATGATTAAACAGATGCATTATCAGGAGGGTCATGCACAGTAGAAAAATGATTGTATAACCTAATCTATCAATCAAATGGAGGGACACCCAAAATATGCCCTGTAGTAACCAGCTCTTCCTTCTCTTCCACCTCATGTGAACCACTGCCAGTCCATGTTCATCTCTTCACTATTGCCTACCCTCAAATAAAATTACCTTGCTTTTTTTTTTTTTTTTTTTGCAAATATGAGTGAAACCCTATTTTCTGTTCTTTGGATAAGGGACCAGGAGCCTGGAAATACTTGGCCCACACCCTAACCATCAGAAACAGAGGACCCCTCTCTTAAGGAAGAGGGAATGATTAGCACTCAGGACCAAACTGATTCTTATGAGTTACTGAGGAACAAAAGAGAACAGGAAAAACTTTAAATTGACTGCATAGGAAAGTGGGAAAATACAGTAAATTTAGCCACCAAATCACCTACTGGCTAATATTTTCCAATGCTACCTTCTGTATCTGCAGAAACAGAGGACAGGACATGCATTGCTTAGTTTTACTGGGTGTAAGGACAACCACACTAAAATGCCACATGTGAGCACTTCAGAGCAAGCCAACTTCTCACTCTGGTGCTCACAGTTAGAACTGTGGTTATCATAAAGACAAGATTCAGGCTCTGGCTGTTCTGTTTCTCAGGGTCCTCAGATATTAGGGTGGGGGGTGAAGAATACAAAGGAAATATTTGAGTTTTTTTAACTGATCCTCTTCCATATACAGTAAGATTGAGGCAGATAGTCCCAAAGCTAGGCTCCTGCTTTTATAAAATAATCTCATCCTGCTAAGTTGAAAACAGACATAAGTAGGATGGGAAAATGCAGACTAGGGCATGAAAAGGGTGAACAGTGTGACTTTTCACGGTCTGGTAGCTGGTTTCAGCTTTCAGCAATACATTTGATTTTGAAATGCCACATGATTGCTAGTCTGAAATGATTAAAACGGTGTGGGTCACCTTGGGGGAACAAGACAAATCACGTTGGCACTGCTAAGCACATAGTTTATTTATTTTCTTCAGGGAATGTATTTTATAAAAATTCAAAATGAATTTTTGCTAAAAGCAAAAGGTCAACAGAGTATTCAATTTTTTCTTGATAACACTTGTCATTCAATAATAGTTTTTGATTGAACTTTGCTGTGATTTTATTTTTGAATTGGTAGAGTTTTTTTTGTTTGTTTGTTTTTTTGTTCCTTAAGAGCAGAGAGAGAGAGACAGGGAGAGAATAGATTATACAAAAATAACATCTTAATAGGCTTTCTGGAAGAAAAAAAAAACTTTTTCTTCTCTCATCCATCTTTTAACACCTTAGGGAAAGTTTCTGGAGGTCTGTGAGGAGTTATGAAAAGTGTGAGCTCCTCTGTGGGTAGCCGAGACGGGTTCCTCCTGCTGATCTTCTGAAAGCCTCAACATGTCCCTTGACAGACTTTAAGTAAGTATAAGAATTTTCACTGAAGAAGGAAAAAACCCACATTTCTAGCATGCTCATCCCTTAATTACCACCAGTACCTCACAATGGGCTTGCAGTTGAGGTTGCTTCCTTAACCAGTGTTTATGGCTTAGGTTGTCAACTCTGCTGCTGGTGTTTCTTCCCGCACTGAGCCTTCCTTGGACTTGTCTAAGAAGCAGCTAACTCAGAAATAGCTTGTTAGATGAGCAGATCTTTGAGACAGCATGGAAAACATGTGATGCCATACAGTGTGAAGTCAACAGGATTAGGTGTTTTAAGATCTGCCATCCTGTCTTGGTGAAGTTTACCTATTGGCTAAATGTTTCCAGTGCCTTCTAAATTCTGCAGAATGAGAGGATAGGATTCGCACTGCTCATTTTTACAGGGTAAGATGACAGCCAAATGAAAGTACTACGTGTGAGCTGAAGGTGGTGGCATACACACCTGTAATCCCAAGACTCAAGAGGCTGAAGCAGGGGAGTCATAAGTGCAAGAGCAACCTAGACTTCATAGTGGGATCCTGCCTCAAACAAACAAACAGCAAATAATGAATTCTCGATGTGATATAGCTTTGAGAAATATAGAGATTCAGAGAATGCCTAAAATATAGCAGGAAGGCATTCTCAAGAATTAAAGGGCCTGTGCCAGATGGTGGAAAAAACTTTCTGAATAGCTCATCAGCCTTGTGAGGGTGGAGGAATGAAGAGGACACTGAGTTCATTGCTAAGCACCACAGTGATTTGCCTGTAGCCGTGCCACAAAGGGACATAACTACAAACTACAACTTGGGAGAAAACTGCCTTGGGAAAGGATGGAAAAATGAAGTTTAATGCCTCTTAGTCCTTCTGTAAGGAGACAAATCTGGACCTCATGGAAGAACTGGAAATCGTATCACAAGTGAGGTAGCTCTGCATAGGGTTTGCTATGGTTTGGATGTGGTGTGGGTGTGTCTGTCACACAAAGGGTCATGTGCTAGAAGCTTGGGCCACAGGTTGACAGAACTATCATGGGACCTTTAAAAGGTAGAGCTACAGGAAGGTAACAAGCCCAGGGCCACTAGCAAGAAGCTAATGCTGGCTGTAAGGAGTGAGTTAGCATCAGTGAGGATAAGTTCATGAATTGAAACCATCCTGCTAGGACACTGGTGCTGCCATGCGGTGCAGACCTTAAAGCAGCTAGAATGATCATGAGTCAAATAAATCTCTTTACTTTATAAAGAAAGTGTCCAGTGGCAGGCCTTTCTTTTAGCAACAGAAACAGATTAATGAATTATCCCCACGGGAAAGGTCTGTATGCTGTCTTTTTAAATTCTTCTTACCAAGTGAGGAGGCAGACATGCAAAAATCTAGCAATTCATGGATGTGACGATGTAGAACACAGACCCGGAAGTTTTAATCATGTGAATGATAGGGAGGGAAGAGGGTTCCACATACTTCGTCCAACTGGACCATGAAGAATCAGTGTGAACTCTGAAAGACGGCAATGATGGAAAAGGGTTTTTATTGATGGTTAGAGAGAAGGGATGGTTAAATAAGTACAGAGATGATGATCTGAAAGGTGCAGGAAGATGTTAGCTCACAAGGGCCTTGCATATTTGACTAATTTACCAACTAATATTTCAAGAGTCTCCAACTATAACTCTGGGCTCTCAGTATATACTCTTCAGATCTAACTTTCTCCATCACTGTGTCTGAACCAAGCAGCAGTTCTCTAAGGGAGAGAATAATAAGTCAATTGCTTTGAATCCCTGTTGGCTACTCTATCATGAATCAAAAACGCAGCTCAGGTTGAAGATACCTCTCAGTAATTCCAAACAGCCCCCTAGAGAAGCTTTAGGGGGTGCATTAAGTGTCTGAAAGGGTTATAGCCACAGATCTGATAGTGAACTGTTGGAACTGCTGCCACTCTGCCACACAGGAGGAAACAGACGTGGCTGGGCTGTGGAGCGTGCTGGCTTCAGCACATGTCCTGGGAAGATAAACACCACTGGGGAGATTTAGCGTGTTTCCTTAATGTTGGACTTTTGGGGTGCCTACAGAATTTCCTTCTCACCTGTCAAGGTATGCGGCGTCCACCTCGCCGATAAGGAGACGCCACACACGAGATTCTTCTGACAACAATTTATTAACAGCTCTTTTAGCAGGCAGGTGGAGAAGGACCCCGAGCCCGAAAATCCCTTGGCTTATATAGAGCTCCGGAGGACGTGTGATTCTCTCATTGGCTCATAGACTGCACCTAATTAGCATCTGCTTTGCGCGTACGCAAAGCAGATTCACGCATGCGCATTGTCAGTGCCTGTTTCCGTAGAGAATCAGGAAGCAGGAAACCAGCGCCATTTTGTAATGGCGTTTGCGGCTCCCAACATCTCCCCCTGTCTTTTATAAAAATGCACAAACTGCAACCATGAAGTTACCGATCAAGCTTGCTGATCCAACAGCTTTAAGCGATCAAGGAAATTACATGGAAGGAGACCCTGTGCACCTTAATTCCCGTGCAATGGGAACATGAGCCCTGGGAGATGCACAGGACCATCTCAGAGAAACCTGGTGCAATGGGAACCTGAGCCCTCAGAATAGTCTCATGAGATAGTGTCTCAACGTTTTAGCATATTTAACCAAGCTTGAGGAGATGTTCCCTGTTCTACAGCAGGCAAGGCCTGAGTAATCATCTTTGATGTTGTCTTTTTAATTTACAGAGCAACCAGAGAGTTACCAACACTCCCACCAGAGTCATACAGCCGAAAAGCCCGACTCCCACCCATTCCTTGAAGTAGGAAAAAGCAGAAGAAAACCAAGTAGAAAACCCCCGGATGAGGGAAAGGTCAAGTCGAGTGGAGTTGATCTGTATAATAGCTGTCCGCAATCTCCTCATAGTTGTATCGAATTTTGCAGACCAATTGGATAATAGCTGTTAAGACAATGCTTTAAAATTTTCATATTGAATGGATGTAACGCATCCTCAGCTTGTGTTTGTTGATTCAGGAACATCCATGTCAGGATCCACAGCTTTAGGTGTTGCATCCTCCTCCCCTTGTCTGATAATTCTGGTCAATCGTGTAGGCACCCAAATGGGATTTTCTTGATCCTGTGGAAAAACACAGACAGCTCCCCTGGATCTTACTAAAATTGGATCCGGGCCCTTCCATTGGTTAGAAATAACATCCTTCCATCTAACCACTTCTTTCTTTGGACCGTAACCGACATGTCTGTCAGCTGCAGATTTTCCATCAGGGTCCAGATTTAAAAAATTTAAAGTAAATAAGGCTAGGGAAATAGATGTCTTGGGCCCTGTAGTGGGCCCTATTCCCCCTTTCTGTTTTTGTAAATAAGTTTTTAAAGTGCCATTGGCACGTTCTACAATGCCTTGGGCCTGAGGGTTGTATGGGAGTCCAGTCACATGAGAAACACCCATCTTTTGGCAAAATTGTTGAAAAGGCTTTGAGAGATAAGCAGGACCATTATCCGTTTTGATTTGAACAGGTTTACCCCAGGCTGCCCAAGCCTCCAGGCAGTGGGTGATGACATGTATCACCTTTTCCCCAGTTAAGGGAGTAGCATGGATTATTCCTGAGCAGGTGTCAACAGACACATGAATATATTTAAGCTTACCAAAGGCTGAAAAATGCGTGACATCCATTTGCCAAACGTGCAGAGGCTGCAATCCCCGAGGGTTTACTCCATAAGATGGAGCCGTTCTAAACTCTGCACATTTAGTACATGCCAGAACAATGTCTCTCGCCATGGAGCGAGGAATTTTAAATTTTAATCGTAAAGTTCTAGCAGATACATGGAACATGTCATGAAACTCCTTAGCTTGCCTTGTTGGGTCTAATGACAGAAATATAGCCCTTGTGGCTGAATCAGCTATAGAATTAGCTAGAGTCATGGGTCCAGGCAGCAAAGTATGAGCACGCATATGTTGAATATAGAATGGATAAGATCTTTGTCTAATAGCTGCCTGAATATTCTCAAAAATTGTAGCAACAGGACTTTTTGAGTTAATAAAATCAACTACTTCCAAGATTTGTACAGCTCTAACCACATAATGTGAATCTGATATAATGTTAATAGGTTCCGAGAACTTTTGTAACACTGTAGCTACTATAGCACATTCCACTAGCTGGGGTGAAGTAAAATTAAATTGAACCTGTGTAGGTACATTATTAACCACATAACTACCAATTCCAGTTTTAGATCCATCGGTATAAATGTCTACTGCACCCATAATAGGTTCCTTTTTTGTAATAGTAGGGAAAACAAAGGCGTTTGTAAGAGTGAATTGTAACAATGGATGTTTTGGATAATGATTACCAATTGGTCCCGAAAAGGAACAGCGAAGAACTGCCCAATTATCTAGGGTGGAACATAAAACTTGGACTTGATGACTTGTATATGGACAAATAATGTCATGGGGCATTGAGCCAAAATGAGAAAGAGATAATTGTAGTCCTTTTAAAGCCAGGTCAGCAACCAAAGTTGGATAATGGCCTAAAATTACTCCTGGCGAACTATGAGGATGGATCCAAAGAAGCAGTCCGTCTTGCCAAAGCACACCTGTGGGTTGCTTTGGCGAAGGAATTAAGCAAAGGTGGAAAGGTTTTTGCATATCTATTCTTGTTAAAAATGTCTGTTGTAATTGAACTTCTACTTTTTGTAAAGTCTCATTTGCTTCAGGGGTAAGTTTTCTGGTGGAGGTTATAGCAGAATCACCCTCTAAAATCTTAAATAGGGGTTGTAATTCAGTGGTAGTTAGCTTTAAGTATGGTCTTATCCAATTTATATCTCCTAATAATTTTTGAAAATCATTTAAAGTTTTAAGTTTATCTCTTCTAATAGTTATTTTTTGTGGCTTAACAGTAACAGGGGACAATATTGGCCCCAAGAAATGTCCTACCTCTCCTTCTTGAACCTTCTCCGGGGCAATATAAAGACCCCTTTTTTGTAATGTAGAGTTGAGTAAAGAAAATGCACCTTGTAATTTCTCTTTATCATTGGCACATAAAAGGATGTCATCCATATAATGACAGATCCTAACCTCTTTGTATTTGTCCCTAACAGGCTGTATTGCTGTAGCAACATAGATTTGACACATGGTAGGGCTATTAGCCATACCTTGAGGCAGAACCTTCCAGTGGTATCGTTTATCAGGTTCCTCATGATTAACACTAGGAATTGTAAAGGCAAATCTAACTCTATCCTTTGGGTGTAACGGAATAGAGAAGAAACAATCCTTAATGTCCACAATAATTATGTCCCAATATTTTGGAAGGGCTGATAGTAAGGGTAGCCCCTTTTGTATTGATCCCATAAGTTGCATTTGATTATTTATGGCCCTTAGATCATGGAGAAGCCTCCATTTTCCTGATTTTTTTCGAATTACAAAAATTGGAGTATTCCAAGGAGATCTAGATATTTCTAGATGACCCAGATCTAACTGTTCTTTTACCAGGGCATTTGCTACTTTTAACTTTTCAGAGGAAAGAGGCCATTGGGGAACCCATACGGGTTCCTCTGATAACCATGGTATGGGTATAATATCCTCAACAGCCCCTAGGAAAAACCCAGTCCCTTTTTATCATTTTTTATTACTGCTTGTACCGGACTAGTTCTCCCTTGTAACATTTTTCTCATGCCTTTGTCAGGTATACAGCCCATATTTTTCATTATTTGTTGACTCTGATTAGAGTAATCATTGGTTAATTTAAAATCCATTTGTTTTAAAACATCTCTTCCCCACAAATTTGTTGGTAATGGTAACACATAGGGAACGACTGTGCCTTTTCTTCCTTCTGAATCTTCCCAAACTAACGGTTGTGCACTTATATTAGGAGTGGACTCATATCCTAACCCTTGTAAGGACTGTGAGGACCGGTTTACCGGCCACTCTTTAGGCCACCAAGTAGTTGATATTATAGTTGTATCTGCACCAGTATCTAAAAGGCCTTTGAAGGGCTTTCCCTGTACTCTCAGCTCTAAAACAGGTCTTTTGTCTAATTCTAAAGATATGAATACATTGTGACCTCCCGATGATCCAAACCCTTGGCTACCTCGAATTTTATCTTTGCTTGGATACATGGAGTGAAGGCTGGGTAATACTAAGAGCTGTGCTATCCTATCCCCTGGGGAGATAGAACTTATCCCTTTAGGGGAGGAGCACATAATTTTTACTTGTCCTTCAAAATCTTGATCAATAACTCCCGGATGGATAATAAGCCCTTTTAAGGTAGTTGAAGATCTTCCTAGCACTAACCCTACAGTATTTTTTGGCAATGGTCCTAAGAAATCAGATGGAACAGGCTGACATCCCATGGTGGGAGTCAGTACTGCTCTGGTGGTGGCACGCAGGTCCAATCCTGCTGAGCCTGTTGTGGCTCTTCTGATAACTTCTTCTTTTGGGATCCCTGTTGGCTTGTAAGTGCCCCATACATTTGAGGGCCCTGGGGACGAGGGCCCCGCCTCCCGTTTTTTGTCTGTTGTTGATCAGGAAGAGGCCTGCCATTGTTATCTTTTACTGACCTACATTCATTAGCCCAATGTCTACCTTTATTACATCTCGGACACATTCCAGGTTGTTTTTGTCCTGTCTTTTGACCTTCGCCAGCTGATCTACATTGGCGCTGTATATGTCCTATTTTACCACACTTAAAACACTTCATTGTTGAGGTTTTTTGTGCTAACAAAAATGCTTGAGCTAATCCCATATTTGATAAAGGTCCTCCAATTTCTCTACATGCTTTCATCCAGGCGTTAAGGCCTTTTCCTTTCCATGGGGTTATAGCATTCCTGCACTCCTTAGTACATTGTTCAAAGACTAGCTGTTCAATGAGTGGCATGGCTGTCTCTGGATCTCCAAAAATCTTTCCTGCTGCTTCCATCATTCTAGCTACAAAGTCAGAGAATGGCTCATTTGTTCCTTGAATTACCTTAGTGAGATTTTCTGTCACTTGTCCTTTATTGGGTAAGCTCTTCCAAGCTTTTACAGCTGCAGTATTTATCTGAGCATAAACCTCTGCTGGATACATCGTTTGATTGGCTGTCCACTGTCCTTGTCCTGTAAGCATCTCAAAATTCCAGGGGGCATGACCTTGAACTGCATTCTGTCTAGCCTGACCAGCACAGATATCTTGATAAATAGACTTCCAATCTAAATACTGTCCCATAGTGAGACATGCCTTAACTGTATTGTACCAATCATCAGGAGTCATAGGACTTGTAGTCAGCCTCTCTACCAAGGCTTGAGTAAAAGAGGCATTGATGCCATAGGTTTGAACTGATTCTACAAGTGCCTTTAGTTGTTTTAAATCTAACTGTGAATGATGTCTGGTCTGATTATTGTCCTCCCATACGGGAAATGCAGCGCGAATCCGCTTCCTTTCTATTACTGGGATCAGCGAATTCGACACTGTCTTCATAGTATTTCCTGGGGGATCTGGATCACTTAAAATGACCCCTTTTTCCCTTTTTCTCCTTTTAAGTTTTACTATCTCCTCAAGCGGCGGTGCCGACGGGGCATAGCCCGGGGCGTAGGGCGGATCAGGCATATATCTCTCTGCCTCATATTTAGCCGCTTCCTCATCTAATTCAGCTTCCTCTTCTGGATCTAATTCTGTTTCGCTTTCCTCTGAGCTACTGGAGGTTGATTCTTCCGCTCCAGACTCCTCCTCGGATAAGCTCTCTGACGAAGGAGTTTCTATTTTTAAGTTTTTAAATTCTGTTAAAACTGGATACAGTTTTTTTATTTCCTTTTCTTCCCCTTTTTTATCTTTTTGTTTTTCTTTACTCTTTTGTTTTTCTTTTTCCTCCCTTTCTTTATTCTTTTGTTTTTCTTTTTCACCGGTATTTTTCTCTTTTGATTTTCTTCTTTGTGTACAGCTAGCTTCCCCATTTCCTGTTTCTGATAGACTGTCCTGATGGTCGCTAAGTATTCTCTGTCCTTCCCTGACCTTTTCCTGACATCTGTCATCATCTAAACAAGCTAAAATCATTTTATAAATTGACATGGTACCTGGTCTTAATTTACCCTCATCCTTCTCTCTGTTTAAATCGTTTCCTAATTTTGTCCACGAGGGCTTTGTCAAAGCTCCGGTAGATACAAACCAAGGAGCTACTCTATCTACTTCTTTTATGAAGCTAAAGAGTATCCTCTCTGGAATTTTCAGGCCACATTCTCGCAGCAACGCCTGCGCTGCTGATAGAATCGGCTTAATCTGTTGGTTGCCCATGTCTCTTTTACCTACAAGAGCGGGCCACCCAATGCCTTTAACTGTAGGTGACCATGGGTCCCTTTTAAACGGAGGGCAGGTACACTCTTTACCCTGTACATGACAGTTCAAACAAAAACAACAAAATATCACAAAAATTGTCCACAGAGATATAGCGATGGCCAAAGCCAAATAGGAAGCAATCATACCTTACAGGAAATCGTCCGGACTCACACGCCGTCAGTTCGAATCTTTTCCGCTGAGCAAGCGGGGTCCCTCGCAGTCGCCCCAAAGATCCCGGTCCGTTCGGCAGCGGTTCCCGGGTTTCGGCACCACTTGCGGCGTCCACCTCTCCGATAAGGAGACGCCACACACGAGATTCTTCTGACAACAATTTATTAACAGCTCTTTTAGCAGACAGGTGGAGAAGGACCCCGAGCCCGAAAATCCCTTGGCTTATATAGAGCTCCGGAGGACGTGTGATTCTCTCATTGGCTCATAGACTGCACCTAATTAGCATCTGCTTTGCGCGTACGCAAAGCAGATTCACGCATGCGCATTGTCAGTGCCTGTTTCCGTAGAGAATCAGGAAGCAGGAAACCAGCGCCATTTTGTAATGGCGTTTGCGGCTCCCAACAAAGGTAAGGCAGCAGTTCTTGACTTTGCCCCGTGAAGAGTGGCACCATGACGATGCCAGCACTCCCCAGCTGCTGTCAATACAATGCACAAGGCACCTCCGTATATGTAAGTACCTTTTCCCTTATTTGGCAAAATTCTTTAATTCTATATGCTACTAGCCAGGCCTTTGCTAGCAGTGTTTCAGACATGGGAGCTTTTGCATAGGGCATTTTTAATTTTTAATTCTTTTTTTGTTTTTCGAGACAGGATTTCTCTGTTGTAACTCTGGCTGTCCTGGAACTCACGCTGTAGACCAGGTTGGTCTTGAACTCACAGAGATCTGCCTACCTCTGCCTCCTGAGTGCTAGGATTAAAGGTGTGTGGCACCACCGCCCAGCTTTGCATAAGATCTTACTAGTCATTTGAGTAGAATTTACTGCTCAAGCAGCCTTAATCTGGGATATAAAATACTTTGGAATGGTTGGATTTTTAGATTCAATGTCTAACCTGTATAGATGGTTATTATTTTAAATTCCTAAAGAGTTTATTCCAACTTATAGTATTTATAATTTATAAATTATACATTATGAAGAAATATACATTTATAATAAGTAACTTGCTATGGTATATCATACACGAAACAAGATAATATTTTGACTACATAGATATAATATGAGCAATAACATCAGTTGGACTTTTAGGATATATTTGATAAGTCTCTTATGTTTATTGTGGAAATACCGCCAGACACAATCACACACTTCACATTTGCTGTGAAATCACTGCTTTCCCAGAAGAGTAAATTTTCTCAGCACATAACCAAATTTTCATAAAAAAAATTAGTAAATGATCATTAGAGACACTATATATCTGAGGCTTTATTTCCCTATGTAATGGTAGTAGACATGACGTTGCTGTGCCACACACCAAGAAGTATAGATTTGATGAGGCTGTAGTAAGATGTTATTTAACCAACACTAATCTAAGATTTGCCATCACAGTCAGTTAACTGTAGAGGACTATCTTTGATAGCATAGGCAAGCCCACTTCAGTAAGTTGGAAGGCCTTAACAAGAGCAATAGCTGGTTTCCCTTTGCTATATATTCCTGTGTTGCCAGAAGTAAAGACATTACTTTAATCATGGGATGGGAGGGTGCTGCTTGTGGAAGTTCCTATGACTTGTTTTAGGGAAAAGCCAGAGAGTTCTCTTTGAATATACCTCTTACTAAATCCTTCAGCTAAAATATGATGTGCAGAACCAGCTTGCGCATAGTGTGGCATCCTGGCATTTGAGAAGACAGGAAGTTCACTCTTACCTTCTCCTTTTCCTATGAAGCAATTCATAAAACCTGGAAACAATTTTTTTTTGCCTTCTTCTGAGGCTGTTTATAAGATTCTCATTTGAAAAGTCTTCTCTCTATTTCTAGAAACCTCCTTCTCTCTGAGGACAAGGGGACACAGAAGATGATGTCAACACACAGGCCTTGCTAAGTTCCCTCTAGTTGATTACCACTAGACAATATCCCCTCAATCTAGTCACAAGTGTATATGACTATTCACCTTTTCCTCGGTAAGTAAAGGTGCTTTGCATACAAGTCTGGTGACCTGAGATCAGTTTTCAGAACTTATGTAAATGTGGAAATATAGAACTGACTTCACGGTGTTGTCTCAAGACCTCTACATATGGGCCATGGAACCACTCTTCCCATAATAATAGGTAAATTTGGAATGCATTCATTTCTGAAGACTCCCACATAATTTAAAACATGTTAACTATGACTATGCTTTTCTTTAGCTTATGTTCCTTGTGTTCCAAGTGTCTCAGCCATAAAACTAGCAACCTAACAGCAGAAAGTTTGAGACGTAGCTCAGTGGTAGAGGATTTGCTGAGCATATATGAAGAAGCTCTGTGCTCAACCCCCTGAATAAGAAAAAAAATAGTGATGGGTATGAAAAGAAGTTTTTTCTCCTTTGCACTAAAGAGTGATATTTTGTTGCAGTGAGTCCTGAGGACTATCAGTTACTAGCTTCAGAGTGCCATTTGGCACAGAATTTGGCACATTTGGCACAGTGGTGCCTTTGTGCACCACTTGCCTTGAGCATTCCACATGACCAACCTTTAGATGGGGCTTATATAAGATCTAAACATGTTCCATGATTAGCTGGCTTGTAAACAGAGAATAGATTAAGCCTGCTACAGAAAGTCTTCCTTCCATTGTAAAGACCGTTTTATCGTTGTCCTCATAGCTAGCCATACCTTCCATGCTTTACAGTGTGTTCTGAAGCTCTGACACTGGAGAAGCCATTTGAAATAGCAACTCTTCCTCCTGTACACCTGTCAGCTGGTAGTGTTATCCATTTCTCTGGGGCCTCTGAGCCAATATATTTTGGTAACATAGCTTTCCTTCACTTAGTGAAATTCAACAGTTGGAGGCTCAAATGATCATTGGAACGGGGTGGGGGATTTCCTGCCTATACTTAGCTTTCCCTCTATGGACTCCCCCAATACTTTGCATCAAGCATGTTAAACGTTTCTCCTCTTACGACCTCTTACCTGAAGCTCATTTCTTTCTTACTTATTCTGCAGGCTGCTTAGAGAAGTGAGAATCTAATCATAATTATCTCAGCTGCCTTATTGTGCTCAGTGTATTCTGCTGGGTGATACTTGGGAATCAAAGCCTTTTTAGAACGTCAGGTCAAGTGAGCCACTGCAAATCTTTCCAGTTCATTTTAACATTTAGGCAAAATGATCCTTGGTTTTCAAATACATCTTCCCCATGCCTCGTTCTGTTATTTCAGAGTAAGATAAGCACAAGCAGAATTATAAAATCTCCTAGCCAGAGAGGTAACTAAGGACTGGTAGGTTGGGACACTGAAAGTCTGAACTTATCTAGCCACACCCTAACTTCTGTGCTCCATTTTCATTTTAAGTAATGATGATAGAAACTGACTTTTTCTTGTGGAGAGAGACTGTCTTAGAAATTGCATCTACATAAAATGTGTGGGAGTTTCAGTGCTCGTAGATCTCCGCCTCGTGACTAGTCTTATTTCAGTTGACTCATTCATGCCTTAATACGGATGTAAGAACTTGCTTATCTTCTGGATTTATTTTATTTCTTCTGTTAGCAGGTATTCATTGTACGATACTGGGCTACCTTTTTATACAAATATATGATGTATCTTAAGCATACAACACATCCTCCTTCACCATCTCTCTCTCTCCATTTCCTCGTCAGTCCTCTTTGCTCCCTAGACAATTTCTCCTTGTTACATATATATGTACGTGATTTTATGCATCCACATAAACTCTTAGGACCACAAACAAGAGAAAACATTTGAAAAATTCTTTTCAGACTGAGTTAATCCACTTAGTATGATTAACTTTGATCTTTATAGCTTAAAACAAATCCAAGACGTACATGTACGTTTTATTTACCCATTTCTAGGTTGATAGATGTCTAGGTTGACTCTATGAGTTAACAACTGAGACGAGAGAGCTGAAATAAACACTGATGTGTAAGTATCTCTGTAGTCTGTTGGCTTGAAGTTCTTAGGGTAAACACCCAGAAGTAGTATAGCTGGGCCATGTGATAGATCTATTTTTAGTTTCTGAGTAACCTCCACATTGATTTCCCTAGTGGGCGCTTTAGATCCTCACTAGCAGTATGAATGGGTTGTTTTTTGTTCACAGCTGCACCAACAGTTGTGATTTGTCTTCCTGCTCACTGTCATTCTGGCTGGGTAAGAAGGAATCTCGATGTAGTTTTTTTTTTAATATTTTTATTTATTTTATGCATGAGTGCTCTGTCTGCATGTACACCTGCATGCCAGAAGAGAGCATCAGACCCCATTATGGATGGTTGTGAGCCACCTTGTGGGTGTTGGGAATTGAACTCAGGACCTCTGGAAGAGCAGCCAGTGCTCTTAACTGCTGAGCCATCGCTCCAGCCCCTCAATGTAGTTTTAATGTGTATTGTTCTGAAGGCTAGTGATGTTGATTATATTTTGGGGGCCATTTGTATTTCATCTTTTAAGAACTGTCTGTTCATTCCATTAACATGTTTATTGATTGGGTTGCTTGATTTCTTGTTATTAAGTCATTTGAGTTTTAATATATTATAGATAATAACCTGTCAGATGTGGACCTAACAATAATTATGTAGGCTGCCTTGTCACTTGATTAATTATTTTCTTAGTGCATTTTTTTAATTCCATGAAATAATCCCTTTTGTAAAATGTTGGCATTATTTCCTGGCCAACGAGAGCCCTATTAAGAAAATTTCTTTGCTTGTGTTTTGAAAATTTTCCCCACCCTACCTACTTTTTCTACTTACAGTTTCAGTGTTCCAGGTTCATTTGAAGTTTACTTCTGTACTAAGTGACAGACAGGGGTCTAGTTTTATTATTTCATATATAGGTATCCAGTTTCCTAGATACCACTGTTAACAACACTAGGTTTTCTCCAATGGGTACTTTTAGCCCCTTCATTAAAGGTGGGTGGCTGTAGCTGCGTTGGTGTGTCTCTGGAGCCCTGTTCTACTCCACGGATTTATGTTTCATTTTTGGTGCCTGTTCTGTGCTGCTTTTGTCACTATGACGCTGTAATATGAGTGGACATTGGGCATGTCTTATAACAAAGAGAAGAGAGGGCAGGTTTGGTAGAAAAGGAAACTGAGACCAATTATTCTTCAGAATGAGCTTTATTAGGAGAGAGATCAATCAGGACCATGGGGCCATGATCCCGCCTTGAGGTGGGAGAACATCAGGAGAGATTGTACATCATATCAGTGATAGGGCTTTCAAGGGAAAGGAAGGCTGTCCTCGAAAACCTGGAGAGATAGCTTAAAGTAAGAGAATAGGCGAGAGTGTTCTCATGAACAACATGAGCAGAGGGTCTGAAGAAGAAACCCCTGAACAAAAACTATGTCTGCTTAAAAGTTTAGGAGAGTTGGCGGGAAATTCCACATGATGTGATTTAGTCTAATATAACCAATATAATAAGGAGCAGCATACTGGGTAGGGTCATTAATTGATCTTGTAGCTTCAAGGAGGAAGTGCTACAAGGCCACAATACAGCACAGCTTTGTAACTCTCTGTCAAAGAGAGAAAAGGTGGGGATAGGCACCCAGAGGGGCTGTGACCCAGTGATGTGTTGATAGCACCAGCGTTGGTTTTTGTTTTTGTGAAAATATGTACAAACCGTATTTGATAAGGTTATGGTATCCAGAATAAACTCCAAGAATGCAAAACAACAACAAATGATTTAATTTTAAAATGGGATGAAGGTTTGGATAGACATTTTCCTGAAGGAACATGTACTCATATCTGGTAAGGACACAAAAACACACTCACCATCTTCAGTCACTGAGGAAACAGTGTTTTTCTTTTTGCTCAGCCTTGCATTGGGTCTCTGAGGTCTTTGTGCTTTTAGATGAATTTCAGTATTTTACCCTATTTTTGTGAAGAATAACACTGGAATTTTTATGAGGATTACACTGAATCTGTAGATTGCTTTTGATAGATGGTGATTTTTAATTCCTCTAATTCATAAACATGTGTCTTCCCATCTTCTGGAATCTTCTCCAATTCCTCTTGTGTGTGTGTATTTTAAAGTTTTCTGTATAAAAGTCATTCAGTAATTGGTTAAATGCATTCCAAAGTATCTTATAAATAACTAATTATATAATTTTGAGGCCACTGTCAATGTGAATGGGATTGCTTGCCTGATTTTTTACCCCTTGGAATTTTTGTTATTAGAATGTAATAAAACTGCTGATGTTTTAATGCTAATTTTGTTTTCTAACATTTTGATAAGAGTATTAGTACCTTTTGGCTTTCTGGGTTTTTTTTTTTCTTTTTAGAAGAGAAACTTAGCCCCCATTTGAAATCTCTCACTGTGTTTGTTAGTGAGGGCTATTTGGCAGGTCTCAAGTCTACCCAATCCTTTAAATCAGGGGTTCTCACTGCCTGGTCTCCAGATCAACACATCAGAAAAAGCTTCCCACCTTCCCACCAGCTCAGAGATGCAGACCCCGGTGCTTGGATGCCCTCCAGGAATTCTGAGGACTGTTCTCATCTCAGCACCACTGTGCTAGTGACACCTCTAGAGGCCACACATGCATCTGTGCTGTGACAACACAGGACTGCAGTCATCATGTGTGGAAAATTGTTGTAAACACCTTGGCAAAACACTGCATTGGTCCCAGGGATTAATATTTGCAATTTATACGAGATCCTGGGGTTAGTTTTTGGGATGAATACTACCCTGTAATGGAATTGTATGCATTTAAGAAAATAAGATCTGCTAATGAAACTAAGAGCACAAACAAGGGAAATGTTCACTTCTTTGTGAGTCTAAATTCACACCCCTTCAATGAATAGGCTAATTATAATTGTGATCCATCAAAGCACAACATTTTCCTATTCTCCTCTCAATCAATGTTATGCAAGCATCTCTGGAAGTAACGAATCTATATATCTTTTAAAATGTCCTCAGTCCCATCATACTGGCATTTGCCTTTTTAATGGGTAAAGCTTGCAGAATTTTATAACATTGAAATTCTTTTGAGCCTGACTAGTGGAAGAAACCCTAACAACAAGGAGTAGAAGAGGATGGCAGATTAAAGAGGGAAAGCTCAACAACCGAAAACCATAATGTAGAGAAGAAGCCCAAGAATGATGTTCTTGCTGCAGGTGCCTTCCCAGCACTCAGCAACCTGGGTCTGGGTCGCTCACAGACACCTGCTTTTAAATAAATGTATCCAGTTCCCAAGTAAGAGGGAGATGCAAAGAAGAAAGAGAAATACAATGGAGGGCTGAGCATGCCTCCTGCATGTAAATGAGGAAGGTGAGAATACAATAAAGCCAAAGCAATGGAAAATAGAATACTGGTTTGTATATTCACCTTTCTTCAGATTTCCAGGCACGATGCTCCAGAAATGATACTTGAATCTTGGGACATCCTTGAGAATAGCGTCTTTCCTAGAGTCCTCTCCAGGCACAAGCCCTCACTTCTAAATAGCCCCAAAGCCTCAGCCTTTTCCTTCTGGTATGAAATTCCTGCAGAAATTCCAATTTCTCGGGTTCCATTGTTTTAATAGTCTGAAGGCCAAAGGAGGTTAAGTGTCTCTTTACAAAAGCTTCATTCTTGTTAGGACGGTTACACAAATGATATGAGTTTGAGTCCTATAACCCACATTTAAAGGGCCAGGCATGGTGATGGAGAGGTGAAGACAGGTAGATCCCCTCATTGGACACACTGGACAACGAGTCTAGCCTACAGTTCCAGGCCAGTAAGATAGTGCTTTGAGAGAGAGAGAGAGAGAGAGAGAGAGAGAGAGAGAGAGAGAGAGAGAGAGAAAGAGAGAGATATTGAGGGAATCTGAGAAATTACTGAATTTAATTTACAAGATTGGAAAATGTCCACTTAGGAAGTGTTTCACCAGATTCAGCCACCTGTGCACTCAGACGCCACTGCAGCCACGATTCGGGGGGAGGGTAGGTTCACTTGTGATCAAGCTAGCAGCAGAGCTTGGAACTATCCACGTGACACTGTTTTTGAAGGCATACATAATGCAGGAGTTATGGAGTCAGGAAGAGGTCCATCAAGATTCCAGAAGAAAGCATGTGCATATGGGCAATATGTGTCTTGGCCAGACTCCCTGAAGGGGACCCCGGGAGGGCTGTGTGTAAAGTCATAATGGTGCAGCCTAAGTTTCAGTGGGGTTCTTCTGGAAGTAAGTGGGGTGTCTGCACTAACTAGAGCCAGATCAAGAAAGAGGCCATGTGGGATGCCAATCACAGTGTTGCCCTGGGTGGTATTTAGACCAACTTGACATAAGCTTGAGTCATCTGAGAAAAGGGAATCTCAACTGAGAAAATGCCTCCAAAAGATTGAAATGTACACAAGTTTATAGGGCATTTTAAAAATTAGTAATTGTAGGAAAACCTAGTCCACTGTGGGTGGGGTCATCCCTGGGCTGGTGGTTCTGAGTTCTATAAGAAAGCAGGCTGAGCAAGCCATGAGAGACAAGCCAGTAAGCAGCACTCCTCCATGGCCTCTACATCAGCTCCTGCCTCTAGGTGCCTGCTGACTCCCCCTCATTGATGAACTGTGATATGGAAATGAAATAAGCCCTTTCCTCTCTATGTAGCTTTTGGTCGTGGTGTTTCATCACAGCAATAGTAACCCTAAGACTCATGTAGTAGAGGGAGGGATGCCTGAGCCTTTCGGAGCTCACATCATGATGCCATATGTGATGTATACAGAGCTTCAAAGCTTAATGCTTGCCCTGCTGGGCTTCCTTTGCTCTCTTTGGTTCCATCTCTCCTTCCTATGTCTCCATTCCTGCCTCTTTAAATAGGAATGCTTAGTGTGTGCCACTGTATGTTAGAAGTAGGTTATTTTCGTCTTTATTGTATGGGGATTTATAGCCAAAAGACAGCCTTTTAAGTCTTAGTAGAGACTGACCTTAGAATTTAAACAATATTGTAATTGTCAGGAGCATGGAGATTCTGGAAATCAAACTGAACATGCTTTGTATTATGAGACGGCTGTGAGCCTTTGGGGATGAGGGATAAGTTTGAATCTCAAATGTCCCCTACAGATCCTGTTCTGAATACTTGGTGCCCAGCTGCTCTTTGGAGAGGTGAAACTTTGAGTTGGGGCCCAGTTGATGGACATAGGTCAGGAGGGAGGCCGTTGAAGGTTATACCCAGCCCCTGGCTCCTGCCCTGTTCTCTGATTCTCTGCCTTGCTTTGTCATGTTGTGAACAGACTCTACCACATTCTGCATCTGTCATGGACCAAACTATTCCACCATACTTTGGCCACCATGGAGAATTGAAACCTTGTGAACCATGAGCCAAAATAAATCTTCTGTCTCATTAATTGTTTATGTCAAATATTGTCACTGCTAATTTAGACAGAGAGGAATATTTTGGTGTGCTATATTTTGGATAATTGTGGTGGTCTTTTAAAGTGATGTGGACTTCTGTTGCTCTGGTTTTTCTAGTTCCCTAAGCACTTATTTCTTTATAGTACTATGAGGGAGATAGGGCTAGCAACATTACTTCTACCTACCAAAGCAGGAACCTGAAGACCAGAGAAGATTAGGGAATGCATCAAATATCCAAGGATGTGTTGGAACTCCACTTTGTAAGTAAATAAAGGCTAAGCAAATGAGAACAAACAAAAGCAATTTACGGAGCTGCTTGCAGCAAAGAACTCAGCCAGCATTGTGTATATTTGGGCAAAATCATAGGCAGACAGAAGAGTGGGAACATTCTATTGCAGGAAAAAAAAGAAGTTGTTTCAGGGATTCTTTCATTTTTCCAGCTGGTGGCACTATTTTCTTTCAAGATTTATTTTTACTTGTGTGTGTGTGTGTGTGTGTGTGAGAGTGTGTGTGTGTACGTGCTTGCAGAGGCCACAGGAAGGCTTTGGCATTATGACTGGTTAAGAGGGCTGGGAACTGAACTCAGTTCCTCTGAAAGAGCAACAAGTGCTCTCAAGTTTGGGACATAGAGCCTAGAAGACGGAACCAGGTCACTAAAAGGTCACCTTTGAAGGTAATACCTAGTTCCTAATTTCTCATGTGCTCTGGTTCCTAATCTACCATGTTCTTGAGATTAGAGGACATGGTAGCAGGTGTCCCAGGTCCTACACTGGAAGCAGAAACAGCAACAACAAAAAAGGCTATTGTTTGGCTTCCTAGATTTTGGTAGAGAAACTTGTCTAGCTTTTAGAAGTCTGGCTTATATGTTAACAGGCTGGCTTCTGGGGCTGGTAAGGTGGGCTATAGGTTAGTGTCTGGATCTGGTCGCTACTAGCTAGGGTCAGAGTCCTATTTTCCAAATGATCTGACTGTTGTCAATGTATATATTTATTCTTTCATCATTGAGTACTTTTTTGTTTTAGTTTTAGTTTCTTTTTTAAAAGGTGGAAAGAATTGTGCTGTTCAATTTCCTGTTTTGCCGAAAGTTCCTGAACTCTCTGGAATAGCCTCTCTCATAGTACAGAGACTTGAAGAGCCCCAGCCAGTCCCATGTTCACTTTGTATTAGGAAAACGTTCAGTGGAAGAATTTCTATTGAATGCCAAGCCTGTGTCTAGAGTTTAGAATGCAAGGAATGAGCAATCCTTCACCCTATTTGCTTGATGAATGCCAACCACAACTCTACAGGACTGTGTTTCTTAATTGACTGCTCACTCCTCCTCACGTTCTAAATTTGTAATGCAAATTTGAGATCACAGGAGAACTCCTTGTTATTTGGGGGATAATCAACTGCCTCTGGAAATAACACACAAGATTGCAGCTTCCTTTCAAATCATCTTTTTTCATCTTTGGTCTGCTGAAAAGGGCTTGCAATGCAACAAAGAGCTTGGCCAATTAGAAGCCTGAAAACTGAGTTTATAAAAATTGGTCTCTTTTCCAAATATTAGGGGGAAAAAAGCCCAAAGAGATAAAAATTCATGCCAGGCTGCTTCAGGTTATGTGCTGCTGCTGCAAGAAGATAAAACAAGGGAAGTAAGCCCCCTGTGGAGGGACTGCTTGGGTTCAATGCCAGCCTGGCAGTGTTTCCCCCCAGATCTTCTTTCTGACAATATTGGCAGTTCCCAGTGTGTGCCTTAAGGAAGGCCCTACTAACCTGACACAGCACTTCAATTAGAGCAGCCATTCATCTGTGCTGAGCTGCACCAGTCAGTGCCTGGATTACTCCAGGGCATACAATTTACACTCTGTTAGAGTTTTAAGGCAGTGAATTGTCCAGTGAGAAACCATTGCAAGCAGACAGGACACAAAACTGAACATTAGAATAAAAAGAGGATTTTTCTCTAAAATCCTCTATGCCTTGCTTCTAATCCAAACTGAAGGAAGGTCACATTTCCCCTTGAAGGCTTGGTCATTTATTGAAATCAGCTGATGGTAGACATCTTAGGAAAACAGACATGCAAATTTATTACTGTGTTCATGGACAAGGGAACCACACAGAGTACAAAATTCAAAGAAGCGCTAGATCACTGAAGCCTAATACCCTGGTCACTGGCTATGTGGATTCTTTGTCTTCTATTAGGTGTCAGTCAGATATGGACCAGTTCTGATGTGAAAACAAAGTGAAAGTTTATTAGAGAAAGGACAGCATGTCACTGTATAGGGAGAACAGTTTGAAATAGACATGCCTATTTTGTTTTATGAGGAAGACCTTGAATATTCATATACTTTTCTGGAGAAAGTTTTGAATATCCATATTTTTCCAGGAAATGAAGGAAATTTTCAGTGCACCCATTCCACATCGCACACAACTCAAAATGAGCCTCGGCTTGAGGTTTAGAATGCTTCCCACCTTAGAGATTTCACTATGCTAATGTGGCAGGAGATGGGGTGGGCAGCATCAATATTAACCTGTGAAATAAGTCAGTTGACAGAAAGACAAGAGTTCACCAAACAAGGGCTACATGAACAGGGTGTTTGTGTGCGAAGACCCCTGAGATCTCCCAGAGAAGGCAGGCGTGATATAAATGACCAGATAAGAAACACCAGTGATCAGCTCCATGTGATATGGAGCTTTCAGCATCTATGCTTTTCCATTTCACACCAATGGATGCTGAATCATGTACAATGTACACCTCCACCCTAGATAAATAAGATGTAATAATTATTTTTAATAAGGATTAATGCACAAAAAGAGCAAATTAACAGTGAAAGATTGGAGTCCATTCCCAGCCTACGTTACATACAACAGAACAGGTGAGAAAAAAAAAGCCGTGGTATGCAAATGCCAGAGAAGATAAATAATATTTAAATGACTCATAAAGGGGCTGTGGGACTCCTGAATACGAGATTTTGAATAGCATTTTGCTATTTCCTAGCCTACAAGTTTACTTTTATTCTTGGGAGTACTTTTCTCTTTCTGAATAAACTGCCTCTATATGTCTTACTAATCGTGTGCCCTTGATGCAATTCTTTGTTCTGGGTCACAAAACCTGGAAATGTCAACAAGTGCCCCATGGATTTTGATTGACACCTTTAACAGTTTGAAGCACAATATGTGATCTGAAAGTTGTTGATACTAACATTAGATTATAATGGAATTAAAAAAAACAACCTGTGCTGTCAATGGTTATGAGTACCAAGTGAAGTCAAGAGTACCTGCTATAGGGTTGCCAGTGAAATTGACTAAGCTTGTGTCTTCATTTCCTTTCTTGTTTCTGTGAAAAAATATACTGGTAAGTGCAACTTACCAGAAAAGTATTGTTTTAGCTCAAAGTTCAAGCACTGGGCATTATGGTGGGAAAGTCAAAGCAGCAAGAGCTTGAAGCTACTGGTAATATCGTCTCCATAGCCAAGAAACAAATAGCAGTGAATGCGTGCATGTTCGTATTCCAGCTCACATTCTCCATTCTTATAAAGTTCAGGATTCCCTTCACAGGGAACACTACCACCCACAATGGGTGAGTCTTCCCATTTCAAGTAACACAATCAAAAGAATCCCCTCTAGACATGTCCATAGGATAACGTTATTTAAACACTCTCTTGCTGAGATGATTCTACATTGTGTTCACTTGACAATTAAAAGTAACTATCACATGCCGGGCAGTGGTAGTGCACACCTTTAATCCCAGCACTCAGGAGTTAGAGGCAGGAGAATCTCTGTGAGGTTGATGCCACCCTGGTCTACAGAGTGAGTTTCGGTATAGCCAGAGTTATAACAGAGAGACCCTGTCTGAAAAAACAAAACAAAAAACAAAACAAAAACAAACACAAACAAACAAAAAAAGTAGCCATCACAACTTGTGAACTTATTCAATAAATTATGACATTGAAGGAACCAACATAGCCTGTTCAGGACACTGCCTATTTTCTGCTTTTTTTCCTACCTTACCTGCTTTATAAGACAAAGCAAAACATCATAGGAAGGACTGTAGGTATGCTGAGATGGAGTACTAAATGAATTTTAGAAGCAGTGAATGGTCTCAAAAGCAGACAGTAGCTTGGGACAAAATTCTTCTGAGCTTTGAGGAATATGGTGATAAGCTCCAGGAAGGTGAAGAATGGGGCTCTACTAAGAACAGTTGTCCTTTTGTTTTTAATTTTATTGACATAGGATATTACAATTCAGGTTTGCCCCGAACCCAAGATTCTCCAGCCTCAATCTTTCTTAGGCTGGAATAAAGTTATGTGCAATCAACCAGGCATTGCTCAGAATTTCTTATTTTTCAGACAAGGTCTCTAGTGGGTTGAATAAGAATGGTCCTCATAGTCTGAATACTTGTTACCCAATTGGTGGAACTGTATGGGAAGGATTAGGAGGTGTGGCCTTGCTGGAGGTGGTGTGTCACTAAGAGTGGGCTTTGAAATTTCAAAGTTAATTCCCAGTTATCTCTCTCCGTCTCATGGTTGTCTTAGGATGCAAGCACTCAAATACTGCTCTAGTGCCATGCCTGCTTGCCTCCTGCCATGTTCCCCACCATTATGTCCATGGACTCACCCTCTACAGGCATGAGCCCTAATTTAATGTTGTCTTTCGTAAGTTGCTTTCGCAATGATGTTTTGTCACAGCAATAGAAGGGAGAAGACAAGGTCTCTCAGTGACATATGCAGGAAAATGGATTGAGTTATTATAAATAAATAGAGAGCTTCTGTATTTTATTTTTTAGTTATCCCTGGTTACAGAGACTTTAGGGCAAGAATTTATAACACTTGCATTTATTTTGAAATCTTCTTCTTTAGATAAAGGAATTGCAGAGAAGCCTCAACTCCTTCTCTGTGCTTGGAGGAGAAGCTGGTGAGGTTAGAGAAACTTTGATTCGAAGGCTTCCAGTTTCCTTGATTATCAGCATGGCAAAGTGTCGTAGTTTGTCACTGTGTTTTGAATCACAGCAGAGCTCTCTAGTATTATTCTTGATTATACTGTTCCTGTGAAGCTGGGTGTATTGGCTAGTTTTGTGTCAACTTGACATAAGCTACAGTATTCAGAGAGGAGGGAGCCTCCATTGAGAAAATTACCTCATAAGATTCAGCCGTAGGGCATTTTCTTAATTAGTGCTCAATGGGGAAGGGTCCAGCTGTTGTGGGTGGTTCCATCCCTGGGCTGATGGCAAAATGAGCAAACCATGAGGAACAGGCCAGTAAGTAGCACTCCTCCATGGCCTCTGCATCAACTCCTGTCTTCAGTTTCCTGCTGTTTGTGAGTTCCTGCCCTCACTGCTTTTGATAATGAGCTGATATATGGAACTGTGAATGACATAAACCCTTTCCTTGCCTTGGGTCATGGTGTTTCATCACAGCAAAAGTAACCCTAACTAAGAACACCGGGGTTCTCTTTGGGGTTCCTAGTACTGTTAATGAGCTAATTTACACATGGACTCAGGGGGAAGCCCAAGACCTTAGACTTTAAGAGAAAGATACCAGGGCAAGCAATCTGAAAATCCTGGAGGCTGCTGGAGGAGGGAGTGAAAAAGAGGAAAAGAATAAGCCACCCATGCCTTTGGATTAGGGTCCAAGAAAAAGTTCAGCAATGGAGATTGACAAGCAGCTGCATAGTAGAAGAGGCAGAGTGAGTGAAAAAGTGCAAAGTATCAAGTGTTCTGGTTAGGTTTGGTTTTATTATTGGTTTTGGTCAGGTTGACACCAGCAGAGTCATCTGGGAAGAGGGGACCTCAGATGAGCAACTGCCTCCATCCGGCTGGCCTTCTTTCTGTCCTTACACTAACAGACTTCCCTCCCACTCAGCTCCTCTGTAGGTGCAGTCCTCTGCCTGGAATGCCTGTCCACTTTTCAAAGGTGCTGACCCTGCTCATCCTTCAAGGGTCTAAGCATCCCTTCACTGGAGACATAGTGGGGATCCCCAGCATAGTGATTCTCTTTTTTCTTTTTTCAGTCTTCTGCTACTCTGTGTTTTCCCTTTGTAATGCTTATCACAGTTCATGCCGTACACTGATTCGTATATTATGTGTTTAACGTACACTTCACACTCGTTATTGTAAGGTTTCTGAGGGCAAGGACCATGTCTGTCCCTCTCCCATTTCCACAGTAAATACACAATATGTATTTGATAAATGTATTAAATAAATGAAAATCAGAATCAATATTCTGTCTGCTTCCCTCCTGAGTCTTTATCCCCCACCAACTGACATCCTAAAAGAGTTTTAGTCTCTGATAACACATGCTACTCAGGTACCCTCAAACTGGCATTTTTTTCTTCATAAAAAATGAACTGTATTTTTCTCTGCACCCTAGCAGCCTTTAATTAGCACTTTGTCCTTCTCCAAACCCTTATTCTTCTATAATGATGAAAATCCCATGCTTTGTTTTTATTCTCTACCAGGGAAGGGGGAAGGAGGAAGGAGGGCAGGGAGTTAGGCCACCAGGATTGCCTTCCCTTTGGACATTTGAAAATGAAAGCTAAGGGCCACTTCACAAAAACTGAAGGAGTGACTGCTCTGCTCAGGGTACAGTCCTGGAGGCTGTAGGTGGACAAGGCAGCAATCACACACACAGTGTGTTCCGGAGAGGCTGAACAAACTGTCTTATCACTGTGAGCACAGGTCTCAGGCAAGGGCATTAGGGCTAACCAATGTGTCAGCTGCTATTTCTCAGAGCAGCGATTATAGGGACAGCTCCAAGGGCTTCATTATATAGAACAGTGCCAGTGGCTCCATGGTAAGTTTGCATTGTAGAGTGGGTGATGTTGTATGTTTTTATTGGTGTATCATTCCAATTTGTTTGTGATAAGCACAAAGTATCCCAAGTTAATACATCTGAAAACCATCAACAGCATCAAAATACTGTATTAAAGAGAAACAAGCTCTAAGTCTATTAATATGGTCAATTCATAAATGTGCAAGTAATTTAAAATCTTCCCCTTGACTTTAGTTTTGTGTGTGTAAATGTTTGAATGTTTATTCCTTCTCCAGAATTTCAAGTTTGTTTGGGATTTAGATCATGTTTTAGTTTGGATATGAATTCCTCCCCCGCCTCCCCAAAAAAGACTTATGTGCTGAAGTCTTTGTCCCCAGATGATGGATCCAAACATTGAAAGTGGCTGGAACACGACAACTTTGACCTCATCAGTGGTTCACCATGGATGGATTCAGGATTTGTTGGTGATGGAAACTTGCAGACGCAAAGCTGAGTTGGAGGAAATAGTTCACTGACAGTACATCCTTAGGGGCTACATCTTGTCCCAGGACCCTCTCTGTTTGGCCTTGTGTTTCTTAGTTGCCTTGAAATAAGTGTTTTTGCTGTATTATAGTGACATCCTCCAAACCACAAGCCAAAATAAGCACCCTTTTGCTTTTCTGGGTGTTTCGTCACAGCCAGGTAACTATCTAAGAGAGATGTGAAAGGCTCACGTGAAATGGCCTATGCTTAATTGTATCGAGAATGGTAGGAGTGAGGGAAGGAGGAAAAGAAAGGCAATGAAGTCAGTGTTGGTCATCTTTCAAAAGTTTCTTTTCGTAGCCAGTAGAGCCATTGTTTGAGGCCTGTGGCAAAGCAGCATATCATGGTTGACACCGTGCATCAAAGGAAAGCCATTCATTTCATGGCCGGGGTTTATTAGATTTATTTTCTTATTTATATGCATGAATTTTTTGCCTGCATGTATGTATGTGCACCATTTGCTTGCCCACAGAGGCTGGAAGAGGGTCTAGGATTCCCTGGAACTGGAGTTACAGATGGTTGTAAGCTGCCATGTGGGTGCTGGAAATTAAACCAGTGTCTTCCAGAAGAGCAGCCAGTGCTCTTTTCCAACAAGCCATCTCTCCAGCCCCCTAGGTCCACCTCTTAAAAGACTTTGCCACCTTCCAACAGCACTCCAACTTAGGACCAAGTCTTTAACACAGGGGAATTTGAGTGACACTTATCCAAACCAGAGCAGGTTTCTTTGCTGTGTTTTTCTTGGGAGTATTTTCCAATTACACGGAGAATAGAAGATTTAAACAATGGTTTGCAAAATGCTTGTGTATTAACTGCATGGATGGTTAGTTCAGTCTTGTGATACAAAAAGCTTCAGGGTATGAATAAGACAATTTGGGATTCAGTCAAATCTTTCCACTACTGGGATAGATCATGGACAAGGAACATCAGGAAGGAGGCTTTTAAAGTAATGTGGGGAAGATTACGCGCACTGAACCAAGAAGCTGCTGTATAGTAACGGTTCCCCAGGAAACTGTGAGGACAAGACAGGGTAGCTTTGTTCTGTTTGTTCCTATTTCTCCTCTCCTAGCTTCCTGCCCGGGCCAGCCGGACAATCAACAGGGACCACTGGACCTGTAGGAGAGAATGAGGGACAAGAGACGCAAAGAAGGACAACCAGGCAGTATTCTGATCAGGCTGACAAATTTTATTTTTCTCAGGCGGGCTTTATAGTCGGCAGAGCAGGATGTAGGGAGGGGTTAAGTGGAGCAGGTGTTTGGGCAGAGCAGGATGTAGGGCAGGATGTTAGCTATGCTCTAAAGGTCACCAGGAAGCAAGGAGGGTTAGGTTGCTAGTTTACCCACTGGGGGGGGGGGGCTATTTCTAAACATTAGCTTGTTCTCGGAGAAGGTCATGGTGTTTTGATCTTGCTTGTTTTTCTTAACTTTGTACTAATCTAACTCTGACTTAACTATGAACCTATATAACTAAAAGCTATGGGCAGTGATGGCTGAAAGCAAGTTGCTATTTCTAGCGGGCAAATATCCAAGGGTCCGATGGCTCTCAGCAGCTTCCAACAACTTTAGAGGCTCTGAAATGCCTTGCTCTCATATTTTCAGCCTTTCTTCCAGTTATGCTAGAAGGTGTTAGCTGGTTCTGCCAGTGAGACTTACAGGGAGTCACATGAGCTCACAGACGACACACATCTGCAGTCTCAGCCCTTAGAGGGTGAGGCATGAGAGTCATGAGGTCGAATCCAGCTTGTATTCTATAGAGAGTATGGAAAGAATGAGAAGAGATAGCAGACCATCAGCGTCTCTCTTCACCATCCTCCATGAATGCGCAGGTGACCATGCATCTGGCTTTGGGCATGCACAGGTAGATCGGATATTTGCATTTTCATAGCTATCTGTGATCTTCTCAGGAATTTCATGAGACTTGCAGAAATATTGAGGGGCCTGACCCTAAACTGTTTTTTTTTTTAAATCAATTTGCAAATATCTAGGTCCAGGTTGAATTTCTTTATAGTCTAAGATACTCTTAATTTTTACTGCTGTTACCGGCAACCAACAGTCTTTTCTAATTGACACATAGTTTTTATTTATGTAGGGGAAACAAGGCATACTGGCCAAGGAAACGCCTGGCTTTTATTCAGAATCAGATAATACTGGGTTTTTATTCTGTCTCTCTCATTTGCTAGCCATGTAGGCATGGACAAGATAATATACATTACACAAATGTCCTTATCTGTTAAATGATGGAGTTAAAAAAGTAAAGGCAAAGATCATAAACTAAAAGCAGAAGATCACGTCCCGATGAGCTGAAGTTAAGAATAGTGTGGTAGTGGTAGAGTTACACCGCAGGGTCAACTAAAGGAGGGAGACACTCTCAGTGTCCCATAAGCTGGGCTTGTTGCCCCAGATATAACCTGTATAATACATTTTTTGAAGTGCAAACATGGAATTTAGGTGTGGCAGATCTGTTCTTACCAAAAGCCTACCCCAGAGCATGACATCGTCTGCGGCATGTCAAAGAAGGTTCACGTTGCTTTAATACATAATTAGCGGATGTGTCTTTTGACTGCCCTCGGCTCTGAAGCCCTGGTCTCTGTGGAACCTCTGCAGCATTCACGTTGGCTGGCTGGATGCCATGGCAACAGCTGCACTTCTAACACTTGCTTGTTTTTCTAAAAGCCAGGCACTAGCCTTCCTTCCACTTCTTTCCCTTATTAAATCAGACTACTAGACAACTGGACTACCTCTAATTACCTGACCAGATAAGCTCTGTGGTTTGAGGATACTCAGTAGAGTTTTGCTTCATCAAGCTAGAAGGTTCTTGAACTAGCAAAACACATCCGAAGGGAAAGAAGGATATTCAGACCTCCTTCTTAAAAAACTGAAGATGATTTTAGTGACTGTTGGGCCAAATTATTATCTATCTTTTTTTAGAATATATCAAGTATCTACCAAGAAATAAGCACTCTCAGTTAATGGTCAGTTCCAGGAGGACTTTAAGTTGTTTGAAGGCTCCTGGAAATGACAACGTCTACATATGACTTCTTTTCCCTAGGTAGGTTTAGCCACAGGCCACCTTAGTACTTCCCTATATTTAACTTCTAACTTTTATCAGCTTCATTTGTTTTCCCCCCATTGTGGTCTAGGCTACAAGAAAGGCCATGATGAAAAATAGCAAAAACTGAGGACTAGAGAGACGACTCAGTGGTTAAGAGCTCTGGCTTCTTTTCCAGAGGACCAGGGTTCAATTCCTAGCACCCACATGGCAGCTCACAACTGTCTGTAACTCCAGTTCCAGAGGATTCAATATTCTCAAACATGCAGGCAAAACACCAATGCACACAAAATTAAAAAAGAAAAAAAATATCAAAAACCAAAAACCTTGCCTAAAACAGAGCCTTGAACAACTTGAGCTCACTGTGTTTCTCTTACCAGACACACAGAGAGAGAGAGAGAGAGGGAGAGAGAGAGAGGGAGAGGGAGAGAAGATGGTATATGTATATGTATGTATATATATATATTTTTTTTTTTCCTGGTTTGTAAAGAATTTCAACTATGATAACACCATAGTTGGAGACAAAATGACTGTGCCCTATTTGATTGCTTCATGTCCATGTCTAACATCGTAGGTGAGAGAAGAGTGAGTAAATTGGAACCAGCCCTTCCTGAGAAGGTCTATTGCTGGAGGGTCAGGACTGTGCAGAATTGACACGTGGAAATGAGAAACCCACCGAAGAACGTCTAAAGGATAAAGAGTCAAGACAAGCTGGACCTAGACTTACGACCTCTGCTATGTAGGGAAGTTTTAAATCTTTTCTTTTTTTTTCCTCTGGAGTTCCAATGAAGAAAGGCTTAGCTTATGAAATGAACTCCTGAGAGACAGATCAACAGGAGAAAAGTGAAATGCAATTCATTACATACATAGGCATAAGAGACATAAAGTATGGGTCTTAAAGGGGGACCAGATGGCTGAGGTTTGTAGATCACTCTGAATTAAAAACAACAACAACAGAAATGGGCCAGGCTCTCCTCAGAGGGAAGAGGCAGCGAGCTGTGTGTCAGGCTGAGGGGGAACATGAGGTGAACAAACGTCATTTGATCAACATTTGATTGACATATAACATTTCTCAGTAATCCTTCCTACATTTCCCCAGATTAAAAAAAAGTTTATTTATTTAGTTTTATCTATTTATTTATTGTGTTTCCATAGAGTGGGGGAGCATGCACATGCCAATGTACTCATGGGGAGGAAATAGGAAATCAATTCTCTTCTCTCACCATGAGGGTCTCAGGGTTGGAACTTAGGTTGCCGTAACTGGCTTCAGGCACCTTTATGCACTGAGCCATCCCACTGGCCCTGAGATTGTTTTACAGAGGGACAAAGGAGTACTGAAGAGAAAACACTCTGTTTATGTTCATTGCTTACCCTTCTAATGTAGATAGATGGAAATTCTTTTACATAAGAACAGGACATTTGGAAAAGAATTCTGTCTACAGTTTCTCTGAGTAACCCTCTTAAAGTATGCCACAGAAGTGTACTTTAGGGCAGCATAAGAGGTGCCACCATTGTTTGTGGAAAGGTGACTTTGAGAAGAATGCTCAGACCTTATTTGTCTACTGGTTGGTGCTTTGGGAGAGAGCAGGAGCTGTAAGGGAAACATGAAGCATCACAGAATGTGTTGTTGTCACACAAGGCTGATGGGTGGTTGGAGCAGGGCACCAGGTATTCTTTTTGCACACTAAGCATCAAGTGACTCTTGAGGGTGTGCAGGCTGTACAGCAGCAGCAGGCAGTAGTGGGGGGGTAGTTCATCAGGGACAGCTAAAGCAGACTCAGCAGCTGGCGAAGAGAAGTGCTTATGAGCAAATGTGTGAGTGTGGTTTTCCGAGCAGAAGCCAGAAGGGCAATTTCAAGATGCAGGAATGGGGCACACCAGGAAACCTTATCTAGTTATTGTCGGCTGGTGTGACATCAGACACAGCATCTGTGTAAGTTACAACCCCTGCATAGCCTGTCTGCCATGATACAAGGAATCAGCACACATAACAGGGATGCACTCTAACCAGACTCTTAAGGTCAAGGGATGCTTCTCAGAGTAGGTAGCTGTGCAAGTTGTATTTGAAAGCAGAGAGGAAGGTGAGGGGGAAGCTATTTAGTGGAGAGAGTGTTCCTGTAAATTTTACTTCCAGAGAATTAATTCTAGCGGTGAAACCTGGTCAAACTTGGGCTAGAGAGCTGCCATGCCTTAGGAGGCTCTTAGGTAAATAAGCAAACATTATGACAGGCTGGGCTAAGCATTCCCAACACTGCAAGTGCTGTCTCAGAGAAGACCATTCTGTAAAGACCCAATGCAGATTCCCCAGGTGTTGGGAGATATTGTAATGTTTGTTCGAGGAAAATAAGAGATGCCCTTACTGTAGATGACTTTGGGTTCAAATTCTGAAGTTTCTATGTACATACTACCCTCAAGCAATATAAATATATTCATTGTCGGGCTGAGTGTCCTTTG
Organism: Cricetomys ansorgei; assembly: GCA_026225945.1. Taxonomy (NCBI): domain Eukaryota; kingdom Metazoa; phylum Chordata; class Mammalia; order Rodentia; family Nesomyidae; genus Cricetomys; species Cricetomys ansorgei. The sequence continues at coordinate 26,953,595 of JAMJFZ010000056.1, forward strand.
TAGAGACCATTATCAAAGGGAGGTAATGCTACAAATCTTCAACTTCTGTGATGGCCAGGTATAAATAAGGCATGTGAAGAGTTACTCACATGTAGATTAAGACTTTTAACTTTTTCATGCTTTTCTTGTGAAGTATGTAAGGCAACACACCGTGCTGTAGATACCAAAATGAAAGCTGTGACTATTGCTTTTATAGAAAAATCTCCTTCCCATTTCTTTCCATTTGAATATTACTGTGGAGACAACACGACTGTCCTGTGAAGCTGAGGAAACAAGGTTAAAGCAATAAGCTGTTGTCATATCATCTTATGAATTTTATGCCTACATGAATATAAATTTGATAAATCAAAGAGAGGTGCCATTCTTAAATGTGATTTTTAGCAACTCCTTTCCAAGACTTTTTCATCATAATTTAAAAGGAGATGGAAATATGATAAAATGAACATCTTGTAGAAACAAAAGAATGCATCTGAAAATATGACAGATGAAGCCTATCGACTGACTTTGGGGTATTTTTTATCCAGGTGCAACAACTTAACATTCATTACCGCAGTGGTCTCAGTTTATGAGCTAGACATGGGATCCAGTGATCCTGCTGCTCCGGCAGCTAGGAGAATTTGCAGTTCTAAGGAGGCCAGTGCTAAATTCTTATAAAAAAAAACAGTCTCCCAATTATTTCTGGTGGAGAACATGGAAGAATAAAGACTGTGCTTTGAGCTTTGGAAGCTTACTTAAGAGGCAGCTGGAGAGCCTGCTAAAACCCCGACTGCTGGGGCTCCAGTCAGAGTTTCTGACTCACTGGGCAGGAGGTGAGATATGGGGCTTTACAATTTTTTCTTACTGTACTATATTACGTGTTATATTGCATCATGTTATAATTGTGTGTTGCTGTACTTATGTGTAGTGCATACATACTTCTGTGTGTACAGGTGTGTACCCCCGTGTGTGGAAGCACGAGGAGGACACTGGGAGTGCTGCTCTGACATTTTCCACCTAATTTCCTTGAGACTGGGTCTCTCACAAACCTCAGTGATCCTGGTGTCTCCCCAGAGCAACCGGAATTATAGGCACTGCTAGCCGTGCTCAGCTTTTTACAGGGGTGCTGCGATTTGAACCCAGGGCTCATGCTTTTGTAACAGGAACTCTTACCCACTCAACTGTCTCCCAGCCCTGAGTCTGCATCTTGAACTCCACATCCGATGTTTATATTACTGTGCTCTGGCTGACGCAACAAAATACCATAAATCAGGGCTGAAAGAACAGAAATTTATTTTTTCACAGTTCTCAAGAATGAGGGGTCCAGGATCAAGATGCCAGATTATTTTTCTCCCCATTAGCAACCTTCTTACTGTTTCCTCAAACGGTGGTGAGCCAGAGTGAGTATGGAAACAAAAGTGAAAGGCAAGTTGAGAAAAGATTCGTGCTCTCTGTTCCTCTTCTCATAAAGACATTGGTCTATCTTCATGACCTCATACAGCTCTAATTACTTCCCAAAGACCTCATTTGCATATGCTATCATATGTATAATATGAGGGGGTAGGCCCTAAAATACAAATTTTTGGGAACCATAAATGTTCTGTCCACTACATTCTTCTTTGATCTATAAAATTCATGTTTTTCTCATGTGCAAAATATATTCATTCCATCCTATATTCCACTTCCCATTTGCCCATTGTAGCATCAACTTCCTATAGTCTCAATGAAGTGTCAGAGACACCAGCTGAGACTTGAGGTGTGATACATCTCAAGGCAAAATTCCTATCTAGGTGTAAACCTGTGAAACTAGTTATGTACTGAGTTCAATGGTGGAATGGGCAAGGAACAGTCATTACCTAGAAGACATAGAGGAGTAATGGGTCTAAGGCCCAAAGGAAGAGGAATTCCATTAGCTCTTACGGCTTCTAACGACCTTCCACCCACACTCTGGTCTTCTTGCTTACTCGATGGACTGGCTCTCTTTTTGGATCCACAGGGATCACTCTTGTATTCTGAAAAGGTCCTATCTCCCAAATCAAGAGGAATCAGCCTTGTCCTTTGAATACTTCTAGAAGTAGTGGCCCTGGTGTTGTCTAAATCACCCGAATGGCCATTCATTCTTCATTCTTTACTTCAGTTTTTCCTTTGGAAGATAAAGTGTGCTCACATCTAGATAGCTCTATTGTTGTCTCATGTCCCAGAAGCCTGGAATTGCACCTGTCATTTCATTCCACTTTATTTTCAGCTGTCTCAGTTGACAAGATCCCTTCTGTGTTTCTGGCTTCTTTTGAAATGTCTATGTCATATACACATGGCTGCATCAAATAGCTGTTCATCTATCTTTATAAAGTCTTGAGCACATTTTACTTTTTTTGCAATACATATCAAAATTTTATACATATCTAATCTCTTATTTCCTTTAAAAATCTTATTTATATTCTGTCACATTCTATGTTATTAAGTAGCCATGGAATCAAATCACCCCTTTGACACTGTTTAGAAATCTCCTCATTTAAATATCTAATTTTATTACTTGTAAGTTCTGCCTTCCAGAAAACACCTGAACACTATTTGCCATGTTCTTTGCCACTTTTCAACAAGGATTGATTTTCCTGTAGTTTCCGATAGCATGGTTATTTTCTTACTAAGATCTTAAATAAATGACTTTTAGTCACCAATATCTCCCATAGTAGTCTATTTCTAGCAAACTAGGCTGCTTCTAGAATGTCCCTCAGACCTCTTCTGGTTCACCTCTCAGTTACAAAGCTTCTTCTACATCATTAGGCATTTGTTGAAGTAGCACCTTATTTCTTGGTATGAAAACCTGTATTGGTCCATTTTAGCTGTAGTTGGGAAATCATTATGTTACGCTTATCCTGACACTTCTCTAATGTCAATACAGATTTTGAAAATTCCATGGAAATATGATTAAAATCTTTTTAAAATTTAGGTTAGGAAATGAGATCTTGCAATCTTATTAGGGTATTTTAACATATAGAATTGTATTTAAGGTGTGTAACTTGATGTTTTGAAACATGTGTACATTGTGAAATGATTGTCTCATTTGAGCTAATTAGCATACCCATTTACTCCACACTGTTAGTCATTTTTGGACTGTGTGTGTGTGTGTGTGTGTGTGTGTGTGTGTGTGTGTACTAAGTCATTGCCCCATTCCAACCAGGAAGCCTCTGCTCTTCAGCCTGTAGTTCCTGTAACTATTAGTAGGACTCCAAAAGAGGAGAATCTAATTGCTGAGCTTCCTGCTATACTACAGGAGGAATTTCCCACACCCACATCTAAATAAGCCATATGTTTCCACATTTTTCTTTTTTTTTTTTAGTGTTTAAGGGAGGCTGTGAGACCTGAAGCATTGGCTTCTCTGTTTACTTGGTTTCTCTGCTCTTTCCCACACCCTCAGCTTGGCCATGGAACACTCACTCACCTCTTCCTGTAGCCTGTTTCCTTTTCAAGCCAGGCATCTCAGTGGCTCCCAAGCGTGGAAGCCTGAGCATGGTACCCTGAATTTTACTTCTGAAATTTGCTATTCTATAGATAAATAGAACTAATATTAAACATTAATTTGTGGGAGTCGTTATTCAAATTTTGGTGGGCAAATTACTGAGTAATTCTGATGAAGATGCAAGTCAGTTAAAGTAAGGTGAAGGGAATCTTTAAATTGATCTTTCTTCTCCACACTTGTTCAAACATGACCACTCAAAGGAGGAAGGCTAACAACTAACTTGTTTTGTGACCATTGAAGTGAGCCCTTTAAGAACTTCTTTGCTTTAAAGGACAAAGACACTGCAATCCACAGACCCAGAGAGACTAAGCAACAAAGAGGGGCCCAGTTGTGATACAGAGATCTTCCTGGTAAAGGGGAAATGGAACAGAGGGTGCAGGTGAATTGGGGGAGGATGGGAATGGGAAGAAAAGAGACCAGGTATTGGGAGAGGGATGGAGGGAAAGACTATATGGAAAGACAACCAGAACTGGAGGACACTGGGGAGTTGAGGGGGAATCTGGAGACCAAGGGCAGTGAAAACTCACTGAAGTCCATGGTGGAGATTTTGGCCAGGACCTCTAGCAATGGGGGATAGGGATTCTGAGCATACCATCTCATGTAACCAGCAAGGTTCCCAGTAGAGGGAATGGGAAATTACCCCAGCCACAAAACCTTGGACCTATAACCCATCCTCCCTACAGAACCCACTGGGACAATGGAAAGGCAGAACCCCATGCCTGATTCTGTAGGGTAGGCCAGGAACTAGAGATTGGATAGCCTAGAGATGATTTCTAATGATAGCCTATTCTACTCATAGATCAGTACCTAGTCTAGTCTCCGTTAGAGAGGCCTCTGCCAGCAGCTGATGCAGAGGACCAGGACCAAACATCATACAGAGCTCTGGAAAACTCATAGAAAAGCTGGAGGAGTCATTTTGGGGACCAGAGGGGTCAGGGACATCAGGAGAACAAGCCCCACAAAGTCAACAGACTAACACTCTTGAGTGTTGTGGTTGTCTGATTGGGGTTTGTTGTCTGATTGGGGTTCTTGCAGAAAGCCTGCAGGCTAGAGTGTATGTGGGGGTTCTCTGACGCTTTTGCCTGCCCTTGGGACCCATTTCCACCAGCTGGGTTGCCTGGTCCACCCTTGATGTAGGAGCTAGTGCCCGGCCTTGTCTCATTTGTTGTGCCCTGTTTGAGCAGTAACCCTGGGAGACCTGATTTTTTCTAACGGGAAAATGGAGGGTGGGTGATTGGGTGGGGATGGGGAGAATGTATAATAGGAGGAGAGGGAAGATGGAGTAGTTGGGAGGAATGGAGGGAAGGTGAGAGGGGTGTTGATATGTATTATACAAAAGAAGAAAAATGAATAAAAAATAAAAACAAATAAACAACAACAAAGAACTTCTCTGCTTTAAAGGTAAAAAGGCTAAATGAAATCCTCTGATAACACAGTTTTTACAGTGATGTCCATACAACATATGAGGGTTGAGAAGGAAAGCAAATTCTGTGACATGGAAGATGTGAAGATTTTTTTTTTCCCTCCCAGTAGGCTAGCAACGATTATGGGGCAGGCACCAGATAAGTGTGCTCTACTTCAATTTAATTTTGTAAGATATGCTGCAAGATAGCATAAGTTCCCATAGACTGAGGGATTAATCCCAAGACTGCCCCCAACTTTAGATGCTAATTGCCACTCCCAGTTTGTGAATTGAGCATCTGACCAATGTCTTTGAATAGGGGTTTCCAATCTCTTCAAGTTTAATCTGTTTGAGAAGCTCCCAGAGCTCAAGAAATCACACCTTCAGATTTGTTATAAGGCATCTTATAAAGTACACATGAGGAAATGTATACGTAAGGTATGGAGGAAGGGGAGCAGTGTATGTTTAATATACACTAACCCTGGCGGGCAATGACAGGCTGTGGAAACCCATCTGTGATCATAGCCTCCCTGGAGCCTGCGGACTGGCCCCATTCTACTATGACATGCTCTGCCAGTGTACTGGTCTCCAGCTCAGAGTCTATGTGCTTCTCTGTTCTGTTTTCTCAGTCTCCTCCCAAGCAGTGCCCCAGCCTAGAGGGCAATGTAGAGGTGAGGTAGGCCTGATAGTGGCGCTAGTCTACCTCCACACTTTGGAACAACATGCTCTGTTGTCTGTTCAGTTCATGTCAAAGTCAGCGATGCTGTAAGGCAGTGGCCCCAGCCTCCCAGGGGCACTCTAGACTCCACCTCCAAGACTCTAGCTCCTTCTCTCCACCATGCACCCCTCTTTTCTGAGATCTTTCCTCTCTGTACTCATAGCCAGTTGATTTTACAGGTCTGTAGCCTTTCTGACCACCTTTAAATCTTACAGGTTTTTCTGCTGGACTCAACACCATGATAGCTTCTCATGGCCCATGAACGTGTGAAGAGCAGGAGATGGCTGAAGTGGAGGCAGGGGCTCTGCGTTCCCCGCCCCCACCCTGGAAGCCTCCTCGCAGATAATTTCGTTCTAGCCAGCTCTAAGACAGAAAAGCAAAGGGATATAAAGAATATTTTTAGTTTTTATGGAAAGCCTTGGGCAAGAGAAAGAATCGTTTCTTTGGTCAATCTTTAAGAAGGGTGAAAGGAAGACAAGAAGTCAGAGGTCTGTGGCCCGAAGCTCCAACATCATAATAAAGACTCTTTTTTTCACCTTTATTATTCTGAAGCTGCTTCAGGGACTAAGGGAACAGGGTCAAATACTTTAACCTCTAGTCATTTAGGAAAGAACAAGGCCATGCAGGTCATGAGCCAGGACCCAAGAGCAAAACTCCCCAGAATATGTAGTATAATACTACTGCTTGGAGAAGTGCTGTGATTCCGAGACTCTTTTGTCCTTGGTTCATCTTATTCAGTGTCTTAAAGCAATAGCTCGCTTAGGTCAGGATGGAGGATTCACCAGGAAATCAACTGGTTGCTATCACCCGGATCTTGAATTCATCAGCTGCAGAACGGAGGGAAATAAAAGTCTGTTGTTTAATAGTGCCTATGCAATTTTGTTTCAGGACCTCAAGCCAGCTAATGCACCTGTTCTTAAACCCAAGAAATTCCCTGAGAAGGAGATTCTCTAGGGTATTGTTTCAGGTGCAGAAGCATAATGAAAGGGAGTGGGCCTCCATGAGCAAATGCTTAGTGTACTTTTGTAGTCATAGTGCAGTTTTTATTCTCCAGAGCCAGGTTCAGAGGAGAGTGACTGTTGCCATCTACAGTTGGTTTAAAGGACTAATTGCTGAGCTGGGGACCTTTGTAATCCAGAGACCTTGGGCCTCAGTAATAGACTGGGACTTCTCTGAGACTGGCCACTAGTTCTCTGTTTACCCCTTCCTGGTAGACTGGGTGAGGCATGTTTCGTTGGGGCCTAGAGGAGCCCACGGAAATGTTTCCATCTGTATTAGCCCCAGAACAATCTCATGTACCTTGGGATGAAGTCTGTATTGTAAAGAAAATAAAAAAGAAAGCACATTCTTTTTGCAGGTTTGATGACACTGTATCAGCCTTTAATGAGGAGAGGAAAATTCTGCTTCCTCTGATGGAGTTGGAATCTGTGTCGTGGGTAAGGATCATATTAGTTTTCCACCACTGATTTCAGGTGCCTAACATGGTAGCTACCATGAAATAGGTACTGTGTAATACTCATTGAATGAATAAATGAATGAATGATAAAATTTCCAACATTTCAATTCATAGATCTCTGTGCAAAAATTAGAAAACTTATCCCTTGGATTTGCAATGTTTTCTTCTCTTGGCATTGAGTTTGAAGTCTCAGCACCAAGTGAGCATTTACTTTCACAGCATTTTTTTTCTCTTCTACTTCTAACTGTGGAGACCAAGGATTTCTTTTTTTTTTTCCTTTTTCTGTAGCCTATGCTAGCCTGAGACTCAGTTTGTAGCCCAGGAAGGCTTCAAACTCTTGATCCACCTGCCTCAACCTCCTTAGTGCTGTCACTTCTAGGGCCATGGAACTTTGCACAGTGGAAAAAATATTTATACAACCTAAAATTATAAAACTAGGTATATATACAACTGTATACATGGCATGTATATATACATATGTCACATATACATGCATCTATGAACTCTTTAAACAATGGCATGATATAAGTACTGATACATGAGCTATATAGTACATAAAGACTTTTAAAGCAACACACTTCAAAATATATTACTTACAAGACGGCAAATCTATCATAATCATGTGTAATTATTATAACTAAGACATGACAACTGCATTTTCTGTTACCATATTGTCTGTAAAAGCTGTATTCTTTTTAATATTGAAGAAATAATCCAAAGCACACGGAAGTGGCATTAACAGAGGTAACTCTCATGTGTATTATCAACATCTCAAGAAAAACTGCTTCGTGGATGATCTCCTAATTCATGATATATTCTAAATAAACCAGAAGAGTAAAATGCTCTGCTAGATTTTGTCATCATACAATATGTAGTTAAATAAGAGGAGATTATCTTTCAACAGTTATAAAAGAAATGAGTCAGTCCATACTAGAAATATGTTAATGGAAAAAAATGCTGGTTGAAAACAAGAGAAATAAACAATGATACTGGCATTGATTCATGCTTTGTGACTGGTGGCTCAGCAGGTCTCTACACCTACACCCTTCTGAGACAGCCATGCTGTTGTTCCTGGACTTAGAGATGATGAAACTGAGATCAAGAGAGGCCATTTAGCCTTCCTAAAGTTGTGCATTGAGTAAGTCATTGAATATGGATCTCTACTCATGCTTATCATGTCCAAAGGCCAAACTATAAAAAGCAGGGATTGCGATGGTATTAATAGTCAACTTGGCAGCTAGGAGGCAGGCTTCTGGGCAGACCTGTGAGGGATTGTTTAGATTAAGTTCAGCCTCTGAAATCTCCGTGAGGGTTTGTCTTGATTGAGTTAATTAAAGTGAGAAGACATTTAGTTATGGGTGGGACCATTCCCTGAACAGGATCCTGAACATCTCATACATAAAATGGGGAGCTAAACTGAGCACAAGCAAGCATTCACTTATTCACTGTTCTCTGCTCCTGAGTATGGATATGATATGACCAGTTAGTCCAAGTTCCTGCTGCCTTGATTTCCCTTCAGGAATGGACTGATGCCTGGAATGGTGAGTCAAACAAACACTTTGTCTCGAAAAATTGCTGTTGCTGTTTTATCACAGCAACAAGAAAGAACCCAGGACAGTATCATGATAGACACATTAGAAGATTCTTTTGAAGCCACAGGTACATGAAGGATTACAATAACCACATACATGAGTCTAATGTACTTGATGTTGTTCTGACATGTTTTCACAGGAAATAATTTAAATGGAGATAGTAATCAGAAAAACAGACTTCTGCTGAAAATAATCAAAAGCTAGAATTCTTTCCCTTATATGGTTGAGATCCCTCAGATAGCTACTTTATGTTGATAAAATTGTGTATATTAAGACTTATCAGAATGAAGAAGACAAAACCATCCTAGCATACACTATTGATCAAATTCTGAAATGTGTCTTAAAAGTCAATGAATGTCCTGTGAGATGGCTCAGTGGGTAAAGGCCCTTATTGTCAAGTCTGATGAGCTGAGTCCAGTCACTGATATCCACATGGTGGAAGGAAAGAACTGATTTCTACAAGCTTGTTCTGTCATGCCCACCCTTGGGAGATAAATTCTAAAAAGATACATGGAGTTCATGGGACTTAGAGTCTTTTGGCAGAAGATGAGTTTTACTTTTTTAATACGGGAGTCCAGAAAAAGAGAGTGAGGATCTAGATGTTTGGCTCCATTGGTTTCAAGACACAAAACCTCTTCTATGCTCAGCCTTCATTTTTGACTTATCACTAAAATTTATAAGAAATGATTTTGGAAAGGGGACCCATTTAAGTTTACAAAGAAACTGACTGAATCCCCAAACTTCCTGTACATGGAATAAAGCATAGTAACCACTCCTGCTCTGAGGGTCATTGGAGTTTTGGAAGGCATATGGCCACTGTCACAGATTCAGTTAGCAAAGGCTGTTTAGCACACTGACAGCTGGGGGCAGACAGAAGGCCTTTTCAAGGGTGTTGGAGCTATGTCAGAAATAGCCACAGCCATACTGTCTTCCTAACCAGGATGTCCTTGAACGTTTAATTTAGAGCTTTGAATCCCCTATTGTGAATAGATAGCTTGAAGTGTGTCTGCATTAGCAGAAAAGGTCAACTGGGGTCAAGAAAAAGGTCTTTCCCGTTTGGAAGTGCTGGGATGGGCTCCTGCGGGAACTTGACCGCTGCATCCTTATGGTCACACTGTGAGCCTTCTGAACTGCACTTCAGCTCAACTTCCATCCATCTCCTGTCTCCCCAGATGCCCGCCTTTGCTTGGTTTGCGTAGTGAACAGACAGAGCCTCCCCATTTTTTGCCTGTCTTCGATGGACGCAGCTTCTTGACCTCAGCCATGTTACAAGCTGCAGGAATGAACTTGTCTTTCCTCAGTCTTCCCACAGGATGGGGAAGCATTTTTGATTCTCACCTACTGAAATGTGTTCCCGAGGGCATGCTGGCTCTACTTCATGTTTTGTGAAACGTTTCACTGCCTTCCTGGGCAAGTCCAGAATGTTAAACATGGCTGGTTTTTTTTTCATGATTTTTGAGATGATGCAAGGGAATAAAGTGGGCTTAGTTGAGACCAAGAGGGTAGCTAGCAGTGTGCTAAGAGAGAAAGAGGATCACGAGCTGAAAAATCTTTCTGGAAAAGGCAACAAGACTCATAGGAGCTGGCAGGCTCAAGGTTTAGGGGCCAGTTGTCTTCCCCCTAGATTTCTACTCCTTTGTTAGGACCACGGGGCTGGCGGGTACTTTAGGTCATAATGAAGAGAGCTCTCCTTTCAGCTGGTCTGTGGTGTGAATAGAGGGCAGCTACTGAGGGGACTTGGGACCCTGCTAGAAGAATTCTATTACATTTGGAGCCCTTAGATTTAAAATAATTTTCCAGGAAAAAGTCTTCCTATTTTTATGAAATTATTATGAAAACATAATAACATACCCTACATAAATGATTTTAAAAAATATTTAGTTTTACTTTATATACATTGGTGTTCTGCTTGTATATATGTCTGTGTGAGGGTGTTGGATCTCCTGGAACAGGAGTTATAGACAGTTGTAAACTGCCATGTGGGTGTTGGGAGCAGCCAGTGCTCTTAACTGTTGAGCCATCTCTCCAGCCCCTAATATTTTTTTTATAATTATTTTTGGTGCTTTGGGTGCCAAAGGAGACCTGTGTGTCATACCAACACTAGATGTGGAGGCAGAAAGATCAGGAGTTCAAGGTCATTTTCCAATATATGGTAATTTGAAGCCAGCCTCAATCCTGTCTCAAAATGAACAAACCAATTGGGGAGGGGGGAAGCAGAAAAAGAAGAAGAAGGAGAAGGAGGAGGAGAAGGAGGAGGAGGAAGAGGAGGAAGAGGAGGAGGAAGAGAAGAAGAAGAAGAGAAAAAGAAAATAAAAAGGAAGAAAGAAAGATAAGAAATAAGGGAGGGAAAATATACTCGTGTAAAGTATCAACTCCTTGGGGTTTGATAATGAACTAGATATTGATTTGCCAGCCATTACATCTTTGGATCAAGTTGGACTAAGGGTCATAGAAGCCTAAACAGCACTTATTGGTGTTGTATTTTTGGCTTAGGTGAAAAATAACTATTTTTTGAGTTTTTTAAAACAACTTCTCACTTTGTAGCCCAGGTTAGCCTCAAATCCATGGAACTCTTTCTGTCTTACCCACTCAAGTGCTGAAATTATATGTATGAGCCACCATGTTTAGCTTGAAAGAATATCTTTTGGTACACTCAAGTGTTTCAAAGAATAAGAATAATGAAAAACAGACAGAATACAACAAGAAATTGCTTTTGGAGATCTCCACAAATTAATATACAAAATTTATCTTAAATCCCAGCTCTGTTGGGGAGAGAGTATCTCATTGTGATGGTCTGGCAGTGCCTGTCTGGTAGATGTGTTACATTATAGCTGAAAAATGTCCAGGAGGTCAGAGTCCAGGGGAGAAATTTGCACTATAGACTAATATTAATAAATGTCCTAAAGAAAGGACAAAAATCTTAGATTATGATGACATAAACATTTTTCTTATATTCTTATACTTAAGAACACTCAGAGAAAGCACACAATGTTATTCTTCATGTCCCTGCTTCCAGTTCTGTATCAGTACCAGATTCATGATTTAACTTGTAAAAAATGGTTTAGAAATAGTCACAGCAAAAATGATGACCCAGAGAAATTTCATGTGAAATTAAAACTCAAACTGAAACCAAAACCTTGGACAGGAGGGCTGTGATTTGAATGAACTTAATAACTGTAAAGACTCGATAGTGAAATTAATTATTTATAGATGTCTCTCAAACAAAAAAATTAAAATGTCCATCATTGAATGAGTTTAAAGATCGATACAGGTTGAACATAGGAGAAGCAAAGCCAGCTTTTTACTGTTGATAGCTGGATATGATAAGGTACACATTTCCATCTGTGTCCTCAGCTCCTGGGTACTTGAGAGAGGCTAGATCAACAGGATATGTAAATAGATGCAGTGTAGATACAGTCCACACAATACTGTAATTTTGAGTAAAAAGAGGAAGCTGAACAGTTTTCAGAGCTCAACATTATTAATATAATTTGAAATCACTTTCCCATATTTTTCAGGCTGTAGCAGTTTCAGGCATGTAGAATAAATGCATTTGAATTAGTGCCTATGGAACAGGAGGAAGGAAAGTAAATGCCAGTTATGATGGGGAAACCACAGAAACAATAAGGGAAGATTTTTTTATGCTGTCAGAGAGCTTGAATCTGGAGGGTGTTGTACTCAGTACGCTCTGTCTGATGCTCAAGAGAGAAAGGGAAGCCGAAGAAGCAAGTGGCAGCAGACTACTGAGCCAGGAGTCTGAGTGCTGTAGCCGGTGCAGCCTGGAAAGACTCTTCGTGCCAACATCCCAAGCCTTTCAGGAGCATTCCCAGCAGACAGCAATTTGTCATCAGCTCAAGCTTGATTTTGAACTTTCCTATGGAATTCATTATGAAGTCAGAATCATTCAGTACAAAATATTAGAAGTGCTACATTAGTGCTTGCCTCCCTGGCGTGGCGTGTGGGCTCAGCAGCAACACAGCAGAGTGCGACCAAGAGAATCCGAAGCATCTCCAGGACTTGTGCAGCTTTTATTCCAGCCGTCCTTTTAGTCCCGCCGTTGGATCGATGCCTCTCCAGGCAGCATCTGGAGGCATGCAGTGGTGACATGGGGTCAGCTTTGGCCCTCTGCTTTGCACGGGATGTGGTACACAGTTATAAATTAGTCCCTAAAGGGACATGGGGATACTTCAGTAATTTGTTCTGACAAAAGCTAGATGAGACGTTTCCAGGTCATTTGATGCTTAGTGTGGTTCATTAGACACACCAGCGCCCACAGGCACCTGGCTTGTATCTTTGGAGAGCTGGTCAGTGTGCGAGAGAGCCATTGTCAAGGCAGCTCCATGGGTCTGGGTGTCAGGAAGCCATAGCATTGAGACAAGCACCTTTCCTGTGCCACTTGATTTTGTCAGCTACCTGGAGTTTCTTAGTGGGCAAATACCTTCCAAAATTATACATTTTAAGTTTTTAAATCCAGACTTTAAAGTGCCATTGTTAAAAGTACTTCTATCAAAGGTGACACTTCCCTTTTAACTTCTGGGCTCAAATTTATATCGTTTCTGCTATTTCACTGAAGAAGTTTTGTAAAATCCATCACATAGTATGTGTTATTGCATTTCTTATAATTTCTTAGATGCCAGGAAACCTCTGATGGTTGTATAAAAATCACATTGTTTTATGTTAAATGACATGGCTTAGTCACTTTAAACGCAGAACTGTTCTTCTTTTAAACTTTGTTTTGCTTTTAAGCTAGTTTCTTTTTTTCTATTCTTTTCTTCCAAAACCTAGCTTACTTAGGGCTAAGACTATTTACATTAGTTTGAAGCTGACTTTCCTTTATGACTGTTTTGGAGAAGTTTTAGCTGTAATGGAATGGCTGAACAAAGCTAATACTCTAGACACCCTTTTGGCCCCTTTCCCTATCTTCGTACAGTTTTATGCCTGTGGGTTCTCTATGCCACATAAACCACTGAGATACTTTCCAAGTTGTATTCTGGTTTGAATAGCCAGCAGTGTTTTCCACATATCGTTTTAAGGCAGTGGTTTTCACCCTTCCTAATGCTATGACACTTTCATACAGTTCCTCAGGTTATGGTGACCCCAACCATAAAATTATTCTCATTGCTACTTTATAACTGTAATTTTGTCACTGTTAAGAATTATAATGTAAATATATAATATGCAGATGGTCTTAGACAACTTCTGTGAAAACAATTGTTTGACCCCTCCGAAGGGGTCATGACCCAGAGGTTGAGAACCACTGTTTTAAGGGTAATAAACACCAAGCTACACTGAAAACTATTAAGTCCTTGTTAGGATTCCTGATCAAAAATTAGCAATGAGAGAAATTAGTCCAGTATCTGGGGCTTCTCCGTCGGTCACGTGAATGTTAAGTCTATTACCACCAAGTTCTCCCCATAGCCTTTGTACATTCTCATTCATTATTGTTTTCATAGCTATGTGTGTGTCAGCGTACAAATGCATTTTGGAGTTGCAAGGAACATTAACAGTTATTAGTCTAACTTACTGCCAAATAAAATGTCATGGGAATTTCCCAAAGATAAAGAACAGCTCTGAAACCAGAGTTACAAGTTTTTGATGTTCTTTTCTTCACAAAAAGAGGTATATATGTTGTGGAAGTTTATTTTGGCTGTGTTTAAAATAATTATCTTTGTGCACTGCTGGAAAAAGGGATGCATAGGTCCTGGCCTTTTGTATTGTTTGCAGGTGTTGGATTTCTGTGCAGGGAGAGGGGGTGGATGTTTGATTGCTTATGATCTGCACCTGAGGAGTTCTACATCAAAAACACCTGAGCTCAGATGTTTGCAGCTCCACTGTAGATCGAGTATGGCACTAGCCATGATGGTGGTTCCCTCTGTTGAGGTCTGGCAGGGTTTGCAATTATGAAATATGCCTCTTTGCCTTCCTTACTGACCCAACAGAGTGGCTTCCTGCTACATATACTTTCAGGATTTTAATTCAGGGGCTTTTGTTGTCCATTCTCTAATATCAAATGCTAAGAAGCATCCTTTAGTTTCTACTCCCTTCTGGCTTTCTGCCAAAGGTGAGTGTTTCCAAGGTGAGGATAGTTCTGGGGCCTGAGGTGGCAGAGCGGGCATGAAGATGTCCCAAAGCAGATTTCTGCTCACACTTCTTACATGGTTGTTCCTGTAGGGACTAGTAACTATGGATAGGTAGTCCGATGTGTTTTCATGCCTTCGGAGTAGAACTTACAGGGTCTGTAATTTCTGATACCAGCTAATAACTTATAACAATTCCCTAGCTCACTGAGCACACACTCTAGAGAAAGCACACTCTTTTGCAGCTTTGAGCACCATGTTTGGGAGACCTCACATTTTTACCTTCAGTGAAAACACAGGGGCACACAGCGCTGCTAAGTGGGCTGGTGAGACGGCTCAGTGGGTAAGGACACACGTTGCCAATCCTAATCTTCCAGGTTCCAGCCCTGAGATCCACGTGGTAGAAGAGAGAACCAACTTCCATAGGCCTCCACACTTACACTACACACTCACACACGTTCATCTCTCCTACATATATACGCACAAAATAAATACACGTAGAAAAAAATCAAAGTGACTGTACCAGTATTAAAAGAAACAAAGCCGCTATGTGAGGCAAAGGAAGGAAAGGCTTTTAAAGCAACAGTAAGGAAACTTACATTTGTCGTATGAAACAATTGTTTCTGGGTACAAGGATTAAGAAGTATGGTATCAGTTCAGCCGTGGAATCAGCAGGGTTGAGGGGCCTTTCTACAAGTGGTTTTCAGTTAGTTGGTGCGAAGTTTTTACTGAGTTCTAGTAGATGAGAGCCCTTTCTTCATGGCCTTGTGGTTTTGTTTTGCTGAAGTTTGATATAAATGACTCTGTTTTAGTTAGGGTTACCATTACTGTGATGAAGCACCACAACCAAAAGTAACTTGGGGATATAAGGACTCATTTCGTTCACAGTTTCGTTTAACAGTTCATTATCAAAGGCAGTAAGGGAAGAACTCATGCAGGGCAGGAACCTGGAGTTAGGAGCTGATGCAGAGGACACAGAGGGGCACTGCCCTCTGGCTTGCTCCTCATCACTTGCTCACACTGCTCTCTTATAGAACCCGGGACCACCCAGGGGTGGCACCACACGTAATGGGCCAGGCCGTCTTCCATCAAGCACAATTTATGAAAATGCCCTACAGGCTTGCCATCAGCACTATCTTACAGAGACATTTTCTCAGCTGAGGCCCCTCCTCTCAGATAACTAGCTTTTATCAAGTTGGCTTAAAGCTATCCAGCACAGACTCCACCTCGGTATCATCAACGTCACATCCTCAAGACGAACGCAGATTTTCTAAGCAAGAACACATCGACTCAGTTTAGTTACCAGTTTCTCCAGTATATTTGGCTTGAGAGTTCATTTAAATTTCAATCTTAGGATGATTTATCTCTTCTTATTGCAGCTAACAAAATTCTTCTCATTCAATCTGCTGTAAATTGAGTCTCTAAGGGTTCATGGCAATTCTAATTTACCTCTGCAGATTACACAGAGGCTGATGCTATTGTCCTGAAAATTCTTAATCTAAAAAATTCTAAACAGCGCATGGATGCCATCTTCCTCCTCTTCTTTCTTTCAATTCATTCATTTATTTATTTTTGAGACAAGGTCTTCAAATACTGGATTACAGGCATGTGTGGATCTTTACCACCAACTATTTCCCTCTATAAATCAGGTACTACTTGGATTTGGCTGCTCACTATGTCCTTTGTATATCACTGTGTTTGAATTTGCAAGGTACTGGCAGTTAATAGACAGATTCCTTAAATTCTTTAGTTTTAAAGGTGTATTTTGTTATTTTAGATTAGATGTATGTATGTTTCTTTATGTTTGGGTGTGCACACTAGAGTATGGGTGCCTATGGAGTTCAGAAGAGGGCATTGGATTCCCTGGAGCTGGAGTTACAGGTGGTTGTGAGCTTTGTGTGGATGCTAGGAAATGAACTCGGGTCCTCTGCAGTATGCCGTCTTAAATCACTGAACCATCTCTCCATAACTGCATATGGTTTCTTTATCCAATGCTACATTTACCCCAGTACTTACAACTGTAATTAATTTGTAAGTATTTAGTGCTAGGTTTAGAACACTGGTCCTACTAGCAAGAGCCCTTTATTGGCTCCCCTTTGTTACTAGAATCAAGTACTTAAGTCATAGTTCCAATATGTCTCAGAATACAAGACCCCTCCATTTTGGAGACAAAATAATTATCTTAAAAGAATAGAGCAGTCTGGCAGATGTCCACTCTGACAGGTGATCATCTTACCTCTTCTCAAATAACCGCACACGAAGTGTACTATCTCCCATGGCAGACACCAGTGTCCACAGTGGGCATGGGCCTGGAAGAGTGAGAAACAGTGTCCACAGTGGACATGGGGAGGAAGAGCGAGAAACCAGTGTCCACAGTGGGCACGGAGAGGAAGAGCAAGAATGTCTTGAGAACAGGAATCTGAACTGAAAGGCTGAGATTTTTTAATTTAAACTTTAGCCATAGAATTTGAAGATGCAGAAGAGGTTGGGATCAGGTAGATGGGGAGGAGGAAGAAGAAAAGGAGAATGAGGAGGAGGGAGAGGAAATACTGACAAAGTTGCCCCTGCAGGTGCAGTTGAGACGACACATATTTCCTGCAGCTCTCTTCTAAGTGCCTTTCTCTGCCATGTTAGCCAAGGCTGAAGACTTTCCTAGGATCAGCTGTGTGTAACACTGCTAGGAAATAGGGTCCGTGTTGCTTTTCCATGGAGGTTTGACACAGTATACTTCCATAGCAAGGACTGACCCTTTCTGAAGTTCCAGTCACTTAACTAAGGAAAAGAAAACAAACATTCTACAGACAGACTGTGTTCTAGTTTCATAAGGTTGCAAACAATCTTAAAGACTGTGGTTTGGAGAGGAAGTATGCATATTAGGAAGTCTTTACACATTGTTGTGTATATAATCTGGGGGAAGATTTACATACTTGGTGCCCTACCCACGATGCATGATATTCTCAACATTTGTGTTGCAGTACACCTACTGTGGTGGCTGGCAAGGATGACAAGAGGGTATAATCATAGGTGTGAACCCTGCCAGACCTCAGCAGATGGAACCATTATCCTGGCCAGAGGCATACTGAACAATGGAACTCTTTGCGTCTGAGCTTAGATGCTTTTATTGATCCAGAACTCCTCAGGTATTCTATTGATAGCACATACAGATTATTAGCAATTAAACATCCCCCACATAAATCTAACACCTGCAAACAAATCAAAATGCCAAGACCTAGGGAGTCCCTCACCCAACATTGCGTAAAACAATTATTTTATACATAGCTAAAAATAAACTTTTATGACAATTCCCCTTTTCCGTATAGCCCAATAAAAATTGCTTTATCACTACAACACAATTTAAGACTACACCAGCAAAACCATTTACAAGAGGAACAATCATGAGGGTTGCTAATGCACAGGAACAAATGAAAGCAAACATCTATCAAGCTTTTTACAATGTCTTTGGACAGCAAAAAAACATTATCAATGTCCAATTTCTAGAATTTTCTTATGATCTTCTGGGGTCCTCCAAAGGGCTTGGGTCACTTCTCTGGCTCTGCCCTCTGCTGCACACACATATATTGTCCTCCAGGCTTCAGCCGGCTTCATTCTACTGATGCTGCTGTTCTTGGTGATTGTCTCAAGGTACTGGTATCCCAGAATGTTGGGGTCCCTTGCTGCTATTGGGATGCACTTTCACCAAAGCCTCTCTTAGCATCTCACAGTACCAAGCTTCAGCTGCTCTCCAAAGATACCTTCATGCCTTTAAAACCAGCACCACCTGGGTGACTCTTTTAGTACCAAGTTCAGCTACCAGCTCAAGATACAACCTTGGCCAGTTCTGGAAGACAGCTTCTGTGTACTGACCCTGACAAAACACTTTCCAGATTTTAAGATAGAGTCTGGTTTACTGGGTAAATAACTGGTCACTTTGTTTGCAGGAATGGTTGCCTCATTGGTGGAGTGGAAACATTTGCACCTGAGCTCAGGTGTTTTTATTGATCCAGAACTCCTCAGGTATTCTATTGATAGCACATACAGATCATCAGCAATCAAACATCCCCACATAGATCTAACACTTGTAAACAATACAAAACACCAAGACCTAGAGAGCCCCTCACCCAACAGAGCATAAAACAACTAAAAATAGTTTTATAGATAACTAAAATAAAAAATAAAAATAAAAATAAAAAAATAATAAATAATAAATAAAATTAAAAATAAACTTCTACAACACATTGGGACCATGTCTGGCAACAGTGTTGGTATTGCTGCCATATTTAAACTTGTGTCTTCAGCAAAAACTGGATATTGACTTGTTCAATGCAGTTTCCTTTCTCCTTATAAAGAAGGGCTACCTGTCATTTAAGCATACCTGTCCAAAAATTCTTGAACTGTGGCATGTGGGAGCAGAAGTTGGACTTCAAAAATATTTGAGAAAAGCTTGGTTTTGGTAAGAATTGCATATTCTATGTACAGAAAAGAAAGCAACACCTCTTAAATATTGCAAGCATTCCCCTAGCTTATCTGAAACCATGCATATGCTTTAGGCATTCAGACTGTTAAAGCAAGGGACTTGTAGCTTCTTTGCTAAGAGGTGGTTAAGAGTTCCTGGGAATCTTTGCATTCTTACTCCCCATGGTGTGTAGAGCATGATGGGGGAAGCCTTCCACCCTAAGTCACCAGAACCAGGAAACACCTTCGGAGGAACAGCTAGTCCATCATCGGAGTTCGTATTAATAGCAAAATAAATTGCTAGCATGTTCAGCCAGGGTAGCTTTGAGGTTTTTTAATTCTTTGCCAGAGTCATTTAGCTTAACCTGATAGCAATGTACCAACCAGAAGACTCTATTATGCGAGAGCTGAAAACCCAAGACAAATATAATTTGGACCTCTTTATGTCTCCTTTAATCTCTAGTTTCCTTTAGTTTTGCCCATCAGAAGATCTAGCTACTAAAGATTTGTTGAAGAAATTGGATCTCCCTGGCTTAAAATGAAATTTTTGGTGTATGTGTTAATTTTGCTTGTCAATGTGATCTTATTACTCTGAAATAAAATTGGCTATAAGAAAAGTGAGAAATTTAATTTTTGAAGAGACTGAGGAGAAATGGAATAGATAATTAAATTTAGACTGCATGACTAGAACATTGTAGAGTCCTCTCTTGTCTATTAACATGGCCAATATGTTTCTAAGTTTTTTAACGAGAAAAAAACCTTGGGCTGTTAAGCAAAGCTTCTTACCTATTCCCACCCTTCTCCCATTTAATGGCAGAGGGTGTCTTCCTTTAGTT
The DNA here is from genome assembly GCA_026225945.1 of Cricetomys ansorgei. NCBI lineage: Eukaryota > Metazoa > Chordata > Mammalia > Rodentia > Nesomyidae > Cricetomys > Cricetomys ansorgei. Next base: position 26,973,624 of record JAMJFZ010000056.1, read on the forward strand.
AGATGTGCTTTTCTTTGCAATAAGGACCTTGCCCATTCTGAAGAACTCAGAACGGAAAGTGTGTAGTGTGTGTTCTTTCCTATCTTGAGTTTCAAAATAAATGCCATGTGAATTTTAAAGATAAAGTTTCCAGGATGTAAGATGAGCATGTTCTAGAGATCTATAGTACAATAAGAAAGTATTGTACATTGCAAATTTAATTAAAACTAAGGGTAAGTGTTGCTACCACACTCACACAAACCTTAAAAATATATTTAGCAGAGATTAAACTAATGGAAATGATATAAGAGAAAAATATAAGTGAATCAAGAAAATTCTAATTTTTATCCCATGATTACTTTAATGATTTATAAAATTAAATGAATATAAGTAGTTTTGAAAAGTAATTTTATGGTACCTTGGCAAATAGACATGAGATTTACCTGTTCAGTATCCAGAATGTTTGTATTCCCTTTAACATTCTATGATTCTTTTCTTTTTCCTTTGATGTTGGGATCTCAAATTGTCTGAGCAATGAGATTGGATCACCTCAGGTAGGTTGTGATTGTGCCTGATTGGCAAGGTCCCCACACCAGACTACTGGTATGGTCAGCATGTTGCTTTAGCCAAACCAGCTGGTAAGAGGGTTGCAGAGTGAGTTTGACCGGAATCACACAGGAAACAATGGACCTGGTAGTCAGACAGTATAGCCATTAAGTTTACATATCTATCCAAACCACAAAGCACTTGCTCAAAATTATAGGGTATTCCAATGAGGAATCCTTTCACTTTGGAATCTGATATACTTGGTGAAGACCAAATGAACTCATGTGACTAATCTTTCCCATGGACATTGGTCTTTAGGTACCAGGGTTCCAGTGAGTTATGTGGTTTGCAATTACACAAAGGAGAGAGAGAAGTCACCTGACTCTTCCTCAACTCTCTTCACAGCTCCACTAGTTACTGTCTGGGCATATGGAAGGGGCTGGGATTTCTATGACTTTATGCTGATGAAGAATTTCAATGACGCTGACTTAGAGATATCTACCTTGTTTTGTTCCATCTTCGTTAGTGCATTTCCAAGCAGATGATGTATGCGTTTAGAAATAGCTCATGACTTTTATGCTTAAAAACAGATGTTGAAACAGGCAGACTTTTGAGAACCACCCACAGGACATTCCACCCTGATGCTCTCTCCTGATTATCCAAAGTCCATTTGGTAGCCACTTGGAAGTGTGCTGAATGCTCCTGCTTCATCCTAGAGCCTGCCCTTCACTTGCACTGTGGCCATGACAGTGGAGCAGGATAGCTTGTCAAGTTGCAGAATTTCACAGAGCTTATTTTCAGAGATGTAAAAAAGCTGGCAGATTTGGGAGAAAGAGAGAGTTGATTTTATTTTCATGCCCAGGAGTAATTGTGTGGAAAGATGATGCCCTGGACATTTTCACACTGGTAGGAAATGCCACTGTCTGCAAGGAGGAGGTGCAGTCTCTCTTCTCCTTTCCACTTTCCTTCTCCAGGGGTAAAAGCCCAAGGCAATAAACATTAAATCAAGCATCTCTCATTTTTACATTGAAAATGCTCTTGAGTTTGAATTACAGATTCAAATGATTCTTAAAGAGAGCTTGAGGTCTCTGAATGCTGTCAGATGGTGGGGGAATAGGAGATGCTAGGAAGCCTGTGACAGAGATAATGCCTTGGTGTATGTGTGGGGGGGGAGCGGTAGGGCCAGGCTCCCACTGTGCAGCAGGACTCTAACCACCTACATCTCAAACTCAAAAAGGTTTTTCCTCTCCTGAAACTGATTTTTGTGTTTGGCTGGATTCCCTGCCCTGGGTTAGCCCAGGGGGTCTTACATTAGGCCTTTTGGCAATTAGACTTCCACAGATGGGATAGACTTCAGAGTTCTGTATGTTCAGTCCTGCTGCTATTCTGGTATTGCAATGCTCTAGACCTTGGAGATGGCTGAGCTGGAATTTAGGAAATACTAAGAATGTATGTCTTTGAGGAGGCAGGGGGACAAGAGGGTGACCTGCAAAGGGACAAGAGAGAATCTTTCAGAAATTAAGACATAGGCAATGTGCACTGTGGACCGGCCAAAGCTTTTTGGAGTAGAAGGTGGGGTTCAGTTCTGCTGCCCATCCCCAGGGCATCAAACTAAATTTAAAAACCTGCTTTGAGTCTTCTCTCAATACCACAGGAGTCTGAGATATCTAAGTTTCTCCCAGAATTCTGTAGAGTCTGCAAAGTAACATAAAGCAATTTAATTCCATGTGTTGCCTACACCCATGAGCAGGGCTCTCTGCAAGCTCAGCACTGAGGGAACTTGGGGTGCCTCTGAAAACACAGGCAATTATTCTGGTATTGGAGCCCACAAGCGGTAAAGCATGCTTCTGGGGGAGGTCAGGGGCTTCAATCAGGGGATTGTATGAAATGCTGCATGTCAGAATTCCATGGTGATTCTGACCACGCCAGGCTTCTAAAACTCTAGAGGGAACCTGGGATCTGTGTTTGAACATTGAGCTTTTAGAAGATTCTTATGTCTAGCCCAGTTCCTCTTGAGGGTGACTCTTCAGGGGGTGTTAAATTGTGCTGAGGTGTTTTATACACACACCCTCTCTGCTCTCCTGAGCTGGGCAGGGTCATGAGTGTGTGGCAGGGTGCTCCTCAGAGGAGAAGCTGGTACTGTGTGTAGCATCACTCATGCATTCATTTACTTGGCAAATAGGTGTTGAGCACCTCCTGCCTGGTGGCTATTGTGCATGGCCTGGCAGCGAGTGTCTCCTTAAACAAACTCTGACCCGGCGCCTCTGAACTTTCTTCTCGACTTGACTCTGACTTTGTCCCCATGTTCACCCGCACATGGTCTAATGGCAGCAACCATCCTGTTATGTCATTTTAGCCAGAATCCCCCAGCCTTGATGTCTGTTCGTCCCCAATATCTGCTTAGCTCCCCTTCTTCTACCATCTCCTGGTTCACATCTGATTACCCTGGCCTGCCTTTTGTCCAGAGTCCTGTTAGCTTAATTGCTTTCCCCTGCTTCTTCTTAGTAATTTTCCATTCATTAGCCACTTAGCCCCTGCTTTTGGCTCTCAGCTCCCAGTTTTATCTTGCTATATTGAGTTGAATGACTCTTCCCCCCGGCAAAACACCATTGCAGGAGACTGTACACTTATCACAATGGTTCCAAGTTATGTCTGCTTTGCTGTCTTCAATAAATGCCACAAATAATGCTTTCTTTAACAGTGTGTATCAGGCTGTATTGGGTTTGTGTCTGCTTCTTTTATTGAAGCCTTTTTAAAGCTCTGTATCCAGCCTTGCATTTTCTGAGCAAAGCACACTTCCTATCAACCCCCATTCCCCAAATGCTCTGGCTTGAGCAGACTAAAATGAGCAAAGAAAGTAAGAGAATCTATTCTCACTCTATCCTTCAAGAAGCCATTTTAATGTCAAATTTAAGGTGTAAGTTTCCCCCAAGAAACAATTGTGGACAATCCCTTCTCTGAATGATCTTTTTGGATAGCAAAAGCTTTTGGGGAATAATGAAAACGCTAATTGCAACAATAAAGATGCACTGGAAGATGCCTTGTGTTAAAGGAGCGAAAATGCCAGACATTTTTTTTTAATGCTGTGTCTGGTAACCACTATACAAAAACTTGCCTGTCAGCTTCATGCTGTTTTCAGTCAATTTCGCAGTAGGGAAGAGAGACAGCCTGCTGGCTTAGGAGAAACAAGTCCAAAGTAGGTAGCACAATCGCTGCAAACATCCCCTCAAAAAGGAAGCTTTGTAGTTGTAGCTAAACACACGGAAATTAAGAACCGAACTATGAGTGCATGTGATGGGGCTGGAATAGAGGAGTAATTGCACCGAAAAGTACAGATTTGGGGGAGGTTTGCAGGGTTGCATTTTTGAAAGGCAGCAACTTATGACCATAGATTTGTAGAATGCAGATCTTCCTATCCTTCTAGCTTAGAGGACAACTCTGTGCAGTCTGAGTTTTCACAGGGCACCTGGGGGAAAGGGCAGAATCTGTTGAGCAAGGAAGCCCAGATCCTAGTCCCAGCTCTGTCAATGCTCGGTTTCTATGACAAGTATCAATGAATATTTATTGGATGAATAATTTGCATAGACACTATGAATTTTAATATTAGCAAATGCTCTAATTCAACGATAGTCCTGCTAGATGACTGTTCTCCCAAAGTTCAGAGTGTTACCATAAAAACCATGGGAACTAAATTGAACCCTTCATTTTTGTGTTAAGGTATGTTTAAAGAAGGAAAAAATACTAAGTTGGAAAAATCAACATTGGACCCCGGAACCATTGGGCGTGCTTTAGACTTTCTCTAGGACCCAGTTCCTATAGTTTGGCCAGAAGTGCTTGTCAGAAGGCTTTCTTTGTATTTGACAAGGGACCACATTACAAACTAAGACTGTGACACAGTAGGGCGGATACAAGGAAATGGATGAGGGGATGGGAGACATTTTCCCTTTTGTTGCGTTGCAGAAAAGGAGGGTGGCATGGATATTGGAATCACTGATTTCCTTTCCTGCCCACTAAATATTTGGGATGTCCTTGCTGCTGAGGGTCCTTTTCTGGTCCATATCACAAGTAAATGCACAGTGCTTCATGCTTGTTCATCGCTCAAGGCACAGCACTCTTTAAAGGTCAGTAGCATACCTTTGAGATATTGATTATTCAATAATATCAATATGGGAAGATGTTCTGTGGAGAAAAACTGATATCATTGTGCCAGCAAACAGTCATTTTTATTTTCTCTGCTCCCCTCTGGCTCTTTTCATCCTCACGTGTCAGCTTCCTGCTTGGTCTTTCCAGTCAGACCGATTGTGTGTAGTATGCTGTGCACTGCAGTCAGCACATGTCTTCCCCACCTGTCTGTTAGGTGCCCTGCATTTCCAGAGCTCTGCCTAGAAGACAAATATTTGCTGTTTGACCTCTGCTTTCCTTATTTTATGGGATTCTGGCAACCTACCATTATCTCCAGCCTTTCCCAGGTCCTGCACATAACTTATAAGGCTTTCATCATTCACATACAAAGGTTTGGCTTAGGTTAACGTGGTGGCAGGTGTACCTAATATGTGCAAGGCCCTGGGTTCAGTCATCAGGACCACTAAAAATATACATAGAAAGTATCAACATTTATAAATGCACATCTATAAAATTTTTCCATTCACATGTAAAAATAGTGTTTTCCTGGTCAGCAATGTTATTGTTAATTCACTGGTTATCAACCTATGGGTTGTGACCCCTTCGGGGGGTCAAATGACTTTTTCACAGGGGTTGCCTAAGACTATCTGGATATCATATGTGTACATTATGGTTGATAACAGTAGCATAATTTCAATGATGAAGTAACAACAGAAATAATTTTATGGTTGGGATCATCACAACAGGAGGAACTATATTAAAAGGTTTCAGGTTTTGGAAGGTTAAGAACTTCTCTATTGGATGGAGCACCTCCTTCTTCCTGCTATATCTGTGGAAAATTCTGTCAAACATTCCCATTCTTTGAGTTCTCTTCATTGTATTTGTTCCCTGTGACTTCAGGGATCAGTATGTGAAATCCATGGCTGTCTTAGTTACTTTTCTGTGACAAAGCATCATGGCCAAAGCCACTTATAAAAGAAAGAATTTAATTTTGGGGCTCATAGTTCTAGAAAATTAGAGTATATGAGCCTTATGTTGGGGAGCATGGCAGCAGGTAGGCAGGCAGTGCCCTAGAATAGTAGCTTAGAGCTTACATCTTGAGACAAGAACCACAACCTCCTCCAACAAGGCCACATCTCCTAATCCTTCCCAAACAGTTCTGCCAACTGGAAAACAAGCATTCAAACATATGAACCTAAGGGGCCATTCTCACTCAATCCATTGTATTGACCTTCTTTAGACATTTTCCTGTTTCCAGATATGCACAGCACCATCCCAAACTGAAATAAATGCTCTCTCACTAACACTCTGTTTGGGAGATTATAATTTCTTAACTAAATGGCTTCTATTCTTATGGCCAATCCCATGGGTAGGATTGTGAAAGAAAATAATTTAAGTTTATATTGACTTTTACCCTGAAAAGCTGATAGTGTGGACAGGTCTGTAGCCTACTTGACTGGAATGGAGATGACCACCGCTTCTCATGTTTATGGGCATGCATGTTGTGACAGAGGAGTGACCATCCTAGTGGGTCCTCTTTGTGGGGAGTTTTCACTAGATTCTGTGAAAAGAAAAGTGTTTATAGATAATATTATGTGACTGAAAAACTGAAGTATCTTGTGATTTATTTTTAGCACACTTGAATCTTTATGTGTGATTTTATTATAGTCTCTATGGATTGACTGAACCATATTCTGCCTGTGGTATTGTTTTAAAGAAATATGGAAATTTTTAATTGTTTTCCTTTCATACACTATAACAGGTGTGTGTGTGTGTGTGTGTGTGTGTGTGTGTGTGTGTAGTCTCTTCTGTGGCATTTGCTTGAAGATAATGTTAAACTAGCCAGGCAAATACAGAGGAGAAAGTTCTTGGTCTATTCTCTGGGTAATTGTAGTGTGATCTTGCCTGAAATGGTGGCGAGTAAGTCCTTTGGGGGCCTGGAAAGTCATCATGACACCAGGAGACTCTTAACTGAGAGCAGTCATACAGAGTCATGGCTTCCAGGAAAGCCCAAGAGAAGAGGAAGTGTCAGTAAAGCTGGGAAATCATTGCCCAGGATTGGTGACACCTCAGTAACAGAGCCACATCTCACCATGGTGACAAAATAGTGCAGATTTGGGACTTTCTTTTGCTTCTTTGAGGTGGAGGGTGGTTGGTTATACAGGTCATCAGAGAAAGCAAAAGGAGCCAGGTGTGGTGCTGCATGCCTGTAATCCCAGCACATAGGAGATGGAGAAAGATGGAGAGTTCAAGGCCAGCCTGAGCTACTTGGAGAGACCCTATCTCAAGAAGAAAAAAGAAAGAAAGAAAATTAGTCTATATGTTTGAGATTTAGTTCCCAGGGCTGAGGGATGGCTTAGCAGTTAAGAGCACTTGATGTTCTTTCAGAGGTCTGGTGTTCAGTTCCCAGCATCCTCCTGGCACCTCACAGCTATCTGTAACTTTAGGTCTAGGGAATATGACACCTTCTTCTGGGCTCTGTGGGCACTGGGCGTGCATGTGGTACACATACATGCATGCAGGCACTCACACATGCACATTGGAATTATTTCTTTGATCTGTTGTTGGTATACCCTCTAGGATACATACATTTTGATTCATGTGTCCTCCGGAAAAGCCCTGATATATAATCATTTATATCTGCAGCCATTCACATTATTCTTCCTAATGTTGTGCTAGGAGAGATGAAAGAAAGATTGAATGGACTTAATGTTTTAGTGCTAGGTTTGAAGTTTTGGAAAAGACACTACTGGGCCTCAAAAATCCTGCTGAAATATCGGAAATTCTGTAATTGAGCAAATATTTGCTGACCACCTACTATGTGAGAAACATCGTAGATGATATGGTGACAAAGACGAAGAGCTTGTGATGTCACGCTTGGGAGCTCAACAGTGGTCAAAAAGAGGCTAAAACATCTTAATGCAGGAGACTGAACAGTAACCCACTCTGGGCAGTTAGCTACAGAACAGGTTAACATGCAGAACAAGTGACATCCAAAGCTGGGACTTGACAGGTAACTGGGGATTACTGGGCAAAGGAGGGAAGGGAAACGAGTGACAGGTGATGGCAATATGACAACAGGGAAGCACATGATCAGTGCAGACTTCCGTCAGGGAAAACAGGCAGTTCAAGTGCTGAACACCTAGGTGTTTCCAGATTGCTGTGAAATGGACTGCCATGCAAACTTCTTGGGTGATGCTTCCAAAGAAATTTTAATGCCATGTTGGGGGAAGTACTTGTGATACAGTGTTAAGATAAAACAAGAGAATAGAAATAGCTGTTTGTATAGAATGATTTTATCCTTTATATATGTAAAAGTCTAAAAGATAGATAAAAGTATGCAACATTGCTTTATTGTTCCTTTGCATTTTCAAACTCAGAGTTTTGTAAGTGTGTACTATGTTCATAAAGAATGTGAAATCATAATTTTTCAAGGAGTATATGACACAGAGAGAAGAATCTGGGGGCTGTAGTGTTATTATCATGTATTTATCCTGTAGACCATGGGGATTGTACCATTGAAAAACCTGTTAGGATAGAAAATAACCTTCAGGATGAAATATTAAGCATGTATCAGTTGTTGATGATTTACTCTGTGTTACAAAGGGGTCATGCTGTACTGGTGTTATAGAGTCACTGAGCCTTGGTACCTGTGGATTTTTTGGTCTTTTTAATAAGCCTCATACATGTTGTCCTTTCTAGAGTTGCAATAGGTTGCTGTTAGGTACTTGTATTAGTTACTTTTCTCATTGCTGGAATAACACATCTGACAAAAGCAACTTAAGGGAGAAAGGGCTTATTTTGTCTTCCAGTTCAAAGGAATGGTTCATCATGGCTGGAAAGTCACAACAGTAGGAGCTTGAGACAGCTGATCATACCATGTCTGCAGTAAGGAATCAGAGCTATGAAGACAAGTGCTCAGCTCATTTTTCCTTCATTCAGTTTGGGACCTCAGCCTATGGAATAGTACTGCCCACATTTTGGGTGAGTCTTCCCATCTCAATTAATCGAATTAAGATAACCCCTTCTTTGTCACTTAGGTGATTCTAGATCCTGTAAAGTTGACAATATGCACCATCATAATACTTTACCTATGTTCACATGAACATACTTTTCAATTTTGTTTTCCTGGATGTAATTCAATTTGCATATATCAAATATATACACACTCATGCTCTCTCCTCCCCTTCTCCCCTACTCCAAAGAACTGTTTATTAATGGACAGGAACAAAGGACACCTATGTTCTAAAAGGAGCAAAATGACAAAGACTTAAGGATTTTATACTATAAGATGCTTTTGTGGAAAGGCCTAGAAACTTTAGTGTTATAGTTAAATATCCAAAAAGTAAAAATGAAAGGACCTTACATGTACACACACACTCACACACACACACACATGAACACAGAGTACCTACTTCTTAGGGTTTTTTGTTTGACTGGCATGAAAGGACCTTACATGTACACACACACACACACATACACACACACACACACTCACACACACACACACACACACACACACATGTGCACACAGAGTACCTTCTTCTTAGGGTTTTTTTTTTTTTTTTTGACTGGTACTGAAACTAAGTCACACTGGTATCTATGTCACTATTTCTGACCTGCTAAATATTAGTCAATTCAGTAGGGATCAAGGATGCAAATTTCAACAGTAAGGACAGTGCCTAGTGTGATAGCTAGTTTTATGTCAACTTTACAAAAGCTAGAATCATCAGAAAGGAGGGAAATTCAACTGAGAAATTGTCTCTTTAAGATCCCCTGTAAGGCATTTTCTTAATTAGTAACTGATGGGGAGGGTCCAGTCCATTGTGGGTGGTGTCATCCCTAGGCTGGTAGTCCTAGGTTCTATAAAAAAGCAGGTTGAGCAAGCCATGGGAAGCAAGCCAGGAAGCAGCACTCTTCCATGACCTCTATATCAGCTCCTGCCTCCAGGTTCCAGCCCTGTTTGAGTTCCTGTCCTGATCTCCTTCAGGGATGAACAGTGCTATGGAAAGGTAAGTTAAATAAACCCTTTTCTCGAAAGGTGCTTTTGGTCATGATGTTTCATCACAGCAGTCATAACTCTAACTATGACACTTGGATTACCCAAGAATCTTATTCCCTGATGCCTGATATGATACAGCTAGCCTCCAAGGACAGATGCTGCTTGTCCATCTCTCACTTCTCTCTAGGTAAAGGCTAGGCACAGAGATAACCTGTCACATTTTCCACAATCTATCCTCTGTCCTCAGCATGTGGGCAGAACTCCACTCAAAGAAAGTCATGTGCATGATGGAAAAGAGAGTCTGAGTATTGCTTCCAAGGCTTCAGGTGAACAGGGGGCAGTATGCATCTCCCTAGAGCTCAAGATATCCATAACTGGCTACTGTCAGACTACAAAGAAACATGACCTCCCCTATTATTATGCACTCCTTTTTTTTGGAGACAAAAGTTTCATTTATCTTGTTGTGATGGTTAGTTTTATTGTCTACTTGACATAGTCTAGAATCACCTGGGAAAGGAATCTCAATGAGGGGTTGATTGGATCAGGCTGGCCTGTTGGCATGTCTGTGGGGGTTGTTTAGATTGTGTTTAATGAGATGGGAAGACCCAGCCTGAATGTAAGTAGCACTGTTTCACAGTCTGGACCTTGATTTATATAAAAATGGACAGAATGAGTTGAGCACTAGCATGCATGCAGGCATCTATTGCTCTCTTCTTTTGACATAATTGGAAAGAGGTAACCTTAATTGAGGAAGTCTCTCCATCAAATTGACCTATGGGTCATATCTGTGGGGGACATTTTCTTGATTTCTATTAGATGTAGGAGGGCATAGGACACTGTGACTAATATCAGGCAGGTGGGCTTTGACTATATAAAAAAAGGTAGTTAACATGAACCTAGGTACAAGCCAATAAGCAGCATTCCTCTGTGGTTTCTGCTTCAGTTCTTGCCTCCAGGTTCGTGTCTTGAGTTCTTACATTGAATTTGCTAGATGATGAGCAGTGACTTGTAAACCAAATACTATCCCCCAAGTTGCTTTTGGTCACAGTGTTTATATAGCAATAGACAGAAAGCTAGAACAGACTAATCAGAAAATGTGAACTAAAACAAACCATTTCTCCCCTAAATTGCTTTTATTGGGGCATTTTCTTCCATAGCAATCAGAAAGGCAACTAATATACCTGTCTTGCAACAGGGTAATCCAACCTGGTTAGGACTGGCAATCCTCCTACCTCAACTTTGAAGTGCTGGGATTACAGGCATATGCCAATATATCAGTTTTTGTTAAATGTTTTGTACTCAGTGATGGCCTTCTCTTACTTCTGACACAAAGTGTTCAAGAGACTTGACCAAACTTTTAGCCAGTTAAGCAGCTGAGTTGGGACTAAAGCATCTTGTCCAGGCAGCCCAAGGTGCTTCTTCTCACTTCATTCATCATTCCACTATTTCTATTTTTTCCACTATTTCTATTACAAATGTGCCATAGTTCTTATTATTCTTTCATCTTTTAATTCAGTGACATCAACATAAGTCTAAGGGTTTTTCTATTGTTCAGTTTGGACTCTCAGAAAGCTAGGAATGTCCTTTTTCCTAGGAACAATAACCTTTTCAGGCCAACTGAACAGGCTAAAGTTGAATGTGGAAAGTGTCTTTCCACAGACAGAATACAAGATGAATGTGGAAATTTCCCAGACCCAAATCCCAGAACCCAGACTAAGCTCTCTCTGTAGATGTAGATTTAGGTTCAAAAGGCAGTTTATTCTATGGCTAATTCAATCCCCAGACCTTAAAGGGTTTAGCCTCTGTACAATCTAAAATGTTTAAGCCTCCAAAATGTACTGTTGACTGTATGTACTCTGACGAGCTCCTTCTGAACTCAGAGCTGTACTGAACTTAACTGACTCTTGGTTGGCTGATACAACTCACTCTCTGTTCTGGCTCAAACTCTTCTCTAAGATGCTGGTTCAAACTGATCTTCTGAGCTGGCTTATTGTTTCTGACTGAACTCTTCTGACTCTAGCTGACTCCTACAACTTCTCTGACTGAACTGCTCTGCTTAGCTTCAAACTGACTCTCTCTGTTAGCTGACTCTCCCAAACTCACTCTTCCTTCTGCTGAACAGCTTCTGTGTCTCTGCCTCAGACTGCCTCTGTGTCTCTTTTAAACTTGCTGTGTACCGAAAGCCTCTTTTTATATCCCAAGAGTTGGTCATGTCCGCACTGTGATTCAATCTCAGACTTCACTCTGCTGGCTCTTCAGTCTGATTCAGTCTCAGAGTTGGGATTAAAGGCATGTGTTCATTCTGTAACCATGAACTGAAATCTGTGACCTCCTTCTAAGCTGACTGCTTCCCTAGTGTTGGGATTAAAGGCATGTGCTATGTTTCCTTAACCACAGAAATCCCTTTCACCTAGCATTAGCACAGAGGACAGGATTAGTCTGACTAACATTCTTTCTGCATTCCATCTGTGTCACACAGGCCTCTGAATGTGATCCCTTCATATAGGCCCTTGGATTTGATCCCTTCCTAGCAATCACACAAGCCTTTCAATATAATCCTTTCCCAGAGCAGCCATGCTGCTGGAGCAAATGATTAAATATTCCTCTACATCTCTCCTCTCTCCTTGAACAGAAAAGTAAACCGGCAAAATATGTTAAGTTCATATTCATTATGCGTGGGTCTGGCGCAGTAAAGCTCTCTGACACGTGTATATGAAAGAGTGTGTAGATACATTGTGGTGTCTACATATGAGTTATGAGTACTAATGTATATGCTTTTAGGTGTAAATAGTATCTTAGAAGTTTATCTTTTGAAAATAAGTCTAATTTATGTAAGTCTAGCTATAACTCAAACTTACGCTCTGTTTTTTAGATGGAAAATCGTATTTATGTTATAATTCAATTTTCAGAACAGTGGTTTTAGTAGTTAAAGAACATGTCAACTATATTTATAAATATTTGACAATTTAAAAATGTTTTCCTTCGTTCCCTGACTGCCTCACATTTTTTACAAAAGTACCTAGTTATCAAAGGTGAAGATTTTACTTTGAAATCTAGCAAAGTCTCCTTTTTACAGAAAAGATACCATTTTATCTTGTTTTCTTCATTTTAAACTTTAAATTACAGTAAAAAAGACTTTTCAAATTAAAGATCCATCTGTGTCGCTCCCTCCTGAAGCATCTCTAATAGCTTCTGAACAGAGGAAACCCTGACAACCTATCCAATTTACTTCTGGCTGATTTGTATTCAGTTGTACATCTCCACCTTCAAGGTTCAAAAGCTTCTGCTTAGAAATCCCAGCATCTCTGGGTGAGAAGCATCCAAACCTGTGTCTTTTCAGGTGTGGTTCTTTGTGAGATCCCATGCCACTCTCACTGTGGTCTTGCAGCCACTCTTCATCTGACGTCTTGTGATGTTCCTGTCTCCTACTTTCTTCCCTGAGCAACACATCCAAGTCTCTTTCCATTAAAGCTCTTCTATGAGCTTACATGCTAGAATTGGTTCCACAGTGTCCACTCAACTTTTAAGCCATTCACACATTCGGGAGGAGAGTGCAGGTGGCCCCACTGCTGCCCTTTCTGCTCCATCTGCCATTTTCTTGAGTCTCTGAGAGTCCCAGTCTCTGAGCAGTGTCCCAACTAGAGGACACATGACAAATTCACAGTGTTTTCCCCACTCTCCTCTTTGGAAGGCTAAGTTATGGGACTCTCCTGTGAGCAGCTGAAGAGCTCAGTACTTGGCTCTCCTCCTGGCAGATGCCCCTGGACTCTGACAGTCTTGATCTTATCTGATGATTTCCCTTCAGATTTCTACCTCACCACATCAGGGAGGCTGGGGAATAATGTGTGTATCATTTCATGGACTGTTTCTAGTGGTTATTCTCGGAAGTAAGGACACCATTACCTGCTGTCCTCAATATTGGAACTTAAACTTTAAAATTCTGAGGCATGTAGAAAAGCAGCATTACTTAGCCTATTGTATGCCTCAGGACCGAAAGTGTAAGTTAAAGGCATCAGTTGTGGAAATATTTTTAACTAACAAATTCTTTAGAGATGCACCGTATTTTATAAATTAGCATATATGTATATGCTAATTTATATATATATATATATATATATATATATATATATATATATATATATATATATCAACTATGCATGAATATCTAAAACTGCCACTGTCAGATTAAGTGGCATGTACATGGTGCATATTCAAAAGGCTCAAGCAGAGGCTGGAGAGATGGTTCAGTGGTTAAGAGCACTTACTGCTCTTCCAGAGGACCTAAGTTCAATCCCCAACACCCACAAGGCAACTCATAGCTGTCTGTAACTCCTGTTCTAGAGGATCAAACAACCCTCACAAAGACATACATATAAGTAAAACATCAATGTACATAAATAAAAATAAGTAAAATATCTTTGTAAATCCCACACTGAAGGACTCTCTGTAGTTGTATGTTGCTGTGGTAACTCAGCAAGGATGACAAGGCAGCACTCTTCACAGGTGCAAACCCTGACAGACCTCATTAGAGGGAACTATCATCCTGACCAGCACCATACTCGACAGTGGAACCCTGAGCGTCTGAGCTCAGGAGTTTTTATTGATCCAGAACTGCTTAGGTATTCTACTGATAGCACATGCTGATCATAAGCAATCAAACATCCCCCACATAAATCCAACACCTGTAGACAATACAAATGCCAAGACCTAGGGAGCCCCTCACCCAACAGTGCATAAAAAATTATTTTGTACATAACTAAAAACAAACTTCCACAACAACTCTCCCCTTTGAAAAAAAAAAAAAGGAAAAAAGGCCCAAGCAGATGAGGCAATGAACAGCCAGAGCTGTGTGTAGACCAGTAGGGAGAGGTGGAGATTGCTAAACAGCTGCTTTGCCCTCTCTGAAAGGGGTAATTGACACTCAGGTCTAGAGATTTTATTTACTAAAACACATGAGGCTGCTACCGTTATTTTACTGTTTCTTATAAAGGGTTAGAAATTCATATTTTATGTAAAATTTCCTAAATTTTAAAATTATGACAACTAATTTAGCTATAGACACACACACACACACACACACACACACACACACACACACACACACACGGCTCAATTAAAGCCTAGCAGTTGGCTAGACAGGTTTTGACCAACAGCTCACCACCCTGGGGAATGTTGTTCAGCGCTGGCTGTTCTGTTGATGCTGGTGAGAAGAGTGATTTCAGCATGGTCTAAGCAGTGCTTCACCACGGTAGCCGCGCTTTTCAATCATGTAAAAATGGCAGTCCCATCATTCTTGCTAAGCTTGGCTAGACTCTCTACAGTGATCTGGGCTTGAAGGAACACTATGCAGTGAGTGGGTGATGGTAATTAACCCATCTGTGCCTCAGGGGCAGTCCACATGTCCCTCATCATTAGGGTGCAGGTGTTGGGCGACTCTTTTAACTTGCACCTCAATATCCTTCAACTCATGGAAAAATCCGTGAAAACCCAAGCATGCCCCAAATCTTCATTAGGTTGAAATGACTCCATTAGAATCAATCCATTGTATTTAAAAATAACACTGACAAGGAGTAATACTCAGCTATATATTTAACATTGGAAGCATCTGTATGGATTTTTTGTGCTGGTTAGTTTGTTTTTTCATTCAATTGGTATTTTTGAACACCCGAGTGTCTGGTTAACATTTGAAGCAGATTTCCAGCCATTACTAGAATTGACCAGTAGACCCCTCAATGCCCACCATTGCTGCAGCTATTAAATACTAAGTGAACGAGTACAAGAGTACCGAGTATGTAGTCACTAGGTAACTCATAAGGTCAAGGGCTGAAGGCCAAACATGGTACTCATTCAAAGCGTAGAAATAACTGATTGTTTTATGTAAGAAAGCACCGCTTCTCAGAGTCCTTCATCATAAAGTGGGGTTAGCAAAGCTAACCCAGATGCAAGCTAGGAACCTAGTGGACTGTAAGTAAAACTCATTACTTCCTGTCGAATGCTGCAGGTGTGGGAGGAGCTGAGGTGGTTTGGTGAAGGATGGGAGAACAGTATAGTGCTGGGTCAATAGCTAGACCACAGTGGTGACAAACAGCAAGACAACAGCCGAGAAGCCCTGGGTTAGGTCATGGTTGTATGGTTCTAATTAAGATTTGGCTCAGAACATGCATTTAGGAGAACAAGTCAATCCAAATTTATTAACTAACCATGTGACACTAGCAAGCCACGGTGTTTCCCTGGGGCAGCTACCCAGTAAATAACCACCAGGACTCAGGCCATTAGCAAGATGGGGGTGAAAGGTAAGAGATCCCACTGGTTTAGAGCAAGAGACTCTTCCTCTTTAGAGCACAGCAGTCTACTTTGCCTTTCTTCAGGAATTAAAATTTTCAATTAAAGGAGAATTATTATACCTGGGGTATAAAACCAGAGAGTGTCTGGGGTTTGAAACCAGGATCTTGTATGTACCATGCATGCTTCTACTTCTGAGCGAAAACGCCAAACCCTTGATTTGTACTTTTAAGGATACAAGAAATAGAAACTATGCTTCAATGTAAACATGATTACAAAACAGCCACGAAGTGCTTAGAGCCATGTGAGAGGATGCAGCCAGCGCTGGGGCTTGAGGAGTACAGCCCGCTGTTTCCATGGATTATCTCCAGAATAGCTTCTGCTGATGCTGCTGTTGGACTCTGACATGCTGACTGCTATTAGAGTCACTTATCTCTCTTGTGCTACAAAAATTCCGAGGGGTCTTCAGTCCCTCACTACTACTCATAACAACAGTGGTGATTTTCTAAAAAGGCAGTGCCACTCAGTTAAATTGATTTAACTGAAACTCCAGGAAGAATAACTTAAGAAACATGCATAGGTAAAAAGACTATGTTTGCCAGCTGCTATGGAGAAAGTTACCTGGGTAGAGCAAAACATATTTTTGGCTGCTGAGGACTTGCTAGATCAGGAAGCAAATAGAAAGCCAGTGCAGTTGCTAGGACCCACAGGTCTGTGATTAATGATGGCAGCTGAGTTTCCATGTCCACTGTTAAGTTTGGCCAAATTTGATTTTCCTTATTTTAAAATTATTATTATAAATTTGCTGATGCACCCTGAGAGCATAAAAACAATGGAATAGATATATTCCCTTCTTTATATGATAAATAAAAAATAAAAATTCTTTTGTTTGTAATTCTCTAACCAACCTTAATAAAATTGTATTAAGCATGTATTAAACATAATAATAAGAAAATTTATAAACAGTAGCCTGCCAAGAAAACTACTGGGCTCTCATAAATTTTGTCAATTTATAGTAAAAGATTTACTGCTTCAATGTACAATGTTACTATAGAAATATATATTACTATAGAAATGAAACATATGAAAGATGTTTAGTCATAGGTGGGTGTTTTCATGACAACCAAAACCAAAGAGTTTTGATATAAGGGTGTATAAGGTGTGTTAAAATCAAAATAAAAAAAAGAGAGATTGAGATCTCAATTGAAGAAAAGCGTGTGCTTGAGTGATTTTTTTCGCTGACTCCACGTCCATCCTCTCAAGAACCTTGACCTGCCGGAGCTGGTCTCCAGTAAGGAAGAACCTCGAGATCGCCTAGCTGAACTTACTGACTTTATGGGAAAGGAGTCAAGCTGGTAAAAAATGCATCTGCTTGGCCTGTCTTTGTGAGAATGGCGTGTTCTACTGTGAGTTCCTATGTAGTCATGCTTAGCATCCGTGTTTGTTTATCAGAACAAATCGAATCCTATGGTAGTGAGGGCTGTTTGGCTAGTTCTGTGGACTACAGATGTGTTTGCAACCTTCCCAGACTCCCCATGCTTTCCGGTGATGTGCTCCCTAAATGAAAGATCCTTCTTTCTGGATGTTGTCTTCATTGGAGGCCGTGTGCGTTTGGCGGTCAAGAGGGTGTGAGGACTTGCAGCAAGCCTTTAGGCTCCTCTCTCAGCACCAGCTGCAGGCAGATGTCGGCTCTCCAAAGTAGGAAGAGCCCTTTTGTCCTCTGCTTTGCGCCTGTGCCACAATACTTGCAAACAGGAAAGTTCCACTTAACCTTTACTAGCAGCTGCCTGTCTGTTCTTTGCCAAACAGCTCAAACAGTGACCCCTGGTGGTTCACCGCGAACGTGCGGCCCACAGTTCTGAAAATGCATGCCCAGTTCTGTTGCATACCCAGTACTATTCCAATGAGCAAAATGGCTTATTTTCTCTAACCGTTCTATTTTTCATATACATAGCTACGTTTTTCTTTATTAGCTGAGTTTTATGTCTTTTAATCCTGCGGCAAAATTTCCAGAAAATGGGATTTTTGTTATTTCAACATAGCTTTAAATTAGTGTTACGAATATTAAACTAGAGACTCCGAATTTATTTATTTTGACTCATGATCCAATCCCAAGAAGTTAAGGAAACTGAGCCTGTCCCCAGGTTACTCTTCAAGGGAAGCCAAGCTAAGGCTGGATTTTAATGTTCCTTCCTCATATATGGGATTCCATATACTGGTAGTTACAGATCCCCAGTTCCATCCGTTAAAGTATTCAAAAATTATCTTGATCTCATTTCTAGAATTTAGAAGTTTAATTTCCAGAAAATGTACCCAAAGTGTGCTTGAGAGTGAGAAATGGCTCTGTTGGGTACACACAGCAGGAGGTTGGTAAAGCTAGTTAGTCATTCTGGTGCAAGCATCTACAGAAACAGAAAGTTCATTTGCAATATGGTTCAGTGGGTAAAGGCACTTGCTACCAAGTCTGAGGCTCTGAGCTTAATCCTTGGGACTCACATGATGTAAAGAGAGAACCGACGTCATCAAGGCACACTCTGATCTTTACACTTGCACTGTGGCACTCGTGTGCCCACATACATTATACATATGCAAACACACTGTCACACATACACATGTACACACACACACATACACACACAGAGAGCTGTTGTGGGGGCTAAGAAGATAAACCTTCAAGCAGTACAGATGATAGAGGCTTGTGAAGTCTCACACAGACATTTGAGAGTCCCTTTCAATATTTTGAATTTAGAATCTGTGGTTCTGGTCAGCTGTGGCTGAAAAATCAGCTGTCATGAACAGGACATCAGAATCACTAAAGTGAAACCTTTGCTTTGCTGACAATTGCTGCTTGTCAACTGGGGCTAAGAAATTTCCAGCAATTAGGAAGAGACCAGTGTTGTGGAGGTGAAGTCTTCTACAAAGTCTTTCCTCAAGGTCAGCACACAGAAGCTGTTGTCCAGAGGGGTCCGAGGCTGTACCTCGTGTTGGCAGCTTCACTTGGTAATGTGTAAAAGTTTCCTATGTGGTTCTGGGTTTGAAGGCATGAAGAGGCTGTGGAGAGCAGCAGAGGCTTGGCATTGTGAGGCTAATAAACGCTTCATTAACTTTTAGCAGAAATAGAAATAGTTTTTGTAAGATGGGGAGAAAACAGTTAAAAAGCTCAAGTAGAGAAAATAGTTTTCTTAATTGAATCTTCATGGAGTATAATCTTTAGTTTGTTAAAGGCTGGTTGACATAAGATGCATAAGGAAGGCTCTGTGTACCCATTGACTACAAACAGGTCCAGGAATATGTGGCTTCATTGTTTCCCCAATCTCCTAAATCCCTAAAGTGAGGCAGTACTGTGATCAAGAAGCATATGTTCATGGAGGTCCAACTGCTAATCTTAAATCAGAAACTTTCCAGTACATGTTGGCCAGAAAATTTTTCCATGTGCCACTCTGCCCATGTACCCCTCTGTCCGTGTGCCCCTCTGCCCGTGTAACACTCCAGCACCAAGCATATGGGTGCCATTTTGACTCTAGATGGGTTTCCCATCTTACTTGAAATCAACAGTATCTCCCAAAGTTAACACGAATCCTGTGGGTCACAGGCAGAGTCTCGCAAGCCTGCATGCTAGTCATGTGCTAATTACAATGAAGGTATCCAGAGCTTACCCGCATTTCTGCTTAATATGGCTTCAAGTTGGGAATTTAGTGGATTGTCTATTCAGGTTCCATGATTTGCTGGGATGGCTCAAAGACCTCAGTAAAACAGTTTTACCAGCTTATTATTAAACATATTACAAAACACAGAGGGGAACAGCTAAGTAAAGAAACCCATGAGGTTTGGGAAACCCCATCAGGAGCTTTTGTCCGTGTGGAGTGGGGGTTTTCTGTCCTTCCAGCACATGGGTGAATGTGACCAACTCCACTTCCAGCCCTCTATGACTAGAAGCTTTGGGGTGAAATTTCTAGTCACTTCTAGTCCTGTGATTGTTTCCCTGGCAACCAACCTGATACTGAAAGGCCCACTTCATTAGCATAAGCTCTGACATATTTGAGAGAGATTTACTAGGAATAACAAGTCATTCTTCCACACCAATACCTAAGGGAATTTTAAAGCTCTGCTACGGACTGGAGACACACATACACACAGAGATGGAAGAAAGAGAGAGAGAGAGAGAGAGAGAGAGAGAGAGAGGCAGTTTCTACCCTAGGCAAATGTCTTCCTTGTTCACACAAAGCCTCACCTCTAGGGGAAGTGCTTGGGGATTGGGGACTGTCGGAGGGATGGAGGATGGAGGGAGAGGTGGGGGCAAGGCCAGGCAGGGTATGGTGGGACAGATCTTACAGCTCTTCCTCTTCTGATAAGCACTAATCCTCATAATACAGGAATACTGGGGTACCTTGAGAGTGATGGAGCTTTTCTCTTTTTGAGGAACTAGGATTCTGGAAATTCCACAGTCACCAAAGTTGCCAGAGCCAAGGGCTTTGGGTCCTTGTCTATTGATCTGAAGAATGACATTCGCAGACCACAGAGAGTGAGATTAATAAAGAAATTGATTATAGATTCATAGGTGGGAACTTGAGTGACAGAGTTAGAGAGCACCCAAGGGAGAGAGCAGGAGGTCTCCAGGAAACAGGGTATCATTGACTATGCCACAGCAGGGAAAGCAGAGCAGCATGGTTTGTTGTAGTAGTATGCTGCTGTGGCAGCTCATCAAAGACAAGGAGGAGAGGCTCTGCAGAAGGAGCCACTATCATGGTAAGCATCATACTGGACAATGGAACCCTGAGTGTCCCAGCTCAGGTGTTTTTATTAATTCAGAACTCCTCAGGTGTTCTACTGATAGCATGTGCAGATCATAATCAATCAAACATCCTCTACATAAATCCAATGTCTGCAGACAATACAAAATGCCATGATCTAGATAGTCCCTTACCCAACAGAGCACAAAACAATTATTTTATACATAACTAAAAAGAAGCTTCCACAACTCTTTGCTCTATAGTTGCAGAGCACCACAGCAGCATCCTGTTCACAGGGCAGCTGAGCAGGAGGCAGGACCAGCAAGTTGGAACCAGGGGTGGGTATAACTTTCAAAATTCCACCTTCTACTCCTCCCTGTCATGTGTGTCCACCCCGCTATGGGATAGGAGCTACAGCCTTAATAATAGCACCACAAACTGGGGACTGAACATTCAAACAGACTATGGTGACATCTCAGATTGAAACAATAGTATTCTGCCCCTGCTCTCCAAAGGCTTCCAATCATCCCATATTGCAAAATGTATGTAGTTCTACTTCAACAGTGCCATAGTCTCGAGTTCCAGTACAGCTCAAAAGCCTGAACTCCAAAGTTGCTACTGAGACATGAGAAAATCTTTTAGCTGTGAGCTTCTGTAATGTCAAAAAGCAAGGCATGTCCAGTATATAATGTCACAAAGTAACCTTCCAATTTAAAAGCAGAGAATTGAGAAAATAGCAAGGAAGGGTCGATCAAAACAAGACAGAAAGGCAGGAGGGAGAACATTAAATTGTCTCATTCCATGCCTGGTGTCTGGATCATGTAGTGTGCTGACACAGGTTCCAATGCGCTTTGTCTCGCCTCCATAGTTTTGCCATTTGCAGCCAATATGGCTTTCCGTTGTCTTGGATCCTCTCGATGCCATCAGCTCCCCCTGGCAGATGATCCACATTCCTGTCGTCCTGTCTGGGGGCCTGGACTACAGTTTAAGCTTTGCCCTCACGGCATCACAGATCACCAAGTGCTTTTCACAGAGAAGCCCAACTCTGAGCATTGCTCTGCCTCACAGAACTGCCTTTCATAAAACCTTGGTGGAAGCCTTTCATAACGCCTGTATTCTGCATGCCTATAAAACCGTTACAAGGTGGACAGTGCAGCGTCAGTAGCTTGGGCTCCTTGGAGCAAGGTTGGAGCAATCTCTGCATACTTGGGCAGCTGAACATGTGAACAAATGAGCTTATTACACTCTAGAACCTGTGCAGGATGGGTTTGAGCAATTCCCTACTGTCCCAATAAAAAGTGTTTGGTTTCTCTTCAACGGCGAAGGTTAGAGGACAGCCTTCCTGCTACCTTGTGGGATCCGGGGCTTGAACTTGGGTCTTCAGACCTGCACTCAAGTCCCTCTGCCTGCTGACGCTTGTTGCTGGCTCGAGCTTTAGATTCCAATGAACTTGGACAGCTATGATTCTTTGATAAAGTTCAGAACTTGAACGTTTCCCAGAGCCCCATGGATTGGTGGTGTTGGGAGGTGGTGGAATTTAAGAGGTGAGCCGTAGAATAAATCTTGTTTTATTTATTTATTTATTTATTTATTTATTTATTTATTTATTTATTTATTTATTTATTTATTTATTGGAGAAAGAGTCTCACTGTTTACTTCTGGCTGGGTGGCCTGGAACTCACTTTGTTGACCAGGATGGCCCTAAACTCACTGTTTGCTCTGCCTCTGGAGTGCTGGGATTAAAGGCTTATTTCACAGGCCCACTTCCTAGCAGGAATTTTGGGGGCATTGGGGCTAGGCCTTTAGAGGAGACAATGTGACCCCAGCTCTTTGTCCTTCCTCCTTTACACATCCTAGCCATGAGCTGAATGTTTTTGGTCTGTCAGGAGCTCCCATGATGTGGCACTGTGGGCTCCAAGCCTTGAGCTCTTTCTAATTGATTAGCTTAGGTAGAATTGTGGGAAGCTCACGGATGACGAGTTTCCTGTTTCCAGCAATAGACATGAAAACCCCAGCAGAACACTGGTTCAGTATTGCTGAGCCCGTGTTCACGATGTGTAGATCTCTGCAGTAAATCTGTCTTTGCTTTTGTTCTAACTCCATTTGTGATTTCTTGGTTTGCTCGGGCTGTCTGAGCTTTTTGCTCAGATGCCGCGTTTTCTTTCCCAGATCCCTAGTCTGAGACCTCTAGCCTCCAAAGTGTAGGATCATGTGTGTTTGTTGTTTCAGTGTGCTGTAGCCTGAGGAATCAAGTACGTAGCAACTCAGCTAAGAGGATGATTTCCTAGGAGTAAAGGTTTTCATAACCAAGTGCTTCTTTTCTCCATTTCAAATGCTGCATGTGTCCCTCATAGGCATTTCTTGGTTTATAGGTATCAGTGTGCCATCTAGTGGCCCAAATGGGAAAATGCAATTTCTTTTTTCTTTTGTCCATCCATCTTTCCTTCCTTCCTTTTTTCTTCCTTCCTTCCATCTGTATTTCTTTTCTTTATTTTATTTTGGAGATAAATTCTCTCTAATGTGTAGTCCTTGATGCTTAGGAATTTGCTATGTAGATCAGGCTGGTCTCAAACTCACAGATATCTGCTTGCCTTTGCTTCCTGAGAGCTGAAATTAAAGGCTTGCTTTACAATCCCTGGCTTTTTTTTTTTTTTTTTTTTTTTTTCCCTTAAGCAGTCTCTTCTCACTCCTTGAAAAGTAGCAGACAGAAAATCTCACGATTTCATTTTCTCTAAGAGTCTGTATTACTGGCACAGGATCCTTCAAATACTTTTTTAAGTTTCATAAGATAAATAAAACATTAAATTTTAAGTTAGAGAGTTTAAAATTTTGATTATATTATTGTTATTTATTATTATTATTATTACTTTTATTATTATGTATGTGTGTGTGTGTGTGTGATATGTGCATGCCATGGAGTGGCTGTGGAGCTCAGAAGGCAACTTTGTGGAATTAGTTCTTTCTACCTTTTCTCCCACTTGTATATGTGTCCTCTGGTGATCAAACTCAGGCTGTCAGGTTTGATGGACAAGTATTTCTGCCCATGGTGCCATATTGCTGGCCCTGTTGTTTGTTTGTTTTCTTGCATCGTATATGCATTTAAGAATATGTAGAACAGCTTGCATTCAAAACATGTGTTCTAGTGGGGGTATCATACAGCCGTTTTGAAACCATATAGTCTTTCTCTTCTTCTCTTCCTTTCATTCCCTTTCTCATTCTCTCTCTAGAGCAATGTCAGAAGATGGATATATTTATTCTACTTGTAGACAAAAAGAAACTAAGTTAGAGCAACAAGTTTCATCACACATCCGCAGAAGCACATTTCCAAAGTGAAGCAGCATGGCTCACCTAAGTACTGGCCACTGAGCTGCTACTCACTGATCTTGCCATAAGATGGTGCTGATTTAAATGGCTGCAGATCAAGTTATCACTGGAATAATGTTTGTTCCTAAATATCCTTGGTGAGCAGAAGTTTTATCTTAAAACATAGGTCATGGTGTGTGTGTGTGTGTGGAGTCAATGTGTTTTACACTTATCACTGTTAAAATAAATACTGATCATGTGATGCTATATTTTCCTTGAAACTTTTTTTTCTGAGACAGGGCTCTTTGTTATAACTCTATCTGTCCTGGAACTCACTCTGTAGACCAGGCTGGCCTTGAACTCACAGAGATCTGCTTGCCTCTGCCTCCTGAGTGCTGGGATTAAGGTGTGCACCACCATTTCCCAGCTCAAATGAAATAATTCCAAAGCCCCAATAAAAATGCCTTGCTCATTTTTTCATACTAAAATATATTTTTTTGAATAATCACTTATAGGACAAGAACAGAATAACAAAAACGAAGCACCTGCATTTGTGATTTTGATTGGATACAACCCTCTTCTGCCCCATGGTGAATATGTGCACAGGTGAGTCGCCCCTTTCAAGGGGTCACTGAGCAGTCCTGGCAGGATGAAACGGGTTCTTCTTAGTTAAAAGCGTAAGGTACACTGCTGAGGCATTTGAGAATAATTTCTAGCGGATTCTGAGTAAAATAAATTGATGGAAATCTGCTTTTCATCTTTAGAACTTGTTACGGTTTGGATAAGAAATGTCCCCCATAGGCTCCTGTATGGAGTGCACAGCACCAACTGGTGGTGTGAGTTTTGGAGGAAGGGGAAAGGTTAAGAGGTGGGTACACCTGGAGGGGTCATGCTTCTTCCTCTCTGTGTGCCCCCTGTCTTCGGGGCAGTGAGTGATCGCTGCAGGCCATCTGGCCCCACTTGTATTCTCCCTCACTGGCACTGAGTCAGTGGAGCTTAGGACTGTGGAAGAAACCACAGAACCAAAGTCCTCCTCCCTTTAGTTCTCCCCGGTGGTTTGGAGTGATGAGAGGTCTTGCTATTACAGTGTATCTTTTCAACGCAAGTTGATATTTTACTCAACCATGATCCATGTCCACAGGAAATGGATATAAAACTGCTTAGTCAGAAGGCAAAAGTAGAACAGTTTTTTTTGAAGCTGACTCTAAACAGGGGAACAAACACCACACAAACAGTTGATTTCTCTAAGACATCCTTCAGCAAGGACTCACCAGCAGGGAGAGAGAGCACTTCCCTCCCTCCTTCCCTTCCTCCTTTCAGTCCTTCCTCCCTCCCTAGATCCCTTTCTTCTTCCCTCCCTCCCTAGATCCCTTTCTTCCCCTCTCGTCCCTCCCTTTCTCCCTCCCTTCCTTTCTCTCCCCCCCACCAGATCCCTTTCTCCCTCCCTCTCCTCCTTTCTCTCTTCAATTTTTTGACAAGTTTTTTTATTTCGCTCAGGCTAGTATCAAACTTGTGATCATCTTCCCTCAGTCTCAAGGTGCCAGAATCACAGGCATGAGTCACCATGCCCAGTGGCCAAATTGGGTCTTTCTAAATGATGAATCTTTGCAGTCTGCATTAAATCTGTGTGGAAAGACTGGATTTTGGACATTGGAGAAGGTGGTGAGTTTAAATTATTCCCATTGGTCTTTAAACCTAGGATCTGAAATATATTTGCTGGGCTGCTTAAAAGTTAACACCCTGATGGTGGAAATGTAAACTTTTATAGTGGCATTTATGGTAGCCACCATAAAAATCAGTGTGGACACTTCTCAAAATCTAAAAATAGAACTGTTCTATGACTCAGCAACACCAGTCATGGACCTGTACCCCAAGGCCTCTGTATTACCCTACAGAGATGCCTGGGCACCCATTCATTTTTGCCCATGTTACAAGAGTTAGGAACTGGGATGAGCCTGTGTGTCTGTCAACTAATGAATGGATGGTGAAGATGTGGTACATATATACCACATCTGAAATTTTATTCAGCTGTAGGGAAAAATTAAATATTTAGAAAAGTGGATAAAAGTTGAAAATATGCTCAGTGAGGTAACCCAGGCCCAGAAAGACAAACACCATCTTTTCTTTCTCATATGTGGATCCTAGCTTCAAGAATTTAGATTTATGTGTTTAAGAGTGTCAGTAGAGACAAGAGAATGAAAGTCTTGGGGGGAGGGTGATTAAAATCCATGAGATATGATAGTAGAGAGAGTTAAATACCAGAGTTGGAAAGGTTTCAATGGGATTGGGACAGGGTAGGGGAAAATGGGAGGGGCAGTGAAAGTGAGGGTCACCAAAACTTTTGGTACATGGAAAGACCACACTGAAACCTACTAAATTATACAGTAACTAAAATATTTAGTTAATGAAAAACATCTTGAACTTGCATGGATGGATAATGCTTCTTCCAGAAGCCGGATTTTTTAAAGAAAATTTAAAGAAAAATATCACTACCAAGTTTGAAATAGCTCCTGTGAGTTATTGGCCAGGGAGTTTCCCAAATCCTCTTGAAACACTGGAAGTGTGGCTGGAGAGATGATTCAATGGTTAGGAGCACTGAATGCTCTTCCAGAGGTCTTGGGTTCAATTCTCAGCACTCATGTAGCAGCTCACAACTGTCTATAACTCCAGTTCCAGAGGACTCAGGGACCTTTTTTGGTCTCTGTGGGTACAAGGTACACATGATACATAGGGATACATGCAGGCAAAACACTCATCTATAGATGAATGAGAAGAAGGAGGAGGAGGAGGAGGAGGAGATGAAGAAGAAGAAGAAGAAGAAGAAGAAGAAGAAGAAGAAGAAGAAGAACAAGAACAAGAACAAGAACAAGAAGTTGAAGAAGTGAAGGAAGAAGAGGAGGAGGACCTGGAGGAAGAGGAGGAGGAGGAGGAGGGGGGAGGAGGAGGGGGGGAGAAGGAGGAGGAGGAAGAGGAGGAGGAGGAGGAGGAGGAGGAGGAGGAGGAGGAGGAGGAGGAGGAAGGAGTAACAGCAGCTATTGCTATTGCTCTTGGTTTCCCACCAAATGGGAAAGACTAGATGACTAGATGATAAGATCATATTGCTGAAGACACAACACACTTGAGATGCAGTACATAGATAAATCTGGCTGAAACTGAGCTGGAAGCCTCCAATGCACTAGCTGGCAAGTATTCATAATGCCAGATGGTGCTTTGTAGGCTATGGTGGGGGGGAGAAAATATATGAAAATATATAAATGATCTTACCCTGAGTATTATAATTACTAACCTGCTAGGCAAGATGTTCTCACAGGCACAATAGTGGCACAGTTGTTTTGGAAGGAACCAATAATTGTCTGATTTGATTTGAGGCTTACTCTATAAGGAGAAATACATATCTGACACTGGGCAAAAACCTATGGCTGTGGCTATCGCAGATTATTGGTGGGAATTTACTACTGATAGTATGCTAAATGGATATATAGCCAAACTGTCTCACAGATATTTATACTTATATACATTGTCTAGAAAGTCTTCTTTGTTCAGTTGATGATTGTAACACAGAGATTTATAACTGATCAAAATGCTGAAAATAACTGTTGAATTCTCATCTCTAAATAGGACATCTATAGCACTCTCTCCAAGACCTAGGGGTCATCATGGAAAAGATAGCAGAAAGACTGTTAAGAGTGGGAGGGTAGGAAGGATCCCTCTAAAATGCTGTCTTCTGGATATGTCAGGGCAGATATAATCATGAGCCGTAGTGGCTGTGGCTATCTGTACAAGACCTACATACACACAGAAATAAATAAAACATGAAAGTAGTAGGGAGACTAGGTGAGAATAAGGGGATCTTTAGGAGTGAGGAGAAGATAAGGTAACTATATTAGTCAGGGTTCTTTAGAGAAACAGAACTTACAGTGTGTGTGTGTGTGTGTGTGTGTGTGTGTGTGTGTGTGTGTGTATGTGTGTGTGTTTATGTGTGTGATTCTTTAGAATGGCTTACTGTCTATGGTGCAGCTAGCTTGTCTAACAATGGCTGTTTACCAGCAGAAATTTCAAGAATCCATTAGTTGTTCAGTCCATGAGGTTAAATGTCTTAGTTCGTCCCCAGTATATACTAGAATCCCCAAGAAGTAGATTCTAATGCCAGTGAAGGAATGGGCTTGCCAGCTAGAGTGAGAGCAAGCAGGCAAAGAGTCACCAAACTTCCTTCCTCCTTGTCAGCAGACTGTCAGCAGAAGGTGAGGCCCAGATTAAAGGTGGAGCTTCAACCTTGAAATATCTGGATTAAATATCTGGTGAATCTTCCCACCCCAAACATCTGTATTAGAAATGGGTCTTCCTACTTCAAATGATTTAAGAAAAAAGCCCCTCACTGGTATGCCCAGCCATTTGGGTTTTAGTTAATTACAGATGTAGTCAAGTTGGCAACCAAGAGTAGCTATCATAGTAACAGTGGATGAATATGTTCACAACACATTGTATATATGTATGAAATTGTCAAAATTTCAGTAATTGTTAAAGAACAAAAGTTAAAATCTCCTCCAGTGTTGTAAAAAAAGTCCCACCGGCAGCTTTCCGGTTCCACAAGGTGCATTCATCTGGTCTTAGTTTCAACATCTGTGAGCTGATGAGAATGAATGAACCATTCTCGGGAGCCAAGGGTAGAGATCTTGAGCTCATTTAATGGGGGAAGGACTTACATATTTATAGCCAGAGGAATAGTCCTTGTATCCCAGTAGCATCAGTGGAAGCTCATTGGTAAGGACAGGCAATCTCACTTGCATATTGGGGTTACAGCTTAAGCTTAGGTGTTATTCAGGTACCAGAGGGATAGACCTTATATGGAAGGGTTTAGTTGTAACTCCAGATAAACAATTTTGGCAGATCACATGCCCTTGGAGGGGATGGTATCCTGTTGTGGATTGTGGTCTGTCAGGTACTCTAGAGGGGAGGGGCCAGATTCTTACCAGCTCTTCAGAATGAGAGCTTAGGGTTCTAAGAACCCTCGGACTCACTCAGCTGTGACAGCCCTACACTCCAGGCTATCAAAATATGACCTTGCCCAGAACATAAACTGTCTAAGATGTATAATTGTTTTGTCTGACTTAGAGTGTTTTTTTACATGTTGAGATTCACTGTTTCTCCTCTCCTCCTCCTCCTCCTCCTCCTCCTCCTCCTCCTTCTTAGACAAATATCATCAGCAAATGAAAGAAAATCTTTTTTGGTGAAAGGTACTAGAGCAACTGGAGATCAGACTGGGGTAGAACAGACTCTCAAAGTAGAAGTACCATTCAGTTCTGTACTTTTTAAATGGGTAATGTATGTCTGGCAGGTTTCCTTAGAGACAGATTATGGCTTTAGAGGAGATATTAAAGAAACCCTGTGATCCATATTGAACACTTCACAGTCTCTGGCTAAAGTCTAGCCAAGAGTCAGCCTATCACACCCATGGAAGCAGCTACAGACCTTAGTCTGAATTGAATCTCTTTACCAAAGTTTGGGATCCTCTCAGTTTGTGATATAGAAACAGTCTTTCCTATCCATGGATACAGAGGGGACATATTCATCCCCACCACTGGAGACAGTCCTGTAGGGCTGAAAGCAGTTAGCTTTATGATTCAGTCCCACCATAATTTAGTTACAGTCTAGATAGAGCAAATTTCTCAATGCCAAGGACATATCCAGTAACTTAGCAGGAGTCTTCTTGGAGACTCAGTGGGACCTTTCATCTGGCAGCACTCTTATTACAGCTGATGCTGGCTTCTGATAATGTTCCATTGGTATTCATGATGAAGTGGGCCTTGGTTTTCATCTGAAACACCGCCTTTCTTCCATGAACCCCAGCACCAGCAATTGTTTCAGGCCTATTGAAAATCATGCTTCTTTTAAGAATAGAAAAAAAAATATTAAAACTCATGTTGACCTTGCTAAATCAGAATGTATCTGGTATTAATCATTAAGCAAATGGAAATGCTGACATACCAGTCAGATTTTCTGTAATGTGTTTCCAAATCTTTATGGACTAGTTCCTTTTATGGACCTTGTAGTTTGAAGGCCATAAACACTGGGGCTATTTCTTGGGAAAATCCACTATGTAATGTAAGAAGGTTGCTGGTAGGAAGGTTACTGTACTTCCTAGATGACTCATGGCTTCATTCAGCAAGGTGTTTTGGATAGACAAGCTGGCATTCGCTTCTTAGGCATTATTGTTGACTCATGAACCATGAATGACCTTACATTAAAACCTATATCTAACTTATCTGATGTGTTTGTTTGCCCAAACACTTTAGCAAAGACAGAAATGAAAAACACACTAGTGTGTCACGAGCAGGACTTTTTAATTTAGCCTTTTTACTATAAACATATTATTGCCTTTTAGAACTGATTCCAATTACTCTGAACTCATGCTAGAACCATTTAAATAGCAATCAGCCACTCCCAAGTATGTGGAAAGAATAAATGGACAGTGCATGGGGCTTGGATTGTTCTTAAGTTCCTGTTTACTAATTTTCTAGTTTTATGGAATAGCTATTTTTAAAATAATTTCTTTTCTAACAAGTTTTGGTGGCAAGAGGACAGTTACTCAATTTCATGGAATTCTGATCTAACATTCCCTTTGTGTTCAGCTTTCTGTCACTGTAACAAGTACCCAAGCAATCATCTTACAAGGGGAAAAGGCTTGTTTCTGGTCATAGTTCGGGAAGTTTCAGAGCACATTTTTGTGTCTGGCTTATTTTGGGGAGATCCTGTGGGAGGCCAGCTAATCATGCTAAGAGCTCTTGGCAGGAAGAGGCTCTCGTCCCAGTGTACCCTTTGAGGAACCAGCCTCACTTACTCCTACTGGTCCCACTTAGGAGCCCACCACTTCCCAACAGTGCCACACAACCTTGAATCCAACAGAGGCTTTGGGGTACACATATCTCAGCTATAACGCCTGTCACCTGGTTTTCAATTCTACCTTTGTGATTCCATTTTCAGAGTCTGCCATACTTATTTTTATATGATGCCAGGAACTGATCAACAATAAGACTGTGAAAAGGACTCAAAAGGGAAAATGTCTCTGTCTTGTTGCTTGCTATAAAGGAAACAAGAGGTGTACTTTTTTTTTTTCTTCATTTGAGGTGTCAGTTGACTGCTTTC
Source organism: Cricetomys ansorgei (assembly GCA_026225945.1). Taxonomy (NCBI): domain Eukaryota; kingdom Metazoa; phylum Chordata; class Mammalia; order Rodentia; family Nesomyidae; genus Cricetomys; species Cricetomys ansorgei. The sequence goes on from JAMJFZ010000056.1 coordinate 27,004,731, forward strand.
TACCTGCTTTAAGAGTTCTGGTCCCTGTTATTGATGAAAGGCTTTTTGTTGCCATTGCAGCAAAGAGGAGAAGGGGGCAAAATGACTGGTGAGCTGAAATTCTCTGGCCAGGGAGTCTGGAACTTTGTCATAAAGACTTCATCCATGTTACAAGGGTACTGGGGCTCCAAGCATATCCTTCCTTTCCTTTTACTTTAGCCTCATGGTTCGCAGGGCCTTGCAGAGCTGAATTGATGATGGCTGGGAGACAAAGCGCCAAAAAAAAAAAAAAAAGTGATAGCTATATTGATTGCAAGGCTATGTGTACCATCCCAGCAAATGAGGAAGCTACCTCATCCATAGAGGCAAAGCCTAGTCTGGAGCTAATACTAGTCACTGTTAAAAAAGTATTTTGAAATAGGCAATTATATATTGAACTGTATACACCTGTTGAACAAAAGCAGTAGTAGTGGTAAACAAACAATTAAAATGGCATATTTTAAGAAAATGTTGTAACAAACTATTTTGACTGAAAGAGAGCATTAGTAACTTGCATTGATGTATACAAAACAAGGTCATCATACCAGGGCTAAGACAAATTTGTTGACAATAAAACATAAGGAAATTATCTAACAATAAATGTTTCTGAAGACATAGAAAAATTAATAATCATTATACAGTGTTTGATTTTACAGAAATTTAAATATATCCATAGAATAGAGAGCACCTCCATTTAGGGGAAATTTAGTCACATAAACCAAGCATTAAGTAGCTACCATTACATTCATACATTGCACCAAGAAACACATTGTCATCCACACACAGATAGACAAACCTTTAGAGGCATAGAAAAGCAGGCCTGGAAGAACAGAATGGAGAAACATCAGACTTCTCCGAAGATGACTTGTTGCTTTTCTGCTTTTTCTAAAAAGACACAAGCAAAATCTGGGATAGTTTAGCCCTGTGCCCTCCGAAAAGCCACTTCTCCAGCCATGCGTGCAGAGGCCGCTAGGGCAGGCAACTGGGGCAGTGGCAGAAATCATTTTGGCATTTTGGCTTTTGGACTAGCAGTAGAAGCTGATCCAAGTCTCCCCTCTGAGTCTGCAGAAAGACGAATTTCCAAGTAACCCTGCCCCAGATCTGGCCAGCCAGCATTCAGGACAGTGATCAGTACTTAGTCATAAAAGGACTTTTTCATATTCAAACGAACACAGAACCTACATACATTTAAACACCATACACATACATGCAACAGACAGAACAGCAAAATCAAGACAGAGGCATTGGTGATCACCAAGACAAAAAGTAGTCAGGCCTAAGAAAAAGGAAATGAGAGGCACTAGGAGCTCTCCAGAGATACCTTATTGTTTTTAAAGTTAGAGTGCACCTAGTTGTAATTTAGAGAAGAAAAAAAGTGCTTTTGTTTTTCTCTTGGGTCAGAGATCCCCCAAAGTGAGCCGCAGCATCTGGTGGTGCTGGGTTTAGAAGCAGGTTCAGAGGAGGCTATGGTGGGAATCAAAAGTATGAAAATATGACAGATTAGTGGAGTTGTGAAGAAGAGTTGAATCTGGTTCAGTTTCGTACTTAGACTGTATATGATTGGCTGTGGATTAGGATGTGTATGATAAAGAGACCAAATGTGTGTGTGAGAGAGAGACACAAAGAGACACAGACAGACAGACACACAAAGACTCAGGGAGAGAGAGACAGAGAGACACAGACAGACACAGACAGACAGACACATACACACAAAGACAGAGAGACACAGACAGACACACACACACACAAAGAGGGGGTGGGGTGGGGCGGACACATGCCAGGCTAGGAAATAAACATGGTAATGCTTTATAATTGCAAATTGCTAAAAACAACTTAAAGTTTGGCATATTATTTAGTATGTGTAACTTAGTATATGTTAGTACAGAGGTCTGCTTTTGTTTATTCCTATGTGAATTTCCTGGTTTCTAATTACCATACCACAGACCACACCACAGAAGAAATCTGCTTTCAATTGTCATCTGAAGGCTTCCTGTCTCTCTCACTAGACTCTAATCCACTACAGTGCCGAGAATGTCAAATAAAGATGTGAATAGAAAATTTGCACTTGTTGATTCTTTTGGGCGCCTGTCATTCTGCTTGGCTGATAAAATCACTTAAAAAGCAGAATGTGGTTTCTGTCATCAGTGTGCATCTAACAGTCATCAGTAACACAAGATGTCATTAGATTGGGTTCCTTGGATACGATCTGCCAGGCTGCGTCTGTTTTTTAATGTTTATATTTTGTTTCCTCTAAGATGTTACAGAAAAACGAATTGGTGCCATCAAAATGCACGAAATATATGCAATAGAGGTTTTTAGACTTTGGATAAAAAGAAGTACATGTGTATGATCCAGAAAAGGATAATCAAAAAATGAATCCTACTGCTGATTTAGCTTGTTGTCTAAAGGCAGCTTCCAGGACAGAGCCCAGGTGCCTTGTTGAGTTGCAGGATGTGGAGAGAGGCCTATAATTCATAAGACAGAGTGCAAGAGGAGAAGCAGGAACAAAATGATTCCTGAGATGTGCAGAGACTTGTCCAGTTGTTGCTGAGGGCTTCTGCACAGCCGTGAGAGGTACTAGAGCCCGGGGAAAGACCTTCAGAAGGCCATATCCACACACGTTCTGTGGTGGGCTCATGTTGGCCTGTGTCTCTAGTCCCATCAGAGATAGGGACTCTTCTAAGATCTGAACATTGACTGAAGCTCCAAAGTGTATCACTTTCACAGAACCGTGTCAGCTTTAGATTAATAGCTTCTTTCCTAAAATTTTAAATTTATTTTAAAATGTGTGTGTGTGTGTGTGTGTGTGCCCAGACCATCGGGCTTAGAGGCAAATGTTAGCTATCTTGCTAGTCTGAGACTAATAGCTTCTTTTAATCCATTCTGATGAGAATATAAAACAAGTTAAAAAAGACAATGTCTAAGTAACTACAAGCTAGAACATTTTATATTACTCCAACAAAGCCCACCACGTACAAATATAGAACTCACAGTGTTCAACATCTAATCCAGATGACCAGATCCATTAGTTTCCTGGAGATGCTTCAATCTACCACAAAGCATCTGAAAACATTAGAAATGCATCCTCCCACAGTCTGGAAGCCACCAGGTCAGGCTTCCTCTGAGACATCTTCCTTGCCATGCCTCAGCTTCTGGTGGTGGTTTTGATCTTTGGAATAGTTTGATTTGTATCCCCCTATTCTTGGCATCTGCCATTGCATGGTACTCTCCTTGTGTTTCTGTCTAGTCTTCTTACAGGGACAGCCATGTTGGATTAAGGACCCATCTTACGTCTGCATTCCTTCCTCTTAAGTCAACCTCTTTTTTTTTTTTTTCAAATAAAGGTTACATTCTGGAATGCTGGGTATTAGGGCTTCAACATATCTTTTGTGGAGGAAAATATAAATATCACAACAGGCATGCAGGCAAGTGGGAAAATAATCCTTTATCCAGGAGAAAAATCAGTCAATAGGAACAGATTCAGAAACCATGGGGATCATGAGATTGGCAGACACAGATGTTATATATGATGTGTGTATATCATGTTAACTAGGATATATACAAATGCCCCCCTCACTCTATTTTGAATAGTTTTTATTGCCATGTGTGCTTGGGATTAATTACTTTAACATTATTTCATTCTGTCTCTGTAAAGGACAGAGGTAACCACTGTAATTCATAATATGAATTTTCTGTGGATGTGAGTTGCAGAAATGTACAGAATAGTACTTAACCCATAAAATGGGAATAATAATTCTTACCTCATAAATAAGTGTGATAAGTGAATGGGAATTTTATAATTTATTTCATATTGAAGTAAGTTCATAAAAGTAGAAATTTATATTGTTAATAAAACTTAAGGAGAAAATAAAATCATTACAGGTTAAATTGTTTTATATCTCTGATGGACAAAGCTGAGAACAACCAATACAATGATAATGGTTTTGATTTATTGCTCTAGATATTAGTCATCGAGACAGGTGGGTTGGAGACTTCGTCATGTCTGAGTAAGCAGTCGTAGTTACAGAATATATTTAAAGAAGCCACTTTTTATTATGTTTAGTCACATAGCAACCAGACCCAGACTACAGAGTTTTGCCCTAATACACATCTGGTGCTCCTCAGTTGTATCCTTTTATAATAAATAGGTTGCACTATTGATGCTCTTTCTTGAATTCTGTGAACCACTCTGGAAAACGGTCAGACCCTAGAAGGGGGTTTTGGGAATCCGTTATGTAGACAGTAGTTGTGGATAACCGAAGAACTACTATTGTGACTGTGGCTAACGTAGGGAAATATTGTGGAACTCTACTCCTAGGCCACATGTTCTGAGTTAATTCTGGTTAGTGTCAGAATAGAATGTAATTGGAGGGTACCAGACAGAGACTGACAATAGTGCAGGTTTGAGAACATCCCTACATTTTAGTGGCAATAAGTATTCTGTATTGAAAGTTGGAAACACACACACACACACACACACACACACACACACACACTTGTATTTTTTCCTGGGGCTCAGAAAACCATATCCCAAAGTGTGGCATTTGACAAACTGAGTTGGAGACACAGTCTCAGATTCAGTGTTTTTTTGGCCTTTCCTCAAACTGCCATCTTCTTTGGTCCTCCCTCTCTTCTGAACACAGGGAGAGGCTGTCTCTGAAAATCTGTCTTTCCACACTCAAGATCTGCCAAGAAGGAGCTCTGTAGTTGCCCACAGTTATCCTACTGAAATTTCATTAGCTAGGAAGGAGTAACATTAGAGAAGACACTGAACATCAAACATCATACTTTGACTCTAGGTCTCAGGTTATTTCTGGTTTCTCAGCTCATTTAATCACCTAAGTAATTTACTGCCCCTCTAAATTCGCCCGTAGCCTCCCCCTGTCTCTTTCTCATGTTGTGTGACATTTTCTGGGGAGAAATGGGCACATATTTATCTGCCCCATATAGAGCACTGGCAACAGACCAAAGAAACAATTCTACCCAAGCCCAGCTTATTGAACCAAGGAGTTTATTGGGGTTAGTTACAGGAGTAAAGGTGAGGGTTACTGAGGGGAGCATGAGTGTTTCAAAGTCACTGAAAGCCCACCTTACTACAGACAACATGAAAGCTTCACTGAAGCTCTTTGCCTGATTTGCAGATAGCTGAGTGCATTTGAGAGTCTCCTCTCTCTAGCAACTGTTACTGCTTACATAACCTTAGGGAGGGGCCTTAGGATTTCCTAAGTTTCTGGACTTTCCTGATTCCTTTAAGCTTTGCTTTGTTTACTTCCTGACTCTTGAGGGACTGTTGGGATATTTCAGTTCAGGGAAGATAACCATGCAACACCCTATTCAAAAAGAGTGTTTAATATTCAACATTCTGACTCTTCTTCAAGCTTCATATGAAATGTCCCCTGAGCTTATGTGTACATTCTTAAATCTTTACGGCTTCTCTCCTTTGAATGCATCAGCTGACCATTTAAGCAAACTCACCTCCAGAAGGAAGTCTGAACTTCCTTACAATACTTTTAAATGCTTTCTTTTTTAAAAGCAGTTTTCTTTAGTGGTAATAACTCCTCTTAGGATGCTTTAACTAGAAATAGCCTCATGGCGATTCTTTTATAGATGGATGTACCACTTAGCTATGAGGCATCAACTGAAAGCTGCAGCGGTGGATGCCGGAGCACCTGCCTCCTGAAGTGGCCGTTCTCTAAGTGCCTGGCATCTGGTGGCATCTTTTCTTTCTTATTACCCCCAGCCACATGGTACTTGCAGTTGCTTATCTCTGCATTAATTTAATGCCCTTTTTAGTGTTCCAGTTACAGTGTAACCAAGGACTTTGAGTTACTCTATTTTAAATACCTAGCATAGTTTCTATTTTTGCTGTCTTAAAAAAAAAAACAAAACACCTGTGTGTATGTGTGTGCTTTCTCTTGTGTGCACGTATATGTCTCTCTGTGTGTGAAGGCTCTTGTATGCCACAGCACCTCAAGTTTCATTCGTAGCTTCTCCCTTGGGACGGGCTGCTTGCTGTTTGTGTGCTACTGTGCTTTATGTGGCTTCTGTGGATCCAAAGTCAGGTGATCACAGGTGATTACACTTGCACAGAAAGCTCTTTGCTCACTCTGCTGTTTCCAAAGCCCCAGCTGTTACTTTGATGAGACCCAAAACTGATGCCTTATCCAGAAGAAACAAAAATAAGCAACAAGAGAGATATCAAAAAGAGCAGGTCAGTAAGCTAGAGAAAAGAGCTGAGGCTTGGGATACTATATTTCTAGGACAAGCCAGGTAATTTAGCTGATGACTTCTTTGGGGCAAAGCACATTGCCGCAACTAAACTCCTTCTAATATTTCCTGACCTCTAGCTAGCTGTCCTTGCAGAAATCTCATACCCTAATTATGACAAAGATTGCCAATTTTTAAAACATAGAGATTATTCTGGGTGAATGCTACAATTTTGTTCATCTGTAAGTTTCTCTTGTACTAGTCTCATGGTGTGCACTGCCTGCCTCTTAGACAGTTAAGAGGAAAGTTCCATGTAGTCCGTGTTAGATTCAGATAAAATGATTGAGCCAGTGGAAGAAACACATGTCAGACCTGGAAAAAAGTCTGCAGCCTAGCAGTGACCTGTCACACAAGTGTGATCTGTGTCAGTATCATTTTGCTTGAAAAGTCATTAGTCCAGATGTGTGACGGCAGAAGAGAGATAGGCACAAAGTTAACTAAATTTCTGTGATGATATAAAAATAAAGGATGGTATAGATTTCTGAATATGGCACCATTAAAATGACCATGCATTTGCTTCCTGTGCATAAAATAAAATGCCTTTTCCATATAAGATTTTATGGAATGGAATGAAGCTGATTTGTTGTACTTAATTTTTTGGTTTCTTTGAGTTTATTTTTCTAAATGTTAACTAGATCTCTTTTGTGTTTTTGTTATTAACACAGGAAGAAGATCCGGATTTTGTTCCTGGCAGTTGCTGGGGACTGCATGCATCATATTTTGCCTATGAGCTTCTGGTGAATCTATTTTGTAAGTGGATGTGCCTCACACCCTCAACAGATCAAGATGATGGTATTTTGAACTGGAGACACCTCTGACTTTGGGAAACATCATTTGTAATTTGCTTGAGAGAAGCTCAGATGCCTGGCTTTCAGGTTGTCAGTATGTTCATATGGAAAGGATCATCTACTGGTTAGTGATCACCTGTGACAAGGATATGTCCTAGGTTTTAGTCTATTAAAAGATAAATCACTTCAGTGTGGGTCAAATATGCTGGTGTTTCCCTTCCATGAGACAGATTAATTTCTGGTTTCCATGCCATCCACGGCATTTGAAGACCTTCTTCCAAAGCCATGTATGAGGCTGTAATACAGCCATAGTTCTTTTTGGCTTTCACCACTGATTCACACAGCACAGCCCTAAACCACAGTAGTCAGCAGCTCTGTAAGTGATTCTCATTGTGCCTATAAATTGGAGCTGGGGGGATGGTACAGATGAAGGAAGGATGTATATGCTATGTTTCCATACATTTTGTAATGACTTGCTGCTGCACTCATGCCGTATCATGGCTTGATATGTTTCACATGACAGACTCATGATACATTTCTGAAGGTGTGATATCTCCTGCTCTAGAACCCTACACCCTTTACTGTCCTCCTTTTTCAAGCATACTACATCATACAACATCTTTTCTCACTATCAGTATTTCTCTTGTTCTTTTTATACTACTTCATTAATAATTTGAGTTTCATACAATGTATCTGGATAACACCCTCTTCTCATTCCTCCATGTCCCACCCTCCCACCCCTGTGCCCTCAAAAAGAATAATAATAAAAAATAAATGAAAGAAAATTAAGTGCAGCTCGTGTGGCAGGAGCATGGATCACAGGTGTTACTATGGTTCCTGGAGGCAGCAGGCTGCTCAGATGTTGGACATTCACCTGGCCCATACTAGGAGACCAAGCACGACAAAGTTCAACCTGAATTAGGCCTCACTGTCCAAGTGTGCAGCCCCTTGGGCACTCAGACACTGAGCAGACACCCTGATATCTCACAAGCCTCAGGGCATCCCATAGCACGACCCCCCCCCCCGACATCCCACAGACACTCAGACATACTGCAGGCAACAGGGCTTCATGCAAGCACTTAGACAGTCCACAGGTTCTACAATATTCTGCAGATACTTGGGCATCAGGCAAACACTGGTCAAACTCAGACACCTGGACATCACACAGGTGCCAGGACCTCTCGCAGGCACCATGGCATCTCACAGGTATGATCTTTTGTGGAAGCAGGGGTGTCCCTAAGGTGGTGAGTGGCTATGGAGACGCTAGCTCAAGAAACTCAGATTCCAGAGACCAACCTCATGGCGAAGATCAGGAGTGGGCAATTTATTGTAACCAATTGCTAGGGCTATAGTGATGTAAGCCCTTTGGTGGCTGACATTCGACAAAACCATCTGAGCTAATGGATTTAATTATTGATAAATCTAGGTCTATTTGGCTTTTAAATAAGTATCCCTTTTGGTATGCCAATAGGCGTCACACAAGTTATGTCTCCAGTGTCAGGCAGTTTTCTTTTGACTAAAAGTTCCAGCACGAGGGAATTAGACGTTGTTCTCTTAGACTGCTTCCTGCTGAAATTGGTTCATAGTAGAGTCAGTGTCCCAGAAGGTTGGTAATTTAGTCAAAAGTTGGGGAGGGGGTCAGATAATGGGGTCTTCTTCAGAAGCATCTGGTTCAATGATCCAGCTGAGTGGACAGAAGTAGGCGTGGCATCTGTTGAACTGGTCCAGTCCATATCAGTTCTCAGCAAGTCCAGCGATTGTAGCTGTTTGGACTGCAGAGCTGATTTTGTGCAGCATCAGTCACCCGAAATCTGTTGAAACATATGCTTGGAACAGAGGTTATATTTAGGAGATTTAAAGGAAAAATCTTACATTTGGAACTTTATGTCCATAGCCTTGGCAGTGGGGTGGGGAAGGGTTCCCAAGTCCAGGGAAGAGACAGATAAATCATGCCCTCATGAATTAGCAGATAGAGACTTAAGTGTGGAGTCTGACCTGTGGGAGGTGGATCCAAATTGACTTCCTGAAGCTCACAAGAAATTTAAATTTATAAAAAGATACTTTAGGTTGCCGTTATCATTTGTACTGAAGTGTTGACACATACTTTCAAGTCATAGCAAAAGTCATGTACTGAAATACATATTATAGAGAAAGCAGCTAATAAAACAATTGGAACAGATTTATAAATGGGGCAGATCCATACCTTTGAGTCATCAAAAGCCATGACCCTGGGACAGAATCATGAGCATTTTGTGCATTTAGAGTGCTGGGTACATAAACTGGAGAGAAACATTATAGTCTGGTAAGAAGCATCCCCAAGTCTATATTTTGAAGACAAACAACAATAGGAATTTTAAAATCCTGTAATAATGGTACCAGTTTATCAGAAAGATTAAGAACACTTATACAGAGTTTTGTCAATTTTAAACCTCTAAGCCTTTGATATCCAAATATAACCAATCATTTATATATCAATAACTTTATAAATTATATTTATATATCTTTTTTTAATCTTTAGAACTTGTATAGACTTTAATCATGGAGCTGGTAAAAGTTTGTTTATAAATTATATTTATATATCTTTTTTTTTAATCTTTAGAACTTGTATAGACTTTAATCACAGAGCTGGTAAATGTTTGTTACTCCTACAACTATAGTTAGTCGTCAAGCCATCAGAGATCTGAGGAAGATAAATTATAGAATCTAGATGGTCTGTGTATGACAGAGATCCATCACCTAGCAGTCCTCTGAGGCTCCTCTAGTTCGCTGGGGGTAGACTTCATCTGATGCGCAGGAGCAGAATAATATTTGATCTCCAGCTGTCAGAATGGTATAGGCCTCTGGCTGTCCAGGTCTGATATGTTTTTTTCCTGTGGGAAGGAATTAGGGGAAACTGGTCTTACCCTGGCTAGGCAGAAAAGCAGTTAACCCAAATGTGTCCACAGTTAGTGTAGAGCCTGGTAGCAGGTAAGGCATAGGGTAGTTTTGCCCAATGGTTAGCTTTACCACAATCCAGGTGGATTCTTCATTGTAGAGCCCCATTAACTTCCTAGAGACCTCGAGGTTTACTGTTAGGAATAGCCACTATTTATTGTGAAAAGTTTAAATATTTAAATGCCATATTCAGCAGCTCTTTGGAAGATTTGAGGACCACAATCTATCTTTCAAGTTTGTCTATAATATACAAATTATATCTATAATATTAAGCATATAGTGGCTTTCAGTTGCTTGTTTTAGATTTAAAATTAAAAACATACATAGGGAGCCAAATGAAGTGCACTTTTGGAATTAATTAATGCTCAGCATGATTAGAATATGTATGTATCACAGGAGGCCGAATAAAACTTATTTTTGGAATTAATTGTATCAGTACTCTGCATAATTATAAGTATATATTTGAAAACACTGAAGAATCTTAGCACTCTGTGCTATACGCATGTCTGTGTCTGAACACATTAAAGAATCTTGGTTAGCACTCTGTATGAATATAAGTATATATAATCAATTATAAATGATATTAATAATCACTACTAATCAATAATAATCACTATTAACTACCATATTAAATAATATATAGTGTTATGAAGAATAGGATTAGGATGTTACCAATTAGAATGTCACAGTGTACAATTAGAGAATATCAGTCGGTTTTTTTTATAGCTCAGATTATAGTGTATATAATGCCATATTATGTATATAAAACATGAATAGACCCCAGAAATTTGTAAACCTTATTTGATGTTGGACAGAGTTAGTAAAAGCAGAATTGGTTGAAGGATGACCTTAAAAGTGGGAAGAGATTAATAAAAGTATCATAATATGAAACAGTTTAAAAAGTTTATAGATTTAAAAGTCCCATAGTTTTATAAATTTAATGGTTGTTAATCTTTAAGAGTATCAATTTCACCATTTACTCTTCAAATCTAAAATCTCTCAGCTGTGTTCCTATAATATTAAAAGTAAAATACCCTTTTAGTTAAAGAAAGAGAAACAGTAATCACAATCAATCCAAACCTTCTGTTGATTCTTGCATTAAGAGCACGTGGCCTGTTTTTTTTTTTTTTTTTTTAAGATTGGAAAAGCCAAGATGGCATTGGTCCACGTGGGTGGTGTTAGAATCGTAAGAATAGCTTAGGAAAAGTTTTAGAGTTAGATTAGAACAAAAGGAAAGAGAAAGATTTTAAAGGAGAGAGAAAAACAGGACCAAATGGGTTTTTCGTTTATTTTAGAGGATTACTATCCGAGGGCCAGCGGCTGAATAGTGGCAGGAGGAAGAGGTTTGGAGCAACCGGCTGGAGGTTATAGTATAGTCTTATTACCGTGGGTAGGAAATAGGGGATGGGGGAATAAGAAGATCAGAGGGAGGAGTCAAAACATAGGTAAGAAAATGCGTGTATGTAGGGAACCTTTTTCCACTTGCCGGACCGCTGGCAGAAGTTAAACAGATCCTGAATAATACTGGGATCCAAAGTGCCATTACCTGGCCATTTAGACTGATTTTCTAAGGGATATTGAGGCCAGGTTTCTGTGGAAAGTCTGATAAGTTTAGAGGCCCTCAAATCGGACTCTAAGTGAAGGGAATAGAAGCGTTCTAAGAAACATCCCAAGGGGGTGTCAGCCAGTATAGACAGCTTGTTCCCATGGGTAAGAGACAGTTTGGCTCAGGGCACAAGTGGGGCATCCGCCAAGCTTAGGATGAACCATGAGAGAAAGAGATCTGCAATGTCCTAGTTGTCGTCACAGCTAGGCATGAGTTCGAGAGGAGGCCCAGTTCACCTGGTGCTAGGACTTTCGACAATGAGAAAGAGGAAAGTGGGCTGAGAGAGGTCTCCTGCCCAAGTGAACGAGCCTGGGAGAATGGTTGGTGAGAAGGGCCAGCCATAGTCTTAAAGGCTGTGGCTGTGGGTGCCTCCGTCACCAAGAGTACCAGAGGGGTGCTGAATGCTCAGTGGTCACTTCCTAGAACTCAGGGGCCCATTTACACTGACCTAGAGGGGAAACTTACCAATTGGCCGGTGTTGCATGTGGGGCCCAGCGATCCCTCAGGTGAAAGATGAGCCTGTGCGGGTGCAGCAGACAGCTAGGTTCCCAGTGTAGCTCAGATCCCTGAAGGGATCAGAGACATCAGGAGCGCCTACCTCAGATGGGGCACCAATGAAAGAAAAGTGCACAACACCACGCAAACAGGGTCTCACGCAAAGAGGTTTATTGGGGTGAGGTGAGACACGGACTGTCCGCTTCTGAGTGGAGGAAAGAAGAAAGAGAGAGGGGGGTAGGGGAAGAGGGAGAGGGGGAGAGGGAGAGGAGGAGAGGCAGCAGAGGAAGAGGGGCAGAGAGAGAGAGAGAGAGAGAGAGGGAGAGAAAGAGAGAGAAAGAGGATCAGAGAGAGGGGTCCAAAGAGGAGAGAGAAAGGCCAAAGAGGAGAAGCCCAAAGCTCACTGGGATTATATGGGACTGATGACACAGGACAGGTACCTGTCTGGGGTCAGGTAAAGGGGCAATACCTGGCCAGAGGGTGGGGAGTGTCAGGAGCATGGGGGATGGGCAAGCTCCAGGGAGGGAGCTCTGGCCAATTCACAACAGACACTGAACAGCCTTAGAGGACAGAGTGTCCCATGAAGCCAGGTTTAAGTACCCAGTGAACTCTGACAGTGTCAGAAATGCAGACAGATCTCTAATTGTCCTGGTCTGCATGAGCATTTTGATCCCTTGTTAAATTAATGTTCAATGTTTATTAAGAGTCCATCGTTGAATTTTCCAATGTTCTTTATTAATTACAAGCCATGTCACATCTCAGGGAATCCAATACCTGGGCGGCTAGGCAGAGACTTCATTAAATCATCCTCTCTTGCCTCTCCCTCTTCTATCCTCCTGCCTTAGACCCTTTAAACTTTTCCCCAGCCCCCTCTCCATGTGTCCATACACAATGGTATCTTAGCATACTTTGCTGGGGGTGATCAGAGAACACTCAGAGTGTTCTCTGATCATCAGGCCACAGAACTTTGATTGTGATCCTGATTGGTCTCCTTAAACTGGAAACAGTTAGTCCTAACTGTGGAGATCTCAGCAGGGCTAGCACAAGGGTGTGAATAGGTAGGAAGCAAAGCCTGCACTGCTGCAAGGCATTGGGCTTCACAGCTACAAAGCATCAAAGCCCTATTACAAACCAAAACAGAACACAGGAGGAAAATATCCCACAACAATCCCTCTAAGATCCTTCTCAAAAGGAGGAGACTTAACCTCTAGTATGCAATATTCTTCAGCTGGGACATCTTGCTATTGCTCAGGATCAGGGTGATCCCCAGGTTTGGTAGTGTTCGGGGTCAGGACTTGCTCAAGCTCTGATGTTGCACAACCTCCTTATCACCCTTTCTACAATCTGTCTTACTGTTTTGCCTTTGTTCTTGCAGCCCTTAGGTAATGCCACAGGAATGGGAATAGGAGAATTGGCAGAGGGCAGGTCTGTTGTGTGGATACACAGTCCAGGAAATGAGATACTCTTCACTGGGATATCCTGTCATTGCTCAGGAGCAGGGTGATCCTGTGGTTTGTCAGCTAGTCTGGGGGCAGGACTTGGTCCAGCTGCAGACTGATGCATCCTGCCTTGTTATCATCTAGGTTTTGTGCCTATAGCTTGTAGTGGCTCCACAGTGCATGCTTTCCCCCACCCATCAAGGAGAGCAGTACAAGTGGTGGCCAGGGCACGGAAGTGGCAGAACTGGCCTGGCAGGCAGTGGAGAGGCCAGGAAGATCTGGTGGCTGTCTGAAAACCTATCCTTTGTCTGCCCTGGTGCATGCTCATGTCTATCCCTGCCTCTAGAGTGTGTCTCCTAGTGGAGCATGTTGCTGTTCCCCTATCCTTTCAGGTCCCTGGGTCTGCCTCAATTCACAGTGCCTGTGCTTTATTATTGGAGTGGTAGCTCCAGCCTGGTGGGTCACTATAGGGCAGCTCTGATCTTCCATCCCAGACCCCCCCACACCACCACCAATTGTCTCCTGCATGTCTTGGTCAGCACCCATGGGCTGAGTGGGGGCCCTGGGTTGTCAGGTAGCTATTGGTGCCCAGCAGATCTCTCAGGTCTCTCTGTTGTGTTTTCCGCTCTGCTTCTCCATCTCAGAATCTCCTCTCAGCTCATTCCTTCATGCTTAGGGCAGGACCAGCAAGTGGAACCTATGGGCTGAATTTGTGGACCAAGTGGGAGCTCACCACCTTCCAGGCAGTGGTGGAACACCACGGGCCTGCCCAGCAGAGGTGCTGGTTCACCAGCCTCTTCTCTCAGCTTGACTCTTCTTGCCTCTGGTTAAAAACACCATCCCGTTCTGCCACGTTTCCTCTCTCAAGTCATGGTCCAGGTTCCTTCAGATCTGTCACTGCAGCTGTGTCTTTCCAACCATGCTGGATTCTCATAGCTCTTCTCACTGGACCCAGAGCCAATGTAGCATCTCCTGTTCCACAGAATACGTGAGGGGTTGTTGGAGCCTTGAGTGGTGGATGGCAGGGAAGCTTCTAGAGTCCTGGAGGACTCTGCTCACTGCCCTGCTGCCACATTGAATCTACTATCAGTATTTTTAACACTCAGAGTCTGCTGGTTCATAGAACCAAGGGTAAGACTGCTTTCCTGCCATGGTCTGGATGCTGCGGAACTCTCCTTTCCTAGGCCCCATTCAAGTTCAGCAGTCTTTGTGATGCTTGGAGTAGAAGCTAGAGCAGCATTTCCAGGTGTGAACTATGCTGAATGCAACAAGTTCTTGACCACAGGTTCCAGTGCTTGGTCCTTTAAGGGGTGGAGCTTAGTAGGAGATCTTATATCATTTAGCACTCTAGTTTGCTTTTCTATTGCTGGGATAAAATGCTGACTAAAAACAACTTGCTGAGGAAAAGGTTTATTTTACCTCACAGGTCCATTATCAAGAAAAGTCAGGGTAGGAATTCAAGGCAGAAATGTTGATGCAGGAAACTAAAGCAGGGGTCATGGAGGAATTCTGCGTATT
The DNA here is from genome assembly GCA_026225945.1 of Cricetomys ansorgei. NCBI lineage: Eukaryota > Metazoa > Chordata > Mammalia > Rodentia > Nesomyidae > Cricetomys > Cricetomys ansorgei. The sequence goes on from JAMJFZ010000056.1 coordinate 27,019,796, forward strand.
AGCTTGCTCTCCATGCTTAGTTTGCTGTCTTATACAAACGAGGACCATTTTTATACAACCTAGCACTGCCAACAGTGGATGAGTCTTCTTCACATCAATCATCAATGAAGACTTGCCTCCAGGCTAATCTGGTGGAGGCATTTTCTCAGTTGAGGTTCCCTCTTTCTGGATGACGCTAGCTATGCCAAGTTGACAAAAGAAAAGGAGAAAAGAAGACGGACGGTGGTGATGCAGGCCTTTAATCCCAGTACTCAGGAGGCAGAGGAAGATGGATCTCTCTGAGTTCGAGGCCAGCATGATCTACAGAGTGAGTTCCAGCACAGCCAGGGTTACAACAGAGAAACTCTGTCTTGAAAAACCAAAACAAACAAACAGACAAACAAAAAAACGTGTATCTAGGCTACTTGGAATTATAGGATGCTTGTCTTCTTCTGTCTCTTACTTCTTGGATCCATGATGGTCTGCCTCATCACAGGTACAAAAATAATGGAGCTAAAAACTTTGGACTGAAACTTCTAAATTTCTGAGCCAAACAAATATTTTCTTTCTAAAAATTGTCTCAGGCATTTATTATAGCAATAAAAAGCTCACTAACACAAAGATAGAAGGAGAGAAGATGGCCAGAACTTGTTTGATTCTTTGGAGAATGTTGATGAACATGCTTCTCACTTAGAGTCTGCAATTTCTGATATGGCCTTTAAAGTCTTTGAAAGACTCAGTGGGGTCTCCAGTATGCAATGCTTTTTACTTACTCAGCTCAATCAATGCATTGTTACACGCTCAATGAATCAATGTATGATGTCCGATTCATATGGCTTCGGAGTGAATTATGCCATCGGCAGGAGAGTTGACATGGTTCTGGGAAAAACTGTAAATGTGGACTGTTGTATATTTCATGAGAATGTAAATGGTTTCCGATTCCCTTTTCTCACTGGAATAAAAAAGACAACATTTGACAAATCCGTGGCCATATAACATGCCTGAGGCTATGCCAATCTGTAGAGAAATACGCCACATCTGGCACAACAGCTAAAGTTGGGACTTCCGTGGGAATGGGTTTTCAATAGCCTATTCTAGAATCTATTTGGTTTCTGCAGAGGCTCGACTGGAGAATTAAATAAAGATATGATGGAGACCATTATGCTTGAATCTTTTATACCCTTAGAGTACCATTGCTTCTGGCCATCTCCTGGCTCCTGATGGCCATACATTTGATGCCATTTTCTTCACTTTGTTGGGAGGAAGATCCAGAAGCTTCAGTTTGACCTGCTCTACAGTGAAGTCACATTCCACAAGCCAAGGACTCAAAGTAGGGATTATATGGATCGACAATGAAATTGACCAATTATACTAATTTCAATAAAGATTAGATCCATTTGAGGTATTCAAAGACTCGGTTGATTCTTTCTGATATTCTTTCCTTCTATTCCCCTAAGGTAAGAATAATAGTTCCTATGTCTGAGAATAAATGTCAACTCTGATCTCGTTCCTGTGTGTATCAGGAAATGTTTCACACGGAATTTAAAAAAAAATAGCACAATGCAACAAAACAGAAAAATGAGTTAGTTGCTGTAAGTATGTATCACAAACACAGAGAAAATATCACAAGGATGGTACTGGTGGAGAGGATAGAGGGACTAGATGGGGAGTATAGGGGCTGAAGACTGATTTGTTTCTTTTTCATCACTGTGACAATGCAGTTTAAGCAAGGAAAGGTTTATTTTGGCTTATACTTTGAGGGTACAATCCATCTATTATGGTAGAAGATTTGGAGGCAGCTGGTTCCATTGAATCCTCAGCCAGGAAGCAGAGCTGCAACTTTGCTCAGCTCCCTTCCTCCTTTGTATTCAGCCCATGCAGTATCACCCACATTAGGATATGCCTTTCTGCCTCAGTTAACCTAATCTAGAAAATTCCTCCAGATGTGCCAAGAGATTCATTTCTTTGGTGATTCTGAGTCTTGTTGACAGCCAAGATTAGTCAACACAAAGACATTCCTGGGGTGGATTCTTTGGGGATTTAAATGAAAAACAAAACAAAACAAAACAACAACAAAAAACAAGCGAACTGATGATAATCAATAGGAGTGTACTGCTATCTTTACTTCAGAAACAAATAGCCTATTCCCCCAAGAAATTTAGATATTTTTATTAAAAACAAAGCCAAATATCATAGGAAATTCCTAGTTCTGAATTGGCAGCACATATCTCAGGGCAAAATGAATATGAACAAATGACAAGAAGGAGTAAACTGTGGATTAATTTCACTCTTAAGTGCATGTTGTCCTTGACAGTTCTAATAAATACTTTCATCAAACATAAAGCTTTTTGCTGTCTGTTTGGCTCTTAAACTGCTCTTCATCAGATAGAATGCATACTAATGTTCAGTGTTCTATTTTTTCAACAAAATCGTATTACTATTAAACAGTAGGTTATTTTCTGTTCAATAGTTACAAATGTTGACATGTTTCTTAAAGCAGTCATCCATCATATTTATATTCTGAAAGTCAGAAAAGTAGATATTGTTTGAAAATAATATTAGCAGTTTTAAAAATGCTCGTATTTATAACCCTTGACTAATGTATATGCATATGTAATATGTATGTGTATATATGTACACATATTCACATACATTTATTTAAAATTCCATATTCAGAACAAAAGAAACTACTACAGATATTTTCAAAATTTTCAAAACTCTCAGCTCTGGCTCCAGCTGAGCCAGGAAGCATCCTAGCAAGACCTGGTCTCTTGCCCTTGATTGCCTTTCACAGTAACTGAGGCCCTCAGTGTGAAAGGCTTGGGGTGTCTCTTAGTAACAGAACACTAGCATAGGAAGCACAAAACCTGGGTTCAATCCATAGCACAAAAGAAGAAGGGAAATGATAAAGAGCAAGAGGTGAAGGAGAAAAGAATAGGACATTAAAGATGGTCGGAAAAATTAAAAACTTGAGATCAAGCTTATAAAAACCACACTGGGGAGCTTAAAAATGCATACTTCTCAGACCTTTGCTTAGTGTAGTAAATCCGGATATCTGGAAGATGGACTGTAAACAGCCAGATCTGTAATTACAGATTTGGTTCAACAACCTCCATAATTCCTCAGCTTCAGTTACAGTTGCCAGGCTTTTGTATAGGTGCCTGCATGGATATGCTAGATCCATATTCTTGATCTGGTGGGAGTATTAAGTGGTAATATGTCTTGGTGCTCTCACTGTTCCATCTCAACAGCCTTCACTGTGTCCTGCTCAGTGAACTGGCAAAACATATTTTTGGTCAAATGAATCAATAAATTTGGATCTCAGACTTTATTTTCTAACCCTAATCCTATTCTGAAAATAAGGACAAACTCCTGTTTTTCTTCTTTTATCTAAACATCGGGCATACCCAGTGACTGACCTAGATCATGTAGGGTGGTATAATTGTACCCTATGATGTCACACAATGACAAATTGTCTAATAAAGCATTGCTCAGAATAGATCCTTATCATTGACACATGGCTGCATTATTAGTCCCAGTCTACAGATGAAAGAAACTGAAAAACTGAGTTTATCTATGTATGTATGTATGTATGTATGTATGTATGTATGTATCTATCTATCTATCTATCTATCTATCTATTTCTGTTTCTCTGTTTCTCTGTTATAACTCTGGAACTCACTCTGTAGACTAGGCTGACCTCCGACTCACAGAGATTTACCTGCCTCTGCTTCCCGAGTGCTGAGTGCTGGAATGTCACCACACCTGGTGATTAAAGGGCACCTGGATTCTACTCAGAAGGATTAAGTCCAAGCCTTTCCAGAGGGTTTGGAGGGGTAAGGGAAAATGGACTCAGGTGTTTTCCAAAGAGGAGCAATGGGGCAAGAGAGTCAACAGAACAGAAAGCTTACTCTCCATGTTTTCTTCCTCCCTTCATCTTCTTCCTCCTCCTCTTCTCGCTCTTCAATCTTAAGGATCATTTTGTTAGAGTTTGGGAGAAAAACAACAGGGCAGATGAAGACCCAAGTGCTGGTAGTTACTGAGAAGAAGGGGATGAAGAAGAGAAAAGTCATGCCTCTTGAGACAGGTATAGAAGCCAGCAAACAACTGTTCTCAGGAAAACATCAAGAAAGCCCAGAGGGTCAGGGAAAGGTTTTGGCTAATGCCTAAAAGAGAAGCAGAAAGGAACTCTGTGCTTTCTGAGCTAGGAGACGGAAGAGTGGGTAGGCTTAGCTGTGAAGAACGGCAAGCAACTTCTTTCCCACACGTGTTTTGGTATGTTCAGGTTTCTATTGTTACATGAGGGATGTGTATCCTCGGAAAACTGTGTGCTCAGATCTATTCTACCCTAATTTGCTTTTAAATCTAATTAAATAAGAAATTATTAGGGAGACTAAAGAAACATCCATCTTCTTTTGTTTTAAGAAAAGTGGATATTTTCCTTGTCTCCCAATCTATGCGGAAACACTATGGTACAAACAAGTGAATGTAAGCTCATACCTTTGGTTTGCTGGAGGAATACGGGGAGTGTTCTCTGTCCTTGGGTAGGATTGTCTTTAACTTGAACCCTTGGCATGTGTATGTCTTTTATATACCTTTATATCCTTGCTCTTGGGCTGCACCAAACCGTGGGACAGGATTTAGGCATCTGTTGCTCCCATCCGAGTCCTGTCCCCATAAACATATTTTATCTTTCCATTCTCCTGGACCTTGCTTTTTTTGTTGTTGTTATGTGTCTATATTTCAGGTTTACCATACACTTGGCATCTGATCAAGTCCTTCATATGATTTGACTTTAATGTGTATGTTGGGGAATAAGAAGCATTTGGAGAAGGTTGATACAGAAGAGACTGGGGATACAGATGAGCAGAGTAACGTTTTGAGTTGGCTGTTAAGACCAAAACCAAGTGTTCTCTCTTTTCCAAAGCTGTCCCTCACAGCTCCAGAGCCTTCATTTGCACCTGAACTGGGAGTGCTTATATTCTGCCTAAGTTCAGAGTTGAGTACAGATGGGAATTCCCAGCTTACCAGTTCTCCTAGGTGAATTATCTTGTAAAAATTTAAGTCCCTGTTTATATAAAATACAGAGCAAAGCACAGTGAACATCTAATAGAATCATAGTCAATGGTTTTCAAACCAGCAAAAGTAGGAATGGTTGAGAACATGTTCAACCTGAGGCTTGTGGCTAACAAAAAAGCCCAGTGCCAAGGGCTTTATTTCCCAGGATCTTCCTGGGAAAGGAGAGTTCTACTCTGTGCCAACCAAGTCTCCAGATACAATTAGAATGCAGAAAGCTTTTCAGAAATGAATAATGCATAAATTTAAAATTAATGTATAGTACTATATGCTCATTTATTTATCCGATTTGCAAAATTGAAAATTGTGCAAGTCAAAACTTACAGCATAAGTTCAATAGAAGAGTCATATTTAATTAAAATGCAAAGACTCAATTGGTTATATTGAAATTCTGTAAATGACTGAGATTTATCCATTTTCTGAATAAATGTCAACGCTGAGAGTCAATTGTGTAGGCCCTCAGCTCCCTTGTTTTAGCACTAATTGTCGCCCCCATCCCTCCTTGGCTCTTCACAACAGTCATGTAGGTATATCTGGTCTATGCCATTTTCAGTGAGTAAGTGACACTTCTTGTACTGAAATTAGAAAGGTGGCAGAAGATCTAATTAGCCCCTGATGTCTTTAAATATGGTGACTGTATTCTTTAGTTTGCGTCTTTGTGATTCAAGTTGAATTAAAGATAAGAGCTGTAGCTAGGAGTAGAGGAAACACCGGAATAATCTGGCCCAGGAAAAATACAAATGGAGCCCATTTAGTAAGGCTTACTTGCAATGTTGCGTAATTAAATACTATTAGGAACAATGCTGTTATTGACTGAGGGTTGTCCTCAAGAGAATTGAAGAATGAGCTGAGTGTTTGCACAGTGCTCACTAGAGGGGGTTAGAAGCTAAAGAGATGCTGTTTTGCGAGATTGGTAGAGCTGCAGAGGCTGCAGCAACCTGATTTAGGCTTTGAAGGGACGGAAGGCAGGCATCCTGTGGCTAAGCTACCTGTTCATAAGCATTACAAAAGAATTTCTTATTAGAATATTCAACGGGTTAGAATAATTTGTGTGTTTTTTTAAAACTAATTTCAAGAAAAACAGTCACTAAATAAAAATAAGAAAATATCCATTAAACATAAAGAACATCAATCTACCAGTAATGTCTATACATACAACCAAGTATGCTTAATTTCGACAGATGAGATGCAGTATCTCCAGGGTGGTATGGCCACAGACATACATAGATTTAGATTTAACTTGTTGGAAATTGAAAATTACTGAGCAAATGAAAATACCACCCATCATTTTGTATGGCTTAACTTAATATTTAAGCATCTATATCATATTATGCATTTATGCTAATAGATTTGCCTTTTCAGTTGATAGTAGGTGGCAACTATGGATTAAGTATTGTGTATGAATGAACTAAAATGAAGGGGAAACCTATTTGCTCTCATCTGGGAACACATGCTCCAAAATCCATCTGCTTTTAGGGTCTTGCTTTTAGCTGATGATAGATAAGGCCTCCACCTGTGGGGAGTAATGAAGTTTGAGCCAGTCAACATTTCTCGGGTCTCAGCCCATAAGAATCAGCAAATCCTATCCTTCAGGAAGTGGTTTGAGATTTGTTCCCCTCTCTCTACACTCTTAGCACTTTGCAAATAAATGCTTTCTTTTTTCTTTTTTGTATTGTCTGTAGCTTCTGTGGTTGTCAGAATGTGTGATAAACAAACTGAGGTTGGTTTGGTAACAAAAAGTGCTTAATCGTCTATGTGTTGATCAACATCTTCAGTCCCAGATTTGTTTTAATTCACTGCTTTCTTTACTTGTAATTTTATTTTTAGCTGTTTAAGGGCAACACAAAGGCAAGATGATGGGTGAGAACACTCTTGTGTTAAGTGTTATGTGCAATGGAGAACTAAAAAAAAAAAAAAAAAAAGAAAGCTGATTTCAAGTGAGACCGCCAGTGTTGCAGCAATGAATGATAGGAAAGCAAATGCTTACCTGCACTAAGGGGTCTACACTGTCCAATTAAAGACTGATCCTCAGTGCTTCAAGCCTAGAGAATAAATCAGGATTGGTGGAGAGGCCACGAGGTTCCTGGAAGAAGCAGAATTTAGACAGCAATTCTAAGCCTGCAGGAGCCAGGTCCAGTTTTCTCATTTCGACATCCCTTAAGCAAGGGTAAGTGTGGAATATAGTTGGCATTTTTTTTAAACTTTTTTAATGAAGCAATTGAGGAAAGAGATTTATCATTATATTTCAAGTATTCTACAATCACAATGTTATTCAAGAAATAATTTACAAGCAAGACTATAAACACTTTCTAATTTTAGAAATTGAGATTATAATTACAATATTTCTCCCCCATTCCAATCTTCCCACATGCTTCTCCCTGCTCTTCTTCAAATATATGAGCTCTTTTTTCACTAATTTTATTACATGCATGTATGTATATACATATGCATATGTATTTCTAAATATAAACTGCTTAGTTTGTATTACTTTTATGTATGTCCTCAGGGTTGACCGTTTGGCACTATAAACGTTTTAAATTTATTTGTTTTTGCACTATTTTTTGGTAAAATTTAATTTAGATTCTAAACAGAATACTAAATTTTTCACTGTGGGAAGTTTCTCACTGTGGAACCCTGGCTGGCCTAGACCTTGCTGTACACATCAGACTGGCCTTGAATTTGTAGCAATCCTCCTTCTGCCTCTGCTTTCCACTGTCTTTTATCTGTTATGCAAGTGCTGAGATTGTAGATGTATGTCAGCATATGCTCATTTGGCATTTTTTTTAATAGTAAAATATAACAAAATAAAATATAAGATAAAACAAAAATTATCACATTGAAGTTGGACAAGACAAACAAAGAAAAGAAAAAAGCCGGAGAGAAGGCACAAGAATCAGGCTCACTCATTCACACACTCAGGAATCCCATAAAAAAACTAAACTGAAAGCCAGAAATATATACACAGAGGACCTGGTGCATAACTGGGCAGGCCCTGTGCATGCTGCTTCAGTCTCTGTGAGTTCATGTGAGCCTTGCTCATGTTGGCGAGGGTCTTGTTTTCTTGGTGTCTTCCATCCCCTCTGGCTCTACACCTCTCTTATAGAGTTCTCTGAGCTGCAAGGGGGAGGGATTTGATGGAGACATTCATCCTCTCTTTCTCTGCATGATGGTTGGCTGTGGGTCTCTGTATTTGTTCCCATCTGCTGCAGGAGGAAGCTTCCCTGATAATGGCTGAGCAAGGCACTGATGTGTGAGTATAGCAGAATGTCATTTAAGAGTCATTTTATTGCTACATTTTATTTATTTTCAAAGAACAGTAGTATGTGGTTTCCCCCTACGTCCCTGGGCTATCCTGTCTCAGGTTCTTGGCCACCCAAGCAGTTTCAGGTATGGGTTCCATTTAGTGAAATGGCTTTAAGTCAAATCAGATATTGGTTGATTATCCCCACAAACTTTGTGCTATTATTGTACTGGTGTATCTTCAGACAAGTCACTCTGGTAGATCAAAGGGTTTGAGGCTGGCTTGGTGTTTATGTTTCTCTTTTGGTAGCATGCAGATTAGTTGGCATTAAAAAGTGTCAATACAGGGCCTATGTGGGTGGAGATGGTGCTCCTGTCCTGAAAGATGTGTCATGAGAGACTTGCCAGATAGGAGCTCTCCATTCTTGCATTATCTTAGTTTTTTTAAACTGTTATTTACTGGAGAGGTGGTTAGGTTTCATAATAACATCTGTGAATACTGTCCAGATCAGAGTGGAAAGTGAGTTGATTCTTACTACAACTGAACTTTTAACTTTAGCTTCATATTCATGGAATGAGCTAATCTGCCGTAGATAACATATAAAATATGCTCAGAAGCAGTGTATCATGCCCAGAACTGAGGATAACCTTATGTGGAATATGAGGCTACTTATATATGCATATATACATACATAGATTTCTTTATGAATCCTAGAATAAAATTAAAGAGCAACAAGTAAATGAAACTTAGGGAGAACAAGGATATATGCTTATGGATTTCTCCTGCCCTGTATTTTTTTTTTTTTTTGAGCTTAATACAAAATGTTCTTCTAAATAAAGTGGGAAAAGTACAATGAAAATTACAATGCCTCATCAACACTGAAACGCTTTAAAGTTTTAAGCTGCATTCCTGTTTAAATTTTTTTTCATGTCATATAATCAGTGCTGTAGGCCCTGCATCATTTAAAGTTGGAAACCTTTCTCCATGTAGAATATTGCTGGATTATTTGAGTCTCCATTTTCCTCTGCACAGAGCTCTCATGGAGTTAGCTCATTGCCATGAGCCTGAAGTCCAAGTAAAGAATGTGTATGTTCCATGCATTTAGGTCTGTGATCAGCTAACCACAGTTGCCAGTTTCACAGGCTGTAGAAATATATGATCAGGTCTGTCCAAGATATAAAATGGCTACATTTTCCTGTACTGTGCACAAAACACTAGAGCAGGGAAATCATTTAACACCAGTGTTAGCAATGCCACTAAGAACTACAATGGCTTAAATATTAATTAGTTATGGTGAATGTATAAAACAGGAACATAAAAGGTACCCTACTTTGGAAACTAAGTACTTGTGACACAGTGATACTGATTAGGTTCTAGGTTTTCAGTTGATCAGCTTCACATTTCTTGCTTTACTTTCCTTGTCTATGAATCGGGTAGATCCAAAAAGATCTTTTTATCTCAACACATGCTTTATTTATGATAGCTTGTTCTATGTATTTTAAGTGTATGATTTATTCTCAAAGTGTGTGTGTAGATTTCTGAGGAAAATATGCATGATTTATATTTTCACCAATATTTCTAACCCTGAATTGTGCCACTCAAAAATCTATAGAATGGCAACCAACAGAATGAGAGAAAATATTTGCAAACAATATGTCAAAAACCCCACCTCATTAAACATAATAACCGTCCCCATACAGCCAAATCCCTGAACTGACCAACCATCCAATCAATCAACCAAGTAACCAACATCTTTCCCATCCCCACTCTGCATCAGCAAAACACCTTATTAAGAAATGTCTGTAGCCAGATGGTGGTAGTGCATGCCTTTAATCCCAGCACTCAGGAGGCAGAGGGAGGAGAGAATCTCTGTAAGTTCGAGGGTAGCCTGGTCTACAGAATGAGTTCCAGGACTCAGCCAGGGATACATAGAGAAACCCTCTCTTGAAAAAACAAAAACCAGACACACACACGGGGGAGGGAGGAGGGGGAGAGAGAGAGAGATGGGCTAAAGGCTCAGACAGACATTTCTCAAAAGAAGACATACACAGAGCAATCAAGTATATGAAAATGTGGTCAATATCACTGGTGGAAATGTAAATTAAACCTAAAGTGAATTTCATTTCAGTCAATTAAAAAGGCTTATCAAAAAGACAAAACAAGTGTTAATGATAATATGCGAACAATGAGCCCTTTTTATACTTACTGTTGGTGAGACTGTCAAAGGACCACAAACTATGGAGACTAGTATGATGGCTCTAAAGAATTTAAAAATGGAGCCAGCAGCCCCATCGCTGGGTACATACTCAAAGGAAATGAAATTAGTGTCGTGAAAATGATAGTTATACTCTCAGTGTTACTGCAGCACTGTGCATAGTAGGCAAGCATAGAGTCATCCAGTGTCCTTCTGTGGTTGAGTGAAGGAATAAAATTCAGTAAATGTGAGTTTGTGATAACATGAATACATCTTTTTAAAGATAAGCTATACTAGCAGTTTTCATAATACACACAGTAGCTTTGTTAGAGGTGACAGTTTTCTGAGTGTGGGGCATTAGGAGAGCCATTCCCATGGCTAACACAAGAAGCAGTGAGCGCCCTGCTGCGGTTTGCATTCACCTGCCAGAAGCGAAAATTAGTAAAGTGAAAATAATTATCAAATATATTTTTCTCTCTTTCTTTTTAATGTCCGCACGGGTGGCTCTTGTGGGCAGTGTGTTAAGTGAAATAATCCAGTATAGCCATATGAATATTCCATGACCTGATTTATGAGTGGAATCTAAAAAGGTCACACTTTTTCAGAACCCGAGAGCAGAATGGTGGGGACCAGAAGTAGAGAACATGGCAATGGAGAAATGTCAGCGAAATGCTTCAAGGTCTCAGTTATGAATGACGGAGAAGGTCTCCAGCTCCAGCATAACAGCGCGCCAACTCGAGCTGCTAACACTGCACTGTGTATTTGAGAATTCTGAGAGTAGGCTTTAAATGTTTTCACCACACCCAAATGATCATTCTATGAGGTGATAGCTATATTGATTAGCTCGATTGGGATATTATTTTTATAAGGTATTTATGTCTTCTTTTCTTGAGCAGTTATGTTGCCTACTTTAAACATATGCGTGTTTATTTGCCAACCGTGTACCTCAAAAATCAGATGAAAACCAATTAACTATCATTTTGTACTTTCGACTTAAAGATCACTAACGATTTCCGGCTTTTCAGATGTGTTTAGTGAGTGCCTCCAGAAGCATGATGTATTGCTGCTGTCTTTCCTGGAGCTTGATAACTGGCAAAAAGCTGGGAGTGAATGTGGTGAGGAGGCTGGCATGAGTCATTTTAGATATGAGATGATGGCACAATATTCCAGCAGAGATGCAGTGAAGATAATGAGAAGGAAATAAAAAGGAACGAATATTCTGCATTTTATTCAGATTAAGGGTTTAAAACAAGGTCTCCTCCACAGTCAACACATTAAAATCAGAAGGAAATAGAATGTTATTGTCAAACCTAATTCCCAGAGCGTTCATCTTTCTCCTCTGGAAGTGTACAGCTTTTACTTTGTCTTAAGCAGAGGACAGCATGGAAAGTCCTTCATTTGATGTGTGTTCACCAGGGTGACGCCACATTTCTCTGACTCCAGATATTGCTAGTCTAAATTTTCTTGATTTAAAAATTATAATATATAAAGTATGTGCATATGTGTGTGAGAGTGAATCTAAATTTGTATTAAAGATGTCTGTAGATGGTGATTACCTTAGAGGCGAGTCGCATTCATTACTTTCCTCCAAGCTTGTTTTCAGATTTTATTTTTTGTCAAGGTATATTTCTTTGGATTTTACCTGAGCAGAAAAGCATGAAATGAATTTCTCATCGCATTTGCCTAATGTAAGGAGTGCCTGCAGCTCAATATCACTGATTAGCAATGGTCCCCACTCCAGGGGCAAGTGGATGCTCTATACGATACTATGATCTATTCATTCTACCTGAGTGTTGCCTGCTGAGTCCTCTGGTCATTGTTCTTAGCCCAGGTTCCATCAACTCCCAAGCGTGGTCCACATCCAGCAGTAGGTCACTGTCATAGAACAGAGATCTGGTCCCCTGCCACAAGTCCAAACAACTTTGAGAGCTCCTCTTACTTCAGTGGGTCCCATAGGATTCACTGAAGTTTGGCTATGACCACGGTCATGATCACGTCAGCTTATTTTTCTTTCCATCCTGACTCCCTTACCTCCTCATAGGTACTACCTCTCCAGTAAACTTCCTCCTATTGCTAATTTCAGTCTCACAGTCTGTTGCCCCAGAACAGAGCAATACAGGACAATTTCCCACTTAATGGTATGAGATTCTCCAGTGTCTACATTGGGTCACCATACAAAGAAAGAGGGAAGGAACAACTTCACGACAGCAGGAGTGTGAGGTAACTACCAGTTTCATTTTGGCAGAATTAGGAAGCAGAGGACTTGAGATGAAACCGGAGCTGGGCTGTACCTCGTAAGACCTGTCCCTGTAGTTCTATGTCTGCTAGCTAGGCTCATTGTCCAAAAGGTTCCACAATTTCCCACAGTGTTGCCATCTGGGAACCAACTGTTCAAACACATGTGTCTGTGGGAAACAACTCGCATACGAATTGTGACAGTCACTGAATTCATGTTTATTGGATTTTTCTTTTCGGTGATACAATTATTTAATTCTTCATTGTTCTGATTCAGATCACATCCATGAAAACAAAACAAAATAGAGCTGCAACAATCAAAGAGACAGTTTAAACTTATCCCAATTGAAGCACTCCTGCCCTGTATGTTATAGGGGAAGCCCATTGTCTTCGAAATAGTAGGGTAATTTTCTGTTTATCAATGAACTTTTATCCATATTAAATCATGCCCAAAGAGTTATTCGACTGACATTGCTGATATGTCTTTTTAAAGATTTTGGATTTTTAGTACTAAGGTCTATATGAATTAGAAATTTGAGCAAACAAACTGAAATCAATATGCATTTTAATGTTTGTTTTGACTGATGCTATCCAAATTTTATGCACTGAATGAAGCATTTGACATTTTTTAGTTTGGTTTATTCCAAATGTAAGGCGTTCAAAACTCAGTAAGTTTGCATTAATGAATAGTTTATGAAAAGCAGGCCATCTATATGAGTTGACAGTGCAAGAGTTCTGTTTGTACTGATCAATGTCGATAACATTATCCTAAACAACTCTTCTGTGTTGTCATGGACTTTGTGGGAAGGCACCACAGCCATAGCATGGGAAAAAGAATGAAATGAACAGTGTGTGAGACACATAAATTATTTATAGAGTTCAGAAAGGACCTTGTAAACATATTTTACTGTGATCTTAAAACTTTTCTTGGAAACCCATTCATTCCTCTGTGTCCCTGTTTGGATGTCAGAGACAGGGAACACAGTTTAGGAATTTCAGAAAAGCATTTTGTTGTTTCTCCTCTCCCCCAGGTTGATGAACTCTTTTCTGGGCTAGTTTCAGCTGTTCCAAATCTCATTCCTGTCTGGTAGAGCCAGTGGGGGAAAATGTAAATATAAATTGCATTAATGTTGCTATTTAAGAGAGTAAAATACCCTTTGGAAGAGCTGAACAACAATGCGATGTATGAGGAGAGCCAGCTGTATGTCGGATTGATGGGGCGCTGCAGGTTCCTTATTCTTATCTGGGCTGATTTGGTCTTGATGATGGTTTCCTAATTAAGTTGGTTATTACTGTTTCATTGTCTCCTTTTTTTTTTGTGGAATGTTTGTGTTGTGGTCTATAAAATGGGAGTGAGAATTTGAAACATAATATACTCTAACTCATAGATTTTAAACTGCTGCTGGGTTAAACTTCTTTACTTATTTAGAGCATCTCAGAACTGTGTATGTAAACATATATTAGAAGTCTTCAGGAAAGAATACTATGACTAGCAGTGGTGTAAATTATTCATCACAGAGTCCTTTTTATATATGGACAGCTCTCTCCTATCTATTACAAAGTGAGGCTTATAGGCCACACTTTTCCTATGAAAGAAATGCTGAACTATAGTTTAGGGTTTGTTTCTATTTTTTTCTTTAAAACATTATTTTAATTTTTATGAATTTCATATATGACAATACAGTATTTATATCATGTTTATATCCACTCTTCTCTCTTCAACTTCTTCTGTGTCCGCACTTTCTCAAATTCATGACCTCTTCTATAATATTCTTGTTACACACACATATACACACACACACACACCATTGAGTTCAATTAGTGTTGCTTGTGTGTACAGGCATTTAGGGCTGACCATTTAGGATCAGGAAAACTATCAGGAGAGCTTATTCTTAGAGAAAAGGAATTCTCCCTCTCTCAGCAGCTGGTTATAATATCTTAAAAAGCTTTTCTTCATTTGTGAACTAAACACAAAACTACATACATCCCCCAACACTTTGAAAGCGGCTACATTATGGAAACAATCTGTACCTCTTTAAATTTCTTCTGTGGTAAGAAAAGCAAGACAGCAAAGCTTTCCTGTGTTTAAAGATTCATAACAATTGCATTTCTAGGCACATAACTTTCTTATGAAAAATAAATTCTGTTCCTGCTTACTTCTTAATGAGACAACAGGTACTTTGGACCAAGTGTTTGTGGATTTATAACCCTGTTCGGGGATTTTGGATTTCAGGATTGGCATAGGTATAAATGAACTGAGCTTTTGGGCACTGTCCTCATTCTTCACAGGGACTTGCTTCCATTTGGTGGTCTCAGTATACCTTTGGGAGAAGAACTGCACTGGGTCGGAGAAGTCTCCCTCTGCTCCCAGCAGAATATACTGTTCCCTTCTGTGCTGGGGAGGGAGGGTGTGTACATGGCAGAACAGAAGGGCCTGTGTGAAAAAGATACATATTACAAACTTATTTAAAGCATGTTCACTTGACATATCTGTTGTGGGATGTTTGAATTAGACATTTTATAGTTATCATGTGATCATATTTCTGTATACAAGTCGTATATGGGGAAAGGGTGCTTCCTGATGCCTTGCAGCAAGAAAAGGACTTGCTTCCTATACCTGTTAATTCCTATGTATTAAAAAAAAAATTGGAATAGCCTCACCCCAGATCTCCACATAAATAGGCATTTGTTTATGTTAATGCAGATGAAGTATCCTAATCATCATAAATGGTCTGCCAGGTAATCAGAGGAAACTGACTCACCCCCAGCTTGGACACCTGCCACTGGGATAGGCCACGAGTCTGCTGGCAGACCTTGAGAAGTGTTAGGTTCCATTCATTTGTATAATTAAAGCCTGTGTGGAGGAAGGAGGGAGTTTTAAATGAATAAATCACCTAGGGTCTGAGACAGAGCCCCCCACCCCTGGCACATCCAGGAGAGATCCATGTGAGGAGGCCATCAGAGAGGATGTGAGATGGACCTCTGCCTAACTCACCAGGTATTGCATCCCAGAGGGTTGTTAAGGCTCTTTATTGAAACCCACTGGTGTTATTAATTATAATTCTTTAACACATATCTGCTAGGTTTTCAGTGTAGAATTTTATGTAGGACTTTGTTCCATTAAGCCACCAGTTTCTACAGTCTCCTATTAGCCAGTCTGGCTTTAAATTCCTTACTGCAATTGTTTCTACTCAAGGTTTTGGTGGAGTAAGCCTGGCTGAGGTTTGAGATAATTTGCTTATCAACCACTGTTTCTGTTTTTGTATTATTTCTTGGTCATCTTTGAGAATTTGTGTTTTATATAAAATTCATCATCTTTAAAAGTCCTAATTCTTAACACACTGTGAGTAACAGGAACCACGCCTGCTTTCTTCCCCAGTCACTAGCACAGTGTGCGCTCTGGGTGAGCATGTCAAATGTATTGGAGCTGTGGGCCGGTGTCACCTGTAAAGCCTTATCTTCATAGACTGACAGTGCTTATTAGTTATTGGGTGCCAGTCATTTTTTTCACCAACGTTTATCATACATTTGTCCCAACTCTTGTCATGGTATCTTAAGAATATTCTTCAAACCACTTACAGAAGAGAAAACCAAGGCTTAATCACTATTTCATTTCCTACTGGATTCTCATTCTTCTCTGACTCCATTCTTCCCCTTCTTATACTGTGTTACTTCTGAATATCTCTAGAACAGCAGAAATGATATTATGGAAGATTTTATCAACAAATAAACAGACAGTGCTTTCTCTGGTGCCGATATTCTGCTGACAGCTGTTTGAACACAGGTTGAGAACACGATGGCGAGAGCAGACACCTCTGGGGTTTATTTAACGACCAATCTGTTTTCAGAATGATATTTATAATGATGATTTCATCTTTGCAAAGTAGATATTTTTACTGTCCTCTTTTTTCTTTTCTTTTTTTTAAATAGAGCATGAGAATATACACAGGAGTGTCATGAGACTCGCTTACGGCTACACAGCTGATGAAGCTTAAAGCCATTATCATAATGCAAAATATCTGGCTCCAAATGCCAACTGACATAAATATACAGTCTTTATATGAGGGAGCTTTCAGCCCAATCTAGATGCAAGCCAACCAAGCATGATTGTGCCACAAGGTTCTGAGTGCAAATACAAATTAGCAAGAGTATGTTATTAACATACCCATGAAAGGCATTCAAGGCAGGAGGATCTCTCTGTGTGTCTCATGGGGCATTTTCTTGAAGTACATTGTAGCGTTCTACCTAATTAAGATATGTTTAGTTCCTTTAGGAAACCACACATTTATGTCTAGAAAAATTTTATGTCATATTTTAATGAAATAAAATTGAAATAAAGCAAACTCCTGTCATGGCTATTTCTTACATTACTAATCTAAGTGCAAAAAACCAGGATGATACATAGACTCTCAACAGAAGAGAGTATCTCTGATGGAACACAGCTGGCTTATTTGTCCTAATTCTTCTGTACATGGTTTAGATGGGATGGCTTGTTTTTTTTACAATACTAGTGTTTTAATGACAAGTTTCCCAATAATAAAGGGCTCATAAAAGGCTACTGGATAGTATAATATCACATATTAAACTGGAATAATGTTTAAAACAGGGATTTTCAAAACTTCCATCTCTCTAAGCAAATGGGGTAGAGATATGAGGCACCCTGAATTTGTATCACCTTTGCCATGGATGCACCATTTTATTGTAGTGCAGTCTCCTGTGCTATCCCACGGGTATGCTGATGAACTTCTTAGCATATTACAACCAACCCATTAGTGAGAGGAACTTTGGCATTCAGGAAAGGAGAAAGAAAGAGCTGATTGAAACTGGTTTGAACCGTAGCTGTTTATTGCTAAACTAAATCCTTTTGCTATTACCAGAACAGTCTCGATGTATGTCATGGAAAAGTTGGTTGCCTATTGAATTATCCACTGATGGTATTAGGTGTCTATTTCTCTCTTCTAAGAATTCATTTGAGCCTGGAAAACTCTGAATTTCAGACGTTTGGGATATGATGTGATATTACTTTTAAGTTAGCTGCCTTTGCCTCCATTTTTCTAAAATGAGGTGCGTGGAAATTCCTGCTTTAGACTGCTTACTTGAAGATATCAAAGATCAAAATACTAACATCATCTGGTTGATCATGGTTGCTGTTTTGTATCTCTTCCCTGTAAGAACGCTGTATACTATCTGATTTCATGAGCCATTATTTCATTTTATAAGAATAATGATTTCATTATCCATATAAAATGTATTTGTATTTAAAATTTAAGCAATTAAAAATTCACAAAATACCTTAAAACCAAATTAGAAAAAAACCCATATGTTAACAGATACAACGATGGGCTTAAAAATTATGAAATAATTTTCTGCCTTATAAACACCTGTGTTTTAGAAATGGTGCTTAAAAGCTAGTTTATGAACCTGGAAAATTTAATTATGGTGAGCCAGGTCCCAATACAATTTTTAGATGGCTTCATATTGAATGTTGATTTCAAATTCTTCTAATTCCTAATTTAAAGGAGCTTGCACTTTAATTACTACAGTTTACATTGAATTGATTAATAATATCAACTTAGTTTTATTAACCACACATAAAATATTTTGTTGGACAGAGGGATAGAAGATACAGGGGCAGAGACTGCATCGCATCCAGAGAATACATTTTTAGTTTTTGAAAACACTGCTAGACTCCATTTCTTGGCCTTTTGTGGTATTAAGCACACACCCATGACTGACTATAGCCAACAGAACATAGATGGAACTGATATCACTGCCAGGGCAAACCCCAAACATCTGGAATACATTTCTTTAAAGGTTCTTTCTTTGTCTCCCTTGAAAATTCAGAGGAATATTCTGAAGACTTTGAGTTTATTAGGACCCTGGGATGGATCAAACCCAGATTCCTGAATAGGTGCAAGAATGTGTTACATCATGGAGATAGTAGCTCTTATCACCCTAAGCGAGGTTTTCCCAACCTTACCATTGTCCACATGTTGAACAAGATAAGCCTGTGATTAAGGTGCAATCCTGCCCGTTCTAGGATTTCTAGAAGTATCCCTGGGCATTCACCAGATGCACTATCACTACGATCGAAAATGTCCAGATGTTCCGGGTATCTTCTGGGGGCAAGCTCCCTTGGCTGAGGACCACTGGCAGTATTATGTCTTATTCTTGAAATTTCTACACAGAGTATCAATGAGGTTTATTTTTACAACAAGCCTTCAAAGTTAAATATCTGAAAGTTCAGGAAAATATTCACATAAGAGCTTTGTAGTACAAGAGAACTAAAAAGATTAAAGATTCAAATTACCAGTACACTTGGTAGCAAATTTTGAAGATATTGCTATAGCAATTTTTATGTTTATAAGCTTAGTATTTTCTTTTCAAAATTGAACCCTGGTTTTTGTTTGTTTGTTTGTTTGTTTACTGAAGGCACACAACATGACTTAGATCTGTGGAACTGATTATGTTTAAAACGTTTAAGCTTTTTGTATTAGAGTTTTCCATTTTATACTCACTTTTTGGAAAGAGGAAAAAAATTGGAAGATAATTTGCATAATTAAATAGGTGCATAATTAACTTACTTGTGATGATCATAGGACTTACATGAAACTGGACACATTTACTTTTTAAAGAGTTTTATTATAAGAATAGTATGGAATACTTATTTGTTATGTGCAAAAGTCAGAAGTTCCTTTGACACACTCCGATCTTTTTTTTTTTTTTAAAGTTTTGTTTTGTTTTATTGTTTTTTGAGACAGGGTTTCTCTGTTGTAACTCTGGCTGTCCTGGAACTCATTCTATAGACCAGACTGGCTTTGAACTCACAGAGATTCTCCTGCCTCTGCCTCCTGAGTGCTGGGATTAAAGACACATGCCACCGCTGCCTGGTGACTCTCCCAAATCTTAGCTCGCTTTTCATGTGCTTGCTTTCTCCCATGCTCTACCTTCCTTTCTCACCTGTGGTCAAGGTAGCAAGACAGCAAGGACTTTTCACGTGGCATCAGCCTTAGCATTGGGATGCTTGGTGATGTAAAGACAATGGAGGTTGAGTCCTCACCCCTCCTTTGGGAGATATTCCTAGTTGATGGCTGGTAGGGAGAGACAGTGTTCTTTGTTCTCCCACTTTTCATGTAGGTCCTGTGTGTGTGTAGATTTTTGTGTGTGGGCATGCATGTGTGCTGGCGTACATCCACATATATATGTACAAATGCTGAGGCCTGGGGTTGATATTAGGGTTACCCTGGAATGCTATTCCACTTTATTCACTGAAGCAAGGTCTCTCCCTCAAACCCAGAGTCTATTCATATGGCTAGTTCTCTAACCAGTTTTCTCTGGGAATCACCTATTTGTGCTCTCCAAAGCTGTTAGTGCAGGAGAGCCAGGAAGCATATCCATCTATGTTCTGGTGACCCCAACTCCAGTCCACATGCTTGCAAGCACTTTGACCATTGAATCATCTCCTCAATCCATAGAATCAGTTTTCCTTAAGGCTATGGCCCCTAGAAGGGTGACCTTGCTCCAGTGAATGGCCCTATACACGTATACATCCATGGAGCAGCGCTAATTAGACTCAAGAGTTTGGAGGGGATTTGGAAAGAGGGATCTGGAAAAATCTGGATGGTGTGGAATATAATCAAAATACATTGTACACATGATTGAAATTCTCAAAGAATGAATAAAAATGTATTTTAAGTAAATAGAAGGAAGGAAGAAAGAGTCCTTGCTCTTTGAAGAATTTGCCACCCCCTGGTTAGAGGCAGAAGCTGTCCAGCTATTAGAAGTCTGTGGAAGAAAGAAGACGCTGGGACAAAGATCAATTCAAAGCAAGAACAGTACAGCCAGGGCGTATGAATTCAAGTGCATCCAGCAGAGATACTTAGCAGAACGTTCTGATCCGAGCAAACATGCATATCTGACAGAAGATCCTCTTGTAAAGTCTACCCACAGGCATACTCTCTCAATCAAACCTGTGACAGGGGCACAAGGGAAGGTTTTGATTAAAATTTGTTTCTCTGAGCCTGTTAGAATGGTTAGTTTTGAAGATTAGGTAGATTCAATAGCTCAGTTCTTGGTTAAATCATCTTTTGATAATAGACTGTCTGTTCTACTAAGCAAAATTCAAAGACTTTGGGGTCAATCTGCCTCATTTAGAATTCAAAATGTGCTATAAATCTTAAGAATGACCTTTAGACTAACCTCCTTTACCTCAGTTTCCTTAGCATTTAAACTAGAATAAGACACCTCACTTGATGGGATGTTGTACAAATTAAACGAGTTACTGCGTGCCATGTGCCGATATCAAACCTTGACATCAGTAATACTCTTAATTCTCATTATCTCTTACTATTATGTTTTCAACACTTATAAAATTTATTCCTTTAAGCAGTTTACTATAGAGTTTGATGGTTTTATACTTAATATAGTTCATTTTCATGTTTTCTTTCATAATGTTAATCAATTTTAATAAATCCCTTCAGCCTTTAGGTCTGTCATGATCATGTGATTAGATTTCTGCTGGAGCCAGCCAGAAGTATTCGAATAAATCCCCCCCCCGTCCCCTCCCCTTCAACACTCCCCCCTCCCGGAAATTGAGAGTGAGGATGAAAGAAGATGAAAGATGTCTGAAAATTGAGAGGGCTCAAAGCCACACTAAAAACTTATTTTTCCAGCCCCTTAATAATCAATCCCACAGTACATTTCCTTATGGTAGGTAGTAAATCTTTGGGCGAATACAATTAAGACATGTGAGCAAAGAATCAGGGTCAGAAGACCTTGGGTGTACACAGAACTTAGATAAGATCAAGACTTGTGAGCAAAGGACCAGGGTAACCAAACAAACACTTCCTTTGATACAAACACAATAGCCTGAAGGTAAGGAGAAACATCTCATGTCCTTGTAACTCAGTAACTTAACGTGCATGGTCAAGTTCCTTAGGAACTGCAAGGTCATTGCTAAAGCAACAGGGCTGTGGTCTAGCTAAACCTCTATCCACAGATTTCTGTCATTATTACATGATTTCTAATGATGCTGATGGCTCAGAAATCATTCTATACTTCAAAGAAGAAAGAGCTTCTTTTAAAAGATTTATTTTAAAGAGTGTGTGTGTGCGCGCGCACACGTGCTTCTGAAGGAGATTAGAAGAGGACATCAGAGCCCTTGGAGTTAAAGTTACAGGTGGTGGTAATTAATGTGAGTGCTGGGAATTGAACCTGTGTCCTTTAAAAGAGCAGAAAGCACTCAACTGCTAAGTAATCTCTTCAGCCCCTAAGAAAAGCTTTTGATGAACTATATTTATAAAAATATTGATTGTGTTACTATAGACCTTGGGAATTCACTTTATGTCTCTCTACGCTATCACATTTTCCTAAATTTTAGAATAAGAATAAATGCACTATGCACAAAATACTAAAAATCCCTCAAATTCTTTTGCTGTTGACATAATTTTCTCACATTTTCCTTGAAGATCATTAGTTTTGACGTGATTTGAAGAAAACAAAAAATTCAGCATCTTATTCCTCAGCCTAAAGATTCAAGAGGCATGGATGATGTGCAGACATGAAGATACCACAAAGTGACCATGTTCTGCCCCCATTGTCCTGATGTACACTACCCACATAACTGATAGTCAGCACTTTTGGAAGGATGTGGCAACTTATACATTACCATTCTCTCTAGGCATAAAAGTAACCACATTTTTAGAAAACATTAAAAAAAAGCAGTTATAGTATTTAAGAATTATGGTTATTTGAATAGGCATTGGTGGTGCACACTTTTAATCTCAGCACTTGGGTGTCAGAGGCAGGTGGGTCTCTGTGAGTTTGAGGCCAGCCTGGTCTACAGAGTGAGTTCTAGGACAACCAGAGTTACAACAGAGAAACCCTGTCTTGTAAAACGAAACACAAAACAAAAGAATTAATGGTTATTTATACCATTAATATTTATACCATTAATATGGAAGAATTTAAGTATAAGAGTTTATTATACAGAAAATAGGAACCGACTACTGTCCATCCCCAGAGAGTTTCAAAGAGGGGTTTAAAATCAGCATGAAGTAATTAGTTTGCAAAGGACAAGGAATTTCTCTATGGTGAGGGTGGAACATTAAAAGGGACCACTTAGAGGAGACCTTAAAAACCAAAAGAACCCCCAAAGTAGAGTGGTCATTCTCTTAGCCCATTCTTTGTATCTGAAATCTATACAATTCTTCTATTTTTATGAAATAGGAAGCAGCATGTCTACATTCTTCACTATGCATCTCAAACATCCAAAATTAATGGTTTTGGGAATGTTTATACTTATTTTCTATGCATGATATAGTCAGCTCTTGTCTGATGTATTTAACCAACTGTGGGTTGAAAATACCAAAAGAAATTCAATCTGTACTGAAAAAAGCACAGATATGTTTTTCATGTTAATACCCAAGCAATGCATCATAGCAAATATGCATATTGTATTTATTTAATTATAAGTACTCTAGAGACTTCAAAGTATGCAGGAGGCTGGATGAGGACTACATGCAAATATGATGACATTTTAAACAAGTAGTTTGAGTATCTGTAGCTATGAGGCCCTGTGGAACCAATCCTCTATGGCTTTGGAGGGATGACTGCACATAATATGCACTTCCTTTTCTCTCAGGGCTCTAATGATGCCCTCTGGGGAGGTGGAAAGAACATAGGCAGAACCTGGGCAGAAACTTCGAATTTATTATTTCAAACCTCATCTAGTTTGTTTACTCTCTCTGAGACTTTAAGTTCTCTTATAAAGGAGGGTATTTAAAGAAAATGTTGGCCAATATGCCTGTATAGTGACTACAGTGTTGACACCTGGTAGTTAATATGTATATATGAATTTAAAATGTACTGTATGGATAAAATTGTGCATTAAACATTAAATAGGAATTTGTGGTAAAAGCCACTCTAACACAGGAAACAAAATGTCATAAACGGGTACACATAGTTCATTGCAAAGCTAGTTAAATGGAGATAAGTACAATTGTATAAGTAATTAATGAGGCTGAGGAAGTCATCATTATATGGAAGGAGTAGAAAATGGCTTTTGTTCAACATAATATTAAGGTAAGAAAGTATCTATCTATCATCTGTTTATCTATCTATCTATCTATCTATCTATCTATCTATCTATCTATTGGGTTTTTCAAGACAGGGTTTTTCTGTTGTAACTCTGGTTGTCTTAGAACTTACTCTATAGACCAGGCTGGCCTTGAACTCAGAGAGATCCACCTGCCTCTGCCTCCCCAGTGCTGGGATTAAAGGTATGTACTACCACCACCCGATTAAGAGAATAATTTTTAAGGAAAGTTAAATTGCTAAAACCACCTTCATAAGAGAAAAGACATTTACTGTATTCAGAGACTACTGATTATAAAAGAGATAGATAAGAGAATTATTATTTTCCTAAGAAAAGGAAATGCAAATATTAACAGGAAAAAATAAATTGGAAATTATATTTGTAGATAATAACTATGTATCAAAACCTAAGAGAACAAACTGAAAATTTCCTAGTCATCACAGTAAATTTTTAAGTTGTCTGTATACACATATATGTGTATGTATACATATATGTACACACACATGTGTACATATATGTATATATGCATATATATACACATACATACATATATACACACACATATATGTATATACATATATACATATACACACGCACATTTTATATATATATAGAGAGAAAGTATATATATATATGTCAAGTTTATAGTACCAAGTATGACATCATTCCTCTGGATCAGGCCTTTTCAAAAGCCCATGGCTGGTGATGTCAAGGCCACAGGCCATACAGGGGAACCTACTTTTGTCATTCTGCTAAGTGGTCATGTTGTCACCCGACTTCTAAAGTTTTATGTTTATGTCCATAGATTTGTGCTGCCCTCATCCTTGTTAGAGAAAATTATTTTTTCTTATTTAGTTTTTATCCACAGTCCTAATCTTTACCCTGCAATCCAACTTGACTTGGAGAGGAAAAAGGAAAATCATGGAACCCAAGACCTGCAGTGAGGGTGAAAAGCAGATGCCATGGGGGTGTGCTCCCCTGAGCCACAGAAAATAATGGTCTGGTGGCGCAGATGGACACGTCAAAAGTTTTAAAGGCTTCCTCAGTCTGAAATGGACCTCTTGCTGGCCTTGCCATTTCAGACTCAAAGCACTGATGACTTACACAGTGCTTATGCCTTCTTCCACCTTCCCAAAGTCTGTATACTTTTCATCCAAACCTCTCAGTCTTCACAGTACAGATGAAAAACTAGGAACTATTTAGTTGCGTTTTGTCTTTGCTTGCTGTGGACAAGATACTAGAACTGTTTACTTCAGAATGAAGTTCTCATTTTCAAAATTCTTGCCGTAAATGGACTCGCTGCCTGAGTCTTACAACACGTGAAGTTACTACTCTGATACATGAATCCTGGAATAACTCTTTGAAAGGAGGAGACCTTAAAATTGCACCTCTCTGGTACCCAGAGCATGAAAGTTTTCTGCTGCCTTTAGAAGATTGTCTTCAAACAGCTCAAAGGAGATGCAGCCCAGGGACTGGCAGCCTTTGACTGCAGTGATGAAGGACATAGTGAGCTTGACCACGTGACAGCAAGTGGCGCATCAGGCAGCAGTATCTGCAAAGTGGGTAACAAGCTTCTTTTTGCAGTGGTTATTGGTTAATATAGATATTCCTAAATGGCCGAAGTACTTAGAATATGCAAGCCTCAGTGATAAGTCATTGGTATACCATCAATATCTACCTTCCACCACCCAAAGCTTAAGGAATGTTGAGGGAGAAGGGGCAAAAGGAATGTAAGAACTGGAGGGTGTAGAGGAGAACTATGAAATGCTGTCTGCTGGAGATGTCATAGCAATTACACACATTAATTCACAGCAGCTGTGTTTACTTGCACAAGACCAAGCCAGTAAAAATTCTAACTGGGCCATGGTGGCACATGCCTTTAATCCCAGTGCTCAAGAGGCAGAGGCAGGAGGATCTCTGTGAGTTCAAATCCAGCCTGGAATATCGAGTGAGTTCCAGGACAGCCAGAGTTACAATAGAGAAACCCTGCCTTGAAAAAACAAACAAACGAACAAACAAACAAACAAAAATTAGCACGGATGGGAGCAGGGCTCTTGGGGCCCCAGAGAAGCTATTGGCAGTTGATGGCTGCTGAAGGAAGGAGAGTCAGTTTTCTTTGAAGGTGTGGCTGCTGGTAGGTAGTCAGTGACTGTCACCCATGCACATATGGGCAGAGCTGACTGGACTAAACGTGCTATTAATACAAAAACCCAAAAGAAGATGAAGCTGGGAGGGAGATGTGTTGGGAGTTCCCATAGAGAGCTGCTGGGATAGTTGGGGTAGGATTTGATCAAAATTTCATTGTATATGTATATGAAGAAATTTAAAAACAAAGATACTGATTGATATAAAACCAAACAAAATATAATTGGAAAATAGACTTACAATAACAAAATATTTAAAAGAGAATAAACTAAATAAATACGCAAGGGTTTTAAAGGAGACATTCTAATATACAGCTGAATCTGTTTTCACTCTGGTGAACCGAGCTTTACAATGTTTTACCCACCCTTAAATTCAGAAGGAAAGTCGAACATGTTAGAAAATGCAAAACAATACTGGAAACAAGAGAATGTAAGTGAATAAGGTGTACAGAGTTTAAAACATATCGCTGTCATGTGAACTGACATTGTTAAAGGCCAGCATACCAAATAAATCAATTATTTTTTATGTCGTTAGCCATTTGTGTTATGAAAGTACATGTGTTTGTCAATATTCAGTGACTGTATAGTTTAAATTTATTTCATAGTATATAAGGTTTATCTTGAAGAAAAGCAATACAATTTCTTTTGGGTTCTTGTCCAGTGTTATCTGTACTGAAGTCTTTGAAGAGAAATATCGTAATAACTGCAATTTATCTTAAAATAAATCTTAAAATAAGATGGACTGCTGATGGCTAATAGGTTGCATAGATGAAAATTACATAATTTTGTAAAATTATCTTTCCATCGGCCTGAAATTTCCATAATAAAATGTCAGATAAGACTATTCAAATACATAGAGAAATTTTATATCTAGTAAAGATAATATGCAAATCCTTACTTTATAACTTTAGTTACAGGAAGGAAGACTGTTTTTCCTATGATAAGTCCCAGGAGCTGGAATGTAAGGAGTGGACATATGGGACAGGGCTGGCGCTGGAGTGACTGACTGCCTTCGGCCCTGGGTGATTTGAATGAGGAGACTCCTGAGTGCTAGGTATTTAACATAGCAAATTGAACCTGGCTGCCAGATTCTCCAACATCCTTCTGCCCCTACCTGTTACAGGATCCTCCAGGCTGGCATAACCTACCCCCTACCCTGAACTGTCCAGTGCAGGGGGCTGGGCTGCCCTTCTCTATATAATCCAGCCATTTTTGGTTATCTCTCTCTAGCCTGCTTGGTCCCTTGGTCTGAGACTCTCTTGGTGTCCTGGCCTCTTGGTCTTCAGGTTCCCCTCTTTCCTCACTTTCTTTTCTCCCCCACCTCTCCTCACATGGCCTGGCAGCTCAGTCTGGTCATGTCCTCCTTGGACTCCCCCAGATGTTCTGCCCGTGGCTATGCTCTCCCTCATATCTTCTATATTCTCTCTCATATATGCAATAAACTTTCTCCTCTACCATACCTACGAGCAGTCATATTCTTTTCCTCTTTATTTCTCTTTTCATTCATTGGGAACATGGACATCCTTCCTGTGAGAGCCAATGTTCTTCTAGAGGGAGTGACATCCACTAGCAAGGGGAGAATGGAGGATGGGTCCTTGAGACTGTGTGTATATTCCAAGTCCTGGGAGGAAAATCCACCAAAGGATCCATGATATGGATCAAAGACGATTCATTCTCCAACCACAGGACATAGTCACTTCTTGGGGTTTTCTACTAGGTCACTCATATAGGTAATCATGTTGGGAGTTAAAATAATTTATTTAGGAGTTCTTCAAATACTATAATTTAACCCTGTCTTTACTAGTTTTCTGCTAATCAGGCCTATTTTCATATTTCTCATCAACTGCAGGGAATAGGTATGGGGATAGACTGTTATTCTAATATTTTCCTTCAGAATCTGGGACTCCAGACTATTTACATGAATTTCCTGCAGTAGTAGTTTTGCTACCATGTGGGGAGAATGAACCAAAATAATTCAAGTTCTCTTAAACACTGACAGGTGAACTTGAGGATCCTTTTACTTGGGGCATATATATTTTGTTAGCAAAATTGAAAGACTATAAATTCAATTGTATGAGAACTCTAGTTTTGAGAGCTCTCATGAAGAGAAAGCAAGATAGTAAAGAAAATATTTTACACAATGTTTATATTTCTTCACCACATCTTTTCTTGGAAATAACATCATTGATGTTAACATTTTTTTTAACCTTGAACACTTTATGATCTTAACTATACAAAAGCTACTGTGTAGTTCTTTATCTTAAATTTCAACTTACTGAGTTGATGATATTGAAGGTGTTTAAGAGCCTCCACCTGCCAGAGCCTACTGAAGACAAGCAGTGGAAAGCTTCCAGTGGCGAAGGTCACCTAGCTTGGCCTCTTACACGTAGTTCCCACTGCACATTATTTCCATGAGCTAGGAGGTATATAATTAGAATAGAGTCAGCAAGGATTTTAAAGAATGTGATTGTAGAAGCAGAAAGTCATTTCAGACTAGTGTTTAAAGTCTATTATACACAAATGAGTAGGAAGGAGTTGAAGCTGACAGTGATGGACTGGCCAGCCACACCCCTAGTCCCAAGTGTGAAACACACGCTTAGCCACACATAGCTTTATGCTTCTGTTTGGTGTCTCACACAACTTGACTCTTAATCTCCACAATTAGCAAAGTAGGTCTTTTAGTCTACATTTTGCAATTAAAGAACCCCAGGCAAAGAGAGTTAAGTTATGCCAAGATATATTTTTGACAAATAAAATATCATGACTCTCAGTAAAACATACGATGGATACATGTAAAGTGCTTCATTGGACCTTGAGCTAATGAGATTAAGATCAGTTCAGAGAACATTTAAGAAGTGAGGTGATTATCAGCAACTTGCTACATATAAGACTGAATTAATGTCAGGAAACATTCGTGTGTGGGATTGTTTCAGTGGATGGAAGTTATCAGTTTTTCTGCTGGACAAAGTTCTATAGGTTAACAAGAGAAAATTCCCCTATGTATTAAAAAGCCATGGACAATATGCCTGATGAACACTGTTGGACAATTTGTTAACTTGTCTGTTATGGTTTTTTATTTGTGTGTGTTGTGTGTGTGTGTGTGTGTATCTGCATGTAAATGTGCATTTGCATGTGCTTCTTCAACAAGTGGTGCTGCTCAAACTTGATGTCTGCATGTAGAAGAATGAAAATAGATCCTTATTCATCACCTTGCATAAAGCTCAACTCCAAATGGATCAAAGATCTCAACATAAAACCAGATACACTGAACCTGATAGAAGAGAAAGTGGGAAATAGACTTGAATGAATTGACAGGAGACAACTTCCTGAACTGATATCTCAGGCATTAAGATCAACGATTAACAAATAGGACCTCATGAAACCGAAAAGCTTCTGTAAGGCAAAGGGTACTGTCAATAAGACAAATTGGCAGACTATAGAATGGGAAAACATTTTCAGCAACTTCACTTCTGATAGAGGGCTAATATCCAAAATATATAAAGAACTCAAGAAGCTAGATTTCAACAAACTTCAAAGAGTTATTCCATGCTTTATGTGTCAGGGTAGTAGCTTCACATGCTATAAAAACACAGGCAGAAAATCCATTCATGGCGAGAAATTTGAAAATGAGAGCTTCATTCTGAAGTATGCAGTTCTAACATCTTATCCATAACAAATGTGGACAAAATACAAATAAATGGTTTTTTATCTGTACTGTGAAGACTGAGAAGTTTGGATGAAAAGCATGTGGTCTTTGGGAAGATGAAGGAAGGCATAAGTAATGAGGAAGTCATCAGTACTTTGGGTCTGAAATGGGCAAGGCCAGCAAGAGATCCATTTCAGACTGAGGACAACTCTAAAACTTTTGACATATATCCATCTGAGCCACTGACTATTTCTCTCCTTATTTGGGCTTCTTATAGATGGTACCAGACTTTTTCTTTAGGATTGTTCCCCTCTATACATTTTCCCCTCTTACTTAAACTTATTCTCTACTGTATTTTTAAAAAATAAAATCACATACCTCTTGCACACATACATATACCTCTTATAGGTGAAGGCAAACTTCAGTAACCTTATTCTTATTATTTCCCGTAAAAACACACTCATTCACACATTCATACATCTTGTGTATGGAGCAAAGCTTTAATACACACACACACACACACACACACACACACACACACACACACACACCTACATCTTGTAAGCTTTCACACACATACACCTTATCCATACATCTTGCAAGCCTCTTATTACCTTATGAATGAAGCTTGTGATTGCCCAAATAAATCAGTTTTTTAAAAATTAGACTTTAAATATAAATTTATTCAATGCCATTTCACTATTTTATCTGGTGTTTTCAGGAACCCATGAAAGTTTATATAAGAAACCTATTGATTATTATTTACTAAAAAACTTTGCCGTGCAGTCTATTACTACTTTTAATAATAATGAAATATTAAGTTCAAAGTTATCTAGCTCATTAACACTTGCTTTGTCCAAATCATTACATGACATTAGAATTGTTTTCCATCAAATGTGACAATCTTGAATTAAATTTTTATTTTTAAAAGCTTATAGAAATTGGATATTGATCTTGTAAGGTTGAGTAGTTTTGTTTTAAATTTTAAATTACATTAATTTACTTGTTCATGAGGATGTATGCACATGAGCACATGTGCATTTGTCATGCAGTGTGTGCAGAGGTTCCAAGACAACCTGAGAGAGTTGGCCCTCTCCTTCCACCATATGGGTCCTGAGAATCAAACTCAGGACATCAATCAGGCTTTGAGGCAAGTACTCTAACCTGTTCTGCCATCTTCCTGGTCCTTGATGAACAACTTAAAAAATTGGACATTCCTTAGTGTCCTGCAGAATTTATCACATAAGCAGCAGCAGTGGCAGCAGCAGCTGTTGGCTAACACTCACTGTGACTGCCACCACCACTACCACCATTTTCTGCCTAAGCCTTGGGCCGTGCCACTCTCCTGCTTCCCTCCCACTCTGGTCTCTCCTAGTACTGGCATGTCTGCAGGGCAGCTGCTTTGTGTATGCTGTTTTTCTGAAGCTATCTACATGCGGCTGATTGTTACTGGACCAATTCAGCATATTCTACCTGTCAGGTATCATTTCTGTGTGTGTATGTGCCACTGTACCACTGAATCAACATAACAAAACTCCAGTTCAAACAAGAAAGGGATAAGAATTCCTACTTTCACCAGAGCATTAAAAACAAACTTAGGCCTTGCTTGGTCTGTGTCTT
Organism: Cricetomys ansorgei; assembly: GCA_026225945.1. Classification (NCBI taxonomy): domain Eukaryota; kingdom Metazoa; phylum Chordata; class Mammalia; order Rodentia; family Nesomyidae; genus Cricetomys; species Cricetomys ansorgei. The sequence continues at coordinate 27,051,026 of JAMJFZ010000056.1, forward strand.
TAAATGATATGCAGTTTATAGAACTATGAAGATGTCTGTGGATGGAACTCTCAGGACTGAGTGAAGGCACATGACAAAGCCATTTCACTCACAGTTCTCTCTTGTCTTCACTTTCTTTTGATGTGAAAACTCTGTTCTGATTTTTTTATTGAAGAGCTACTATTTAAAACAGTGATTCTCAACCCTCCTAATGCTGTGACCCTTTAATACAGTTCCTCATGTTGTAGTGACCCATAGGCATAAAATTATTTTCATTGCTACTTCACAATGGCAATTTTGCTACTGTTATGAATCATAATATAAATGTCTGATATGCAGATATTTTTAGGTAACCCCTATGGTCCTCCTATGGAGGTCCTTTAACCTCCAAAGGAGTCATGACTCACAGGTTGAGAACTGTTGATTGAGAATCTGGATGAATGAGGATAAATCTCCAAGATCAAGAACAAACAGTAAAAATACAAGTGAGGGGACTCTTGATGATGCAGAAGCAAGGCAGAAGAAATTTTCAAGAAGGAAAAGTAACCAATGGAGTGAAGCAATGCAAAGGGCTCAAGTTGTAGCAGGCTGGAAGACTCCCTATTGACTTGAGCAACAGAGGAAGATTTTAGTGATCTTAGAAATCAGTTGTTCCAATCCAGAAATGTAGACTGAGCAGGAATGAATGGTTAGACCCTGAACTCCTACAGTATCTCTTATATCCTGAACTGAGGATTACTAGACATGGTCTATGATAGTTTTTTTGTTTGTTTGATTGGTTTTGGTTTTTTGGAGACAGGATTTCTCTGCTGTAACTCTGGCTGTCCTGGAAGTCACTCTGTAGACCAGGCTGGCCTCGAACTCACAGAGCTCTACCTGCCTCTGCTTCCTGAGTGCTGGGCTAAAAGGTATGCACCACCACCACCTGGCTTCATGTAACATGGCACAAACTAGAGTCATCTAAGAAGAGGGAACCCTATCAAAGAATTGTCTCCATAAGATTTACAAGTGAACATGTCTGTGCGGAATTTTCATTGTTAATGAGTGTGGGAGGCTGCCTCCCACAGTGGGTTCACCAGCTTTGACTTCAGTCTTTTCAGCAACAACTATATTCCCTGGGTTCCAGCTGCAGAAGGCTGCAAAGATGATAAGGACCCTTCATTTGTAATATCATAAACAAATGCCTTTAACATAAGATTTCAGAGGCCTATGTATTTGAACATCCATTGAGAACCGTGAACAGCTACAGGAAGCAAGTCTTATGAGAAGCAGGCTGCAAAAGTGCCTTACCCCCATATAGTTCTGAAAGCAAGTCTTAAAGATACAGGAGCCTCACTACATAGGCAAAACTCTGAGTTCAAGGCCAGATCAAATTCCAGGACATCCAGGTTTAGGCAGTGAAGGAAGCATCACAACAACAACAACAACAACAAAAAGCAGGTGAGAATGTATTTAGACAAGGAGGCCATGTTCCAGCACCAGCAAATCGCAGAATTGGGAAGCTTCAGCCGAATGATTCTGGCTTCAGAGTCAAGAACACAAGGAGTTTGCAGAATCTCCCTCTGAGACTAAGGAAAGCTGCTTAGGCCAGGTGTGTATCAAGGGCTCCCTGTATGGAAGCCCAGAGTCCATTGTGTGAAGTTGTGAAGGTAAAGCCTCTGCATCTGGAGTGTTGGGGTTAAAGGTATGTGCCGCCACCCTAAACTTTTCTTTAATTCATTTTTACAAGTTGGAAGCTTAGCTGGGTGGAGTCTTGCCCTGAGGTCACCACTCTTTTTATTCCATTTAACATTAGGTTTTTCTTTAAATTATTTTATCTCTTTGAACACCGGGATTGACTCCATTACATTTCCTGGTACTCCTTTTCTCCTCAAATTGTACATTTTTGTATTTTTTCTTGCTCAGCTTGCTTCTTTTTGTTATAGATTTGCATAAGACTGGCCCTAATAATCATTTGTCAGTCAATATTAGACTGCTAAAAAAACAAAAACCAAAACAAAACTCCTTTGCCAATGCTATTAATCCAAAACTCTTCAATTTATCCTCAGGCAGACTTTTAAGACAAGGGTAAAAAACAGCCACACTCTTTGCCAAAATAACACAGGAGGAATCCCTAGGCCACATACGAATATTCTTCTCCTTTAAAATCTCTAGAGCCAGCCATCATAATCTACATTGCTCTCAGCACCATTGCCTTTCTTGCTTTTCCTAGCATGGCCCATTAAGCCTCACTTTAAATATTCAGCCACTTTTCTAATCTAAAGTTCCAAAGTCCACATTCCACTTACAAGAATTATGGTCAGTTCTATCACTACAATACCCCAGTCCCTGGTACCAACTTCTGTCTTAGTCATTGTTCTATTGCTCTGAAGAAACACCATGACCATGGCTACTGTTATAAAGGAAAACATTTAATTGGAGACGGCATGCAGGTTCAGGGGTTGAGTTTATTATTGTCATGGCAGGCAGCACTCAGGCAGATATGTTGCTGGAGAAGGAGCCAAGAGTTCTACACCTGGATGAGCAGGCAGTAGGGATAAGGATACAGAGGGGGAGGGAGAGAGAGAAGAGAGAGACTAGGTCTGGCTTGAAGGTTTGAAATCTCAAAGCCCACCCTCAGTGACACACTTCCTCCAATAAGACCACACCCCCTAATAGTGCCACTCTCTGATAATCAAATATTTAAATCTATGAGCCTAAGGGGGCCATTCCTATTCAAATCATCACACATGGCTTCCTGATACATACTGAGAATACCATCATCTAGGAATCTATTATTTCTGAGGCTGGGGCTAAGAACGTGAAATGCCTATCTCTTACATCCCAACAATCCTGCATGTGAAAACTTTCATTTTCTGGTAAAAAAACCGAAAAGATGTGGACAGTCTGTGTGGCTTGTTCAAACTTGATCCTGACTCTGTTTCTTCCACTATCACAATGCTACTTTTTGCAACCAGACACTTGTTCCCTTCTGTGCCATGAAAGCAGAGACCTCAGGGAAAAATCAGTCTGAAGTGAGTAGCTGCCTCTTCAGTTCATTAGCCTCAGCTGGCTACATTAGGGACACCCCAGATAGGACAAACCTCTGAGTTGTTAAACTCCCACTGCCTTTGAACATAAAACTCTCTGTGTACTTTCCTCAACAGAAGTTTAAGATATGGAAAAGGTCAACCCAAACTTCAGTATTACATTAGTCAGGCAATCATAAAGGCACTCCCTCTTTTGGTCTCGGAATAGTTCCTCTGTTGATGGTAAAAAACTACCACCCCAGTGTAAATTCCTGGTGTCTTCCTTAAACTATCACAATAATTTTCTAACAGGTCTATTTCTTTCTCTGCTACTAGCCATAGGAGCTGGATAGCACTTTAAGACACATTTTAAAAACCCAAGCTTGAAAACAGAGGGAATATATAATAACTTAGGGAAAAAAAAACCCCAAAAACATGAATCTCAAGCTCCTTGGTAAGCCAGACTTGTCATTTCTCACCCAGATTCACTCAGAAGAAACATCTGCCTGACGTCTATGAAGCTCAGCTTTCTTTATCTCCTCTTCCCTTAGTGTTCTCTGTGCACAGTGGCAACTTCTCACTGTTCTCCAGTCTTCCCAGGAACAGTAAGTAGTAGCATTAACTAACCTAGCAGCCTTTAAAAGTAACTTAATTATACTTCTCTCATAAAATACATCCCAAACCCCAGTTTCCCCTCCCTCTCCTCTCCCCCAGGCTCCCTTCCCTCTCTTCCAGACTCCCTCTCTCTACTCTTTTCAGTTCTACCCTTCAGATCAAATCCTCCTTTTCCCTTTAGAAAAGAGCTGGCCTTCAGCAGAACACAGCATAACAAGATACAATAAGACTAGGCACAAACCCTCATCTTGAGGTTGGAAGAGGCAATCCAGGAAAAGAAGGATCCCAAGAGCAGGCAAAAAGAGTCAGAGACCCCCCCAGTTCCACTGTTAGAAGTCCTACATGAATTCAAAACTAAATAACCTGCACAGAGGACCTGACACAGACCCAGGCAGTCCGCATGATTGACACATCAGTGTCTGTGAGCCCTATGATCCCTGCTCAGTTGATTCTGTGGGCCATGTCCTCCTGGTCTCATCAACCCCTCTGGCTCCTAGAATCCTTTCTCCCTCTCTTCCATGGGGTCCCCCATGGTTTTCTGGATCTGCTCCCATCAGCTGCAAGAGGAAGCCTCTCTCAGCTGACAGGTGTCAACTGGGCCAGGCACCAATCTATGCACATTACAGAACGTCATTAGGAATCATTTAATATTTTTTTCATTATTATTGTTGGCCAGTAGTGTTTGGTTCTACCTTAGGTCTTTAGTTATCCAGCCTCCTGTTTCTGGCCATGCCGACACTGTCTGGCATAGGCTTTCTCTCATGGCATGGGAGTTAGACCAATCATTGGTTAGCCAATCCCACAAGTTCTGTGCCTCCATTGCCACAGCAAACCATGCAGGCAGGACGGATTGTAGGTCAAGTGTTTTGTGGTTGGTTTGGTCCTAGTTCCCAGACTGGAAGCCTTGCATGTTCAGGCTCTATATCTCTCATTACTATGAGTCCTTGCTAGGGTAACCTTCATAGATTCCAGGAAGTGTCTACTGCACTTAGTTTCCAGATTTCCTCCCTCCAAATGCCTCACCCTCTAATTCCAGTCATCTCTCCCCCTGTATTCTCTTCCTTCACCCCTCCATCCCTTCTATTCCCATTCCTATTTGCCCACAGTTCACCCATAAAATCCATTCTATTTTCCTTTCCCAGGGGAATTCATGAGTCTCTTCTAGAGTCCTCCTTGTTACCTGGCCTCTCTGGGACTGTGGATTGTAGCATGATTATCTTTTACTTAACAGTTAATGTCATAAGTGAGTGCATAGCATATTTGTGTTTTGGGGTCTGGATTACCTCACTCAGAATGTTGTTTTCTGGTTCTATCCACTTGGATGCAAATTTCATGATGCCATGTTTTAAATGAGTAATACGTTGTTGTGTAAATGTACCATAACTTCTTTATCCATTCTTCAGTTGGGGGACATCTAGGTTGTTTCCAGTTTCTGGATATTATTAATAGAACTGCAATAAACATAGATGAGCAAGTGTCTTTGTGGTAGAATGGAGGGTCCTTTGGGTATATGCCCAAGAGTGGTATAGCTGGATCATGAGGTAGATTGATTCCCAACTTTCTGAGGAACAGCCATATTAATTTCTATACTGGCTGTACAAGTTTGCACTCTCACAAACAATGAAGGAGTGTTCCCCTTGCTCCACATCCTCATCAGCATGAACTGTCATTTGTGTTATTGATCTTAGCCAGTCTGATGTGTAAGATGGAATTTCAAAGTAGTTTTGATTTGCATTTCCTTGATGGCTAAGGATGTTGAACATTTAAGTGTTTTTCAGCCATTTGAGAATCCTCTGTTGAGATTTTGTTTAGATATGTACCCCATTTTAAATTGGAATATTATTATTAATTTTTGATACCTAGTTTCTTGAGTTCTTTATATATTTTTGATATTAGCCCTCTATGTAGAGTTGATGAAAATCTTTCCCCAATTTGTAGGCTATTGCTTTGTCATATTGATGTTTTCCTTTGCCCTATAAAGGTCCCATTTATTAATTGTTGATCTTAGTACCTGTGCTATCAGTGTTAAAGTTGTCTCCTGTGCCAATGCATTAAAGGTTATTCCCCACTTTTTCTTCTATCAAGTTAATTGTATCTGGTTTTATGTTGAGGTCTTCGATCCATTTGGACTTGAGTTTGTGCAGGGTGATAAATGTGGATCTATTTTAATTCTTCTACATGCAGGCATCCAGTTTGACCAGCTCCATTTGTTGAAGATGCTTTCTTTTTTCCAGTGTGTATTTTTGTCTTGTTTATTGAAACAGGTGTCCATACGTGTGCATATTTGTGTCTGGGTCTTCTATTAGACTCCATTGGTCAACAGGTTTTTGTTTTTTTTTTTTTTTCTGTATTCCTATACCATCCGCTTTTACTACTATAGATCTGTAGTACAGCTTGAAAACAGGGATAGGGATACTTCTGGAAATTCTTTTACTGTTCAGAATTGTTTTAGCTATCCTGTTTTGTTTGTTTTTCCATTTGAAGTTCAATATTGTCCTTTCATGGTCTGTAAGCAATTGTGTTTGAATTTTGATGGTTATTGTGTTGAATCTGTAGATTGCTTTTGGTAAGATGGAGGTTTTTATTATGTTGATTCTACTAATCCAGGAGCATGAAAAAACTTTCTATCTTTTGAGATCTTCAATTTCTTTCTTCAAAGACTCAAGGTTTTTATCATTTAAGTCTTCAGTCTATCTGTCATTTGTTTATTGGATGAGTGCTGACTTCTTTGAGTTAATCTTGTATACAACCATTTTGCTGAAGATGTTGATTAACTAGTAGTCCCTTGGTAGAATTTTCAGAATTGTTTATGTATACTATCATATCATCTGCAAAAATGATGCTTTGATTTCTTCCTTTCCAATTTGTATGCCCTTGATCTCCTTCAGTTGTCTTATTGCTCTAGCTAAAACTTCAAATACTATATTGAATAGATATGAAGAGAGTGGGAAGCCTTGTCTTGTTCCTGATTTTAGTGGCACTGAGTTTCTCTCTATTTTATTTGGCAATAGGCTTGCTGTAAATTTCCTTTATTATGTTTAGGTATGTCCCTTACATCCCTAATCTCTCCAAGACTTTTATCATGAAGGAGTGTTGGATTTTGTCAAAGACTTTTTTGTCATCTAATGAGATGACTATGTGCTTTTTTTTCTTTCAGTTTGTTTATATGATGGATTACATTGACTGATTTTCATATGTTGAATCATCCCTACATCTCTGGAATGAAGCCTACTTGATTATGGTGGGTAATCATTTTGATGTATTCTTAGATTCTGTTTGTATTTTATTGAGTATTTTTGCATCTGTGTTCATAAGGGAAATTGGTCTGTAATGCTCTTTCTTTGTTGAATCTTTGTGTGGTTTAGGAATCAGGGTGACTGTAGCCTCATGAAATGAATTGGACAATGACCCTTCTATTTCTATTTAGTGGAATATTTTGAGGAGTATTGGTGTTTGAAAGTTTGGTAGAATTCTGCCCTAAAACTGTCTGTTGGCCTTGGGACTTTTTTGGTTGAGAGACTTTCAATGACTATTTCTTGGGGATTATAGGTCTATTTAAGTTGTTTATCTGTTCTTGATTTAACTTTGATAAGTGCTATCTATTGAGAAAATTATCCATTTCTTTTAGATTTTCTAATTTCATAGAATGATTCCATTTCCTCAGTGTCTGATGTTATGTCCTCCTTTCACTTTTGATTTGTTAATTGGATATTTTCTCTCCTTCTTTTAGTTAGATTGGATAAGGGTTTGTCTATCTTTTTGGTCTTCTCAAAGAACCAACTCTTTGTTTCTTTGATTCTTTGTAATGCTCTCTTTGTTTTTATTTTATTGATTTCAGCCCTCAGTTTGATTATATCTTGCTCTCCACTTTCTTTGTGTGCTAACTTCTTTTTGTTATAGAGTTTCAGGTTAAATTGCTATTGTGAGATCTTTCCAGTTTCTTTATGTAGGAATCACTTAGTGCTATGAATTTTCCTCTTAGCACAGCTTTCATTGTGTTCCATAAGTTTGGGTATGTTGTGGATTTGTTTTCATTGAGTTCTAGAATGTCTTTAATTTCTTTCTTTTTTTTTATTTCTGTCTTAACTCAGCAGCCATTCAGTAGAGAGTTGTTCAGTTTCCATGAGTTTGTAGGCCTTCTGTAGTTTCTGTGGTTGTTGAAATTCACCTTTGGTGGTATGCTAGGATATAGAGGGTGATTTCATTTATCTTGTATCTGTTCAGAGTGACTTTGTGACCAACTATGTGGTTAATTTTAGAGAAGTTTTGGTAAGCTGCTAAGGAGAAGATATGTACTTTTGTGACTGGGTGAAATTTTCTATAGATACTTGTTAGGACCATTTGGTTTATACCATATGTTAGCTCCAGTATTTCTCGGTTTAGTTTTTGTCTGAATGACCTGCCCATTGGTGAGAGTGGGGTATTGAAGTCTCCCACTACCAATGCTTGAGGATTAATGTGCTTTTTAGCTTTAATAATGTTTCTTTTACAAACTTGGGAGTTCTTGCATTGGGAGCATAGATGTTAAGAATTGAAATGTCATCTTGGTGTCTTTTTCCTTTGATGAGTATGAAATGTCCTTCCCCTTCTCTTTTGATTAATTTTGTTTTGAAGTCTATCTTGTTAGATATTAGAATGTCTATACCAGATTGCCTCTTAGGCCTATTTGCTTGAAAATCTTTTTCCAATCTTTTACTCTGAGATAATGTCTATCTTTGATGTTTAGATGTGTTTCTTCTATGCAGCAAAAGGAGGGATTCTGTTTCTAAATCCATTCTGCTACTCTGTGTATTTTTATTGGGGAATTGAATGCACTGATATTGAGATATATCAATGACCAATGATTGCTAATTTCTGTTATTTTGTTGTTGCTGGTGGTGGTAGTGTGTGTGTGTGTGTGTGTGTATCTCCTTTCTATTTGTTTTGCTGGTGTGAGATTATTTCCTGTGTTTTCATGAGTGTAGTTAATCTCCTTGGGTTGGAGTTTTCCTTCTAGTATCTTTTGCAGGGCTGAATTTGTAGATACATATTGTTTAAATTTGGCTTTATCATGGAATATTTTGTTTTCTCCATCTATAATGATTGAAAGTTTTGCAATCATTACAGTTTTGCTCTAATGCCAGTCTAGGTTGGCATCTGTGGTCTCTTAGACATCTGCCCAGGACCTTCTGGCTTTTATAGTCTCCACTGAGATGTCAGGTCTAATTCCAATATGTCAGCATTTATATGTTACTTGATCTTTTCCCCTTGCAGCCTTTAATATTCTTTCTTTGTTCAGTATGTTGAGTGTTTGGATTATTACATGGTGAGGGGATTTTCTTTTCTGGTCCAATCTCTTTGGTGGTCAGTATGCTTCTTGTATCTTTATAAGCTTTTCCTTCTCCAGGTTTGGAAAATTTTCTTATATGAGTTTGTTGAAAATATTTTTGGGCCTTTGAGCTGGGATTCTTTTCCTTCTTCTATTTTTATTATTCTTAGTTTTGGTCTTTTCATAGTGTCCAACATCGCCTGGATGTTTTTGTGCCAGGAATTTTTTAGATTTAACATTTTCGTTTACCAATGTATCTATTTCTTCTATCGTATCTTCAGTATATGAGATCCTCTCTTCCATCTCTTGCATTCTGTTGGTGAAGCTTGCCTCTGTAGTTTTGGTTTGCTTACCTAGATTTTTCATTTTCAGTATTCTTTCAATTTGTTTCTTTATTACTTCTATTTCTGTTTTCAGGTCTTAAACAGTTTTACTCATTTCCTTCAACTGTTTGTTTTTTCTTGGCTTTCTCTAAAGGATTTATTGATTTCCTCCCATGTTTTTATTTGTCTTTTCATCAATTTCCCTTAAAGATTCATTCACTTCCTTTTTGAAGGCCCCCATAATCTTCATAAAGTTGGTTTTAAGGTCCTTTTCTTTTTCTTGTGCTTTAGGCTGTTGTTGAGTGTGTTCTTATGTTGGGCTCTAGGCATCTGGGTTTGGGGTAAATACAAGTTTAGGTGCTGAATTTCAGAGGTTTTTTTTTGTTTTGTTTTGTTCTGTTTGTTTGTTTGTTTTTGTCAGATGGCTGTTTTGTTACTTGGTTTTTGTTTCCTTTCTGGTTTGTGTCTGTGTGGTTGTGGTTGGATTTTTACTGGAGTTGGTAGCTGCACTTCTGGCTTCTGGTCTAGCAGTGATTCTCTGCCCAAGTTGGGGTCTGGGTCATGGCAAGAAAGAGGGGAGAGGGGACTGGGGATAAGGATGGGAGGCACTGAAAGAGTGGACAGATTCCATGCTGGCAGCCTATTTGGATTTCGGGAGCCAGGTGTGGCTTTTGGTCTAGCAGGGATCTTCTGCTTGAGTTGGATGTGGCTGGGCTGGGACATGGTGATGAAGAGGGGGAACTGGAGATGGGGGGGGCGGTGCAGCAAGAGAGTGGAAAAGTTTCACAATGCCACCGACCTGGAGTTCTAGAGGCTGGCCTGGCTTCTGGTCCAGCAGGGAGCCTCTACTTGAGATGGGGGCATCTTACATAGCAACCTTAGCTGGCTCCTGCTTATTCTATTCTCACAGCTCAGTTCTCTCTTCTGATGCCTTCAGGGCAGAGGGCTTTATTCACTGATGCATCTCAAGTGCATGGTGTTAAGTATACATGAGGTGCTCAATAATACTTTTAAAAAAAGAAATCTTCAATCTTATCATTTTTCTTAGCACTTCTAGTTCTGTTCAGCTCCACTCCATTTTATTGTCTGAAACATTAGGAGCTTTTTGTTAGAACATTATACAAGAGTTATTTGAACTTTAAAATTTTGTTATATAATTTTGTTATATACAGCATAATATTCATTGTATTGGAGCATATGATTCTGCCATTTATGTAATTGTTACCACTAACTCCAGAATATTTTCATCACTTTCCCAGGAAGCCTCACAGCCCTTAGCAGCCCTTTCCTTCTTCCTCAAGCTCTGAACAACCATTGTTTTCTCTGTCTCTACAGATTTACCTGTTCTCAGGATTTTATACAAATGGAATTATGCAATGTAACAGGACATCTCTCAGCATATTTTCAAAACTCAGCTATGCTTTTAGTATACAACTAATTCATTCTTTTTCATGATTGGGCTAAAGCACATTATATGGATATACCACATTTTGGTTTTCTATTCATTAATTTGTAGGCATTCTGTTTGTTTTGTGCCTTTTCTTTTTCTTTTTTGCTATGAGCAGTTTTTCTTTGAAAAAAAAAAACTCTTCATTTATTTTAAGTATATGTATAGGAATGAACTTGTTTAGTCTTAAGATAATTTTGTTAATTTTCATCAGCCAATTTATTAATTTTCTCAGAAATAGTTGTGGTTGGTCCAGATTTATGACTTTAAAATTTTTACAGCAGTGCAAAAGTAATGCATTAAGTGGAAACTGTGTTTTAAATTTTCATCTTTTCCTGGGCTAGATAATCTGCTGTACAATGTTATCCTACACTGTTGGGCAGCCACAGTGCTCAGTCAGCCAAGCAAGCATGTCTGAGAACAACCCACACTCTATAATATTGCCAGTGCTTGGGGATATTTTGTACTGTGTCTTCACACCCCATCATGCTCTGTTTCCTGCTTTGAGTGGGAAGGAAAAGAGGGAGGCAATTACTCTTGAGATGAAACTCAAGATAATTGCCCACCACAAAGGCATCAAGCCAAAAGCAGCCATCACCTGCTAGTTCGAACTTTAAGCTCACATAGTCTTCTGCACAAATAAGGTTTCTTAAACTCTTACCTTTCATGACCCCCTCCTTCTTGCCTAAGAAAATTTCATGTTACTCCAGGAATATAAAATAGGTATATCAGTCAAGAATTTACTCATAATAAATCATAAAGAAGTTTATTTAAAACAATTGTTTGGGTCACATGTATTTTTGTCTTTTAATAAAAATGAAAGGAAATTTGTGAACTGAAACAACCATGTGCTCATTTATTTTTACACAAAGAAATTAATTTTGGATGAATATTTGATACTACAGGACACAAGGCACGTCCAACAGTTTTCAGAGTTGACTAGTATTTTTGATTTTCTAGTCATCATTGCTGAGAACACTGCTTTGCATAAATACACAGTTAGCACAACAGGACAGAAGCATTTTTATGGCCATTTCAGACATGGCTGGATGTTCTGTCTAATCTGAAGTTAAATTTCACAGAACGATTTTTTATGAAAATCAAATGAAGGACTGCAGAGCATTTTTCTTTATACAATTATTCATAATTATTAATGCACAGAAACAATCAAGGTGTTCTTCGATAGGGGAATGAATAAGCAAATAGTTACAGGTCTACACAATGACAGATCATTACTTAAGAAGGAAAAACAGAAGATTCCAAAGCATCAAAAGATATATAAGAGCTATGCTACATATGACCATGAAAGTGGCAGCAAGTCTGTGAAGTCCAGGCTCTGCGTGACTATAACTCTAGAACTGTCAGGAAATGGCACACGAATGGAAATAGTAAAAAGATCAGTATTTGCCAATAGCTGGGCCTGAGGTGAAGGATGGAGTGAACAATGGATGATTTGCTGGAAGTTGAGGTTCCCAGTATTGAAATTACCTCATATTACATTATAAAGATGGAAACATGCCACTCTGTTTTTGTCAAGATCTATGAAATGTACAACAACAAGAGTGAACTCTAATACAGCCTGTGGTATCTAATTAATAATTATAAACCAATAGTAGTTCATCAACTCAAAAAAAATATATCACAGTAATGCAAGATGTTAGCAATTACAGGGACTATGGAGGAGTGAAGTGGGCAATGAGAAGGACCAGGGGAAACGCAGTGTGCTTTTCCTCTCAATTTCTCTAACAGTACTTTTAAGAAAAATCTATCATGTTTAACATAATGCAATCTGAATATACTCTAGTTTGGTAGACACTGAAGAATGGTAGTGGAATAACATCAACTCTATGTGTTCTGTAATTTTGCTGCTATTTTAAATAGAAAGCTTGCTATGTGTTGTAAAAGCAGCATAATTCATGACTTTTTTGTTTTTTTTTAGAATCTGGACCACACTGTTTTAGGAAGCGTGTTGGTATTCATGGTTCATGGTGTGAGGACATGATGAATGCAGTGTGAGCATGCTCTGTGCACAGAAACATGGCTCCAGTGAAGTCCTGGGATAAAACCCAGGTCAACACTGCTGGAAACATCTTGAGATTCATCAGATTTCTGCATTTGATTTTGAATTAAGTTCTGATTGTAGCCAAGTTTCGTGACTGCATGTGAAACTATATGGGATTGCAACCCACAATATAGAAAGCTTTATTTAAAGAGTGAGAGGTGAGTCAGTGATGTAGTAAAATCACCTGTGTCAGTTAAATCTACTGTTATGAGGAAGAAAAGAGCTGGACCAGTTGATGATGAGAAAAAAAAAATCTCTTGCCTTTTGAGATATATTTGAACACACCTCCAAATATTATATTCACTGACCTCTGTGTGCACCCCAGTATGCTGTAAGATAATCATTGTGCTAGCTGCCTGAAGTCTGGCAGAAATGTGTGATTTCAATAGCTGAAAAGGCCTGCTTTCTATTATAACTAAAAACTGCTCTCTCTTAGCTCAATGTAAACAGAGCTGCTGATAGAGGTGACATGGGTACTCCACCAGGCCAGTGGGATCATTAGGTGTGACTTGGCCTCCATTATTGTCCTGTAGTTACGCCACTATAAATATGGACATAGCCTGGACAGGTGTGGGCTGATACTTTTTGTGTTGAAAAACATTCCATTATAAACATGGACAAGCCCTGATAGCCAAAGATTTGGGAGTAAAATCATCCTATCACTTTGATCGTGCAAATAGACTTCTAAGAGATAGCAAGGAGGGGCTTTTAAGAGAAAAATAAACTGCTGGGACCAAGGAACTGTTGGAGCTGAAGGATGGCTGCTGTGCTTTCTGTTGAGGTCTTTCAGGCTTAAATGTAAGCATATCTCATGTGTCTTTATTGACACAATGCCAGATTAAATAAACAGCCACACTTGCCATGTGAATGGTAGGCTAGAGAGATAATAGGTATTACTTACCCTATTGATAATCCAGACTATGGCAAGAAGTCCTTTGAGTGCACTAGAAAAACATACTGATTATCTTACATAAATGATAATGATGGTAGTGTCATAGATCGTTTCAGTGCCTCAAATGTCAGCACACTTTCCATAATACAGGTGTTGAGAAAGCTTTTAAGGTACTGACGCTTCTAAAAAAGAACCCATAGAATAACTGTAGATGAGAAATACCTGTCAGAAGAAACAGTTAATGCTGACAAAACAAGTTTTTTCTGGGGGTGCACACATTCATCAATAGTCTGAGGTAATTTTAAGTCTGAGACATTTAAAGACTATGCCATACTGCTTTGGGGTCAACATGTTACAGGGTTCAAATGAAAGCTTTTTAATAATTTAGCACTTAGAGAGAACTAGACTTTTCAAGAAATGTGACATTTACCTGTTCCTGTTTATTATTTCCACAACATGAAAGCTTAGGTGACATTTACGTTCTTTGAAGGCTGACTTTGAATTGTTTCTTTCTACAAGCAAGAGAATGTTGTAGGCAAAATGACACCCCAGTAAGAGTCTTATGATTTTATACAATGATTCTGGGCCCCCACAGCATGCCAAACACTGTATCCCCACAAGAAGATAAGTATTTGCTCTTGCAAACAACCACACTCAGTCAAACAATGGCCTAATAGTATCAGTTTATTATCCAAAGCAAGTTATTTAGGCCAAGGGTTTTTGTGTGTTATTGAAGCCACTGGATCTGCTATAATGGTCTGAGAGCTTTGGACGGGTTTATTGTTCTATATCTCATCCAAAATGTTTCTGTAGCATCATAAGAAACCACACAGAATTCACTCCTGAATGCCATTTGAGGGAAAGTTTTGAAGATATATTCAAAAACTTTAACCAAGATTTTTGGAGTTGATAAAATAATAAGACGATAGTGATTAAGAAACAGCTTGAGTTGGACATTGATGAAGAGGGTAGTCATGAACCCCTCTCCCACACACACAGTGGCTGAATATCATTCCAATGAGGAGAAGATCAAACCCAGTGAAGAAAGAAGAAGTCAGAGAAAAGATTGACAGTACATATCTGAGGTATCAAGAAAGTTCAAGGCAATGAAACAGATGGTGATATCTCCTGCTACCAGCAGTGGAGTATGCTTGCCAAAACAATGGATGTCAGCAATAGAGATTATCAAGAGTTGACAGGCAGGTACAAGATGTACCTTGTTCACTCTAAAGAAACAAAATGAGAAGGAGAAGCAAGCTATGTAGTCAAAACTTGATAACCTTCCTAAAGAACGCTATGCCCACTACACCTTTGCCGAGTGTCAATGTCCCAGTCCCTATTACCAGATAGTCTCAAGTCTCATCAGAAATGGGAGAAAATGATTTTATCAGAGGAGCATCCTCATCGCACGTATTTGATTTTAGTTTAATGATTCAAAGTACCCTTTCGGCCAGTGTATTTTTGGTCTTGTATGTTAATGGAAGCTACCTACATAGATGACTTCTATTTTACATTTTCAGTGCAACGCTCAGATGATATCAGGTGTATTCGGGGTAGTCTAGCCACAGGCTTTCATTATAGCATTCAATAGATGTGATTGATATGTGGTGCTTTGTTGTAATACATGCTTTGTGCTCTATGACTTTGCCAAACTGTAGGCTACTGATAAGTGTTCTGAGCATGTTTAAGGTAAGTTATGATATTCAGCTACTATAGTTCAGCTGACTTAAATACATTTTTTACATATTTTCAACTTACAATGGGACATGGCCCCTTTGAAAGTTGAGGAGTGTCATAACTTCTGATTGCTTCTTACCTATGGGTTAAACAATTTTGTTCCTTTACAAGGCTCATAACTTTTTCTAAAAAAACAAAACCAAACCAAGCTGGGTATTCTGAATAATTTAATTTGGCAACTCTTAATTAGAGTCTCCCATCTTCCACGAGTTTGTTGTTGCTATTACTGTTGTTTGCTTAGTAACATTCTGAACTCATTGAGAACCATCTGTACTCTTGTATGTGGTCACAGAAGTCTCTGCTCACTTAGTTTAATTGCCAGCTAGTGATTGAATAGAGGCTTAATGCCTGGAACCAGTTAGACCCAGACTCTTGACAGTGGGCTCTGTCAATGTGTTAGTCTTTAATGCTGCTGTGTCATTTCCTTTCTGCCTTGAGTTCTGAGGTTAGCCGTAGGGCAGAGCTTGTAGTCATCCTCAGCTCGTTCCTCTGTGCACACACAGCTACAGCTAATCAAAGTAAGAATATGCGTACAGCCTTCGAGATTTCCAAGGAGATGTATAGCTTTTCAAAACCTCCATGCACATTATATTTCCCAGCTTCTCCTTTGACTTTTGTTTTTGCTAGCCTGCTGTTTGATGTGATGTCAAATAATTCCTTTGACAACATAAACATCAACAATAAAAGAACCATATATAAAAACGAAAACAAAAAACAAAGGACAACTTCTCAGAATACATACTTCTCACCTCAAAGGGATTAAGCTCATTTATCTTGGAGCTGAATATGAGTGATTGTGGCCTGTGAACATGGATTTAACTTACCCTAAATTCCATGTTCCAACACAGAATTCATGTCATAAGGTTTTAACAGTAACAGAACAAAAAGAGTCATAAATAAGCCCACCTTTCAAATACCTTGGTGGGAGCATCAAGAGAAGAGGTTGTATTAACTTGGGGAATCCTCCTCTACAAACCTCAGATGCTATCTAATGACCTCTTAATTTTTGGATTGGTGGAAGATAACTGTCTGTTTAGTTATTATATCTCTAAATGTTTTATACATTAGTCACAGGGATGTTAGGTCAGGCATGCTATGAAGGGGACACAAATAATCCAAGAATCTCAAACTGGATCTGCAACAAGACTTCTCTACAGATATTGAGGTTCTCATCAGCCCTCAGTCATTTATACCAAGAGCCATCACTGAGATCTTCCAGTCTGCTATGGGGCTAATGAGGCTGAACAGTCTCATTGGTTTGCACAGCTCTAACGAATGTATCTCAGAGAGGCTATACCCCGAGAGAATTGTCACCCAAAGGGGCATCTTGCTGATGTAGAGTCTGATAGTGGTGGCCTCTGCCATGCTTTTTTTGTTTATTTTGTAGTGTGAAAGTTCTACAGGGGTCTCTAACTCCTCACTGAGCAGTGTTACTTGCACACATAACAACTCAGTTGAATTAGTAACTCTGTTAATACTCCAGAAAGAATAACTAATCTATAACATCAAATTAGGATGTTTCCCCAGCTGCTTTGGAACTAGTAACCTAGGGAACGCATAATAAAAAAAAACAAAAAAACCCCAGAAAAACAAAAACAACACATTCTTGGTAGTTGAAGACATGGTTAGGGTTATAGAGCAAGAAAGGGTTTGAGAATAAGAACAAAGAAAGCCTGGTTGCTAGGGCCCATGAGTTTCATCTATGAGAGGAAGGCCTAGGTATAACAAATGAGTTTCTGTGCCAACTGCTAAGTTTGAACTTCCTTAACTAGAATTAATCTGATGTTTTCCTAGTTTTTACAATTATAAAATTATTGATTAGTTTTTTGTGTGTGCCCTGAGCTATGTGCCATGTAGACTGGATAGATTCTCCTTTAGCTAAGAAAAACAGTAAGACTTGTGACTTAAAGTTTCATAGTTAATAGCACACTTGTTTCATTGTGTTAACTAAATAATAATTGTGTAAGTTAGGATATCATGTGTACTCATTTTCTAGTAATTGCAATAGAAACTGGTTGTGCAAATATTTGGCTTGCTTAAACTCTGTTTATCTATTATAACAAAATTATTGTTTCTGGGATATAGACATATCCTAGGGAAAAAGTACATGCAAAACTGGGTGTTCCTGCATAATCAGGTATGCAAATTGAAAGCAACCTGTTTTTTTAAATAGTTAATGTGTTCATTGGGAAAAATAGAATTCAAGATTATGATGTGATTTCTTCCTACATACAGGGTATTGTTTAAAAGGTATATAGATGCATAGGAAATAATAAGAAGGAAAAGAAAGGAGAAAGGAAGCTTATAAGATGTATGAGTGAGATGTATGTATGCTGGCATACATACAAGGAGAAGGGAAGACAGGAGCTTGCAAGATGTGTGGGTAAAATCTATGTGTGTTGAAGCTTGCTTTTTCCACAAGATGTATGTAAATGTGTGTGTGTGTGTGTGTGTGTATGTGTGTGTTGAAGCTTTGCTTTACCCACAAGATGTGTGTGAATGTGTATATATATGATTTTGTGGAAAGGATTTTATAGAAAGAATATAGGGAAAAAGCTGAAACAGACACAGAGTTAAAGGAAGAGAGAAGCCTGAATAAAGAGCTTGTGACTCATCCATGAGACATCTGTGTATTTTTCCCCATGGCTGACCTGCTGGAATTTGTTGATGCACAAGAATGCGTGTGTGTGCTTCTCTCTCCCTCTCTCTCTTGCTCTATCTCTGATCAATTACATCAGTTGTCCGACACCACACTTCTCCTGGGACCCCTGACACCCAAGCCAAAGCTGGTCTTTGGTATGTTTAGGTTCAACTTCTTCCTGAGAACCGTGTTTTTCAGCCTCTAATGTTTTTATCAAATTCTCTGTGGAGGGGTAAGTTTCATACTGGGTATATATGAAGTCTCGTCAAATAAGACAGTATTGCAAGTGCGTCTTTTAGAGACTCACCAGACAGGTTAAATGATGATGGTTTTCTGGGAATGAGACTTAGGAAGAGCCCATTTTAGGCCCTGTGGTGGTTGCTGGAGTGTTGGTGTCATAGCACTGTGAGATCTTGGTTTTAATTTTAAGTCTACTTACAAAGCTAGAGATGTGGAGATGGGAACAGGACAAATGAAGTGACTGTGAGGGATTGATTTGTATGGAGATTCAGAAACTTTCTCCAGTTTCTAGAATTCTATAAAAACATGACACATTTTAGAAAGTTTAGTTTTTCTTTTATGGAGAAGATAGACTTTAGAAAGCCATTACTCTGCTGATTTCACTCTTTCTTTTGATCACACCTTGAGCAATGGTTTATTCTAATGCTATCAGTAATTAAGTAGATGATAAAATACCAACTATATGAGCATATATTATGTGGTTATCATACAGCTAAGTTTGTCTTATTTTCTTAGGTGTTGTCATAAGTAAATCTTCTAGTAGAGAGTAAAATAAACTACTTTATTCTGCTTTTATTCTCCACCCATGCACCCATCTACCCATATACCTAAGCAACCGCATCCAACCAATCAGCCAGCTGCCAAGTCAAGAATTTTTGGCATCTGCTATGTCCAGATTTATCTACTGGTGGTTAAAATATTTGAAAGTAAGAGGCAATGATTTATCTTGAATAAGGAATGAAAATACTTTTTTTTTTATCATACGTATCTTAAAAAAATATAGTCACCATGAGACTACAGCTATTAACAGTTAAAGATTTAATAGAATATGTAAAGTTGAAACAGAAAATGTTTTGAAATAGCATGTCCCAAGAGGAAGATTGGAAAATGATCAAATATAGGCCCTTCAATTTATGAACTCAAAATGAAACCACTCTGTTGATGAATAAAATATTTTTTTCTGAATGTAAAAAGAAATTACATATGAGATTTCAAAGAAATGAGATTCTAGACTGAACTCTTTTCTGAAGACTGGGCAATTTATCTTTATTGTATTATCCCACCTCTTTGCTTTGTTTATATCGCAAAAGAAGAAAAATGTTAAATTATAGAACAATCCCTCCCAAACTCCATAGCGGGAGCAATAATGTTAATAACAGTAAATTTTTGTCTTTATTAATCTTAAAGTCAGTATACAAAAAAATAATATCATTATGACATTTTTATATATTTATACCCTAAAACTGTGTTCTCACTCAGTTCTTCCTCCCCCAGGCCCACTCCCCACTGCTCTGTCCCCAATCTATAGTTCTCTTATTCTCCCATATAGTACCGCCTGCTTCCATGCCACATGCATTCAATCGCTTCTTTCCCTTCTCCCTCTCTCCTTCAAGATCTTTCTTCCCATCTCATGCCCCCCCTTTCTCAGCTCATCACACATACATTCAAACTCAGGATATGAACACAGACACACAGACACATTCACAGACACCCCCCCATACACACTAAATTCCACATAGGAGAAAAAATGTTTTTGTCTGAGTTTAGCTTATTTCACTTAACATGATGGTCTCCAGTTTCATCCTTTTTCTGACAATGTCTGGTTTAATTTTTTTCCTTACAGCTGAAAAATTTTCATCTTGTATATATATTTTAATTACTTATCTACTCATCTGTAGGTACATCTCAAGGCTGACTCCTTTATAAGCTATTGTGAACACTTCAGCAATAATTATGGATGTGTACATATCTCTATAGTATGGTGACAGAGTACTTGAATGTATACCCAGGAATGGTATAGCTAGGTCATGTGATAGTTTTATTTTCATCTTTTGAGAAACTCCACACAGAGTTCTACAATGGTTAAACCAGTTCATACTCCCACCAATAATATATAAAGACTTCTCTTTCCTCTCATGCTTGCCAGAATTGATTGTCCTTTGCTTTTTTGGTCATAGGTATTCTGACTGGCAAACGGACTCTCATAGCAGCTTTCATCTACATTTTGCTGATAGCTAAGGAAGGATGCTGAACATATTTTTGGCAGTTTACTGGCCACTTGCATGGTCTCTTTGGAGAACTGTCTATTCAGTTAATTAAGTCATTTCCTGATTAGATAATTAAGGTGGTTTTGAGGTTTTAATTTTGTGGTACTCCAATGTTCAGTGCATATGTGATTAGAATTACCATATCTTCTTGATGTTTTTCTCCCTCTTATTAATATGCAGTGACATTCTTTATCTCTTTTAACCAATTTTGGCTTCCTGTTTACTTTCCAAGATTTCAGAATAGCTCTACCAGTTTGCTTTCAGCTTCCAATTCCTTGATAGATTGGCCTTCATCATCTCATTCTTTGTCTGTGGGCATTTTTGCCAGTGAGATATGCTTCTTGGAGACTTCAAAAATCTGGGTTTTGTTTTTCAATCTAGTCAATTGCTGTCTCTGATGAGACAGAGATGATCAATGAGTTTGGGTCATTTACGTTTAAGGTTATTACTAAGAGATATGTACAAATTCTTTTGGTTCTGAGGATTTTTTTCTTGTAGTTCTTTGGATTATTGTTAGATTTTTACTTTCACCCCAGTTTCTATCAAGGGTCTACTGGTTTATTGTGTTATGAACATGGCAGATTCCTTTCAGTTCTCGTTTGTTCATCCACCTCTTTCATAAAATGTTTTCTTTCCTCTACTGGAGTGATTGAAATGTTGTTTCCCCTCCTCTGTACATTATATTCCTGCAAAAATCTTCCGCAGGGTAGACTGGCTGGGAAGTCATGAACTCCCTTTGTTTGTGGTTATCCCGAAATATCTTTTTGAAAATATTACTTTTTATTAGTAATTTGAGTTTCATACAATGTATCTCGATAACACCCTCTTCCCATTCTTCCCTGTTCCACACTCCTACTCCTGTGCCCTCAAACAAGAAAAATAAAAGAATATTAAGTCAAGCTTGTGTGGCAGGAGCATGGATAAATGTGCTTCACCACGGTCATTGGAGGCAGAAGGCTGCTCTGATTGTGGCCTTTGACCTGGCCCATACTAGCCCAAGATGAAGAAGCATGACAAGAGTTTGACCTGAAGTTAGGCCTCACCACACAAATCCAGGAAGGAAGCAGGCTCCATTGTATCCTGCAGGCACCAGGGCATCCTGCAGGCTCCCTGACACCCCACAGGGACCAGGGCCTCCTACAGGCATCAGTGTCTCCTGCAGGCACCCAGGCATTCCACAAAGACCTGGATATACCTGCAGGCACAAGTGTCCCCCCCACCTCCCGTAGGTACTGGGACCTCCCAGAGGCACCAGTGAATCCCACAGATACTCAGGCACTATGCAGTCACCCTGCCAACCTACAGACATCTGGACATCATGCAGATACCCAGTCATCCTGCTGGCACTGGGACATCCCACAGGCAACATGGCCACCTCTGGGGATCAAGGTGTCCCACAGGTTCCCAGACATTCATCAGGCACCCAGATATTGTGCAAGCATGCAGATATCACATAGGCATCCAGACATCTGGCTGGTACTAGGACCTCCCACAGGCACCAGGGCCTCCTGCAGGCTTCCAGACATTCCACAGGGACCGAGACATCCCATAAGCACCCAGACATCATGAAAACAACAGGGCCTTCTGCAGACACCAAGACCTCCTGCAGGCACCAGGGAATCCCCAGACACCTAGATATCACATAGGCATCCAACCGACTTGCAGGCACCCAGACTTCATACAGGAACTCAATCTTCCTACTGGCCCCCACAGGCATCTGGTCATCCTGCAGACACTTGGACATCCTGCAGACACATGGACATCTTGCAGTCTGGGTACAGTGGGAGGTCCTGCTGTCAGCTGGATGACCAGGTACCTCTGTGATGTTTGTGTGCCTTGAAATGTCTTTATTTTCTGTCAATTAAAAAAAGGTTTGTTTTTATTATTTTAAAATTGCATGCATGTGTATATGTGTGTAAATTCAGGTGCCTGCAGGAACTATTGGTGATGGATTCTCCTCTAAGAGCTGGAGTTACAAGTAGTTGTGACCTTCTGGGTATGTGTGCTGGGAACCAAGCTCCAGTCTTCTGCAAGAGCAGTGTGAGCTTTTAACTGCTAAGCCACCTTTCCAGCCATTCTCTATTAATTTCAAAAGATAGATTTGCTGATACAGCAATCTCCATTGGCTAGTGTTTGCTTGAAGGGCTTGTTCTCTACCTTCCATGGCTTTTTGGAGGTTAGGGTTGCTGATGAAAGCTCTTATATCATTTTGATGTGCTTGTTTTTGTAACCACAGAGGTGCTTTCACCTTATAGTTTTTAATAGTGTGTATTTTCTTTGTGTTTTTGGCATCTTGGTTACATAGCATGTCATAAAGAGGTTCTTCTCTAGTCATGCTTTTGGATTCTAAATGTCCTATGTTTTGATGCCTGTTTCTTTCTCTAGCTTTGAGGACTTTTCTGCTATAATTTTGTTGAGTGAATTTTTTGTATATGTGGTCCATGTAACTATATGGTCTGCCTCTGGAATTCATGCATCATCCTCGCCAGTGTTCATGCTAGTCTTTGGTGTGTTTTTCCAATTTTAGTACATGTGCTGCCAAAGTGAACACAATGGCAGTCTATCTTATACCAAAAGAAAGGTTAAGATAATTAAAATGGAAATTAGTGTTTAAAATGTAGACACTTTCACAATACTCTTTTTATCTGCCTTAAACAAAATACTTTGTCCTTTCATGTGTGTTTATCTGTGTTCTTTGGGTAAGGGTAACTTGACTATTTCTTTTGAATGTTATATTCTCCTTCATATAATACAAGTTTTCATTTGATGTTGTAAATATTTACAATTATGAATAATATGAATATTCTGGGTGGATTATAATACAGTATCTAAACATACCAAACTATCATTAGAAAATGATTTTAAAAATCTGTAGTTATTTATCCATTAAAATCAGTGATTAAATAATGTTTATTTTTAGGACATCAATGATCTTTTTTCAGTCTTTTGTTTCTGTCTTTTTACCATCATTTCACTTTTGTTTAATGTATTGGGAAAAACTTTCCAAGATTAGTTGAGTAGAATATACTTTTGTTACAGATTAATGTAGGCATTTTCTTCAGTGTTAAATAGTAGATATAGAGAGGTGACAGTTTGGCTTAAATGTCATAAACATGCCACATAGTGGTTCCATATTCTATTTATTGCTTAAGGTAAAGAATCATATGTTCTCATCGCCTATTGTGAGGATATATTGTTTTGTTTTATATTGGGTTACTGGGAGTCAAATATATTAGGGAACTGCTCTGTTACCTATTAACAGCCCCAGTCCTTTTATGTTTTTATTTTGAAGTCAATATTGCTGTGTAACCCAGGCTTGCCTTGAACTTACACTTTTCCAGTTTGAACTTCTGAGTAGCCAGAACTCCTGACAGGGTAGAAGAATTCTGGTTTTATATAACAGCAAAGAGTACAGTATATCAGAGGCTCCATTGAACATTTGAGGGTAGAGGGATTAGGCTTCTCTGGTGTGTACACAGAGAATTCAGGGTCATATTCCCTAACAAGTGAAGAATCATTATTTGCACCAGTCATGTCTAAGGAAACATGGTTCTCAAAACTTTGTGGAAATAGATTTCAGCAGGTAAGATGTCTCTTAAAGGAAAACTTTTCTAATTTCATACTGGAGTTTGGGGGGAAGTTAACCACAGGGTCACTTTGCAAAAGCTTTCCATCTGGACTCCAAAATTAAAGCTAGTCTGATGAGAATCTTGAGGATAGTCTGGATCATATTATATAAACCAGGTTGGATTTCAGGAAACGAAATGTCCTATTTTTATACATTGCTAATAAAATCAAGCTTGTGACTGCTCTCTGAAAATTCTAGATAATACCACAGTATTGTAGCTTCTAGTGCCTTTAGATGAACACTTTGTGGTTTGAGAGAGGTTCAAAGACAAAAAGAATCATTTAATTCATTCTCTTGCATCTATAATAAAGCACTGCTTACATTCCACAGCATTTACATTTCACTTTTATGCAGTTTCCCTTGGTTAGTGTCTTAGTTAGGGTTTCTATAGCTGTGATACAACACCATGGCTAAAAAGCAAGTTGGGGAGGAAAGAGATATTGAAGAACAAGGCAGACCAGGGGATTCCATTACTGTGGGCTCACAGTCTCAGGGTATGAAGTGAGTTCTTATGTGAGAAGCAATACTGTGTGGAACACCATGATGTGGATACAGCATTCTATAGATCTACAGATGGTAGTTTTGGCAGAAGCATTACATCCAGGAAATGCAAATCCATAACCAGAATAAGTACCTACTCCAGTAAGGAAAAAGTGTAGTCCTTTCTATGGAAAATGTGGTACAATACAGTCAACCTGTCACTAGGTCAGTGGCTGGTCACCCCAGAGAATAGTACCATATCTGGGTTTCAGTGTTGGTCTCTGCTGTTTGCATATCTGGTACTCAGCAGCAGCTGTAGCCAGGTTAGCCTTGGTGACTGGAAGTCCATTCTGTCTAGCCCATGCATAACGCCATCTCTGCCATGATGGCCATTTTATTCATGGGCCCATTAGGCAATGACATGAATGTCTAGAGAAAGAGCCTGACTGTCTAAAGAACAGGTCATCTTATCCACTGAATCCTGATTACTGAACTTGTCCTCAGCTGGTCACATTTTGATGAGCATTTACATAGGACACAAGTATCTTCACATCTTTTGCCCATTTGGAAAGATCTATCCACAAACTTCTTCCCCATATATCTTTTTCATCAAATTTTCAATCATGTTTTTTCCAAGTCCTTCACTACCCAGCCAATCCATCATGAATCAGTGAACAAGCACAAATCTGGCCATTTCTCCTTCCAAACAAAATGTGTACTGCCCAAAGTTCTGCCCACTGTGAAGATTTCCCTTCACCAGTTCCTTTCAGGGTGGTCCAACAAAGGGGTTGTAATGCTGAATCTGTCCACTTCTGGGTTGTGTCTTTATAATGTGCATAACCATCAGTAAACCAGGCCTTAGTCTTCTCTTCCTCAGTCAACTGATCATAGGAAACACCCCATGAGGCTCTAAGTACATATTTGGCAGCAGATGGCATCATAATGGGAGTAGAAACTATAGGCATTTGGCTAACTTCTTCATGTAACTTGTTTGTTACAAGAATAGTCATCATAGTAAGCATTGCTACTGCCATTGAAATCAAGTTGGTACCCTAGTAAAGGAATTTGAACTTCATTACAGAAGCCACAGGGCTGAAATTTGAACCCAAGTATCTCCAAGTGCAAAGTTTGCTTTTAATAATACTTTACCCTCCCTCCTGCCCTCCCTCCTTCCTTAATAGAACTTACAGTCTCAATGTCATTTCAATTTGCATATCCTTTCCACTGAGTATTGTGTTCCTCTTGTCTGAAACACAAAGTGAATAAATGAACTGCAAATCTGTGCATTGGTAAAAACCCAGCTTACTTGCTTGTTTAGGTCACATACATGCATAGCCTCTTGCTCTTCCACAATAAAGGTTAAATGGGAGACAGAGGAGTTCTGCTTTCCAGTGACTCATGTCACCCTGTAGACAATTGGCAGCAGGAGAACAGCAGCTGCCACACTCTTCAGATATCTCTCTATTTAAAGTTCAAAGAGGCACAGGATAACAATAAGGAAGAAAGACGTCTGGCCCCGAGTAAACCACCCAACAACTGGAATAATGGCTGAAAAAGGTAAGCTGTAAGACATGAGAGTTTCTTGCAAAAAAGAAATTCCAGACTAGTTTATTTTGTTTCTTAACATTTTGATCCTGAAAGATTCTTTGCTAAATAATCAGTAGCTACATGTTTTAGTGTGGCTTCAAAAAACTATTAAACATATAGTTTATGAACCATGTCTGTAAGATGAATAATTTCAAAATGACCATTGAAACAGAATAGCTTCATATATGCTTTTTTTAGGAAGGTGAATTATAAACTATTTATTTCTCAGTATTGAACTAGCTTTGAGATCTTGGGGATTGATTAACCAGAAGTAAGAACAGTTGAGTTCTGTGTCAGGTCTGCAGGATGGCTGTGTGAATTTGGAGTGGTCCTCCTACTTCTTTGAGTCTATATTATGACTGTCAAATGAGAACATTGAGTTTAGTCATATCCGATATGCTCTATAGCTGAATTAATTTTTCTAAATTTTTAAAATTGTTTTCATATTTATATGCATATATGAAATAATTTATTCCAATAATACAAAAAGACAGACTGAAGTATCTTTGTCTGAGAAGCAGTTTTTAAATACATATGTGGAAATCTTCGCTTTCAGTCCTGACAACAGCCTTGTGAGACACGCATATAATTATTACCCATTTTCCAGCTAAGGAAACAGACATAGAGAAGTTTACTATGTGTTCATGGTCAGTATGGCATGGTGGCACCAGGCCTTGAACCTGGGAAATGTTGCTCCACAGCGAAGTGCCCTTAAGCATGCTTTCAGTGGTAACCACTTTGGTAACCTTGGAACTGGACAAACAGTAAAGCATCTTGAAAAGGCTCTTGCATTTAAAGAGAAGTTTTATTCTTATTTGAGACTTTTATGTAAGCTCTCTGGGAAGTACATATAGTTTCATGCACTACCATTTCCAAATGATGCTTCAGATTATAGTAGAACCGAAAATAGTGGGGTTAAAAGTTGGCCAATGCAGTCAGACTTGATTAAAATGCACAGACAGTTGCATTGCTTTACAAGGCAGAGCAAATAAAATGATATTTACTTTTAGAGCTTAATTATTTACAAATTCTATTAAAACATGTGTTAGAAAATTTTACTTAAATACACTTGTATTAAACATTTATACTCAATTGGAATGTCAGTACTAATTTTCAAGTTCTTTGAAATTGACAGAAGTACTGTATCAATTAATTAATTAAAAAATATTGTCATGTAACTTCACTCTAATGGGATCTTAATTCACAAAAAATCTTTCTCTCAAATGAGACTAAAGTGTGTCTGATAATGTTTGCTTTATTCTTAAAGCAACAGTACATGGCAGGAAAGGAAGGGAGTTCTCCCTTCAGTGCTTTATGCCTTGTTCAAGGTCACAGGAGAAGCAAGGAAAGATGGTTTTGTCAGATAAGAGAGACTTCACCGTTTTATGAAAAACACTGAAACTATTAAAATTCATTTAAACTTCAGAAAGTTGGCTATTATGAAAGTGTCTTCTAATTTTAGAAGTACCTCCTCTCCTGATGACTTTATTTTAACAGCATTAACAACCCTTCACATTTGAAGTAATGGAAATTGTAATGGGACTTCAATTGCTAAGAACACCTATTCTCTTTCTTAGCTAATGTCATATGATCTCATTGTACTCTTCAATTAAGAATATGTCTTAGCTCTTAACACAGAGATATTAATTTTATAAGATAACTTTCAATGCTACTTTTCAATGTTTTGTGTTATGTATATGTGTATGTTTACTGAATGAACAAGATTAAGATACAGTGTGTATTACAGAAAGCTGTGCATACAAATTGCTTTTTTACAGATCAGATACAAGCAGGAGATGCAGGAAGCATTATACAAATGTCTTTCATGTGCATTGGATTTTTATTGCGCATAGAATGAAGCTCAGAGCTGGTGGTGTTAGTGAATAACTTTTCCTGTGACATCTAAGATTAAAGTCAATTATTGAGATCAAGAGCAATTCTCAAAACAATCTAATCTCATATATAATGAGTAGTTCAGCTTAGTAGGAATCACTTCACAGTTAGATCAAATTGTTGTGTCAACAACTGCTCTACCCATCACTAAACAAGCAGAGTATGCTCTGCATACACTAAACACAGCACAGTGGTTAAAGTTTACAAAGCTTTGCACACATTTTATCATTTGAGTGTGGAAGCAGCCAGGAGGTAGATACCACAAGTTCCACTGCTCAGCAAGAAGCTTCAAGCTCAACACTGCATAAAGTCATGGAATTGTGAAAGGATGACTTGTGGTTTGAACCCAAGACTTCTTTTCCAAATATTCAGGTTTTATAATTCAGTTGCAGACTGCCTTGTGAAGAAAACATTCATGTATGAGCCTGATCGGAATGTGCTTTTTCTTAGCTCCTCCAGAAATCTTTTATTGTTTTGCTTTATAATGCTTAATGCCAAATTAACCTGTTTTCATTGCCTTTAAGCAGAGTTACCGCCGTCACGCCTCATGGTTCCCATTCTTCTCCTCGTTGGATGGATTGTAGGCTGCATCATAGTGGTTTACATTGTCTTCTCCTAGAAAAGTAAGGATTTTCATAATGAATCTTTGTTCATGGCATAGTTGTTTTGGAGTTGATCATTTCTGTTTTACTAATGAAATGTTTTGTCATCCAGGCAAGAAGACTTCAGACTGACACCATTTAGAAGAACTAAGAAAACCAGGAACATGACTGATCATTAAAGATATCGCATGTTAAAGAGTTACAGTGTTTCTTATCTTTTGGAATCTAGAGATTTATTTTGCACAAGAATCTCATAGGACCTTGTGGGAAATTATAGAGAAAAAAATGTAAGAAAATTCAGATGACTTTCTCTGTGTTAAAGTAAGAAATGTATGCTTAATTATGGCTAAAACACAGTAAACAACAGAGTTGAGTACGATAAATTCAATTAGATTAGAAATTGTTTTGCACCCTCTTTCCAAAATGGAAAAATGGACTAAAAAATAGACAATAAGCAGAACACAAAGGGCAATTGAAAAACTTGGATCTTACCTCTGGTTCATAATGAGAAATATAATTTAAACCACACTGAAAGACCATTGCTTACAGTTATGTAACAAATAAAAATGTTTGACATCACTTGTGTTGGTAAGGCTGTGAGAAATAAGCACTTTCGCACAGTGTTTTTGCAAATCCATAATGAAATAGTTTATTGTTGTTATTTGCTCTTTGGAGACCATTATCTTGGTGTTGGCCAGGCTAGACTCAACAGGCCCTCCTTAACTCAATCTCCTTGAGTAGCTGGGAGTGTGGGCGTGTACCAGTTTAATCAGCTAGCTATAATATTCTAGAGGCATGTTTGCAAGTTAGTATCTTCCAAAATTTATAAACTTATTTAACTTTTAAACTAGTTGTCTCTTTTCAAAAAATATATCAATTTCCACAAAGATAGCAGCAAAAATACAAAATGGTATGTTGTGTAGGGGGCAGAATCAGTTGTGATATATACATGATAGAAGATCAGTACTGCTTTAGAAAGGAATGAAAAAGGTCTTCAAGTATCAATGTTGTGATGTAATCTCTACAACAAAAAGTGTTAATTGAAAAAAAAAATCAGTAGGCTGGAGTGATGGTGCAGCAGTATAGAGCACTGGCTGCTCTTATGGAAGACTCAGGTTCAATTTCCACCACCCATATGGCAGATCACAATGTCTGTAACTCCAGTACCAGGGGATCTAACACCTTCTTCTAGCCTCCTTGGGCACCAGGCAAGCAAGTGATTTTCAGACATATAGGCAGGTAAAATATTCATACATGTAAAATAAAATAATAAAACATTTAAAAAGTCAGGTATATGCTACTACCATTTGTGTAAGAAAGGAGAAATTTAACCAATATGCACACATAAACCTTTACCACACAGCTAAACAGTGGAGGCTAGATAGTTCAACGTATACTTTGTTTTATAGTGTCCCATTTTAGGATAATGTGATTATTTTATAAATTAAGAAGAAAAATCAATAATGTATCCTATTGAAAACAAACTAAAAGTAACCTAATAACGTATTAGTTTGCTAATTTTCTTAGTCAGTGTTCTATTGCTATGAAGAGACACCATGACCATGGCAACTCTTATAAAAGAGTTTAATTGGGGCTTGCTACAAATTCAGAGGTTTATTCCATTCTCAGCATGGTGGGGAGTGAGGCAGCACACAGGCAGGCACAGTGCTGGAGAAGGAGCTGAGAGTTCTACATCTGGATTTGCAGGAAGCAGAAAGAGAGACACTGGCTTGGGCTTTTGAAATCCTCAATGCTCACCTCCAGTGACAGACTTCTTCCAACAAGGCCACACCTCTAAATCAAATTTCAAATAGTGCCACTCCCTGGTGACCAAATATTCAAATATATGAGGCTATGAGGCCCATTCTTATTCAAACCACCACAGAAATATGACCTAAAAGAAAATATGAATCTTTCAAGAGATTTGAAAAACAATATGTATATATATATTTACAGTATATTTCTTATAGGCTAGATAACTTAAAACCTCGTTCAGCTGGATGAGGTGAAAACACCTTTAATCTCAGTACTTAGGAGGTAAAGGCAGGTAGATCTTTGTGAGTTCTAGACAAGCCAGGGATAAGCAGTGAGACCCTGTCTCAAAAAGACAAAACAAAACAGTCCCCAAACAAACAAACAAAAAATGCAATCCAAAACAAAACCTGAGCAAAACAAAGCAAAGCAAAACAAAACAAAACAAAAACACATGCTATGGTCTTTTTCAAGTAATATATTTATACTGTTGGTTTGGAAGCCAAGTCATCATTATAAATGTCAAGTAAATGTACTTGGTAGTATTAAAATTGCATATCAAATTTTAGCGTGGATCCACTATTTGTTTTTCCTTCTTTTGAAAAATAAAGTACTACCCTAGCTCTAGGGGTAGTTACTAGGGGTGAACTCCCACCAGTTCACTGTGTCTGAGAGTACTGCCACCACTCAAAGGAGTCAGGAACCCCCGGCCTCTACACAAAGTGACTTGTCTGACGACGTCAGTATCCACAGATCAGTTTAACAGCACTAAAGTGCTCCATCAAGGTATGCACACCTCCTGACTGGGTGCAATGAAAATACACAAGGACACTTAGGAAGTATTTTTGCCAAAACGTAAGCAAACAATGTTCTGATCCAACTACAAGGCTGTTCAAAAGGGAACTGAGAGGATCATCCAAGCACAAAACGTGGAAAACTATACAGAACACACAAGACAGCTTTTCCAGCAAATAACCAATGCTGCATTTTGGTTCAGGACAGTCAAGTTACGGAATCAGCCTGCGTGTGTATCATACAAATGGATCACACACACACACATACACATTACAGTATTACTCAGTCATTAGGAGGATCACACTTATGACATTTGGAAGAAAATGGAAAGAACTAGTGATCATGTAAATGACATAAGCCAGACTCAGAAAGAAATAGCACATGTCTTGGAATCTAAATGTAGATTTAAAAATAAATGATGTAGGACCAGTGAAATGGCCCAGCAGATAAAGGCTCCTGGCAGCAAGCCTGCTGACCTGTTCGATCCCTGGAACTTACCTGGTGGAAGGAAACAACTAATTCTCTCAGGTTGTCCTCTGACCTCCACATCATGCCATGACATGTGCCTCCATACATATGGATATATGTATATGTTCATATATATGAATATATGTTCATATAATATATGTATGTATGTATATAATAACTCTAAAGCATAAAGAAAAGGTCTCCTTCCATTTCCCATTGTGTGCCATTGGCCTGACTTGGCTTCTTACCATGTCTTCTCACAAGACTTTCAGAATCAAGCAATTCCTGGAGGAGAAACAAAAGCAAAATCATTTTATTTTGTAATGGAATTGGATGAAAACTTGTAACAATATCAGGTATATCTCCAAGAGAAGACACTGGAGGAGAATGAAGCTGGGTCTGTAGGATTCACATACTATGGCCAGACTAAGGGTTTATGCTGAATCACGGTCATCGATCCTACCAGATGGAACTCAACATTTTTAACATCTAGAGATTTGGTCGTGTTTAAATTGGGGGTCTGATTTGCTATTTTCTGTTCCATATGAGCTAATTGGTTTGTTCAGTATTAAAATTTATAAAATCTTTCAAAAAAATAAGGAAAACACGAGAGTAGGAAAGGACTGTTTGAGTAGAGGAGCCAGCCGTTGGAGGGACGATGGGGTCAGGGGATTGGATCTAACTGAAGTACATTATACACTTGTGTGACTATGTCTTTACGAAGGACATTATTTTCAATATTAAAATAATAAATACTAATAAAGTATTTTTCCAGAAGTAAAAAGTAAAAAAAAGTCCAGACACCCCTCCCCCTCCCCAAATAAAGAAAAAAGGAAGAGAAAGGAGGGTAGGGGATAAGAAATGTTTCCAAAATACAAGGCTGTCAGGTGAACGCTGGGGATGGACCAATTCCACAAATACGTTTTATATTTCTGTGATAAAGTCATTAAGTAATTGTTAGTAGTTTTGTTCACTATAATAACATGTGGCAACAGGAAAGCAGACTGGTAGAGAGAGATTCACAGGAACTGCCTGCTGGGGAGCTGATAGGGATTGCCTGAGTTTATTCCCACAGAAGATTCCCTGAAGAAGAAAACGGAACATGTGAATATAAGACAGGCAGAATGCTGATATTTGTTGAAGCCAAGTGTTGAGGTCCTGAAAATTTAGTATACCTTTTGAACTTATCTTGTATACTTTAAAACCTTTCTATGTTTGCTTCTTTTTTTCCTCTCAGTGTCCCTGTTATGAGCTACAACTTATACAAATAATAAATTAGAATAAAATAACAAAGTTAAACATAGCTGCATTTCTGAATCTCACCCCTTAATGATTCTGTGTAATAGGGCCAGGATTTTACATTACAAAATTTTGCTCCAAGAATTCTTGAGCAGGTTAATATTTGAAAACTTGGTTTAAAAAAAAATGATCCTCAGACCTCAGGGATCCTCAGCAACTTATAGTCCCATGGAGACTTTAAAACATGGTGGGCATGCTCAGATTCTCAGAGTTTCTCAGAAGAGCTAGGCAGGGCTCTGAGAACTGGGTTTCTAACAAGGTTTAAGATGATAGGTAGCTACAGGCCTGAGTTAGAGCCACTGCTACAAGGGAGCCTGAGTTTTCATAGCTGCAGTAGCCCCTCCCACTCAAGTGCCTCAGCTTTTCTTATCAAAACTCTCAAGAACACTTTTGTTTTATGGTTCCTGTCTTGCCGCCTTGATAAAATACTTAAACATGTCATCCAAATAATATTCCACTGAAAGTCATTCTTAGAAAATTTATTCAGAAAATGTACACAAATTAGACTCAGCTATTTTCATGAATGGCTTGACTTAATTTCATTTTCTTCATAATCAGAGGTTTGCTGGCCACCTCTTCTGGACTTGTGAATGTTGATTGCTAACTGTGTGAGTTAGCTGGTGTCTCAGTGTGAGCTGCAATGTAGTCATGGTGGAGTTTGTACATCAGAGAGACAGCTGCCTTGCACTGGACCTCGTTTGCACTAGGTGTATTCTAAGCGTTTGCCAGCTCACCATGACTTGCATCAGTATGACTTGTCTGTTGCACATTTAGGTGCGTCAGGGTTTCAAGTCAACACATACTTTTCTTAATCTACTGAGTTAATTAAAATGATAGCTCTCCGTTTTATTGAACTTTTTTGTGTTACCGAACTTTTATTTTTAATTTTTAAAGACTGGGTCATGTAATCCATGTTGGCTTCAAACTCACTATGTAGCCAAGGATGACCTTGAATTTCTAATCTTTCTAGTTCTATTCCAGGTGCTGGGATTAAGCCTGTAGCACAATGCCTGATTTATGTGGTTCTGGGAAATGAGCCCAGGCTTTGTGCATCCTAGTGATACTCTCTACCATGTGAGCTACATCTCCAGCTCCTATGTGTACAGACTTCTAATGAGAAGTTCATGAATGCTATCAACTCTTCCAGACAGCGCACATTCAAGCTGAGTTGTAGATGCAGTTTCAATGTGCTCACAGACCTTCGAAGCCCTGTGAAGTTACCTCAATTTACACACCTCCACCTCATACTTTACCTGACTTCCAAGATAGAGATCACTTTATTTTTCCTTGTGGGTGGAGATCAAAAGAGAACTTGTGGGAGTTGGTCTTTCCTTCTACCTTCTACTTGAACTCAAGTTATCAAGCATGACAGCTATTGACTTTATCCAATTACTCCTCTTGCTTAGCCTTCATTTTTTCCCTTTATTAGTGAACATTTTAAAAAATTATTATTTTTGAGGAAGCTGGAGAGATAGTTTAGCAGTGAAGAGCACTGTTTGCTCTTTCAGAGGGTTTAATTTTCAGCACTCACAGGTGGCTAAGAATGTCTGTAACTCCAGTTCCAGGAGGCCTGTAGAATCTTCTGGCTTCTTCAGACACCAGGTAAGTGTGTGGTGCACAGACATACATGCAGAAGAAACACCAACACATATAAAATAAAAAAATAATGTTTTTTAATTTTTATTATTATTTTTAATTATATGTGTGTGTATAGATGGGTATGTGTGAGTAGGAGTGCCTGCTGAGGTCAGGTCCCAGGGAGCTAGTGTTATTGGTGGTTGTGATCCACCCAGCTTGGATGCTGGAGGTCAAACTAGAATCTTCTACAAGAGGAGAACATGCTCTTAACTGCTAAGCCATCTTTATAGCTTTTTAAATGTCATTTTAATTTAAAAAAATATATCTACTTATAATGTGCATAATTTTTTTCAAATAAATTAAACCATTTAATATTTCTAATATCTCATATACTTAGATACTTAAAATTTACTCTCAGCAATTTCAAATACATAGAGCTACCTATAATCTTTATGCTATAAAGAAAGGCTTTTTGAACTTATTCATATGGTAAGAAATGCTGGAGGTGATGTGAGGAAAGAAGAACATGTATTCTCTGCTGGTGGATTAAAAACAGATGTAGCCATGATTGAAATAATTTCTATATTGAAGTTTCTTCAAAAAGCTAGAACAGCCATTTGGCCTAGCTCTATAATTTCTGAGCATACCCCGCAATGTCCAACAATACAGATATATGCTCATCCATCTTCACTGGTGCTCTACTCTAATAACTAGGAGAGGGAATCAGCCTAGATGTCTATCAACTGGTGAATGGATAATGAAAATGTGGTATACATAAACAAGGAAAATTTATTCAGCTGCAAAGAAATGTGAAATTCTAAAATGTGCAGACAGAGGGATGGAACTGGAAAAAATTACACTGAATGAGGCAAACCAGGCCCAGAAAGGCAAACAGCATATATTTGTTCTCTCTCATATCTGTGTCCTAACGTTAAATCTTTAGATTTGTATGTTTAACTTGGAGTACCTGTAAAAACCAAGAAAGGAGAAAAGGGTTATTGTCATGCCCTAAGGGAGGCAGATAAGAGAGCATACATGCTATGAAAATAGAGGGAGGGGGATACCAGAGTGAGGAGTTTAAGCAGGGAAGAGTTGGGGGTGGAAAAGTTCAGAGTGGAGAGACAGAGAGTTGCCCTAAATGAATGGTATATGAAAAAGCTTACTACAAAGTAAGAAAAAAAAGTAAGTAAATAAATAAATGAAGAGAGAGGGAGGGAGGGAGGAAGAAAGGAAAGAAAAGAAAAAGAAGACTGAGACACACACACACACGCACACACAGAGACAGAGGAGGAAAGTGTTTAGCAGGGCTGGATAATGCCACTCCTAAAATCCATGTTATTAAACAAAAATTCCAGTGCCATATGTGAGATACCTCTTTATTAGCTGTAGGTCTGAGAGGCACCACAGAGTCCCAACAAACTCAGACTCTTGCCACACCCCTTGGCTGTCCATCAGATCTAGTTAACAAAACCGTGTTGCTGAAGACACCATACATATTGACTAAAAATTAGAGACATCAATCTGCAATGGATGTGGAGTCTTCTTCCCTGCTGGCTAGTTTTAAATTGTATTGAAAGGTGCTATGCAGGGCGTTAGAGAAGAAAAGGTCTCAATAGTCTTACTCAGCTGCGAACTTTACAAACTACAATACCAATCTACCCGGAAACATGTGCCCTATGGTGCAATAGTGGTATGATTATTATGAGGGTAACTACCCAGTCTTTGATTGGATATAAGCTCTGTTCCACAGGAAGTAACTCATATCTTGTACTGTAAATCTGTTAAAAAAAAATCTGAGGCCCTTGTCGGGAACTTACTACTGTTGTTTAAATAATCTGTCATGGTACAAAGCTGATATATATATATATATATATATATATCCCCACAGACAAATGTTAATCTCAGCCTTAACTAGGGAAGCTTCTCTTTGCAAAGAATGACTATGAATAGAGTTACACACAGCTTCTTAAGATGCTGAGAATAAGTGATGAGTAAGTCCTCACCCATAAAAGGACATTTGTGTCACCTCCTCAAAGGCTCAAGGAACACTGCTGAACAAGGGGTAGAAAGAATGCAAAAGCTGAAATATAGAGAAAGGCAGTGAAGTGCTTTCTTCTGAGCATGACATAGCTAATCAACCATGATTTCATAGCACATGTAGCTGCCTGCACTTGGTCTGCACAAGACTAGACTTGTTGACCAGGACCAGTGATCACAGATCAGGGATGGGCCCTCCAGGCCCAACCCTCCATGCTCAATTATTGGGTGCTGATAGATTCTGAGATAGGGGAAGTCATTGTCTTCAGTTATACACTCACTGATGATGTGACCAGACTCCAATGGACTATTCAAAACTCACGATAACATAGATAGCCTGGTTAACCCTAGAGAGGCACAAAGCAAAGAAAAAGATATGAGTGGGAGAAAGATATGGATAAGGTAAGAAAGGGTGTTGAAAGGATTGGGGATTCTGGAAGGGTGGTGGATGACAGAAACCACAAAGCCACTAGCTACATGTAAGAAACCTAAACAACAAATGTGATAGGGGGATACAGAGGGTGGATGCACATATTCACATGAAATCACCAAAGAATGGATAAAATTTAAAAAATAGTTTAATAACTTTTTTTTAGCAAAGACAGCTTACTACAGAGAGGAAGAAGAGACATTTTGGAAGAGATTGTTGAGTCCTAACTTGGGAATTTTTGAGGTCTTTCAATCTTTTACTGTATTTTGTGTGGTTATTGTGAGTGTGGTAGTGTTTTTAATCTGCTAACCCTGAATTACTGGAACTATTTGTTAAAAATGCAGATTTCAAGCTCTCTTGTTGGAGAGTTCTGAAGACTTTTTAAATAAACAAATTCTCAGGTGATTTTATTATTATTATTATCACAAAAGTATGTGTATGCATGTGTGTGTGTATGTGTGTGCTTGTGTATGTGTGTATGTGTGTATATTTGCAGGCACTACTTCCTTTTGCATATAGACACTGATTCATGTTGTTTTACATTATGTTTCAATAATTTCTCTATTATCACAAATAATGTAAATAATTTACTGTGACATGTAGTGTTGCATTGCATTTTACAATTGCATGAAGTATAATGATGATACATAATATTGTTTTTTCACTAATACTTTGGATGAATCCATTTTTCATTTTATTGATTCAGAATCTAATTCATAAGTAAGAAATGCATATTACATTATTAGATGTTTTTTTCCTGACAACATTCTCACTGTAAGTACTAAAACAGTCATTGGAGCAACTAAGGCTGTATTGGAATTCTCACAGAAGCAATTGACAGGTTCAGATAATGATTACATATTGGCTTCATTGCACACAAAAACTTATGTTTCTATTTTTTTTTTTACAAAGTTTAGCTTACATTCTCAGAATCAGATACTATTAGTTGAAAAGGTGATTATAATGAGCTAGCCACTTCTTAGCCTTTTAAGACCACATTTGTAACTAGCCTTACACTGTCAAAACACTCCCACTCACTCTCTCTCTCCCTCTCCTCCCAAATATATATCGGATGCTGGAGCTGCAAATGATTGCTTCCCTCATTCCCGACTTTATTATACAAAACATAATACCACTTGAAAGCTTTTTATTCTTCCCTGTGCCTGGGAAAGAGATAATCCCAATGAATTTTGAAGTGTCTAGTGAAACTCTTCATGAACTGCCAAGCCTCATAGAGCTGAAAAAGTTACTCTTGAAGGAGAGATCTTTGCTCATAAATAGAAATGGCATTTTCAAGTAATATTGGCCTATAGATCTCCATATAAAATAATTTAAATTTCTCCAATTCTTTCTTTTTCTTCTTCCCCCTTTTCTTTTTTTTAATTTCTCTCATTTTAAAAATTTCTGTTATATTTATGTACTCCAAATCTTTATTTTTGGGTGTTACAGTTTCCCAAGCATTCACTTCTCCTTTACTTTTTCTTTTCTTTTTCTTTCTGTTTGAGATGGGCATTTCCGGTTAAAACATAAATGTCCACCAGCCTGAGATTTCCCTAGAGGAAAGAGTACCTAAAGCAGATGAGTCAATTTGGTAATTTAGCAGCAAATGAGGTTGATGGAGGTTTATTTTAATTTCATTCTCATTATTCATTTTCATGATTCTTGCTTTGTAGGAATGAGGTGGGTGTGTGATTTCCTACAAACCTCCCAGCAAATCATGAATGGGCACAGACCTGTGGTTTCCATTGAAGAGTAGAGAGATCCCAGGATTTAGGGACATTGGTTATCTTAGATTTAAGTCCACTTTCAGTCATTTTCTTTGGCTGGGAGGAAAGCTCTGTTCATACTCAAAATTCCAAACAACATAGCTATGCATCTGAAAGGCTCATTTTTGATGCTCATATTATGACTATAAGAAGAGATAGGGTATTGATTGCAGTCCTGGTGCTGAATGAAATGGGGTCATTGGGAAACGATTCTGAGTTATAGGTTACTTGCCCTGCAAAATTGGTCAGGAAATAGAAAATAAATGGATAGGATTTTTAGTGTTTAGAACACATCCAGTGTGCTTCAAATCTCAGAAATCGTACATTTTGTACATTTCCTCTTATCTCTATTATTTGAGATGTACTCAGCATGGGAAGCACTTTGTCTTAGAAAACACAGTAGTCTCATGAGAAAGCTATATATATTGTGTATATTCGTCATTTGACTTTGTAAAGGCAATATCTTTATTTGAATTTGTTGGCAATAACAATAATGTATTCCATGGGAGTCAGGGCAAATCATCTCTTCAGAGTGATTCAGGCTTCATTCACTTTTACTTTTCTCCTTTTTTCTGCTATTTTCATTATTTTCTTTCATTTACTTGCTTTTCTCATGTTATACGTAACCAACACTTGCTAGTTTCAGTCCTTTGGACAGTAATGAGATCTATTTAATAATAGTTCTTTTGGTCCTAAGGAAATGGATTAAAGGCTAAAGTGCTTGCCTTGTAAGTGTGAGGACCAAAGTTCAGATGCCCAGAAACCCAAAAAATTGCCAGGTGGAGGCAGGAGCCTGCCTATGATTCCAACAGAGACAGGGGTCACCCAGAGAGAGAATGTGGCTAGCTAGGAATTCTAGCCACACCAGCAAGCTCTGGCTTGACCTGAAAGACCCTGCTTCACCTGTAAGGTGACAGCGTGATAGAAGATGGTTTCTTACATCAACTTACAGCCTCTGAATGTTAGTGCCTCCACACACATGTGCCCACATATATCATGTATGTACACCACACATATTTAGAAAGAGAGAGAGAGAGAGAGAGAGGGAGGGAGGGAGAAATTTCAAGGTTCTTAGCTCCTGCCTCCTCTCCTGAAGGCCACAGAGGAATCCTGTCTTTGTCTGTGCTCTGCTGCTGTAACAGATGGGGTAAATTATACATAACAGCTATTTGTTTGGCTCATGGTTCTGTAAGCTGGGAGCTCCATGAAGACAAGGTCTTGCTCATCAAACGCTTTCTTGCCACATCATAAAATGGTGGAAGCATTATCAGATAAGAAAAGGGAGGGGCAAGAGAAAGAAAACTGCTTTTATAAGAAATCCATTTTCATTATAACAAACCCACATACACAATCCACTAATAAAAAGAAACAAAAAGCAAAAAAAAAAAACAAACAAAAAACCTTTAGACCTTTTTTCTGTATTTGCAGGCATAGACAGTGAGTTGAGTTTGTTACACAAGTTCTTGGAAGTTAAAATACAATCTTGAAGTGTCACTATCTTTAGATTCTTGCATATTTCTCACTAATAATACCATATAAATAGAACTCTGTTATTAAAAGTCATGGATGTAATGAATTAATTGCTTCCACAGAAATTTTCAAACAATACAGAGAGCAGTCAAAAGTTTCATTTATCTCAAAGTATCTTTAACTCTGTTCTTTTTGTCATGGGAAACCTCTTCTAAAATTTTCATGGGCATCAATTTGGTATGGACCTCTGTCTCTGATCACAATGTGTCTATGTCCCCTTCAGCTCTCAGTAGCTGTGATTACTAACACAAAAGGTTGTGCAAAAGTTTGGGCCCATTAAAATTACGTCATGGGATGAATGGGTCATGAGGCTCCACCCTCTCCAAATTAATTATATAATTACTTAATGATTGTGTGTAGGGGGAGACTTTTATTTGATGTTGTAGCTGGCAATAAGTTGCTTCTGCTCCTATAAATAACCGCTATTAAAATTATTGGTTCACCAGATTAGATTTGGGTGGACTCATTCCTTTGGTTTGTTTTTGCCTCATCTTTGTTCAAATCACCCCAGGAAAAATTCACACAGTATCCAAAATGATTTCTATATATTTACAAAATAGCTTACACATTTCAGCCTTATAATTAAAAAAATACAGATGGCACCTGATTTATGATGATTGGACTTTTACTTTTAGATTTTATGATGGTTGGAAACTGGTGTCTTCTGGAGAAATGCTACTTTGAACCTTGCTGTTTTTCTAGCAGTATGTGGTATGATATTTTACAGTTTAAGACAATGGCAGCAAAGCTCAGTCACCAGGATTATGAGGTTAAACCCCACACTCCAGTACATGAGTTTCTAAGTCATGATGCTTAGTAGGTTAGTTATACTTCAAACATTTCTGCTTTATGTTGTTTTCAGTTACCATGGACTCCATCACAGATTGCTCTTGTTTCATGTTATCCTGGCTGTTATAGATTTTTTTTTTTTTGTCCTGGTGTCTAAGGTTCTGGGTTTGGGATGATTGTAATTTTAGGTGCTGATATCTGGTCTTGTCTTTTTTTGAGAGATGGGGGGATGGGTGTTCCTTTCCTTCATTTCTGTTGCCCTCTCTGGTTCTTAGGAGATTGTGGTGGGTGTGGGTTGCCTGGTAGTAAATGCCTCTTGAGATCTTTCCAGTTATGGCCAGTGCTTAATGGTCTATCTTCTTCTCTGGCTGGGAAGGCTTTAGGAGTTCTGCATGTTCTGCTGGAGATGAGGAGAGAGAGTAAGGAGAGAGAGAGAGTAAGGGGAGGCTGCAGCAGGTGGCCTGGTACAGAGCTGGGGATTAGATTGAAGAATTGATTTTGGCAGATAGTATGGAAAAGGAGGGTGTGAAGATCATCTATCTTCTTTCCTGGCTGGTGCAGTTGATGGGTTCCCAGGGAGTGTCTGTGGAAGCTGGAGTCTGAGACAGAGGGATAGGATTGTAAGGGCTAGTTTCTCTCTTTTTTTTCCTTTTAAGCAAGATTTCTATGTATGGTTTTAAATTCACACCTTTATATTCTATCAGTGAAATCTATAACCATGCATTTTAAAACATAAAGTAGAATAAATTCATGAAGTTTATATAGGAAGTTGATAAACTTCAGAGCTTCTGAGGCATTTCTTACCTCTTTGGTTATACACTCAAATACCTGCAGATACAGACCAAAGAGCAAAACCTACTAGGTGGACATTTGATTTTAGATAATATGCTATCATCCCAAGCATTTAATCGTCACAGATTTTTGGAAAGCATACATTTGAGATCAGTGTGGCCTGATCTTCCATCTTCTGAAAGTCTTCTCTTTATATGTGCAGCTCATGTATTCAAAATACTGCCTATTAATTATGAAAGTCAGTAGGGCTTAGTTTGCTGTGACAGGCTACTTCTCAAAATACCTAGTCCTAAGGGCAGTAAGCTGGCAATGGGGTTTGAATTGCAGTTGTTTGGCCTAATGCAGGTTTGGTCTAATTGTAATGTAGATTTTGTAGTTGGAAAGGTCTAGAAGCCTAAGAGAGGTAAGGGAGTAGCCAGACAGGAATCTCAGAATGTACTTCAGGCAGTGAGAGCATCTATACCTGAGACCATTTAAACAAATGTATCTGTATATGCCAGTAAAATTAAGAAGATCAGCACATCGTGAGTCTGGAGAATGAGGACAGGAGTGAGAAAAAGTAGAATTGGAGCAGACACTGCAGGATAACATCATTAGGAGCTGTGAGTCATTGTTAAAACTTTACAGGGCACTTCTGTACTGTTTAGGGCTACACTCATATGAACTAGGCTCATCTGGTGAACCAGTCATTTTCCTAAGGAAGCCCTACTATCTTTTATTGGAGGATAATATTTAGAAACTGAGATTTGGGTACTAAATAATGTGTCCTGGAGTGACATTGCTTCTACACTCTCAGAAGGCAAAGTTAGGAACTAGGATCATGTTACTGATCCAAGCATGTTAATTTCTTATGCCTTGTCACAAATTGCCATAGCTCTAGAGGTCAAAAGTATGAAATCAAGCACATTAAAACCAAAATCTTGACACAACTATGTGTTACTTCTGGATGTTCTCAGAGAGAATTTATTTCCTTGCCTTTCCTCCTCTAGAAGTTTTGTTCCACTCTCAGAACCAGTGGTACAGCTTCTTTAAGTTTGCTCAGATTGTACAGGCTTTCTGTCTCAAGGTTCTTAATCATACCAGCAAAGCCTTTTATTACATTTTAAGAGCATACATTTACAGATGTACAAAATTAGTACATGAATATGTCTCAGAAGAATCATTCTTCTTCTTACTACTGCACATCTCTATCCATATTGATTTATACACACACACACACACACACACACACACACACACACAATCAGCTACTTTTCCTGTTGCTGTTAGGAAACAACAAAAGCAGCTTATGTATGTAAGTGCTTATTTTGGATCATGGTTTGAGAGTGCCGTCCATCATGGCAAGGAAGATGTGGTAACAGGAGCATGAGGCATTTGTCACATTGGGTCCACAGTCAGGAAGGAGAAATAGATGAATGCTGGTATTTAACTCACTTTCTCTTTTTCCATTCAGTCTAGGACTCCGACCATGGAATGTTGCCTTCTACATTTAGGATGGGTCTTCCTACCTCATTTAAACTCTGGAAATGCCATCCCAAGACATCCAGAATGTGTTTCTCCTAGTGATTCTAAATCCTAGTGCATCTACTTGGATATAATAAAATAAAGGGGTGTATACTAAAACCTAGATTTGTTTTGATGATAAAACAAACTCAACTTTCAGTTAGACTGAATATGAAAAAGTGGAGAGTCCAGGATGAACTAAAGTTTTGACCCAAGAAAATAAGAAAAAAAAGTTGACATGAACTAAGAAGAGGAAGACTAAATATGGAGTAGCTTTGTGGCATTTTTGTCTTAGAAGTGATGAGTTTTTTCTTTTAATACAAACAAAACTATTGACCAGGTGTTTGAATACAAAAGATAGAAATTTCCAAATGAGATTCTATCTGGAGGTACAAATTTTTGAACAACCAGAGTATATATGGTAGTTGATACCCAGATGAGGGATAAAAGTTTAGACATAAAGGAGACCCAAGGACTTACTCTTGGTGCCATTTAACATTTTAAAAATCTGGGGTGCAGAGGGATATGAAGTAGTGTTTAAGTTGAAATGGGTGGATTTGAACTGCCTTGCTAATGGAATAAAACAATAGCTCTGAATTAGTAAGACTATATTTTAAACATGCCTATGTGACTTAAAAATAAATGTATTTTTTAAAATGTTGGGCATTTTAAAAAGGGGGGACATCATCTCAGAATTAGCAAATAAAAATTAGTACTTCTAAAGTTGACTCATTGAAATTCATTAAATGAAAATACAACTTCTGTTCATTATTCATTCACAGAGTTCAATGGTCCTTTTGAGATTTATTTTCCTCTGCTAGTTCCATGTGAATAAACTATTGCTCAAGAATTTCCCTTTGCCCTGGTCTTAGCAGCATTTACTGTCTTGCTGCTTTGTTTAAATTTTTTATATTGCAAGCAGTCTTATTAAGATAAAGGACAGAAGTTCACCAATTTACCAAAATCTAATCAAGGTTGGTATAAGCTATTCTATGTGGGAGATAGTTATAATGTAGCCATTCATGGAAGGCAGTTGCTTCAGATTATGTAAATTCTTTGAGACACAGAATGTTTTCTACGGAACTGTGAAGAAATTAATCCTTCTTTTTTAATTCTATCAGCATCAACTATGTTTATAGAAAATACATAAAAGCAGCATTAAGAATGAAATTAGAAAAAATAATTCTTTCT
Organism: Cricetomys ansorgei; assembly: GCA_026225945.1. Classification (NCBI taxonomy): domain Eukaryota; kingdom Metazoa; phylum Chordata; class Mammalia; order Rodentia; family Nesomyidae; genus Cricetomys; species Cricetomys ansorgei. The sequence continues at coordinate 27,095,446 of JAMJFZ010000056.1, forward strand.
ACATTATTCCAAGAATATCCATTTAAAGGTGAAGATAAGAAAGGCAAAAGAACTGCTGATTACAAAAATGAGCAATAACTTCAGTTCATTGATTGAAAATTTAAATTTAATTTTCTTTTAAATTATCCCATGGGTTGAAATTTAGTGGTATTAGACTATGATATGCACATGAGTTTGTCTGATGATCTTCTATTTAATTTTGAAGCTATCTCAAGAGAAGTAAACTATAGGGAAGTAACATGAATACAGATTGCTAATGGATGAAGCTTCAGGAGAATATTGCCTAAGTTGGTTTTTAAGGCTCTTAAAAATCACCAAATTAGATAGCAATTCCTAAGTATATTTTCCTCAGATAAACAGAACAAGTAGAAGGCACTGATATATACATGTGTATGTATGTATGTATACATATACATACACATGTATATATCAATGTGGATACATATATGTATATATCAATGTGGATACATATATGTATATATACACATGTATATATACATACACACACATATACATATACATACATATATACATATATGTATATATCCATATACATGTATATATTCATATACATGTACACATATATGTCCATATATACACATATATCTATATATATACACACATATGTCTATATATATACATATGCACACATATATATGATATATCTATCAGTAATCTATCTATCTATCCATCTATCTACTATCAAATATTTACCTTTCATCTATCATTGATTGATTGATGTATTTATATATATATATATGTCAAAGATTTATTTTAGGTTCATACAAGATTATGTAAGCTGAGAATTTCTTTATCTGTAAAATGAAGAATGAACAAATTCAGTAGAGTATTTCAGTTGTGGGCTAGAGGTCAGACCCCATGGTAGCTGATGGTGTAAGTCCTGATCTGAGGCTAAAGGTCTGAGAGATAGTAGCAAACTTTGCTATCATTTTCAAGGTCTGAAGCTATAAGAACCAGGACCTATGATCTCTACGACAAGAAAATGGGTGACTCAGCTCAAGGAAAGAATTAATTTATTCTTTTTCTTCACCTTTTAATTAATCCTCTCTAAGCCCCCAAGAATTCCATGATGCTACTCTCTATAGTAGTAGGGATGGATTACTTTTACTTGTCTGCTGGCTCAAATGCTAATCTCTTTTAAAGACATCCCTATAGATATGCCCAGAAGTATTTTTTGACCAGCAGAGGGGCTTCCTTTAATTAGGTAATGTTTACATCTAAAGTTCATCAGCCCAAATCCATTACACTTTGCCATCTATAGACATCCCATAAATAATATTTAAACTCTAAACACAAATGATCATAATATCAACTCACATAATGATAAAACAACTTATATGTGAATGGTAGTGTATTAACATTTCATCCAGAAAAGGCAGTCTTTGAGAGGTGCTCACATTGTTTGGTAGCCCATTACCTTATAAACTGTGCTGTGGACAAGGATGCCTGCTTGTACTACTGCCATTGCACATAGTGCTGGAAGGTCAGGCAAGAGAGAAATGAGAGACACTTAAATTAGAAAAGAAGCCTAAATGTCACTACTTGTAAGTGACATGATCTTGTACATATAGCCCCAAACTTCATCCCCAAAATTAGAACTAATATACAATTTCAGGAAAGTTGCAGAATAATAAATCAATGTACATGAAAAGTAGCATAGATATATATAACTAGTAAAAAAAATCTGAAATAGAAATCAAAGAACTTATAAATTATAGTAGCTATTAAAAATATCAAGAAACAAATTTAATCAAATATATGAAAGGTCTTTATAACAAAAATTAGAAAACACTGATAAAACAAATGGAAGAAAATACCATTCCAGTGAATATATACTTATGAGTGTTGTATCTTCTTAATGAACTGTCACTTTATTAATATGTACTGGCTTTACTTACCTCTTCTGAATTATATTGGTTGGGAAATCTACTTTCTTGGGTGTTGGAATCACTATACCAGCTTGTTGTCACTGCTCATTTGCTTAACAGATTGACATTAATCTTTAAATTCTCAGCCTATGAGCATCTTTGGCAGTGGAGTATTTTCTTGGAGACAAAATAGTTGGATCTTGTTTTTTAATCCAATCACCTAGTCTACATTTCTTTATCTTTTATTATTTACATTATTTATTTTTGGCCTATTTTTAGTAATTTCTTTAATTTTGTTGGTTGTTTTGTTGTTGGTTAGAGTTTGCTCTTCACTTTTTTTCCTTTTATATTTATTATTTTATAATATATTTATATTTATATTATATTTTATATTATTATATATTATATATATTATTTTACATTTATATTTATATTTCCTTTTATATATATATATATTGTTGTGTTAAGCATGATGGATTCCTTCTTAGCTGTCTTTTGTTCATCTCTTTATCTTACAAAATTCATTCTTTCCTGTTCTCTTGTGATTGAAACTGTCTGCCTCTCGTGAGTATAGCATTTTGTCTTCCATAGGACTGGCTTGGCAGCTGTGCTGGCTAGTTTTATGTCAACTTGACACAAGCTAGAGTCTTCCGAAAGGAGAGAAAATCAATTGAGAAACTGCCTCCAGAAGACCTGGCTGTGAGCCATTATTTTACTTAAGTGTTTGATGAGGAAGGGCTCAGACTATTGTGGATGGGGCCATCCTTGGGCTGATGGTCTTGGGTTCTATAAGAAAGCAGATTTAGCAAGCCACAGGAGCAAGCTAGTAAGCAGTTCCTCCATAGCCTCTGCATCAGCTCCTGCCTCCAGGTTCCTGCCCTGTTTGAGTTTCTGCCCTAACTTCCTTCAGTGGAAGCATAAGCTGAAATAAACCCTTTCCTCCCCAACTTGTGGTCATGGTGTTTCATTGCAACAATAGAAACTTTAACTAAAACAGCAGCAATGAAGGATCTTAGTTTGTGCTTGTCTTGAAATGTCCTTATTATTCGTCAATTTAAAAAACAAAACAAATCCAGCATTATTTTATATATAGTAAATGTAGTTAGAAGTTGTTTACTTTTAGTACTAGAAATATATCACTCTGTATTCTCCTAATCTAATATACCCCTCGTGGTGTCCTAGTCTAATATACCCCTCTGTGTTCTTCTAGTATAATAGGAGATTCTGCACATAGTGATGGGTATAGTATATTATATATAATATAATATAGTAATTATAGTGATGGGTTAAAGTAGAGCCCTTAGCAACAGAGATTCTGAGCTATATTCTAATGAACAGTCTTTCCAAGGCCTCATCCAACATAAAAGCAGCCTCTCCTCCCATAGATGAAGACGTTTCTGATATTAGCCTTACTATATCTGTCTAAAGGAATTAATCCTGAAGTACTTACTGGAAATGGTAATTGCTTCCCTTGAAGGAGCTGACAATCAAGACAAGGCTGTCTCTTCAGATCTACCCCATATCAACTCTTTACTTTTAGACCTCAAGATGCAATGATACTCTAAAATTGATAACTAATGATGTGAGAACATGTTTGTGCGATGCTCAAAAAACTATTTTTGTTATATATTTTAAACAAGCAGAAATGCAAACAACATAAATTGCAAAAGGTATTAATAGTGAGAAATAGTAATACAAAGAGCATAAAATTGGATGAGATTTAGTGTGTTAATATGATCTCAGAAAGAAGAATTTCTGCATTTAATGTTACGTCACAAGGAAAGGGGCCAGAATTCTCTGAATTATTGGTTAAAATGTGGATTAAAGACAGCTTACCTATGAGAAAATCTGAAATGTTCAGTCTGCCTTGGTTTGCCTTTGAATCTCAAATATACAAATCTGTGTTTTGTGGAAGACTATCATTAACTTTGTAGAAACCAGTCACAAAACGTATACTAAATACACCCAGAATTTTTCACTGATGCATTATGGATCTGACAACCATGAATTTATTTCAGCCATTCTATAAATTGCAACTCAGTACTTTTGTTTGTTTGTTTTGTTTTTTTAAAGATAGGATTTCTCTGTTGTAACTCTGACTGTCCAGGAACTCATTCTGTAGACCAGACTGGCCTCAAACTCACAGAGATCTACCTGCCTCTGCTACTGGGATTAAAGGCGTGGGCCACCACCACCTGGCTGCAACTCAGTATTTTTAAGTAAAAAATACTGAGTTTATTTCTACTATTTGGCTCAAAGAATTTGCACATTTGATGTTTCCTAGTTTTGTTTTTTTTTCCTCCCCAGGAGCTAAGTTAAATCAGTGTCCACTGTATTTTTAGTTACCACCATGAAGCATACTTTTTCGGTACTGAAATTCTTGAGGTTCCTTGAAACTTCTTGGTCTCCTCAAGTCATTTCTGTTTACCTCTTTCTATTTCTCAGTTTCTAAGCCAGTTGACATTGCTCAACTCAGATTAGAATCCTCAGTAGATCTTTCTAAACAATTTGTTTTCCCTGGGATATCTGGTTTTGGGTAGACCATGAACAGTATCACCTAGATTGTTCTGAGGTCAAGGTGGCATCTAGATTCCTGCAGATGCAGGCTGCAGTTCTCTCGGTGTAAAACAGTATTTTAGTGCCCATATGATAATTGTATGCGGCATTTCTTTTGACACTCCAACATTACCTTTTAGGGTACTTAATCTTGGCTTTGTTGACATTCCAAGGTCTCAAACACAGGTGTCATTCTTTTATACTCTGTCCTTACCATCTCTTAGAATATTACTGTCAATGAAACACTTCATTCTTAATAATTTTTGGAAATAATCCCTTAAAACAAAATAGGTATTTTCTTGTCTAATATCTTCCTGAAGTGAATGAGATGTTTTAGTTGTGAAAAAAATTATCTCTAAGACAAATAACATTTTACTTTATGTACAAAATGAAACTACCTCAAAAATAAAGTTTAGGAACTTCAACTTTTTATTTAAGAAGAAAGATTGGGCAAGAGTTGAATAATATACTCCACAGTATTACATGTCTGGTGAAACAACATTTTTAAGGAAATGGTCATGAATTTAACAATAGATTGGTGTTCAATTTTGGGACATCATGTACTTATGTATGATTTATAGAGAAACATATTGCAGTAGACCAACAAGCATTGGCATTTAGTGGATTCCTGTGGTATTGCTTCAGACATCTTATTCCTTCCAAGTAGGAGCCAAGAATAGGGTCTGTTACATGTCTCCTGATTTTTTTCTTTTAATATTCAACCACCTAAACTGCCTTTCCTAAAAACAACAATGTGTCATCAAAAGCAAACTTTTCTTCTGCTCTTTGTTAGGTCAACTCACAGTAATTAGAAAGAAGGATCAGTTATGTAAAATAGAAAAGAAAATTGTACTAATCAAATGTCCTCTTCTCCAGTGGCCATGCACTGATTAATTGCCTGGTCCAATCTGTGGGATTGTCATGACTTTCTAGGATTCTCAGAACAGCTCTTGTGTGTCTCTCATCAGAACAAAATTTAATCTGATAGGATGCTACCTTGTCACAGAGGCATGCTGGCTTCTTACATGACTGCATGCAATGATGCCCTTCCTGAGGGTCTTGACCTCGAGTGTTTTGAGGATGGATGTCTTATAACCCATCTGAAAGATGCTCTTTCGAGGATCAATGTCATTTTTTGTTCCTATGTAACTGTCAGCCACTTCTAGTACTCTCCACTCTTACCTGAGTATAGAACAATAAATTCAGACTTTACTTTTTTACAGTTTGAATAGGATAGAATAAACGTAGATAGGTATGTCAGTTCCAAAAGATCTTAGAGGGATAATTAACCTTTGTAAACTGTGAAGTACTTCAATAGGGAAGGAAAAGTTTGCTTTTTAAAGTCATTTTCTAGAATTGCTCCCAGCTAGATTTTCCAACTTTACACACACACACACACACACACACACACACACACACACACACCACAGAATTCATTTCATGTTTTCTGTCTTTGATTTTTCATTGCCTTTCTTAAATATCCACTTGATCCTCTACTTTTAATCACTCATTCCCATTTTGTTTTCTTTTTCCTCCTGAATACCCAACACAGAGGATAATCTTAGCATTTTAATTTGATCAAGACAAGACAAAAAGCCTTCAGAACCCCACATAATCAAAGAAAAAAGGTTACAGTAGAAGAATCATTAATAACTAGAGCCATTAGCTTGTGATAACAGGTCATGCCTCTGACTTTGAAAAGACCAAGAGATACTAGTAAAAGTAGATTGCTTGCTGCATATCGAAGTGACAATCACACAAACTTACTGCAGTAAATTTCATCTAAAACTTTCTGTCTATGCTGTGTTTTATATCTGGAAATAGCAAACAGATCATTTCATTAGTTAAGGACATAATAAAAATTTAAGTCTATTATTTTTCCATGTTACATACATGTAAATATTTTTTGTTTGTCTTGAAGCCTGTCTTTGTCACCATCTGGATAATTTCAAAATAAGCATTCCATTGAAGGCATTTATATTGGAAAGCTTTGATGAGCTCCCAGTTAGTGTTACTTTGAATTTTATGACCCTTAGCTGTCATCTACAACTTAAGGATGGCTCAGATGTTAGCAGCTAAGTATGTTTGGTAAGCTGTTGTTCTATCTGCTGAAAAAATTGCCTGTTTTATTATCTATACATGCTAACATGGGTTCCTATAGCAAGAAGTGAGTGAGCACTACTCCATGGCATTCTTCCTCACTGTTATGTGCTGCTTGCACCGAACAGGCAGTGCCTGTGGTCATCACATAATCAGTGTTTCTCCCATGGCCGTGATCCAAAGAACACTGTGCCTCTTTCCAAGGAGAGGCTGAAAAGGGCCCTGAGAAAGGCAAATATAAGATCAAAGGGTTACAGAGACCTCTAGAAGATGGTCTAAAAGTGGAATTTGTGATGACAAGAGCAGAAAATGCCTATAATGCTTGCTTAAGTACGAGTTTGGATATAGAAACACTGTGTGGAGATGCAATGCTATGTTCTAAAAACTTAAGAAAGTCATCCTAAAATGAATTGAATAGAAAAAAGTGAGCATTTATCTCCACACTACTTGCTGATCATTCTTTTCTCATGATGGAAATAGCTACATAGTCACTGTAGCTACTCCCGTTAACAGAAAGTAGGTCTTAAATGCAAAGCATAATATAAAGAAGATAATTTAAGACTGCAGCATAAGTTAAGAATGGAGATCCTGTCAGCTGATGCAGTCAAGGCTTCACAGTGGTCAGAATGTCTATAATTCCAGCATTCAGGAGGTGTGAGTTGGAAGATCAGGAGTTCATGCTCATTCCCAGCTCCATAGTGAGTCTGGAACTAGTTTGGGCAACATGAGAGCCTATCTAAAAAAAGACCCTACATTCATTCCCAATAGGCACACTTTTTCTAGTAGAGAAACATGGCTTTTGGCCAGGCAAAGCCTGTGTCATAAGCTGATAAAAATTATCCTGTTGCCTACCCAGTTGCTTTCCCAGGTGACATGAACAGCTGTTGCAAAACCCCAGAGCCCAGTTACTGCCAGACCACAGGCTACTGAGGCTAGAAAACAAAGCTGTGATTCACAGCGATCACTCACTGTCCCCACGGTAGAGACAGGGACAACCACACATAAGCCACGTGCTGGGAAACAAGCTGCATTACTCAGATGTCTGTGTCCTGGCACTCATTCTTGGAAGAATTCAAAGACATTTGGAATTGTGAGAAGTAGTCCACCCTGTAAGAAGAGTGTTTTCTCTAAACTCTCTGGTTTAACCTTCTTTCCTGTCTTTTATGCCAGATTTTCCTAGGCTTTTGTGTTTAAGGAAGATATGTTGGTATTCTTTTCTTGATTGTAAGTCCCTAAAGTTGTTTGGCATCCTTCAGAGCCCATTGGCATGATCAGAAAAGTGGGCCCATTCCAGTTCTGATATTGGAGAAAGAAAACTCAATTTTTGGATGTGACTGTTGAGTTTTGAACGTTTTAAAGGTTTGTATATCCAGAAGACGTGTCCTGGGGATTCTGTTCATGTATCTTGGAATAAGAAAATATAAATAGTCCTAGGTTGTGATGGCAAGTGATCATTCTAAGGTGGTGGGATTGGTAACATCACCAGGCACCAATGGAACCAGTCACCAAATACATCCTGTGGAAGGTTTTAGTGGGGTCTTGGGATTGTCATTCTTACCATCTGGGGTCATCTCCAAACCTCTACTTACTCTCATTCTTTTTCCTATTCACTTCTATGAAACACATACCATATCTTCCACACAGCGTTGGTGAAGTAATAACATTACAGCCCAACAGAATGTGAAATCAGAGGTGCTGTGGGAGAATATAGTGGCTGGATGCACGAAGTTATACTCTTTGGGCTATATACTCCATCCTTTTCCTCACTCGGGGATTCAGTTCTGTGAATATGTACCTTGTTTAAAATGTCTACATGAGCACAAACCTACTAGTACAGAACAACCATAACTTATTACTGCCTCTTTCTGTTCTATGAAGTGATTAGACTAAGTTAGATGATTCTTGCTCAGTGTAGCTCTCTATGTTGCAATCAGACAGTGAGTGAGCCTGGAGTCATCTCTAAGGTTTCCTTCACAATGACTCCACTGGAATCACCCTGAATACTTCCTCTCTGCTGGGAACTAAGTAGCAGGGCGCCTCCTTAAGACATTTTAATACAACACTTCTGCTCTTCTTACCATGGCTCTTTATCCAGTTGCAGCTGAGGATTATGGGCAAAAAGCCCAGTCACTAGGGTCCTTGGAAAGGTTTATGAATCTTTTTACTTTTACAATCTTTTTACTTCACTATTAAAGTCCAAGATTAGATATTTGTTCTAGTTATGAATTGAGAGTAAGTACCACTGATTATAAGATACCTCTTCCTTGTTCGTGATACTGCTTCGGGGACATTGCAATAATGATTTGTTTGTTGTTGCTATTGTGATTCTTCACTCTGCAGGCTCAGTTATAAGTCTCAGAGTTCATTCCTTGCTTTCTTCTTTCCTTCCTTATCACTCTTAGCATTTTCATTTTGAGTAACACTAGACTATGATGATTAGTGTTTGCAAACTCATTTTCATTCATTAAGCTGTCTTTTCTAGTTGCTTCTCACAATTAAACAATTTCACTTTGGGGAAATATTATGTGGCTTGGTTTTGTGTGGTCCTGGGTGTGCCATGCAGTCCCTTTCTATTCTCTTGGGTCACTTTCCACCATGGTCCTTGGCTATAGATCAAAGCTACAACTAAACTGAGACAAATAAGGAGATGAGTTGCTATGCTTTATAAGTCAGACTTAGTGGCTGGAGGTAATTGAATTTGTACTTTCACAGCTCTGGACACCAAGAGTCCAAAGACAGCTTCACTGAGCTCAGGTCTAGATGTCAGCAGGGCTGCTGCTGCTCCCTTCCGGAAGCAGGAGGGGAGAATCTGTTTCCTTGGCTTTTCCAGCTTCTATAAACCATCTGTATTCCTTGGCTTGGAGTGCCTTCTTCCCCCTTGAAAGGACATCAATTTGCTTCCTTTACTACCTCTCTGACTCTGACTTCTCCCAGCCTTTTATAGTGATCCTGGTGTTGACATCAGCCCCATTGGATAATCTGGGATTATCTCTATATTTCCAAGTCCTTAATTTAATCACATGCATAAAGTACCATTTGTTATGAAAATTAATAAATTCAAAGGTTATTTACCATGATTTGGGCCATTTGACGAAGACAACAGAAATGATGCAGAGCCAACCATGTGGAAAAACAGACAAGGGTTTGTTTGGAGTTTGGGCTTAAAAACAAAAGATTAATCATTGATTGTAATAAGCGAGCAAACTGTTCCCTGAATACAGGATTGGGGATTGATTTGGAGGGGTGGGTTTATAGGCAGTCCTTGTCTTGACAGAAGGACTTCAAGTACTTAAGTTGCTGCAGCTCCATAAAGAGCAAGAGAGGCAGAATAGAAGGAATCATATTCATTCGTCTAAGAGCTCCCACCTTTTAAAATAAGTGCTTTTTATACCACTGTGGTGGGTCTCCAACTGTCTCAGTTATAGAGATCACATGTAGACATTTGGCAGGCAATTGTTTTTTCTATTATACAACACTTCTGGGAAAGTAATTCTGCCAAAGGTGGACATGTAATCTCAAGAGGAAAACCAAAGGTTTTCTATGTTGCTTTTTTTCAGATGCTGAGGATTGAACCCAAGGCTCTTACATGCTAGGAAAACACTCTAAAACAGAGTCACATCCTCAGCCTACAAGTGGTTGAAATGATGTTGTGGCTACTAACAACTGACCTTTCACTTTGATATGCAGAATCCCATTTCAGTTGGGACAGAATGAAGCCAATTACCTGGGAATCAGCCACAAGAACGGAAATAAAGGATTGAGGTGACAATTTTGGACACCTAGACTTAAGAGCCCCCAATTTTCTTTTTTCCTTCTTTCCTTCTTTTCTTCCATCTTTTCTTCCTTCCTTTCTTTCTTCCTTCCTTTATTTTTTGCTTGAGCTACTAAGAACTGAATTTCTGTCCTAATGACTCCCTATATAATTTAAAACAGTGAGAAGTGGAAAAGGAGAGTGCCAATTCAATTATTTCCCACTACTATTAAGAGGTCTGGTAGTTGTGCTTGCATACTAATGAGCTTGAAACTATTAAGATAAGACCTTATAAATATCATTAGGTTTTATTTTCCTATGCCCATGTTCTTCATAAATACACACACACACACACACACACACACAGACAGACACACACAGAGACACACACACACACATGCTCACCACCACCCAAGCTGCAACAAATAATTAGAAGCTAACTAATTTAGGAATACTAATACTGACCTACTAATCAGAGAAAATTTGAGACAGCGGATTTCCTCTGAAATCTCCAGATTTTTTTGTTAAAGTTTTATCACTTTCCAGAAGGAAAGAAAGGGACATTCTTCTTCTACAAGAAGCCAATGTCTGGGATTGGAGAGATATCTCAGTGATCATGAATGCTCCCTGCTTTTCCAGAGGACCCAGGTTTGGTTCCCAGCATCCACGTGGAACTTTACAGCTCTCTGTAACTCCAGTTTTAAAGGCTCTTCTGGTTTCCACAAGCTTTTGCATGCATGTGGTGCATATAAACCCATGCAAGAACACACATACACGTATATAACTGAAAATTAAATACATCCTTTAAAAGGGGGAGATGAAGAGATGGCTCAGTGGTTTAGACCATTTGCTGCTCCTGCAGAGGAACTTGGTTCAGTTTCCAGCCCTAAGATGATGGCTAACAACCATCTATAGTTTCAATTCCAGCAGATCTTATACCTTATCTGGCATCTCCAGGCAATGCACTCATAAGGTACACAGACATCCAAGCAGGCAAAAACAGCTATATGCATAAAAATTTTTAAAAAATTAAAAAAGAAGCCTACATCCATAATTTTAGGCTCCCTCACTTAAAGAGAGGTAAGTAGATTGTGTTTGCAAGTTCTATTATTTCTGCCCTGGGTATGTTTGTAGACTTAGGCTATCAGGAAGCTATAATGAGATGGTTCTGAAATGATGCAGTAGATGGAGGTTGGGATTCAAAGACGAGAGTGCCACCCTCAGAAAAAGCATCATTTATCCATTTAATTTTTTACCATTTAGTCACAGACTCTGGGCAGAGAGAGGTACATATTTCTCTTCCTCTTAAATCCAGGCTGGCTTTAGGGCTTGTTTCTACCAGAAGAATATAGGGGCAGTGGTCATCTGTGCCAGCTCTTTAGCAGACTGCCATCTTCACTTTACTTCTTCTTGGAATACCCATCCTAGTGCCTGGGCACTGTGAGGTAGGATTGGGCTGGACAGTTGAGTCATGAGCCTTCATATGCGTAGAGATTCTACAGAGGAAAGAGATCTTAATAGGAATTTCTAGCCTCGGTCACAACTCCAAGTGGAGATGAACATTGAGCTGCTGAGTGAGCATTCCCTGGAACACCAGACCTTTGCACCAGGGTCTACATAACTGAGAATGACTGATTTCTTCTTAAGTTTTTTAAGTTTGAGGTTATTTTCTGCAGAAGATAAGTGAAACTGGTAAACTTCTAGTGATTGGGAATAGAGGATTAGTGGTTGGTGGCATAGGGCTAAGAATTGCATCTTGTTGTATGCCAGTAATATGAATTTCCATCCTAGGAATGTGAGCACCTCATGTTGGAGAGTTGTTGCAAGCTTGCTATGTGGCTGAGCACTGAGGAAATGTCAGTGTGGGCTGTGGAGAAAGGTTTCCATGGCTGCATTTGACACGGGGATGGAGAAATTAAATGAGTTAGACTTTGGAAAATCTCCTTAACCAGGCATGTCCATTCATTCCTCTTTTCTTTCTGTCTCTCTGGAATTGGTAAATCATGAGTGTAGTCATAGAGGACCATGGGATGACTTTGTGGCTAAAAGACACACACACACACACACACAGAGACACACACATAGAGGCACTCACACACATATACACACACACACATACAGAGAGAGAGAGAGAAACAGAGACAGACACACACACAGAGGCATACACAGAGACATACAGAGAGAAAGAAACATACAGTCAAACATAGACAATACTTATAAATATACACACGTGTACAGACATACACACAGACACAGACTGACAAACTCAGAAACACACACAGATATACACACACATAGATACACATATAGACATACACATAGATAAAAATAGACCTACACATATACACACAGAGACATACGAACATATTTACACACATGCACACACACACACACACACACACACACACACAAAAACCAAAACAAAACAACAAAAAACAAAACAAAAAAACACATACACCCTAGAATAGAAACTTGGAAGAATCCTGGAAACCTGATAGCTTCTGGAGCTTCAGTTGTGAACTCCTCCCTTCCAGACATTTCATTTGTTAGGAAAATTTTTACTTCCTTAACCTACATTAATTCCCAGTTATACAAAACTTTGGGCATTTCGTAACAAATATTTCACAAAATAACTGAAATGGTGTTTCTCACAGACCTTAGTGAATCTCAGAGTGAGCCATTATGGTGGTGTGAATAAGAATGGCCTCCATATAATCTCATATGTTTGAATATTTTGTTCCCAGCTGGTGGAACTGTTTAGGAAGGTTTAGGAGGTATGACCGGCCCCAGTCTCTCACTCTGCCTGCCACTTGTAGATCATATATGAACTCTCAGCTACTTCTCCAGCACTATGCCTGCCTGTAGACCATCATACACACTTCTGTGGTAGTAATGGACAAATCCTCTGAAACTGTCCCCGATTAATTGCTTTATTTTATAAGTTGCCTTGGTCATGGTGCTTTGTCACAATAGAACAGTAAATGAGACAGCCATATATAATGTGATCTGGCAAAGTAAAGAAGTTGGGTGTTTCTGCTTCCCATGCTACACACCATAAAGCAAAGTGTTTAGGAACAGGACTTTGGTAAACAGCAGCACAAGTTCCTATCAGACTATTACAGCCAAGCAGGTGTCACTTCTACACGCAGAGAAGGCTTCTGCTTTAATGGACATAAGTATGAGTTTGAATTGCAGGCTTTTCTCCACATCTAAGTATCCTTATGTCAAAGAGTAGGGATGATAACACGTCATTGTCTTGGCCTAGTTTTTAAACTATAATTTATAGCCTCTGCTAAAACTACAGTGTTCTGAATCATGTTCAATGGGGATAAAGGGGAATCACATAGGAAAGGAAAATAGAAGCAGAAGGATGCCAGGGAGATAAGGCTGAACCCTTGTGATAATGATTTTCAAAGCTCTGCTTTTGGCAGACCTTTACCTCCTAAGGAGCAGAGCAAGAGAATGTTACCATATCTGTTTGTTTGTTTGTCTGTCTGTTTGTAATGCTCGGAGTAAAACACAGGTCTTCGCGTTTACTACACGACTGTACTATTGAGCTAAAACCACATCCCAAGAAGATATTATATTTAAAGTTTTAAAGATTTTATTTTATTTTATATGTTTGAGAGTTTTACATGCATGTATGTATGTAAACCATGTGTATGCCTGGTGCCTAACTCTAACCCTAACCCTTTCAACTGGAGTTAGGGATGGTAGTAAGCCACCATATGAGTGCTGGGCACTGAACTAAGGTCTTCTGCAAGAGCAAATGTTATAAACCATGAAGCTACCTCTCCAGCCCCTGGAGATGTCATACTACTTAGCTACACTAGTCTAGCAATTACACTAAATAAATTTAGGATCTTGTAACAAGAAGAAAATGTCAAGCTGAGGCAGTTGTGAAGGAAACAGGCCAGTAAGAATGAAGAAATCAGGAATTCAGTTATTCATTCAGCAAACACTGGCTGAACACTTCTAGTGTTACAAGCTTTGGAGATATGGAGGACAAGACAGACATTGTCACCCCAATGGCAGAGGCAGGCACCATGAAGGAAAGAGAGCATGTGGTCTGAGTTCCAGGGCAGACAAAAGGAGATGAAAAGACAGGGAGCTATGCTTTGAAAGATAAGCTCCTCACATGTGTCTAAAATAACATTTCATACAATGCAAATTAAAAGTAGGCAGACTTTTAAAAAATTGTTTGATTATGTTTTCTTTGAATAATCATAGCCTTTTTCTAAGGGCCACAAAGAGGCTGATCCATCTTTTTCTTCTCTATAGAAAGATTTGACTTAATTGACTCTGAGTGCTTTTCCAGCACTCACCTCCTGAGTGTCTTTGGACTTGTTCTACAGTCTCTGTAGTCTTCAGTTTTCTTTGTCAAGATGAAAGCATGATATTTACTTTCTATGGCCTATAAGCAGATTATGCTCAAAGATCACAGAAGCCAGTTTGTGGCTACTGTGATCTTAATTCAGCTCTCAAGTAGCTGAAGTAGGAGAACTTTAAAGACAGCTTGGGCTATGTGGTTAGAACCCATCTCAAAACAAATAATAAAAACCAACACACAGGAAAAAGTTTAAGATATGTGAAGGTCCTAGCATGATTTTAAACATTCAAGGAATACAATTGTTCTGTTTATTTTGGTGGTGGCATTGAATAAAAGAGATGCATTCAAACTCATTGTGGGAAAACAATCCTGATTGTTGGGGGAATGGCTTTGAAACATCAGATGACTTCTGTGGATTTCTTTGACTTAAGAGAGACATTATATCTTTTAATTACAATGAGAATAATAGGTTTGGCCCAATCACAGCTGTGCAGTTCTGTACTTGGCTGCTCCTCTTTCATTTTTCAGGCTAAAACTCCCAGGGTTCTGAATCTGAGTTCACTGACCATTGCAGGCGTGCCTTCATTTCAGTAATCAGAGAACTTGTTATGAAAATAGATTCCCTGCTCCCATTCTAGGTATTTTGATTTCTCAGCTGAGGGTAAGGCTGGAGAACGTCACTAAGCCAGGACTGTATCAAATTCCAATAGAGATGTTATTTAATTCATTCAGAATGAAAGCATGTAATTGTCTTTTGGGTCCCATGTGCAATTTTTACCAATATTTGCTTTAAAATTATAAAAGGAAAGAAATGAAATGACACAGATTATGAAACAGGTCATGTTTCTCTAACATACTTTTGTTCTTATTTAACTTTATATATTGATTCCAATCTACTACTTATTTAAGTTACAATTTATAAAACAAACTTAAATTTTCTGTTTTTATCTTCACATGTTGTTGTTTAAACATGAAATGTTCCCTGCAGGCTCATGTGTTCCAACACTTGGTCCCAGCTGGTGGTGCTGTTTGGGTAGGTTATAGAACCTTTAAGAGGTGGAGTCTTGCTGGAGGAAGTATTTGTTGGAGGAAGTCACTGGGGTTGTCCTTGGGGTTTTAGAGCCTGGCTGTGAGAGCTCATGCATTCTCATCAGTCAGCCTTCTGATCTTTTCAGCATGCCTCCCTGCCTGCTGGTATGTCTTCCCCACTGTGATGTGTGTCTTTCTGGAAATGCAAGTCACAAATAAACGCTTTTTTCTTTACACTGTTTTTATTGGGGTATTTTATCACAGCCAACAGAAAAAGAAACTAACACAGTGGGTTGTGGCCAGCAAGTCTATATTTTCCTAACCTTTTTCCTTTTGTGAATTTTAAGTTAGGAAAAAACAAAACCCTGCTGTATTTAGTCAGCCATTTTAAGTTATTTTTTAAGACTCCAAAAGAAAATACAAAAACAAACAAACAAAAAACAAAAGCTGGTCTTTTCAGTGAGAAATATTGTCACAATTAGGCAGCTAACTAGAAAGAGTAAGATAGAACTCTCCGACTGTCTATCAGTATAGATTCTCAATTAATCAAATGGTCAGATATAAAAATCATAAAATCACAAACAATTTAAAAGCACATGGACACACTGTAAGATTTGAATGGGCAAAAGTCTTTCTATGACTTAAACATCCAGATATTATAAAAGTAAAACTAAGTAAAAACCAAAACGCTTGTGTGGCAAAAAGTTTCATTTAGAAGTACATTTTAAAAAGTAAGTACTCAAAAGATCTCCAGCTTTTATTACAAATTAGAGGGACAAAAAGAATGTACCAGTTGGAATGTAAGTTGGTTCATGCCCTATAGAAAGAAATTTGATATCAGCCATCAAAATTACAATGGCTTTTACCTTCTGAGAAGGCAAGCCCAACACTTTGTATTTACCCCTTCCCTTTGTAAGATGATATATGTATGAGGTTATTTGTCATGGTAATGCTCGCAGTTAACAGTTCAACCATGTGCCAAGGGAGAGCTAATGAAACACTTTGCCACTATAAACATGTGGACACCATGCATGGATATGGAAAGGTATATGGTTACACAAAGAAAGCAAGAAGCAGAGCAGTGTATGCAGGACAATTTTCACGTGAGAAGGGGACAGAAAGACAGTACCCTTTTGATATCCGGTCTTTTACTTTACTGAGTGACATCACCAATGTCTGTCAACCAGAAAAGTGCTCCTCAAAGGGGACAATGCAGAGGAGGGAAAGAAACCTTTCCCTTGAGCTCCTTGATCCTCCAGCCTCCACCCAAGAGGTGCTGGGATTATAGACATGTACCAGCAGCTTTCTTTTGTTGTAACTGCTCACTAAGCAGTATCTAGTACTGTTAATTAATATGGGAAACCTGGAAGTTTTATTTTTAAAACTTACTTTAAAAATAGTTTAAAAATAGCAGTGGGTTTCATTAGGATATTTCCATACACATATGCCTGTACTTTGTTCTTAATTCATCTTTCTCCTCTACTGATTCTCCCTACTCTGTCTTGCTGGCCCCTTCCTCTTCTTAAATAGTTCTCTCTCTGCTTTCATGTCATAATCATTCCACATATGAAAGAAAACATGTGCCATTTGTCTTAGTGAGTCTGGTTTATTTTGTTTAAACATAATGGTTTCTAGTCCATCAATTTTATTGAAAACATCATGATTTTATTGTTCTGTGTGGTTGAAAATATTCCATTTTGTCTATTATCTTGCTTATTTATCCATTCATCTGTTGATGAATTAGAGGCTGATTCCACTTCTTGATATCAGAAGTAGTTAAGCAATAACCATGACAGTGCAGGTATCTTTGTGGTGTGGTGTCTTAGAGTCCTCTGGGTACATATCATAAGTGTAATAGCTAGGTCATATAGTAGTTCTATATTTAGTTCCTTGAGGAACATCTACATCCACCTCTAGATTGGATGCTTTGGTTTCCATTCTCACTAGCAGTGTGTCAAGGCACATCTTTCCCACATCCTTACCAGGATTCATTGTTTTCTTGTTGTGAGCCATTCTGACAGACGAAAAGTGGGAACTTAATGCACTTTTAATTTATGTTTCTCCAACAGCTATAAACTGCTTGCCACCTTTCCAAGTGTTTATTGGCTATTTGTATCTCTTCCTTTGAGACCTATCTGTTCTATTTGCTAGCTCCTTGGCTGACTGGATGATGTCATATGGCTGCTCAAACTTTGCAGCTCTCCATTGTTTCTAGATACTAATACTCTGAAGTGTAGTTGGCAAAGACATATTTTCTTTTCTTATTCTGTCCTGTCTCTTCATGCTAGTGGTTGTTTCTTTGCAGATCAGAAGCTTTTTAATTTTATCTAATCTCACTTGTCAATTCTTGAGATTAGTTCTTCTGCTACTAGAGTTCTGTTCAGAAAGCCCTGCCTCTGCCTGTATCTTGAAGCATCTTTCAGGTTTATTGTTGAGTCCTCCACTCTATTCCATTGGTCTATGTGCTCTGGTAGTTTTCACGCTGCTGGTTTTAACATGCCAGATGGCTGCTACCCAAATAGGAATCATGTGTTCCTGGGCTGCAATTCCAGGCACTACGTTTTGTAAGATGGTGAAATGTTACTTGGAAAATGGATTCCAGGTTCAAACAATTTTGGAAATGTTCAGGTTAAGGAGATCAAAATAGCCTTATTTATTATATTAAAGGATGTCATATTTTTTGTATGCTAATGTTCTTTTGAGAAGATAATAAATATATGTACTGAGTTCCATGTTTCAAATTCATTTGTGTTGTTACCCTTTTTTCTGATATATTAGTTAACAAGCAAGAACAATGTGTTCTGGGTGACAATTAGACGAAGGCTAATTTAAATTAATTTTTTAAAAGATTTATTTTTTGTTTTATATGTGTGGTTGTTTTTTGTCTGTACATATCTGTGTACCATATGTATGCAGTGTCCACAGAGGCCAGAAGAGGACTTTGGATCCTCTTGAACTGGAGTTGTAGATGATTGTGTTCTGTTATGTGGACACTGGGAATTGAATTTGGGTCTTCTGGAAGAACAACCAGTGCTCTCAACTCTGCTCATCATTGGGCCATCTCTCCCCGCTCAATTTCTTAAAATTAAGAAATTAATTAATTAATTAATTCATCCTATGTAGTGTGTGTTTGTACATATGAGTGTCTGTGGAGAAGGGGGACACTGGTCAGAGGACCACTTTCAGGAGCTGGCTCTTTCCTTCTCCTGTGTAGATGGAACATGGATTGGCAGCTTGGTGGAATGTGCCTTTACTCATGAACCAACTGCCTTATTGACTCTAGATTAATTGGAAATCAATCAGTTTAGCTAATAACTTAGGAAAAACAGCAATCACTCTGCTATGTTGACTATATCAACTTACCGTTGACTTGGACCAAATAAAATGATCTTGTGGAAAGCAAACAACACACATTTTGTAAATGATTCCTGTGTGCGTGCACACACACACAGACACACATACACACACACACACAGACACACACACACACACACACACACACACACACACACATCCTACTGGTTGCTTGTTTTGACTCAGAAAGGAAAAATAAAAGTGACTAATTCTCCTGTGGGTTAATTGTTTTGTGCAGCTTGTGTCATCCGTGGCCTCTGCCTTTACTGGGAGAATGCTGGCTTCTGCGTGCAGCCTGAAGCATGTGATTTGGAAGGACAGAGGGTTTCATTTGGGACCCATCAAATTAAAGTTTCTTTTTCAAGCTAAAGGTTATTTTTTAAAATTGCATTTTATGTAATTATATTGCAGATGTATGTATGTGTGTGGATGCACATATACCACAGCATGAATGTGGAGATCAGATGACAACTGTGGCAGTTGATCCTCTCCTTCCAACTATGTGAGGTCCAAAGATCAAACTCAAGATCAAACTGCTGACTGGGCCATCTTTCCAGCCCCTAAGACTCTTGAAAACTGGTTTGAATCCAGGATTTTATTACTTTACTTTTAAAGTTGTCTCTATAATATTAAAAAAACAGAATCTATAAACTTCAAATTTTTTTATAATTTTTGTTTTCAAGTGTCTTATTATAATCATTTATTCAGACATAATTTTGAATACTTCTAGCTTAATTCAACAAGTTTTGTTTGATATCATACTTGGCAGTTGTGAAGGTCTAACTAGTTTCTTAAATAATGAACAATTTTTTTTATGAGTTCATACTATACCTGGCTTTAACCTTGTTCTTCCCCTTAAGGTATACCAAACAGATTGTTTCAATTGGCCTTCACAGAAACCTTCTGAAGAAGATGCAATTATTTTGCCCATTTCACAGATGGGACTTTTCTAGCAAAGCTAAATATCCCCGAGGGCCCTAGTTTTTATGCAACAGTTGCTAAATGGCAGTCTACCCCACTGCCTGCCCCTCAGCCATCATGTCAGTTTAGAGTAGTTGGAGACAGAGCTCTTAAAAGCCATCTGGTTTTCCAAGGTCTTTCCAGCCTCATAAATGTGCATGAGTCCAAACATAGTTTGTTTACTGTTCACATGAATGAGTCTATATTTGGCAACTCCCAGGGCTCTCTCAATAATTAAAAACCCACAATGCTCAAATCATCCTGGGAGGGAAAGATTAATAGGAACAAAGAGTTAGCTAATCGTGTTTAATTGGGTCAGCATGAGAAGCCCAACAAGAAGGAGAAAGAAAATAGTTCCCTTTGGATAGGATGTTACAAGGGTAGCACCTTGGATTATGTTCCCAGAGATCTGAATAGAAATGGGCAGAGAGGAACCTGTGAGTGTGAGGGGTACTTTGCAACAGTGGCCGTAGTGGACCAAATGTGGCAGAAATCCCAAGGACTCAGACATTTGAAAACTTCTCTGACAACTTTTGCTATAAATGATAATTTATTGTTCATGGACACCTTAGCAGATAAGCCAAAATGAATGCTTTATCAGGTTTGAGTTCTAAAAGAGCATGTGATCTAAATGAACGTAAATTCACAAATACTTGCTCTTTCACTTAGGTATGTCATGGTTTCTATTTTCCCTTTTATTTTTATCCCAGCTTGAAAATTGTGAAACAGATGATAGTCTCTGTAATCATCTGAAAGTCTATTAAAGCCAAGACATTGCTTTGAGAGGAAGAACTATAGTTAATGATTTTTAACAATCAAATTCTCAAAATTTTACATCTATGAAGAAGGTCAAATTATGACCTTTTTCCTTGCTTGGACTACTGCCCCTTTAAATGTTGATATTTTCAATATTCATTTTCTTGAGCATTTACTCAGGCTACCACATGAGATAATAATCTGCCTCAGTCCTGTCTCCTTGGGGTGTATGTCTTCATGGGGACCTCCCCACACACAAAAAGTTTGCTACCATAGGAAGGCAGAGCACTGAGGGGGTTGTAAAACTCTAGGCAGAGTTAGACACCAGCTGTGAGTGTTACAGAACATATCCCAGAATCAGTGACTTCAAACTTATGCTCAGGAAAAAGGTTTCACTAGTTAGGTAGTTAGGAATTCCAAACTTAAAAGTTGCTTAAATACAAAAGGAACAGTGAGGTTTGTGGGTAATTAAAAACAATGTATCAACTTAAAGGCATCACAGAGCCAAATGAAAAACACAACAAAATACAGACATATTCATTTCAGACCCAGCCTGTAAGCTGCCAATTTTGAACTCCTTGAGTTAAGGATCAAAGGGCATGAGATCAGTCACCAGACCCCATCGGGCACTCGCAAACTTCAGATCTACCTTTTTACTGTCTTACTCATTAATATGAGCAAATACCTAAGAAAATATCCAGTCTGAAAGATAAAGACACTGCACAGATATGAAAACATGGAAAGGAAAACTACCATTTAATGTCCTCGGTGGGGAGAGTAAAAGATACTGTGTCCTTGAAACATGAGCAAGATGTTATTACAAATGGAATATTCAGGAAGCAAAAGAGGAGTCTTAAAAATAAAAACTTTGACAATAAATATTTTTAAAAAATCTAAGATAGTTGTTGGAAAATAAAGTTGAAAAAAATCTCCTGTAACACAGACTGTGTTCTCTCACCAGGGAGCCAGAATAAAATATCACAGTCTGGGTGGCCCAAGGAACACAATTTTTTTACAAGCCTAGAGTCTGGAAGTCTATGCTTAGGACATCAATGAGTCTGACATATTCTGAGGCCTGTGGGTGGCCATCCTCCTGGTCACTCACTGTCCTCCTCTATGTGTTTCCGTTCCCAAATGAAATTTAAAAAAAAAAAAAATCAAAACACTAGATGTATTGGACAAGGCCCTATTTTACTTGTTACCTTTGTAAAGATTCTGTATTCAAAAATAATCACATTCTGAGGCAGGCAGGACTAGGGTTGATATAAACAGGGAGTGGGGCTACTCGGCATAGGTTATGGACCAAAATATTGAAAGTATACTAGAAAAAGAATGATATAGTATGGTCAAGAGCATCTACTATTCAAAATGTGTTTTTTAATCACAGAACATATGTAAATGAAGGAAACCATTAGTGAGAGAACTTAAGAAAGTTTCTCTGAAATAAAAGATTCAGTTTACAAGATTAGAAAAGGCTGTGTACATGTGAGAAAATCAACTGAGATAGTTCCAGGCCAGGGCAACAATTAAAAGTTTCAGAATATAGAAGCAAATAGAAGAGTCTGTGGACATATTTTGAGGAAAGCAGTTCATAGCAGAAATCACAAAACATAATGGCTTCCATTGTCTCTAAAGCAGCATTCAGCTAAAAGACAGTGGAGCACCACCTTCAGATATCCAAAGGAAAAAAGGTTTCTTGGTTTGAATTCTGTTCACAGAGATGCAAAGTCTGAGACTTTCAGTTTTAGTGTATTCGTGAAGCTGCTGGAGAAGGCAGTCACCAACACTGAAGGAGACCCGAAGAACGTGGGCAGAAGCTGGTTCTCACCCTCAGCTGCCTATCAATACAGGAGCACTAAGATATTTCTGAGTTAAATAGTCAGGATTGTTGATGCTCCCAGGTGATTTTTAGTTGCACTCAGGATAAATACTGGTGAGACAAATGAGGAATCTCCTTGGTGGTAGAGGAGACGATGGTAAAGCTGAGAATGTGGTGCAACTCATGTGGAATGAAGCAGGTAGGAAGACGCCATGAGAATTTGCTTTTAATTAGTAAAACGGATATAACAGCTACTTAAGGCTGGAGTGAGGTTTAGACCCTGGCTTCTTAAAAAGTGTATCAGAGCCTCTATGGAGTCGTAGAATGAATGTGGGGCTTGTGAAAATTTTAGCAGCAGAAAAGATTTTGGAATGCACAATGACCAAAAATTATTTCAAAATCAAATGCATAATGCATAGGGTACTATTAGCAGTGCACATCCATGTTACACCACCTGACTTCCCTGGAAGTTTGTTCTGAACACAACCCACCCACTTTTAAGTGTGCACACCATCACACCGTGTGATATCAACAAGTGCTGCCTAGTACAATAGCAAATATCAGGACTATTGTATGTTATGAACTGCAGTGTTTTACCACGTTGTACATGGCAAATTTTCTGTTCTTATGGAAACATTATGTTTTTATTATGGAAACAATGACTTAATATTGTCATACTACCATTCCTTGGCATCTGTCAAATTATTGTTTCTTTAGACTGTATTGTGTTATAATGTTTGATTTTTAAAACTGCTGTTTCAGTTGCTGAGTTGAGTTTCATAAAATACTGTTAAATGAATTTTGACTTGGAATTAGGACAGAATTTCCAACTTTTTAAGGACTCTAAACATGCTTCTGCCACTTTGTACTTATGCAAAGTAGAATTCTCAGAATTGATGATTACAAAGTCATGATACTGATAAATTTTGAAAAATGATAATGCTTGATGTCCTATAACTAATATTAAGCTAATACCTAATTTTAATGTATTAATAAACAAGTACATCCATCTCATTAGGGTGCAGAGTTCCCTTTATTTTTAATAGGAGGTGTTTTATTTATTGTTCTATTGCTGTGAACTGGAAGGCGTTGCTTCACTGTCTTTTACCTGGCACCATGACCAAGGCAATTCTTATTTTAAAAAAAGCATTTGATTAGGGAATAGTTTACAGTTTTAGAGGGCTAATCCATGATCATCATGGATGGGGCCAGAAGGCATGACACGGGAACAGTAACTGAGGTAACTGAGTGTTTGATATCCTGATCCACAGGCAGCAGGCAGAGAGAGAGACCCCGGGCCTGACAAGTGCCTTTTAAACCTCAAAGCCCATTCCCAGTGACATACTTCCTCTAACGAGGCCACAGCTTCTAATTCTTTCCAAACAATTCTACCCTTAGTGACTGAGCATTCAAATATATGAGCCAATGTGGACCATCCTCATTCAAATTAACCCCAGATGATAAGAAGTATAAACATCACACACACCACACACACACACACACACACACACACACACATACACACACACACACAATAGTTTTAAAGTAAATCCCTTTATGAGAAATGTTTGGTTTGACTCCCCACTTTATATATTGATATTACTGGGGTTCCAAAATTTTTTTCCAACTGATAAAAGAGGATTGAAGGTAGGAAAGGTTTAAGAAGTCTTGCTGTGGATCGTTGGTAGAGAATGTGAGGTTGAGGTATGGTTCAGTATTTAGGAAACCAAAGAAATGATAAAACTAATAGAATCCTTAACTCCAGAGAAGCTAGGAAGTAGCAAGGAAGGAGAAATTATCCGAATCTACTGCATGACTCGGTTGTGTAAAGAGCTTCTGTAACTTCAACTTTAGGGGAGGAAGAAGTGTGTGTGTGTGTAGTGTGTGTGTGTGTGTGTGTGTGTGTGTGTGTGTGTGTGTGTGTACAAGGTATACAAGAGTGGGCTGGTATGTCAAAGAGTTAATCATCTTCTTCCATGATGGGAAATTTGTGTATAATGGTGAAAAGTAAAAGGATGAATGTTTAAGTAGTCTGTTCAGACTATTTCACTGCTTACATCAAAATTTTAGCACACACTGAACTTCCTAAAACTAAAATTTAATGAACCCTAAGAAGGATGAAGAAGTAGATGAATAAGAAGGGTGGCCCAGATCCCAAGGGTGACGAAGACAAAGTGTAAAGACAGAAGGTAGAAGAGTGATTCAAACGTGGGTTTCTGGAAAATGGAGCAGATCTAAGAAAGTAGTTGAGGTATCAGTGTGCAAGACTCGGGCTAGTGTGAAAGGACTGTGAATTCCTTAAACATTAAAACCTGCTCACAGTTTCCCTTCAGGAAACTAGAGTCATTTAAAGACGTCTCAGAATCCCAACTTTTATTATGTGCTATTTGCTCTATGTATGTTGTCGCCCACAGGCACTGTGTGCACGAGACATATGATTACTTCCCATTTTGTTTAATTAGGAGAATGTCACGACAGTGAAGCAAGGAGATGCTGTCACGGGGAAGGGTATGGGGTTAAAGGTACATGTAAGAAGGTTACACAGCAGTACAGCTGGAGACATTACTCCAAAAGGGTAAATAAAGTAATAGACTCTAAGCCCCTGTGTGAATGCTGCACCTTATCCAGAGGAATAGCAGGGGTCATATTCAGGATCTGTATGTGCTCACTACATCATGAGGAACAAGGTTGATAATGAAAGACTCTTCTAGCAACGTATGGGAGTGATCTTGAATAAGGGAAAAGGAAGTGAAATAGCAAGCTTCAGTTACAGAACAGGTTAGAAGGTAAAATGCTCAGTATTTAAGAGCTGATGACTTATTGACTATGGCAGTTGGGGGCAAAGGAAGAGTGAAAGAGACACTAGGTACTGTGTGACATGATGTGGAGACAAAGACAAGAACAGGACCAGGTCCCAAAGGAAGTGTCTCTACTTCTACTTGAAACACATTAAAGATCACATGAAATTAGATGGAGAAGTGAAGATGTATGCTGAAATACATGAGGTTAGATTTCTAGAGAGAGATCAGTACAGGTTCACATAGCATCAAAAGTCTTAGATGATATTTAAAGCCACATATACAGAAACAGTCAGGAAAAGGAGACAGAGAAAATGAGAAAAAAATGCTCTTGGAGCCATGGAGCAGCTTCAACATTTAACTAATAGATTGCTGATGAGGTGAAGAAAAACTTGAAAGAAGTAACCAAATAGGCCCCAGGAAAATCAGAAGAGAGATGAGTAAGACTTATCTCTCCAATGAAGAGAAGATGGAAGAGTGGAGATGCCTGCTAGACCAGTGCTTCTGAGGAGATAGGACGTGATCTTCAGATAAGGGAGGGATGATGTTTCTCTCCCAGTCTCATGGGAGAGAAGAAAATATTGGTAAAGAGACTTAAGTCCGAGTCTATTCCATCCCTTTTAAATTATTGAAGTGGGAGCCAAAGTCATCTGTACAGAGTGGTGTTGGGGTGGGAGGTCTGAGGAAAGTGGAGAGTGCTTGTAAATTTCCTTCATAGAAAATGAAAAATAAAGCTTACCAAGAAAATAGAGAAGAATCCTAGGGGGTTTTGGTGCCCAGGTGATGCTGGGCAGTCTTTCTTGGGGGAGCTTATAGCCTGTGAAATCTGTCAAGCCTCAGTCTGCTTTCTCTAATTCCCTGGTGTCCTTAGTCTAAAATGGCATTTCCAAGGCATTTACTGTTTCTATTAATTACCCTGCTGCAAAAGATATCTGTGCCTGTCAGATGTAGGGCAGAGATGGATGTATTTATTTCAGAATGCCTTGAGGGTTAGCTGAGGAAGCTCTAGGACTTGATTATGATAATTAAGTTTCATTCTAGTTGGTATATATATATACCAACAGAGATATATATATATATATATATGTATATATATATATATATATATATATCTCAAATATATTTTAGAAACCCTAAAAGATTTTATCAAGTTGAGAGTCACCGTTGAGATCATCTATGATAACAAGAATATAGGCAAGCCAAGTTGATAGTTTTGTTCACTCCAGAAAAACTTTGCTTTGGGGAGAAATACTGAAAACCAACAATAAATTTGTCCTTTGTTCCAGGGAATTCCTACACATCAATTAACGGGAGATAGAGTCTTCTCTTCTTGGAAACTCTTGCTTCTTAAATAGTCTGTATATCAAGACTTGTTTGGAGATTCTTGTTTTGTTGGGTCCAGCAACCTTTAACTATGACGTCACACTGCTGGATTCCAGCCTTCCACCTTGAGAGACATCCTTAAGCTATTTGATGGCAGAACCACAAATGCTATGTTATCTTGCTACTTTTCCTCCTTTGAGACCGATGGCACTGCCCAGTTCATGTTATGAGGGGGAACAACAAGGAAAAGTTCTGTTCCATAGAGATAGAGCAGAAAATTAATTTCAGTTTGGAACTCAGCATTGCCTATAAAATCTCTCTCCCAGGACAAGCTTCATTCAACCATTCTCAGTTCTCCATACTTGGCTCTACCCCTCCTTGATAGGCGGTTCATGGTATAAGTTCTCCCTACTATCCTCCTCTTGTGATGAATCTATTTTTCTCTTTTTCATCCTCCCTTCTCTGAAGAACTCAATTATTAACATCTGTTCATTCTATCTCATAAATAGCTTCCAAGTCCATGTGCTCTCTGCTATTGCTGCAGCTGTGCTCATACTGATGAGCTCATACTGTACTCGTCTGGACTTGTACAATCCTGTACTCCTCTGAGGGAGCTTCCCAGCATGGTGTCCAGGGCACACAGTATTTGTTATTGCACACTGATGTCAATGACAAGTCTGCTGTTGACAGAGGAAAACAGAGGAGGTTCCAATCAACCTAACCTCTCTTCATTGCCGCAGACTGAGGACACTTGTGTATTTTTGCGTGCTCAGCTGCACTTGGTGTATTTCCCTTCATATTCTGGGTAGGAAGCTCGGGTCTAGGTTCTTCTGGTACATTATCATTTTGAACACTTATCACTAATTCTGTTGTGTGCCTATCATATACTAAGCACCTAACATACACTAAGTGTATGTTAATTCAGTTCAAATTTCTGGAGCTTTTTCTTTCTTTTTATGCTACAAGACCTTGTTATATATCCCAGGCTGCCCTCAACTCCATTCCCCTTCTGCCTTAGCCTCCTGGCTGTTGAGATTGTAGGATTTGCCATAATGCCTGGCTTAGAACTGACATTTGAAAACATAGACTGCTTATATGATAAAGGTTGAAATTTGGGGTGTCCTTCTCAAAGCCTTACCTTTCTCTCACAATGAGCAATCATTGTTAACCTGTCCTGGGACTCTGCTCAGGGCATCCCTGGACTATCTTGTTCTGTATCCTTACATTATTCCGTCCTTCCTTATGTCATCTCCTGTGCTCAGGATACACTATTGTTATTATTGGAAGGAGCCTGAGAACACTTACTAATCCTTTAAAATCCTACCAAATGTTGCCTGCTCTCTTAAGTCTTCTGACCGTGATTGTATCCTTTTCATGTTTTTCCAAAGAACTTGACTAATAGTCTTGTGGGTGGGGAAAAGAATCTCATTAACAAGTAACCAAACTCTTATTTGGGAAGAAATTGCTTTTATTTTGGGAAAGGTCTTGATAGCCTCCTAAACAAGAAATAAAAAGGTTGGCAAATGCTCTGGTAACAAGATAAATGTGTCAGTTGCTTTGCATGAAAAATGAACAAGAGTTTGCAAGCGCATCCAGCAGAGAGGGGTTTGAGGAGAGAGTTAAGTAACATGGCAAAGTAAAGCTAAGACAGAATAGGATGCTGATAATCTACTGCAGGTGTTTGTGCCATTATCATGCACATCGGTTCCCATTGCTGAAGCTTTCGCTGAAGTGTGCTACATATTTAAAAGACTCAGGAAGGTGCTGTTATATTTAGTTTTGAGACACATATCTGATTTGAGAATGGTGGAAGAGAAATGGAGCATTACATAGCACAAAGGAGGGCTGCGGAGAGGTCAGTAATAACATGCTCTCCAGAGCCCGTGTCAAGCATGGTGGTGAGGACTTGCAATCCCAGAGCTGGGAAGGAGGGAGGAGGGAGATTCTTGGAGCTTCTAAACCAGTAAGTGTAGTTTGCTATGTGATCCCCCAATTCTAGTGCCAGGTACTGTATCAAAAACAGAAGGCAGATAGCACCTGGAAACTAATACCTGAAGTTGACCTCTGGCCTTTACCAACAACCCCCACATATGCATGCATCAGCACATACAAGTATATCAGTACACATGTATATATTTCTTCACATGAACATGGCCGAGCATACACGTATATATACCAGCACTTCCACATATATGTGCACATGCACACACACACACACACACACACACACACACACACATACCTTCACATGTGTACCAGCACATGCACATGCACTAGCACACACCTCCACGTATATGTACACCAGCATACACACATACACTGATATAGATATATACACTTACATCCTCTCCCCACAAGCCCCAAAGAAACAGGAACAGAATTAAAACTAAGATCACAGATTAGGAAGCTGAAGCTGAAGTTAGTCCTGAGTTACAGGAAAAAAGGCAGGGGAGTTTGGACAATTAACTTAGTTGCTATCTGGCTTTCACTGCAATTACAGTGGCAATAATCCATGCTAGATTTTTAACATTACACATGATGTGACAGTTTGGGGAACAGGTTCACTGTGAAGTATTGCTGCCTAGACTGTAGCTGTGAATATAACATGTAGACTGGGAAAATCCTCAGAAGAAGGGTTTATGGGCAAGAAGACAACGGGCATCTATGACAGACAACAGTTTTCCTTACTTTATTCAGATCTGATTGTCAGATCGACGTTGACTCTGAAGCCTGTGTTGAATCTTACGTTGTGGCTCAAGAGATCTTCTGTAGGTGTGGCCATTGCCGTAGCTACAAACAACATATGAGAATATTTTACTTCTAAGTAGTTCCTTTGCAAGGAAACAAGTGTGCAAGTGACCTCAAGGGTGTTTTTTGTTTTCGTTTTTAATGAGGACAGAAATTACACCTACTCTGTTTACAACTATGCACTAGGACAGTGTCCAGTTCACATTGGAAGCAAAGGAAATATTTGTTGAAGAAATAAAAAATTAATAGCTGCCTAGTTAATTTTTAAATAGCTTCTTGAATAATGCATTCCAATGAGCTGCTGCTAGAAGAAATGTTTTGGTTGATGCCTAGATAGATATAGGAAAATACAGAATAGGGCAGTTATTTAAATTTGTAGCCTACTATGGTTTTTTTTTCTTTTTTTTTTTTTCTCTTTCTTCTCTTCGCTTCTCTTCTTTTCTCGGGATAGTTGGTGGAAGTGTGGCTATCTCAATTCTAGTGGATTTTTAATTAATTTGCAAATGAATTTCAATACTTATCAGAAAACGAAATTAAATTGACTAAAATGTAATCTTTTCTCTATTTTGTAAAACTTGTGTGTGTGTGTTTGTATGCATATGTGTGTATAGCTTATGTGTATTTGGGTTCATGTATGTCCATGTTCTTCTGTAGTCAAAGGAGTAAATGTCTTTCTCTATTACTCTCCACCTAGGTTTCTTTATTTGAACAGTGTTTCTCTGTTGTAATTCTGGATGTCCTGGAAAACACTTTGTAGACCAGGCTGGCCTGGAACTCACAGAGATCTGCCTGCCTTTGCCTCCTGAGTGCTGGGACTAAAGGCGTGTGCCACCACTGCCCAGCACCATGTCCTACGTATAAGGCCACTGACTGTATCAAATTAGGAGCTGCCCTGATGACCTCATCTTAACTCAAGTGTAAGTAAAGGCTTTATTTTCAAACGAGATTACATTTGTAGGTGATGAGGATTAGGACTTCAACAGTTTTTGTGGGAGAAATAATGCAATGATAACAATGGCATGTCATTGTGAAGGAATGGTGGGATGTTGGGTGAGTAGTCTTGGAAGTTTGAGCTGGGTCCTGAAGGTGCAGATTACAGAGTCTAGTGGAAGAAACTGAAAACACTTCATGAGCTATGGAAACAAGTTAGTGGGAATCTTTTGGATATTCCTAATATTTTACCCAACTACAAAACACGCTTTTAAAAGGTGTGTGTCAATGTGTGTATGTATGTGTGTGTTCGAGATGAAAGCACGTGTGTGCAAGTGGTGAAAATTAAAAGATGATGTCAGGTATCCAGTCTATCATTATGTCATTCTTTGCTGTATTCCTTTTTGATGGGGTCTCTCACTGAATCTGAAGCTTGCCATTTTGGCTAGGCTAATTGGCCACGGAGCTCTCAGGATTTGTCGTGTCTTCCTCCTAATGCTGTGGTTATAGACACGGGTGATTATTCCCAGCTTTTGCATGTGGGCTGGGGGTTTGAACTCAAGTTCTGATGTTTGTGCAGAAAGTGTTCTTGCCCACTGACCCATCTTTCCAGCCCCATGAACATATTTTTGGAAGGTGATAAATACTGAGAAGCTGGAGTTAAATCATGATCCTGCTATTTTCCCAGTTGAGTAACTGTGTTTGAGCAATCTGACATCTGCAAAGCTTGTTTTCCTTGTCTGTAAATGGAAAATATGACAGCTTGTATCTCCAGTGAGACTCTCACAACATTCCCAGAACTGCACCTGTAATCGGCAGAACTAAAATACAGGAATGCTCTTCCCTCCGGTTCCTTTTCTTTTCTTCTATCTCTTAGGCTTTAAAATTGCCTGTACTAGTGAACATAAGCAAATGAAAATTATATAGTATCATATTACAGGATTTGAGAATAAATGATTGTAGAATTTAAGAACAGGGCTACTTGTATACTGTGAAAATTAGAGGATTCTGAGTTGTTCTCTGTCTTCCATTCTGAGTCCTAGAATTTGGACTTAAAGCATTCTGGTCTTAGCTAATGCTTTGCTTTGATCTGGAAGACTGTCAGATGAACATCTGACGACTCTTGTGGGTAGGACCATTTGTTGGATGACTCAGCATGTTCCTACAGGCATAAGATATGGTGAGTTTTGTTTTATGGACTTTGCTTTATGTCACTAATCTAGTGTATTTTAAGCTCTTATTCTTTGTGTGAACAGAGAAAGGTATCTGTCCTTGCAAAGCTTGCCTCTTCCTCCCAAGGAAGCCTCTACTGTGTACTTGAGGACATGTCTCATGAACATTCCTCTGTATATGCTTGGGTGAAGCTGAAACAAAGACGCTGAAGAAACAATAGTATTGATGTTATGGATCCAAGGACTGACTTCATTTACTATAGAACAGATCCTGATGGAGAGAAAATGAATCAGTGACCATTAGTGACAAAGTAGACATGCTTTTGTTATGTCTGTACTAAGAGGACTGTATCTCAAAACAAAGCACAGTGAAAAACTATAAGCAACTTTGCCCAATGTCAGGAGGGCGGGCACAGTTTCCTCTAGGCCCAAGGAATAATGTCCTAATGAAGACGTTAGGAGTTTGTATTTAGGTATCACAGGCTAATCCAACGATGAGAACAGAGCCTTTCTTATTTTTTATTCTTACTGCTCACAGTGACATTTCTTCAGCTTACTCATGCATGTTTCTCTGAACTATAGTCTGGAGCTGGGAGATTTTAGACCTGACTTAGTCTGAGTCCCTCAAGGGAAATGAAATCACTCTGAGATGAACTGACTGCCTCAAGGTCACAACGTCATTCAGGACAGGTCTATGTACTTCTGGTCCTAGTGTCTTTTCTTGGAGTTGTTAAAAAACAGCAATAAGATCATTGAACATTTAAATTGCCAGTTTCTCTCTACACACTTAAGAGATATGAATTTTCAGCTTTTTCTTCCATTCCCATCTAATTCAAATTTAGTGTTTTGCTGAGATCCTTTGTAATTTAGTTTTGAGTTGTTTGAATTAGAATGAGGAACTTAGGAATTTGGGGAAGTTTTAGTTCTTTACTTCTTGCAGGGCTTTTTTTTTTTTTCTGTAAATAATCTTCCCGATGGAGTTTATTACTATGTGCCTAACCATTCCTCTAGCTATTTTTACCATTTGATTTCCATCTTCATTAACTACCAGGTGTTAGGCAGCTGGTCTCCTCATCTAGGGTTCATCCTAATTTTTGGGGGTTTTTTCTTTATTAGCCTGGACTGTTTTGTGTAGACTATCTTAATGGCTTGGCTTAATTCCAAATTACAAAATAGGTTTGTAATTAGTAAGATGTTTGCCAAACCCAGTTGATTTCAGAATGAGCCATGGTTTTTAAATACTTTTCACAGATTTTTAAAACTGG
Source organism: Cricetomys ansorgei (assembly GCA_026225945.1). Classification (NCBI taxonomy): domain Eukaryota; kingdom Metazoa; phylum Chordata; class Mammalia; order Rodentia; family Nesomyidae; genus Cricetomys; species Cricetomys ansorgei. The sequence continues at coordinate 27,128,226 of JAMJFZ010000056.1, forward strand.
CCTTACGTGACAATTTTATTTATAAGTTTGGATTAAGAAGAGTTATATCATAGTGCTCAAGGGTGGGAATGTAAAGTAATCCTATTTATTTTTCATGGTTCATGAGCCACAGGCATTTTAGCACAGGGATTCTTGCATTGGTTTTGTATGTCTTGATAAGGTTCATATCTTACAGACATTCATCACATAAACACACAGTCTAATTAGTGTCAAGAAGGAAGAAGCCTCTTCTTAACTCCCAGACATTTGGAAAGCTTACAGCGTCATGAATAGTGATTTAGTTTTTACTATTACATTGTACAATAGTAAACACACTAACAACAATTTCTGGGGGTTGCCACAGTCTTCACCATTTCAGATCATCACCAGCAACCCCAAGATGGCTTATAAAAGAATTGGAAGCCAAAGATTTGAGCAGTGTAGTGCACGCTTGCCTGGCTGTTTTGACTTGAATTTATTAACTATGACGTTCTTGCTCTTTGCCGAGGGTCAGGAAACACTGGGGGAAAGCATCTTTAGAGGAAGCACTATTCCTTTCACAAATGCCTCACAAAATCCTTCCATGGATTAATTTCACAAATAGCTGGAGCCCTTGTGAGTAGTGTGGCAGGTGCACATTTCAGGACAGTTTTTATTGGATGTGTCATATGTGGAGCCAAGACTGAAGAAGCTGGCTAGCTCTTCACAGGAAGGGTTCAATATAGTAAATCTCTTCTCCTAAGAGACCATGTAGTCTAATAACCCTGATTTAGTTTTAGTTTTTACTTGCCATTTTATAATAACTCATCTACTGTAAATAACTTTGTGCCTATGAAAGTTAAATGCTTTTAAAAATCTTTGTAGTCTTCTAAATCGCCTATTTTGCTTCCAAGGGCACATTAGGAGAGCATCTAAAAGCCATTAAACTGGGACCCACAGTGCTTGAGGGGATGTAGAGCACATGAGTGCTGGGACCTGTGTAGGCACTACTGTCTGAGGAAGAAGTAACTTAATATATATCCCACTTTATAATGTGACACATAGGCCATACTGAAATCCACTTGGTGATGATCTTGAGAATGTTTGATTGGAGGACAAGTATATCACAGTTTTGAAGATAAAATATGTTTTTGTTCTTTGCTGTCTTAAAATTTTATTGTATCATCTATTTTGCCATATTATTAATGTATCACACTACCGGTTTCTCTAATATCTTGAATAGACTGCTTAGGCCACTAATTTTCAGTCTTTTGCTTGTTTTTAACATAAATATTTATATAGTATTAGCTTGTAAAAATATAAATTTAATTATGTATAGACACATATATGTATTGATATTAGCTTTTAACCACAAATATTTAATCATTTTCATCATTACTTTTTTAAAATGTATTTTTTCTTATTTGTACAATACATCCCAACCCCAGGGAGAGAGAGGAGATGGGAGGAGGGTTATAATTACGCATAACTTCAGTTCTGTATAAAATATGACTGTGTTTCAATATTTTTAACATGACGTATGGTAGCCATCTAAATGTAAGAATGGACAAGGTCTAGGAAGCTCTTTAAATGCCCTGAATTCCAAGATGATCAAAAACAGTAAGGATAAGACAGGCATTGAATATTAGGTATGGCACATACGTTATCTGGCTTGCTCACTCTAGTGTTTAGTATTTTGCTTTCTTATTTATTCCAAAAGGGGGAAAGGGAACTCCAATTCCCCAGTGGTGAGAGGCAGCCTGACTGAGAACTCTTCTCCTGTCTCTTGGCCAATCTCCTTGAAGTTTATTAGTCTTGCACACATGCTTGTGAGTTTATCTTTAAAAGAAAACCCAAATTCTTTGTTGGAGGTATAAGAGATCTTTGTCATTTTATAAAAATTTTAAATTCAGTGAGAAGATTTTAATCTTTCAATTCTCATAAAATTCTCATAGGTTTAAATTGCTTGCAACTCTGGAACACATTGTAGACTATACTTTTTTGCAGAGAACCAGGAATTTAAGTGCTACCAAATGAAAACAAATGTTTAGATATTGCCCTGGAGAGGCATGAAAATGGCTCTGTAGATGAGATTGTGAGTACTTCATGAGCTACCTACATTTCCTAGTCTGGCATGTGTTAATTTCTTCTTATTGCTAATTTTCCTTTTTATTGAAAGTTTTGTACATGTATACCATGAAATAAGAGCTTATCCACTCCACATCTTAACTCTCCCACATTGTCTTCTATGTTTCTCTTCCAACTTCATGTCTCTTTCTCTTTCTTCTTGTTGATTAACTCATTAAGTCCAATAAGTGCTTCCCATATGTATGTGGCTGTGGGACCACCCATTCATTGGAACTCTACTAGTGAGAACATGCTCACAAAAGAATGATTCTCCCTCCTCTAGCAGCTATCAGCTACTGATAACGCCTCATCAAGGAGTGAAGCTTGGAGAGCATCTTTCCTGTCTATGAAAAAAAAGGGGGCCTGATAACCACAATTGCCATTAGTTCATGAGAGCAATAGCCATGTCATATCCGGAAAGAAACCCTTCATAGCACTCGTCCCTATTGATTCTTATCCTCTTACATATATTTATACTTCTTCTTCTATGGTGTCTCATGAGACTTTACCAGAGGTCGTGTTGATGGTGTTGATAAAGACGTTCTTTTTGAAGCAGAACATTTTACTCTTTTATTCTTAGCACTGTGACCAGTTATGCATCTCTGCGTTGACTCCTGATTGCATATGATTATTTCTTTTCAAGTAAGAGTGAATGACATTTTTGACTCTTGAGTCTCTTTCTTTAGCCTTCCATTCATATGGATGAAGTAAAGGATTTTTAATTTGATGGTAAAAATATTAGGAAAAGCCAAGGTAATAGAGTCACAGGTTAGATGAAAAACTTTTCAAGAAACCTGTTCAGTATGCTTACTTTGTATCAGGAAGAACAAAATCTCTATTGTGTTCCCAGATTTTTGGAGTGTTCGTTAAAATAATCATTGCAATGAATTGTTTGAATCTTCAGGTTCTACATGAAGAGATACAAACAACCACAAATTTAGAATAGCTGAGCAAAAGGTGTTTTGTTGTTGCTGATCCGTGCTGTGTGGTTCAACTTCCAATGGTTGTGCCTGTACTGACTTGGTTTTTCTTATCATCATTTCTTAAATAATACAGGATAGCAAGTATTTGCACATTGCTTACATTATATTATGTATTACAAGTAATCTAGAGATGATTTAATGTGTATATGCCCATGTATATAGGTCATAGATAAATAATGACCATTTTGTAGAAAGGACTTGAACACCCTTAGATTTCAGTATCTATCAGGGGCCTTGACATTGGTCTCTCATGGATACTGAGGGACAACTATATTAATTTCTTGGACAAATACGCTTTTAACTTTTTTATTTATTTTGATTTCCACTTTTATTTGTTTTTCTATTTTACTAAGATGGGTTGAGAATTCATAACAGCTAAATGGCTACAAAAGACATCATCAGAAGTTTGCTTACTTAAATATAGTTCCCTTTATCATATTAAACTCCAAATGGAATTTATTTCAACCCCAACATGTAATTTGCAATCTATAAAACCTGAATGTTAAACCATATTTTTTCTTCCTGATGCATATTATCCCCACATTAACTATTCAGTCCTCAAAATTTTACAGGTATTTCTCTCGCCATTCTTATACACATGTTTAAACCCCTGTATTTTTAAATACACATATTTAAAAATACACATATTTATATATATATTTAAACTTCTTCTTTCCAGAGACTGAAAGCTTTATAATGCCTTTGATGCTGCCATGACAAATAAACCCCCAGGGAAAAAACTCATAAACACAATTTAGGATTATAAATGAAACTCTGTGTGTGTGTGTGTGTGTGTGTGTGTAGTGCCTTTCTTTCTTACTTAACAATCTGGGGTGAGGTTAACCAGAGACCTGGTTCTTCCTATGCTGTTGCTTTACCTTTAGCTCAGCTTGAAGCTTGTTCACTAGCACCATATCTGGAAGTGCTAGTCTGTTCCTCGGAGTGGAAACATTGTTGTTCTAAACAATGTGACTCAAGATATAAATGCTTTTGTATGTGTTGGCTGAAATACGATCCCATGTTCACTCCTGGAGGGAAAATGTAAGCTCTAGCTAGGTGACTATGTGCTGAGACAAAACCTAGGAGTTATTTAACAGGGGATGAGAAGAATTGATATTGACACAGGGTTAGCAGTTTCCATGTTGTGACCTTTATTAGATACTTTCCTAATTGCTATCACAAAATACTTGACCGGAGTAACTTAGGGAAGGGTTTGTTTTGTCTCACATTTCAAGAACATAGTTTATCCCAGTGAAGAAGGCGTGACAGCAGGAGCTTGAGGCAGCTTTTTAGAGTATATCTACAGTCAGAAAGCAGAGAGAGATGAATGTTAGTGGTCAGCTTTATTTTTCTTTTTTCTTTTTATTCAGCCTAGGATTTCCTCCAGCACTAGGAATGATACCCCCACCCCACATAGGGTGTAGTTTTACACTTCAGTTCACTCAACCTAGATAACTCCTCACAGACATTCACAGAAGCAGTGTCTTAGGTGACTCTAGACTGGTCAGGTTGATAGCCAATATTAACATCACAGAAACTTCTGTCTATGCCCCGATGTCGTGAGAGAGATCAGTAAGTACTACAAACTCCAGTATATTTACTTACAAGTGGGAACCATGGACACTTCCTCAAAATAATAGTAAATACCTTTTTAAAACTGTTGTGAGAATTTCATTTGTGTAGACAATGAACTATGATCACACCCAAACCCATACTCCCAAAGAATGTAAATATTTTCATTTTAGTGTTGCACTGACATGTTTTATTGTCATTAAGAATTAAAGCGTGAAAATATACTTTCCGTTTTTTCTTTTTTTTTTCATTTGTTTGGTTTTTAGAGACAGGGTTTCTCTATTGTAACTCTGTCTGTCTGGAACTCATTCTGCAGACCAGGCTGGCCTCGAACACAGAGATCTGCTTGTCTCTGCCTCCTGAGTGCTGGGATTAAAGGTGAGCAGCACCACCATCTGACTATTTTTATTTTGTGTATGTTCGTGTGTCTGAGACTATAGGACATATGCATATGATGCATATGGAGTTCAGAAAATAAACTTTTAGGGGTTTGGTCTTATCATTCACTTTTTTTTCAGTTAAAAAGCATTTCCTAGAATATATTCTGATCAGTTTCCTTCCCCTCATCCCCTCCCAGATCCCACACATTTCCCAATCCACCTAACTCTATGTTCTCTCTCTCTCTCTCTCTCTCTCTCTCTCTCTCTCTCTCTCTCTCTCTCTCTCTCTCTCTCTCAACTACAGAGAAAAAAATAGAATAGAAAATGAAAAAAAAAAACTCACAAGAAGCACACACATACACAGGCCTCATAAAAATCCCAAATCAGAAATAATAATATACAAGCAAAAGACCAGCGAGACAAAAAAATGTCTGAATAAAGCAAGATGAGACAAAAAGCCTACAAAAATACTACTGAGTTAATTTTGTGTTGGCCATCTATTGCTGCGCGTAGGGCCTGGGTTAATAAACCCAGTGAATCTCCATTGGAGCAAATCAGGTTTTCCTTTGCAATTGGATGTCAACTGCAGATAGCTTCCATGTTAGGGCTGGGAGCCTGTGTCCACATCTCCCTTTCATCACAGGAACCCTCTCTAGTTTGAACCTATTCAGGCCCTGTGTTTGCTGCCACAGTTTTTGGGAGTTCATGTGTGCACTGGTATGTTGTATCTTGAAGACATCTTTGGAGTTTCTTTGGAGTCATCCATTCACACCCTCTGCGACACCTCCCTACCCCTACTCTTACAGTCTTTCTGCTTAGCTTCCTGAGCCCTGGGCAGAGGGGTTTGAGGAATAAATCCCATTTAGGACTGAATGTTGCAAAACCTCCCACTCTCTGTACATGTCCAGTTGTGAATCTCTGTGTTAGTTTCCATCTGCTGCAAGAGGAATCTTCTCTGATAATGGCTGTGTGATCCTCATTCACTTTGTTGAAGCAGGGTCTCTCTTGTTTCTGCCTCCAAGTCCCTACTTCTCATCTTATGTTTGTCCTATGAGCAAGATGGCCTGAGGCAGGAGACTAGCTGAAGTATATAGTATCAATCTATCAGCTGATGCCAGCTGTAGACACATAGAACATTCATATAAGCAGGTTTCATAGCTATTTAAGATACAAGGCATGCCCAATAGAAGTTTTAGAGTGAGTCGGGTGGTGGTAGCACACGCCTTTAATCTCAGCCCTTGGAAGGTAGAGGCAGGTGGATCTCTGTGAGTTTGAGGCCAGCCTAGTCTACAGATTGAGTTCCAGGACAGCCAGAATTGCAACAGAGAAACCCTGTCTTGAAAAAGAAAGAAAGAAAGAAAATTTAGAGGGAAGTAAGGTGTCTCATGGGATACAAAAGCCTGGTTTGGGAGAAGAGAGAGTCTGAGCTAAGTTCATCCCTATAACTCAGAATATTGCCATAAGATAAATGCCAAATCCAAGTTCAAGGGAACCCCAAGAAAGAGAACAAACATGATGCACATTGATAGATTGATAGAAATATGCTTACTACCCCCATAGAAATTCCCAGGGAATGTGGAAGCACAAGATTTCAACAGGTCCCAGTAGACGTAATAGCATCTATGTTGAAATCTTTGGCAGTAACAAGCTATTGCACCTCTGGGTCAGATGACAGTGACCTTAGTGTCTGGCAGCAGAACTTGGAACTGAGTCACTAAGGATGGGGAGTAGTGACTGTCCCTTGATGAGGGCAGCAGCAGCACCCTTAATAGGAGCATCATTAGTAGGAAATCGGCATTAATAGGAAAAACCTGCAGAAATCAGCGTTAATGGAAAAAACTTGCAGAAATCGGCATTAATAGGAAAAATCTGCAGAAATCGGCATTAATAGGAAAAACCTGCAGAAAACAAGCCACAGAGGAGGGATGCTTCCAAGGGATGTAGCCAAGGGTCCGAGACTTGCTTTGACCTGCACTGTGTGTGTGGCCCCTCAGACTTAGTGGGAGGAAGTTGAGAGGCTTTGGAACTTGTTTCTGTGTGTGTCTTGTTAAGGTAGTGACTGTTTAATACTATTTACTGTAATACTTTCTTTATCATCCTTCCTCCATCTCATTTATCCAACATTTCTAATCTATCATCTCTAACTCTTTGGGCTTTTATTGATAGGGCTCCAGGCCAGTCACTCTTGATGTGGTACCATCATTACACTTTCACTAATTTGCCTTGACTCTCAGAAGGAAGGGCTCCGGTGTAGTGCCCGCTCTATTTAAGGAAGATTAGGCTCTTCCATTCATTCGTACCCATGTCTTCTGTTACATAGCCTTGGCCTCCCTGTGAGTATAGCCTGCTGCTCCAGATTCTAGGACAGAATGAAAACCATATTTCTTGTAAACTTTCCCTTATTCTTGTCTTTTGTTAAGACAGAAAATGAACTTTGTTTTCTAACTATTTTCTACTTATCATTATTTTCTCTCTTTAACACTTTAGTCTGACAAGGTATCATAAGAAAGAGCATAAAACATTTTATACAATGATTCAAGAAATGGTTTGGAGTCAGCTTAGCTGGCATGTACTAAAAATATTTTAACAGATGTGTTTTCTGATAAGAAGATTTAAGACAATGATGTAAATTTACCTCCTAATTTTCAAACAGGACAAAAATGTTACAATATACTGGGTGTTGTAACAAGTCCCAAAGGCACAAAAATGCAGATAATGGTATACATTCTGCTTAGTGGTTGTTTACTGGTTTTCCAGATTCACGCTTAGCATCCTCTGATTTTGATAGAAAATTATGCTTTGAAATTTCAAATGAGCTTCCAAAAGTACAGCTTCTTTAGTTTATAATTCCCAACCTTCATTTTTGGCTTCAAACACCCTTGAGAAGTGATTTTCCTTCACGTTAGTTTGTGATAAAACCAGGGGGTCTTTGAAGAATGGTTCTGGCTATCAGTGTTGACTCAGGTTGTAGTTTTCTTGGTATTCCAATTGTACCATTTCCCTTGGAAAAGTCTGCACAGTTTTAAAACCTACTCCAATGGAACATCTCCCTAAGTCTTTGCAAATATCCACAAGTAAAGGTCATCTCTACCTTACCCAATCCTACCACTTTTGTTGTTGCTAAATACAATGTCATATTCCAGTTATTCTAACTGTGTATCAGTGCAGGCTACTACTCCTGTCATCTGGATTGTATGTAAACAAGAGTGACATCATCATGTTCTAGGGCTTCTGAGATCCTATCACCTCTCCCACTATATCCTCGGTGGACCACAGGGGCAGAGATTCTTCCTGGATCTCTGTAATAAGAGCAGTGATCAATCACTGAGGCTCAGTATTCAAGATCTAGTCAACTCCAAAAGGATCTGTCTCCTATTATTATCTAGCTTCGTGGTACAAATAGGGGAAGGGACACACACTTTTGATCTGTAGCTCCTACTGAAGTTTACATCAAGTTCATTAATCCATATGCTACATTGTGTGAAGTGAAAAAAAAAATTACCTATCTGCAGGAAAAGTCTTCCAGATTGTGTGTGACTTAAATGGTGTGTTGATCCCTTCTCTTGTTGTTGGAGTTACCAAATACCTGACAAGAAGCAACGTAACGGAGGATTTAATTTGGCTCTGATGTGAGGGTGAAGCCCAGCCTGGGGTGTGGGGGCAGCAAGAGTATGAGGAAGCTGATCAGATTACATTCGGATTACATTTCACAATTAGGAAATAGACAATGTGGCCCTCAGTTCATTTTCCTATTCATTTTTCACTTGGTCTGGGACTGTAACTGTGGGATGGTGGTGAGCATTCTAGGGGTTACTCCCAGATAAATACTTTCACAAAGACACCCAGAGATGTGTGTGTCTTCTGGGTGATTCCAAACCTAGGCAACTTGAAAATGGAGATTCGCTTGTATAGATGATGACCGTGGTTTCAGTCTCTGGGCTTTGAGCAGTCTTTGGTCAGGGTCAGTGTGGACTAGCAAATGCTGGATGACTGAATATCTAAAAAAAGCAGTCTAGGTAAACCTAACCTGTAGTGTTGGAAGATTTCAAGCTGCCAGTACAGTATTGAGCTGCTAAAACATTCCTAAAAATCCAACAATCAGTTCCAATGAACTGTTGAATGCTGGCCCAAGCCCTTCATGCTCCGAGCTTTATTTATTTTGCTATCTACAGAACTCAGTTAAGTGTTGAAGGAGCTCTGAGCAATATAAATGTACCATTTATAGGTAGTATATATTGAAAAACCATCAACATCCTTCGTATGGCTGCCAAGGACAGCACATATTTCCCAGTGTAGTAGCTCTTTCTTTATTTTTAGTGTTTAAGCATTTGGACAATGTATCTTTTTAATGACATTCTTCTTAAAGCTGAGGTACAGAAGTTCCTGAGAACATAGCAATTCATTATTAGCTTGCCTATGATAAAAAATAATAACTGTAAATAACTTTTCAGGAAAACAGCATGCCAAGTGAAGAAAAAAAGAACCCTCAAGGCTGCCTTATGATTAGTTTTTCCACGGTCCTGGGTTTCTATTTTCTTAAAGCACTGACTAAACAATTTATATTTTAGCTACCTTAGTGGATGATGCCTTAAATATTTCCCTGATACCCTAGTGCTTATACAAAGAAAGTCCTCTGAGTGGTTAATTAGTTTGCATGCTGGGAAAAAAAGCTGTGTGCTCGACAAAGCCCATTAATTGCCTAATATCTGACCTCTGTATGATGAAATATGCTTATTTTATAAAGGCCAGTGGCTTTAGTCTTTGCATTAGTGAGTCATTTATGTCTGCTTATTTTAGCTTAGAATTGTATAAACTATTTGTTATCTCAGATTGATGTAATCAATCATATAATCACTTATTTAATAGTATTCATTTAATAACAGGTAAATAGAGAATAATAATTCTGAACACATTTTATAGTTTCATATATTTCATCATTGAATTTTGAAAAAACGTTTAAATAATTATGAATTTTATACATTTAATATATACTTTCCTATTCTTTATAGTTCTGAAGAAAATTTCATACTCTTACTGGCATAAATAATGTAAATGTATCTTGTTCTTTAGGTCAGAAATCCTGTACAGTAGGTGTCACCGGTCAGGACTGCATTACTTTTAGGGACTCTAGAAGATCACTGTTCTTTTGCCTCTTCCATCCAGCTTCTCAAGGCTTATGGTGCTTTTCTCCCACTTTCAAAGTAAGAGCTATCAAGCCCTCACATCGTATTGCTCTGATCTTCTCTTCTATCCCTCATCCATTTCTAAAGACTCCTGTGATTAGGTCTACTTGGACAACCCAGGACCATCTACTGGTGAACCAATTCAGTCCCATCTCTAACCTTTAATTCCCCTTTGTCATATGGTCTCTGTATTCATAGGTCTGGGAAATTATCCCATGGACATTACTGGGTGATGGTGAGCAAGAAGCATTGTTCTATACACCACATATCCAACTAACAAAAATGTCTTTACATCTTCAAACTTTGCTTCTAAGGAAACTAAGCTCCAGGGTATTAAACCATTTTTCCTGGGTCTCTGGTGCCCAGGGAAATTTTTTCAGCAAAGTAGAGGAGATGCTAGTATAACCAATTGCAAGCTCTGTCCCCCAAATTTCATCTTGCTCTAAGTTTCAATTTTGTTTTGAGTGTGTTCATGCTTTTGCTCTTTTTCCCTTTGAAAAAAAATCCTTACTTAAAGGATTACGCTTCTTGTGTTTTCTGTTTCGAAAGTGTCTAGTGAGAAAAATGATTCAAAACAATTAAGCAAGAGACTCATTTCAGCAACATGTAAGAAAATATAGCAAAAAAAAAAAAATGATCTTCAAACAAAAGCCCTCATTTTTTTCCAAGATTCAGAGAATGTAATCAATGCTCAGGAAACACTAGAGGTAATGATTAGGGTACTGAGTTCAGTACAGTTGAAAATAGTTTCTTAACAACTGGTGTGGTCTCCATCCCAGAGAGGTGCCTGTGATACCGACCATTTTGTAGGGGAGGAGACGGAGGCTGAAAGGTGTCTTTGTTTATTGTGTAGTCTTTTGGCTGATCTTTGTTTCAATCCTAAATGTCTCTGAGTCACTTTGTCTCTCCCCAGGCTGAGACTTTTCCACATCTCCATGCACTAGTGCTCTGTTACTTTTCCCCATTCTAAGGTGTTTGCTTTGTGCAATATTCTATCTGCCTGACATCTGGTTTCCAGAAAGACTTAATCCTGATTTGCTTCTTGAGACAGTGATAATGCAGATAAGTTAGTTATTTGCTCAGTGTGGTAAGTTAGCAACAAGATCTAAAATAGAACAGAGTTCTAAATTTCTAAAAATAAGGCAGAATTTTATCTTTTCCATACAGGGAATGCATGGGGGGGGTCTTTAAAAGTAGAAAGAAAATGTATCAACTTCAAAAACAGCAAAAGACATTCAGTCAGTAAATAAGGAAGGCCTTTGTTGGTATAATATACATAAAAATATCCAACTGTGAATAATGAGTAGCTGGGTAAACAGTATACAACCTCTCCCCAGTAAGCTCTACCATGGTTAGCAAATTCTTACTTTAATTTTGTGTATAAAGTGCTATTATATGGGAATATTTTCTTATCTGTTTTGTAAAAATTCCATCCATATTACCAAATGCAATCTAAGAATACATTTCTTTAAAATATTTTCCAAATGCTAGACAGGTGTCTTGGGAAATTGCCCTTGAATAAACCAAGGTCTTAATTTCCATAAGGTATCATGGAAGATCACAAGTCCTGTAACCCCTCCTGCCATCTTCTCCATGCTCTGTGATAAGAGAGGTGTGTCTGAGAACAGGACAGTTGGCTTTTCTTAATATGTGTTGAGTGTGTGGTGTAGTTAGAGGTCTGCCCTTCCGCTGACCCACAGGATGCTGCTGGCTGTCCAAGCTTTAATTTGGAGACTGAAGTATTCTTACCTGCTGCACATCAAGTGACATAGATGGACAAAAATCTCCAATTTTAGTTAAGATAGCATGAGTTTGATTTTGACAACTGCAAAGTCTTAATAAGCATAAGCACATAAAAGCAGTTAGTCTCTTCCCTTTTCAGCTTCTAACTTTTAGCCTCTGCCCTCTGGGTAAATGATGCATCTACCAGGTAGAGCCTTTAGGTTGAAACAGTCTACAGTTTGGGAGTTTTATAACAGGCTGAACTCATTGTCTTGAAACTCCATCTGGTTTTGGCAAGTGCTATAGCCTGGCCTTGGAGGAAATGCCAAAAAAAGAGGTATATGAATCATTCAATTCTGTAATGTTTTCTTGGGGGAAGCCTCTACAGCATGTGCTTCTTTCTCATAGAACCACTGGGAACAGTGAAGAGAAGATCCAAGTTCCTTTACTCTGTGTTAACAGCAACTTAAGACACTGAGACTGTCTGTCCCAAGAGAAGATATTCTTGGCAAAACCTTATCCTGCCTAAAACACCAAACTGAAGTTATTTTTTTAACTATATTATTACTGGAAATTATATTTTGATTTGTGATCATTTTTTTTCCATTTCCCTGCCATCTACATTCTGTTTTATATTCCAAATAATTATTGTGTCTTTTGTTTGTTTGTTTGGTTGGTTGTTTTTGAGGCAGTACCTTATTCTGTTGCGCAGGCTGGCCTAAAACACTATGTAATGCAGGCTGGCCTCAAACTCTCAGTAATCCTACTGCCTCTGCTTCCTGAGTCCCGGTATTTCAGTCATGAATCACCACACTTCTTTCCAAATAGCAGTTTTAAGTTACTTTTTAAATGGCAATATTTTCTCATTCTAGAAAAAAATTTCAGAAACTGAAATTCATAAAAAAGGGTCTCATACAATACTGCCATCGGGGTTAGTTCTGATTAATTTTAGGTATATGTTACAATGCTTGCTCTATGCAACAACACTTTGACATTAGAGTTGAAATGATAATGAATATTCAACATTATGTCTCAATGTTTTCATTGAACAAATCTAAACATTCTCCCTTCAGACCGTTCTTCACATCTCTCTGGTGCTATATCACCCCATGAACACTGCAGTATTACATCTCTAATGCTGTGCTTCAGGATACCCAGAATAGTCATAGTATGTGTGAAGGCTTTTCACTGAGGAAAATCAGAATCCAGACCTTGGATGCATATGCCTTCTCAAATAAGGAAAGACAGTCTTAGAATGTAGTGCAACACTGGATGATCAGATTGGAGAAATCAAATGCATTTATGGGACTAAAATAAAATGTTAGTATAGCTGATACTTGTACACTTTGATCATTTTTTTGGTAGAAAGAAATCGCTGAAGCATACTTCAAGCATGGATACTCGGCTTTCCAGATCTCCTGCTTTCCAAGGTGAGAGCCCATCATTATTCCTGCAAGAGCTAATACTTACTATTATTTTTTTTTTACCAAGCGTCCCCTGCACAACCATGTTCTGTTTTTTCAAACAAAATAAATTTTGTCTTTGGGGTTGAAAATGGCAGGGATATTTTTCATTGTTTTAGGGGAAATTTAAAAAGCACAAAGAAGTTGACACTAAGAAAATATAATTACAGAAAAAGTTAGGATGTAATAAACATGCCCATTTGACAGCAGTCACATGCTGCTGCTCTGTTCCCTGAATCACCTGAATGGTCCAGCTCTTCAGTTTAGGGACACTGCACATTGAGCTTCAGCCCAAGTCACCCAGTTATGATTGTGACTCCTGGATAACATGTGGTTGCGATATGAAAAACCCAATCAGAAAACCGGTTATCTTTAAAAGAAAACATTGGTAAAAATAGTTCAGACTATTCTTAAAAAAAAAAAAGATTCAGTTTGAAACTATGAAGAAAGTATAAGACTGCATAGAAACCAATGCTCCATTTAATCTTAATATTTTTCAAGGCATAAATGGTGTGTGTAAGTTTACATGCAGATTGGTGGGGTTGGAACAGAGTCAACGAGGCATAGAAACAATATCATGAAAATGTTTGTATTTTCTATCCAAGAGAATAGGATCAAATAAAAAATTCTGATTATATTTCTTTTTACACAGTAGAATCCTATTTTCTTTTCCAAATGTCAAATGCCGTCTACTCTAAGAGCTCCACCTATTGCTACAGAATTATGAACACTTTGAGGAAATTAGCAAGCTTTTGCTCTGTCAACATACCTACTAGTAACAGTATCACAGCCCCAAGTTTGATAAAATTTTGGTCCTTGTTTCCTGGGAAACAGATTACAGGGAAGGCAGCATTGGTATGAACTGCTGGAATCTAATTGTCTTGTGTTTGGGTAAGAGAGTCAGAAGTCCCAAAGAATAAACATGTGCCCAAGGACACTTTGGCAGCACTGGCTGAGTAGGACCAGAAGTCTTCGACTTCCTGGGAACTATCCTTTCACCTTGCACACAGACAATGAGGTATGCAAGCAAACTCCTTGTCAACATATATTGCCAGGAGCTTCATCCTGTTATCACTTCCGAATTACAACAGCTCTCAAACTTTGGTGTCTCTGCTTCTAAACTCTCCCTGATCAGAGATTAAACACGATGGAAGTGGATATTTGTGGGATTATATATAAGACTTATGTAATGTGATAAACTGATGGTAGGAATTCAGAGAGAACATAGGGTTCTGAGTATCAGCAACAACCAGTGATGTCCAGATGTGTGAGGAATAAGGAAAAAATTGCTATTCTTTTGTATGTCCCTTAGCCCAAAGAAAATACTGTTTCTTATATGTACAGTAAGGATCTAGGTGCCAGAGTTGGTGTTATATAGGAATGGAAGCTTGGTGCTTTAATGAACTACCAGTGGAGATGCTAGTAGCCATTGCCAGTCTGTACTAGTTATTCTTCACTTCTGTATCTTTAGTTTCTATGACGGGATGGGGATAAAAATAACCCCAAGATATCTGTATAACTGATATCTACTGCTACCACTACAATAGTACTCAAGTATGTTTAAGCTGATTTCAAAGAAAGAGTGATATAAATATACTGTAATTATCCATGATAATAGTGTTTCTGGTAGAAGGGCAAAGGAAAAGGATATTTACAATTACTCTGAAAGTGTATTTTCAATATTTATGATAATTTTTTGAAAGAATTGGAAATGTGATTCTACTGACATTTCAAGTAAAGACGAATATGTAAGCACAGTTCATAATGCATAGTTGTATCATTTGTAAGAATCCAAGCTGAGTAACTTCTCAAGAGTCCATCAACAACAGAATGGAAGATCTGTAGTGTAGTCACACATAGAACCTTATCTGACAATGACAAATCCACACGCAAAGCAACCATACAGCTAAATCTTTCAAACGTAAGACAGGGGGGAGTGAGATAAGGAAGAATGTGTGGTTAACTGAAAGACAAAATGGGGCAAGGTTAGTGCACGATGCTGGAGGTCTGGATAACGTATGTGGAAGACTGAAGTGATGGTGGGGGTGAGTTAGGACAGTGTTCTGTTTCTTATAGGTTGTAGCTGCAGTGCTGTGTTGAAAAGGAGTCAGTTCACTGAACTTTATAGTTCTGTTCTATGCAGTTTTATATATTATATTGCAGTAACATTTTAACAGACAAATGGGCTTTTTTTAAAGAGGCATAAGAATCAGTATTTTGGATAGAAGTGCTCTCATTTTCACCTTTTCATAGAAAAAAAATAAAGATTATAGAAGCACATCTCTTCTGTGAAGTCTTAATTGGATAGTGAAATGCACTAAAGTGAGCAGAACAGAAAGGAGAGGAGTATGAGAGTCTTGGGAGAAATCCAGTTAGGGTCCACGTGTTGTAGAGCTCCAGAAGTCCGCTGGGGGCCTCCCATTTCTACTCAAACATCTGTCTAGAGCTATGTGGCTTACACACAGGCCTAGTAAGGGGCTCACAATGTCAATTTATTATCAAAATATTTCCATCAGAGGACAAACCTGAATGGATAAGAACTCATGGAGCAACGCAGATACAGTTAGGCTCTTTTGTAGCCACTCTTGGGGACAAGATTTCATCTTGAAAATGCTGTCTGTAAAACACAGCTATTATGGATCTCTGGACAACGGTTCAGTGGTGATCTTCACTTTCAGAGTTTGTACTTAAAGCTTCTCATCAATATGATTCACAGGTTTAAAAAGCTTCAATTTTCATTTGTGCATCATGTTGCAGATCATTGTAACTATCTCTATTGGCCCTATAACTTCAATATCCAATGATTACCTATATCAATAGCTATTCAGTCATAAATGTAGTTAATAATTAAATATAGAATTACTCTTTTTACATTACTACAAATCCTTTAAAAAGACCAGTCTGAGAGGCAGAGAGAGCAAGAAATTGCTTTAAAAAATTTCAGGGCCCTGAAGAACCTCAAAATCACTAAAGCTGGTAAAACAGGGAACAGTTTCAGATACTTATTTTTTAGCCCTAAGAGTGTTTAAACTAAAATGATGCTGAATGAATGAATAACTTATGGATGGTAAAAATGAGTTCAAAACTGACTAAGTCTGAAGGCCACAGTATGTATGGGGGTTCTTTGGGAGGGTTTCGGAGGAGCACGAATGTTACAAACAAAAGTGAGAGTTGAGGCAAATCCTCCTGCGCTTTGGTGCCCAGCTGCAGTCAATACCATCCTCCCTTTCATCAGAAGTTGTAGTCTGCCTCAAGTGTTAACACTTCCTCTGGGCCAGCATGACACCTGCAGTCCATGTGAAAACAGAAAGGAGCGGAATACTACTGTTTGAAAGTAAGCATTATTTACACAATGAAGTGACTGGTTTGATAGACCTTAGGCTCCCTCCCCCTTCTATTCACAGTGGATCCAATAATCTAATTTCATTTATGTTAGCTCATGCTCATCTCTGTGAATTGCCCCCAAGTAGCTGCAGAAATGTCCAGGGCCCCCTTCCTCTGAAAGAGGCAGGCTCCTGTTTTTGTAGCTCCGGCAAGTCTTGCCATGGATTCTTCGCTTTCTGTGAAGATCACCAAACCCGACATTTCCTTTCCGGATTCATGTATGAATTCTTGCGGCAATGGAAGGCATCTGCAAACTCAGCGGAGTTCTGCAAAGTCCCAATAATCCTTTGAAACAAACAAAAAGTTACCATCAGCACTGGACACTCACAATGGAGATCACAGAAGTCCTCTTGTCCTTTAACATCTGAGCTACCTCTCTGGTCCCCCTGCAGAAGCTCTCTATGCAGCTCAAATGAGTAAATCCAGAAACAAACCTGACACAATGAGTTAGATCCTTTTCACTGGCAGAGTTCTTAAATGGAAAGGTAACTGTAACACTCACCAGAACCCAACTGTGCTGTCACTTAGACTTCCTGTCTCTAAAATGGTAAGAAATAGGTGTTGTTTTTTTTGTTTTTGTTTTTTTTTTTTTTTCCCATAAGCTAAGAGGAAGAAAAGAAGGAGAAAGGGATGGAGAAATTCAATGGTGTAAATGGAGCCAAAGTCATGGTCTAAGTAGAAAAGGATCTTAAAAGATAAGAATAATGGCATTTACCCCCAATCCCACCTACTCAGAACTGCAAGAAGACAGTAAGTTTAATGCCTGCCGGGACTACACAGCAATACCTCATCTCAAAAAACAAAAAAGCATCTTAGAAGTTAATAGTTTCGATGGTCTTTACACTTTTAGGGCCCAGGCTTAACTGCTCTTTCAGTGTGTGTGTGTGTGTGTGTGTGTGTGTGTGTGTGTGTGTGTAGGTGGGTTACGACATTCATTTAGAGCCTAGGGAGGGGGCAGTAATGGTGTCTGGGGGCATCCTCACTCTGAGGAAGAAGCTCCCTGGTTGATGGTGTGTTTATGTGAAAATGGAAGAACCTCAATTTTTTGTAGCAACTTAAATAAAACCCTTTTCTCAGTATGTGTCTAAGAGACAGAGGGACAAGTACATCTGTGAAAATGTGCAAATTTATACCGTAATTCTACATTTCTTTCTCTCACTCTCCTTTCCTTCCCTTCCTCCTTTCCTTCATTCCTTCTTCCCTCCCTCCTTCCCCCCTCTCTTTCTCTCTTTCTTTTTTTTTTTTTTTTTTTTGAAACAGGGTCTGACTATGTAGACCAGGATGGCCTCAAACCTCTGTTGAGATTAAAGAAAGACTAAATCTTGGGAATACACCAATGGGAGTTAGCAATGTAGATACAGTCAGCACATGAACTTGCAGCTCTCCATCTCTCTGCTTTTCCCATTCAAGACTTCTAGATAATTGATTCTGAATAATCAAGTCAACAGCACACCAGGCCTTCTTTTTCTTCCCCAGATTTATAATTAATGTTTGAAGATATATATATATATATATATATATATAAAACATCAAGTATTTGGATAGGTGACATGAATAATCATTTGAATACTGGGTACATTTTGAATACAATGAACCTTTTCTTAAAGGTGAGGTCACATAGTTTGGTATTGCACAAACTATTCACATGAATTTTATATTACATTAAAACTTTGACACTTCTGTGGCTTGCATTTTTATTAACAGAAGATAAAAACATTGATTGTTTCCTTAAGGTGTGTCATTCAAAATTTTTACTCCATTATGTAAAATAGTCAATTGTGCTAGTGCTGTTTATGTCCTGTGAAACAGTCATTTGTATTAAAAATATCAAAGATCCAGGAAGCTAAACATCTGTGACTGAGTATGGACCTTTAGACTTATATCATACTACTCCTGACTAAAAGTAAATGAAATTTTTATTTTATTTTATTTTTTTTTGAGACACAGTCTCACTATGTATCTCTGGCTGTACTGGAACTCACTGTGTAGACTTCACTGACCTAGAACTCACAGAGAGCAGCTGGCCTCTGCTTCCTGAGTGCTGGGATCAAAGTTGTGCACTGCCTCACCTGGCTAGTAAATGGACTTTTTAAAATTACTGAATAAATTGTTTTCAATTAATAGGTCCTCTTGCAATCTGTTATCAATTCTTTAAAATTAATGACTTATATTCAACTTCAACTTGGTCCATTTATAAAAAAGACTATTCATTATCATTTCCTAATTATTATGATCCTTTCATTACAAAGCCATGTTGCTGAGCATATATTCTACTACATAGAATAATATGTAGATTAATATATTTTAACTGGACAACTAGACAGCTAGACAACTCATCAAAACTCATCCTGATAGTCATCAAATATCAGGAGTTGATGCTAATATTTAAGATGATTGGAAGAAACATGAGGATTTCAAAGAGCAGTTAGCTTAAGTGCGTTAACCAAGTGCCTATATTGTTTGAAAGCAGTTGCATAAAATATTGGAAAGAATATTGTTATAAACATGTTAGAATTTCAGCTTTGAAATATATTATGTGAGTTGTATGTGGTATTAATTAGTTCTACAAAGTGCTTTTTCTATGAGCAGACGCCAATACCAAGCAATCTGCGGATCTAAATAATTTTGTCCATTTGGCTTTCTTATGAAATTATCACACCTTTATATATTATATAGAAACATCATACCAAGTAACTGTGGAAACGTAGTTATAGATTAAATAGTGAACGTCACTATATCAAATAATGATTCTCCAGTGTTATTGTGGATAGTTGAGCAGAAACTGCCTTTCTAAAAAGACACAGATATTTAGCATTTTCAAGACACATACTCCTTTCCCTTTTGTCTTAAATGCCAACGGTTGATTTTGAAGTATGTAGGGTTTAGTTCTGGAGGATAAAACAATAATAGATTAACTATAACAAAAATGGCTTTACAGATTTCATCATTGTCTGAAACAGTTCATCTTGGCAGTGCAGATGCTCAAGCATGAGGTTAACAATCTTCCTCTATATTAAAAATATTTTTTAGATAAACCACTAAGCATCAGTTTTGAATAATAACTTAAGGTTGTTAGTTTTTAAGTTTCTTTTAAAATATGTTTCACTTTGAACTGTCAGGAAACAGCCTTTTCCCAAAACTAAATGTAAACCTCAACCTTTGCCAAGGAAATCCCTTTACTCCCAGAAAAAATAGCAATTTCCTTGACAAAACGCTGGCCTTCCATTTACTCTTAAAACACACACACACTTCTCATTATAAATGAAAATACAGATATTTTTGCTGTCAGAATAAAAAAATTAAAGATATAAATGACTTTACATGCTTATATGAAAATATTGTTTGCAGTTTAAAATTCGGAGTGGACTGTGGTCACCCTAAACCTGGTGTTACTATGCCAACCCTCACTGACATCTTGAACTATGCGGAACAGAAGAAATGAGCAGCTACCAGCCTGGAACTACTAGCTGACTTGGAAATGGTGTGAAGTTCATAACAGATTTTTTAAAAGATTCCTTTGTTTTTATTTTATGTGTTTGAGTATTTTGCCTGCAGTTGTGTAAGCATTCCATATACATGCTTGGCGCCAGTAGAAGGCAGAATAAGGCATTAGGTCTCCCAGAATTGGAGTCAAATGTGGTTGTGAGCCTCTTGCTGGGAACAGAACCCATGTCCTAGCAAGAGCAGTATACATATTCTTAAACTCTGAGCTTTATCTCTAGTCCTCAAAGTGCATAACTTTCTGCAGAAAACTTTTTTATTCTATCCAGGTCTCTTTAAAAAAAAAAATCTCAGAAATAATTTTCAAATGGGTATACGTAACAGGCACTTATATCCATTAACATGAATCTTCTAGCAACTCTCTCTATATAATTTAGTCCTTATATGTCGAGAAACTGAGGCCAGAGATTGACAAATAGTCCTAGGGTTCAGACAAACATGCAGAAAAACTCTAACAAAAAACCAAACTGAAGAGTGAAAGGACACCACCACTAGCACAGGGGTAAACAGGTCTGAGCACTCTAACTATGAAGATTTCACTAGATTAAGAGATGCCAGCTTGACGAACAATAGTAACTGTACCCTGTCTTATCAGAACAAAAGAACATTAAGAATGGTTCATGATACTGCATTAAAGCAAATGTTAGAAATGTATTTTAAACAAAGACAATTTAATCTAGTGGTCAAGAAAAAAAAAATCTCAGTGCTCAAAAGACACAACTGTTACCTGTTAAAAGCTAATGTGCAACCCCCTTATTCTCCAAGGACAACAGGTCATTCAGGAGCTCAATAGTATCACCTGAAGGAATCTAGATCTTGATGGAGAACTCCAGAGAAAGGATCTGGCAAACTGGTTTGTATGCATTTATTAATGTTCCCTGATATTCTCAGAATGGGATTCTTATATTTTTAACTTCTGAAAACTTCAGGGAGAAAAAAAAAACCCACAATTTTTTTCTTGGCACTCTTAGGAATCAAAGAAGTAATAACAATAAAATGCTTTTAAAAATTAAACTAAAAGTCTTTTAGATTAGATCATAGTGGGAATTGACTCAGTGACTCTCTATGCTCATTAATCAAAAGCCGTTAGTACAGATAAGTTAGCAGGACTAACTTTAACTCGCATTACGGGGATGGCAAAATGCAACAAGCTGTTGTCAAATGAAGGGAATTTTAAGGAGTTGCTAAGGCAGAAGCTTTATGGTGCTGGTGACAGTGACAGTAACACTAGGAAAAAACAAGTGCATTCACCAAAGTTTAAGATTTTTATGACTTTACAGGTAAATGTGCTTTCTGACAGAAATTAATTTTCTAGGTAATGTACTAACATTCATTTTAGATAAAGTTTTTTTTTTAATGGCTAATAAGTTCTCTTCTCAAATTCTGTTTTCCAAAGTATAAAATTCTTTGTTGGTTTTGTTTGTTTGTTTGTTTTTCCAGTTTCCTTCTTGGAAGGTGGTATTGATCAGCAAGCAGGTGTTAAATGTTACAGTGTGAGAGAAAGAAATTGCATTAGGACACCAGTCCTAAAACTGACATGAGGATCTAGAATTCAACATTCAAAGGTTGGCTACAGTGATTCTCTTCCAACCCATTGATCTCTTTCTTACATGTTCTCATTCTTCCACCCCAAAGAGTATTTCCACTAGTAGCCTTGCTGGGGTGTTCTATGACTTCTGCTATAATGTACCAACTCCTGGAGCATTGGGGATAAGGTTATTCAATACTGGAGCACCGTCAATTAGTAAAAGCTTCTCTTAATGTAGAATGGAAGTTTTTCTTTGGAGTTTGGAACGCACATTCACAGCCTCTTAGAAATGTGTTCTATTAGATGGTGGTTCCATCAAGCCACTGTATGAGGTGATATCTTCGTTGCAGTCCGTCAGACACTATGCTTTGGACATATGTATTCTGAAGGACAGAACAGCCAGAACTGTGCTTGCAGAAGCATTACACAGTGTGTTCTATTGAGTCCTATCTTTGACACATACCCGGACATAGACACATGCACATATATATACATGCACATAAATACACACACACACACACACACACACACACATACACACACACACAGTTACACCCATGCACACACACACATATACATTCACACACACATATGCATGCCCTCTCACACACATACATATATAAATACATGCATGCACACACACACATTCACAGTATTCTTAAATGATATAGAATGAGAATTAGAAAAGGCCAAGTTTGAAATATGGAAGTAATGGAGTCAACACTGGAGCAGTTCAGCTGCTATTCATAACCACATACCTGAAATTGCCAGGACTATGTACATCTGTTTTAATGGAATTCACTGCATACTCTGGCCTGTAGGTCCCACACCACACCTACAAGTATGAATAGACAAAGGAAAACAATATGCTCAGGTGTCATCATGGAGCCTTGTGGGTGGGTTGTGGGAAAAGCAAAATTAATTTGGAATTTGAATTTTACCATTAACTCTTCAAATAATGTTCAATGAAAGGCAGCCAGAAATATAATCATTTATAATGAACATGATCTGACAATCTTGTTGCAAATAATGACAGTTAGTCAAGTCAAATGATTTGCCCCAGTTGATTAAAACCAGAAAACTTAGCATGCAATATCTAACTTGGTATGAAATTACAACTCAAAATGATTTTCACACTTATCAGTCATTAAAGATATACTACCTGGGCAAAGTTCAAGAAGAATAGTTGTTTGTGATTTAGGTCAAGTCCAGGTAGTAATTTTTCTTCACCATTCTTTTTCACATAATTCTGATAGGCCTAAGTAGTAAAATAAAATATATAGTTTCTCAATTTATATAAAAACTTATTTCAAAAGACCATGTAAGCAAGCAATTCGCTTTTTATATCAAATCACTATAATAATACATTTAGATATGGCAACCTGCAGCTCTTTCATGGATTAGAAAGAAGACTAGAATGCATCTATAAATGCTTGGAAAGAATAAGAGGCTGATTAGCAGATGACAAGAGCCTGGCATGTCAGATGATCACACTAAATGTCAGTGGATGAAAGGATGACTTGAATATATGATGAAAATCTTACCTTAATATTGTTCTATGGATAGATGGGTAAGTCCAGCCCGTTGGAGGATTGGGTTGCCAAGGGTGTCATCTGCAATTGCTATATTTAGCTTAGTTACTACTCTTAGCAAAACAGACTCACACCAGAATTAGTCTGAGTGATTCTTTCCAAAAGTTAAGGGATTCTCTTAAGATTCCTCAGGGGCTTGGTGTCCTATGACCTTGAGGTTAAGGATAGGCAACTACTCTGGTCCCCTCAACACAGGACAGAATAGAGTAATTTCCAATAACATCAGCAGGAAGGCATTTTGCCCACCTTGAACATCAGAAAATGTTCTGAAACCTTAAAGATTTATGTTCACTTTTGAGAAATTTAGTTTTCCTTTGCTGTATATAATTTTAAAAATGGATTAAAAATAAGCTTTCTGGGCAAGGTTCTTTGTACTTTATATAAATTTAAAATTACATTTATTTACTTTTGGGTATGTGTGACTACTGTGGTACATGTGTGCAGGTCAGAGGACAACTTGCAGAAGTCAGTTTTTTTCCTTCCACAAACCGGGTCTAAGGGATTCAGGTCAGGTGGTCAGTTTGGAGGCAAATGCCTTTACTCACTGAGCCGTCTTGCCAGCCCCTTCTAACTTTTTATAGATATTCATCAATTGCATAAGTATAATTGTATTTCATTTCTTTCTCTTTACCATCAACATAGAATAATGAACCTTTACTATCTAAAGATTTTGGGGACATAGGGAAGGCTTATGCCTCTTCCTGCTTACGGGGTTCACAATCTAGCAGGTGGGCAAAGTTCCATAAATATTTGTACAATTGTACTTTCCTTTATTAATACAATTCTCAGTTGGCTATAAGTGAAGAGTATAGTAGAATCATCAAAAGTGCTAATTATAACTCCTACCATTTCCAGTCAACAAGGTGACACTGACTGTTGCTGAATCAACAAAGTGAAAGGCAAAACATATGAGAAAATAATTTGCATAACATTGAAAATCAGTTTTTAACTTCACACCTTACAAATGAAGACCATCCCTCAGAGATGGCTAACAACAAAGGCAAGTTCTATAACAGACTTTGATTATTTCTCTAGGAATATTATTGTCATAGTGAAGGGAGGAGAGAGTCAATGGAAGCCTGGGGGATTCTGAATTGAAAAGAAAACTGACTGGTATTACAGTGGCCAAGGTACTAAGGAAGAGAAAATCTGAACAAAGACTCCGAGATCACAGTAAATTGCCCTTGACTATTCAGCTTCATGCTACTCTGTAGATGCCTGAAGATATCTGTGAGTTTCCCCCAAAGAATTACAGGTAACAGTGCCTGGGGCACAGCAGGATGATGATGGGGTCACTGAAGATCCACAGGCTGGGATCTGGCCTCAGCAATGGGGGAGTCAATAGCCTCTAACCTAAGCATTAACCCGGTCCCAACTAACAAGTCTTACAAACAAGTCCAAAAAGGAATAGACCATTTCCAATAAATCTAACTGTATCCTAGAATAATGCTCAAAACTATGCATAGTAAATCAAAAATTATCCAGCACCCAAAGAGGTGAAGCATACTATCTGTCACCTAGTAAGAAACAGAAACATTAATTACCCCAGCATTCAAATTAGCAGCAATGTACAGTCCCTTAGCTATGGGCTGGGACTATTATCTGACTTCATTTTGAAGGCCTCAGACTGGGATGAAGCTTGGTTACACGCACACTGAGGGCCCATCAGTGATCTCTCCATTCTGTTGTGATGCTTCTACTTTCCTGACACAATCACTGAGGTTCTCTTCCCCTTTACCCTCAACATAGCAATGAGCAGATAATTCCATTCAGTCCTCAAATATTTTATCCATCCAATCGGTGAAAATCTGGTTCCCTTTCAAGAATATCTGTCCTTTGTGTCATCTCAAGTAGTAGACCGCTCATTCTCTCATACATGGGCTGCTTCAGAGCCAAGAGATATACTCAAATTCATCTTCATTCCTCATTGCTTCTAAGAACATTCCTCCATCCTCTTGTGGAATTCCCTATTTTCTTTTCTGCATTAGCATTCATTTGTAGTTGTAGATTCAGGTTCTTTTGTCTAATTAAATCACTGGTTCTAAGCCTGGAGGCCTGGAGCCTTAGAGCTTTTAGGCCTCTTTATAATCTAGTCTTAATCCTTGAACTGGAAGACTTCAGCCTTCGTAAATCTAGAACATTTAAACTGCTAGTCCAGATCTAGAAGACTTCAGCCTTAGCCTTCTGAGACTTACTGCTGACTGAGCCATTCTGACTAGCTCCTTCTGAACTCTTACTCTTCTGATTCAACTCAGTCTCTGTTTGGTCTTCTGGCCAGCTCTGCAGTGTTTCTGTGTCTCTCTCTAAGCTCTCACTGTTCCATCCTGCCTCTGTAGCTGATTCTGCTATAACTCACTCCAGCCTCAGCTTCTGTCAGTCCTCCTCCATAACTGACTCTTCAACTTACTCTGTTAATTGCTCCTCAACAGCCTCTTCAGCCTGCTTTTCAACTCACTCTTCAAAGGACTCTTCAACTCCTCTCTTAACGGAATGACTAATTCTTATGTAACTCTCTTTAACTGAGCTGAGTGTCCGTCTTTTCTCATGAGAGTTGGGCATATCCTTACTATGCTAATTCTTCCTCTGATTAGTCACTTTGTCTGCCATTCACTGACTTATCTCAGACATCACTTCCTCTGTGACACTGACTTCTTCTAAATTCTGCTTCCTGTGTCTGCTTCCACTGTTCCCCCCCTAGGGATTAAAGGCGTGGACCACCATGGCCTTCTGAATACTGGGATTAAAGGTGTGTCTACATTCCATCCAGACCACACAGGCCTCTGAATGTAGTTCCTGGAATGTAGATGTAGCTTTCACACAGGGCTATTCATCTACATTCATTGGATCATCTTTTAGTTCTTACATCAATTACTGACATCTTTTATGGAAGCTGTTTGGCTACATCTCTAGCCAAATGGTGCTACAAACAAGACAAAGTCCTTAAAAGTACTCAGGTGGAAAGACTGTAAGAACAAGAAGAAATGGACACCTGCTGTAAAATAATGCCTTCTAGACATCATAGGGATACTGTATCCATTAAATCTAAACAATAGGATTGCCTAAACATGACCTGCACAATGATACCACCAGCCAACATGCCAATGTGGATGGAGAAAATTTCCCAAGGTTCCACCTCAGATGAAGATCTACAGACAATTAATGGCAGCCTACAGAGAAAGAATCAATTTCATCAGGGGACAAGTTTCAAGCTGAGTTATCCAACCCCAAATGATCAACTCTAAACACATGCACATGCAAGCAGCAGTAAAAGGACTCAGTAGGTTTTGCATGTATGTGTGTAAACATATATATGTATGTATGTATATATATATATATATATGTGATAATAATAAAGATGAAGAGATAATGAATTTGAGAGAGAATAGGGGGCATGGAAGGAGTTGAGGGGAGAGGAAGATGGGAAAGTGATATAATTATATTATTTATATATGAAATTCCCAAAAATGGTAAGTAAATAAAGTACTTGTTGCATGCAAGAATAAGTGGAAAGCTAACTATGATTCTAATGAATATTCCAACAATAATAATTTTTGAAGAATAATAGTTGGGGTAACTACATAGCCATATACTGGAAACATATCACAATCGGGTCCTTAACTGTTTCTCAGTGAGCAGACTGGCTTAATGTTATGTCTGCAGTTTATGCTGACTGTCACCTCCACATGCTACCTCACCTGCTGGGAAGCTGAGGGTCCCATTGATAAATGACCCTGAAACAATCGTTCACATGGACATCTTTACTAAGAAAGTAACTGCAGGGTTACTTCTTAGAAATATTTTGGGTCCTCTCCAAGATTGTGCATCTTCTCATATCTTATGTTGTAACACTGTGTGCTTCCTTTTTACCTTGGCTCTATCACATGATGAGCATAACTATAACCCTCTTGCTCTTTGTATGATTCCCATTTTCCATTTTCTGGATATATATAAAAGGCTTTAAAGAAATGTATAATATGATAAATGAACACTCCCATCACTGAAATTGGAATATAATAGAAATACTCACTCTGTATGCTTGGCCAATACCTCCATTATCAGCAATGTTTTCTCCTAGTGTATTAATTCCATTGAGCTGTTTAAAGAAAGATTCTCTGTTAGGATTGTTATTGAAAGCACCAACATTTCACTTATGATTGTATCTAATGCTTTTCTGGAGACTGCTCATGACATACATGTTGTCCACCTGCTAGGTCCCATGTAAAGTTTCCGTACTGATACACCATGCACTGGGATTGGTCCTTAAAATTATTTGCAGACTGCTGAGTCCACCAGTCAACGAGGTCACCATCTTTGTTAAAGTTTCTGCCTGTAAAATATTCATTTAAGAAAAAGAAAATTTGTTACAATAAAAACAAGAATAAGATTTTTATTATCTTTGTTTTATAACTGAAATTCTTGAAATAGATTTACATGCTATTTTAAGAAACAATATTGCAAGAACTCCTGCTTGCTGCTCTAGCTCCTCGTTGGCATTCTGCAAAACTCTAAAATCATAGCAAGGATACTGACATGGATACAATCTTCGAGCTCTCTAAGTGGAAAGGACTAAAATGCTGTGGTGAGAGTGACCATGGAATGGGGCAGATGGGAGAAGCTGCTAACTCTCCGACTCCTGCTTTCTTTGGGAAAGCCTGTACTTATCTGCCAATGTGACTTGGAATTTCATGCACTTGGCTCTTGCTACCACAGATAAAGCCACTAGATAAACACCTGTGAAAGCATGCCTTGTTATTCTGGATGTTGCCCATCTGCACAAAGACTGTTTCATTTGATATTTTGAGAATTTAAAAAGTCAATACTTTTCTTTGGACACCCATTTCAGTTCCCAGACCCTGCATGCAAAACCAACTCTATGTTTCCCTCTACTTTAAGCTCAAAGAGATGCATCATTTTTCTCTCTAGACTTTTCCTGCAAGATTTAAATGACAATGATCTTTTCCTTTTTGTATCTCCTAATGCATTCATATATTTTATCTCTTTTGACATTTAACTTTATCATCTTTTAAATATTTATAATACAGTGAGTAAGACAAGAGCCATGAAACCAAAATTGAAGAGACATGATGATGTCATCAATTCTAGGCTTTATGACATTACACAAATGTGTAACACGTCTTTGTATGTTTCCACTTGAAAATGAAAATATTGGTCAGTACTGGTTAAGATTGTTTCACTGGTCAGTTGAGTAAACAGACATCTAGCACATCTAACATCTAAGGTGTTACTCTTCCTGCCTCTTCTCTCCACCTCTCTAGAATTCTATCTAGTTAATGTTTTGTGATCTAAAATTTGTTACTATTATTACTATGGCTTTTTCACATATCTCCTGTCTTCATTTCAATTTTGTTTGACATTAATTAAAACTGTAAATCTTCTTGGATGTTTAGGGATGCATATAAACATTTAAGTGCCTGCTGTTTACAAGGTTCTAAATTGCATATTAAGCATAAGATGAAAAAAAAGTTTCTGATTGTAAGCAGCTTAGGAACCACACAGTTACTTGGCAAAATGATGTCTTTTGATTTTATATCTCATTTTAAGATACAGATCCTGCCCTCTATGAGCTTGGAAACCCAAAACATACACAATAAGACTAAGCATCATTACTGGTGTGGACAAACACCACAGTACTTTCTCAATGTGAATATTTAATCTCTCAGAGTGTAAAGCACATATTACTTACCTTCTGTTAAATATTTTGAGTTTCTTAATAAACATTTTAAATAGAACACTGACTGTGTAGTGAGATTTAGGTCAGCAATACACTGAGAAACAAATGGAGCTTTGTTCTGATAAATTATAACTCTTAAACTTAGGAGGATGTATTTCAGTCAAAGGAAAATGTTACCTATACTTTACCATTGTCATCAAAGCCATGTGTGATTTCATGTCCGATGACCATGCCAATGCCCCCATAGTTCAGTGAGTTGGACTGCTGGGCACTGAAGAAGGGGGGCTGCAAAATGCCAGCAGGGAAGACTAAAGGAGAGAAGATGGTAAAAGATTTGTGAGGGTTATCTGTGGCATTGCCAATGATGACATCGTGCTTGCTAACATGTTTTCTACTATGTCAGTTTCACTCAAGTAGATAACAAAAGTCTTGTGTGATAGAAATCAACACAGGCATTTATTATTGATGGTGGCAAAGTGACTGAGCCAGCACTGCATACCACCTATGATTTATTCATCACAGTTCACCTGTCAATCTCTTTTAAGATGTTTTTTGCGGTAAAGACTTTGGGGCAAGGAAAATTTATAAGCTACACTCTGGAAAGCCTTCCCCTTGTGTAAATATATGGAAGGATGAGCTACGCAATAACACACGTTTCTATTCAGTGCTAGCTCTGAAACTGTATCTGTCTACAACACTGTCTAAAATAAACTGCCACTCAATCAAAGGTATCCCTCCATCATTTAACCCTATTTTATTTTCATCAGGGTTCCTGTGACTACTCTAACTTCTGTTTATTTCCTTATTTATAGTTGGAGCCCTTCTTTATCTGATTTGCTCATTCCCATCTGGCACCTCAAATCTCAGCCATATGCGATCAGAGGTTTGTGCGTTCACACACATACTCATTTATGTACTCTTTGGTCCGTTTGCTTTAAAGGTCATTATCTCCAGAACCCAAACCACACAATTCTTGGAATATAATTAGCATCCAGAACATGTGTTGATTAAATAAATATTTAACAATAAACAAATGAATATATATTTTTAATAGACTAAGCTGTTTTTAAAATGTTTAGTATGAAAAATCTCAAAGAATAAAAAAAAAACTATTTCATTTTAAAAAGTTTGGTAGGTAAATGAATAGTACTTTTAATTATTCTGTCATAACATCTG
This sequence comes from Cricetomys ansorgei, assembly GCA_026225945.1. NCBI lineage: Eukaryota > Metazoa > Chordata > Mammalia > Rodentia > Nesomyidae > Cricetomys > Cricetomys ansorgei. The sequence goes on from JAMJFZ010000056.1 coordinate 27,158,487, forward strand.
TATTAAGCTGGAAACTTTCTCCATTTTTATGTCTTACAAACACTTGAGTATATCAAATATCAAGCACTTTCCCCCTCCTAGACAGCAGTCTCTTGCCTGCTGTTTTTTCTAATGGCACTCAGCAGAATGATAATGTCAACAGAGCGCAACCCCCAACAGTGAACCTCTTCTACTGATTTAGGTACCTCTTTCCCTCTAAAGACATGCAGGCAAAGACCAGAAGGCGCATTGCTCTTCTACAAGCACCTTGTGTCGTTTCTTCTGGGAAGTCTGACAGTACCATCTTACTTCGCACTTTTTCCTCATGAGAAATTAATATCTAGATAATTCAGCGTAGCAAATGTTTCCCTCTCTTTTCTTTTCCTTCCTCTTCCTCTTCCTTTCTTCCTTCCTTTCTTTTTTTCTTTTCTTTTCTTTTTTGTTTTTTGAGACAGGGTTTCTCTGTCCGGAACTCACTCTGTAGACCAGGCTGCCTTCTACCTCCCTCTGCCTCCCCAGTGCTGGGATTAAAGGCATGGGGCACTACTGCCTGACTATAAATGTTTTCCTTTCAGATAGGGTAAATAGGACGTAAACTATCATGGGCTTCGGGAACAAGTATAAGACATTTACAGAGGTGACTTTAAAACACTCTAAGCAACTTTGTTCTTTAAATCTCTAAATATATTGGAAAGTTACTGTTGCCATCATTTTCAAATGACAAATATTAAAAATAAACCTTTGTCCTGAGAGAATTTTGGTGAGAGTCATAGCTCACATGTATCTGCCTGAGCTAAACAGTGCCAAGAGATTATTTTTAGCTGAAAGTATAAAAATTATATGCAGTACTTTACTAACTTAAACTGAGCATTATCTCCCACACTATGTACTTTGATTAAAATCTACCCATTATATAAACTGCTCTTATGAAATGTGCTATCAAGGCTAAACATTAACTACAGAGATGCAGCTTACTTAATTACAGCCTTAGATGCCATTCTTAAATAAGCGATAAGATTTTTATGGCTCATATTAATATTAGTCTTGAAGTTCAGCCTGGCAGACAATGAGCTCCTTTAACTTGGTCAGCACAATTGCTTAGGAGGATTTGCTCCGTTAAGCTCACTCACTGCTTGACTAGAAAACACCATGAGATTACTAGTCACTGGCAGATCACGTGTGCGTTGTCATGGCTGCCAGCAAGCTGGTTGGTTAAATAAGTCACTGGCCCACAAAACAAAAGATTATTTTTTTCTTCCCCCTGCCTGCTTTCTTACCCCTGCCCTAGTAATTGCCTCCTGATCTTTTCAAGGTTTCAAGCAACTCAACTTTAAGATATTGCAAGTACAGCTCGAGTAAAATCTGAGGGTGAGTCACTACCCGATCTGGCAGTGTCCAGGGTGCTGCCTGCACTTCACTGAAATCAAGTTATGCTGTATTCTGTCCTAAGGCAGAAATAAATGTCTATCTAGCTGCCTCACTTCATGCTGAAAAGCAATTGTGATAATAGGGTTTCAGTGAAAAATGAAGTAGATCTCACACTGACAGAAGAACCATGAGTATTAAAAGGAGGTTTGGAGAAAGGGGCTATGAATGCAGTTCAGTGATGGAGTGTGTCCTTTTCATGTGCAAGGCTTATGTTCAATCTCCAGAAAATTAAACACCTATCTATCTGTCTGTCTGTCTCTGTCTATCCATCCACCTGTATATTGTCTTTTGAGATTCCCAAATGAAGAACCTGTGAAGAACCTCCAGGATAAAGGCATTCTGAGGAAGATTTGATTGATCTTTAGAAATATACTACACCAGGATTGATTGTATAGATGCTGGGGAGTTGGTCATCAAACAGATCTTGTCTGGTTGAAGCAACACTTTTTTCTCTTCAGAAAACATTAGCTTAGACTTTGAGATAATTGATTTTTGCTTAGAAGTATGTCTTAGTTATTATCCACATCCTAGATAATCTTTTTCAGAACATTTTACGTAATCCATTTTCATATCACGTACCAAAGTAAACCACAAAGTTGGACTTCAAAAATAGAAGCCATAAAAATACTAAAGAAAATGTTGATAATGTCTTAATATATCTCTTCTTAGACTTAAAAGCAGAGGCAAGGTGTTCCGAAACTTCAAAATTAAAAGACATACTTAAGGTTTCTTTTTTTTAATGTGATGATAAATATTTTGAAGGGCTTATAGTAATTTCTATTTCAAATTGGTAACACATTACCAAAAAGTGAGGTTTAGACAGACTTAGAGATATAAAAAGAATAGTTTTAAAAAGTGCTGGGATTATCATTTCTTAATTCTGGGCCACATTTTACTAGAAAGCCCTGGGTTAAGTCCCTGAGGAGAAGCTTGGTCAGCCCTAGTGCACTCCCTTCAGTATGTGTTGGGTATCTTTCAACATGGTAAAAACTCTGAAAAGAAGACTTTGTTAACTATGATTAAAAAAGATAGACTTCAAATATGCCCAGGTTTATCCAAAAGGAGAAAAAAAATATATCTTTGCCTTGTAAAATTCTTTTATTCATCTTATCACTCACACATGTATCAATTTTAATCATATGGTATTTTTTGATATTATTTTATGATATTATCATTTTATGATATTACTATTAGTGAGACAAAAGTTATTCTTCCATTTTGAACAAAAGGATTTCATATTGTAAAGCCTAATCCAACGGTTTCAGTTTCCTTTCTGTTTCTGCGACATATATCATGACTAAAGCAACTTAGAGCAAGAAAGGATTTTTTTTTTTTTTTTTTTTTTGGTATATCCTTCCTGGTTACAGTGTGTCACTGAGTGAGGTCATAAGGAATGCAGCTGGATAGCTCGCTCACTCACACTCATGCTTAGCCTGCTTCTTATGCAGCTGAGGATCACCTGCTCAGGGTACTGTCTTAATTGCATTGACTCCACTTACATCAGTTAACAATCAAGACAAAGACCAAACTTGATGGAGGTCTTTATCTCAGGTAACACTAGCCTCTGTCAAGTTAACAATTAAAGCTGACTAGGGCACTGAGGTTTTTTTTTTTCAACCTTCTGAATTCCTTGAGAGCGTTGGAATAAAGAAGACACAGAATAGGAGAATCTCCACTAAAGCTAGACTACAGAATTACGAAGAGAATCAGATCTATAAAGAGTTGGTTCTTGGAACGTCCGATAAGTTTAAACAGCTGATGCCCCAACTAAGAGTCAGTATAACTTTAAAAAGGAACTTTCAAAAATACCTAGGGATAAGATAAATTGTTTACATTATAAACACGAGGTTATGGAAGAAACAACTACCTTATGTGATTTGAACTAATTTTAATTTTCCCATCACAGTGGAAAGAGGTACATGAACACATGGATACTTTAAGAAGTGCACCAATAATTTAATATCATCTTTCTTTTAGAGTGGTATTAAAAATGGACATACAGTGAACTGAGAGAAGTTGAGGAATACTAAAGAATTGTTTAGAATATACCTTACCTATCTGATTTCTGCCTGAGGAGTAAAACGCATTCACTACAGCTGCTCCACTTATCCACCTATGGAAGACATAAGGGCTTGTTACAGAAGATACCCCATTATCTTGTTCAACCTGCTTAGCACAAAAATAAATGTTAACTCTGGGTGAAATATGATCAACAAATTAACATTAGCATGCTAGAAAGAAGACTCACTGGAAAACATTTCTATTTTTTTGAAAATTCAACATATATGCAGGGCTACAATCTGTTATTTCATTTGCATGGATTTTAGTGGCGGCATCTGATGGTACAAAATCTATCACATCTTTTCAAAAATTTCAGTGGCTTAAAATTATACTGAAATGTACTTAGCTTTATGCTTTGATACCAAGTTCTTCCAACAGTTCTGGAACAGTTGACAATACATGAAACATAGGCTAGTAAAACTTCAGATTCAAGTAGCTTTGAATCTTTCCATTCTTAGTTCCCAATGAGCTTTATTTTGGATGTCAGATATTTTAGCTTGGAACAATACACTTCAAATTATTGCTCCTTAAAATCTGTTTTTAAAAGTGCAACACTGGAAGATGGTCCAGTGGTTAAGAGTGGGAATTCCTCTTTCAGAGGACCAGAGTTCACTTAGCAGCATCCATATCCGACAGTTCACAGGTACCTGTAGCTCCAGTTCCAGGAGAGCTGATGACTCTGGCCTCTGAAGGCACCTGCATGTGCACATATATCCACACGTATATACATGACAAAAATAAAGTAAATACTTAAAAAGATGTTTACAAAAGTGTATTATGGCCGGGTGGTGGTGGCGTATGCCTTTAATCCCAGCATTTGGGAGGCAGAGACAGATGCATGATTTTACAATAATCTAGTCCATATTTTTATGAACTTCTCTTCAGAAAGGTAATAAGCCTAGAAATGGGGAAGAATGGCTTTCCTCTGTTTTTTCTATTAGTTTGCAATACTGTTATTTTAATACTGTAAAACATTTTCAGCAGGATGGACTGACATGTCAATATCAATCCTCCCTGGCTTCAAAGAGCTGAGTCATGAATATTTAACATTTCTGGCAAGTTGATGATTACAAAGATGCATCTTATTTGTTTTAATTAAATGCCATTTGCTTACTACACAATTTGTAATGACTCACAAGAAAAATAGTATTTTTAAGTCCAGGATATTGGATTAAAATGGAGAAACCAGAACTAAACAAAACAGGTGGCTCTCATTTACGTGACTAAGGAATATATAAAGAAGATATCATAAACAAAAATGGTGATAATGGAAAGTGACACATGTAGACTATATTCGCATAGGTCCACATGGTTACTGTGACTCAGGTTCAAGTGAAGTTCTTTGGAGCTGGTCAGAGGCTCACAATGGAGGATATGCTGAGACAGTTCTAAGAAAACACTGCTTCATGATTTGAAAAATATTCCTGGTCTAGTGTCAACATTTTCATAGCAATTGTGGTAACAGAACTTATATGTAAACTGTTAATAATCATTAAAATTTTGTTACCAAAGATATTTATGAATTTTTCTATGTCTTGGTGACTTTAGGGTTAATTACTTAATTGTGAATTCTGAGTTGGTAGCAATAGCTATGCATTTTTGAGGTAATTACAAATAATTATTACAAATTGTTTGGCTCTGAACTAACTAAAATTCCTAATAGTAAAGTAGAAAAAGTAGCAATTCAAATTGTTTTAAGATGAAATATATCGAGGAAAAAAAAGAAAAGCCAGATACACTAAGCTAATGCTTGAGACAACACTTAGGCATACGGCTAGAAGGCACAGACACAGAAGACAGACTTCACATAATACTGCCTATATAGGTTTCCTGCTTTTATAAAAAGAAGTGCTATCCCTTTTATTTTAGTGCCTTTCCACCCTTCTGACACAGTACTTTAAGGAGTTTAAGATTGTATTTTGATTAATGTTTGAAACTTTCCAGAAAGGAAAGTTTTACATATTAAAATGGCTACTGTGAATTAAACCTTTTAGAAAATAGGTGACTATTTATGATTATGGAGCCCTACCACAGAATTAGAGTTGTGGTGGGGTTTACTAAGCACTAGTATGTAGTGCATTGCCTTCTCCTCGCCCCCCCCAAAATAAAATCTTTAATGATGTGTCCTTAGTCCACTCTGGAGAAACATACAGATTTGAAAGCCCAGAGCATTTTGTCCCAGGTCATGGTCAGAACTTGAAGTACTGTAATTATATTGATTGTTACATCTTAAGTAGGGTAATGATAACAGTGACAGATTCAGTGTTTGATGCTTGTGGTCAGTTATGAAATACCTCTTATGTCAATGGAAAAGATAAGTTAATGAGATAAATAAAGTAGTTTTCAAATTCAATAGCAATGTAATGAAAATTCTAAGTTCTTCTGATTTCAATCCATCTGCGTAAGTGGAGGCACTTTTACTTGTAAACCTCAGACAACGCTGACCATGATAGTAGCACATGGGAGATAAAATTCACATAAAGACCAAAAATAGAAACAAATGAAGGGGCTATTGATCTAAAATAATGACTATCATAAGTAGGTATCACAGGTACCAAGATACCTTCTAAGTGTGTAGGCCAGAGCCTACTAGCCTCTTACGAGCAGTATTAGACCTGGGAGAAAAAACAAAACACTGTGTTCTCCGATTTTCCTCTTGCCCCCAGTAGATCACTGGAGGGTATGTGTGAGCCTGTGCTGTAGAGTGAGAAGGTAGAGTAGGAATGGAGGAAGTAGATAAATAAGTAAGAACTTTATTTTTATAGAATTATTAATATTTAATTTTAATTTCTGAAATGTGGTTTTGTCAGGTAAGCTTCATTTGTTTTGAGGCATCAACTTCTGGTCTTCAAAGACAGACTCACTCTGCATCAGAGATATAACTAAAGTACTTGAGAGAGGAGCCAGATGTCTGCTTTGCCTTCTTTCTACCCCGAGGAAGCCAGCTTGTGATGAAATGAAGGGGCACAGACTTTACGGCAGGAAAGAAAAGCAGATACGGCCAACAGCCTTTACGACAAAAAAACCTGCAAAAGCACTTAGAAGAAACCGCTTTTCAGCTACTCTGTGTAGCTTTAAAGGTTAAAATAAAGAACAAGACCATTCATACCCTTCTCCTTGTAAGTGTTCAATTCTCAGCGTCTACTCTGAGAGCAACTTCTTTGAAATCAGCAGTACAATTAACAGATATCTTTTGTGCCTTCTTCAAGTATTTCTGGGTGAATTCAAAAAGAATTCTCTTGAAATCACCCAGATCATTATAACCTTTTACACTTATTAATTTCTATCTCCAATGCTTCGAACATGCTCTTATTGATCCTTTAGATCATCCTGACAGTATTGACGGTACTTCAATCTGCGGGTGTGAAACCAAGTCACTGCATAGTTACTAAACCCTTTGTCATAATGCATGCATACACTAAGTGATGCAGCTTGGGAGAGCAGATATAAGCAGAAAGACAGCCTACTTGCCTTCCTATTGAATCCTTCCACCAAACTGCTGATCCATATGATACACAAATTTCAGTACAGTGGTTAATGCTGTTTTCTTGTCAATATAAAAAGGACCTTTTTTCTTTCTCTTCTACCTTATCCCTCTCTTTTCAAGGCAAAAGTGAATGTTATTTATCAAACTTAGAAAGAAAACAAAAATAAACAAAACAAAACTAAGACCAGAGGCTAACTTTACAGAGCAAATAAATAAATAGTAGCAATCCTCTTCCAGCTCTGACTAGTTCCCACGACCCCCAGCACCCACCGCCTTGCCCCAATGCAACAGCTCAAGCTTTTTAGCTTGTTCCTCAAACATAGTACTTTAAGCCCAACACAAAAATGCAGAACTACAGACTTTCTCTGAACATTAATTTGAGTAGTACTATAATGTACAGTTGGTAACTGAATCTGTCTGAGAACAAGACCTTCACAGAACTTAATGTGGATAATCCACTTTTCCTCCTATTAAGTAACCCTGAGAACTCTTAGGGAAGAACCAACACCTCTTCTATTCCATGTAAACCTCTGTACTTACCTAACTTGACATAAAGGCATTGTCTGTTCAGCTGATTAGAAGGTAGCTTCATGCAGGTAGTGACCCAGTTCGTGTTTTATTTTTAACTTAAGTCACTAGGACTTAGCACAATGTTGGGAACATGACAGGCACTCATCAAATATTTGGGCCTATTAATGGATACCCCACACATCAAAAACTGACCTAGCATGCCCTGTGACCTAGAGGATGAAGGGCATTTCTGTTCTGCAGCCACAGAGAGCTGTGTCAACAAGAGCAGTACCACATCTGAGCATGGCCCTTCCATGTATAATATAATATATATATTATTATTATATATAATAAAAGTGCCAGAATTCTTCTGAAATGTCTTTCTCCGTTAAATGGAATTATAGGACATTTTGATCCCATACTGGGACCTCTAGGATTCTACTGATTTCAGTCTGTCATCATCCAATCATCCCAATCAGAAAACCCAGCAGGACTGAAGTAAAGAAGACATCCAATGAGCCAGGGATTATTATTTTGCTTTTAGTGACTCCTCTGTTCAACTCAGTAGTAATTTAACTTTTAGCTGTTACTTTCAGAGAATGCTTTACCAGTTGGTAAAAGTTTAATTGCTGTTTTTAATACAGTACTGTTAGCACTTTGTTTTCTGTCGTAGCATCAACCAAATCCTGCCTGTCCTTGGACTTAGTGTCTTTCCATCAGCAGCAGGCTCATAGTGAAGGCCAATATCTTACTCATCTCAGCTCTACCGTGTTTATTTAGCACAGGGCTTTGCATATAGGATCTGATCAATACATGTTTAGTGAGCTGCTCTTGTCAGTGTCTGTATATTTTTATGCTGATGCTGGGGGTGCAGCAGTAGAGAGAAAGCAGCAAAGAAGTATTTGTAATTTCCAGGGCTCCACAGTCACAGTGCATATCACTGGCACTCCCCATGAGAGCTGAGTCAGTAACAGCAGCTCATCCAGCCTGGAGAGGACTGTGAGCTTGAGGCCAACATAGGTTACACAAAGAGACCTTGTCTCAAAATCAAAAGAAAAAGCAATTAAAGTCAATATCAGATCTAAAATCCCCCCCAAATAAATCTTTTTGTTTGATTGTTCATGAACACATGCTCCCTTGGCCTTGAGGTTTATTTTTGTTGTATTAACTCTAAGTGAATAATCATGTTAGTAGAAGTAAATGATTTAGATGTACTACTAAGTGATCTTGCCAATGCTTATTATAATCCACTTCAGTGCTATTTTTCTCTGAGCTGAACATGTTTGAAATTCCTCTGTAATTTCACCAAACCCTCAGGAAATATCACATTCAGGGTAAATTATTATTTTTAAGCTAGAAACCCTATGAAGTTTTAAAATTATTCAAATCCCTGTTCTTTGCAGGTGTGAGCTGTTCTCAGAGGCAAAGGGAGTCCCTTTAGCCAAATGATTAACCTGGATGTATACATTCAGACTTTTTGAGATTAAGTTTTAAAAACTATTTAACAGAGAACAGCCACAGTGATGTATATCTTCACCAGCTGTGGAGGTAAAATGTGTAGATAGAGGTATTTTTGTTTTATCTGCTGAATTAACTTTATCAACGTTATTACAAATTGACCATCCCATTTGAATACTCCATCAACATGTATGAAGTGTCCACATTCTGTTAACCGATGTCCAATTTTTAGTGACCCAAATACACGGCTTCTTCATTCTACACAAGTCAGTTTCTTGAACAACATCGAACTGTACTGGTGTTTTAACCAGAATTTGCAAGATACAGTTTTGTATAGGGGAAGAGAAAGCTGCTAAGGGGCAATGAGTACAGAGCCAGTACTTGAGTCAAGCCATGCAGAAGTTCCTATTAGAAGAACAGAGGAAGGAAAGGTGCTACAATCTGGGCACTACAATCTGGGCATAATGATGCACAGCTTTAACCCCAGCACTCAGGAGGCAGAGGCAGGAAGATCTCAGTGAGTTAAAGCCAGCATGATCTACATAGCAAGCTCTAGAACAGCCAGGAGTATGTAGAGAAACCTTGTCTCAAAAAAACAAACAAACAAACAAAAAAAAACAACCCAAAGCAAAACAACAACAGAAACAAAAACAAGAAAGAAACAACCAGAAAGGGATGCTACAAGGTGAGAAGCAATGAGAGGAGGGCAGAAGGGTCGTTTGCATTGCACACAGCTGGAGCTTTGGACTGAGGTGGGAGTTTAGGTGACTGTGAAGGAATTCTGGACAGCCAGTGGGAGCTATGGGAGACTTTAGACCTTTCTAAAGGTTCATATTTCCTGGGCTAATCAACATGAATAACAAGAAAGGGGTTTATCCAGAAAGAGCATGACTCACACTATATCTTCAAGACCTTGGGGGCTAACAGTATGAAGATGAATGAAAACACGGGATAATTGGTAATAAAAGAAAAAACGGAAACAACAGAAAACTGTGTTAAGGAAGCAAAGTGGGATGGTTAAACAGAGTTGTTCATACATTTGTATACAATGTTGAATTAGCAGCAGGAGACTGCAGGCCTTTTCCTTGGATAGAGATTGGAATTAGCACTATAGATGAAATAGGTAAGTCTAGGTGATCAACACAAGGCTCTGGCTTCTGTCCGGATAGAAATAAGGGGGAAGATTTTAGAAAATAGGCAGATACATGGAACAAGATTAACTTTTAGCCTAAGTGGAAAACGCTGTGCTCACATGGTTAAGGAGACAGCTACATATTGCTAATCAGCTAGATATTAAGCATGGAGTTCAGCAGATGGACCTGGGCCAGATTCAAATACTCAGCCGTAATAGACTTCAAGATGGTAGACTTCAAAAAGTGTATGCATGTGCCCACTGGGGTCATACGGAGTGGGAACAGAAATTATCAAGGAGTTACTAGTTAGTTAATTGGTTAGTTAGTATCTTGGAATTTTAATGAATCAACATTTTTCTATAGTATCCTGTAATAGAACATGATAACAGTCCAGAGTCTCATTCCTATCTTTTCAGTATGGGTGTGAACATATATTCCTCCTCCAAGACTTTGAAAATGGTAATCAGAATATGAAACGTGGCTTCAGGCTACATGAACACGGTCGCAGCTGTAGATTTGTCTTTCTGAAGATCAACGAGGACTTGACTCTGGGATACTTGGAAAAGGGAAAGAGATGATAACCACACCTTTATTCCTATTAAACAGGTGCCACATAAGTCAGAAACTTTCAAGGGGAGAACCACCAATGAAATAAAGGGAATTTTTCAATACAGTACATCTCATAGGATTCAGTTCTAAATATTGAATGCAATTATAGTCATCATATTTCTGGTGATAGTAGAACACAAAAATACATTTCAAAAGTTTAAAATCATCACCTTTGGAAGGTTTTTTAAAAATTAAATAATGAGAAAGAAAGATCCAGAATGAGACTAAGTCATAGGATGGTGCTAGGAGGGTGGTGCTGAGGAAGAATTCTAGTACCTAGGCTCCAGGCCCAGAGCAAGGGCATCATGATCTGGAGCACTGAGTGGGCACATCAGTATTTGTTTAATGTTGTCCATGTGATTCCAATGTGCAGCCAGACATCTGAACCTTTGCACTCAGTGAGAGAAAAAGAGTAAAGAAAGAAAAAGCTGGCACTGGGTGGGAAAGACCTTTGAAGCGGCACTGTAGTTGTGACTGTTAGAAATCTTTGGAAACTCTAACAGACTATTTAAGTATACATGCAGTAATTTCTCAAACAGTACTATTTAAGTATACATGCAGTACAACTAAGATTCATTTAAAATATCCTTGGGCCTTTCATGGCATATTTCTTCCTACGTTACAAGTTATTGCACCACATAGCTTCTGCTGTATGTACCATCTAAGTTCTGCTGTTGTTTGCCTCTGCTTTTCCCAATGACAACTGGGCTAGTCATTTTTCCAGAATAGTAGTTACAGAGAAAATGAAGGAAGCTTGTTGTTACTCAATTCTCAAATCAAAGGGGAACATTTATCTTCAGCTGCTCAGTAATTCATTAATTTTGACTCGAACCGAACTTGGTGTTAGTGCTGAGAACAGCTCCAGTTCCCTACGGCTAAATGCCTTGGGAGAAGATCAACCTCAGCAGCCCTGTGAGTTTGAACTCTCAGCACACACACTGGTCAATCTCCAGGTGTGATATAGAGAGTTGAAAAACAAAGGTCAAAACTAATAGATGGAGAGTGAGAATATGGGGAGAGACAGCTGGAATTGGGGGACATTTGTAGGGTGAGATGGAAAGAAAATGCAGTGGAAAGTCCCTGGTATTTACGAGGGTGACCCTAGTGAGGACTCCTAGTAATGGAGGATACAAAGACTGAACTGGTCATCTTCTGTAGCCAGGCAAGGCTTCCAGTGGGAGGACTGGGACCCCCAACCCAGACATAAAACTTTCGACCTACAATCTGTCCTGCCTGCCAGATGTGCTGGGGCAATGGTGGTGCAGAACTTGTGGGAGTGGCCAACCAACAATGGGTTAAACTTGTGGCCCATGCCAGGAGAGGGGATCCAGGACTAACACTGCCTGGATGGCCAGGAACCAGAAGTTACATAGTCCAGAGACTAAGGTAGAACTAAACATGATGGGGCAATTAAAATAAAATAAATCAATGAAATAATTTCTAATGATATTCTTCTATTGGTGCCTAGCCCAATTGTCGTCAGAGATGCTTTCTCCAGCAGCTAAGAGAAGCAGATCCAGAGACCTGTGGCCAAACATTAATTGGAACTCAGAGAACCTAGAAGAAAAGGGAGAGAAAGGATTCTGGGAGCCATAGGGGTCAAGGACATCAAGAGAACACTACCCAGAGATTCAGCTAAGCAGGGCTCCTAGGGGCTCACAGAGATTGAAGCAGCAATCATGCAGCCTTCATGAGTCTGTCCTATGTCCTCTGCATATATGTTAAGATTATTTAGCTTAGTGTTGCTGTAGGACTCCTAATATCGGGAGTGTGTGTGGGAGTGGTGGGGGTGGTGGTGTGTCTCTGACTCTTCTTCCTTGTGACCCTTTTTGCCCTATTTGGTTGCCTCTCCAAACCTTATATGAGGGTATTTACCTAGTTTTATTGTACCTTGTTATGTTATGTTTCGCTGATATCCCTGGGAGGCCTGTTCTTTTCTGAACAGGTGGATCAGGGGAAGTGGAGAGGTGGAGGGAAGGCAGGGAGGAGTGGAGGGAGGGGAAACTGTGGTTGAAATGTATTGTATGAGAGAAACATAAATAAATGAAGAATACAACACTAATAGTATGAGGCATGGATGAGAGTAGAAAGCAGAAGTTAGGAGGACCCAAAGGCTCTTGCTCAGAACAACTCCTCCTATCTCTTGCTTAGCTTCCATAGGGTTAAAGGAAGTGTCATATGACCCAATCAAAGGAAGCGGCCATGAAGATGCTTGGCTAAGACAGAGAGGAGGGACTAATAGCAGAACAATATTCTGGATACATAGTAGAAGCCCAAGTATAGGCTTAAAGAGCTAGGACCTTGAAAAGTTAGAGATGGTGAAAATGTAAGAAGCCACTCAAGAGACGAAAATCAGTGCGAGGATGCCTTAGTGAAGAAGGGCTTTGATTTGAAGTTCCTGGCCCATATTGTTGATACAGTACAATTAGGTATTTCAGTACTTCCTAAGGGAAGGATGTATTGCAGTTCTCGAGGAACCTGACCCAGCAGTGAGAGAGCAAGATCTAGAACAAACCATTAGAAAACAGACTATACGCACTCATCTTTGTCCACCTTTTCTCGGAGCTTCTTTAGCTGCTTGCTTTGGCTGAATTTCAAATTTTGAATTATATTCTCAAAGTATTCATCTTCCTGGTAGTTCAACTGCATTACATAAAAGATTTGAGGAGAAATATTAGTGCCAGTACCATCATAGTTTTGCTAGAAAACAACTTAGTTCAGTTGAAGAAGCAGCATTAGAAACTTACCAAAGGATGCTTTACACCCAACTAGCCTTGTTCTATGTTGTAGGTCAGTCTTGTTCTAGCTGAATCACAATTTCAGTGTATTGTTTTATAACCAATCAAACGAAACCAAAGGTCAGGCCAACCTCACAAGATTGATATCATTCTGCATACCACAAATGTGCATAACTGCACCCTCCTTATTTAGTACCCACTGTGCTTGGCATATACTTAAAGTATATATTAATATATAATACATATAATAAACATATATAATACTTTAATCTTTCTGATAATAATGTAGCCTAAAGACTGGGATCAGCATTTTAAAGTTGAAGAATGTGAGGTGGAGATGTTTCTGGTCGTTTGCTGAGATTTAAAAAAGTAACAGAACTGGAATTTGTACCCAAGGTGTTTAGCTTTGAGTCTATCTCTGCTCTCAGGCAGTCCGTTCTTGCAGAAAACAAAACAAAACAGAACCGAACAACAAAGCTAATTTCTTCTGTAAATGGAGAAGGAGAAGTGTGTAAGTTTGGCATGCAAACCTCCACATCCCACTGCTCCTTCGAGGATCAGCCTTTACCAGGTCTCTGACCTGGCAGCACATCACCTGCTGTGACCAGGTGTCATGTCAGGGTCACAGGAATGAACATCTCAGCCATGTCTGAACATAGCACCAAGTGACTTTAACAACATAACCTCTTTTAACAGTTACACCACCAGGGAGAGTAAAATATTTTTTGCTTCTCAATTGCATTTGCTTTTTAACAAAGGCATGATGTGTAACACCCACAGGGGTTATTATTAGAGCATGGAAGGCTCTTTAACTTTTGTAGCCTGTATAAGCCATTATAGGGACTGTAGGCAGCCTGTCATCGCTTAGATGTCTACTCCTGATGCTCTAAAGGATACAAAGTTTTCTCACCCCTGTTAAAATGAAACATATATAAACCAATACAGTCTAGTACAATGACAGGCACGGTCAACATAGTTTGGGTGTCAGTGTTAAATGTGTTAGATAGCTCGAGTGGGATTTATGTTTCTAGGGTGTTTTACACAGTGTCTGGCATTCCTGAGATACAGTGACATTATCGCTAGCCCCATGTATCGCTACTGAGACTTACCTCAAGATACTCATTATTCAGTTTGTTATCATTGGAAATGATGTCATCAGGATAGCCAATCCTTTCTTTAATTGCTAAGGCCTGCAAAAATTACAACATTGAAAGTGGAGATACAATCATCTCCATAACTGCAACCTTTAAATACAAACGTCATAATGCTCCTATGACTAGCAATTAAATAGTCTGATGTACTGTTTACAAAAGGAGCACCTGACAACACGCAAACAGTATTCTTTGCAATGGCTCTTTGCCTTAGTTAAAAACAATAAACACAGGCTTGAAATTTAGCTCCTAATGCCCTGTCTGCCCTTCTAGGCTGCAGCTTCCCATGGAAACTGACAAAAGCCATTGCTCTGCCTGTAATGTATTTTTATGAACTTTTCTTCTCTGCAGACTTTTCAATTTTATAGAAGGGGTAACATTTAGTGCTCCCAATCTTGCAGGGTATAATTATCTTTCCACTTCATTGATTCAGCTGAGAAAACAGATAAGGGCTCCATGGGTTTCATGCTAATACACTCCTGAATATTGGTTCCTTGAGTTTTTATGTTCCCTTTGATACCAGAGTCAGTATAGCTCATCTCAGGTTAAATGAATGACATTAACTGCATGAGTGGGAAGTGAGTTTCATTGTCACCTACCTCAGATTTGTCCATTGTTTATCACTAGTTCTTTTATTACTTTAAATGTATCTATTTTAGTTATCCCATTGCTTATTTCTATGTACTGCTTCCCCTTCCTCTCCTCAACCTGAGACAAAGTCTCTGACTGTCCTGGAACTCATGGGGTGGGCTGGCTGGCTAGTGAGCTTCAAGGATACGCCCATCTCTATCTCCCCAACACTGGGATTCCAGGAGTGAGCCACTGCACCCTACTTTATTTTTTTAGCATGTGTTTTAGAGATTGAACTCAGGTCCTTGTAAGCAAGGCTAGTATCTACCAACTGAGCCATTTCCCCAGCTCCAGCTTTATAGCTTCTATGTAACATTTGAATATGTTTTTTCCTAACTACTTTTAAAGTTAATCTTTTCCTATAAGTAGATATTTTGATGGCCCTGACTGGTCTTCACCTTCTCTTCAGCTTTCTTCTTTGTTTCAGCATCCATCCAGGTGAGGTCATCTAAAGTCTGAATAAAAACTTCCCTGATTTGTGCAATCAAATCTTCAACCTGAAACCAAAAAAAAAAAAAAAAAGGAAAAAACAACAGCTTATTAATAGTCTAATACAAAAATACAGCTCATTCTTCATTCTTCATTACAGTTTTAAAAGTAGAGCTACATGCTACCTTCATATATGCAATAGTATGCTAACAAGTGTAAATTTACAGATAAATTGTGACCCAAAACTAATGGATATAAATGGGCATATGGGATCATTATATTTTAAAGCAATACTGCTATTATCAAAATTTTCCATAAAATGGGTCTTATTAAACACACGAAGTTAAAATCATCTTCAGGATATCCTGGCTCTTGATATCCTTTTTTGAAGAATAGAATATTAGCTGTCACTGTCACCAGTGGTTGAATTAAGCAAGAAGTAGCATTTAAATAAATTGCTTTACTATGCCATCAAGTTCCACTGTTTTAATCTCAGTAGCAATTAGAAAATAAGATACATTTCTAATACTTCAAATAAACTGTGGTTTACTTTGTTGGTATTTAAGGAATACCAATGTCAATTGGGCAATGGAAGACATTATAAGTCTAATACGTGACTCTGTACATTACATTCACTGCTTCTGCAACCCAGAGAAGTACTTTCAATTAAACAAGGCACAAGCATAACTAGACTTTTGAGGGGCTCAAGATGAAATCTGTTGATGGTATACTATGATTCACAGATTCTTTGCCTAACAAACATTAAGTGAACATGAGCAATTATAATTGCTGATCAACAAATAGACTGCTAGGGTTCATTTCTAGTACTTTATGTTCATTATGTGTACTTCGACGCTGCTGTGCTGTGTGTGCTGGGGCATTACCAGGTGTTTGCTCTCTCCAGCAAACGCGGCTTCCACATAAAGTCTCCCTACAGCATTCTCCATGTTCCCGTTGACATAGTTAGCGCACCGTCTCCACGTTGCTGTCTCTGATGTAGTGCCATAAAGGGCCTACAAAAGAGAAAAGGAAAATAGCATCTGACTGGGAGTTGGGGCTGGTAGACAGCAAGACATGCAGTTTGTAAGACTCTAGTCTTTATATCTGGCTTCAGTTGCTGTAGTACTCTTTGCTTTCTCTTCACAGAGTAGTTGTCCCTAAGCTACTATAAAATGTAATCTGACTGGATTGTTTACTTTAAAAAAAATGAGCTTGTGCAAACAAGGTATCTTTTCAGAGGCATGTCCCAGTAGAACTTTTAGCTATTACAAGTTAATAACCTTCAGGAAAGCTTTGGGAGAGAAAATACAACATTGTACCCGCTATACAAACATAAATATGAAGAAACGTTCAATAAAAGAACAGAAAGGAAATCTTATACACAAGAATCACATTCTCCTTTTAATGTTTAACGTGAAGTTCAGGTACTTAGAAAAGTGCATGTATATAAATTTTAGTATCGATAAGGGGATTGGCTTATGTAACGGCAATTTACTGAGATGACTTTTTTTTCAATATTTATATATTTCTTTGAGACAAAGTCTCATGCAGCCCAGACTCAGCTCAAATGCATAATGTAGCTGATGATGCCAGACTAGTGATCCTCTCCACTTCACAGGTGCTCGGATTACAGGCATGAGCTACCATGATCACCGCTTTGTTTGTTTACTGATATTTTAAAAGTGATGTTCAAGCATTTTCCCAATTGAGCTACATCCCAGCCCTGTATTAAAATTGGTTAATTTCATCTTTTAGTGGAGAAACTGGAACTTTCAAGCAGTTACTTTTTTTTTTTTTGGCCAGGACACCAACCAATGTGAGCGGACAACAATGTTAGAGATTTCTTTCTCAGCCCCTATTGCTCACTATCATTATACCAGGACTAAAATGATTGTGTAGACAATGTATATGGAGCCCAAGAAAAGGCTTTGAGTTCTAGCTTCAGGTTGGTGTACTCGCTATGGAACGTTAAAGATTCTAGCTTCAGGTTGTTGTGTGCCCTAGGGAACATTAAAGGTTCTAACTTCAGGTTGATGTACTCCCTATGGGATATTAAAGGTTCTAGCTTCGGGTTGGTGTACTCTCTATGGGATATTAAAGGTTCTAGCTTCGGGTTGGTGTACTCCCTATGGGATGTTAAAGGTTCTAGCTTCAGGTTGGTGTACTTACTCCCTATGGGATGTTAAAAGTTCTAGCTTCAGGTTGGTGTACTCCCTATGGGATGTTAAAGGCAAAGACATTTTTCTTTTGTATGTCCAGTGGTGCTCTGAGCACCTGAAAATCAAATCAATTGAGAAAGGTACCTCTGAGATGGATTTTCACACACTGGCAACAGCAAATCAATGCAGTATTATTTTGTACAACCACAGGTAACCCCTTTTAGGGTTATGAGCTCATGATGCCATAGCAGACCAGCATAGGCAAAGCCCAGGAAGAGTGACCTCTTCCCTACACATGTGCAAAATAACAAGTATGGGCATTTTATCTCTTGGGGAAGAGCAGCACATTCTAGCAGTGTACATGGCAAGCATTTATAACCATGTATCTCTTTATGCTTTAAGTCTTAAGAAAAGAGAGATTTTGTCTTCACCTTGCGGAAAGCATTTCTGGACTCCTTGTAGTTTCGGCTGAGGCTGCTTACAAGATCCATTATGAACCTCCAGGACATTAAATTTTGAAGATCTCTGTATAAAAAAACCCACCACCCAGCAACAGAAAAGATGAGGCTGCAAAGCTTCTAAAGACTGACATGAAATGTAAACTTTGAGGACATGGGCACTCTGACATACCTACCTGGGAGAATATTTGGTAAGAATAGGCTTAAGTTTGGTTAAATATTCTGGAGCATAAACAACCACTTCTTCCTCATTTTGAATATTAATATTCACAGTTGACATGATTTCATTTGTGAAATTTGACCAGCTGAATGGCTGGGGAAAAAGCAGGCATAAAACATTCAGTAATTATGGCTTTTCTTCTTGGTTCCAAGAATTATGGTTAGAAGGTCACACACTAAAGGGTGTCAGCTGCATCGTAAAATGCTTAACATAATAGTCAGTTTATGTTTGAGATTTTTTTGGTCAATTGTTTCAATCAGCTTTTGAATAAATATTGGTTCTGCAACATGATTATTTAGATAGCAGAATTAAACCAACCATTTAAAAGCAAAAACAAATCTGTTATGCATACAGAGCGCACAATTAGAAATTAGGCTTATTGTCATCTTTTCTCTAAGAAATTTTTTTTTTAAATAAGAAAAAACAGTTTTTAAAATAAAGCTCCCTTGGTTTGTGAAAATGTAAGTATATGTAAACTATCTTTTAACAGAGGATATTAATAAACAATTCTTTCAAACATAGCAGTGCACCTGAGTAGGCTCCCTGCTGGGAGCTAAACACAAGAACTGAGTGTCGAAGCTCCTCAGTGTTTTAGGCTCTCATCTATATACACAGAGGTCCCACAGAGCACAGCAAGTGTCATGCTAAAATGACCAGTCTTTCCAAACATATATTTACTACATTATATCAACAAGTGTACCTAAGAAATGATTAACTCACTAAAAAAGTAACCAGAATCAGTTTAGTATTGCAGAATTAGTAGAGAGAATGCTGACTGTGGAAGTTTTGACATTTTTCTATAAATGTGGCTTCCTGTACCAGCCACATGAACCAATTACTACACAAGGAAAAACATGGCCCCCAAAGTAGAGTGTTAGGAGCTCGCTGAACAAAAGCAAGCAAGTCCTGTTTATTGATAGACTCTGAGACAGATTTTCTCCTTATTTCCTGATTTTGTTTGTAGTTTTTGTTCGGAAGACCTCCGTAGATTGCCTAGACGAGAACCTGGAGGGTAGTATGAGTAAATTATACTGTTTCAGAGTTAAAAAGAAATTTAGTGTCTCTTTGCTTCATAGTCCAGATTGAATGACAACTTGATGGGCTCTCAGAAAAATCTGTTCCTCTTCCAATGCCTTTCTGCTACAGTGCCTAGAATTTTGAATACTCATTCCACTTAAACACAGAAACAGCAGCTTCAAAGTTCTCCCTGACTTAAAACTTCTCACGGAGTCACATGTCAGTGTCACTAAGATTCATTTTAAAGTTAGTTTATTTCAATAAATAAAATGTAATGTTATAATCTCAGTAAATGGTACAGGAGATGGGTACATAAAACATGAAAACTTTCTACTTACCGTCCCATTGATCTCTAGAGAAAAGTTATTTTGGAGCTCGGCCATCGTCATTTTGTTATAAAGCAGCATTGGGTCATTTCGGTCTTCGAGTTTAGTTGTAGCCTGTGGATTGAATATATGATTGTTGTTTTAGAAAAATATAATTATATATGATGGAAAATAAAGGATGGGTATAAGATAATTTGATTTTGGTTTAAAATGTATCATTTTATGCATAGTCAGTAATAATTAACAAGTAAACGAAAAGCCAGAGAATCAAGCTTAAAATTCTTCAAAAATCTTTGAAAATATTGGTAACTGTCAAAGTCACCTAAGAAATACTTGTGGCTTATGGTCGATTCAGTTGGGTCTGCAGCTGTTTCATATTATAACTTTTTTTTATATAGTCATCTTCAATTTCTCTCTCAAATACTGGCTCCTACCCTCACATTGTAATTCAGTATTCCAGTTAAAATTAAGCCTTGGGTGAGGGAAACACAAATGTTTCTACAACAATACATGGCAGTTGGCACAGCACATGCTTAGTCTATGGCAGGTAAGTTACAAGCTGGCTAAGAAGGATGGCCACTCTTTCTGCTTTTATGACCACTCTTCCTTCTGAGTGACTAGTTAGCTATATTCAATTACATCCAAGTTAACTTTATTCACTGAGTCTAAAAGATAAATTATGACAGCAACTCCCAGATGAATAAAAGCAATTTAAGTGGAAAGACACAAAAGGAATGGTGTAAAATGACAACTGTGTGGACAACACATCTATTCATTGACGAAGTCAATCAGTACTGAAAATCCCCTTTATACAAGGTAACATGCACACTGTTAGAAAAACATGTGTGCTACAAAGGTGACTGTAACCCTATGCCAACCTCAGGGCCGAAAGCATGGGGAAACCTTACAGTGGCAACTGCATCAGAGGCAATATGCAGTGACCACTACAGAGCCAAGGCTGGTCAAGAGGAACGTGGTCTGGGAACATAGAAGTGATTAAATCCCAGGACAAGAAACTGTTCTCTGGCAATTCAGTTTCCTTCTGAGAACCACAGGTAACCTGTCAAACTGTCCTCCACTGAGATGCTTCTCCAAGCAGTCTGGCTCTGTTGGATGTGTGGTGGTTTCTTGTAGCTCTAGAGAGTCTAAAATAACTCTCCATGATCTTCAGTCCTCAAGATTTTGATGAGGCCAGACGACAGTGATAAGTGGGTGGGTGGAGATGTAAGAGAATATGGTTTTGCTTTCAGTGTTAAGGAACTCAGAGTCCAGGTTCAATCAGTAATCTGAATACTGACTAAAGCCAAAGTTCACTTGCAGGGCTCCTTTGGAGACTCAGAGAACAGAGTGCAAGCTCAGTCCCCAGGGCTTGCATGCAACTAGGAAAAATGTAGAAATACCCTGGGTTCTGTTGGTAAGGTCTTTCTGTTTTCCCTAAACTCAACAATCTCAGAGTCTGAAATCAGTGGCATCACTTTGCCCTCTGACCAAATCCTTAGCAAATGGACAGAGACAATCTCTGTGGAGACTTTTCATTTCAAAATAACATAAAGTAAAATGGTTTAGAAAAACTGCCATGATTTTGCATGTGTCCTCCTGCATCAGGAAGGTATCTCACCGTCTGAGTACAAGATTTTGATGTAACAGTGTATTGTATAGGTAAGCTGTGAAGTACAGCTTGTTTACTAGTTGTCAGGTTTGGTGTGTCTTTTGGATCTCAGGGGTCAGTTTACTATAAAATTCTATAGTTTCAAAGGTTCTCCTGAAGTCAAGGATCCATTATGGGCCTGTGCAGTTCTATCACTGGGTTAAAGAGCTACAGTTTTATCTTTAAATAGCAATAGAGAGGAGGGAATGAAACAAAATATGGTTGACATTATTCTGTATCCCAGAAATAAAATGTGTTTTACATTGGCAATTTCTTTTTCCAATTCCATAACTTTATTCATTTCCAAAGAGAGCTGGTTTTCGTCAATAGGCAATCTTTCTTCCTGACGAATCAGTCTGGCCACAGAAATCATAAAATCCACATATGCTGTACAAGCCTGCAAGAAATAAGCAATAAGTTGCTAGGAGATCATTCTGATATTACTGTGGTATGCAGAGGTTTTAAAAACATTGATTTTTGGTAGCAGAAAAAGCAAATAAAATGGAAATATTTTCTAAGTGCTAAAAGAAATGACTTGTATAGATTCCTTTAATTAGAACTGAGGCTGGCAATAAATATCACTTTTAATGTTTTAATTAATGGGTCATTTGGCTATGGAGATTATATTATTTTCAATAAATTTATTTTGCCTTTATAAAAATGCAGTTGTAAAGCACTTGTTGAATAATCACATACTGCTTTTCCTTTACTGAACTTTTTTCCTAAGATTGACTTTGCTCATATACATACGCACGTATTATTCAACTATTTATGAAGACATAGTTATAGATTCTTATAATATCATCACAACATCTTCATATATTTATCTTGGGCCAAGCTAATTCTTTTGAGACTGCTCTCAGGAATTCCTGAAACAATCAACCAAAGGCCTTGATTCTTCCATAAACCCCCTTTACTGTGAAATTTCTATAAGATCCCATAGATTTACATGCCGTCTTTCTACAATAAATTCAATTTCTTTATATTTTATCTTAATATACACTTTAATTTATGAGCAGAAGCTACAAACTATTTTCATTGTCACCTTCTGTGGATTATACAAATGCCTTATTTGACTTCAGTGGCTTTAAAATCAGGAGAACTCAATCCCACTTCTAAGTCTCAACACCCTGCTCCTTTTTAGCTGTTATTATGCATCAGCAATGAAAATAAAGTGTGATCTTCTCATCTCATTTAAAATTTACCCAAATTCAAGTTTCTAGCAGGAGCTTTAGTTCTTAGCAAAGCAGGTGACTGTCATCAGGGTAAATGTGCCACACAACTTGGGGATAAGTAGAGCCTGTGATGCTTCCAAGCCAGGTAAATACAAATGAAAGCTATAATGTATCCTAAAACGGCACACCACCTTCAGTTTCAGAAGAGTTTTATATCCAGACTAATGGTTCACAAGCACAAAGGGCACTCTTATATTCAATTTGAATATATTTACAGGTGCTCACAATCAAACATAAACCAAAAAGTAAAGTGAAAAGATGTTATCAAGCAAGAGTATTAAACAAAATGTGTAATTACTATGAATCTCAAAAACCCAATGAATCTGTGACCCACATTACATGCTAATAGACAGTTCCCTGGAGACAGGAACTCTGTCGCGGTATATACCGTAATATTATGGCTGCCTAGAGAGTGCTTCCATCCACGCTTTTCAGTAAACTAAACTAAATGTTTGGCTGTGAATTTGCATTAAAAAAACCAATAACTAAGGTAATATGAATGAAAAGATAATTTCATATAGGTTATTGACAATTTCACTTCTTTCCTATTAAAAGCTAATCAGAGTTCTTGTTTCACTTTGAAATAAGCAAGTATGCCTGGGTCCATACCTCATGGGACCACCTGATCCAAAGTATAAGAACGTAGTGTTTTGAATTAAGTACATTTCAAAGCATATAATTCCTGCTTTCAGCATGGAATTACTATGACTATAAAGGAAATGGCAATTTGAATTTTCTAATATCAATCTTCTGAGATTTCTCATTGCTATATGAGATATGTTTTTGTTAATGAGGCATGAAAACAGGACTTGTTCTGTGTACTTTGTTGATTCTGCAATCTGGTTTTTATTCTTTACAAATATATCTGGTAATTGTGGATGACACCATAAGACACCCTGTTAGGCTTGCTGAGCTGGTGAAAGCTCGTGTTGCTAAAATGAGTTCTACTCATTCATTGGTAAACACTTCCTATTAAAACATGCATTTTAGCATCTTTTCTCCCAAAATTCCTGTAATAGTTGTTAGAACTCAAGCTCTCTGTTGCTAGATTCTACCTTAAGGCCTTAACTTTTTCTTATTTTTAAACATATAAAATCCCAAATAATATCAAGTACACAGATCTGGAGAAGCTGAGATATTTTTGAAAGTGAAATTTTGTTTTCCTTTCTTGTGACTTAGAGAGGACTTAGTTTTCAGGACAGGGACAAGAATCAGCTATGATTTTAACAGTTGTATCTTTGAAGAGACAGTAAATCAAGGATCCTCTTAGTGGAGAAGAACCTGCAGGAAATCTAGTAGCCCTTTGCTAAAAAATAGATTACAAATCCTACCATTGACAAAAGTAGTTTTAAAAGAGTAACTGCTTTTAAGAGGAAGCATAAAATTCATATAGTAGCAATTTTGTGGGGTTTTAAACTACACATTAGCAAAAATAATATCTACTAATCATAACATTATGGATTATTCCTTTGATTAGAATAATTTCCATTTTACAACAGTAGATAGTGGTGTTTATAAACTAGCTCTTTAGAAGTCGGGGACCGCCCTCGACCTGGGAAAAAGGTCAATATTTATTAGAATTGCGAAAGAGAAACACAGCAAGATCATTTTACTACTGTCCTTCAGACTTTAATAGCATTGTTAAAGAATAATATCAAGATCCAGGAAAGAGAAGAAACTTCTTCAATTAGATCAGCTGACAACCAAGTACCCTGGAAGTGACCCATAAAGATTGGGAGTTGCATATCCAGATATTCTGTTTGTGACACTCAACTCTTATCAGTTTTCTCAGGAAGTAACTGAGAAGTCGTAGAACTATGTTCTAGTTAGTCATTAGCACCGGGGAATATTTAAGTGTTACGCAAGATGTTTACTGGAGGAATCCACAAAGTGTACCATATAAGAAAGATAAGA
The DNA here is from genome assembly GCA_026225945.1 of Cricetomys ansorgei. NCBI lineage: Eukaryota > Metazoa > Chordata > Mammalia > Rodentia > Nesomyidae > Cricetomys > Cricetomys ansorgei. The sequence continues at coordinate 27,183,077 of JAMJFZ010000056.1, forward strand.
CATCAAGCAGGAAAGAGGTTTCCCACATAAAGGGTCCAGAAGCATCTATTAAACAACATGCAACTGCTGGCACAGATTCTTGCTCTCCATAGAGGGTTGTGCATGTAGAATCACACACCTACCAGATGTGTGGGGACCAGAGATGAGATACAGTTGAGCCTAAAAACAACTCAACAACAGGACTTGAGGAATACAGGACCCAAGAGGGGACCTGGACCTTGGCCCTGAGAGGGGACTAAAGTTGGTGTTGGGTTATCAGAAAGAACCTAGAGGTTTATACAAGATTTTCAAAGGTTTTCTGTATATGCGGGGAGCCAAATTTTTCACAAACTGCTTTCAATCTTTAAAAAATTCTCTTCTCAGACTTACTAAGTTGAAAACAAAATGGCCTTTTATGTTTTGTTAAGTGCATATAGTGGGACTGGTGTAAACCTTCTGGGTTTATTCTCTTTGTGATATCCATAAAGAAGAAAACGAGGCCAATGGCTTTCTTTGTACTATATGTATGCCAATGCTAGAACACAGAGGAACTACGTAGGCCATATATATTGGTCAAGGAGCTTAAAGTACACATCTTATCTATAATGAGTGGGCCATCTAGCAAGCTATCCTACATCCACTTGCCCTCATCACAGTCCACCACGCTTTTTCACAGAAATGGACTCCTCTGAGCACTTCCTCATTACAGTGCAGTCTACGCACTGCAGCCAGAGAGGTCTTTTTAAAAGCCAAGGTAAACAGAATCTAAATTACTTATCCACTCACCCACTTGTTATCACATAACCATTTTATTTTCATTGTAACACTCTCTCCATTTACATTATGTCCTTCCACTATTCCCTTTACACTTTTGTATCTTTTATTTCTGCATTACTTGGCTTCAAGGACAGAAAAAACACGGTCTCTAAATTCCCACTGCCTAGAAGAGTTGTCATACTGATATAAATTCAATGAACATTTACTGAATAAAAATATTGAAGTTAAAATATTAACATATTAGGAAGGTTTCACTTACTTCTGTTTGATCAGAACAAACCCCTTTACCTTTAATCTCAGTTTGTTTGAGCTTGCTTATCTTTGTTTCCTGGAGTCTAAAGAATTGGTATTGGTGTGTGTGTGTGTGTGTGTGTGTGTGTGTGTGTGTGTGTGTGTGTGTGCAGAGTCTATCTGTGTGTGTGTGTGTGCAGAGTCTATCTTTTCCCTGATTTAGAGAAACAGGCCTTGAGTCACCCCTTTCTGGTTTTGATCTACTATGGCCATGTTTCAAGTCCTTTATCCTTATCCTTAAAATACCTTCATGTTTTATGAGCCCACTAGTTTTAGAAGAATTTAAATTAATTTATAGCTCTTATTTCCCACTCTCTAACCATGCCTTGCATCATTATAAACCACAGTTTCTCATCTCCAACCTGTGCCTCCTCAGACTCAACTTCTCATCCATTGGTTTCCTCATTTTATTTTTTCCCTAAATACATGCTTCAACTAAATATTTTGTTGGTGGATAAACAAAAGCAATCATGATTATGATGGCTTTTCTTAAAGGTTGTATGTGAAGAATGACTGTCCAGAGTCCTGTCATTGTTACACACAAAGAAGGTGTGGGAACTACTGCCCTAGCCTATTCTGCTTTGTCAAACAAACATCAATACAGAACATAAGAATATCTACAGATACTTTATATAGATATAGATAATTAGGTATAGGATATCTAGCTATACATAAATATTTTAGATCTCCAGCCTACAGATTTCTTTATAAATGAGGACAAGGTAAGAAGTCTTAATGAAGTGAAATGTAAAGAAAAAAAGCCTTAGGTCAATCCTAATTCTTCCCCAGTACAGAGCTCAGGGGCTTTTCTTGAAGAGGGCCATTTCTTAAGAAAATAAAGATTATTTCTCTTTATATAGAAGGATTTTCTCATGTGAGATGGTTGGTTGACATTCCAAGAATGGGGATGATTATCTTTTATGGGCAGTGTATACCCTTCAATTGTTTCTCAGAATAGATATTTACACTTTGTTTTGTGTCTCATTATTTCTGTCTTTTAGAGAGCAGTGTATCATTAACTGATCTCCTCAGATAAGCAGACTACCTATGGATTATCTGGCTAGAGGTCTAGAATGAAGTAGTCCTTGCTAAACTCATTTTGAGAACAGTTGTCACTGAGAGCAGATGTGGTACACATGTGTTACTTTCTGAGAAGTTCATTTACAGGTCATTTTTTGAGATTCAATATGTACCCTCTTCATCAAAAAGCTAATGAAGAGAACAATCACAATTTTTATGGTTGGACTGACCTCATGGTACTCCTGAAGGATATGTATAGCCTACTGTGGTCACTAAATGACAACAAAATCATGTTTTAGATCGATAGAAATTAAGTCATCTGGGAACTGATGGTACGTATAGTCTCTAGAGTGCAAAGGCATATTGGGTTCATGAAACTCAAATCTAACAAGCTGTCAAAAGACCATTCATGAAGATATATGAATTCATGAAAAAATTTGCTTTTCTGTTCATTTTTCATATTTATTCTCATCAGATGTATGTCAGCCTAGTATCTTAGTACATTATCTTCACAAAGGACCAATAGGGCAGGAATAGATGAACCTCCTTTTCGCTTGTCAGTTTCCTGGAGTCTGCAGCTCCCCTCCAGTTCTGAGAGAAAATGGCTAAAACTCATCTGATAAAAGCCAAACGTTCTATCCATTTTATTAGATCTATCTGACATTTTAGAATGCTCAAGAAAAAAAGAAGCTGAAGCATGCTAGTTTTGATGGCTTCAGTGCTCCATTACTGAGCATTTAGAGGAGAACCAGTTTCAATGTTTCTCAAACTCTTTCACATAACTGAAGAGGATACAAGAGTTACAAACTCATTTTATGAGCCCAACTCTGATTCCAAAGAGTCAGACAAAGTCATCATGAGAAAACAATGGGCAAATATCCACGATGATGATCAGAGTAAAATCATCAGCAAAATATTGATAAGTGTGTAAGTGTCTGATAGAACATTTAAAAATGACTTTTGTCCATGAATAAGATAGATTTATGTCAGGAAAAAGTATACAAATACCATTCAATATAAAGTGATCAATAGATGTTACATACTATATACCAAAAAGAAGTTCAAAGCCACCTGATCATCTCAAATGATAGAAAAATTCAATGTAATTTTTTAAAAGCTTCAAAGAGCATAAGTTCAAAAACAACATACTTCAACACATTAAAGGCCACAATGACAAGTCCACACTAATGTAGGCCATAATGGTGAAATATTGAACACTTTCCCTTCAAGTTCAGAAAGAAGACAAGGATGTCTATTCAGATAGTACTAAAAGTCCTAGCCAGAACAATTAGGCAGCACAAGAAATAAATGGTATCTGTATAAGAAAGGAAGCAGTATTATGGACTGTTTGCCACTGGCATGATCTCATACATAGAAAATGCAAGAGGTGTCATCAAAAATACTGTTAGAACTAAAAACAATTAAAAGAAATCAAAACACAAAATCAGTAGCATGCATGTAAACAAAAATTGAACTACCTGACGTAGAAATGAACAAAACAAACCAATTTATAATAGCATCAAAAACAGGAGTAAATTCACCTAACATTTCTAACCTCCTTTATATTTAATGGGAGCAACATGACAGCCTGGTCAGCCTGAGCCACAGGATGAAAACATTTCTCAAAAGACAAAGAAACCTATTTATTAAAAATGAGAGGAAATGGTCCAGCACTTCCCTTTTTTTTTATTTCCCTTTGGCCTTAAGCGTGAATAGGGCACAATGAGCCAATTCTGACCAGGCAAACTAATGTAAATTCCAGAGGATACTGAGATTAGAATATGATGAAAGGCAGCTGAGGCCCCAGAGAGTCCCATGTGTCCTACCTCACCTAGACTGCCTGCTTTGATATCAGAAGGGGAGATAGAAATATGGTCTCTGGCTTCAGGTGTAATTTTGAGTGTCTCTGTTACTGTAGCTTAGACAAAACCCAATTCAATAAAAACTTACATGCCTATAGGGCAGTGGTTCTCAACTCTCCTAATGCTGAGACCCTTTAGTACAGTCATTTATGTTTTGGTGATCCTAACCATAAAATTATTTTCCTTGCTATTTCAAAACTGTAAATTTGCTGCTGTTATGAATCATAATGCAATATAATAATGTACAATAATGTCATAATATACAGATGGTTTTAGGCAACTCTGTGAAAGGGTCATTTGACTCCTCAAAGGGGTCACGACCCACAGGTTGAAAACCACTACTGTAGATGGTGGCTATGCGGACCCAGAAAATGAAGTGACTAGAATAGCTCTGGTCACATGGCCTTTTGAAAATGTAAACTTAGGATTCCTAATTCTACAGACCTAGCAAGAAATGTGTGTGAGCAAGTGAAATCCCCAATGCTCGAATGGATAGACAACAATTCAAAATTTAAAATAAAACAAGCCTAGTAGCTGGAGTAAAAATGCCTCTGTATCAGATACAAACCACAAATGCACAGTGTGTCCTTTATATGAGCTAACACTAAATATGAAATTCACAATATATACCATACCATCATCTTAGTAATATCTTATCAAAGGAAAAAAAGAGAAGAAACTTTACCACCTTGACTATCAGGTACGGTGTGGTATCAGAAATGTTAAACTTTAGGGAAAAACTATCTAAGGCAGTGGTTCTCAACCTGTGAGTCGTGACCTCTTTGTGGGTTGAATGACCCTTTGACGGGGGTCATTTAAGACCATCTGCATATCAGATATTTACATTAGGATTCATAACAGTAGCAAAATTATATAGTTATGAGTAGCAACAAAAATAATTTTATAGTCGGAGGTCAGCACAACATGAGGAACTCTATTAAAGGGTTGTAAAAATTAGGAAGTTTGAGAAGCACTGATCTAAGGAATGGAAAAAACTGACAGTTTCTAAGAGTACAATTGTAAATATGAACAGCTCTTGAGCTGAAAAGTAAGATATGGGCCAACATTCCTCCCTCACTTTTAACTCTGCAACAGGAAATGACTGGACACATCTTAAAGCCAATAGCTGCAGCCCACACAGTAACTAAATCACTCAGATAACCTCCACCACCACTAATTATCTGTGCTACTAATTGTGGCCTTCAATATTATAGCTATGTACTTTTCTTAATTTCAGTGTTGTATATCCATTCCAACAAATAGCTTTTTCCATGTTGTTTGAACTTAGCATGAATGCAAGACCTAACCACATTTGCTAACCATTTTATCCAAGAAGTGATTTCAGTCATACTACCACAATGTGACTCTTTAGGATCATGAAAATCAACCACAATTTTCTTCTGCATTTCAAAAGAATTATGAAAAAGTGTCTGTAGGACAAACACAGTCCTTCTGATGTCTAATCACATTTAACATTGTTAATTTTGTCTGCCTGGGCTCCTTCCATCCCTAATCAAGAACACATTCACATCAGCCTAAGGCAGGGAAGCTTATGATACAGGAAGAATGTAACCCAGATAAATCTAGTAGCTGTGTGCAATGTATTATCCATGATTAGGTGCTATGGGAAGGGCTGGATGCTCCTGTCTGCATAGACCTCTGAAAGTAGAGTCAGAAAGTTCAGGAAGGGTAACTTTTGCTGCACCAGTCAATTCCTGGTCCTTTCTGATAATGCTATATACTATGATTAATCTGACACTTTTTGTATTTCTTTAAATGACCCAATTTAGAAGTGAATGAAAACTTGTAAAACTGACTTTTTTAAAATAGATCATGTCACATGAGGAATTTCAAGGTTCCTTGTTTGACTTCCATCAGTCAAGTGGGAATGTTCGTTCTATTAAAGGAACTTTAGCACTTTGTGGCTTTTGTCTTTCCCCAGCAAAGACTGTAAGCAGTTTCAACTCGGATCTAGTTCTTTTCATTTTTAAAGGTTTGCATGGATGGCTTTGTAGTCTGTGTCTGGTTCTTTTATCCCTTGCTTTTATTTACCTCTTTATACATTCCAGTACATTCATAGTAGTCTCTGGAAGGAAGGCCAAGTCGAGGCTGGTCAAACTATAAAAAAAAAATACATAAAAGAAAACAAATTATTCAGCAAGTATAAAACATTTGGATAAAATGCAACTAGCTCACTCACCCTGCTGTTTGTAAGGGCAACAATCAGAAAGGGAATAAATACTCTAGGAAAAGGTTTCTATACTACTTACAAGTGATAAATTCATGGGCAGTTAAATAATCTGAGGGATTTCATTGTGGATATATGAATGAAACTAAAGAAACTTGAACTAAAAATACACAGAGAATGCTTTTTAATTCAGAGCAGAAGGTACAAACAAACAAAAGAATATAAGGCTCCTGGCCCAGCTACCAGATTACACATTTACAGAACTTCCCAGTTTCTTGACTTTCTAATATGGTCCCTTGGGGACCATATTTGTCTGCCCCACTCTCAACTGGGGTACATTCTTACTGGTAGAAGCAAACCTTCAGGTTTGTTTGGGTATCATGTGATAGAGATATGCAAAACCACTTCAATCATTCTACAACCTATTTGCCAGTGTGAATCATGCCAGAAATTTTGAGATTTTCTATCAAAGAGGCATGGAGAAGACTGCCCCCTAATATGTTCCCAGAGAGGTATGCTCAGAAGGATTTTAGCAGGTGCAGACAGTAGTGAGAAGAGACTCTCTGCTGCTCTTGTGTATGTGCTCAACTTTGGACACTGATGTTAAGAGAAGTAGGCACACTGACAGCTTTGTGAGACTGCTTTCTGTGCAGTATATGGAAGAATGCATGAAAGAGTAAACCAAGGTTTACTGATAGATGAAGGTGGGAATGTATGAAGTTTTTGAGGAGTTCAACCCAATCTATAGGCAATATATACAGGAAGAATGGCATCTTCTTTTTGGCTCCAGAGGCTAGAAGAGTAGCTCAGAGGTTAAGAGCACTTGCTACTCTTGCAGAGGACCCAGCTTTAGCTCTTAGCATCCACACAGCCCCTCCAAACTATCTTTAATTCCAGTGTTAGAAGATACAACACCATCTTCTGGCCTTCAGGAGCACTGCATACATACGGTGCACATACATACACGCAGGCAAACAACGCACATAAAAAAAAAATCCTTTTTAAAAGTTTAAAAAAAAAAAGAATGTGTAGGAAGAGCTACAGAACATCTTTTCATGGAGGATCCTTAAAGAGATGGTATTTTATTTACCTTAACTAAGATTAAAAGTGCAGGTAACCTTCAGTGAGAACTAAAACTGTGTTCGAACCCCCGTTTAGGGTTTTTATTTTAAATTGATGAACGTTTGGTTTCCAGACCTACTTTATTTTATTTAAACAAACTATGAAACATATAAAGAAACTGGGAGTTATTTTCATAATAAGAGGATCCTGGGGTGCTATCTAAAATAGTGATAACAGAGTGAGGGTGAGTATCTAAAACATATCACTAAGAAAATCTTTTCAACATGGAACCCCAGGGCTGACAGCCAGGGCACAGATTTATTACCCTCTAGCTCAGGCAATGATTGGAAGAATTGACATTACTTGACTATCAATGAAAAGAATGCACATGGAAATTTCACTACAAGTTAGGGATTGCTTTGGCTGCCTGACACACACACTTACATGAATTATATGGTGGGTAGAATTCTTATCATCAGTGCCAACAAAAAAATTAATGAGCACTTTTTTCCCATATTTAGAATTCAGTTCTGCAATAGATTTCTCAGCTGTCCAAGAAGTGCCTAAAGGAATAGAAGGTGAAACATATTTTTCTGAAGCTCTGTTTTATTAACAATACTACAATGTAGAAATGATTAATTTAAAAAAAGAGGAAAATTGTCTTACCATATGTTTGTTCCCAGTTCTCTGATGCTACTGGCCACCCATATATATCTGGTAACAGTTTGAGGAGAGGTTGTCCGCCTCTGCTATCAATAGTAGCTTTTTGAAACAATGAAAATAAATTTAAAATGAGGTTATCCATATTTCATTCATATTTTGTTACCAACATATATCTATTTCAAATAAGAAAACTTACACTCATTTATACAAGACCTGTATAAGGTTTTTGCCTTCTGCACTGCTACTATGTCTTCAGTTTTGGGTTCTTCAAGGACATCTGAAATAAGATAGTTAGTAAAACACATCAGTATAATTGCTGAATTTTGGTTGTTATGAACATTTTCAATACAGATCTAATTAAAAATAAATGTTCCCCCACCACTCTGAAATCCTAATAAAGCCAAGTCATTATTCCTAGAACAGAAGTCGGGTTGGTCCTTTAGCTGAGTTACACATAAGTCATTTTGAGTGAACTGTGTGTACTTGCATGTGTGCTTGCTTGCATGTGTGCATGTGCATGCATGCGTGTGCACGTGTGTGTTTATGTGTGTGTGTGTGCTTGCACATGTGCATGGTCTTCTCTTCTCTATTCAAGTACCTGATACTTTTCTTGAAGTTCAGATTAAAAACAAAACAAACAGTACAAAGGAATTTGGAACAGTCTGGTTAATCTTTTTGATGACTAGAAGATAATAACCATTGTGAGAATGTGCTATGCATGCTCCAAATGAACTGTTCTACCTGTTTAGACATTAAGACACAGAAAACCCCCATTTTCCTACAAAGCAACGTCTAGAAGAGAAGAGAAGAAGAGAACTAGGGATGGCTGGAGATAGTAGAGATGAGTCCAAGTATTCTCCACTTCTCAGGGAAGACAGAGCTTGGGAAAATCTTTAGCAACTGTAACATAGCGCAGGGCTGAGTAGGGAACTCAGTGGAGTTAGTTTAGAAGCAACCATTAAAGATTTCTCTCCTATAAAATGACACAAAGACACCATGGCTAGAGATGAAGAGCTTTAGTATTCATTTATCTAAAATTAAAGCAGGAAATGTTATGAGATGCCAACACATCCATTTTGGTGTCCACTATCTTCAGAGTGACTCAATGGAGGGCTGCAAATCCTGGAGAAAATATCAGCTCTAATCTTTTGCAAATTTTCCAGTAATGGCCAGCAGCTACATCTTTAAAAAGTGAATATAAGCGGAAAAACAATTTAATTCATAGACACAGTAAACACTAACCTTTCAAAATGACTTCTAGCTCATCTCTTAAAATGTCAAAATTACTGTATCTAGAGCTGGTCTCGGGAATGACGTTGTGTTTCAACCAGCCTCCGCAAGCATATTTGAAGAAGTCTGTACACGGCTCAGCAGTAGCATCCATGTTCTGAATCAGTCGAGCAGCTGCAAGACCAGAGAAACAACCAGATGAAAGGAAAGCTGTGTTGCTTAAGTGGGCTTGAAAGGAGAGGCTCTTCCTTCCTCACATCAGTTGGACAGATGTTTTTATTTTATTTTATTTTACTTTTTGTATTTATATAGTAGTCCATTCTGTTGGCATCATGACAAGTATCTGTCTGTAGTCCCTTTCCCCTTTATTATTATAGTGGGTTTGTTTTCTTTCTGAGTGGCTTGAGTCCTCCACCCTAAGTCTCTCCGTACCCTAATGTGTCTCTCTGGACCTGGTCCTCAATAACTGAATTTCTTGCTAGTTACGATTTCTAGGAAAAATAATTATTCATCTATGTTGTTGTGGCCATCTTGGCCTGTAGTTAACATAATGTCACTGTGTGCTCTGGTAACTTTTACTTGCTGTTTGCTTTTCAAGGTACTGTGACTTTCAAAATATCTCTGAAATTCCAAAGGATGCAGGAGTGACAGCTAGTGGATTTTTATTGGCTCATTAAGCATCTGAAGCCAGTTGTTAGTCTTTGTATTTTGTTTATAGTTCTTTAAATTTTTATCACATTATCATTTATTTATGTCTTGTGTATGTGTGTACACAGGTGTGCCACAGCATGCATGTAAAAGTCAGAGGATATGTCATGGGAGTTGGGGCTCTCCTTCAGCCATGTGGGTCCAGGGAACAAATACAAGTTTCCTGGTTTGGTGGAAGGAACCTTTACTTACTGACCTTTCTCTGGGGTACAATTACAAAATTTTGCAATGAAAATTCATGCCCAGTTTACATTTGTTTATGTAGAGTCTGTTATTATAAAAATGTTTGTAATCCTGTAAGATTTTCTAAAGTCCACTCTTACATCTAGGAAAACTGTGATAAAAATACCACACCGAGTATTTACGGGTATAAAATATTTTTGCTTCTACAGCTGGTAAAATACAAATTATTACATTCTGAAGATTAGAATAAGGCACAAGGCTCATATCTTTTACACTTGGAGTAGAGCAGACCCCACTAAATCCTCCACACTTTATTTCTCATAGCAAGCTGAGCTTTCTTGGTAGTGAAAACAATGGTGCAATTGAGAATTCTGTATCAGCAGAGTATGTGTGCTCAAGTGAGCTTCTGAAAGCACTTCATTTTCTGTACCAATTAATTAATTAAAAACTTCAAACAACTGCTGAGCTTTTTGGATTTTTTTTTTTTCAGCTTGGTATGGTAAATTAGTTTTGCAGCTGAGCTTCCAGGCTCTAATTCTAACCACCTTTTGAATGTGCTTGCTGAAAGCTCAGGTCTAGCTCTTAAACCTCTTTGGGGTTAACTCCAAACCAGTCACCTCTCAACTTCCATGCTATGTTATACAGCAAAATTGTTAGCACAGACTCTCAGGATTGAGTTCTTGGGGAAAACTCTGTCTTTCTTCCATCCCTTTGATAACTACAATTCCTTAGCCTGTTTTTAATACCTCTGTTTCCATGCTCAGTGACAGCCCAGTTTACATCTTCATTTTCTGCTGATTAATTCATCCCACTTGCTCTCTTACTTATACATTCTTCTCATCTTTCAGATTAAACTTCCTAAAGACCCGTAATGCTGGCCACAGCATTACTCAGACATGTCAGTGGCTTGTCGTTTCCCAGGATAAATGACAAGCTCCTTAACTTGGTCTTGAGGCCATCCTTTTCCCATCATGCTATCTACATTTTTCTTCATCTCTGTTCCCACAACAGACGCCTACTCAGTGTGACAGAACTCTCAGGCTTCCTTGCCCTGAGCCTTTGCCTCTGACCTCCTCATCCCATGGCTTTGATTTCTTCTCTGCTTCTTCCCTGTTTCCACCACTCAAGGGTCAGCACACGTCCCACTCCTGCCTAAAATGGTGTGACTCCGAGCTGTAAGGAAAATGCCTCTCGGCATTTTGAGCTCACTGCCTCCCTCAGTCTCCAGTGTTCAGATGAAGCTTCTTAGAGTTTTTCGTCGTGGACACTTTCTCTGTCTGCCTCAACATTTTCTTGATGCCATCAAACTCTTTGTCACCTGACACCTATTAATGGGGTGCAATTATATACTTGATCCAAGTCACCTTCTCCTCCATAAGTCAGCTCAGTCCCTGTTTGACTGCTTCTAAGTCCACTCTATCTGTACCATTATAACTCTTTATTCGATATCAGGCATATCCTTTCCCCAAAACCTTGACCCCAGGCCCATCCACCCTAGTACACCATGCACTCTGCCAGCAAATTAATGCTCTCAAAACATTTCAGCTTGGTGTTTTCTAGCCAAGGTCAATACAGTCATTTACATTCACACACACACACACACACACACACAAATCAGCACATTTTAAACCTGGCTAATGAAGTTTCTCTCTTTATATGAGACACCTGTCCCAATCAAATCAGTTTCTGCTATGAAACAGCTCAGTTGTTTCTGGAACTTTGACCTGGTTGCTCTAGCCCTATCTTCTGCTATTGTATCATTTGCCCTTTTCACATTTTGAAGTTTCAGGCATGTTTTAACCCTAGCTCAAGTCTCTACCTTAACAAAAAAATTCTCCTAATACCCACATCAGTTTGCATCATACTCACTGCATGGGAAGAAATTCAATTTCTCCCCAAACTAAGCTTTAGCACCATGAAGGTAAGGGACTCATTCCCCGGTTCTCATAGAGTCAAACACTGCTCACTCAAGACTCACCAGAATTATTAGAAACAAGAATTCCTGTCTTAACACAATAGGACAATATTTGAAAACCAAGAAATGGTAGAGAAGAAAGATGGAAGGAAAATGCAGAAAAAAATGAAATCAACACCTTCTCAAATAAGAAGATTGTCATGTCAAGTGAAAATTCCACAAATGTGGAACCTGAACATACTAACTGAAGACGCTCTAGAACTATACTCTGCGCAATTTTTTTTTTCTTTTTTAAAAATGGCAAGTAGATGTTGTAAAAGCCACTGACATTTGGAGAACAAGTCCACTCATTCTCTCTCCAGGGAAGTGGGTGGATTATGTGAACACCACAGAGCTGCACAATGAACAGTGGTAGTAGTAGGAAAATGTTATTGCCTGTTTGGAGTACCACATACGTCATCAAACACTTGGAGTAAAAAGGATGGTGTTTGAAGTTCTGTGCTCATCAGGACAAAAATCAGTCCCTTGAGTGCATGTGAATTTCCCACACAAGGGAAATGGCTTAGTACTCCCTCTCAGGCCAGCTTTGCTTGCCTTGCCTGATCTTAGAAGCTGCAAGAGCCCAGAGAAACAGCATTCGGAGACCAGCAGAGAGCTGGGAATAGGCAACTTTGCTAGCTCCTTCCAGTGCCACGTACTAAAGCCCATTGACCAGAGATTTCTCTAAGTATCACTGCTTCCAATCACTTCAAAGAAAGTTCTGTTCTGATGAACATTTGGGGCCATAGGCCAAGGCAAGTCACAAGGAAAGCACTCTTAGGCTAAGTCTTTGATGAACCTTTATTTAATCTCTTATGGTCCGATTCTCATTTTACACCTTATCCTCAGACCTCCTCCATGCTGACTTTTCTTTGAAGTCTGAAGTAGACATGTGGGCAGAAGGGCCTTAGGACACATGCACAACTGTCAAAATGGTTGTAATCGTTTTCTTGTTTGGTGCTGTATTTGAACTGCGGGCTGTCCACCTGCAGCCACACCTCCTCTCTTCAGATGTTCCATTAAGCTTCAGTTTCTAACTTTTGAATAAACTGTGTTTTAAAGACAAACGAAATTATTTACCTCCATTGGTAAATATAAAAAGCCAGTATATTGATGTGGAGTGTTATTCAGCAGGTGTAAAGTGGGAAAAAATGCTACAATGTAAAATACTCTGTGTAAAAGCCCAGAAAAGTCTAGCAGGGTAGATGCTAAGGTACTTACTATAGCTATATCAAGGGAGAGGGTGTATATAATTTTGTATTACTTGCTTATCTTTATTTCCCAATTTGTATTAGATGAATATACATCACCTTTGCAATAAAGAAAAAGTTAATTTTTAATTTAAGAAAATAGTTACAAAAAGACAAGCGAAGTAATCTCCTATTAATAATGAGCTTATTTCTTATAAATGAGAATTCTGAACGTTCTGGGCTGATAAATGGCATACCATTTTTTTCCTAACTAATCTTCTTGTAACATTCTCTCAACTTATTTGACTCTGGGAATTTAAAAACAAGCTCAGCTAGGATCTGGGAAGTAATTAATTACTGTATTCATTACCTAGGGTACATTGTGTGGGTACAGCTTGGAGATGGAATATAAGCTAGGGAAACATTTTGGTCTTTAAGTCAGAAAGACTCGCTTTGAATCCTTAAGTTCTGTTGCTGTTTAGTTGTACATGATTAAATAATCTTCACAAGACTAGCAGCTAGTGAATGTTAGAAGCATAACACTTGCTTCTCGGTGTATGTGTGGCTCTGAATGCAGGCTTTCCCTCCATGTGATGGGCCCAGAAGGTTGGGACATGTAACTAGCAGAGCCTCCCATGTCCTTTTCTCCTGCATCCCAATTTTGTTTTCTCTTGTCCTTGCCCTGCCCTCCTCTTCACTTCTCCATGCTTCTTTCCAGTTCCAGATTCCCTTCTTGCAGGAGAAAGGCAGGGCAGAGTATCATGCCTGGAGCGTCCAGATGGAGTAAGCATCTCCCATAAGCAGCACTAGGGCAAGCAGGAATGGAATGTGGGCTAATGGAGCATACAGGAGCAGAGACGTCTGACCAGCATTTAAAGCACACTGTCTTAAAGAGAGTCAAAAATCTCAGCAATATGTTTGGGGAGCAGTACTTTCCAACCCTGACCGAAAGTTTAAAAGAAACACACAGATGTGTAGGATCTGTTCTTGATCAATCACATCAGTTTGTGGGTGATTCCAGATATTTTTAAGGCTTCTTTACTGGTTCTAATATGGATCAGATTAAATAACAGATCAGCAGGGAAATAAGAGTCAGAAGACTGAATATCATAAAATAAAGATGTCTCATATTTCTATGATCCATTTTCCCCTGATGTTAGGAATATGTGCAGGAAAATTCCTTTTTTCTGTCTTCCATCATTTCTCTTGTTTTGAGTCCAAAGGAGGGCTTCTTGTATCTCCATCCCTCTCACAAGCACCAAGTGGTCTGGTTTTGGATATCATACAGCAAAAATTGTACTATGTTGAGAACCACTTCTTTTCTTTAATGGCCAAGAGACATTTTGTTGGCATATCAGCAGGATGCTTAGTTTTCCAGAACTGAGCTGGGTACAGCATTCTACCAATCTGCCAGCCAGACATGGTTGTAAATGGAGGGGTTTCAGTTAAAGTGGGATGCTGCCGCACCTACCTTAAGAAAAGGCAGGGCTAGAGATATAGCTGAAAGGCCAAGTGCTTGTCTAGTCAGTGTGAAGATCCTGGTTGGAACTAGAATATCACATGAGCAGTCAATCTTTGGTCTATCTTTGAATGCCAATAGTTCCATGTCACATGATCTCCCCTTTCCTATCTGTTCCTTGCTTTCCAGCAATGCCAATATTGTGCTAATTGACAACAGGATTCAGGGCACTACAAATAACAAATATTTAAATGTTTACATGAGAACACTTCCTACATGCCAGTTTTCTGTTCCTGTATTTGTATGAGTTTTAAAAGCAACGCCCACATTTGTCACATGTTCCTGGGGGAAGTGTCAGTGAAACAAAGGAAGCTGGAAATCAGTATGATTGCTATAGCAGCAAATAAATTCAGCACACAGCACTCCAGTTCTTCCTCATAGACTTCATTTTCCTGTACTTGATTCCTACTTAGTAGGTAATCAATGCTTTTCCGAAAGAATGAAGAATAAAGTCTTGGTAATTTCAAAGAAAAATGGGTGAGTTTGTTATTGATGGGAGTTCTGATCTATAAAACCATACTGAATTTGTGTACACTGAATCATAGGCCCTAGAAAAAAGTCAGGTGTGGCTCTGGTAATGCAATGGACCCACACCTGAGCTTGTTTTACATGTTTCTACTCAAGGACCTCACTTAGTGCATTCCATTGACACCTTGACATGGCGCAAAGACCCTTCGGTGAATACAGGTGTGAATGGACATTCAAACACACTTCTCTTTTCCCACACATCTAGGAATCTCTGTGAAACAGCCAAGGCAAATTTTCAAACACGAGGTTCACAGATAGTGAGGATATTTAGATTAATTTTGGAAACATCTGTGAAAATGAGCAAAATGGGCAAAACAAAAAATAGAACATACATTTATTTCTCAATTGCTATTCTATTAAAAAAACTTTATGTCATTGTGAATTAGATTAAGTAGATCAGGCATCTGTTTATAATACATGCACCAGATAGACACCTCTCTCTAGTCTGTGGCAAAATTTCTTCATTGACTATTCTTGTTCTGCACTGAAGAGGGATTTAGGGAATTGCACAGGAGCAAAAATGTGTTCAGCCTGTTCTTTCCAAATTGCTCTAAACTTTCTGATATTTTGTCCCAAACAACATTTTGACTTTAGTATCTTAAAATAACTGGATAATCTAAAAGTATCAAAAGAGGTCAGCGAAATGTTAGGACAGCCAGCAGCAGATACTTCCTGTAAAGACCTTAGGCCACTCATTTATGACCAAAATTTTGTCATAAAAATGGGCTCTGTTAACAGAAAGTAAGCCTGATGTTACTTATGAGGCAACTTTAGCTAATTTAAAAATCTCCTTTGACAAAGGCACAGCTATAATATTTAGAAAGAACACAAGAAGCACAGAAAAACGCAAGGTGATCACCATTTAGAAGGCAGTAATGTGCAGACTAGAATCTGGGGGCGGGGAGGAGCATTCCCGAAAAGAAAATGTCTGAAATTAGCAAGTGCATAGACCCTAACACTAATAAAAATCAACAGCGTCCGTTATAAACGTTCTGGCTTCTTTCACAATCTACTCTTCATTTTTAATGAAGAAAATCCCTTCCCCCAAATTGATTTTGTGTTGCTTTGGCTAAAGAAAGATGTGGTATGGAGAAACTGAATTAATCTGTGCACTGGTTTATCACTTAATTCAAACACTCCTGCGAATCACTGTCTATGCTCTAGCCCATGCAATCTAATGCTAAGATTTACAATTGTTTAATTGGTCAGCACTGAGAAAAGTCTTCACTGGGGCTGGAGATACTTAGCTGGTATAGTGAAGTGGTTCTCAACCTGTGGGTTGAGACCCCTTTAGGCCCTTTCAGAGGGTCACCTAAGACCATCTGCATATCAAATATTTACATTACATTTCATAACAGTAGCGAAATTATAGTTATAAGGTAGAACAAAAATAATTTTATGGTTGGGAGTCGGCACAACATGAGGAACTGTATTAAGTGGTCGCAGCATTAGGAAGGCTGAGAACCACTGGTACAGTGCTTATCCAGCATGCACGAAACCCTAGGTTCAATCTTGATCACCACTTAAATCTGGTATGATGGTCCATGCCTGTAATCTCAGAACACACAAGCAAAGCAGCAGGACAGGAAGTTCAAGTTCACCCTCAGCTGCACAGCAAGTTCAAGGATATCCTGGGATACATAAGACTCTAAGAAAGAAAGGCAGACTGACCATGGCCACACAATTATTCAAACTCGGTGGAAGATCTATGAAAATCTTTGTACATAGTGGATTTACTTGGCACATCTGTGCTATCAATAAAGAGATCTATTTTGGTGGCTTGGCTTGAAGCATAATTAGTTTATAACTATATTTCACATAGAGATGCTCCCTGAGTTACAATAGGAGTGCATCCTGATAAACTCATTAGATGTAGAAAATATAATTAAGTAGCAAACACATTTAATATACACAAGCTACTTAACATCATAGCTTAGTAACACCCAAACTTAAGATTGTCAGAAGCATGATCACATGGCTAACTGGGACTTCACTGCTGCTGGCCAGCATTTTGGGAAAGTATCATTTAGACTATCACTAACCTGAGAAAAGACTAATATCCAAAGTATAATAATAATGCTTATTCCTTTCACATCACCATAAAGCAAAAACAAAACAAAAACAAACAAACAAAAAAACTAAGACAAATGGTCATAAGTTAGAAATACTGTACAGACACTGCTAATTCAGCCTATGTGCATAGGCTACATATTAGGTAACTTTTCATTGCTGTAACCAACATACCTGACAGAAAATACTAAAGGTAAAGGATTTGTTTTGACTCAGCTTCAGAAGGCTTCAGCCCAGTATGGTGAGGAAGGCTTCTCAGAGCAACTCAGTTCATACCATGGTGGAGCAGAAGCCAAGAGAAGGGAATGAACACTCTAGCTTTCTTCTTTTTTTCCCCCTTTTATTTTCTTGGAACCCAGTCCATGTGTTAGGGCGGTACACATTCTATACAGCTCTTCGCCTTACCTGGAAACACCTTCCAACATATACCCAGAGGCATGTTTCAACCTCCCTGGTTATTCTTTTATTTTAATAATAATTCCATTAATAATTTGTGTTTCATACAATGTATCTTGATAACACCCTCTTCTTATTCCTCCCTGTTCTACCCTGTGTCCTCAAAGAAGAAGAAGAAGGAGAAGGAAAAGAAAGAGGAGGATGAGGAAGAAAAGGAGGAGAAGGAGAAAAGAACAATAAAAGAGTAAATCCAGCTTGTGGCAGGAGCATTGATCATGGGTATCACTATCTTCTTTGGTGGCAGCAGGCTGTTCTAATCATTGACATTCACCTAGCTCATACTATCCTGAGACTAAGCATGACAAAGTTGGGTTTCACTACCCAAATCTCCAGGCACCTGCACATTGCTCAGACACCCAGACACTTAGCAGGCACTCTGATATCCTGCAAGCATCAGGGCATCCTGCAGGCTCCCTGACCTCCCACAGAGACTAGGGCCTCCTGAAGGCACCAGGACCTCTCTCACGCAGCAGGACCTCCCACACAAATCAGGGCATCCCAAAGGCTCCAGGGCATCAGGAGGATGCCCTGGCATCATGCAGGCCCTGGGCCAAACTGCAGACTCAGACATCACACAGGCACTAGGACACAACACAGATATCCACACATCCCTCTGTCACCCTGACATCCTGCAAGTACTAGTGCATCCTGCAGGTACCCTGATATCCTTTAAAAACTAGGGAATCCATCAGGTACCCTGGCATCCTTCTAGAACCAAGGCATCCCCCAGGCATCTGGATATCCCACAGGCACCTCCCTTGGGATTCTAAACTCAATGAAATTGATAACAAAGACTAATTCTATCAATAGAGATATGAACACATATACATGTTCACATGCACATACAGAGAGGCACAAGCTTATACATAGGGAACCTAGAATCCATTCACCATGAGACCTACAGGCAGAAGAGAACTTAGAAAGACTTAAAAGACATTTAAATGTAATCACCATAATACTAACAATAATAGAAGTCAATGTTCATCTAGCACTTAGCTTCATGCTAGGTGCTTTTGAAAATACTTCAAAGTTTGTTTTCATTTAAATCTTTGTGGTAAATATATTTTGTTGTTCTGAGTTATAAACATTCTGGACACATTATTTGTATTCCAGATTATTCCACTGGTGAATGGCAAGGTGAATGAGACTCACCTCTGACTCAGACTCTATTTTCAAGTAGGGACTATTGCTCTAATTTTAAAGAAATCTATGCACAGAAGGGTTATTATATGCCCCAGCGCCACAGTGATGATTGAGAAGGACTGTCGGTCTAATTTTATGATGATTTTAAGATAGTTTAAAGCACTTTCCATATGCTTTCATTCTGCTCTGTATCCAGATAACACTAAAGAAATCCCAAAATTCTTAAAGAGGGAGGAAGAAAATCCAAACTTTGTTACCTAGCTTAGCAAGCATTATCTTCTTAGACACTCAAATGAGTTTAATTTTCCCTAACATGCATATAGTTAGATGTAGCTTTTCACCTCATTTGGCCCTGGATTTAAGAACTTCCCATTGTAATAATTCTATAATGATAATCTGTAGTTGCTTGTCCCCAAAACAAGTGAAATTCTTCAGGCTTATCTCACAGTCCACTTCAATGTATGGCTCACAGCCAAGAGAGGGCCAACAGTCATTTCCTTCTAGGAATTCTTTCAATATCCATAACCAAAACATATTCTGATAATAAAGAAAAGCAGTGTAATGGTGTTACAGTTAACTTAAGGTGCCACGAGTCTAAAAATAGTTTTTCTTTTTCAGGTGTAATTTGCATTTTGACTCCTAAAAGACTGCTAGCAGAAAGCTATTAGGGATAAGACTGTGATTTAAATAATATATCACTTAAAATAAGTTATCTAGTTTGCTGTTGCTTATAATGATAATGGATAATAATGTTCCTTTAAAAAAAAAAAAACTAAAGCTATGAAAGGTCATAAAAAGGCTTCACTGTTCCCTTGGTAATACTTGGGGTAAATCCCAAGCTCTGGACCCACTCATGTTCTCCTTGTTGAAACAGGTTATTTTGAATCATGTGTTGGTCAAAGATGACCAACAGATTTCAATGATATGCAATTACTGAGAGGAGCTCAAAGCAGTCTGCCCTTGCATCAGTTTTTGTTAGGGGTTGGTACAAAAAGAGGTCAAGCCAGGTCAGGGCGCTTCTGGAATGCTGTCGAATGGTAAAATGGCTTTTCCCTAGTGAGCACTACTAAACTGAGGGTCTACAAATACGCCAAGAATTGAGGTGATATAAGACTGTCTAGCTCCACACACTCATATTTTTACTAAGTAAATAGTCCTTTTTTAATTATAGAAGACCCAGAGGATTATGCTAAATGATTTGCTTTCTCCAAAATATTTTCTCCTTGGGAATCATGGACAGCCTCTGAAACTTTTCATTTTATTTCACCAAAATTTTTGAGTACCACCATTCACCCAATACTATTTTTCACTGCGTAAACTCTGGTGGCTACACAGAAGCATTCCCTGGGCTCAGAAAACTGCAGATTTCCATCTCAAAAAAGACCATTTCCTTTATATTGCAAGTGAAGTAGACTCCTCTATTACCCTGTCATCTAACTACCAAAGATTATTTTGTTAGGCTCGGGTCTCATTTTCAATTTTTAACTTACCTAATTTTAACTTAATTTCAAGCAACATGAAAATTTCTAGTTTATATGTTATCTAAGGTTAGTTTGTTTGCAATGTGCTCCCATAAGCAAGTTAGATGTCCATGTATATGAACAAGGAATTTCAATTGGAATTTTATGAGTGAGGCAGACAGGGATTGAGGACTGAAAGCATAGCTTCTTAAGGATATCCCAAATCAGAACTCAGGCGGTTAGTTAAAAGAGAGTATAAATAACAGAATTGTGAGGCAAAGAAAACTGGCATTGAAGAGAGAAAACTAGGCTGATTGAGAAATTGGTCCCAGAAACTGGCAGTTCTTCTCCAAGTAGGAGGTTAGTTGAAAACTGTCCCTACAACAGGAAAATTGTGGGAACAGAAATGTGTGTGAGTACAGAAACTGTTTTCTCATCAACACAAGTTTAGCAAAGGAGGGAGAATTAGCAAGGCAGATGAGATGGCAGGGAGGAGAGATAACTTAGTACAGGAGACCCATCAGCCAGAATGGGCTAAACCTTGAAACCTTCACAGGTAAGTACAGAACTAAGAAACCTGACTTCCACAGACAGGATCACAGAACCCCTCGTCATTGCTAAGCTTTGTATGTCAGGTGCCCTGACACATCATCTAGCAGGGGCGAATGGTTTGGGACGTCAAGATAAGGTACCAGAGAATATGCTCACAAATTTCACTATGTTCTAATAACTCTGTGCTGTGTACCTTGTCAGTTGCTGGAAAAAGGATAATGAATAAGGCCAAAATTGTTAAACTTACATTTCAGTAAGGCACAAAACACACATGTATAACTGGTACTTCGGGGTGAAGTGCATAGTGTACTCTGGAACTAGGAAAGCCTCTGCCTGGTGTAGCATTCATGATATCTGAGAAATAACTCAGAATGTATCTTAAAGTTACCCAAAGAATATAAAAGCACTGTTATTTTAATTCCTCAACCCTATACAATAAAACTAGTCCGTGGTGGGTACTCCAAAAATCTCCTTTGTTCTCAGATAACTTACAGTAAATTATCTCCATCTTTTGTTTATAAACTAAAATCCACAAATAAAATATGTCAAATAGAAAATGAGTTTTATGTGCTCTTTTAGTTAAATAGGCAGTATCTGAAAATTTTGAATGTCTAAACATAATTAGATTTTTGTTTACTAAATAAGGTAAAATGAATTCCTCCCTTCTTCAAGATTTTACTATTCATAGATGTAGTAGCAGCTAGCTGAGGAACTGGCCAGACCTTGGCTTTCTGTGCTGGAGTGCAGAGAAATTGTTTCTTCCACTGAGTGGACACTTCTCCATGTTAAACATTTGCTAGTTATATAACTGGGGCTTTGGGAGGTTGCGTCAGACCAATCCAATGACAAGAATACTGTTTCATACAGATTATAAGTGATCAGTCATGGAGGATGCTTCCACTGAGCAACAGAAAGAAGCTGGTCATGGAGTGATCAGAGGGCAGTTGGAAAGAAGTGACAACCAGAAGCAGGTGTGGGGCCCTAAGGAGGCTGCAGCTCTCTAGCCCCCAGGAAAACATTATGAGATACAGAGTCCAGCAAGATTTCATCTCCCAGGACAAGAAAAGTAACAGAAACTCACTGATCAGAACTGGGGATTGAGCCAGGAGCAGAGTCCTCAAGGAACAAGGCTGGAACCCAAGGATGGGAGCAGGGGTCAAAGGCAAATCAGCAGCACAGGGCTGATTGGAGGTGGAGCCACTGGGTCACTGACCTTGGTGCCAGTGAATGCCAGGCTGCAATGAGGCTGAGCCTGCCCTCAGGTCACATATGGAATATGGCCACAACAAGAATCTTCCCATTTCTTTCAATGTCTTTATGTTATCATCTTAGTGGGTGTGTAGTATGCAGAATTTCAAATAGCTACTTTGGAAAGGATGATTTTATTAAGCTGACTTTCAAGGTTTAGCTGTGTCATTTCTTCTCAACACACTGTCAGAACCTTGCTCCAGAATATGCTGTTTCCAGAAATTCAGAGCTGTGTTCATGGCTATGTGGATATTACATTGTTAGAGTCAAAAATAAATTTCTCAGTCACACATATTGCTGCTATTTGCTTCTTGGCTTTCAGTTAACAGAACTGTTAATTTCTCTATACATGTGTTTTTGGAATAATGAGTTTATTTAGCTTCAGAATAGCAAAGGTATCAAAACCATCCAAATTTCTTCCAACTAAATTCATTATACTAGAAAATTAAGCCAAAGAACTTAACAGATCTTGGTGAAAACATTTGTAATCAATGACTTGATCATCAGTCTGATTATAAGTCTTTGGCAATTTGAGAGTTCTGTAAAGAACTACTTTTGTTAGAAGGAAAAATTTGGAGTCAGAACTGTGTAATGTTCTACACAGTGGAAATTTGGTCTGAGCCAGGGAAGGGAGTGAGACTCACTAGCTCCTTGGAAGGGGGACAAATGGTAGCAAGTGCTTAGAGCTGCCAAGGTCCAAGGCACCCCAGTGGAAAGTTTGCTGATGGCTGCATCTAGACCCTAGGGATATAGTCTTCTCTGATAAGCTCATGGCACACACTCTGGTTGTAGAGCAAATAACACAAAGGTCAACACAGGCAGCAAAGGATTACAAAAGGTTCTCTCAGTGAAAGACAGACATCCAGAAAGTCAGAGAAGGAAAAGATGGCACAGAGATGGATCTTGTACCCCTAGAGCAGGCAGAAAGAGTGCAGAGGTAGACTGCATCCCCACCCAGGCCAGGGACAGCATGTACATATCCAGGTGAGTGACATCCCTAAGAGACACGGCATCAGTCTTCTTCATCTTCTTTTTACACATTTTACTTTTCGCTATTTTTATTTTTAATTAAAATTTTATATCCACCTTACTTTATCCTTCCGTGTGTGTGTGTGTGTGTGTGATATAAAATTTTACTCTATTTCTTCTTTTCTCTTTTTTTCATGTTTATAGTTCACTTATTTAGTATGTATTTTTGTAGGCCAGCTTTGTCCTGCCTTTGTCCTGTGCTACTTCCTTTCTTTTTGCTTTCTCAAGACAGGCTCTCCTACAGGGAAGGTTGTGGTCTCTCTGCTTCAGCCTCCAGTGCAAGGACTGTTTTAGCTTCCCTGACATGTTCCTGCCCCTCTTTCTCTTCTAACTCTTCCTTTGGCTAGAGCTGCCCTACTTCTCCCTTTATTGTTCCTCACTTTATTTACTTCTACCTCTTCTTTTATTTATATTGTCCCAACACTGATAGCTAGTCTCACTGTGCTTATTTAGTCTTTTAGGTCTTGCCCTTTGAGACAGATGTCTTGGTATAAACTGTGCTGGCATTGATTTTTTTTTTTTCTCATCAACATTTTTGGAGTTGAAGAGAGTGATTGATTTGGATTGATTATTACAGAGCTATTCAGCCCTTGTGGTTGCTTCTTTGGTTAGTATTCTATTCTCATGGATTAGCAGAGTTAACTTGTGAAGATGGCTACATTACTAAAAGAGTTACAGATTCAGTGTAAACTCCATCAAAATTAATGATATTCAACACAGAAATTTTAAAAAAAGTCCTAATACTCTGAACAGTCAAAACCATCCTGAGCAAAACAAACAATGCCAGAGAGATTCCACAGTGTCACGAGAACCTAACTTCACATTATACCGCAGAGCTACAGTAGTAAGGCAGCACAGTGCTGGCACAGAGTCAGACATAAAGTCTAATAGAGTGGGACAGACCACCTGGAGGCAAACTCACACAGCAATGACCACCTGATTGTTGACAAAAGTGCCCAAAATATACACTGAAAAAAAGACACTTCAACAAATAGCTCTAGGAAAGCTGGACAACCACATGTAAAAGAATGAAACCAGCTAGACCCTGTCTCTCACAGTGCACAGAAGTCAGCTCAAATGAGCCAAAGACCTTAATGTAAGGCCTGAAATTCTGAGGTTGTTACAGGAAAACAATAAGCTATGGCACAGGCAATGACTTTCTAAAAAGAACTTTAGTAGCTCAAGAAGTAATGCCGAGAATTTACAAATGGGATTACGTGAAATCAAGAAAGCTTCTGTACAACAAAGGAAATGACTGAGTGGGGACAGTTTACAGCATGGGAGAAAAACTTTGCTGGGTACACCATCTGACAGAGAATTAATATCTTAAAATATAAAGAACTCAACAATACAACAACAAAATCCAACAATCTAGTAAATAATGAACAAATTAAAGAATCAGACAGTTCTCAAAAAGCAAAGTACAAATGGACAATAAACCTGAAATTCTCATATCTTAGCTATCAAGAAGATACAGATCATGCAGTCATGATCATTAAATGTTTAAAAGTGGTGGTGCACGCCTTTAATCCCAACACACAGGAGGCAGAGGCAGGTGGATTTCTTTGAGTTTGAGACCAGCCTGGTCTACAGAGTGAGTTCCAGTATAGCTAGAGTTACAACAGAGAAACCCTGTCTGGAGGTGGCTGGCAAGGGGTGGGGGTGGGGCGACAAAAAGAAGATACAGATCAAAACTACATTGAGATTCCCTCTCCTCCCATCAGGGTGGCTATTATTAAGAAAACAAATGACAACAAATGTTGGTAAGGATGTAAGAAAAAAAGAATTCTTATCCAATGCTGGTGGGGATGTAAATCAGTACACACACAATGGCAATTATCATAGATGATCTTTAAAGAACTAAAAATGAAAGTACCACATAATACAGCTTTGCCAGCCCCGAAAATGTATCTTGAAGAATCTAAATTAGCACTCAGTACTGACATGAGAACATTATGTTTATGCAGCACCATTCAGAATAGCCAAGATATAGATTCAGCCTAGGTCTCCATCAACAGGACACAGGAGAAAGAAACACAATGGGGTTTTATTCAGCCATAAAGGAGAAGGAAATTGTGATGTTTGCTAGTGGTTACCTGATAATTCATTCTAGCAGGGCTTCCTGATTTTCTAGCCAGCACAGTGACTCTAACCCCTTCATTACCTTCACAGTTAAGACACAGTAATCAGACTCCTGGGTTGAACAATGGTGTGTGTGTGCTACAACCTGAAATGCAATACTTGTTTGTTTTTTAAATTCTGAAGAATGATCTTACCTCTGAGAAATGTTAAAAACAAACACTTTAATAACTATCTGATTAATTTTGAGTTTTTATCTAGAATACAGAAAGATAAATTCAAATGAATCATTAGTAATTCTATTATCATAGAATCCCATAATAATATGCCAGGCAGGAGGCCTGCCAGCCTTCCTGGACATGCTGTTTATGCTTTTGAGTGGTATAATCACCTACAGCAGCACTTGAACCAAAGCCCTAATCTGTATGACAGATCAAGTGGCACCTCCTGTGACTCTTGTACCGTAGGTAGTCTTAATTAGCAAGTGCTTCCATCCCTTTAGAAAAGTGGCTCCCACAAACCCACCACTAGATGGAAGAAGAGTTTGGCCTGTGGGAGAAAGTACAATCAGATTAGCATTTCTGGTGTCAGCTTCTTTGAGAAGGCATGAGAATATGGAGTCTTAAGCCTGCTTCCAGAACGTTCTTTCTAGCTGTCTGGCTTAAGCAAAATGACTTCGCTTACAGTTCTCTCTTCTGTGCTCTCTCCTTGCAACAAAGTTTAACATCAACAGGCAAAATCAGTCTTCTATTACCACTGTGCCAAACACACATCAGCACTCTCCACAGCACCCATTTAGGCTTCTGCCATTCAATCATCCCAGCCTCACCTACTTATCCCAGCCTCACCTACTTTATCTGTCATCTTCTGACTCTGGAGACTCTCCTTTCTGCCTATTAAAGGCTTTGGCCCCTCCCTGCAGTCTGCTCCTCCACACCCATCTTTGCAGGTGGCATCAGGGATGTGTGAACAACTGCTGTGATCCAGCTATGAACTTCCTGACTTTCTAAACATTTCTATTACCTTTATTCCACATTATTGTATTCCCTCAGCATCTTGATGTGGTTGCTGGCATTTTCTAGGGTTCTACTCACCTTACATTCACTACAGCCCACTTCTAGAAGCGGATTTGTCCTTTTCGTGTATAAAACTGTAAAGTAGTGGCTACTCGATTTCCTATGCTTCAGGTCCACATGTGCAGTCTTTCAAACCACCATTGACTCCAACACCCAGTATTAGGGGAAGAGCAGAGGAAGACAAGACACCTCTGGCTTGGAGGACTGTTGGCCACATTCCCCATAATCCTTTCACTTACCTACAGAGATCATCATTTCTCCATCTTCCACCAGAATTCCCAACCTTGTTCTCTCTAATATTATTTAGTAATATCTTACTCTGGCTCTCAGCTGTGTTTAATTTCAATGGTCATTCAAATTTTGCCATCTGCTTCTTCATTTGCTTGGGTGACTTCTCACCTGGATGGCTGTCTTTCAACCTTTTTGAATACTGAATTCTCAGTCTCTTTTGAGAGCTTTTTTTTTTTTCATTTCTAAATATATAACTTTATACAATGCCATCCTGGGCTGTCTTCTCCATCTCCGTCCTGGAAATCTCAACCATATCATACATGGGCTGATGACTTTATCTTTAGCCCCAGTTCCCTTGAACTCCACTACATGAGCGAATTACAAGTACATCAAATTTAAATGGCCTCAAAGTGAATTCCTGCCTATAATATGCCCCACCTATTGATAAGCTTTTTCTTGGGTATGTTGGCTTAGTAGATGGTTTCACTTATCACCCAGTTTTTTAAGCTAAAAGCTTGCATACATTTTTCTTCACTTCTTTTTACCACTTTACCTGTTTATCTGAACACTATGCCCAATGAATTTTACATTGAATGTTTAACAAAAATACCCAATTTTGTGCATTTTGAATACTGTACCTCTAGGCATCCATAACCCTCATTCATATATGTGTGGGAGGCTGAATTCCTGCCCCCACCTATTCTTTTTTTTTTTTTATAACAAGATATATAGTGATCCCTCAGTCTACAGTATCCCTCAGCAACCAAGACTATATCACATAACTGGTTTAAAACCTATCCTTCTCTGATGTCCATTACTATAGACAGGAATCCCAAATCCTTTAACATGGACTACATGATACAGCTGCTCTCCACTTACCAATGCCAACACTCAACAATTCCTCATTGGTCCCAACTCACACCTTCATATACATCCTCCATAACTTAGTCCTACATGGGTCCTCTCACCGCCTCAGTCTTACCAAGTTCTCCCTCATACTCTTCTGGGCGTTAGTCTTCCGGATACCCTTTGAGTGTCCTCACTGAACAGCTATTCTCTCCTCTGGGTAAATCTTTGCCTTCATCTTATTAGGATAATATAATGTACTTCCTTTGAAAAACACAAATGTCTAGGCAACTCTTATGCACACTAACATCTCCTTATTGCTTTTTCTAAACAGGAAAGGCAGTGTTCTATATGTGGCTACTATGGGCATGTTTTAAAGGCTTCTCAAATTATTCCACTAAGTTGCCATAGTTGGAAATCACGATTCTTTATTGCTTTTCAGACTTCTTCCTACAGACTAACATTCTACGTATTTGCTACAATCACAACTCTTAATTCAGTAGGGCTGGGCCGAAGCCTGGGCATATGCTTCTTTGAAAGTTCCCATATGATGGTAATGTGCCTTGTCCAAGCACCGAACTCTGAAGTAAGGATTGAGTCATTTTCCTCTTGCCTTGGCCCTTTGGATTACTTTTTTATACTTTAATCGAAGGAGAAGGGAGAGCTAGTATTAAGGGCTAACATGGATGAGCACAGAATAGCTAGGTTCTCTAATAAGGATGTGGCAGTTGGGAGGTGTTGCTTTACAGGAAGTAGATCTAAGAGATCATTTTTGGCTGAGCTCATTTTAATCTAGTCAAAGCCTAAACTGTCACCTCTATGTAACATAGAACATGACAATCAAAGAAAATGGCAAGAAAGGATAAAACATTTTTAGTCTTAAGAGTATTTAAAATCAATCTTTGTGTGTGTATGTGTGTGTGTGTTTTGTTGATGTGAATATGTTTACTGTCACAACTTTTCCTTAAAAGAAGTTTTGTTTAATTTTCAGTAAAAATATTTAAATACTGCATTTGTAATTTTCCTGAAATAAGATGCCAAATGAAAGCTTTTACCCATGGTGCATTTCCCCAGAAGATGAGCAGTATAAAATGGGCTGTCATTTGTCTTTGCTTTTTCGATGTAAAATGAGGCCTTTTTAATTCCAGTTTTGTAGATAAGGAAAATGAAATGCAGCAAGTTTAAAATGACTTAATTAAGATCACATACCAATAACACAGGATGTGGCCAACTTACATTCCAGCTCTTTGATGCTAAAAGTTTCTTAGTGGAAAAAGAAGGCAGAAAGCTTTCAAATGACTGTGCTTTAATTATTCATGATACATCTCTTTTAAAATGAAACTTTGCAACCTCTCCTGCACATTTGTCTTGCTGAAGTTGATTCTTTTCATCTGATTAATTAATTGGTATTGTCTCTAAACTATGTATTAACAAATAATCTAAGTGAGTGTCTTCATTTAATTTCTGTTGCTATGAGAAAACACCAAAGCTAACTCAGATAGGAAAGTGCTTATTTGGCTTATGGGTTCCCGTCCATCCTAAAGGGAAGTCAGAAAGGCTCCAAGTAGTAACCTGGAGGCAAGGACTAAAGCAGATGCCATGAGGGGATGCTGTTTTCTGGCTTGCTTCCCCAGGTTTGGTCAGTTACATTCCTTACCTACCCAGAGTGGGTTGTGCCCTCCCACATCAATCAGCAATCAAGAAAATACCCCACAGACATGCCCACAGGCTAGTCTGATGGAGAAAGTTCCTCAATTAAGATTCCTTCCTCCTATGAATGTCTAGGATTGCATCAAATTGACCAAAGCTATGACAGTGGTATTTCAGAGATATGCAAAATAAATTCCTATTTGTTTGATGGGAAAGAAAAGATGGGGATAGTAATAATATAATGAATCTAGTTAATATGAAGAAGACCATAATTATAGGTTTAAAACAAATCTGGCTGAGTTCTATCAGTCAGGCTGAAAATGGACCTTTTGCATCATATATAAACCAGGTCCTGTCTCCAGAGGATGATCCCTGGTGGCTGCTCTCTGTAGAACCAACAGCCTGGTGTGCATCAGATCACTGGCACAGATGGTCAAATATCTCTCTGTAAGTCAAATCTCAGGAGATGGCAACCACAATTCCAGTACCCCATCCTGAAATAATTTTAACTCCCTACTTGACTTGTTATTTCTAGACTTCTCATCAGTATAACCCTAGTGCCACCAGACATCGTTCATGATGGACTTATCCCAAGAGACCTATTTTTAGGTTATTATTGAAGACATTGTTCTGAAGAACATATTCACACAAACTAAGGTAGCTGTGAAGTTACAAAGCAATGTAGTCCTATAGGGTGTACATGCTCTTACATTGTGTAGGTGCCCCACCATTGATCAAGCCACCATTTTTCTGCACATGACTTGCCAAGCTGTACTCAAACTATACTCTCTCACTAATCTTTTGTAGTGAAAACTCGGTAGTTTATCTTGTGAGTCAATCTTCATAATAAATTCTTAAATATACAAGTCTTTATCACACTTGGTGAAATCATTTATTCTCTCTTTATGGGAGATTCTTCTAGTGTGTGTGGTGAAAGCATGTTTTAAAAGAGAAAATATGAGAGTCTTTATTTCAGTTGGTGTAGCTAAGAACATAGTAAAAATCTCAACACCCTCTGGAATTAAAGGCATGTGCCACCACGTCCTGGCTATTATGCTTCTTTTTAAGATAAAATTTCCACTTCTCTCAAATAATATATTAAGCTAAACATCAGACAAAAGTGTTGGTAAAGAGCACCGGGCTGTGTTCTGCTGTACAAGACAAATGGAACCCTTCCTTCAATAGCACATGGAACTTTTCATGTCTCTCAAACTTTCTCAAGTGTTTTTAAACCAGGACTCTCATATCAGTTTCGACTACAGTTTACATTCAGCATCTTTACAAATTCGTAATTTCTACAACTTTAAAACTGACATTTGAAGTCTAAGGAAGCCTATCAGGTACTATTACCCCTCACACACTAAATGATTAACTTAACTATTTACATTTTTCGTCCCTTGGCCACACATAGAAAATTATGGTACACTAGTGTTTAGGTGTTCTTCCCAGAAAGAAAGAAGTGTGTGTATGTGTGTGTGTGTGTGTGTGTGTGTGTGAGAGAGAGAGAGAGAGAGAGAGAGAGAGAGAGAGAGAGAGAGAGGATGAATTGGCTCCCTTTCTTGGAAAGTAATTTAATTGACAGATGCTAGTGTTGACTAGAGACATTTTAAGTTAGTATAACTACAAAATTGCCTTTAGTACTACATCAAGGAAGTCCCTGGAAGTAAGTTTCTGCATGCTACGTCGAAACCAGCAAAGGCCTGCTTCAGTGATTTTTCTCCAAGGTATCTTCTGTGTTCTCACTGCCTGCAGGACTTTTCAAACTCACATAATAAAACACTCTCATCATTTTCCCTAAAGGGTTAGTATAGGGCTTACAAACTCTAAGTGTACTATGGGCCTACAAATTCAGCCTATCGTACTTCCTGTATAGAAGCATTTCTGCCATTTCTTTACATGAAGTCTTCACCTTGTTAATGGGCAGATGACAGAGACTAAGGTGTACAGTGAACAGAGATGCCCTGTTGCTGATAGAAGACCACTTTGTGCTAAGATACTTCATCTGGAGCATTACTACTATCTGGCACTTATAGGAATGACCACGAATTGGAAAATTCATTTTGCTTCAGGGTTATAGGTCAAGCAATATAAAAATGATAATTAAATCAGAATGTGAGTTCATCATCTCACTGTCTTAAATATTTCAAGTGGACAGAACATCCTTTTCCTAGTATTGGTAATTAAATACTCATCAAAAATGTGCTTGGTCAGCACATAAATAAAGTAACAGAAAGCTTCAGATTATATTCTATTATTCCTTGTGTTTCATCTAGGTCTTCAGGCTCCGGGCCTTTTGTTCAGGATTCCCTGGAATTGTGCAGTGTATATCCTGCACAATAGGACAGTCCTCTCTTCTGAACTTTATTGCCTATGTGTCTTAAACTGGGTTCTCTAGTTCCTGTATAGTTCAGGGTCACACTGGTCACACTGCCAACAATTGCTTGCTTGGATCCTCCTGTTTGGGATATGGGTAACAGAAAGGTGTATGTGTCCCCCAGAAAGGTGCATGCACTGAAACTTAATCTCCTTAAACTGAAGTATGACGTTTGGAAGTGAGACCTTTATAAGAAGGTGACTGGGATTTAATCTGGTCTAGAAGATGAAGCCTCGGTGATGGCTTTACAAGAAAAGGAGAGATGGCAGAGTACACATACATGTGCTCCCTTCATTTCCTCATACACCTTAGTCCTATGCATGCATAAAGGCTATCGACAGATGCCCCTTAAGCTGCAAGAACTGTGAACCAGATTAACTTCTGTTCTTTATAAGTTACTCAGATATTTCATTATAGTGACATAAAAACAGACTAATACCGACATCTTCATTAGTCTGTATTTTGCTGTATTATGATGAAGCCTAAAATATATTTAAACGTTTCTTCATCTAGATTTCACCTCTCAGCATCATCTTACACCTTTTAGCTCCACATACTTGCAAGAGGAAGCATCTATGCCTCTAAACTGTGATATAGGCATAGAGAAAGTTTCAAACACTCCTGATTTCTTTTGAAACAACATAGAGAAAGTATAAGTACAAACTCTGGAGCCAGGCTGCCTGGGTTGGAGACCTAGACCAAGTCTATTCACCTGTAAGAAGAAGATATAATAATACACATCTCAGATTTATCATCTTACAGTTCTAGACGTCAGAAGTCTGCAAACGATCAGAGGAGCTAAATTTCTTCTGCATGCTCTGGAGACAACCACTCTCTCTATTTTGCAGTCCCCAGTGGCAGAATATTGTGGCTGTAACACTGAGGTCTCTGCTTCCACTGCTTCTATGGTGGCACTGATGCTCTGCTCTATTTGTCTTAAAAGGACCCTTGTAATTAAACAATAGTAACCAAATCATACTGGGTCATCTTTCCATTTCTAACTCTTTAGATTTGCCCACACACGCCGCTGTACCTTTTAAAGGCTCTTTTTTAGCATATAAAGAGATGCATAAGGAATATATAAGAAATTCGATGTGGACATATTTGGATGATTATTATTTTGCATCCCAAGATGAAAAAACTGATGACTTCTGTTTGTTTAAAGCAGTGCTATCCTACCAGAGTGATCTGACTGGTTTTAAAAGACATTTGATAACATATGAAGACATTTTTTGTTTGTTGCAATGGGATGGTGAAGCTTTCTTCAGAGGATCTAGTGGCTAGAAACTGGAGATGCTGCTAAGAATTTTATAATGCCAGCATCCTCTGTGAGGAATTATCCATCCCAAAATGTCATCAATAATGAAGTTGAGAAATTTTTTATTTAAAACATAAGATTTGGGGGATCTTTTGAGTTAAGAAGGCTGCAATGCAAAAGAAGTCATTTTCAGAATTTAGAGTGGCATAAAGAAATCTACAGAACCACACACAAGTTCTGTCTCTCTGAGTTTTTGACACTGTTAAATGTCAAACAAATGATACATGACATACTTTTATACTAGAATTTCCAACTTTACCTTAACTTGTTACTTGTTGAGTGTTTTATCAAGGTCTGGTCAACCTCATGCACTCATATATAAGCAAGTTAAAAGACGAGTTGTAAACTTTACTTCGTATGTATTATAAAATCATAGATATTCAAATCCAAAATATATAAAACCTGCAGACTTTAGTATCAGTTTTTGCCTGAAGTGGCTTCACTTCTGTTCCTTGAAGTATGCTTGCCAGGAAGTTCCTTTCCACTGGGAGAAAGTCGGAATCCACTTTCAATTAAAGTAAGAATTACACCTACTTCTCCATTTCTCAAGAATTTCTGCACTCCAGTTTGAATTTTCCTAGCCATTGAAAGGGACTGTAGAATTGCTTCTAGGACCCTCTACTTTTTTCTCCATATTTCTTCCCATCTTTCTTCCCTCCACTCCTCTGCTCTTCTCACTCTTCTGCACTGCCTTCTTCAGGCTAAGACTTTCTCCAGAGATTTAATTTGAAACAACTTCTAAAACAGCTTGTCTTTTCATTGACAGAAATGATTTCTAAGCTGATATGGACTGGTTTGTGTGTATGTGTGTGTGTGTGTGTGTGTGTGTGTGTGTGTGTGTTGTGGTGTTGGTCTGTCTGTGAATGTATAAGAGAATGGGAGAGGAGAGTGCAAACACAAGCATCTGTGAGGTGAGAGTGTGCCAGCTTCATCTTCTCCTCCTGGAAAAACAGTAGATCTGAATCTAAAAGCACCCTAACAGCTTGTAGACCTACAGAGCAAAGTGATGAGAAGCCAGGATATGGCACAGAGGCTGTTGCTGCTGCACACACATCTCTGCCAAAACAGTGCTCCTCAGGCATTTTACACTTGCCATGATTTCATAGTTATAATTAAAGAATAAAGGTTGAATAAATTTTGGCAAATTGGTACTTGCCAAACACTATTTAAAAGCCGTATTCCTAAATATCAAGTCACACGTAAGGTTTCAGACACTAAATATCACTCCATGGGGCGGGTACGCGTACAGGAATCTGCCAGACCCTTGGGGAGAAAATGCCCTATACAAGTTTGTAAACTCCTGCCTATGTAGTTGAAGAATCTAATCTCTTCAAAGGCAAAAACACAATCAAAAGGAATGATAGAAGAGAACAGAAAATCTATGGATTAAGAGATTTAAGAGAAATGTCAAGTGTACTAAGGACAGAGGAACTCACAATTACAGGTCAGGATGTAATTATAGGTTTCTCAATACAGGAGCCCATGCTAGGACAACTGGCAGAGAGAAAGAAGAGTGGGAGGTCCCTATCTGGGAAAGGAGGAAATGGTAACTTCAGCAACCCGAGCTCCTATTAACTGTTCTGCAGTGGCCCTAGGCATCTCTCAACCAGCGTGTCTGTATAGCCATTTCCCTGGGGAATACAGACATACTTTTGTTTCTGATTAAAACCAGTGGAAAGGAAAATGCATGCTGTTAAGTTGAACAGCAAAAGGCTATAATCCAATCTATAACTGGGTCTTCCTTAAGCTACCTGTGTCAAACATTATGATGGAAGGCGTATGACCATTACAATCAAGATCCAGAGTAAGATGTTTTAAAAGCAATCCAGATAGCCAAGGGACACACACTCAGCATATTAGACTAGAGCTTAGAACACCAATGTAATCCATTATCATTATCTTACAAAGTTTAAAGAGTAACAAAAAACCAGATAGGAATATATCCAACTGGCAAAGGTTAAAGAGCACATCCCAGGGTGTTGTACCCAGATACATCTTTCTTTTCCCTGTAGAAGGATCAGGTGCTCTTGTTTTCTCACAA
The DNA here is from genome assembly GCA_026225945.1 of Cricetomys ansorgei. NCBI lineage: Eukaryota > Metazoa > Chordata > Mammalia > Rodentia > Nesomyidae > Cricetomys > Cricetomys ansorgei. The sequence continues at coordinate 27,217,804 of JAMJFZ010000056.1, forward strand.
CATAGTAATTGCTGTGACTAAGACAGCGGCGTGTTTTCCAGCCTTTCTCTTTTATTTTCCTTCTACTCTAATTAATAGTGACTTCCTAAATCTAGCCTCTATTCGTCTTCTTTTCTTCTTTTTGGAACGCAAGTAGTCTCAAGGTTTCTCTTGCTACCCATAAGTTGAGAGGTTTGAACCAAACTCTTGCTTCTTAGGCCCAGTGTCTACTACCCGGCTGTCTATCTTCACCAGGAGGTTATGCCCGTCTTAAGACAGGCATGTAATTCATCTCCTCGCTTCTGTACTTCGGTCAGTCATCACCACCACACTCTGACTTCTGGACTTTACTACGACGTTCAACTCATTCCTATCCCTCTCTTAATTTCACAACTCACTCCTGAGTCACCAAATTCACCCTCACTGTTGTCTCAGCACCACTGGGTTCCACCACAGGCCAAACTCTGCAGCTCATGTCTGCCTTACTGTGGCTTCTCCCACTTGCTCTCCCCTCTCACGTGATCACCTCTCACTCAACCCACCAGAGTCATCCTTCAACTGTTGCCCAAACACTCTACTGTTCAATAAAATTTTGTTCCTCCTTTTTCATCACTAAAGGCTACCTGTGAATTTTCAAGGCTTTGTATAAAGTGCCACTTTCTATCAAGTTACAGTTTTACTGCTTTTCAGGAACATAATTTTTTTTTAATTTCTTTCTTTTCTTTCTTTCTTTCTTTCTTTCTTCCTTCCTTCCTTCCTTCCTTCCTTCCTTCCTTCCTTCCTTCCTTCCTTCCTTTCTTTCTTTCTTTCTTTCTTTCTCTTTCTCTTTTTCTTTCTGTACTGTTATGGACTAAATCCAGGGCTGGATGCATACCAAATATTCTACTACTTGGTTGAATCCCTCACCCTACATGATTTTTTCTTTTTCTTTTCTCTTGTTTATAATTTTCTCTTCAATACCTTTTCCCCCCTGAAATCCTACCTCAGTCTCAGGCCCTTCTCATGTCTTTACTTCCTTCTCTCTTGCATGAACTACATGTTAGTCTTTTCTTAATTCACACCCTTCTGATGATTTATACTTATTCACAGGCTCGCCATTCAGCTGTTCTTTTCTGTCTCTAACCTCATAGTAAGCTCCATAAAAACATATATAATTCATTATCATCTTAGAATAGTCATGGTTTTCATGCAGTGTTTCATTTGATTAATTTACTATGAAATACATTTTGGGTTTTGTTGATGTAAGCTTAATAAGCATGCATGCATATGAGCAGAGCAAAAACTGACATCTCCATTAACATTTGATTTTTAAATGTTATATACTAACTGCAAACTTGGAAATGAACAATTTCTTACCTGATTTTATGCAGTCTGAAGATTTGCAAATACCATCTAGAAAAAAAAAAGGAGAGTAGATGTATAAATATTGATAATATAAATTTTCCAGTTCATTTTTACCTGTTATTGTTAAAAAAAAAATCCTGCCAATTAAATAAGCAATTCCTTAAAGCAAGAATGGACCACTTTAAGTATTATATATCATTTTTACTAGTTAAAACCTAACAGAAGAATAAAAGGGAAATGTGAAATTTAAGGATGATTACAAAGAAAAAGTGTGCTATTATACCATATGTACCAACTAAACTCTGAGAATACTAAATTATAATAGCTGAATGCTTCGTTCATCATTCTGTAATCTTGTTTTCCTTCTAAAGAGCCAATCTTTACTAATCTCTATTTGTGATAAAAACTTCCAAGACTCAAATTAGACTTCTTAAACTCCTGTGAAGCTTTTTTATAATTTCAGTGACACAACAGGAATTCATTAATAGCTATTACTGAAGCTAGACAAAAGTGTGTTTATTTTAATCAAATACAATTACCCATTACAAGTTTCATAAACATGAAAACACTGAATGCACCTGACAATCAGTCACTTAGCTGGAGCATAAGGATACTGTACTTTATTCTCAGTTCTTGTTCTGACGTACTGATACTCCACCTTCTAAGTGAACCTGTGCGTCGCCCAAGTGTATTGAGGTAAACGTTGAAATCATACAAGGAAGGCTCCGCTCCCTTCTGCCCTGATTTCTGTGAGGATGTGGGAGATACTCACCATCATAGGTTGCATAGAGAGCGATCATTGTCACAGCTATGATAGTCAGGAGCAAGACAAGGACAGAGAGGCTGATCTCCAGTGGAGTCCATCGCTGTTTCTTCTTTGGCTTTGGAGTATTAATATCAGTTATATCCATCTGACTTTCTGACCTTCCCATCACCTAAAATCTGTAAAATATATATAGATAAAAGCACCATGAGCAGATATAAAGGAAAAGCATTTGTGTGCATATATGGATGTATGTATGTAGTTAATATGGCTAAAAAAAAACCCTAAAAGGTCATCAGCTTATTTTAAATTAGAGAAAAGGTTTTCTAGAAGTCAAAATATTAAAATTGAAAGCAAATAATATAAAGAATATACAGACATATGAATCTAATTGGTCCCCGACCCAAACAATGTTCTATCTTCTTTCCTTTTTAAACCCTCCCCCAGACATTTAAAAATATATACATACATATCTATTACTGAAGTTCCCAGAAAGAGAGTTGGTTAAACACTCACATTACTTCTGCTGTTCACAAGCAGATAATTGCTGTGCCATCATTAAGGAAATTTTAAACTCACCCTTCTGAACTTTAGAACTTCTGAACTTTGTCAAAAGTTAACTCCATATCTTGCTCTAGTGGTTTCTTTTACAAGTTAAAAAAAAAAAATTCAATGGCTAGTATCATAAGGTTTTGACTAGTCAGTAATATAAAATGCAAATACAGACAAAAACAAAAGGAACAAATACTTGGAATAGTTAATTTTACTTTGAAAACAACTTGTGCTGTTAAAGTTCACAATCACTTCCCCTGCAGATACGGGTGTCTATTAACTGGCTAGTCAGCATTCTGAAGGTGATCACATAATAGACCAAAAAGAGCCTTGTATTTCAGGATGAAAGACAGTAACGAGAGCAGTATTTTTTTTTTTTTTTGGTACGCCTGAAGGAGAAAAAACAAAAACGATTAAATAAATTCTCCTTTGTAAAATATACAATTAACTTGTAATTAAATTTAAAATATCAATACTTTTAACTATAGGTGAGGTTTCTGAAGTTCTTTCCAGGTGCTAGGTACAATTCTTAGTGTCTTATACATTTACTTTGTTAATCTCTACAGAGTGGGTGTTAATATTCCAATTCTATACCTTGGGAAGCTGGAATACAGAGAAGTCAGTCAACTTGCTCAAGCTGACAGAGCTAATTAATATTCTACATAAGAAACCTTTGGCCACTGTTTTGAATCTAACAGGGGACCATTTAAAGAAATATCTACTATATACAACATTACAGAAATTTATGGTAAAAAACTAAGGGTATATCAGGCAAAGTATTAGATTTTTGGTTTCTTTATAGGCCTGGTGGTTTTTTAAAAATCACTGAGCTAAGCCTAGAACAGCCTCAACCTTTCTGCATGACTACAGGAAAGAACACCTCTTAAACAACAGCTTAGCTGTTTATGGCTCAAGTAACCATAGAATTTGGCTCTTAGATGAAGTAATTGCTTAGAAGTGTTCTCATCAGTAAAGATTTTCCTTGACTAGATACAAGTTCTCAGGGGTGCATTTTGTGGAAACTGAGGCACGACAAAAAGTATAAAATGACTTTAGATTTGAAGTATCATTGAGGAGACTAAGCAGACAAGTAGGAATTTGGTTTCCTTAGTGACTTATCAATAACAAACCAACCATCCATAGACATTAGGGAACTAGATACAAAGTTTGAGCAGTTTGTCCTCCTGATTGCATGATACGATAAGAAAGGACTATCAAATAAAAATACTTTACTGAACAATTAAATTGTGTCTGTTCAATAAAAGTGGAATGCCGTGTACCTGAATGTTAAAATGCCTTATTTAATGGTTATGTAACTCATGTTAGCTTAGCCTCACAGCTCCTGGGGGGATGATATAGAATTGCATTGATCTGACCGTTTTTTTAATAGTAGGGTGGCTGGGCAAAGAAAAGACAGGAACAAATTTAATACTTTGACTCTTAATAGAGAAATAAACATAAAGAGCAGTTTCCCTGGACCCCTAGGACATTTTGAATGTTAATCACATCTGCTTGAGGATTTCTCTTAGACATTTCTCCACTGTTGTTAAATGTTTTACTGGAATAAAGAGCTGCTTTTTTATTTCTTTGTTTTGTCTCTTTATGTTTGTTTTCGTTTTCCTCCGTTCTAGAAGCATCAATCAGCACCAGTGAGATTGCAAAGTCAAGCTCAGAGCAGGGGCAGTCACTTGGTAAAATTCAAAGTGCTCTCTGGCACCACCAAGCTTCCTGGTGAGGGGAAAGCTAGTAGGCAGACATTTCTGGGTTCTGGGTTACTGCCACTTGGCTCTCTCCTTATCCTTGAGCAGAGTGACAAGGTAGCTGAGTTCTTAATGGTTAGGCACCTAAGGCTGCAAGAATAGTTACAGGGAAATTAATCGTGGAATGTAAACAACCTGCAGCAAAGGAAAAGCATTTTTTGAATCCAAACTATCAACCTCTCTAGTAACTATTTTGTAAATTCTTCAGAAATCCCTTTTGTCTCTTAGTAGTACTTTCCAACATTGATCAAAAGCAGAAATGCTGCAACTTTAATCTCCTAATTAACTTTGTTGTTTATTTCTAGATAATTCTAGATGATTCATTATCTTTTTTAAAGAACATCTGGGCCAGGATACTTCAGACATAACACATCACAAATCTTCAATTACCTTAAGATCCAATCTAACCACACCCAAACACCTTTAAAAGACAGGGTGATCAGGAGACAGGCAGAGCAGAACACAAAACACTATATAAAGTCAATGCTTGCAGTAGATTAGGCAAATGCATGCCTAGGTCCGTAAAATATTTCACCTACACTGGAAATATGCTAAAGTGCTTAAACTAAAAAGCAAATATCAACACAGACAATAGAACAGAGGATCCGGAGTTCAGACTCAAAAGAAACACCACAAACTTCAACTTGGTAGCATCAGCAAAAGAATACAATATTATTTTTTGCTTGAGTATCAGATACATTTCAAAGCCTCAGCATCAGCAAATTGTCAAATTATGAAACCTGGAAGATAACTGAGATAAAGAGAAAGGTAGAAGGAAGCAGTTTTCATCTTCAGGGAACATTCTAATACCATACAATAGTTATGTTTGTAAGTTCCTGTGGCTGTGCTTCGGAATTACAATTTGCATTAGTGGAAACTGAGGCAGAGTAAAAAGAAGCTGATTTCATATTTAGATTATGTCTATGGAAGCTGAAGAAGGAAGAAGTATTCAGGAGAAAGCATGTTTCCCTGGACATTAACTGCTAGGTGTTTCCCAGGCCTGTAGTGAGTTCTGACATGAAAGGTCCCATCCACAATGCTCTTCTGTACAGTGTACAACCAAAGACACACAACATCGAACCCAAATTACAACCAAACATTTCTGAGAGCTTGAACGAAAGAAAAATAAATGAATAAATAAATAAACAAATAAAGGAAGTGCAACTACACTCCCTCACGGCCAATCTGCCCATAGCGGCTTCCAAACGCTGACACTGCAAGTCAGTTACTAGTTTTCAGTTTAATAAAATCCATGTGAACCGCGTTTGGATACGGAATAGACTTAACCGAGAGGCTCAGAGGAATAACCGGTTACAGCTACTCTTATTTTTAAAGAGTATAAATAGATCGGGATCCGTTAAGTAAAAATAGGGTCTTTAAGAACTTCCATCTACAAAAGAAGACCCCCACCCCGCGCCAGCTAACCCTGGGGCGATTTAAGCATGAATTATATAATAGGAAGCCAAGGTTCAAAGCACAGTAAAGAGGTAAAGAGGTGGGATCGTGAAAAGACATTTAGGTTAAGAAAATTAAAAACTAGAAAAGTGAGTGAATTGAGCAGAGAACCCGATAGAAACTAAAATGAAAACAAACCTTGCTTTTACAAAAATCAGTGTCTGTACAGCAGAATGGGCAATTCCCAGCCCCCAAATCAACCCCGGTGAAATTTGGTAGCGCTGCTCTCGGTCACCAAACATAACTCCGGGGCGGAGGCTGCGGGCAGCTCGGAAAATGAACCTGGAGGTGACCTGACATCACTCGCAGGGCCCTCCTCCAGGTCGCCCTCTCGGCCCCCTCCCCTCCCCACACGCTCAGGTCCCGGCGGCGGCTCCCGCCCAGGACACGCCTCCTCCGCCCGCGCGGGACCTCGGCCTCTGCCCCGGTTCTGCGCCCCGGCCCCGGTCCGCTCCGTCCTCCAGCCGCCCGTCCCACAGCCTCCTGGAGCCCCGGGGACCCCGATACCCGGCTTGCTCTCTGGGGACTCACCAGTGGGATTGGGGAGAAGTTGGAGGCTGCCGAACAGACACATTCCGACCAATGAGCGCGCCCTCCCGGGCGGCAGCGAACAAGGTGGCCCCCGGTCCGGGAGAGCGCCCCCAGCTCGGTGCGTCCCCAGGGTGCGCCCGACCGCGCGTGTCTAGGGGCCGAGGCCAGAGTCCCGGGAGGTGCCAGGCCCCGCTCGGGCTTGGGGCGGGAGGGCGCCGGGGAAGCCCACATCCCTCGGACCCCAACCCCGAGACTCACCCCTCGCCGTGGCCGCTCTGCAGCTTCCTCCCGCTCTCGGTCCAGCTTCGCCACTTGCACATCTCCGCGCCCCGCGCGCCTCGCGCTCACCCCCCGCCTCGCCGCACAGGACCAGCCGCCACGGCAGTTCCCCGGGTGACCTGAAGGTTTCCGCCAGGTCTCCCAAATCCTGTCACACCGTGTAAAGGGGCGGAGGGGGCGCCCCTCCCAGTCAGTCCCCCACCTTACCCTTCCCAAAAAGGCTTTGCCAGACATTCTTGGAATTGTTTAGCTTTGTGGCTTTCAAGACAACAATGCACCGTCTCTCTGGGATTCTGTAGTGCTGATGCAGGCTCTCATTCTGGAGCCATAGTACTTCACTCTCACACATTCTGGCTTTCTACTGTTTTCCTTTTTCCTTCTCTGCTTCCTTTTCAATGCCCTCCCCCCCCCACCACCACCACTTCTCCCTGTCTTTGTCTCTTCGTGTGTTTCTCACTTAAGACATTGAGCTCTTTCTTGAAGTGGGGATTTTGTGCAGGGGAAAGTATTTTTTTACGAAAAATACCTTTAGAAGCTATTACAACCCAAGATCTCAGAAAGACTAAACTTTCCTCCCTTCCTGTGCGTGTCTCTCTCTCTCCCTCTCTCTCCCTCCCTCTCTCTCTCTCTCTCTCTCTTTCTCTCTCTCCCTCTCCCCCTCCCCAACCCTCCCCTCCCCTCCTCTCCTCTTCTTTTCTTCCAGATTTCAATTTCTCTTAGTTATTCATCGCCTGTGATTGTACCAAAACACAAGTGGGTTTTCCTGAACTTGAGACGATCTTTTAACTTCAAAATACCATACTCCTTTTGGTCTAACCAACTTTATGCTCTTTTCGTGATAGAAAAAAAAAAGCTGAAAACAAGAACAGGCAATACATGTTAATGAAATGGTTAGTGCAATACCATGAAAAAATAGCCCTAGAAAAAGTGAACACATCTTTAAGTAAGTCAGTGGAGTTACTCAGTTCCATGCATGGCCTTCAAACCCAAGTTTCCATACGTGCACTCTTTCTCTGTGGGTACTATAGACACAGCTTAGTCCTCGTGGCTGGGCTAACATACATGTGTCATTTCTCAAGATAAGTATAGGCAGCTTGGCTGACATTCCAAGAAGCATCTCAAGTGTTATTTGAACCCGGGTTATCTTACTCAGATTGTTTAGTTTCTTAGAGGATCAATGCACAGAAGAGAGGTTTATTCGTTTAGGGAGAAATCCAGATCTTCTAATATCCCTGTGCTTAATTATTACTATATTCCAGTTAAAATTATCACAACATCTAAATTTTACATAATATTGAATTAAAACAAGTTGGGAAAATTGTAGTGGAACACTTGGAAGAAGCTTTTGTTATTTGTGTTTCTTTTAAAACCCAAAATGGCGTTTGAACTAGATTTATGTTCCCATCCCAGGTGTGGTAGATGATAGATGTGCTAGATAGTTGGATTTAGAATGTTTGATGCAGGTGGCTACAATTTGGTTCCATGCAGTTGTTTTGGCATGCATAGCTTGTTATTGGACTTGTGTTCCACTTGGGTTTATGGGAACTTTTGCTTCGGGTATAAAAGGTTTGAAGCCTCAAGATGGGTGTTGGTTGATGGTTCCTTGGTTGGTTTGTCTGTCCTTAATGTGTTGATTCTTACATAAAAGAACAAAGGTTGGAGAGATTGAGTTTGCTGATAGTGAGCTGTCTCATTGTCAGCTAGTCCTCTCCAAGCTTAGGACAGCCTAAAAAAGACTGTGGAGATTTCTACCTTTCTCTCATTCTATATCAAGGCTGCCTAGAAAAGCAGTGAAATTTTCTTTCTATCTTTCCTTTCTCTTTCCCTAACCTGAGGATAAAAGATATAAAAGATTGTAGTTAACAACTACAGAAAATATGCATATATATATATGTATATATATATATATATATACACACATATATATGAGAGAGAGCACTAGTTCTCAATTTCTTCATATGGAGCCATGAGCATTAATAGTTTAATGCATTTCTGATTAGCATAGTAATGAATTTTGGTAGAGAAAGAGGTTTGGCCAGAATATTACAAAAAAAATGTTTCAACAAGAAATGAAAATTAAGCTCATATGCCTGGTCATAATCTAGTAGAACATTCCTAGTTAGATTCTGTTTTTCAACTTCATTAAAGTTTTAAACATAATATTCATTTGTAAGTTTACCTAGCAGATCCACAAGATTCAGGAATGCCTCTTTTACTTAAGGGAGGTACTTGAAGCCTGGTTCTTAACATGCTAAGTATTTGAGCAACCACTGAACAACACAGGTTGCCCTGTGTTTGATAGTAGTACAAACTAGAATACAACTATTATTACAACGATAAACTTTGAGCTGAAAACTGAAAGGTAATTGAGTTTTTTTTTCTTAATTAGTCATGAATGAAACTTTTCAGACTAATTAAGAATGTCAAAGTTTTATTTCAGTCTTGTTACAAGAAAAAGAAATTTCTGATGGGAGTCAATTCAAATATTCACTATTGGTAAGAACATTTTGCTAGTAAAATAATGGATTTAGTTAGAATGCACATCAAAGAAAAGTAAAAACCCTGAAGTTATTATTAGACTTTGACTTTCAGCTTACATGCAACAATATGGGCAGATACCTTGTTTAATACATGTCTTAATCTCGTTAAACTTCATTAGAAACATAAAGGTTTTATTAAGAATCCTAAATCTTTAACCTACGGAGGTCATGCAAGTTTGAATTTCTCTTTTAAGGGTCTTAAAAGGAGCCCTCGGGTATTTCTTGTAGACACACAGAAACCAGAGGCTGAATGAAGTATCCAAGGTCCTTTAGCCTGGTCAATTATCAGAACAAGAAAGAAAGTAATGGTCCTGATGGCTTACTGTACCGTCATCAGTGGTGAGGTGTACCAGTCTTGACAACATGCAGGATAAAGCCTTGCAAACACCCCTATCTGTAACATAAATGCTTCATAAACCATAATTGAAGATGCTCTAATTGCACACTAAGCTAATGAGAAAGTGAAGGGAAATTCCAGATGCCAAAAGAACAAAGGTTCCCAGAATAAAGGAACCCAAAACCTAGAAACCTGTCTAAGTGCTGAAATGGTACTCTACCTATCTCAGAAGGGTTGCCAAACTTAAGTGACCTGCAGTTTAATTTTCACAGGACTTACAATATGCTCATAGGATGCTCACACAGAGCATCACCCACAGCAAGGTGAAAACCCATAGCCAGCATTTTTATGGAAAGCTGGATGTATCCTCAATGAAAGCATCCTCAATGAAAAGGTGAGCTACAAACAAAATTTGCATTTCTACCATTTCCTGTCCCATCCCTACTGAGTGCAGAATGAGGTTGTGAGTCAGATGCTTCTTCAACATGTCCAGAGAATGTAAATGTTTACAAATGGTTGCCAAAATGTAGGATCTTTTTTTCAAAACTCTAGTTTACAACAAAATTTTCTGTGACAATTTGTGATTAGATCCAACTGTAGATGTCTGAATATTCCTGAGTTAAAAGTTTGTAATAAAGTGATCTCACCTAGACTGTTGGAAATAAAACCTAGTTACTGTCACTTGATGTTTTCTGTGAAAAATGCTTGAAATGAATTTGTTCTGAAACAAAATGATAGATGATGGAAGATCTGATACAAGAGAAGAAACAGTAAAGCTGAGAAAAGAAGAGATAAGTCACTCTAGGCAAAGTTACCTATAAAGCTTATGGTTGTTAAGAAAGTCAGCTGCAAGACTGGAAAGTGATGATGTTTGAACCACAGGATTCTAAAGACCTTATATTGCTGGAATGGAGGAGAATATAAATTTTAGGCTATTATTTATACACATAGAGATGACTAATATAGCATTACAAGAATGAAGATAGACTGCATAAGACCATGTCTTATAGACACACAAAAAAGAATTAAATAAATGTCAATCTAAAAGTACATAGTGATAAAAAATTAATATTAGAGAACAGAGTGCATGGAAAGTATAAGATAAAGTTGTAAAAACAATCCAAATACTTCAATCACAGAAACTGTAAATGGACAATGTTTCCAGTTGCAAGACAAGAACTAGAATAAAATAAAATAAAATTTAGCTGCCTTTGTTTAAAAGAAATATACTTTGTGGGGAGTTATGGTTCATGCCTTTGAGTTCAATGCTCTGGGGACAGAGGCAGACATATCTCTATGAGCTCAAGGCCAACCTTGTCTACATAGTTTCAGATTAGCCAGAGCTACATAATAAGAACCTGTCTCAGAAACAAAACAAAACAAGTAAAAGGGGATACCTCAAAATAAAGCTATAGTAAAACTGAATCCAAAAATTATATATATATATGTATATGTATATGTATATGTATATGTATATGTATATATGAGTATGTGTGTATGTGTGTGTGTAAATATATATATATGTAAAGGATTATTAGTTTGGAATATTCTAATGAGACAAAAATAAGCTAAAAATTTCCCTTACATGAATGTAGTTATTTTAGCAGCATCATACAATTCTAGAATATATCCAGTAGCACACATTTTAAGTAGGTATTTTTTTAAATTACATAAGAACTACAAAGAGACATTAATAATTCACAATGGTAATGGGTGTTTTCAATGTACTTTTCTCAATATTTGATGAACCTGATTCACAAAGCAGTAATACTATAGAGAAGATCCAAAAAAAAACCTATTAAAACTCTCCAGTAGAAATCTATAGACTATTTCCTCAAGTAACCATGGAATATTTATAAATATTGATAATATGTTTATGTTAAACTATGATGCTTTGATGAGTTTCAAATACTTCCATTTTAAATAATATATTATTGGGCTTTAAACAATCAAAACCAGATAAATGTAGATTTATAAAGGGTTTTTTTGTTTGTTTGTTTTTTTGGTTTTTTTTTTTTTTTTAGAAAAGTTTAAGCCAGATGTGGGATGAAATAGTTTTGACTTAGTAGTTAGGGATTATTAACGCTATGATGAAACACCATGACCAAAAGCAAATTGAAGAAGAAAGACTTTATTTGGCTTATGCTTCTACATGAAAAAATACAGGAAAGGAAGTCAAGTCAAACAGGAGCCTAGAAGCTGGGAAGAGTGCCGCTTAACTTGCTCCCCATCACTTGCTTAGCCTGCTTTCATATAGAACCCAGTACCACTAACCCAGAGGTGGCCCCGCCCAAAATGGGATGGGCCCTTCTATATCAATTGCTAATTAAAAAATGCTCTACTGGCTTGTCTGCAGCCTGACCTTACAAAGGCATGTTTTCAACTGAAGTTCCCTCCTCTCTGATGACTCTGAGAGTCATGTGTCAAGTTGACATAAACTTAGCACAACTATATGTCAATATCTGTGTCAACTAAGGCATCTTAAATGCTTTGTTTTAATAGGAAAGGCTGAAATTTATTGAAATGAGGCTATAACTAAAGCAATTAGAAAAGAAGAGAATGAGCCGAGGATACTTTCAGTGTTAGAACTCTTACCTAGTTTTGGTTTTGGTTTTTGGTTTTTCAAGATAGAGTTTCTCTGTGTGGCCCTGGCTGTCCTAGAACTGGCCCTGTGAATCATGCTGGCCTCAAACTCAGAGACCCACCCCCCTCTGCCTCTCAAGTTCTGGGATTAAATGTTATCTTGCTTAGTTTTATCAGGATCCTAGGTTTAACACACAGCACTGTAAATAAACATGGGAAGTTTAAGATTTTAAAAAATGAGAATGTACTACATAAAGTAACAACAGACTCCAGTGAAATACAGACAGTCGTTAAAGAATAATACTGTGAAGAAAGCCTAGATAAATGAATAAATTTCTAAACACATATGACTAATCTAAATTAAATCCAGAAGATATAAATAATTTAAATAGGCCATAGTGAGCAATGAGAGTGAAGCAGTAATTAAAATTTCCCCACAAAGGAAAACCTAGGATGAGATGGAGTCACTACTGAATTCTATCAAACAATTTTTTATAAAAACAACTTTATTGTAATGAACTTAAAAAAAAACCCACTATGTAGCTAGATTAATGTAGTCACTCAAACATGCACCTGCCCAAACCCAAGCTCCATATATCTCAATGAACTTTGATGGAGTTAGAATAAGCATTCTGAAAACAAGGGGTTCATTATCAACCACAGCTTGAGTCTTTATTTGCATTTGTCCTTGCTCCTCATCTGTACCTTTTCCTACCCTTCTTCCTACATGCTCCCCATCAATCACTCAAGCAAGATGAATTACCAACTTCTCAATTTTTCCACAAACAGAAAGAGAAAGAGCATAAGCAAATTCATTCAGTGAAGCCAATATTGTTTTGATAACAAACCAGATAAAGACAGACAAATTGTCAACAGAATGCTTGGAAACAGAATTCAAGAGCTAAGTAGGAAGACTATACATCACAACACAGTGGGTTTCATCCTAAGTCCCAAGGATGAAAGGGTGATTTCAACATACATAAATCAATAAATGTAATCCACTATATAAACAACCTTAATGACAGATATCATATGATCATCTTGATAAATGCAGAAGAAGAATTTGACAAGCAGAACACATCTCAAAATAATAAAGACACACACACACAGTCACACACACCCGGCAAACCTTATAGTAAACAGGGAAAACTGAAACATGACATAGGAGTGGACATGGAAGCTTCAGGGGGTATGGATAGAGACAGGGATGGGAAGGAGATTGGGGGAGAAGATAGAGATGGGGAAAAAAAAAACAACACAGCAGTTTATTTGAAAAAATTCCATAATGAAAATTATTTGTATTTTATAGTAATTAAAAGGAACAAACTCTGAGAAGGCAAGCAAAATGCCTCAGTATATAAAAATGACTCCAAATTCTTATACATCCTGCTAGAGGATTTAGGTATTGCCTTAAAAAAGAGAAAGAGGATGGAGGAAGGGAAATAGGAAGACAGATAGAATAGTAACAAAACTAAACACATAATAAAAAAAATGATATCTCTAAGGCAATATGATTTTCACATCAATATTGTAAGTTATTGAATTTTTAAATAATAGAAAAGCATAATCTTAAAAAGACCCCGGGGCTGGCAAGCTAGTTCAACAGGTAAAGGCACCTGACACCACATCTGGTGGCCTGAATTCAATCCTGGGAAATCATGTGATGGAAAGAAAGAACTAACTCCTGAAAGTTGTTCTCTGATTTCCACACATCCACCACGCATATTGTGTCCCCTGTGTCCCTCACCAACTCAACCTTTATGCAAAATAAATGAAAATTTTTCTTAAGTTATAAAATACCTAACTTCAGTTAAAATATCTCCATACATAGAGATAAGAAATATAAATGTAGCTAATTCCTGGCAGGTTGAAAGTCTTCTGAGAAAGATGCTGATGACCATATAATTGAAAGACAAGCCAGGCAGTTGAAACTGAATATTTAATACAAAAGATTTCAATGCAATAAAAATGTAAATTTTCTTCAAATTGATATAAAAACTAAATTATGTATCAGTCACATGCTCAATAAAATTGTCTTAGAAATATGATAATACTATGAAAAGTTTGGAAGAATAAAGAGAAAATTATAGCCACAGTGATCCTGAATAAAAGGTTAGAAAGTATTTAATCTGACAGCAAAATTTGTAAAATAAAATTATTAGTAGAAATTCCCTAATTTATTAGTTAGCAATACTTAATTGATTCAGGGAAAATGGGCCAATAAAAGTCTAATTAAAATTCAAAAAGCAGATATATATCTACAAGAAAACCTAGACTCCCTTCCTGCTCATTACAGGGGGTCATGGCAGACACCCACAACAACAGAAGAGACAGCCAAGCAAACTAACAACCAACTTCACATGGGATGCTTGCGAATACACACTAGTACAAAGACCCAAGAAGACCTATCATTTAAAAAATATTATCCTTTTGAGGTGTGTGGTGGGGTGGGCAGTGTATATACCAGTAGGGTGTGTTGTTGTCAGTAGGCAACCTGTAGGGGTCAGTTCTTTCCTTCTACCATCTGGGGATTGAACTCAAGTCTGTAGTCTTGGCAGCAAGTGCCCTTACCAGCAGAGCCCCCTAATCTGCATGACCTCCCTATTTTTTTGCTCAGCTTCTGCACAGATTAGATAGTCCTGAGGAAACTGATTGAACACAAAAGCCACTGTCTAATGATAGTGGACTGAGAAAAAAATGCTAGCAGGCCTGTCTGGGCAGATTCTCTGGCTGACAGTTTTAACATTCCTTCCCACACTCCTCGCTACAGGGCAAGGCCTTTCTAGAATGAGCTGGAATAAAAGGACTTCTGGTTTTTATGGCTAACCATGGAAAAAGATGAGGGACCAGAGACAGGAAAACACAGGAGATCAAAAAGGAAATTTACTTCTGAAGCTGTTTCTGAGGCCTTTCACTTGAGAATATTGTTTAATTGAAACTCAGCATTTCAAATATGCGGAACTGGCATTACATATCAACTTTTTGTTACTGAGAAAAGGAAACTTATTGTTTCTGACAATCTGACAATTCTTTTGTCAATAAATTATTTTTTGGAAAACCCAGTCCTCCGGAAGAGCAACCAGTGCTTTTAACCACTGAGCCATCTCTTCGGCTTCCAACAGTGTTAGAATATTATAAGTAAATGTTAGATGACCTGGGAATGGGACTCAGTGGTAGGCTTCCTGCTTAGCATGAGAGAATCCTAGGTTTGATCCCTAGCAGTAAAAACGTGATCAAATAATGAAAAGTTACACTTCAGCAAACCATTTTGGGAAACCTTTGCATTATCTAGAAATTGTGTGATTTATAAGCTCAACATTTTACCTTTAGATGCACACATTCTCTAGGATATAAATGTGAGACATCACAGCAACACTGTAGCAACACTGTAGTAAATATATAACGAGTAAATACAAATATTTATTTATGGTAGAAATGACAAAATATTGTAATATGTGCCTAAAATTCAATACTACATAGAATATAAAATACAAACCACAGCTAAACATATTGACATGGGTAATTCTAAGAAAAAATATTGTTGAGTGAAAAAGTAAGTAAATCCTATGCATGGTAATATAAATGCAAAGAAAGCAAAAGATATGATGACTGTACAGTCAAAAAAGCCATAGTTTCCTGGTTCGGAGAAGGGCCAACAGGCATAAACAGTAGAATATGGCTATTTTCTAATTGAATTCTATGAAAAATTCGCTTTAAGTGTATCCTAGGTAACATCTCATCAGGCAGTTTCATCATGTGACTCATGCTTTTTGAGGCAGGGCCTCATCTCTCTCAGGATGGCTTCAAACTCACTGAGTACCAAACGATGACCTTGAAGTCCTGATCCCTCTGCTTCTACCTTCAGAGTTTTGAGATGACAGGGGTGTACCACCTGCCATGTTTATGTGGTGCTGAGTTTCAAACACAAAGCCTGCTGCAAGCCAGGTACACACTCTACCACCTGAGTTACGCCCCAGCCTTAGAACACATTTATTTAATTTGAGGAATAGGCAGGTTCTGCCAGATCTCTCCAAAACATAGAGAACATTCTGTGCTTTGAATCTTGTGTAGCACAATGGAGTATTCTGATGTCTTCAGAAGGAAGGTATTGCTGGAATGTGAAAGATGCCATAAGGGAGAAGAGATAGGGACGGTTTCTTGAGAGAAGGGTGCAGTTGAACACATTGAGGAAGCACGGGCATATGTTTGCATTTTATTGCATACAATTGAAAGTTATACTGGAATCTTGTACAAAGTAGCAAATAAATCAGAGATACTCATCCAAGTGCCTACAATGAGAATTGAAAAGGTGGATGGAAGTGGGGAACCACAAAGATAGGATAGAAAGCTAGGATAGTAATCCTTTTGAAAGGTGCTTTAAACATAAATAAAAGACATAAGGCAAGTAGTAAAATATTTTTGAGGGAGGACTTGGTGATTTTATTTAATCTGGAAGGTAAAGATGAAAAGAAAATCTAGCTTGGTTCTTGCCGCTGTGAGTGTCTGGGTAATTTTGCCACTTAGCTGAGACAGGGACAGCGGGTAGAGATGGCGAAATATGGCTAAGATATCAGATACAGTGGAAGACATTGTGATTCTGTCATGTGACAGAATATAACAATGGCAGGTTTGTTTTGATAATCTGACAAAACATCTAGGTATTTGTTACGTGCCGGATGCAACGATTAACTGTGCTGAGGGGAGAAAGCAGACTGGACTGGACTGTAACTTCACACACTGTGCAAGAAAAAATAATAGTCGCCAAATGGTTGTTATAAAAACAGTCACTCTCCAAAGAGTTTTCAAGTTGGCTGTAACAATGACTGAAATTTCAAAACATGGAATGGAGTCTGCTCTCTGGCTAAACTTTTCCATGTGCTCTGACATTACCAGGCAGGGAAATCCCTACCAGGACAAGCACTTTCCCCTCACATAAGGACAACTCAGCTCCACTCCAGTGAGACATTACCCCTCATGGCTTCAAGGTGGTTTCAAGTCTCAGTCCAGCCACAAACTCCTATTCCCTTCCTGACAATGCATAGGGGAAGGGCATGGAAGTGTGGTGTCACAGCACATTTCTTTAGACACTTGGCATTATGAACCTGGAACCAATTCTAGCTTAGCAGGAAGGCTGCTCTCGAGCCCTCAGTATCCCACCACCACATACCAAAGCATCTTATTTACTTGCAGCAGACCTCTCAGACATGGCCCTGTGGAAGTCTTGCCCCTGACTAGGGGATAAGAGTAAGGATCCGGGTCCTTTACATTAGCAGCCAAAAGAAGGACACACTAAGGTTTTGTGTTTTGTTTGTTTTTTTGTTTTTTGTCTGTTGGCTTGTTTATTTTTCCCAAGAGATAACTATTAAGTTTTGGCACACTTAACCTCTAAATTTCTGGTCCTTTCTGACTAAATTTGGGCAGAGGTATTCATCCCAAATAGTCCAATCTGGTATAAGCAACATAGTGAAATATGACTTCTTAGAAACTCTGGAGTTGGGAGGTTTGCATTTTCCCTTAAAATAATTACGTTCAATATACGGTTAATTTCTAGAGTCTCTCGAGTCCCTAACATTTCCAGGAAAAGTGCCAAGTGAAAAGGTATATGTGGACTGAAGACTCATGCATTACATTTTATTTATTTATGTATTATATAATATCAAACCTTTTGATTCCCATCTTTAACCTTGTCATTTTAAATTGATCCAGGATGCCTTCCCACAATGAACATTCCTTCCAGTTCAGATCACGGCTTTTACCTAGATCAAGTCTAAGTAAAAAGAACATTCTTTAAACTCACCCTGATCTACACATGCCAGTATGTGTATGTATGTCTTTCAGCGTATTCACCCATCTTTTGATATCCATGGGTTGGTTCCAAGACCCCCTGCAGATACCAAATTTGAGCTATTCAAGTCCCCTGTATAAAATTGAACATTTATGTGTAACCTACACAATCCTTCTGTGTACCATAAATCATCTATAGGTGATTTATGATACCTGCTGCGATGTAAACCCCACCTAGTCATTGCACTTTTTAATCTGTATTACTTCTTACTAGTAAATCAGTTTTGATTTGGTGGTTGTTGGTTGAATCTACAGATGTAGAATCTGAGGATACAGAGGGTTGGCAATACTTTTATGATATTTAAAAATCAGAACACTAAATCCTAAGTAAGGTAATTTTT
This sequence comes from Cricetomys ansorgei, assembly GCA_026225945.1. Classification (NCBI taxonomy): domain Eukaryota; kingdom Metazoa; phylum Chordata; class Mammalia; order Rodentia; family Nesomyidae; genus Cricetomys; species Cricetomys ansorgei. The sequence goes on from JAMJFZ010000056.1 coordinate 27,236,112, forward strand.
CACTGTGACAAAATGCTTTCTAATGTAAAGTCTTTTTAAACCTAGTGATGCTGTATTACAGACTTATCAAATACATATTTGTATGTTATAACTTTTAAGTCCAGGTGAGCCTGAAAAAAATTAACAAGTATTAGTAGGAACTATTTGTCTAGTACATAATTGTATATAACTGAGAGTCAATGCCAAAAACATTGAATGGTTTGTTCTCCCTTGCTTTTTCCCTGTCACATGTCTATAACAGAGGACTTAGCACTCTGTTGTCCACCTCTGGTTTCTACTATCTATTGGCCAAGGCAGAAGACACATTTGGGAGAGAAAACAGTCTCTCCTTGGCCCCCTGGTTATGTCCATTTCCTGCTGCTTCTGGACCTGAGTAGGGAGGCAGCTTTCAGTGAAGTTGTTCTGCTGGGTTGACTGGTGTCACAAAGATAAAGGGTTATCACACGCTGGTTAGGGTGAATTGAGTGCTAATGGCCTAAGGTAACGGAGCCTCTTCTAAAACTCAGTGAGCTTCCATTGGCTGAGGAATTTATTATTTTCTCCAATAACTTATTAAAACAGTTGTTGATAAAATGAAAGACAAATTCCAACAAGTTTATGATATCTCCTGTAATTTCACTATGTTCTAACAGGGAACGCTGGGTCTTACCTGAGGGAACCACAGAAAGGATCAGGTTATCATTCTAGTTTCCAGTGGTGATCATCATCCTTTAACAGAATTGCTGGTGGGCCCTACCTTCTGGGATTCAACAAACCTCTTAGTCTTCACTGTCAACTCTACCTAGTTCCCTCACCCTCTCCTTAGAAACTGTTCTTCAGTTTCTCCTTTATCTAGCCCTATGCTTTCCTGAGTATTTAATTTACATACTTCTCAAACTGTCAGTTCTCTATTTCCACACATTATGCTTTCACTGATTTTCCCTTCCCTCCCTTGCATCTGTTTCCTACTAAGTAAAACAGCATCCCTCCTGTCTTCCAGATTGTAGTTAGAAATTCTCATTTTATTTCAGCTCCAGACTCAAACCTATACCAATAATCCAACACGTTTCTTACCTTCCTTCTATTTGCAGACCTTTCGTATGCCCGTGTTCCTAGGAGCTTATATGCCTGTTCTCAACATTGTCTTAGTTTGTCTTGGTTTAGGCCAGGAACATCCAACTAGCCTTAGACAACTTAGTACTTCCACTAAAATATGTTTCAGACTCACTAAAATTTTACCTCCATGATTCTCTTAAATCCTTCTACTCATCTGATCCCCAAAGCCAACATTATCCGCCACAGATTCCATTCTCTTATTTTTCAAGATTATTTTATAAGTACTTTAAACATTATATTTACAAAGACATTATTTCATTTTCAGCTCTTCTTAATTTGTTCTTTATATTACTTCCTGGTTGACTGTCCCAGCAGGTACCAGTTTGTTGAAATTCATATTCTTTTCCATGCTCAACTGTTAAAAAACTATTGAAAATAGGACCTGGGGGATGACTGATTGCCTAAGGTACTCAATGCACAATCTAAGTTCAGATCCCCAGCACTAACAAAAGTGCTGGGCACAGGTATTCATAGCCCAGAGTATTGGATTGTTTTTGTCATCTTGATACAAACTAGAGTCACCTGTCGAAAGAGATCCTCAATTGAAGGAATTACCTTCATCAAATCGGCCTGTAGGAAAGTCTTCTGGGCATTTTCTTGATTAATGACAGATGTGGGTGGGCTCATTCCATTGTGGGCAGTGCCACCTTTGGGCAAGTGGTCCTGGGTTGTATAAGAAAGCAAACTGAGAGAGTCAGGGGAAATAAGCCAGTAAACAGCCTTCCTCCATGGCCTCTGCTTCGGTTCCTGCCTCCATATTCTTGTTTCTGTTTTTTTTCTCTAAATTCCTTCAGTGTTAGACTGTGATGTGGAACTACAAGCCAAACAACGTTTCCTTCCCAAGTTGCTTTTGGTCAGAATGTTCTATCCCATCAATAGAAAGCAAACTACAGCAGAAAGTTATAGTCTGAAGTGGACTGGGCACCACATCAATCATTAATCAGGAAAATGCCCCCAAAGATATGCTGATCTGATAGAAGCTATTTCTCAATAAAGGTTCCTTCTCCCCAGGTAAATATAGTTTGTGTCAAATTGACAAAACTAACCAACACATGCATTATTGAGAGGGCAGAAGCAGGCAGATCCCAGGTGTTTGATAGCTAGCAGCCTAGCTAAAATATGGGTCTCCCGATTCAGTTAGAGACCTTGTCTCAAAATAAGATGGAGAATTGGTTGAGAAAGACACCTGACATCAACCACTAGCCTCCACATGGGATGCACAGGCATAAGCCCCACTCACCTCATGAGCCACTCTCCCCACATATGCAAATGTAAACAAAGCAAACATCAAAAATAATTTCTTACTGCTCTAAAATTCTGGATTCTCAAGTTTCCCTGGTCTTAGCAAAATTCAGTCATACTTGTGCCATCTAAATGTGTGATAGGGCTGTTCCAATGGAGAATGTTAGAGAGGATACTTCAACAGAAATGTAGTTAATTCATAATATCAATGCTATCACACCAATCTATAATATTCAAGTTTCAGAATGATTTTTGTCTTTAGCGTCTTTATTAATATATAATTGCTATTGAATAAACTTCATATATTTATGTGTACAAATTTGATAAGCTTTGACAGATCTACAGATCCAAGAATCATCATAATCAAGACAATATCATCTTCTGTCACCCTCCATGTGTGTTTCTTAGTGATCCTACTTTCCTGTCCTTCCCTACTCTTCTATTCTATTATTATATATTTGCTTGCATTTTCTAGAATTTTCCATAGGTAAAATAATGCAATGTGCTTTTTTTTAAATTGCATTTTTTTTCAGTCAGTGTAATTAACTTAGTGTTCATCTCTGTAGTGTAAAATTTTCATTCTTTTTATTGTTGAATAATTATTCTATCATTTGCATGTACCAGAGTTTGCTTATTTATATTGATGGATGTCTATATATATTTTTAGTTTTGGAGCAACTACAGGTAAAGCTTCTATGAAAGTTCATGTTCAAATTCTTACATGAGCTTTCATTTCTTTCAAATAGCTTCACTAGAAATGCAACGACTAGATAATAGAGCAGTCATAATACTCCTCTTAGCAAACTGATAAGCTATTCAGAAGCACTTGTAGCATTTTGTAATCTCAGCAGCAGTGTCTGAGAGTACCATTTGCCTTAAATTCAGCACACCTGGTTTGGATAGTCTTTTAAATTTAGCATTACAACAGATGTGTAGCAACGTTGTTATGGCTTAATTGGCATTTCCTTAATGACTGATGAGGTTGGAAATCTTTTCATGTGCCTGTTTCACGTGTCTTATTTATGAAATGTCTCTTCAAGAAGCATTTAAAAAGGACAATGAATTATACCTTTTAAATTTGTAAAGTAAATTTCAAAAAATATATAAAAACTTTATTTTTGTATTTGAATTAATTTTAGTTGATTTATAATTACCACCCCAATAATTATAATAACAGCCAGAAATAATTTCTACAGGAAATATATTGTGAGTACAAAGAAAGATCTCACTGTGTAGCCCTGGCTGTCCTGGAGCTTGCTGTGTAGGCTAGTCTGGCCTTCAATTCAGAAGGATCCTCCTCTGCCTTCAGACTGCTGGAATTAAAGGTATGGCCCACAATTTGACCATAGTGTTAAATAATTTACAAGCAATATTTTCTTTACCCATAAAATGTTTCTGATTCAATCTCTCCTTTTGCACATTATGAAACTAAGATGCTAGGATAACAGTGTTGGCATTTCTCCCAACACTTATGTATGATCCAGATCACAGACACAGTAGTCTTGAGCGGTGAGTCCTATACAAGGTGATTAGATCATGAGAGGCCAGGTAGGCATCATGTATAGGACTTATTCTATTATAAAGGCAACTGGGGCAAGGCTGTCTGGACTCTGTAAGATCATGGACTGTGTCATCAATGAAGAACAGACCTTCACCAGATACCAAATTTGCTAACACCTTAATCTTGGACTTTGGAGCCTTCAGAACTGTGAGGATCTATTTCTGTTGTTTGTAATCCCCCATCAAAGGGGTTGTGTGGAATAACACTGGTGTTAGCGCTACTCACTCCAGGCAGGGCTAGGAATGAAGCCCAAGTGTTGAGAGGGGATTTACTTTAGCCACCACATTCTCACTATCTCACTAACAGGAAAGTCACCTCGTGATATGATTCTAAATAACTTTCTGTTGAAGATTATTTTCTTATTTGGCTCCTTTAGCCTGAAATATAATTGCATCCCCTGAAACACATGAAATGGCGTAACATTTGCTAGGATTGATTTGCATAACAAAATCAGTTCTATAATGAACAAAAGATTACCTTAGTCTGATTGAAAAAAAAATAAGCGTTTCTGTCTGATTTATACCTTGGAGAGCTAGAAGTGCAATTTAAAACATTTTGACCTCTTTTAATATAAAATATAGAAAGTACTTCTCTACGTCAGTTTTTTTCGGTAACTTATTCAACCATCTCATGATTGAGAAAAACGTAAAAAGTATGTAGATAGTTGATTGCTTTAGTTACTTTGTGTTGCCAAAATAGAATGCCATAGGCTAGATGATTTATAAATAATAAGAGTACATTTGGCTCATATTAGGGAGCCTGGTGAGCTGAGCCTGAGGCTGAAGGGCAGGTGTCTTCTTAAGATGCCATCCAAAGGAAGAAGGCAGAAGGGCAAGAAAGCACTCTCTCACACACACACATACAGAGATGAGACTTTTACTTTGAACCTTTTATAATCAACATTAATTCATTCTTGAGAGTGGAGTCATCATGACCCACTTCTCAAAACTGTGGCTTTGGATTAAGTTCCACCAACATATTTTAGGGAGAGAGAGTCAACAATAGTAGTTAACCACCCAGAGAAACTAGGAGCTTGGATGAAAGACAAGTCTACCAATGATGACTACATTATTAGAACAGCACCTCTACTGTGAAAAGTAAAACCTGAAGTGAGTATGACAAACGGTGGGACGCCATAGGGTCGTGACATGCAGAGGGAAACATGGAGGTCACAACTTTACTTTGAGCATTTCTTTGTCTTCGTTAGGGGCATCTATCAATTCTCGAAGAGTTGTCTGAGAACCTGAAATTTAGCAGTACATTAAACAGTTTGGGGCTAAAAAAGAGGGGAAAAGGGAGCCAGAGAGTTTTGGGGCTAGTCTCTCAAAAGAGAGGCTGATAAGGCTTTTACTTTGTGATGAAACCCCAAAGGGCTATCCCTTAAATTTAAAAAAAAATTCAAAGTAACTTCTAGAACTGAATTACAGGTTAGATATTATCCTTGTTAGATTTTTATTGCTATAACACTGACCAAAATCAGCTCAGGGAGGAAAGGGTTTATTTCATCTTCCAACTCTCAGTCATACTCTATCACTGAGAGAAAGCCCAAGGAGGGAGTTAGAGGTTGGAAGTAAACAGAGACCATGGAGAATGCTGCTTACTGTCTTGCTCCTCAGGGCTCCTTTGACTGCTTTTTAGTATGACTTCCAGAGTGGGCTGGACCCTTCCACATAAATCACGAGTTAAGAAAATGCTTCACAGACTTCCCTACAAGCTAATTTGATGAAGTCATTTTCTCCATTGAGGTTCCAGATAACCACAACTTGTATTAAGTTGACAAAAAGATATGTATCCCCAAAATTGGGTTAAAATAAACCAAGATTGTACTCTTTTACCATTAGCAAGAAAATAACATAATCTTCAATGTAAGAATATTCTACAGTAGACTTAGAACTATTTTATAATTTTTATATGTAATTTCCAGCATTTAACCAGAAACAGCTAGGTCTTTGAACAACAACAACAACAACATAGAAAAACAAACAAACAAAACAAAAAACAAAACTCTAAAGAAATTACAGTAAATAGAAGCAGGCCAAGTAGTAATAAGTGATGGAATGATCAGAAAATTATTTTAAAATAATTGTGCTTATTATATTTTTAAAATATTGAATAGAGGCCTGGAAATATTGACATGCGACTAGAAAGTGAAAAAGAAAGACCTGTGTCAATGTTGAACACAGAAAACACATCAGGTAGTATCGTAACAGCACCCACCATGTCTAAATATACGTCACTAGAGTCACTGAAAGGAGAGAGGCTGTGGTAGGGGCAATATTCAAAAATAATGTTTGAGAATTTTCTAAAATTTGTGAAAGATTTCAAATCGGAGTTTCAGAAGCCAAAATTGAGAGGGAAGGAGGGACAGAGGGACAGAGGGAAGGAGGGAGGGAAGAACTCTATGTTCAAAATCCAAGAAGGGGAAAAAGTTCAACTGAGATGTAGGGATGGTAAATGATGTCTGGGAAGTCTGCTTATCATGTCTCTGTATTGTCTCCTGGTTCTGTTTATGACCTAGTTATGTTTGATTGGGTACTGGAAGTTATCTATAAAATAATTCTTTTCCTCCATAGAGTATTCTAGCATGCTCACAGTGAGAAAGATGACAATCTCAAATTCTAAGAACTGACAATAAGGATGATTGATAGTTAAATTTTCATGAGGAACGAATGCCTAAAGACAATGGAAAAACAATCTTCAAAGTTTCTAGGGGGAGAATTATGCTTTTCAGTGACCAGGGGTGGTGGTGATGAGATCAGTAGTAGAGCACCTGCCTATTACACTTAAATTCCTGGACCTGGTCCCATGGGGATTGGGAGTGTTTCAAGAAAGAAGATAAACTAAAAAGTGTTTGTTACTGATAGACCTGATCAAAAGAAACATCAAATGGTGTTCCTACAAATTAAAAAGAATATAGGACATAACTCAGGAAACAAAAGGTCATAATGATTAATGTAGTTAAATATGTAGGAAGATATAAATGAATTTCAACTCCATAAGACAAAGAAGAGAAACGAGTGAGATTGCTCAGTAAGGACTCTGCCTGTCTTGGACCCAGGTTTGATCTCCAGACTCACATGGTAGAAGGAGAGAACTGAGTCCCTCAAGTTGTCTTCTGACCTCTATATATGTGCCATGGCACCCAGCGCCCCACCCACCAAATGTAAAATAAAATAATACAAATTTATAAAGTCATTAATAAAGTAAGGTCTTTAAATAGGCGCAAGAGTTTGTATGAGGAGAATGCTAACTCGCACTACTTCCCTGCAGTATTCACCGTGAAATTCTAGCTGGGACGATAAGGCAGCAGCAAAATTTCTAAAAAGTTTGGAAAAGATAAAATAGAACTCTATAGTATTGGCAAATGGCCTGGTTTGTTCCTATATGCTATAGGTAAATTGTTAGAATAAGAAAATTTGTCCAAAAAGTTGAAATAAATAAGTTTAACATATAAAGTCAATTTTATTACCATAAATCAGTATCAAAAACAAATTTGTATCACATAAACCCTCCTTCATGGGTTCATATTGCAGAACACACAAGAATAAAGGAGGCTTTGTAACTATTTGCCTAGACTGCTTTTAATTTGGCACACCTTCTAAACATATGCTATCTACAAAATAATCTTTAGGGGCCTGAGAGAGCTCAGTGGTGAAAGGTACTTGCTGCCAAACCCAATGACCAGATTTCAAGCCCCAGAACCCACTTGGTGGAAGGAGGGAACTGGCTCCCACAGTTGATCTCTGACCTCCACATGTGTGAGCACACATAGTAGACAAACATATACAATACATAAATATGAAATAATAAATTGATTATTTATGATCCATTGATCAAATTGACCAACTGATCATAAGATTTCAGAGACCTTAGCAACCTGAGAAACCTTAAGATATCATAGAGAAAGTTCAGAAGGTTTTGGAATTTGTGCTTAATCCTATGCTATGTTGTGTCCTTTCTCAAAAATCTGCACTGAGACTAACTCCAAGTGAAGTGATACTAAAGATGAGATGCTTGAGAAGTGATTGTGGTTAGATGAGGCCATGAATGTGGGACCCCATGAAGACATTGGTGTGCTTATGAGAAAAGAAGGAGTCTTCAGCCTTTCCCTGCTCCTGGTAAGTGACCCTTGCTAAATTATAAGCATGCTACCACCCTGGTCTCTGGGAATTACAGACTCTAGAATGGTCAGAGCAGACATTTCTTGGTTCAGCCACCCAGCTAGTGGTGGTCCATGCACTATGTTACAGCAGCCTGGATAGGAGCACCTCCCTAAATCTTATTCCATTCCCATCACAACTATCTTTTGTCTTTTTAATCTCAGAGCTTTTGTTTCATGACATTAGTCACATTGTTCTTTGGGAAGGTACAAGACTCTCAGATTATTAGAGGTAGAAGAAATTCTAGATTATCTGATTAACCTCCTTGTTTTATGAATGAATGAACTAAGGACCAGTGTGCCTTAAGTACCTGTACACATGGGGAAAATGCCAGTTGAATAGGAATAAGCCATTCAGTACATTAAAAAAGCATCCAGCAGAAGAGGAGGTTTAAGAGGTTACAACTTTCAACAAGCCCAGAGGAAGGACATTTGCAGATCAAGGACACTGTCTTATACTTGTGAAGTCATACATTTTTGCTACAAGTCTGCAAGATGTTGGTCTTGTCCAAAGACTCCAAAAAGCTGGTAGTGCAAAGACAAATCCTAGCTAGTAACTGAGAACCTAGTATGCCAGCCTTATTCTGAACACTGAGTAAAGCCATGGCCACCCTCCACACTACACACTTGCTTCTCGAAAGAACGAGGGGTTAAGAAATTTACTTTTAGATTCTGGGTCTTGTTGTCTATCCACTAAAATCTACTTGGTTCTGCTTATACTGAATTCTCACAGTGTTGTTTCTTTAAATCTTGCTTATCTGTACTTGTTTATACGTCTTGTGAATGATCATCAATTTACTCCAGGTATTTCTTATGTTATATACAGTTTTCTGTTCTGGTTTTAACTGATTTTTAATTAATCTGGAAACTAAGGGTTGCATAAGTAGTTTTAAGCTATCAATCTGTCTTTTGGTTGTGGCATGTATTTGTTTTTCCCTGTATTATTTAGGCTTTTGAATTAGACATGTTAAGTAAATGACTTCAGAGGATGGTCTGTCTCAGTCATAAACAAGGTTGTACTGGTACTTGGGTTCTGCCATCTCCTACTTGAGGGACATAGAGGGCAGTAGCCCTTCTATGCTTTGTCAACTTTGAAAGCATGATAGTACTTAATCCCATAAGACTACTGTGAAAAATGAAAGAATTACAATTCCAGAATGTTGACAAGAATTTTTGCTATAGACAAAGTTCCCTTGTTATCTGGATGGGTACAGAGGATATACATTCTCTATTTTAAATGTTGTTCAAGCCAACTTTTGCTATCAAGAAACATCTAATACGTACTTGAAAGTGGCCCTTATTTTTCTATGATCTGGAAGCATGTAGGAGGTAGGAAAATTACTTATTCTGCAAGGATTTAAAACTAATCAGCTATGAAATCATTTAGAACCAGTGCCTTTGAGGGATACTGCCTTGGCCTCTTCATCCTCTGGTTCAAAAACATGAGCATTTTGTTAGGAAACTACATTTATTATTGGTAAAATACTGAAATTTGTCATGTGTATCAAGATGAAGCTTTTCATTTTCTCCTACTAACGCTTTAAGATCTTTTGTTTGTTTACTTGTTTTGTGGCACTTTCGTTGATTGCAGTTTTGTTCATCTCATTATTCATGTGTTTATTCTTCCTTGGGTGTCATCCTTTCAATTAGTTCTCCTCTAACTTTCTATTTTTGTAACTCATTATGTTAGTGCTTGCTTTTGCAACTGCTGTAACAACCTAAAGGATTGGTAGAGAGACACTGTCCTGTCTTTCTCTTTTCCTACCCTTGTCATGTTACCTTCAAATCTTATTTGTCACATTTACTTTCCATTCATTCATTTATTCACTCATCAAAAATGCTTATTAAATTAAACATTGTCTAGAGTCCTGGTGGTAGAGGAGAGCCTTAAATAGAAGATAAGACACTGCCAATCCTTTCAGGGGAAATGTTCAGGTTAATGTGTTCTAAAGCTGCAGAGACACTTCTTTTTTTGCCTGGGATTGAGTCTCCTAGGGAGTTACTATAAAACTACTAGCAATTACTATCAAGAGTCTTCATTAATATCTTAGCAATTTAAACTTCTTGTGTCTGGGTATCATTGTCGTTGTTGCTATCATTCTTAGGTATTTATGTAAGTTTTTAAATTGGCTACCCATTGTATCTTAATATGTGGTGGCCCTTAGGGGAATATTGTCTGGAGCAAGATGGTGGGAAAAAGTTAGAGCTCCTTCTTTTTCCAAAACAAATTTAAAAATATATTTAAGACAGCATCAACTACAGACTTGCCTGGAAAAATAATTTAGAGCAATGAGAATCAAGAATATACACATATACATCTAAAAATACATTATATATAATATATGTATATATATTACAATATTACTAAGACAGGAAAAATGCAACAGAATATGAGAATATGGTAGGTATTGTATAGATTCTTCTCTCTATCCAGAGACAGTATGAGAAAAGATGAATTATAACCTAAAGAATTCACAGACCTCTACACTCTTTACCCCCACTAGCCTTCCCATACTTTGAAGGTACATTGATATAGAAATGTGTGGTTAGCTTGGGGAAAACATAGCAGACATCTGAGAGTAAGAAATGCAAACCATTTCCTACCAGTGTAACAGAGAGAGTCATGCCCACAAGGGCATGAAAGTAAGCTAGGTAGTGGTTGACAAATCAGAGTCACCATCCAAGCAAACACATCTGCACATCTCTTTGATTATCGAGCAGGAGTAAACTAGAACAGCAAATAAATATCATCTGATGGGACAGGAAACTGCGGAAGTGCAGGTGGATTCAGTTACTCTTTATGAACCCCTGATTTGCAGTTGAACACACACTACAAAAGTTTTGGTAAAAAAAGTTGGGAATAAAATTGATGGGCTGCATCCCATCTGAAGCTCATGTGAAAACATAAGTACAAACAAAAAAAACAAGCTATGGTCTTATTTGGAGGAATGAATTTGTGAATCAGTTTTGCTCAGTTTTGTTCTTCATGTAACTCAACAAATAACTCAATAAATTCTTCTCCTTCTTCCTCTTCCTCTTCCTCTTCCTCTTCCTCTTCCTCTTCCTCTTCCTCTTCCTCTTCTTCTTCTTCTTCTTCTTCTTCTTCTTCTTCTTCTTCTTCTTCTCCCTCCCCAGCCCCACTTTCTCTCTCTCTTTCTCTCTCTCTTCCCTTCCCTACCATCCACTCTATCCTCTCTTCCTCATCTCCTTAACGTTTTGTCCATGAGATTGTTGCCTAACTTTTCTCATAAAACTTGAACAAATGCCTGTGTACTTTAATAGTAACACATTTAAGAAAAGATTCCACAAAAGTCCAGCTTGGTAAACCAAGGCTTTTATTGGGGTTACTTTACGAGATCCTGTGTTGCTGACTGGTTACTTATAAGAGAGCCACTGATTCCAAGCCCATTGAGTTGAAAGGCCCACCCCAGCATGGGTGAAATCTTACTACAACCCAGACTCCGTGTCCAACTTTCAGGATCTCCACTGAGAAGATTTTAAGCTATACCACATGGAAGATTGTGAATCTTGTAACTTTTGAGTTCTCCTGATTCTTATATATGTTTTTAGCTTCTGGATCCTGGCAACATTCATTAGCTTCTCAAATCCAGTGAGACTCCCTCTTCTGACTGGCAGGGAATGCTCCATTTGGAGGGAATAGTTACAGAGCAGAGATCCATCCACACTGTCTCAGTCTGTTTATTTCTGAGCATCCCACATTTATTTTTCATTTTAGAGTTGGGATATTTGAGCACTTTCCAGTTTGTTAATGCTGGGCATATCTCACATGAATATATTTCTGCTGGAAACTTACCTAGAAGCTGAATTGCTGGGTCACAGAGGAGATTTATATATTTAGTCACACTAGTTGCTACCAAGCAGCCTCTAAGACAGGTGGTCTAATGTATACCCCTCATTAATCAAATTTCTGGCTGCTTTTACTGTAGTGATGGTCTAGAGACCTTCTTTAGAAACTCCCTGAAGTATTCAGTCCAGTTTTCTATGTGATGAGTTATAAGCAAAATTATAGAGGACACAATCTAAGTAAAGGCATCTTTCTCTAATTGTCTATACCTTGTGTACTTATTACCCTTCATGAATGACTTGAAAAATGAGGTTTCACCCTGAAACAAATCTCAAAACAGGTTTAAGCAACATGGGTAGACAAGAAGAAGGTGGCAAAATTGTCTAGTCATGGATAAGTCTGGATCAAAACATTACACAAAGGAAAGGAGAATTGCTAAAGATAAGAAGACATGGGAAAGAAGGAGTTTTTGGAATAAGCGAAGGTTTAGAACAAGCAGTAGGTTGATTGCTCTTCTAGGGGCTCCCTGCCATTACAGACCACCAAACTGTTTTACTTTGTAAGGGACTGGAAGAAATAGAAAATAGCAACAAAATTATCAGCACTTACAGATAAAATGATTATATCCTTAGAAAACAGTTTAAAATCTTTAAAAAAAACTCTCTGAAACTCAGTAGGATAAATAGTAGCCAGAGAACTGGTGATGATGAAATGAACATATAATTCCTGACTGTAAGAAACATTTCCAGCAGAAAGCAATTGTGCTGAAGAAAATGAGAGATCCTTACATTTTAAAAACAGCATTAACCTTGATATAGGAAACAGTACCTCTTTCATATGTAGGCAGAGCCAACATTGTAAAGCAATCAACTAATACTTCGTTAGCCTATGAATTTAAGTCACTCTCACTAAAATACCCCAAACCCATTGTTATTGTACTGATGACACAGCAAATTTATAAAAGTAAACATGCAATTGTATCAAGGGCAATTCTGGAGAAGCAAAGTCATAAAATAACAATTGTATAGTAAAATGTTTAATCACATGAAAATCCTAAAGAGAGTTTTGGACCATAAAAGAGATAAATAAGGAAACATAATTAATGATCCAGGAACAAATGCAAATATATCTGGTGAATTAGTCTATCAAGAAGGCCAGATCAGAGGAAAAACAGTAAAATAATAAACAATATTTGAAAATTTTGCCAACAGATTAGGAAAAATAAGGTAGGTTTAAATCATAATATAAATTTGAAGTAATTTCCAAGTATACCAAAGATTAAAAGCAGAATTATGAAATTACAAGACAAAACATTATGTGGATTTCTATACAATTTTGACATAACATGGATTTGTTGGCCAGATACAAAACACCAAAGTTGAAAAGTCACATTCAAATATGTTTGTAAGGTAAGTTGATGTCCAATTTCCTAAGGAATCACCATATTGATTTCCACAGTGGCTGTACAAGTTTTCATTCCCACAAGCAATGAAGGAGTGTTCCCCTTGCTCCACATCCTTGTCAACATGAGTTGTTGTTATTTGTGTTATTGATCTTAGACATTCTGACAGATGTAAGATAGATTCTCAAAATGGTTTTGATTTGTATTTCCCTAATGGCTAAGAATGTTGAACATTTCTTTAGGTGTTACTCAGCCATTTGAGAGAAAAGTGCACATATGATGACCCTAAATACTTCATTGTAGAACCTTTTTTAGTTTATTTATTTTGTGGGGGACTGGAGATTGTATGTATGGCCCAGGAAACTTTTGGAAGTCAGTTCCCCCCTTTCGGCCTTTACCTGCACAGCCATCTTGGCAGCCGTAGAATATTTCAAAAGAAGCATTTCAATGGTCACTATAAAATTACCAAAGCCAGAAAATTATTTTTGATATAATACTTTAATTGGGAGATCATAGAGATTATGGACATCAATTCTAAAAAAAAAAATAAATAAATAAAGCTCTCTCTTACCAGCTTTTCTAATAATGATATCAAAACGAGAATGGATAGGAAATGAGGGGCACTCATTCTGTGCCATCTGACTGAACCTCATCTCAAATGCATGTGCCTTACCTCAAGCAGATCCTTATGGCTACCAGCAGAAAATCGTGTATTTTTCTGATCTATTTAATTTGTTCTCTTTTAACTCACACCTTTTGCATTTTACTTATACCTTCACAACTTCCTTGCCTCTCCTCCTTTGAGCTGATGGTCTACCTTTTTACCCCAACTGAGAAAACAGAAGCCACTGTCACTCCACATGGCCCACCTATTCCTAGTTCTATTGTTCTCTTAGGAATGTATTACTTTTCCTTCCCTTCACTTCAATCTTCTTTTTGGCACTGGTTTCAACCCTATCCTCAACAGCCTCCTTAAGAATGTGACTCCTGTGGTACTGCCTATAGTTAAAAGGAGACTAGTAAAGTGCATTTTCATGAATCACAGGGTTTAGTATCATACAGAGAGATAGCAGTGGGAGCCCAAGCTCTGCTAGATAAATGGTAAGAACAAGTCTCACAGGAAATACAGACAAGTGATAGATGGGGTGTGTTATTCACTGAGTGAGTTCTAATCTCATTCAATTCTCCCAAGACTTGGTTTGACTGACACAGAGCAGATCTGAGAGAATGGGCAAAGTCCTTGGAAGCATGCAAGCAGCCATCACGCTGGGCATCAACTGTCGAGGCTCAGGGAACTAGCTCAAAGGCTGTCAAAGAGTGTCCCTGTCACGTATCTACAAAATCTGAGCTTTGTATGAAGTTTAGAGTTCAGTAGCTTGGGCAAATAACTCACACGCGAGACCTGAGAAGGAGTGATATAATGTTCTTGTGGGAAAGGGAGTTGCAGCCCATGGTCACACAGAAAGACACATGTCACTCAAATGCCACATTTTATGTGTTTGGAACTATATAAAAGCCGCAAGGTATGAGTTTTCTTCTTTCTCCCCTCTCTGTCATTGTTATTCTTTCTTTATCTGCTTTATTTCACAAACCTGAATGTATGTGCCCATCCTCCACCCTTAACTATTGCTCATTGTCTCAACACACACACACACACACACACACACACACACACACACACACACTCCAGTCGGCTACTCAGCAGCTCTTTTCTTTCTCGTGCTAGGAGCACACTCTGAACTAAAACCGTCCCCACATCTCTCTCAAAGCTGTTTTTATCAAGATCGTCAGTGAACTATGTGGTCAAATCCAAAGGTGGTTTCCCAAGGCTCGCCTTCCAAAAATATCTTCCCTGACCTTCCAGTAATATCTATCACAATTTCCCTCTGCCTCTTTAAAACACTTTCTTTCTGCGTTTTTTAGGCTATGCCTTTTCTGTCGTATCCATTGCTTCTGTATAGTCTCCTTGGTTGGCTCTGTCTCATTGTTCTTGCTTCTCAACGTTGGAGTTCTGAGCACAGCGCCTGCCGTCTTCTCACTCCTCTGCGATTTTGCTCAGGGTAAAGGTTTGAACACCATGTCAGCAGAACAGCAGAGTGTAAACAAGCAAGCTCTGGAGCCAGACTGTCGGGCTTTGAATCGTGTCACCACCACGTCCCAGCTGTTTGAACAAGGACCAGCTGCTTAGTCCACCTCTACAAAGTGAGGACATTATTGTATCTACTTACTGATTTTGTGAGAATGTACATTAGCCAGACTTAACCTGAAAACATAAAGTACTTCTAATTTACAACACAAGCAACTTAATGTATTTGAATATTGAAAGTATCTGAGACTAGCTCAGAAGATAAGAGTACTTGCTGCATCAACACAAGAACCTGACTTTGAATGTCCAGCACCCATCTGAAAAATGGGTTGTGGCCTTGTGTCCACTTGTAACCCTTGCACTGTGTATGTGCTGGGGGCATGGGGTGTTGAAACTGGAGAATTGCTGTGGCTTTTTAGCAGCCAGCCTAGCTCCAGTTTTAGTGAAAAAGCCTTTTTCTGAAAGGAGTAAGTGAAGAGTCATAGAGCAGGACACCAGTATCTTCCTCTGACCTCCTTAGTGTGTCACAAATATGCAACACCAACACCAACACACACATGCACACACATGTGAATACACTACACACATACCACATACAATCAAACAGGCATACATACTCACACAGGCAAAAGGGCTGAAAGCCACCAAGGGATTGTGAGACTCTCCAGATATTAGAAACAGCAAGCTTCTTCTACTATTTGGAAAGATAAATCAAGAACTGCCACCATAGCACACAAGATGATATTGGGCTGGCCTCCTGTAGATTAGCTTAGCACAACGGAGTCCAGAAATGAGCTGTCAAGGCCATCATAGCTATTGTCAATTGAAATTTGAAAAGGTACCAAGATAATTCAATGTGGCGATTTTATGGAACCTTGAGACAGAAACATCTTAAAAACAAAAATTAAAATATGAAGTCCAATAAATGAAACTTCCAGAAAATTATAAGTTAAAGTTTTGGTCTTCAGTGTATACCTTTAAAAGAAAAGGCAAGGCACAGACGGGGGGACAGTACTTGTTCTATATATATGTGTCAAGGTAGTACTATCCAGGCTGTAGAAGGAGCTCTTACTACTCAACAATATGCAAGTAAACAATACACATCAACAAAAGAAATCAAACGCTAATGCACATATAGATGAAACCATGAAAATACTACTCTTGGTGAAGGAAGTCAGTCCAAGAGATTTCCATCCGTGTGACCACATTTAAACCAAGCTTACAAGAGAAACATAAGCAAGAGGACAGAGTAGACCTGAGGTCTGTGGGAAGCTGAGAGCCTTAGTAGAACAGAATACAAAGAAAACTTTGGAGAATGTTAATTTTTTTTTTTTTAATCTAGGATTTCTGAGATGGCTTAGCAGGTAATGGCACTTGTCGCCAAGCCTGCTGACCTGACTTCAATCCCCAGGACCCACATGGTAGAAGGAGAGAATGAACTCCATAGTTTCCTCTGATCCCCATACAACTGCCATGCTAGCTCAAGCTACTGATCAAGAGAATATGAATGCGCACACACACACACACACACACACACACACACACACACACACCATTTGCCATTTATTTTGCCTGGATGGACACCATTGCATTCTCTGTAGTCTGCCCATCTCTTCTGTGTGCAGGTTTCCACAGGGGAAGCCAGGTCTTCCACACAGCTCTTGATTGGTGACTCTTTGCTTCAGAATGAGTGACAGCACTGTTGAACGGCCTATGACGTAGGATCCAAATCGGCTGCTCTGACCTCTTTGAGTTATTGCCAACATTCTCTCCAATGATATACCCCATTGGTTAGGGGCGTGGAACCCATTGCTGTCCCTCGGACATACTCAGGGCTCTGTTTTGTTGAAGCCTTCTCCTCTACAATGGCCTGCCTCCTATCATTTCATTCCGTCTCTCCTCAAGTGCCACCTTCATGGAAGCCTTGTTTCCCCGACTGTTTCATATGAAAGACATCATGGTACTTTCTCTTTGCTTTATACTTATTCTCAGCTCTTAGAACATTCATATATATATATAAATTTTACTTAAATTTTTATATTTCCTTCCATGGAATGTGTTGATTTGTTTTCTGTTATATATCTAAGCTCCTGAAATAATGTAGCCAATAAATATGTATCATTTCATTACCTAAACATAGTATGCTGTTTAAAATTTCTGCCTATATGTACTATATATAAGTATTATAGGTACATAAAAATAGTATATAATTTACACTATTTATCATTAGCAGAAGAATATCATCAACCTGAATGCTCAAAAATAGATGGTTGAAATTCTTGAAAAGTAGTAAATCATACAAGGGAATACTGTTAAGTCTTGAAAAAATTCTTTAAAAGGACAGTTGTGTCATTTGCAACAAAACAGATGAACCTGGAGCATTACATTAACCAAAATGAGACAGACACAGAAAATTTACCCTTTATGATATACTGACATGCTGTGTGATTTTCGTCTGAAGTGTTCTTCCACAGGCTCATGTGCTGAAGACTTGATCTAGCTGATGGATCTATTTTGGAACTTGTGGAAATGATAGGAGGTAAGGCCTAGCTGCAGGAAGCAGGACCCCAGAGGTGTGCCTTTGAAGCTCCTTCCTGGCTGCTGGTCCATGTCTGGCCCCATTTTTCTGCCACCTGTGGGCTTTGCTCGAGCCCAGGCTCCTTGACATGATGCTTTAACTCACTATACACAAGGCAGAGAAGTGACAAGGGCAAGCAACCCTGGAATGAAAGTACGTCCCAAAACACAACTTTGCTCCTTTAAAATTGTTTTTCTTGGGTTTCTCTCTCAGCTAAAAATCTGACTAACACCTGTGTGGAACCTGAAAAGCTGCATTCATAGAAATAGATAGTGAAATGTTGGTTATCAGAGGCTGTGGTAGGTAGGAGGTTGGGGAAACGCTGACCAAAGTAGTCTATTTCAGTTAGAGAGGAGATGACATTCAAGGCTAATATACTGTGACCACTATTCACAGTCATACACTGTATACTTCAAAATTACACTGCAATAGATTTTAAATGTTCTCATCACAAAAAAGTGTTTAGATAATAGATAAGTTAAATAGCATTTAAAGTGCCTCTATCAAAATGTCATGTATGCCATAGATATATATGGGTTTTAGTTATGAATTTAAAATTATATATATAAACAAACAATGAATATTTATTGGATGGATGAAGCATGGATGCAAATCTTTACTAGGAAGACATTAAAAGTAACACACACACATACACACACACATGTACATCTTACAATTTCTCCCTTTTTAATACGGAAATTTAATTCTCTATCATGATTCCCTGAAACAATCACTGTGTCTCAGTTATTTTTCTGATGACTCCCTGAAGGGCAGCAAGCACATGAGGTAAGAGACAACATCTTTCCTTCCTCCTACATAGTAAATGTAATCACCCTCCATGTTCTTTCCCACAGAGCCAGCCCACTTTGCTTTTCTGATCGGCACAGAACTGCAGGCAGCCACCACTAATTGAGTGGACTTAGCAGAGAACCCAAAACCTGTTTGTTATACTGATGGGATGAAAATTTAAACTTTCTTTGCTTATTGTTTGAGGCTTAATCTCCAAAACTGACCAACAGACACGCACCCATCCACCAGGTAAGACAAACATTCCATAATGCTTGTCTGGCTTTGTTAGGAGGGGGCAAGGAAGGCACATTGTATCAACTAATGGCAGCTGCATATTTTATTAAAACCCCAGGAGGGAGGTTTAAAAATGAAACCCTCAGTTCTCCCTCATCTGTGTTTTATAAACCCGCAACTTAATTGGGTCATATTCCTTCTTGGAATCCTGAAGTCTAATCAATCACAGATCTCAGAGGCACAAAGCACACTACAAGCTGTTTGCTTCCTTGTTAATAATGAGAGCCTTTTGCGAGCCGGGCTCTGGGCCTCTTCTAAAACAAGGCTGACTCTGCTGGGCAGGGACACTTTGCTTCCAATCTCTTGCTGAATCGGTAACTAGAGTCCCTACTTCTAAAGAGGTCTTTGGGCATATGTAAGATATTTATAATTGCCACTTGGGCAGGGAAAATGTAACTGGAGTAGAAAATAAATCTTAGCAAATCACCAGTATACATCTTGCCATGTGTCTAGATTCAAGAATTCCCTGGTGGAACAGCTTCTCTGATGATGAGGGAACTCACCAACCCAAACTAGATGCTAAATGTGAGGAAGGTTCATACTTTAACTCCTCTGCTGAGGGACCATCCTTCAAAACTTGAATTTTACCATTGAGAAAGTTGGGCTTCTTGGAAAGGACTTCCCTTATTCAGACTTAATACATCTGTAGTCTGGGACTTTAAGGTGACTGACATATTTGTTCTGTGCATTAATTGAGGCAATACCTTCATGTAGAATGTGCTGTTGTCTTCATATTTTAAAAAATGCATTCTAGTATAGCTGTAATTAAATTCTATATCACCTCAAGTTTACTCTGGCACCAGGGAGAAAGTTAATGGTGTATTCATTAACATTTTAATTAGTCTTTTGGTGGTTGCTGACCCCTGATGGATTAATTTGTTAAACGGAATGAGGCTGTATCTGTTCATTGTTCACTGTGGTCACCCTGTTCTTTTTGAAGGATTCTCAACAGATTCACAGTTACATTTTCTGATACGTTTAATCTTCTACTGAAGCCTTGAAGACTTGATGGACTCTTTCAGTATCCAGCAGAAAACAATGCTCAATTGACAAATGTTGTCTTAAAACATTGAAGTGTCACTTGTTTGGATTGCTAAACTTTAAAAAATATTTTAAAAGTTCATATTCTCAAGTATGAGTTTTAATTTTACTGAAATTCATTTAGACAATGTGATCTATTAAGATTTCAGTATAATGAAGCTTGTCACATAATTCTGTCATAGTTCTGAGTGGACAAAAAGTTTTGAAGAATATAATTTGTAAGTAAGTGAAAACAATATAACAGATTTAGTCTTAAACATGGTTAAAAGGTCAGGCAAGATGGATGAATGGTAAAGGTGCTTACTTCTAAGCTTGACAATCTGAGTGATCCTTGAAGACCCATAGGTGGAGGAAGGAGAGAATGGACTCCTGCAAGCTCTCCTCTAATTTCTACATGCATTTCATGGCGTGTTCATGCCCCTCAATGAATGAAAATATAATTTTAAAACAATGGGTTGAATATCCATTCTAGCATCCCTAACGTAATAAGGGCTTCGGTATATTTCCTTATCATGTCTATAATGGTGTGTTGATATATGATTCAAAGGTGGCATTGTCTGAAATCATTTCAGTTTAGCCTGGCATTTTGAACCTGAACTCTTGAGACAGTCAGAATTCACTTAGAATAATTCCCCCTCCATCTTCCAAAGATATGAATGGGAGAAATTATTTCATACCCTGGTGATCGGTCTCTTAGTCTCTAAAGTGTGGCTAGCCTTCTTCTGAGGACAAAATCGTATGCTACCTGGCTAGTGTTCCTTATGGTGCTCTGCCTTTGTTCCTCATTCTGTTCGCTGAGCCTGCACTCACTGTCCTCTCCACCCCAGATCTTTGCCTGGCTGTCCCCTTTCATCATTCAGTTCTCACGCACCATGGAGGTAACCACCCATCTCGAGGGATGGGCAATCTTCATCAATCACAGTCAGCATATCTTCCAGTCTTCTTAGCTGTTATTCCTGGACACAACCACCGATTTTGCCTTTTCACTGGGGGTGTTTATCCTGATTTATATTTTTGGTGTGGAAGATTCTAGAGACTGACCTTGGACAGTATCAAATCAATGACTAGATGGTGGAACTCACCTCCTTTAGCTGAATTCACTGACATTTCATGAGGGAGGGAAAATAGTCTATCCAGGTAGGCATTTACATGCACAAATACATTAATAGAAATAAGTAATGGTAATAGGTAACAAGGCAGGGAAATCCATCTTCTTATATTTTTATGCTGCTAAAAAAGAATATATCTCTGAGATAAAAAAATTTTCACATATTCACTCAACAACCTCTTTGAGTATTCACTTTATGCTAGGGATTGGGCTAGTAGTTAAAGTTAAGGTGCATAAAAATAGAGTTCATCTGTTTTCAAACCCACCTGACTGCATCATCACAGGAAGCCATTTATGTATTTACTCTGCTGCATTGAAGTCAGCTATAACCTTAATGGCTGTTAAAACACATACGTCCAGTGTTAAGGGTTTCTGTAGAAGGAGCTTAAGGCAAAGACTTGATGGTGCTGGTATTTGAGTAAGCCATAAAGATTGAACAGTGGTTTTCAGACCAGAGAAAGAAAGACACTCAGGGAAAGCAACTCATATGGACATAGCCCAGATCTCCCGGTACTGTGTGTGCGCTGGGAGAGTGGAGGTGGTGGGCAGAATCACCAAGAGCCTTCAAAGCCAAACAGCATGGGGAAGTTGGTGAGGCTGGCATGGTAAACTGGAACCATAAAGATCTGTAAACACCTTGTCCAGGACTTAGGGCTTTTGGCTGTAGACAGCAGAGAGTGTAAATGGATCAGCTCTGCAGTGTAGAAAGGTCTTCTTTATGGCTGTGTAGAAGAGAAGAAAGACACAAGAAGCCTTGAGAGGGAAGCACAGTAACCTAGCAAGAAACCGAGAAACCCTGTGGGGATTTAAGTAGTTTTGCAAAGAAAGGGATCGATTTGGTGGAAATAAAGTAGGGGGGGGCGCATTGCCAATCCAAAAGATGATCACGGAAATGGCTAAGAATGTTCACTGTTAGGAACGCAAGAAGATCAAGATTCCAGCTTGGGTGATACTGACACTGAGTTTGCAAAATATCCAGACTGATCAATTCTCTCTCTCTCTCTCTCTGCACATGTGGAGGTCAAAGGAAAACTTGGAGGCAATGATTCTCTCCTTATACCATGTAAGTCCCAGGTATTGAACTCAGGTGGTCAGCTTTGGTACCTGTATCTGCTGAGCCATCTCACTGTCCCAGGATGATAACTCTTCTGGCACTTTAGTTTTTGCAGCAATGTTGTTAAAATTATAATTACTATCCTAGTGGATGTGCAGGGAATCTGTTTTAAATCTTTGTTGCTTTTGCGGCTATGCATAAAGAGTGAGATAGAACATATTAGCAATAGGCCATAGAAAGTTGTGCTTCCCTAACTTTATATACAGAAAATCACATTCAGATGCCAAGATAACTAGATTGGGCTATTTAATCTTAAGATACTCATTCTTCATAAAAATGTGACTCAGCCTAGGGTTTTTAGGGCCAATGTTGATAAAGTAATTTGGTATTCAAATAATGATCACTTACTAATTGCTGATTGTGACCAGACACTCCGATGAACTCTTTCAAATGAATTAACTATTTAACCCTCACTTTAGGAAGTAGGTACTGTTGTTATCAGATCTGTTGCCAAAATCACGTAATCACTCATGGGTGAAGATCAGATTTAATCCCTATCACCTGCCTCCAGAATTCGTTTATTGCCTCTTATATTCTCCCTCCCTCCCGTCTTTCTCCCCGTGTGTGTGTGTGTGTGTGTGTGTGTGTGTGTGTGTGTGTGTGTCCATCCTGGGAGTTGAATCCAGGACCTTTTACAATCTAGGCTAGTATTCGACTACTGAACTCAGCCTCAGCCCTTCCAAAATCCTGACACCTGCTATTAGTTTCTATAAACATTTGATATTCTTGAAATTTGCTTGGATTTTTTTTTTCACCCAAAGTTTCATCAGTTCTCCAGAACTCAATTGTTGATCACCTGGCATCAAGTTTAGAGCAGACAACCCAGAGCATTGGGTATGGTGGCACACTCCTGTAATCCCAGCACTTGGGAGGCTGAGTAAGGAGGATAACAAGCTCAAGGCCAACCTGGGTGCCATGGTAAGGAGGTATGGGATGGGATAAAAAGAGAAAAGAAGAAATCAAGTCATAAGCCCATTAAAGTTTATCATTGGCCAGCATGGAGGCACAGTTGGCCTAGAAGATATATCAGATGAACTTTCCATGGCATATGATTGCCATGGAGGGATCCACACTGGGTGACATTTTCCCTCTTTGGCAAATATGTGTTACTGATACTCTGCTCCATCTTTCAGAAGACTGAATCAGTCACTATATTTTCCTAGGGTCCTGTCTAAGAAACCCAGGCTTCTTCCTGTAAGACAACCTCAAATATTTGGATACAGCTATTATGGGCAGTAGATCTATTTTCTGCCAGTTGAAGCATCCCACTTTTTTAGCTGCTTCTCACATTGCATGGTTTTGAGTTGCTTATTGGTCATTCCTGTGCTTTCAGAGACTACTGTTGCAATTCCTGTCAACTTTCCACTATAGTAATTTTGCCACGAAAAAGACCACGTTAGTCATCATTATAAAACATTCTCTACACTTAAAGTATATATACATATCAATGATCAGTGTGCACCTTTGTAAGAATATATCCTTTTGATAAATATTCTTTATTTTATGTCATGCTCAAATTTAAAATTGCTTAGCAAAAATTACTGTCAGGGTAGTACCAACAAAATAGCCACATATCAACAATATGAGTAATCCTATAACAGAGAAAAGTGAAATGATATTTCTGCCTTTAAGTTATATATTATATAATATAATATATTAAGTTATATATTATTATATATAAGTTGTTTTATTTACAACTTATTGCCCTCTTCTCAGATGTCTAAGTTTAGTTATTCTTGGGCAAACAGCACAAATCATTACCCTTAATTAAATGTGAAAGTGGGTTGGAAATTAGATGAAAAACAGAGGTTCTACCAACAAAGATCAGATTCCCAGGCTTCAATCAGACTTAAGCAGTGAATGTTATTCTTGAATCTGAATTACTTACAGTCAAAAGTTGTTGTACTATGAGTGCCCCCAAATTCAGACATAAACGGCAGCCTTTTCCGCAACCAGTCATAAATCCATCTCAGTGTATCGCTGATCAACGCAGGCAAAGATTCCTGTAGCACAAGGGAATCCCACTCCTCAGTCTCAAGCAATGAGTATCAACAGCCAGCATTCACTCCCAGTGAGGGGGCCACACCATTGTTCTAAGGCTGAAATCCACAAGGTTTTGTTTCACAGCCACATTCCACATTCCCCAAATCAGGTCTGCTGAGTCCTGTCTCCAAGAATGCCTCTGTGTTCTCATTTCAGAGGTTTCTGAAGTTGTAAATTGCCTGCCCAGCATTTTCACTCCCACAAACAAAAGGCTTTCATGTCTTTGGAGGAGACGTTTACTTTGTTGGGACTCCTTGTCCCTGCCTGTCTTCTAGGTTGCCTTATTGCTAAGGTCATTTATACCTTTCCTTGAAGACCGATGTGTTCTTTTCTTTGCCTTAGCTCCAGTCAGTTCTGGCTGGCTGCTGAGAGGGGACACAGAGAGTTTGCTTTCAGAACCCTGCCTTCTCTGTCAGCACTTTCCAACAAATTTCTCTCAAAAGCTGCCCAGTATAAAGTGCTTTTTAGCATTGCTTCACTTTATCATAACTTTTGAAGATTTTTAAGAAATTTTACACATAAACTCAAAATATTGAATTTGTAAATCTAAGAGACAGATATGGATATTGAGTACTGAAGTCCGTGTTTGACTTCTCTCATGATCTGTAACATTCTGTGAAACAGACATTGTGTTCTGGGCTGAAAATTAGTGCCCTTTAAAAGTGATGATACTAGGATATGGGATATTTAAGAAGTCACTAGTTTATGATGGAGACTTCATTAACATGATTAGTGTCTGCTATAGTCTGAATATTTGTTTCAGGTATCAAATTCATCTTGTAGAATGCTAGTCTCTAAACTGACAACATTGGTGGTGACCTTTGAGAGAGGACTGAGTCCTGAGAGTTTGGGCACTCATTGAGTTAGTGCCCTTTCAAAAGAGTCCAGAGAACTGGTCCAGACGATACATATGGACCCAGAAGTTGTTTGTTACTACATTCCAAGATGACAAGTTTCTTGACTTTGGACTTTATAACTTCTAAAAATATAGAAAAAACTTCTGTTGCTCACAAATTACCCATCTCTAAAGTATGGTTGACTTGTCTTATTTTTGGTTATACATTCCTAGATTAAACTAACTGGAGATTGAAAAATATTTGGAAAAATGTGGACTGTGTTCTGACACATATAGATGCTTTTCTTTGTTATCAGTCCCTAAACAATACCGCAATGATATATATAATATTTATATCAGATTATGTGTTACAAGTCACAAAGATGACTTAAAACATACACAGAAGGATATGAATGGATATAAGTGAATTCTATGCTATTTTATATAAGGGATCAAATTGTCCATAGAGCTTGTTCAAAGCCTGGGGTCCTTGGAGCTGGAACTGAACCTCTGTGGATTCTGAGGAATGACTATATTCTGTTATAATCACAAGTTCTACAAGAATGGTAAATGATAGAAGGTGAATAGACAGTCTATATCAAAGATGATTTCAACTACAAATTGTACCTCTTGAAGAAGGTGATGGGGCCCATATCTGATGAAGAAGATTCCAAGCTGGGGACAAACTTAGGGACAAAGGTTCAAAGTGACTGTATGTCTAACACTTGAAAGAACAAGAAGACTGAGTAGACAGAGTGGATATAAACAATACTGAGAACAAATAAGTTTGAAAAAACGAAAATCCTTATCTTTCAGAGGCTTAAAAGCTGTTACAAGGGCATTGTTTTTGCTTTGAGTGAGGCTGGGGGGTCACTGAAGAGTTCTGATCATGACAAACTTGGTTTATAAAATTACTTGGGCACTGGTTTTGATAGACCACAGCAGAACTAGGGTGGAGTGCAGAGTCCAGTTGAGACACTATTCCTTCAGACAAATTCCTAACGTATGACCCACTGTAGACTTCTGCCTGAGTCTGAGACTCTGGGGTCAGTGGTTAGTTAAGTTTTCAATAGTTTTTCTCTACATCAAGATTTTCTGCTAGCTACCAGGCCATATAAAGTGTGTGTCTTTAGTACACAGTCAGTAGCTTTGAAATTCTTTATCTTACTTGTTCTTCCTTCTAGCAAAGAACTTACGTTTGATTTTTCTTATTCTTTTTTTAAATTAAGAAGTGTTTGAAAATACTCAAGGGCTTTGGAAAATAAGAACAAGTCTGCCCACCTCTTTTAGGCAATCTAATTTCCTGACACCTGAGAGTGAAGGCTTAATTGTGGGAGTTTCCTAGAACAGAGAGGCCAAGAGAGGGTGAGGGAAGAAGAATCATGAACCCAGGAAACAGATTCAGGAGACCAGCATCAGGGTGCAGATCTGATCGTGCAGCAGCAAGGAACTATATACAATATAGGAACCAATGAGGAAGCAACACGAAGCACAGCAAGCCAATCAATCACTTGATGGGTCACTTGACTGCAGTATGGGGAAGGAGCAGAGTCAGCTCAGCAGCAGGGACTTTGAAGGAGAATGGGGAAGTGACTACAGTTCTAGTCCCAAGTTCTTTCTGGGGCTCTACCAGTGTGCTGGGATCTTCCATCTTAGACTACGTGGTAGGGCACAGGTTAAGACCTTTTGAGAAATCTGCGGAGCCAATGACACCTTGCTCTCCTTACCCCTTCATATCTGTTAGGCTCACTTGAACTTCTCCCAGAGACTTAATAGCACTGAACAAGGTGCACCCTTTAAAGTTTGTATAATACCACCGCAGAAAAAAAATTTTGCCTAATATGTAGTTGTAAAGAGATGACTTAATTAGCAAGCCAAATCAAGTTCTCACTTTGACACTCAAAGAAGCAAGCATGGCTTAGAGGACCCCTCATTGTACAGGGCAATTGAGTTAGTTTTGCAGTCTTACCATTTATTTGACTGCAGATTCAAATTTGTGACTTGAAATTTACTATGCCATTCTCTTCCCGAAGGACAGAGAACGACCTCTCGCCTTCCATAGAATGTAGAACTGTGGGAAGAGGAGGTAAGTTGGGGAAGTGCCCTCCGGCGCTCTGTAAAATTATCAGAGCAGGATCACTGTCATTCTTTGCCAAACAAAACTAAACGTCAAAGAACAGTTTTTGGAATTGCCAGATTTCTTAAGTAGTCTGTATCTACTTGAAGTTTTCCTCTTTTCTTTCTTTCTACCTTTCCTTCCCCACACTCTCTCTTTCTTTCCAGGCAAGGTATCACTCTTGAACATAGGCCAGGTTGGGAGTCACGATAATGACCTGCCTCAGCCTGCAAAATGTTATGGTTATAGCCATGAGCTACACCATACCTGGCCAGTCACACTTTTTACTAATGTCCTCTTCTATGTAAAACTCCAAATGTCTTCCCATTTGATTACAACAAAAAGAGTTTCTCTTTTGTAGCTCTGGCTGTCCTGGAACTCACTCTATAGACCAGGCTGGCTTCGAACTCATAAAGATTCACCTGCCTCTGCCTCCTGAATGCTAGGATTAAATGCATGCACCACCATTGCCTGGCTTTTTCTTAAATAAATTTCTTTCTTAAATGGGAGGGTCCATCCCATTGTGGGTGATGCCATTCATGCTCTGGTGGTCCTGGGGTCTACAATAAAGAAGGCTAAGCAAGTAATGAGGCGCAAGCCAGTAATCAGCACTCCTCCATGGCCTCTGCATCAACTCCTGCTCCCAGGTCCCTGTTCCCAAGCTCCCTGCTTGAATTTCTGTCCTGACTGCTTATGATGATGAACGGGTGACATGAAAGTGTAAGCCAAATAAACCCTTTCCTCCCCAACTTGCTTTTGGTCATGGAGTTTTGTCACAGCAATAGTAATCCTGACTAAGATAGCTAGTGACAAGTGCTAGTGAGTCCCTACAGAGGTACGCTAGACACTTGCAGCCAAGTTTCCTAAATCTCTGAAAGGCCATAAAAACTCAGAAGAGAGAACCCAGGCCTGTTAGTAGATTCTATAGAGATCCTCAAAGCAGCCTTCATAATTCTGTATTCACTGTCATAATTTACCCTGATGGGAATATGGTGTATATGTGCAGGGGAAAGACCACGCCAAGGGAGTCCTTAATTGTGCCTTAATCAATGAGAAAAGCATGGACCAGCCATAGAATCCTCATACCTCTGTATTTCAGAGAATTGTTGCTGTGCTACCTGTCACAAATTGCAGCTGGATTCCTAGTTTCTAATCTTTAGAATTTTTGCCTTAGATTCTTTCCTATATAAAAACAATCTAATTAATTAATCTAATAAGAGATTAGGCTTCTGTGAAAGATGTTGATTCCATATCAGAGTTGATCTGACTTAAGTATGATTCTTGTTTAAGAGGGATGATGAGTCAGTTTTTGCCTTTCAAGCCACCCATCAGCCTTGTGACATTTGTTGTGGCTACTTTACCAAATCCAGACAATATATTAAAGTGAAGCAAAAAGGTTCTTGAAGGACATTGATTGTCCATCAAGTAAAATGAGGTTGAAGGAATAAAACAAGGTCTAGTCATATTTGTATGTTTTGATAAATAAAAGTATACTCATCTTGAAACCCAATGTCGAATAGCAAATTGATATGTAAAGTGAAAAGTTAACATATATTTTTAATGTCTTTTAAATTCTTTGACAGTTTCATACATGTATATAATAAAGTTTTGTCACTTTGATTACCCATCACTCTCATTCATCACCTCTGTCTCCCTCTGAAACCTTTCTTTCCAACAACTCCTCTTCTTTTTTATGACTCTTTCTCTCTTTCTCTCTCCCCCTCTCTCTCTCTCTCCACCCCCCTCTGAGTTTAATTAGGGTTGTTTGCCTGAGCATGGGTGGAAGGTTATTTGTTGGAGCAGTGGCTGTACCACTGATGAAAGCAACAATGCCTCCTTCAGTAGCCATTAACTGCCAATAGTCCTTCAGGGAGGTGTGGGAGCTCATGAGCCCCTGAGCATCCACAATGACATGTCCATGGGCCCAGTCTTGCACAGGTCATGGGCAGGCAACTGCAGTTGCAATGAGTTAGTGAGTGTAAGGGCCATGTCATGCCCAGAAGACATGTTTCTTGCTGCACACCTTCCCATCTGTTGGGTTTTTACATTCTTTTTGTCTCTTCCATGGTATTCCAGGAGTCTTGAATGTGATCATATAGATATCCCAATTATGTCCACGCACCTTGCTGTCACTTATTCTAGGCACTTTGACCTACTGAGTCTCTGCATTAACTGCTGCCTGCTGCAATAAGAAGCTTTACTGATAAAGGCTGAGAGCAGCACCATTTTTTTTTCTTTTAATATGTATGATTTTTATTTGTATTATTTGTGTGTGTGTATGTGTGTGTGTGTGTGTGGTGTGTGTTTGGTCAGAGTACAACTTTTAGGAGTCAGTTCTCCCCACTGTGGGTTCTGGAGATTGAATTTAGCCACATGGAACAACAAATTTCATTGAACATAATACCTAAGTTTTACAAAGGAGACTTAGAGAAGTTATGCAGTGACTCAGCAAGCAAAAGGAAGAACCAGGGTCAACTCTGTCATACCACACCTCTATTTCTCTCTCCTGACTGAGGTCCAGCACTTCTGTGACAAGCAGCTTCTCTCTAGTCTCAATTGATCTCCAAAGCTGTATTTCGATTATTCCAGTTATTTGGAGTGACTTTCCCCGAAACAACAACAAAAGAAGCATCGAATTCTATCTCTGTGTCTTATCCCACGCAGGTAGTTTTCTGAAGTGTTTTCTCTATTTGGATTGGCAGATACTCTGACATGCAGGCCAGATGATAGAAGTGGTTTATTTTCTTGCTGGAATTTACTTAACCGTCCTTACTAATGGACTTTGAAAAGCTTTTTGCAGAAGCAAACAAAACCCCTCTCCTTTCATTGTATCTTTGGCCTTCCTTACCAAGGGATGAATGTGGGCTTTTGTTTGAGACCATTTCTTAAATATATGTACGTGGGGGCGAGGGATTTGCAAATATAATCACATAGTTCAGCTAAATATGGCTTTGTTAGAAGTAACTTGTAAGCAAATAAGAAGAGTTAGAACCCACCATGGGACAGAAAGCATAGACATAATACTCTTGCCAGGCTGTCTTCAGACTTTGGCCATTGTATATCAGTCCAGACTGGCTGAGGGAGGCAGAACTCAACAGAAGTCACTGCTGAGTACAAAAGGAACTCTATTCTACTTCATCATGTGGGCTTTACAATGAAAACAATGTGAGCAAATCAAGCTTCACTGACTTTGGATCATCATCAAGAAACAAGAGTGTAGTATGAGGGATCCAACCACATTCACCTGGAAGTAAACAGAGACTCCATTGTCTTTGTGACTAGTGAGGTTATTTCTTGTACTGCCATGTAACGAGTATACAGGAAAACTGCACCATGCATGCCACTTGCATTTCTGGGCAGGAAAACACACATTACTCTGATACTTACTATTTTTATAAGACTGCTGGTTGATAATTGCTTGGTTGAAAAACAAGGTATACATAAAAAACAAACTCATTTTTTCTACTTTATGCTTAAAAAAAGTCATTTCTGTAACCTGAAAAACCATGTAGGAATTTCTGGTAAGTAATCAGTTTACCATCAAGGTATCCTTGAGTTTAACTGAGTTCTTATATTAGCTATCTGAAAATAGTGTTGGAGCCAGCAGGAAGAGGACTCCAGAGCTGAGGCCTCCCCTCCCCTTACTCTGGATGCCAGTCATGAGCCTCAGGTTGTTCTTCTTGTGCCTGATTACAAATCAGTTCACCACTCCCTGGTATTCCATTAACTTGCTCAAGTGGTGCATTGAATTCAGGGAAAATCTTACTTCTGCTTATTGGCTTATTATAATGGATACAGCCCAGGATACACTGAAGCTTATCTAGGATAAGCTGTGGGAAAAGGATCAAAGACCTGCCAAGCCCTTTGCACATCACTCTCCAGAGCGTGTCCAGCTGTCCTAAAGTTCTGACATCTCTCCTTTGCAGTTTTATGATGATGTCATTGTGAAATACAACAGAAAGTGTTGTGTTATCAATTTTAGATTCTCTGTGGCCTCTGCAACATTCTTTCCTCCAGGGTGTGGAGCAGACCTCTTTGGAAAGGGGAGGGTCTTATAATTTTCTATAAGGCAAGGTTAGATCAGACAAATTCCATATGGTCAGTTGACGACAGAGAGGCAGGGAAGATTAGAGTTTCTGTCACAAATTATGAGGAAGAGAAAGTCTAATTTCTGTGTTCTATCTTTAGGAGAGAGTTATGAGCCAAAAGCTATGCTAGAGAATCAATGTGTGTGTGTGTGTGTGTGTGTGTGTGTGTGTGTGTGTGTGTGTGTGTGTGTGTACCATTATGCCATAAAAATAAATGTTTTTGATTTGGGCAGAAGGAAGTATCATAGGCCACATTCCATACTTACTATTCCATCTGGGTTAGTCCACAGATACTCTGTGTATTCTAGTTAGACCACATTAGTGAAACCAATAGTTACATACAGTAAACCAAAATGCAGTATAAGCTTTGAACTCAAATGTGTAGGGTCTGCTTTTCATATCATTATAATACTCTAAAGATTTAAATTCTTTCAGTATATATTCATTGTGCTCCCACTACAAACAGGGGATATGAGAGGTTCTGAATACTCAGAAGAGAAAAAAAAGCATCTTTCTTCCTCTCTTCCTTTCTTTTTCTCCCTTTCTTTCTTTCTTTCTTTCTTTCTTTCTTTCTTTCTTTCTTTCTTTCTTTCTTTCTTTCTTTCTTTCTTTCTTTCTTGTGGGCTTACATTTTGTTTAAAGCAAATTTGAGGAAAACAAAAATAAAGGAGTTACAATGTCTAATAATCTCTGTGAATCAAAGACTGATGTTCCAGGCTTAGAATTTATGCCCCTGAAAAGCTAGTCTTCCTTCCTCCCTCCTTTCCTTTCCTTTCCTTTCCTTTCCTTTCCTTTCCTTTCCTTTCCTTTCCTTTCCTTTCCTTTCCTTTCCTTTCCTTTCCTTTCCTTTCCTTTCCTTTCCTTTCCTTCCTTCCTTCCTTCCTTCCTTCCTTCCTTCCTTCCTTTCTCTCTCTCTCTCTCTCTCTCTCTCACTTAAGGCAAGTTCTCTTATATATTCCAGGTGAGCCTTGAGCACTCCATCCTCTTTTCTCAGCATTCCCTGTGCTGATATTACAGATGTGTACCATTACTCCTGATGTAATGGAAAACTTCCATGCTCTACTTGCTTTTTACTGTGCTATCAATGGCTTACATTTTAAAATAGACCATCAAACACACATGTGCGCAAAAACATAAGAAACCTAGAGGACGTGGAGACCTCGGTTAGTCAGTAATGTTGCTTGCTGAGTAACGTTGTTGAGACCTGAGTTTGATGTCTAGTACCTATTTAAGAGCTGGACATAGCAACATGGGTCTGTAATCCTAGGGTTGGGAAGGTGGAGACAGGAGGACCTTTCGGGATTTCTGGCCAATCCATCCAGCTTAATCGGCAGGCTTCAGGTTTAGTGAGAAGCCTTGTCTCAAATCAATCAATCAATCAATCAATCATTCAATGAATCAATAAAACAAAAAACAAGCAATTGAGAAAAATACCAGGCATCGACCTCTGGTTTCCAATGCATTCACATACAGGTACGTCTACAACCCACCCCCTGACTAGAAAACACACATATATGAACAGAAAAAGACACACCCAGTAAAGTTGGCATTTGGAACAATCATAGCTCAGTGAATGGATATGGTGGGAGACAGTGGCAGGCATGAAGACATCAAGATGGCCTCTGGAGATCTGGCTTGAAGATGGCCAGGTAGGTGAGCTATTTATTGAGGTGAAAGCAATTAGGGAACATGTTTCTATGGACTTGTGTGGAGATTTCAATCACGTGTGATAAGAAGGTGGTTAGGTATATAATAAGCACAAAGTGCTAGGAGATGTCACTGTGGAAGATAAAGAGTAGGATTTGCGTGAGTGCTTGGAAACTACTGGGTTCAACAGAAAGCAGAATGGAGAGGCGGAGAGGTAAGGCCTGGAAGAATGTTGTTTTGAGGAGGAGTGTGGAGTGTGCTATTGATAGGCAAGTCCATTGCTATTGATAGGCAAATAAGGCAGGACAGCCAGGGATCCTTGAGTATTAGAGAGTTTTAAGGGGGGGAAATTTGAATATTCATGCTCAACTGCTTGGGTTCGAATCCTGGCTTTGTTTTTAAAAGCAAAATATAACAGACCTCCATGTATCTCTCACTTCCTCCCATTTTCAATATAGATAGCCTCCACCTTAGCCTCAGCAAGCTATGCGGGTATTATGACTTTATTCATACAGCATCCTTAGATATGAGTCTGGAAACTTTCATTCAGCAAACATAGTTTGACACTTGATAAGTGGCACAAATACTACCAAGTGCTTCAATATTAATGTGAGCAAAAGTTTCTGAGGACATGCACAAAGGGAGAGCCAACAGGAAACAATGAGCAGAGGATAAACATTGAAGAAGGAGGAATTAGGAGAAAGAAGGAGGAGTAGAAAGAGGAGGAGAAGGAGGAGGAGGAGGAGGTGGAAGAGGAGGAACAGCAACAGCAACAGCAAACTTGGAGGAGGAGAGCCAGGTGGGTAGATGTCAGGTGGTAAGCAGTGAAACCAAATGATACCTGGAGGGCAGAGCATCACCCAAGAGGTGAAGAGGAACAAGCCAAGAGACCTATGGCATGTTAAAGACTTTTATCTTTAGAAACTAAGATCTAATTCCCCTTCAACTGACCCCCAAGGACCAGCATGTCCAATAGGACAACTGAATTAAAGCCTAGTTGAATTAATCAATAGCTTACAGCTTCCATTCAGGCAACTATGAAAGTTCTCTTGGGGAACTCACCTATCATGTAAGAGGTTTCATTATACCGAAATGGCCAGGTCTATGAGGAAACCTGATCTAGCCATATGGAGTTCAGTGAAGAGAAAATGGTAGGGGGAGAAGAAGAGGAGGAATAAAACAAGACAGAGGGTATAAGGAGAGAGAAAGATATTACATGAGCCCCCAGCTCTATCTCACTTTATGGCCCATGTGCCAGACAGCTGAGTAAAGAGGGCATTGGGTGTCACTAGTCCCAGGTTGTGAGGTCTGTTGAACAAGAACTTCCCATGATCCACAGAACTGTGAGAGAAAATAATGCAATGTTGTCTTAAACAACCTACAAACCCCAAAACAACAAAAGAAAGGACGGGAAGTTCTTTTTGTTGGAGTGGCCAGATCAGTAATGAGGGAATAAAATCAAAGTCACATATCTTGCAATGCCTGTCTTTGTACTGGCAGTAAGGAAACCTGTGTCAGCTGATTGGGTTTTATAGGTGATGAGGTCATATAGAGTGAAGGAAATAAAAGAGAGGAAGCTGAAAGGATGAGGTAGAATGTGGTACCCCATTGTCACCCCATGGTTTCTCATTGTCAGAAGAGAGAAAGAAAGGGATGAAGAAGATCTAAAGTTAAAAGAATTCTTTAAGTTGGTTTTTCCAGGGAGGCAATGGCATGTGTTCCTAGGCTGAATGGAATGAGCTGATAGAAAACAGGCTTGTCCATAGCAGGGAGGTGGATACGGAGGACTGGCATTCTCATGAAGGTGAGAGAAATGGATTCCTGACTCTGAGCAGGGTAGCCTTTCACACGGGCAGAGTGGTAGGAAGGTGAAGAGCTGGAAGGAGTTGGGAGGTTCCCCTTAGAGTGTTTCTGAGGCTGATAGATAATGTCTCAGAAGCTGACAGTCGGGGAAAGATAAGGAGTGTTGGACAAGAACAGAGGTCTAACCTTCTGGCTATGTGAGCTCTTTATTCTCAGATACATTCATGTACCAATAGGACAATGATAATGAAGCCATTAATCCCAACTATGGGTCTTTGAGAGATCTTGTGGGGCTGTTACAATCACAGAAAGTTCACTTCAAAATGGTTTGTCTTTAATTTGTCACATATATGTGTAAACATGTATATTGTATATGTCAAAATGCCTACTAAATTTTAGATTTACAAGAATATCCAGTTTCTACAAAATTCTGTGTAGCAGAATTTACTGTGTTTTGCTGACATTTTCAAAGGAAGATCAGGAGAGTTATGTTAGTATGGGGAAAGCCCAGGATATGGTGAGAATATTTCCTGTGGCCAAAAGGAGAGAAGATATTGGACTGATAAATTAGCAACAATTATACTTTTGTATTATGTCACTAGTTCCCGTTAGATATGTATCTTTGGAACTTATTCACAAACTCATTATTCACTAATGGAAAATTTATTACACATGGAATACAGACTTATAAGAAGAAAATTCTTTATGTTTTCTATTTGTGCATTCAAAGTGATGAATGTGGACCTTTGGGGCTTGCATCACTTGAGGTAAATCCAAGTAAATACTCCAAGTTGACACAAAGGGAGGACTGATCACAGCGAGACGTGAGGAGCAAGAACAACAGTGGGAAATTATTCTATGCTCATTAACTCGAGTAAGCTTTTCAGCTGCCTTTACTAATACCTTAAATATAATCCCACAGTGGCCTTCTTTCACTTCACTGGCAGAGTTCCTCATTTTTTATATCCCTCCAATTCCACAAGGTCCAGTCAATCTTAAGTTTGAAATTACAAGAAAGATGATGTACAAGCCTTATTTTGTGTTCTGGAGCTTCATTTCTGAGGCTGGCTGTTCTCGGTAGCATTGAATAAAGGGTTGAAGAGTTAGGAAGGGCCCCAGGACAGAAGAACTGGCCCTAGAGGAAGAGAGTAGATAGAGTTTGGCATTTGAGAGACATAGATGTTACTTGACTCTACATTCTGCTCTTGAATCTCCACTAGGAGGTTGGAATTCAGTGGGAATTCTAGCTTGTTATCAATAGGGTGTCAGATCATGTGAAAAATTCTTCTGTGTGGGCCCCGAATGATTAGATCCTCAAAGAAGAAAAAAGACAGAGAGAGGAAAGTGGAACAATATTTCCTTTGTCACTGTAGGTAACTATACAGTGGGAACCAGAACTCCAGGCTGAGCAGAAGGTGAGTCTGCAGAAGAAACAAGGTGTATGGTAGACAGGATTGTTACTCAAGGACTACATGGCCAATTCTTGTTGCTCTGTCAGCCCAGGGTCTTGCTTGATTGGCTTGAAGGGAACATAGGACAAATTAGGAGCCCAGAAAGCCTGTATTATATGATATTTTCCTTAATGCAGATCACACACACTATCAGAACAAGAACATAACAGAACCATCTTTCCAAGTTTATCAGTCTGTTTATCACTATGGTTTATTCTTCTCTATAGATAAATAATATACATTAAGACTTGTTATGCTCAAG
The DNA here is from genome assembly GCA_026225945.1 of Cricetomys ansorgei. Taxonomy (NCBI): domain Eukaryota; kingdom Metazoa; phylum Chordata; class Mammalia; order Rodentia; family Nesomyidae; genus Cricetomys; species Cricetomys ansorgei. The sequence goes on from JAMJFZ010000056.1 coordinate 27,272,631, forward strand.
AAGGTGAGAGTAGCATGAGTTTTATGAATATCAGATGTGTTACTTTCGCTAATATGAAAAACAAAGGTCATAGAAGTTAAATTAACTGTCTAAGGGAACAAGTCATATTGTGGACCTAAGATTCAGAACTGTGCCATTTGGGCATGAGTTTTCTACCATACCGTGTAGATACTTTTTTTCTTGCCCTTACTGTTGTGGGATATTTTATACTTATGGGACCATACTCCTGTAGGCTGTTTAGGGGGAAGGGTAAGCTTCCTGATGCCTTGTAGCATGTAAAGGATTAGCTTCCTACCTGTTTACACCTCTGTGCTAAAAAAAAAAAAAAAAAAAAAAAAAAAAAAAAAAAATGGAGTAGCCACCCAGATCTCTATATGAACAGGCCATTTGTTTACCTTAATGCAGATGAAGGTTAGGTTCCATTCATTTGTATATTGAGGTCTGTGTAGAGATGGGGAAGAGTTTTGAATGAATAAAGAACCTAGGGGCTGGGGCCTAGAGAGAGGGAGGGAGATGAGAACCATGAGGAGAGCAAGTGTGAGGAGGCCATGGTGTGAGCTTTCTGCCTAAACCGCCCCAGATCTCTGAGAGTTGTCTTGGCTCGTTATTACTATACCATCGATATTTAATAAATATTACTTTAACACCTTACCATGTTCATTTGTTGAGTTTGTGTGAATTGTATTTCTGCTGTTTGGATTTCCTGGGGACCATAACAACCAGACCGTCCTTGAGACAGAAAAATTCCTTTGTGCATTCAACTTCATGGGAATCCAACCTATGGCGCAGACACTGATATTTTTTAGAACAAATGACAAATGGCTCACAGCTGTCTGAGGTTAAAGATACCATTTCTACAAATGGATGCTTTCTCTTTCCCCTTTTAAGGTAACAAGTGTCTTCCTTTTCATCTGTGCTTATGATCTCTCTGCTTTGAAATGGCCCATTCTATAGCAGAATTCTCTAACCCCACATGTCTCGCAGATTCACCATCTATTTTAAATCCCACAGGGTATTTCCTCATTCAGACTTTTTCAGATGAAAGAAAAGAAGAGATACCATTACAGACACAGTTCCCTACTCCTTAGAATTGCCTCTCCATCAGTTGGATAGTTCCATTTAGTTGGAATTCACAGTAATGAGAGAACAAAAGTGACTTCTGACTTCAACATGGAAATGCGCTGTGACCTGCTAATGTAAGCTACTTATCTCAAGATTGAGATTAAATGATGTCAGTTGTTTTCAGAGAGTTGATATCAGGAATTTAAGCTATCAGGATAGAAATTTAAGATACCAGGATAGAAAGCTATCCCACATAGAAAAATGTATTTGGTAAATACATAGAGAAGAGTTTTGAAGATCACCATCTCTAATAAACAAACATGGAAAAATCTAATTTTATTCTTATCCAAGAGCTATTGCCAATCTAGCCATGGATTGAACTCTCAGTTTACCACATGACATCCCTTGCTAATGTCACCATTTTGCTTGTGTATACTCTGTTAACTTGTGTGTGCATGCATGAACATGTAAGTGTGTGTGTGTGTGTGTGTGTGTCTGTCTGTCTGTCTGTGTCTATGTCTCTGTGTGTAAGAGGTTAATGCCAGGTGTTAAGATTGGATGCTGTTTCATGTGGGTGCTGACAATTGAACCCCAGAGCTTTGCATTTAGTTTTTTTGAGACATAATCTCTCACAAACCCTCATGTTCATCACTTAGTCTAGGCTGGTCCTCAGAGTCTTCCTTCTTGATTCTTTCTTGAAGAACTAGAGTTACAGATACACATTGATGCACCCAATTTTTACATTGCTTAGGATTACAAATTAGGGTTCTTGGGTTTCTACACGTGGAAGCTCTTTATCCATTCAGTTGTCTTCCCATCTATATGTTTTTATTCCTAAAATATATGGCTGCTAAAAAGACCATAAGCTTTATTTTCTTTAGAGAAGATTATTACAAAGGATCTAGTCCATAACTGAGATATGATATATAAATTTTGCTAAAAAATTGCTCCTCTCATGCATGCGTGTGTGAGTGTGTGTGTGTGTGTGTGTGTGTGTGTGTGTGTGTGTGTTCACGCACGCGCACGCGTATGGAATGTATATGCATGTGGACTGCTTTTTGGAAAGGGCCTCTTGAACTTGAAACTGATGGATTCAGTTAGGCTGGCTGTTGAGCTTCAGTCATCCTCCTGTGATCACTTTGCCTGCGTTGGTGTCACACTCATGAGCTGCTATATCTGGCTTTTTATGGGGCTCTAGACACCCAAACGTGGATCTTCATGCTTGCTTTCATGCAGCCCTCCTTTCCCACTCAAATTTCTAACCTAAGGGTGGAACATGGAAACCTAAAAACCTATAACATCTTATATGTTTTCTGACCACACTCTTAAGGAACTGTTAAGAACTGATGTAATGACATTTGGGCTAGTCTGTCATATTCTGATTTCAAGATCCAACAACTTGTTTTTTAAGTCAGTATTAAAACATAACCATGGTATTCACATTGTACCAGATATTCCCATTCTTTTTTTTTTTTTTTTTCCTCTGAAAATAATCTTTTAGGAAGTCAAGCATGCCTGTGAAATAAAGCTTAAAAAAACTTTAGCAGATTCTGATGACTGTGTGTTAGTGCACTGAGATCCAGGCAAAATAACCTAACATGTACCTAAGAGAGGCTTTCACCAGTCCGGTACAGTGAAGATAGAATGCCACCCACTTATAAATAGAGATAGAATGCCACCCACTTATAAATTGAAAATTTTCTAGTAACCATATTTTGGAAAAGGCAATTTGAAGTTAAATCTTCCTTCATCATGAAAAGTAGTATTGAGAAATTTTACTTGCAGAAATTCTGTGTGGTGTAGTGAAAAAGAAAGTATTTGGGGGTAATATATATGCTGATATGAGTGGCAGGAATGATGATAAATTTTAAATATACTTTATGAATATTTAAAAGCTTGGGCTGGAATATTACTGTATTTTCGGGTTTCAAACAGTTTTAATTACTTCATGACTTATTTACCAGGTTTATTTGCTAGAAATCTATTAGGTTTCTACTAGTAGGAAAATCTACTAGAAAATTCTAATCAAGCAATGATGGACAACCACGTGGCAGGCACAAAACCAAACTGTTAGGCCTGAACAAATTTCATCTTGAAAAGAGGTTCATCTTAGAAGGGCCCCCACCCTCATCCCCGGAAAGACCCTAACCAGGTACTAGACAATTAAGGACCAGGGTGATATATTCTGTATCTGTTGTGGGATTGATTCCAGGAACACTGATGGGTACCAAAATCTGCATATGCCCAATCCAAGTTCCTTATAGAAAACACTATAGTATTTATATATAATCCATGTAACCCTTCAACATACTTTAAACCATCATCTAAACCATCATCTTAGAGTCTGAGGTGATGAATATCACCTAATTCAATGCCACAGTTGTGCAAATAAGATGTTAAACTGCAGTGTTTGGGAAAAATGTGTTTGTTCTGTATTTTTGATCCACAGAACTCATAAATACAGAGGGCTGCTTTTTATTAGGCCATGAGGATGGAACCCTGAAAAAGGTCCTAGTGACCTTTTAAGAAGATACCAGAGAGCTAGTTGGGTCTCTAATTTGGCTGTGTTAGTATGAAACAAGTTAATAGTCTGAAACCCAGAAGCAGGTTCTTTCCAGAATCATCCAACCTCCAGATCTGTTTGTGGTTTAAGTGACACAAATGGTAGGTTCTTCATCTGATAGGACAGGATGTAGAAGTGATAATAGATGTGTGCTCTCCCCCACCCCCTACTCTCATAGGAGGAAAGCTGTAAGAAGACTCAGTGAGAAGGCAGCTCTCCACAAGACAGAGCCCTGCACTAGAATCTAACCTTGATGATATCTTCTTGGTCTTTGACTTCTAATCTTCAGAATCCTGAGAAAATAACTTCCTGTTATTTAATCCAGTGAGTCTGTATTACTTGGATATGACAGCCCTAACACTATCACAAGGTCCTATAGCAACAACAGTTTGCATGGGAGTATTTGGTGATGATATAGGAAACAAGCTGACTCCCAAAATATTGCTGGGCGTGGTCTAATACCTATGTTATTTGGCCTTTTGTTCACCTTATATTTTCTTTCAGTGGGAGCAGTTATTGCTTTATCTTTTCAGAATTTCAGGCTCATAAAAGTAAGGACAAAAAAAATTAAAGTATAAAAAAGTGAATAACAAATGAGAAAGATAGTAGATGCTTGATTCTAAATGTAGTATAACTCTACAAATGATGTATTATTTAGAGTAGATGCACTAACTATGTGTTGAAGGACTGGGAGCCTAGAGTCTTCATAATTAGTAATCATTTCTACCTCCTTTAATGGAATCCATCCATGACTAAAAATGAAAATGTCAGTAATGACATTTATAAATTTTTACCAAGTGCTAGAACATGTTCCAAAGGCTTTTTTACATTCTGATCATAAAATATTTGTAAAAGTTCATACTTGAGTTACATAGTTACATACTTGAGTAAATTTAAGTGAGACACAAGGAACTTTGGAAATTCACTGAATGGCACAGGATTTCATGGTGAAACTAGGACCAATTTAATTTAAAGTCTGAGGTCTTAGAGACAAGAATACCCTCTTTTCCAGAAACAAATAAGAATAAACTTATTCTCCACTCCAGGACTTAACAATGAGATTTAAAGCATTACTTGAGTGACTGTGACATGTGGGGTTCACTTTTTCTCACCCTCCCTTTCTTTCCTTCATTTTTCCATTTTATTTTATCTTTCTTACATTTTTCTTACACAGTATACAATAATTATAATCACAAGTTAGTTGCAGTAAAGGTATTTACCAGACTTGGGTACTACAGAGCAAAGGGGAATCAATAAACTTGCCAGCAAGAGACCTTGTAAAGTCCTTTCAGGTTTAGATACTTTGTCAAATGACATATGCAACAGGATGGTAAAAATCCAAAGCTGAGTGAGATAACTTACCCACTTATCAAAAAGAAATTCATGTTTAAATTATGTCTTTTTCAGAAAAGTCATTCTCTGGAAGATAATGTTCCTACATTTCCATTTTATAAAATTGCCTTGAATGATTGATCCTCAAGATTTCATTGGATACTTTTAAATTATCTTTTCTTCCTTTAAAATGGTACGGTTACTCAGTGTTCAAGTGCTTTCAGCAGAGTTTCAGTTGATGATTTATCTCAATAACTCTGTCAAGTTTTATTTTTCATAGTCTTGTCAAACTAAGAGAAAACCTGGCCTGTCTCCCAACTGTCCAGAAAGGAAACACACAGATTGGCTTCAATTCCTTTACAATATGTTGTTAAAAAGAAATGAGGCATCTGGTAAGGGAAGAGAGTTAGAGTGGGATGCCACAGATGCTTTGATCCTAGAAGGCTGCCTGTGGAGCCAGGGAAACCCACAAACACACTCCAAGCATCATGGCTGCATTTGTCTACTTGCTCAAACTTAACTGTAACAGTATTAAGGGACAGTTAAATTGACAAAGGAAGTAACTTCCCTTAACTCAAGTTTTTTAATCTTCTTAGGAATCCTGCTGGGAATGTTTTCTGGAACATGCCTAGGGGAATGCTTCTTTAACACGGTCTTTCACTCTCTATTAAGAATATTAGATTGCAATAGTAAATTAATTTAACAAAATTGTTTCCTTTTAAATTGTGTGTCTTTCAGTCATAAAGAAACCCAGCAGATATCAGTTGTCAGAGCCTGGTTTTCCAAGAACTTTGTTCAGTTCTGAAATTATTAGATCTGTGAAGGAATGCATCCATATAGTGTTATTTTTAAACACGTAGACAGGAAGATGAAGCTGGGAGCCTAGATAGAAGCCTGATCACCAGATACTTTCACGTAATATGAGTGCTCTTCCTGAGATAAGCTATAGGCACTGTTCTTGTGGAATTATTGGTAATGTTTATTTTTGCTCTAAATATCTTAATGAATCCATTTTCAAAGATTTTAAATCTTTTGGTGGTGAGTACAGTGAAGTTAAGGTAAATAGTCTAAAATGCTATATTCAAAAGAAACTCTGGAGGAAGGTTACTGAGAATATTAAGTCAAGTCCACTGTCAATAGTTTAGAAAAGTTATGAAGTTTACTAAAGAGCCAAAAGAATGAGGAATGTTAGTAAAGATTTTAAGTTAGGCTGATTATTTGTCTATATATCCTAAAACCTGTCCAACTAAACACAGTAGCTCTTATTTTTACTTATAAACTTGTATTTAAAACTACACAATCTAGTGAGAAAGTCATTAGTTAGCAAAAATAGTCATGACACTCTGTACAGGCGTGGACCAGTTGGTGGTGCAATATGAAGGGTCCAGTGATGGGTAAGGTCACTGATGACTTCTCCTCCCCAGCAGCCTTCATAGCACTGTCTGGCTCTATGAAAGCTACCAGCAGGGAGAAAATTTCCTTGTCAACTTGAGGTAGGTTTCTGTATGTCCCTTAGACATGGTGTGAGGTATCTTCAGCACTAGGGTCTTACAATGTAGTTATAGTGGGGTAACCAAGGGCACTTCCAAGAGCCCATGTTGTTTTGAATTATTCTGGGGCCTTCCCAGCAAATAACTCTCAGGAAAGTATCCCATGCCCTGCATTGTGATTTTCATTTAACAGACCATTTCATGTTAGAACAACACTGTCCACCCATGCAGGGTAATTCCATTTAAGAGTTGTTTTAAGATCTGTTGTGAAATGAGCTTACTAGTGGGTTTCCATAAAGCTTTTTCATAGGCCCTTTCACTTGGTTTCACTTCCTCTGCTCCTCCATCCTTCTGTCCCCATCCCTGCTTAGTGCTTTAAGCCTTCTTCATTAAGTTCATGCCTGTTCTACCATCCCAACAAACACTTTTGACTTGGGTTGTGAGATAGTAGGTTTCCATGAGGCTTTCCATATGCCCTTTGTGTGAGTTAGCACTCCTCTCACCCCCTGATTTCCTGCATTCTCCCATACACCTCCTTACTTAAGCCCTCCTGTCCCCAGTGCTCCACATCCCTAATTTCATTTTACCTATAATCTATTGTCCTTCCTTCTTTAAGTGCCCCCCCCAACCAAAGGATCCTTTCTAGTTTCCTGGCTTCCACTTGTGCTCTAAGTTAAATACATAGAACAAAAGATTCGAAGCTATAGAGCTACTCCACAGGAGGGAATTCTATACTAGTACTATATAGTTTCTGTCCAAAGCCCATAGCTTGGGAGGTCATAGGCTCCATGATAAACTTGTTATACTTATTTTGCTAAATGATCATGCTGTCAAATTGACTTTTAAGTATTTCTGTTTATACCCATATGCATGGGCTGCTCTCAACCTTGGTTTAAAGAAGTTTCTTTTTGTAGTGGGAAATACTCGATAGAGAGATGCAGAACTGGGCAAAGTGCTGAGAGTCAGAGACTGAATGCTCAGCCTTCAGTGGGACAGCTGTGTCAAAACTCTGCCCCAAAGTTCAGGAACATCATGGTAGAATAGGGTGGGGAAGATCTTGATACAATGCTGTGTTGGGATGGTGTGGCTATTGCACTCATGAACTCAAAGCAGCCATGGTTACTTACACATGATCAAGGCAGCCAAAATCCTGGCATAGATGGGGTAGATGACATCAAAGCTCCATACAGGTAATCGCTTCTGAGGAAGGAAGAATCATTCTTTTTGGAATATATAACCATCATGATAGGTTTCCCATGTTCCAGTTGATGGCCCTACATCCATGCACATGTGGGTAATGCTAACTGGGCTTAGTAGGTAGAAATTAGGAGGGGGCAGGTTTAGGAAATGTGGGGAGAATTGGAGGAGATAAATGAGGGGTAGCTATTATATGTTTCATTGTATACTTGGATGGAATTATCAAGAATAAATAAAAGTTTTAAACGTCTGAATCATTAGTTATCTTTTTTGACTCTAAAGACTCAGTACTTAGTAGAGTGCAGCAGCGGCTATTATGACCCAGTTATATTACAGAGTTGGTCCTGAGGATCCTGGGTCCCAGTGTCCTGGTTACCAAGGGTATAGAAGATGGCTACTTCAGGATCATTAGGACCCCAGGCTCCATGAGAACTTCTTGTGCTAATTCTATCTAAAATGAATCTCTCTTCCTTTTGGAAAACAATCCAATTCATTCCTAGGCAACCTGTCTTGGCTTTCTGTTATATTAAAATAAAAAAAAAAACCCAGTGGAAGGCTCATACTTTGGAATTTTTCCTTGACTCAGAGGGTCATAAAGACATCCAGGCTTCTTCTCAGCTTGCTGTACTTTGGTCCCTGTTATGTGACAATCAGGAAGATTTTAGAAGTCAGAAAGCCATCCATATTAAAGACTGTGCCTATAATTTTTGAAGTAAAATTTTTAAAAAATGTCCCTGGAGAAAATTCAGATGACTGAGGGAAGTTCCCAGTTTCTTTGGCATGGGGGCTGTTTGCTGTGAATTTAAGATGATTACTTAACTGGTTGTCTAAGTGAATGGTTGCATCTGTCAGATCAGTATTTGTCAAAGATCACCCTCAGAGTCATGAAATATAATGTGATTAAAGCAAAATGACATCTTTTGTAAACTAGAGGTTTAAAAGGCTTGCTCCCAAAGCCAGAGGAAGAAGACCATTTTATTTCTTTTACTGACACTGTGATTATGGAACTCTGTCCCCATATCAGAGCTTTGATTCTAATAAATAAGAAATACAGGCAGAATTATAACAAATAAGACAAATAAGCACCAGCACAAAAGCCATCTAAAGAAGTATGTCCTAACTCTCTTACCATACTACATCCAGCTAGATATGGAGTCAATCTAATGTATTGCTAAATGAACTTGACTATGGCTTGGATCCTCCTGCTGCAGCCACAATTCTCAGGGCATTTTTCTAGCCTAGGCAGATAGAATAGCTCCAGAGTTTTTAATGGGATCCATTACTCTCATGCTAAAGATACCCACTAGCATGTCACAAGAAATGTCCTTGACAGGCTAAACTGGCTGGCCAGGAAGCCTAGAGACCTGACTGTCTCTACCTTCCTAGTGCTGGGATTATACATTCATGCTATTCATACCTGGGTAATGCTTATGTGGAAAAAAAAAGTTTCCTGGGGAGATGCAACACATACATCTACTCACCCCTGATAGAGAGCCCAGAACAGACCAGAGAATGGATACTACCAAAGTCTAATTTGGTGAACCAAGGGTTATAATGTGGATGCTTACAGGAATATGGAAGAGGGGTTGCTTACAGGAGTAGAAATGACTCAAAGCCAGCTGCGTCACCAAAGCCTACACCAGCATTGGTGACAGCTCACAGAGCTAGGAAACTGGAGCACACTGCACAGCCTGAAGGCAGTTCAAGAGGTCAGAGAGTGTCCTTTCCAAGTCACTCTTCCAAAGCTCTTCCAGGCAGCTCAGATAGTTTCTGCTTCTCCCAGGCAGTATGTCTGGTTTCAGTGTCTTCTTCACAGCTCAGCTTCTCCAAGACTTCTTTTCAGTTTAGCTCAGAGAGGGACTCTCAGCTTCTATTGCTTACTCTGGCAGGGGTGAGCCTAGTGAATCTGGTCAGTTTCAGGGACTTCCTGAAGCTAATTACAGTTTACCTTCCTGTTTAAGGAGTTTCTCAGCAGGATAGAATGTTTCAAACTCAGAGGAAACTGATACACAACACTAATTAGTTAATTAACTAGTTAATTTTTGTGTGAGGACCAGGGGATATGCCACTGACATAGTGTTTCATGAATGAGGCAGGCAGGGGTGGTGATGGTGGTGGTGGTGGTCAGAAGACAACTTTTGGGAGTTGTTTCTCTACTTCTACTCTACTCTAAAAATCAAACTAAGCTCATCAAGCCAGACAGCAAGCACCCTTACCTGCTATTCACTAGCTCGTATCTGGCTTTTTAAATATGGGTTCTGAGCCTCAAACTCAGGTCCTTTTACTAACTGAACTATCTTCCAAACCTCTTCATTCCAATTTTTTTAAAACAAAAAAAAATCATTTTTAAAGCCATCCTATGAAGTTAATTTCTTGTCAATTTCCCCATAGTCTACAGGGTTAATTGCCTATCTTATTAAGAAAATGCCAGTTAGCCCTTATAAACCTGAACTTTTTAGAGTTAAGATTTTAAACCACAAGCTTCATTAGCATCACTGATAGAAATCAGGTTATGGCCAACTTTCAATATACTTGTCTAGCAGTAGCCAGCAAAGCAGACAGATTTGTTGACAGGCCAGATTCATCTGCTCTACAAACACCAGAGATGCAGAAAGGAGAAGACAGGAAGCAATTTCCTTGTTAGACAGTGCACAATAGTGTGGGTAAACTCTGACCACATATACTGACCACATACACTGACAGGTCGTGTTGTCAGACATGTCCACCTCTATCCCAGACAGAGTTGGAATCAAACGACTTAGAGACAAGAAAATGATTACCCCAAATTAGCTCAGGGACAGGTAACTGTCCAGACATGTGGTCATAAGACATTAGGTTGAGTAACTAGCTGTAGATTGAGTAACCTGAAGAATATTTGGAAAGGGTATTCTCTACATTGTTTATAAGAACTGTAAATGTTTTTGGACCTCATTCTCAATGTGCATTTGTCAAGCTTTATGTTAAACTGACTTTGAAGACTCATCAGAAAAGAATATTCTCTATGTTCACAGTGCTTGATGGTTTATAAATCATAATCATATTTATCATTCAATCGTCACTAAAACTTCGTGAATAGAGTTGTTAATCTCACATAAATACATACAGATAACAAGGTCTATATGCCTTACTAAACTTTATTCAGGGATTTTGACTAGTTTTTATTATAAGTCCTTAAAAACTTTGGAGACATTGTCATATATATATACACATATATATATATATCCATATATATATATATATCCTTATTTATATATATATCCATATGTATTGATAGGAGGAATTTTTTTAATTTATCTAGCTTCAAAGGGGGCATATTTAAGGTTTATTCTCCCAACAAAGCACTAGAAATGCATAGATTTGGAGTATTGAATCCTGATTTTTGTCATGTAGTTAACAGTATGATCCTGGGTTAGTTATTCATCTTGCATATCATCTTCTTATATAATGATGACAATTACTCTATAGAGTTAGTCTTATGATTACATAAACACATGCATTTAAGGAGAAGGGAAAGCACTAATCATTTTTCTGTCATTATCTTATACTATTGAATCTAGGTAACCTTCTGATTCTCCTCACTAATAAGAACACAACACAAGGGAAATAATCAGGCAGCTATGCTCTTTGTGATATCTGGGAAAGAGAAAACTAACTGACTCATGCTAAATCAACCCTGGGATTCTGACTGTAGGAGAAAAGAGTAGAGAAGGCAGTCCAAGTCCCTCTGAAGACCCGTGTGGTTTATCATTGAGTCCTGGGACTCATCTATCTTCCTCATAGCTGAGAAATGATGTCCTGAGATGCATACAGGCAACAGGACCTGACCTTCGTCTGGCATAATTGTGTCCCAGTTCATTTGTACAAATAGAGAAAACTTAAGCCATTAAACAACCTGAAGAAGCTATGGAATGTTCTAGATTCTCTCTTGGACCTTGTTTTCCTTCATCAGACCTCATTATGTCTAACAACTTATTTTGTTGTAGAGATAACTGACATAAAATCTTTGGAAGAAAGTTTAAAGTACGGCTGTGGGAAGTTACAGGTAGGATTTTAGCCATCAGTGGAAAGAGGAGTGATTTTCTCTTTGAATGTCTCCATTTCCTCCAATAGTAAAAATAACGAAGTGGTAGCAGACACATCAATCCACTGACACCACCTCATGGGAAAGAAACACTATTTTGTGAATATGTTGGGGCCCGAATAGGAATGCTCTTGCTGGATTCCTAGGAACTGCCTTAGACAGTGGACTTTTGTCCCATCTCTGTGCTCAGCTTTTTCATGCTCAGAAGTTTGAGCTTCTTTTCCTGAAGCAGCTCTTTCTGCCGTCCACAGATCTCATCAGTGCAATTCGCAGGGTGTTCATGCAGCTGGCTTTCCCTGTTTTTACTTTTGAATGGATAGCACATTTCTTTCCAGCATTTTTTTTTCTCTCTCTCTCTCTCTTTTTTTTTTTTTTTGATTGACCCAAAACGGGTGCAGATGTGGTAAACACATGCTGAAAGTCATTGAATATTATTTTCACCCTGAAGAAATGCCTGACATAAGCAGTTTCAGATTATGTGAATTCTTGATTTCACAGTGGCCTTTTAATGCTGCTTCTGTTGCCAGTGATAACAGACACTAGGAAAGACCTTGGGAGGTAAACCACAGGCTGACTTAGTTCCCAACAACTGATAGCCTCATGGGGGCTTTGCTGTGTGATCTTGGGAAACGTAGTGGTATTAAAAGAAGTTTGGGTTTTTCAAACTGGTACGAAAGCCTAAGTCATTATGTGGTATTTCCACTGTTATGTTTTAGTGCACTTGTAACAAAGATAGTCTTTGTGTGCCAATTCTATGTTTTGAGTTTTCTTTGGATTCTTATATTTTTTTTGGTTAGTTACATATTTTATTGCAGATCCATTTTAACTGGGAGTTAGAAATATGTATCTCCCTTTTTGATTCTGTGAAATGAATATTATACCGTACTATGCAATTGCATAGAAATAAGAATATCATCTATCAAATCTTTCACCGATAGTTAATTATACTGCTTACAAATTATTTATCACTACTTGAGAAAAACATGCTATTAAATATAGTTAGCTTAAATAATCTGTGTGGGCATTTGTGTGGGATCTAAAATTATTCATTCCAGAGATCTTAAGGAGAACACTTTCATGTTCTGATAGATAATTTTTTAATTGAGAATATTAATGACTTCCTTCTTGATAGATGATAGTCAAAGAATTGATGTATGTTTCCCATGATTGCTAAATATAGCACTGAAACTTAATGTGCTCAATTCATTCATTTATTTATTTAACAAAAATATATATTGGGAAACCACTGCCCACCAGGTACATTGCCAGGTGTGATATAGAGACCTAGTAGAAATACAGCCACAGCTGCAGACTAATGTGGAGACAGGCAAGTCAGCAACTGCTGGGAGAGCACACTGAGAATCCTGTGCTGGATTTGGTGTTAGGAAAGGGATTCTGAAAGTAAGGTAGATCTCAAGATGAAAGGAAATTACCCAAACTTATTTGTGTACTGAAGGATAGCGTGAGCTTTTCTGTGTGTGTGTGAAAAAAAGTCAAAAAGAGAGGGCAGAGAAAAGGAGGGATGGAAGAAGGAAAAGAGAGATGGGGGGGCAAGAACACTAGATAGTTCTCTGTTTGGAGAGAAAAACCTAGCTGATGGCTCAAATCTACATTTAAAATGAAGTAAACCAACATTAGCCTCTCAGAAGCTTGCTGGCCAGTTCCAAATTTTCCTTCTTGGAACACATAAAGAGAATTGGACACTTGTCCCCTTGGGGTGAGAGAAAGTTAATAGACCACTAAAAGGGTCTAATTTACCTCCCAGGATTAGATTACTCAGAATGAAAACAGCAATTACGATGCCAAGGCTGTGTTTAAAAGCTACAGAGTAACTCCACAAGACGAAAGTTCCCCCAGAAAGTGCCAAACTTTGTTTAATAAACTAAAACTTTAGTTTCTCCAGAACCTTGAATAGTCAGGTCTTGAAATCAGGTAAAGAAAGGGGGTAAAATTCATGTGGGTTCAATTTCCCATTCCCGGGAGCAGTCTTGACTACATTACACTATTGGGTTTGGTGAGTGTAAAAATTAGTTGTATATTTGAGGGGGAAACCTAGTAATTTTCTTTTAAGGAAAATCATCTTACATTTCTGCCAGCTTTCCATGATCCAGTGAACTGCCATCACTGTAGGGAGCCATGTTCTAAGTTTGGTTTCTAAATCTCCTGTGTTTCTGATTCTTTGGTTTAGTTCTCTAGTTCTCAGATATATTGCTGTGAGATGACTCTTTTCAGAGAGTTCAGAGACTATATCTGCCTGGTAGTGGAGCTGATTCTATGTGCTATATGCCTCTTAGCACTTTGTTAAAAGGAATCCAAACATAGTTTCCAAACACCCTGGATTCTGATGCTTCCTGAGACCTTTAATATGTTTTAATTTCAATTTGAGGACTTGGATATTAATGAACTCAGATTATTGAAAAACAAAACAAAAAAAAAAACAGAAGAGGTTTGTCCTTTAAACTTGGGATTTATTAGTTTGCTCCAACATATTTATTGAAGACTCATGTTTTTTGCAGGCAGTCTCTGTATTATACATGCCCACGATCCAACACCTGACCAGGTCTGAGTTAGAATTTCAATACTATGAGACAAATTTCAGGAATACATCAGTAGAGATAGAAAAAAAACAAAATAACAATAAAATATTTTACTGATCTTTTAGAAAAATGTCAGAGATACTGTGTATTCAGAGTACTGTTTGCCAACTCAGTACCTATGTGACCTTGCACAGACCTCTTTTCGATTTTGCTGCAGTTTTTATACTATTTATCTGTTTCTGACATCTTCATTCACCAGAAGACTGGTAAAAATTGGATGGGACACACTAAGTGAAGGGAAATTTGCTTTGTGAGCTCTGAACTCGCACTGTTCACCAAGAAGATTTCATCTTCCTGGATTCAGCCCATCCAGTGAGTTTCACTTTGTGAACTTCTACCAAGCCTAATCTTGGGAATGACTCCCTCCAAAAACCTACCCTTATACCCTAAAGTGTCCTGCGATACACATATCTGTTGCCATGTATTTGTTCATGTTTAATCTTCCTTCAACTCCCTTCCAGAATATGTGTTTCAAGAAGACAAAAGTTGCATCTGTTCTACCTTCTACTTTAGGTCCAATATTTAGGAGAGTCTATTTGTTAGTGATAACTAAACCAATAATGCTCGTGTGTATCCTACAAGACTTGCTGAGGATAAGTTTCTCAAGAAAGTGAGAAGGGACACACATGGTCTACATTGGCTGTTTTGTGCTTGTGCACATGCAATTTTACTGAAACCTCAGGAGCACTCTCTTTGTAGAAGGACAGATATTCTGAGTCACATGTGGTGGTAGAAATGTGGTTCAAAAGCTATGTTGCTTGTCTGTGTTTGCACAACTAGATGGTGGGAGGACTAGAAATTTAACCCACTTAGTATTTCCACTAAGTCATGACATTTCTTCACATGGAGTAACTATTGTGAAACTTACAGGAATGTTGCTGGGATAAGACTTACCTGGAGTTTGATCTTTATAGATGTCTTTTTCTTTGCCTGATTTTTCATTTCTATCTCTTGCTCTTATCAAGTAAAGATAAACAGCGGCTGTTACTGGTGCTGTTGTTTGAGAATTCTGCTTGAAAATGAAATTCAGGGCATCTGTTCTGCCCTGTTATATTTTATGATGAAAAATAAAATCTATTTTTTTCTAAAGGTAAGGCACATAATTGGTAAAAATGCAAATAAAACAAAATATTTTAACATATGGTGACATATTATGAGTATCTCTGTATACTTTGGTATTGTCAGTGAATAACAAATACTTTGAGAATTATCAATGTTACTCTAGCAATGCTGCCACATTAAACTTCTGTTTCATTACTTTATTTTAATGATTTCATATCACTTCAGCTCATTTTAACATACAATTGGCAAATTTAGTAATATGATAACACTAGAAAAAAATCTAATAGCAGATACAATGTTTTTCTGATGAATATGGAATTGTTATTTTAATACATCCAGTTTAGTGACTGAATAATACAGAATTCCCAGAGCTAGAAAGTATGGTCTGTGCTTTATTGACACTAAGAAATCTAAACATATCATTTCTCTTGTTATGAATCATTTAAAATCAACAAGAGTAATGTTAGAAGTTGTTTAGAATTGCTCGGGGACTTGTGTGTACATATAGTTGTTCTTAGAACTGTTAATATTTTTTAAAACTTGCTTTTATTTGTATTTTATTATTCTTTCATCCTGATGCATTTCCCCTCCCTCCATCCTACCTAGCCCCATCTTCTACTTACTCTTTCCTCCAGTTCCTTTCCCTCCTCCATTTTCCTTTAGAAAGGAGCAGACCTCTCAGAGGTATCAACCATACTGGTACAATAGAATGTAATAAGGCTAGGCACCAACACTCATATCAAGACTGGATGTGGCAACCCAGTAGGAAGAAAAGGGGCCCAAGAGCAGGTAAAGGGGTCAGAGGTATACCCACTCCTACTGTTAGGAGTCCCATAGAAATACTCAGCTATCAACCATAACATAAATGCAATAGTGCAGACCCATGAGGTCTCTGTGAGCCCCTATGAGCCTGGCTTAGTTGATTCTGTGGACCATGTTCTCCTGATGGCCTTGACCCTCTGGTCCTTATAATCCTTTCTCCTCATCATCCATGAAGTTCCTGAAGCTCCACTGTGAGGCATCCCATGGAGATCTCTACTTTGGACTCTCTCTCCAACTAATTTTTGGCTGTGGGACTCTCATTATCCTTTTTGGTGATAATTGGTTTAAGTACCGATCTATGAATATAGTGGAATACCATTAGGAATCATTTTAATGATCTGTTGGTATTGATCTAGTATTGTTTGGTTCCACCCTATGTCTCAGGGGCTATCCAGCCCCCAATTCCTTGCCATCCAGGCAGGATCAGGTTTGGGCTACATCTCATGGCATGGGTCTCTGACCCGTCATTTGTTGGCCATTTTCCCGAGTCCTGCACGACCATGGCTCCAGCACATTTTGCAGGAAGGACAGAGTGTAGGTTGAAGGTTTTGTGGCTGGTTTGGTGACCTGGTCTTGCCACTGGAAGCCTTGCCTGGTCACAGAAGTTGGCTGGTTCAGGCTCCATGTCCTGCATTACTAGGAAGCCTCATTATGGTCACCTAGCTTTAGAACTCTTATTTGGAATATCCAGAGCATTTGACATTATCATCTTATTGCTTTTAGAGTAATGTTAGAGACAGATGCTATTATTTTAGTACTGTAAGTGGGAAACAGAAGTGCAAACTCTGATTCTAAATCCTGTGCTCATAACCAGGACATACGATTTTGTCAATTTCAAAAATGATCTCAGGGCCCATTTCCTGAGACTTACTCTTCAACCATGGTGTTGGTTATGAAGACATCTTATTCTGGTAGCCAATCAGCATCAACTGACTCCTGACACACTGGGAGACCTAGTATTATCCAAGCATGGAAATGGTGCCAGATAGTGAGCTGGGCCTGCGTGGGTGCTATTGTTCTTTTCATTAAACAAGGACTAGCCTTTGCATCTGTTGTGGGAAGGTCAATTAGCATTGTCTTACAACAATAAAACACTTCAGTGAGTTAGCTTAAGGACCTGTCACTTCAGGTGGTCACCCTGGTTTCAAGTTTGAAGCTTGCATCCTAGAAGTGGTCTTCTGTCCTTATCATACCCATGAGTGACACAGAACAATCACGTTTAATGCTTTGTACAGCATATATATTCCTTACATAATCTAAGCCTTGTTCAATAATTGGCTACTACTGGTTGATACACTGCACCAGTCTTGAAAATATTAGATACTTCTGAGCTACCTGTCAAACATCCCTATGAACTCTTACTGTTCTATTAGAAATACTGGTTGGTGTGAGTTAAGCTGTGTCCATGAAATTCACACATTGAAATTCTCACCACTAGGACTTTGAAGTGTGACTATATTTGGAGATAAGATCTTTTAAAGGATGATTAAATTAAAAGATGTCATTGGGGTGATGTTCTGATCCAAAATAATTGGTGTCTATATAAAAAGCAATGACAGCAGGATGTGTACACCCCTAGGAAGAGCCATGTATGAATACAGCAAGAACAAGCTGTCTGTACACTAACAAAGGTGTCTCAGAAGAAACCATGCCTGTTAGTGTCTTAATCTTGGACTTACAGCCTCTATAACTGAGAGAGAAAAAAAACTCCATTACTCAAACCATTCAGTCTGATATTTTGCCATGACAGCTCTTGGCATAATTAATATCCTTGTCATTATCTTCAAACCAAAGGGAGACTGCCTGGAATATAGCAGGTGCTCCCTGAGGCCATCTCTCTGGTTGGCTACTCCATTCACTCCAAGTAACTCTGGACAGTTGTTTGTTTGTTTCCAGAAAGCTGTCTTAAAATGAAATTTCCTGTAATTGCATCAGCATGTTCATCTAGGTATTTTGATATACATTTCTAGAAATGTACTTCTGGGTGGATTAATTTGGACTACATATATTTCAACATTGTTCATAAAATATATTTAAAATTATTTTTCTGGCATGTCTACACTTGTAGAAGACAATAGTATATTTATTGCGCTCGTTTTGAGTGTTTATTGACCTTCACCTTTCCAATGAGGGGAAAAACATTAAAAATTAGAAAAAAATTTAAGTGCATTTAGGATAAGTTTTAAAGTTTCCATTATTTGCTAAGTGAAGCCCAAAGCCACAGAGGGGAAAAAAAAAAACAACTTCTAGGCTGCCCTGACAATGGATTTGGGTGGAGGCAAGACCACAAAGCATGACAGCTGACACTGCATCTGGAAATGCCTTTCCTCTTGGGCATCCCTTACCCACAAAGCTTATCCATGATGACAACTTCCATTACATTCATTCTTTCAGGAATAATTACTGTGCCTCCACATGCAAGTTTCTCATTCTAGAGACCGAGGATCATCCATCATATCAACATGATACACTTTTGCCAGATGTCAGATGAATTAGCATGTTGTATTCAAAACACACATACAACAGTTCTGACTGGGGTTTACCTACTGTCAAGATAAACCTTTGGAAAACAGCGGTGGGCACTAAAGATGTTTTCAGTATTATCCAGATAGACATATGGCTGTTTTAGTCACTTAAAAATTTAGGATTAAATAGCTTCTCTCAAAAGCTACTTCATTTTGGATACAAACTAAAAAGAGCCAATGGCAGATAATCTTTAACGTGAGAGAATGGAATAACTCAGAAGGTGTGATGAGACCTAAGATTATGGAACTTCTTCTTCGAAACTTTGAATCCCATAGGATTGGAGCAGGTTCACGGTTCAGCATTGCTTATGAGGGTCCATGTGATACTGTCTGATGCTCCTGGTCTGGATAATATACTTTGAAGATCTCTGGTCTTGACAGGTCTTCGGCCATGTATAAGGCACATATCAGTCACACTGTGTCACTGCTTTAGTGGCATGGGACCTAGGAGAATGGAGGTGGATTAAAGTTTCATGCAATAGTCAGCTTTATTTAGTGCTTTAGATCGTTTGCTTTCTGAGGGTTATGCACGATCACAGGAGAGAAGTTCACATGTGTTCAGGCTGTGTTGAGTCACAAGGACAAGGGTGCTTGGAAATGTTTTCTGAATAACAACGGTAAGCAAGCTGCACTTTTATTTACTATACCTGAGAGGGGCACAGAAAAACATTCCAAGAACAAACTGATGTTTGGAAGGATCAGAGGTCACAAGATTCTTGTCTTGTTTTTGTGGAATTTTCTTACAAGCACTCAGAATTTTCCTTACACAGTTCCATTTCTTAGACCATGTTCCAACAACACTGGAAACTTTTAAAAAATGAAAATTCAGACCCTTAGGTTTAGGATAAGGCTAAAGATTCTGCATTTTTCCTAAGTAACGGGTGATCCTTTTTAATTTTCTCTGTTAATGTTTATGAGCATTTTTCCTGTATATCTCTGTACACCACAAGCATGCAGGGTCTAGGGAAGCTAGAAAAGGTTGTTGGGTTTTTTAGAACTGGAGGTATAGCCAGCTGTTAGCTACTTTGCAGGTAACTGGGAGCCAAACCTGGGTCCTCTGTAAGAGCAGTTAGCTAACAGTTAGACCATCTCTCTAGTCCCTAATGAGTGATCTTGATACAGCCAAGTGTGAACTTCATTCTTAGTATCAAGTAAACATGAATTTAGGTTTTAAACGGAAGACGATTTGACAGCTGCCTAATGAAAACATAAAAGTAATTAAAATTTAGGTCTGTTTGTTTATGTTTTAATTTTTATTTTTACTTTACTCTATATTTTATACAGTATTTTATTTCTTTTTTTAATTTATTTTTTTCATCTCTGATACATCTGGATGATAGCCTCCCCTCTCCTTTCACTCCTCCCAACTCCCCCTCACCATACACCTCTCCTTTCACCCAGATCCACTCCCCCCCTTCCCTCAGAAAAGAGCAGTCCTCAAGGTTACCAATCAAGCAGGGCATAGCAAGATGCAGGGGGAATGGGCATGAGCCCCACATCAAGGCTGGAGGAGGCCATTCAGCAGGAGGGAAAGGGTCCCAAAGGCAGATAATAGGGTCAAAGCCCAGCTCTACCATTTCAACTTTTAGAAATTCCAGAAGAAAACGAAGCCAAACAACCTTAAGATATATGGAGGGAACCTAGAATAGCCCCTTGCAGGCTCTGTGAGCTCCTATGTGCCCTGGTCAGTTGACTCTGTGTGGTGTGTTCTCCTGGTGTCCCTAAACCCTTCTGGTCCCTACAATTCCTCCTCCCCCTCTTTGTGTGGTTTCCTGAACTTTGTCC
Source organism: Cricetomys ansorgei (assembly GCA_026225945.1). Classification (NCBI taxonomy): domain Eukaryota; kingdom Metazoa; phylum Chordata; class Mammalia; order Rodentia; family Nesomyidae; genus Cricetomys; species Cricetomys ansorgei. The sequence goes on from JAMJFZ010000056.1 coordinate 27,293,147, forward strand.
ATTGCTTGGACTTGGGCTTCTGCATCTGCATCCTTCAGCTGCCTGAGGGAATCTCTCTGATGATGTTTGGGCTCGGCATCAATCCTAAATCTCCTGTCTATCTAGTCTCCAGTTCCTGGCCATTCCCGCAGTATCAGGCCTGGGATCCCTTTCTTGGCATGGGGTACTGCTCCCCCATTTCCCCAACACATCCAGCAGGTAGGAGAGATTATAGATGGATGTGGGGCTGTCCTGGAGCTGAGGTGGGGTAGAAGCATGCTTAGAACCCCAGAACTCTCTTTCTGAGAGCAGAAGCATGTGGCCTTTCACCCAGCCCAGGCACCATCCCCTCTAAAGTATGCAACCTGGTGGATTGATTACCTGAAGCTGGTACTTATTTCTCCCTACATGACCATTTAAGGTCTCTCCCTCTGGTCCCCAGGGAAAATATGTAAATCTTAGCTGTGAGCCCGAACATGCAAATACTTCCGTTATCCTAAACAATGAGCTTCCCCTAACATCCCTGGATACCAGAGACCCTTCCTCTCGGTATAAATGTGACCCCATTCCCACAATAAACCTAGTTACACCCTGTGCTGTGTGATCCCAGGAATTGTTTACGTCCTGTGTGCTCTCAGAAGGCTATGATCAAGGACCGCATGGATCTCTAGACCCACGCCCTGTGCTTCCCTCCCTGGAGCTGCGCTGCTGTCCACGGTGGAGCTACTTCCCAGGAATGGGAAGCAACCATGAAGAAATCCTACAGGTGGTTCTGTTAATGTCCTCGTTCCACCACTGGACTTGCCTGGCTACAGAGATGGCCAGTTCAGGCTCCCTATCCTTCATTACTAGGTTCTCACTAGGATCACCCTCATAAATTCTAGGGAGTTTCCACTCCACTAGGATTCCGGATCATCCCCTGCCCACAAATGACCCCTAATAACGGTTGTATTTTCTTTCTCCATTCCTCCTCCCCAATCTGATTCTTCCTGTTCCCATTCCCATCCTCCCCCAATCTACCTGCAACATCTATTCTATTTTTCCTTCCCAGGAAGGCCTATGTGTTCCCAGTGGGGCCCTCCATGTTGCATAGTCTCTCTGGGTCTGTGGAATGTAGTATAAAAATTCTTTACTTACATGTTTTTATTTTTGTCAGTGCTATAGATCAAACCCAGGTCCTCACAAATGCTCACAATCCTCTCGTTCATTAAGTGGCCTTTTAATAAATTCTTCTTTGTGGGTCTTTTAGCCAGATGACTTCATCAATTAGACCTGTATGTCTATCACATGATTTTCTGAGACCTCCTTTGATGCCAAGAAACAGACACTGGTTATAGAATGCTTTTGGTCACTGAAGCCAGAAATATGCTAATATTGGGATTTAGCATAGACTAAATAGTCTATAGCCTAGTATTGTCACCTATGATGCAAAGCCCAGGGCAAGTTTGCTAAATCCTGTCTCATTGGTCAAAACAGGCAATTGGTGCAGGAATCTAAGGATTGTATAAATCAGGAAGGTATTCTTTATGTCTTGGTAATGGTGACATCCTAAATATAATGTCTAGCCAAACTAGAGACTGGAGATAGAGCGTGGGCCAGGTTGACTGCTATAGCTCAGATTCTTGAATTTTAAAAGTAAAATCTCTCAGTTTTATGAGGCGAAGTCTTGAGGGAGAGCTTGAGGATTTCAGTCCTTCAGTTCAGAATCTAGCATCTAGTCCTCTGTTCTGCTACTTTACACTCCAGTTTAGATCATTCAACCTGGGGTACAGTCAGAGTTAAGAAGAATCTTAGAAGTTAATCCAAGGTTCCCCACTTCTTGAGACTGTGACTAAGCCTTAACAAAACTCACAACAAGTTGGTTCAAAACTCTTTCCAGGAGAATACCTGCTAGATAGCAAAACACTTAATACATTCTAGGTGTGAGGAGCTTGTGATTAGTGTTAAAACACCTTAACACCGAATGAGAAGTATAGAATAAATTGAGTCAATTTAAGTTAGAGGAGATGAATACTTCTGTTGGACATCTCACTTACCTATGGAAGAATCTGCACAATAATTTGTCTCCCAATGAATAGCCTAACTTTTAACCCATGATTTTCTGAACTGACTTTAGATTCAAGCATTTGAGCTGTTGTTTCCTGACCTCTTGTACTTTGGGTCATGATTCAGGGACTGACTGTTTTAAGCAGAACTGTGACTTCATCTCATAAGAGGCAGCAGTTGTGCACTTGAGATAACCCAGGCTGGGATACATTTTGTCTGCTCAGCCCTTTCAGCTTTAGTCTCTCTGTGTTGAAATCTTCACTCTCTCTGAAGGCTTCAAGCTATACAGTCAATTGCTTAGCAGCCCCTAAAATCCATACCAGAGATGAGGAACAGTTTTTGTGCCTTCAGAATGAAGGTCAGCTTGTAGTATTGCAAAGAATGGAATAAGGATTGTTTTAAAGAGATACAATTACATTAGCATTAATCTAACTGGCATTGGTAAATATTTGTAAGTATTGGTAAATCTTCTAACCTCTTTTAACTTAAAACAGATGATGAAGGCTTAAAGGATCCAAGGCCTTTGAACCCTAAGTTCAAAATCTCAAAGACTCCTGTGCTTTTGTTACCCTTTCTAAAGCTGTTTTATCAACTCTAAACATATATAAATATACGTAAGTTTGATATTTCCCTGTGTATATAGTAAAATATAAATAATCTTACTCATTTATTGATGGGCTATTTACTTACCAAGAGTTTATTAAACACCTGCTATGTTTCTTTGTTACCATGATGTTAAATATAAGAGTCACAAAAAATGAATGAAGCATAGTCATGCCTTGCATGGGTTCATTGTCTAGCAGGGGAGAGCAGCATTCATTGTCCAGTCATTCATCACAAAGACATGGCATTGAGTAGCTATCATGCCCCAGCCACTGTTCTAAGCCATGAGGAGGCCACATTTAGCAATGGGAGGGAGGTAGTAGTAGAATTGGAGAGGAGAAATAGACAATATGTGATATTTAGGAATGTGTATGTATATGCAAATACATATATACATGTGATAACTAACAATTAGTGAAAAAAGAGATCATGCATTTGAAGGAGAGAAGGGAGGGATATATGGGAAAGTTCTCAGGGAGAAAAGGGTAGGGAGAAATGCTGTGATTAGGTCATAATCTCATAAGTATCCACACAGAAGAAGACAGCATCAGCAGAAAATGCTTTTAAAGTAAGAGGAGAAGAACAGGGTGGTGAGAAGAGGATTCTGTACTCAGTGACATGTGACAGGGATGACAAGGACCAGCTGGGCTACTGATCAGGAGGAAAAACATTCCGGGTGGAAAGAATTGTTTGTGAGAAGATGCTAAATTCAGGAAGCACCATTGAGACACGGAGTCCTATGGCCTGAAGCCAACAAGGAGAAGAGATAAGCAACTGGAGATAAGAAGTGCTACTTTGTCTGGTCTGTACAAAGGTAAGGCTCAGAGTGCAGCCTCCCAGACAGGATTTTGCAGAGTCTTTATGAGTGGGAACTTACAATCTTTCATACAAGGTGCTTCTAAGACTCTTGTCCAAGGCTGAAGGAAATGAATAGAACTGGAGCGGGGCAGAGAGTGGAAAATTCTGTATCATATTTTCCATTCTCATAGACAACAATGTCCAAAAGGGATTTTTATATTTAGAGAAATAGCTTCCTAATAATTTTACACATTTAGCTGTAGTTTGACAATCTTTTCTGAGTAATCATAAATCCAAACTTAGTCAAACCTGTGTCAATGAGGTTTTTATTAAGTCATGCTTTCTCCTTAAAGAAATCAATATTTATTATTGATTATTATTGGGAATATCAATTATTCCCAAAAGTTTTTTTTTCTTATTTTGCCCATCTATTTTTCCTGCATGCCATATCAAAACGGTTGATTTATGTATGGTGTTTTCTTTTTAATGAAAATATCTAGGAAAAAGTAAAAATTTTGAACTATATTATTTTCCTGATATGATATGGGAAAGAATACTCAGAAATATCTACTTTGTGGATGGAAATAATTTAATAATCTTAACAGATTAATAAAATATTAAAAGATTAAACACAGTGGGCTTGAAAAACAGAACATGATTTGTGTGTATGCGTGTGTGTGTGTGTGTGTGTGTGTGTGTGTGAGTTAAGGGAGAGAATGATCCTGAGACAGAGAAAGAGAGAGAGACAGAGAGACAGAGAGACAGAGAGAAGAGAGAGAGAAACTCAGGGAGACATTTTAAAGGCACCATGATTGGTCCAGGTGTGCCTGTAGGTTGTCTCACAGATGTTCCTGTTTTTGGTTGTTCCCCAGCACATCTGGATCTCCATGGGTAAAATGAAAATGGAAAGAAACTTAGTATCAGTGAGGGGAAACCATCTGAAACATCCAAAATTTCTTCCTATTCTAAGAAAAACATAATTCTGCACTTTAAAATTCTTCTCAAGTTGGTCTTTGACATTATAAGTATTGAAGCTAATGTTTGCTGCTCCCCCTGAAAAGCACAAGTGGGGCATTATGATTAAGTTTCACAATTATTTAAAGAACATTCATTAATCTAAACTTCTTTGCATCTAGATTTTTTCCCGACAAAAACCTTACTTTTAGGTAAGGGGATTTTAAAGCTTAGTATTTTCAAGAGTTTCAGTAGTGTTTATGTTCTTTAAAAAATAAATTGTATCCATGCATGTAAACAAAGGGGAAAATAGTATGTAATATTTTCTTTCATGTTTTATCCTTTAATAGGAAGATTAGAATAAAAGCACATTAACTTGCACTCAGATAACACTTCTCATCAATATTTTTTTGAAAACACACATTTGACTTGTTCTGTCTTTTCTATACACAGTGGAGTCATTTTTAACATTCCAAATCCACCGTTTCCCTGAGGCTGCACTCATGCAGAATGGAACATTTACCCATTAACCCTGCTTAGTGGCTGCAATTGTTCAGAGCAATTTGTCCAAGGTTACACCTGAATTATTGTGGTGAGCAGTTTGTATATTACATTACTTTTAAAAACCCAAGACATAATGCAACCTTTTCAGTTATTTAGGGCCAGCATTAACATGTAAGTAGACTAAATAATGTGACATGTGATTGGGGAGAAATGCTGAGAGACACTCTTCCATTTATCTTTCTTTTTCTTCTTCCCCGGGGCCTAAAATGTCTCTAGCAGAAAGGCTTTGCATCAAGAAGTATGAGACCAGAATGCAAATACCTGAATAAGAGAGCGAATGCAAAGCAATGGCTCATTTATGGCTCTTCTCAGAGATGCACTTTCCATTACCTAGCAAGAACTTCCAAGTAGTGGGTAATATTGCCCAGTATTTATGAAAACAGTGGAGGGAGCCATTCCTTTTTGTCCCACTTAACTTATTCAGAGAATATGTGAAGGGCTGTGGAACTTTATGTGGCAGCAGAGGCTAGCTCATTCAGTAGACTTTTATTGAAGTCACTGATAGAGGAATCAGTGCTTTTGATCTGCCTGGCTGGATTGGTTCTTCCTGAAGCTCTGGGGCACCTTTGTTCCGTTTCTCAGAATGCCTTTTCTGACAAGGTCCCAGCTTCATGGCTTCTTCTGGTCTTTAAGCCTCAGCTCAAGTACTCCCCATTTCCAACCCCCTTCTGGTTTTGATTCTTGCCCTCCCTATTTTGATCAGTTTAGTGCTTCCTTGCCCCCGTCACTGTTATGGTTAGGTTCTCTTACAAGTTGAATGTTCCTGGATCACTTCTATTTAAATATACACAATATCCCATTTTCTAGGCAGTACTCTAGCCAATATATGGTGGATCCTTTCCTCCACTAGCTGTAGGACTCTGCCTTTGGCTTGCTCTTCTTCTCCGTTTACACCCGCTCTCCTTGGTTAATTTCCTTCATACATTTAGTGTCAACCACCAACGATGCTGAAAGACTCCCAGATATCTCTGTCAAATTTAGAAAAAGAAAAACAAAACAAAACAACAGCAACAACAACAACAACAAAACCCTTGACTTCCCAAGGGCTCAGCTGGAAATTTGTGAACACTGCACCCCCTTCACCTCCCACAGCCAGTACCTTACAGCTAACTGGCAGATGGATGCTGAAAGTGAGCCATTTCCTCCTTCCTATCCGAACTCCTAGAGAAGTAGACCTGGGTGAAGCGAAGGCCGGTGAGCACTTCCTGATAGCTCAGAAGCACTGGAACATGTCACTGCCCTCCAGGAAACTCACATGTCAGTGGCGAGACTTTTCTTTCCAGAATATGTTCTTTCCCACAGGAGCCACCGGAGCCTTCCAGACAACCCACAAGTCAGACATATGCTTCTTTCCTGTCTACTCCCAGAGAGTCCCCCTTTCCTTTCTTTCTCCTTCTATCTTGATTCCTAACACATTGGTGGGGATTTCCCATATATTGGGGAAGCATTACATTTTGCGGTAGACTATTAGTCTACTTTCCTCAGAATATGAAGGTTCAAATATTAGTGTGATCTGGCTGCAAGATCAGTCACCTCATAAATAGAAAGGTTTGAGTGAGCGGAACTGGTTGGCTAGGAGGTGTCTCTGTCCTCCCTCATTGCTCCTCCCTCCACAGCTCCTTCTGGAGCTGCTCACTGACGTGAAGAAACGACTGTCTCCATTGGACCACTCTTCAATCAAGGGTGTAGGACTAGCTTTACTCTCCTGCTTGACTCTCCAAATGATTTGCAAGATTTTGAAGGCCTAATTTGCTCAGCAAAGGGAACTTCTCTTGAAAACAGATTATTTTCTAACATCTCCTGACCAGGCAAGAATGAGAGGGGTCATTTTGACCTTAATTTGAGGGGTCATTTTGACCTTAATTTGATATCTAGGTAAACATTTTATTCTCAGAGATATGTGGGGAAATGGGGAGATAAAACAAGTATTCAATTAACTGTGGCTCATTGGTCAGTATAATATTTAAGCAAATTTAAATTAAGTTTTATTTATTTTTTGTATACATGACTGTACATGTTTGTGTGTGTGTGTGTGTGTGTGTGTGTGTGTGTGTATGTGTGTGTGCAGGTACATGTATACATGTATGCATGTATAAGTATATATGTGGAAGCCAGAGGTTGACATTGGGTATCTTCTTCAATCTCTATCTTATTTTTTTGACAAAGAATCTCTCACTGAATCTGGAGCTCACCTATTTGGCTGGATTGGCTGGTAGCAGGCCTGAAGAATCCTCTTGTCTCTGCCTGCTCAATTCTATGATAACAGGTATGTGTCATTGCATTGACTTTTTTTTTCTTGAGATTGAGTCAAGGTCCTAATGCTTGTTTAGCAAGCACTTAATTTGACTGAGCTATGCCCTAGTCCATATATATATATATTTACTTTTAATTGACACATAGTAAGAGTACATATTTATGGGATATACTATGATATTTCAAATGCAGATATATTGTATCTAACAATCAGATCAGGGTAACTGATAGATCCATCATCTCCAAACATTCCTTTTTGTTGAGAATATTAAAAACTATTTTTACTTGTTTAGTTTTAGTTTAGTTTAGTTTTTGCTGTTGTTTTGCTTTATTTTAGACAGAGTCTCACTAGGTAGGCCTGGCCTAAAGCCAGATATGTTGACCAGGCTGGCCTTGAACTCACAATGATCCAACTTCCTCTGCCTCTCCAGTGCAGACATTAAAGGCATGTGCTGTCATGCCCAGCTTCTACTTTCTTTTGAAAATATAAATTGGCTTTTGTCGACCCCAGTTATTCTACTATGTCATTTAGTTTTCTCATTGAATGACAAAACACATGGCAGATAAAGCTTAGAAAAGGGCTTAGGATAACTTATGGCTTTCAAAATATAGTCCATCATGGCAAGGAAGTCAAGGCAGAGCCCATGGAGGCAGGGTTGTGTTGCTGAGGGTCCTCACTTGATGGTAGACCAGGAAGAAGAGAAAGCTCAGGCCAGAAAAAGGCTGGGCTACAACCCATGAGGCCACCAATGGGGATCCACTTTGTCCAGCTGGATCCTATCTCCTACTGGTTCCACCGCCTCCCCATACAGCACCACCATCATAGCGCACAGTGTTCAGACTATAACATGGATGTGTCACGTTCAATATAAGACCACTGTGCTATATCAGAGGCTCGCTCTGACTCTACTCTTACACATTCCAATCATCTTCTTTCCTCAAACACCCTGCCCTTCCCATCATCTGGTAATTACTTGTGATTCTAGTTCACTGTGATCGTAAACTTGATGAAATTTAGAATCATCATGGGAACAAAACCATAGGCATATAAGTTTGCCTATGAAAAAATTTCAGATTAAGTTAACTGAGGTAGGAATCATCACATGTATTAGGGTCCAAAACCAAATAAAAAAGGAGAAATCAAGCTGAGAATCAGTATTCTTTTTCCTCCATTTCCTGACTGTGGATGTCACATGACCAGCTGCCTCAAGCTCATGCCATCATGACTACCCAGTCGGCATGGACTGTGCCCTTCAACTGTGAGCCACAATAAACTCTTCATTTTTTTTCTTTAAAGAGTTATTTTGTTTTATGCGTATGGATGTTTTACCTGCATATGCCTGTGTATTATGTATATCACTAATAACTGGAAGAGGGCATTGGATCCCCTGGAACTGATAACAGATGGTTGTGTGCAGCCATGTGGATTCTGGGAATTAAACCTGGTTCCTTAGAAGAACAGCAAGTGCTCTTAACTACTGAACCACCTCTCCAGCCCAATTATTCTGTTCTTAACATGTGTTTTGTCATGTATTTTGTCCCACCAGTGAGGAAAGAAACTAATATTCCATTCTTCCATTCTTTTCTTCTATATGAGCAACTTTCTCCCTCCATTTTTGATTTGCAATATTTTCTCCCCACCAATACAAATTCCTGATAGAAATAATTCACCATAAGGAAAGAGTCTAGTCTGGCAAGGCACTACCCACTTTCTGGGGGAAATTGAAGATATGGTACCAGTCTTGATTTGGAGGATTCAGTTTCTTGTCAGTTTAGGTCATGGTCTTAAGACTCGTATCTAGGGAGAAGCAGCAAGAACAATTCCAGGACAGACCAAAGCCTCACTGCACTTCATCTCTGCATTCAGACCCTATGTTGCTGCACCTATACAGCCATGCTTAAAGGAAAGCTAAAGGGAATGCTAAAGGAGATAAAGCTAAGGTTGAGCCACAGAGGTGATCTCCAAGGTTATCTTCTAAACTTTCTTTTCCAAAGCCAGAGCGCAAGCCTCAAAAGGCCTCTGTAAAGAGGGGAGAGAAGGTGCCCAAGGGGGAAAAGGGGAGAGCTGATACTGGGAGGTATGAATAAACCTGTAGAATATGGAGACACCAAATCAGACCAGGCACAGAAAACCAAAGGTACTGAGATGTCAAGTGAAGTGTGTACGTTATTGATAATTGTGTCTTCTGATTAAAATACTATTTTTTATTGTTTTCTAAAAATGGAAAAATTTTACTTTTTTAAAATCTATGTTGTTAGCACACAGAACACTTCATTGTTTTGCAGGGAAGGAATATATGTTACTAAAAAAATGTCTCCCAAGCTAGACTGATGAGGGGAAAACACCATGTCCTGCTCACTTTGAAAGGCCATTCTTGGTTGCTGGGAGAAACAATCTGATGTTGGCATACTTGGCCACCATCACATAAAATGCCTTGTAGTATGGGAAAACTCTAAATTCATTTTTATCCTCCCCCTCTGCCATCAGCATAGACTTAGCTCCCTTACAACCAGAGAACTGTTGGGACCTGATCACTAAAATTTGCTTTTATCAGTCCATTGAGCAACCTGGACTTGGCAGGGGCATCATTGTGTGTTTCTCAAAAGAGCAGCAGTCACACTTCTAAAAGACTGTGGAGTTTCAGATTGCTAATTCTGCCATTTTCATTTCATTCTCTGGAAGTCAAGATCAGCTTGTGAAAAGTTGTTAAACAACATACTTAGTGTGATATGCCAACCTTCATCCTGAAACCCCCTTGCATCATAGCAGCAAATGGAAACTTCATTGGATTGTACAGGGACTTTCTGATCTTGATGGAACACACAATAATGGAATTTGGAAGTCCTTACAAACTATTAATGATTGCCTGTCAGTGTCTTGCCTGAAATCCCATGACTGTATATGAAAGCATCTTTAATAAAGCTGGCTGAAAAAAAATGGAGAAAAAAATATGTCTATCTAGAGGAATTGGAAAGAATTTCTTCTGAAATTATTATGTTTTAAATATAATCTTTATTGAATCTTACAGATCCTCACAAAACATTGCCTCAGAACCAAATTCTCAGCCCTGACAACTGTTCCCTTCAATACTATGGACCTCCTGATTTAAAACAAGCAAATAAACAGAATAAAACAAAGTAAAACAACACCACCACCAAAGAATCCAGCTCATTGGGTTCACCTAACAGAGCTTTTCAGAAAATTCCTCTCTTATGAGATTTGCCAGAAATCCTTGACTTTGAACAGACAGCCTAAAAATGTGGAGGTCTCTTCTTAGGTGAATTTTGGAAAGTTTCAGATTTTCCGTTCAAATAATTTATTTTTGATCCTGTGCTATGTCCCATTTACAACGAATCAAGTTCAATAGACCTAAAAATATTTTTAGAAAATCCTAAAAGGATTTCTAGTGGGGTCTGTCCTCTAACTTCAAGGATACAAGAACTTGAGATTGAAGTTTGACAAGTGTCTAATCCTGTGTTCTTATCCTATGTACCACTGTTACACAATGGAAGGCTTCAGAACAATGAAGAGGGAGGTACAACATGGGATAGAGCTAATAAAATCTTATTAGTAGTCCAGACTGAGAACCCATCTTAAAGGATTACATACTGCATAATTACATTTATATGAAGTTAAAAAAATCACCCCAAATAATCGATAGTGATAGAGGTCACAGACATGGTGCTGAGAATGTCCTAGATGATCACATACTGGTTGTAAGAGGTGTGTACGTGTAGGGCGATTCACTGAGCTGGAGCCTTAGATTTATGTATTCTGTCATACATTCCATGCATGCTGATATGAATGCTGGGAAGACAGTGCAGCTTAGAGCTCTTATCTTAATTCTGTGTGCAGGAGCCAGCATTGCTGCCACCATGCTTTGTGGAGATTTTGCTTTTTCTATACTCTATAGATTCATGGCCAACAAAGTTCTCTTGCTGATCTGTATTTCTCTGTAAGCTTAGTTCAGTGCTTTCTGTAGAAGAGTGGTTCAATAAATGCATAAAATGATTGCAAATGTCATTTAGATTCCCAACCACTTGTGTTAGCCACCTTTCCTTACACTCTCAATATAAAATTAATAAATAGGAAAAAATTTGCATAACACTCATCACTTGTCAAAATTTCAGATGGAGGAAATATGACAAATTCTCCCACTTGCACTGATTCAAGTTTAAGTCAACAGTTCCTGAGATTAAAGATCCTAACTTATGTATATGCTTGATAAATCTTCAAATCCCTGACACCATGATCAAATAGGCTTGTCCTCTACATCTAGGAAGGGGCCCAGGTTTACATTGTTAAGCTCACCATCACAAATGTCAGTTTTTTAAGTTCCACATAATAAATGAGAATGTGTATTATTTTTGAGGGTGCTTGTTATCTTTAATTCATTTAATATATGTCCGAGTTAGTACTGTCTTAACACAGCCTAAAATCACCTGAAAAATATGTCTCAATTGAGTAATTGTCTTTACCAGGTTGATTTATGGATATGTTTACAAGACATTGACTTGATTGCCTTAATTGACATAGGAGGGCCTGGCCCACTATGGGTCTACCATTTTCTGGATAGGCAATCTTGGCCATCAAACAGTGTTACTTCATGGTTTCTGCTGCACTTCTTTTGCTAGGAATGAGTTCTGTGGTTGGAGGTAATTCTTTGTGGAATATCGAGCAATCCTGTCTTGAATTCCTGCCTTGACTTTTCTTAATGATGGATTGTGACTTTCTAATAGAAGATAAAATAAGCTCTTTTTTTCCCCCAAGTTGTTTTTTGGTAGAGTGCTTTTCACAACAACACAAAGGAAGCCTGAACAACATAATATCATGTAGGTCCTTCAGTGATGCTACAAATGAGAGAAATCTATTGTTTTTTCATAGATGAATAATAGTCCGTTGTACATACATACTGAATTTCTTCCATTGATGAACATATACGTTGATTATAACTGTTGGTTTGTTTAATATTCCTTTAGCATCTGTCTGTCTGTCTGTCTGTCTCTCTCTCTCTCTCTCTCTGTCTTTCTCCCTGTGTATCTCTATCTCTCTCCTTCTGTCTCTTTCTCTTTCTTATACTAGCTCTCATCTACTATTTGATTCTGTATCCTTTTACTTCATGAATCTGTTTCTGTGATAGATTAAAAAAAATGACCACAATTTGATTAGTCTTGCATCAAGAAGTTTAATCTATTTCTCTACTCTTTTTAATCTGTACTGACTTTAGGACTTGATTTGTCTCACAGAATGATATTGGTATAACACTGTGTGTGGCTTGTAAGTCAGCCTTTCACATTTCGTGTTGTTCTCTTACGTCCCTGCCTCTACCATGTTAATGACTCCTCCTAGTTAACCTACCAGACGATGAGCAACCATAACAATCTAGCAATCTGCAAGATGTTGTGCCAGCTTAGTCACCCTAGATTAGACAGCCAGATGCAAATACGTGAACCAGTAAGTTGAACTCAACTGAGACTGGTCCGGGTCAGCAAAACCCCAGTGAAGGCCAAACCACGATAGCCCACAGAATCTTAAGGTAACTGGAGTTTCTTTACTTTAATACAATTGCTATTTGGACAGAATTATTCTTGTTTCACTTTGGGATATTTAGAGGCTTCTTTCAACTTAATCATTTGATGCAAGTGACACTATCACCTATAAGCAGTGACAACTAAAAATGTCTTCAGATATTATGAAATTCTGCCTTTTCCTCTAATGTTTGAAGATCAATGACTTCCATTAGTGGGAATTGTTTAAACTTCAAAACTGTCTATGCATGCATGAGGAAGGGGAGATAATGGTGCAATTTCTTCTTTTACTTAGTTCTATTCCTGTTGTCTTAGTTTTTATAACTTTTTCTGAACTAAATTGCTGCCAATTGCTTAGCTAAGTTTCCTACATCCTGCATCCTACTCTTTAACCCACCCCACACATTTCCATCAGCAGTTAAACAAATAAACACAACAACACAAACCTGACCATAAAGTCTCATGTTAAGTACACATCAGTGGTGTCTCATTGCTTATTTGGCAAGTTTCCAAACTGCTTTCCATAGAGGACTTTCATTATCTGGCTTCCACCACAAGTCTGTTGAGGAAGTTTGTGTATGCCTCCCTAAAACATTTTGTAAAATTTAAAAGGTTTTAGGAATAGGCCTCAAGATGTCATGACTCTTTCTTGAGCATTCAGTATGTTGTTTTGCCTTAGTTTGTTTTAGTTTATGTTTTAAAAACACAATCTTTTTTTTGAGGGAGGGATAAGCACTTCTTCGATGTGTGCAAGATTAATAGATCTATTAATAAAGTATCTTGACCTTCCCTAGCTAAAAGATAGAAACTCGATTAAATTTAGGCTAATGAGAGTCTCCTCAAAAGTGCTCCTCCTTGAACTGAATGAATCAAACCCTTAAGAGCTGAGTTTCTTCATCTTACAGTAGACAGGTTACTGCTGCTCCCCATTCTACTCCCGGATGCATGGATTTTGGTTCTTTTCAGGACTCCTACAGGCTGCTCTGCCTGTGCGTGTGATCCTATACAGCTTTTTACATTTGTTATTTACAATTCTTTTGTTACTTGCAAGCAATCCTAATTGTTCTCTCTGCCAAATTCATTATTCTCACTGTAGCAAAGAATTAAAACACAAGAAAAAAATAACAACTAACAATAACTGATGTGCCTCATATGACATTAGTGACATTAGGAGCACTGATAAAGCATCTGTTAGCTTTCTGTCTAAGTTAGTTCATGTTTCTCTGAACTAGTGTTCCATGTGAATTTCTAAATGTGTGTTCTAAGTATGTTCTAAATGTGAATTTATTCAAAACTATTCCAGGTAGAAAGAAAAGATAGTCACAAAATCAATAATCAACAGGTGCCAGCTTCAGTGTGTCTAGGTTCTGGCTGTGAAGTGGCAGAATCGTGGCCTATATTGCAGCCCTTATTGTTTGGGTCAGTGCATATGAACCAAATCCATTTATTGGCATTTTGGATCTGTTACCTTCCGTGAATACTTTGGACTAATGATCATTTTCTTAAGAACTTGATGAATTGAAGAACTTGCTTAAGAAGGAATACATTGACATTCATTCAGAATGATAAAGACCTGGTCAACTACTAAAATACAGTTAACAAAACCTCTGCAACTCTTTTAAGAAGAAATATTAACTTATTAATGATTTTATTGCTGGATCTGCCATTGTGAAACTCTTTACTTATCCTCCTGATGAAAATCCTTGAAGGTTATTTTCCAATAATATGTATTTGTTCAAACTACCTCTTGCATTTACTATAAAATATGAACTTAAATTAATTTGTAGTTTTTCTTACCTACTACTTATCTACTGTGAATTTCCTAAATCAGTCTATATAAATGAGTATTTACTATATCTTGTATAGATATTATATATGCACACACACACACACACAATATATATATATATAATATATATGTATGTGTAGGAGAATAAAATATAATACTTTTACCCTTATTCTGGTATCCTATCCTTCGTATATATACATATACATATGCATATATATATATTTGTGTATATATATACACACAATATATATACACAATACACATAGGTATATATGTATATACATGTTTATATATATGTGTATATCTATACGTATGTATATATGTACATATATGTGTGTGTGAATATATATGTATACATATATATGTGTGTATGTGTGTGTGTGTGTGTGTGTGTGTGTGTGTGTGTGTGTATGTGTGTGTTTTTCTTTGTCTCTCTGAGAAATGATCCCATAGACTCAGACATTTGAACAGCAGGTCCTCCTTGGTGGTGCTTGGGGAAGTTACAGAACCTTTGGGAGGTAGAGCCTCACTGAAGTAAGTACATTATCAAAGGTGGAATTTGGAAATCTATGGCTTCACCTCTTCCAGTTTCTTTCCTCTGCTTTCTGCATGCATGTGGTTGAAGATGTGATCTCTTAACTTCCTGCTCTTGCCATGGTGCCTGCCACTTGTGCCATGCCTCACCACCATGATGAACTCTTTTCTCTATGGTCCCATAAGGCAAAATAAATGCTCTTATCTATAAGTTGCTTTGGGTGATTGTATCTTATCAGAACAAGGGAAACCTAACTAATACAGTATAATATGCATGTATCCATAAATACACAATATATGCATATACATGCATTTTTTGTATATGTGATATCTGTGTGTGTGTGTACCTGAGTATGTATGTACATGTACACAAAACTTCTTAGGTGTTCTAGGTACTTACAAACTTTATCAGATTATACCAAAGGTGGGTCATTAGATCGTTTAGAGATTGTTATGTTCAATGACATTTTAATTTTACACTCACAAATATAAGCATAGACGATGTTAGGAGTTTTCTTCCTCTGACTATGAAATTCTATTAGATTTGCTCAGTTTCCCGAGTGTCAGGATGCCTTTTCACCTAGTTATTAGTACTATTGATACAGTGTTTCTCTATGTCCTGTCCTAGCATCTAGGCTCATATCTTAGCCTTATTTAGGTGTGTGGGGTGTGTGACTGTTTCTGAATAGTAAGTTGTGACAAGACACAGCATGAATTACTTCTAGAACAATAATTTAATAGCTAGTATAAAATCTTCAGAATTCTCTTTGGTTTTAAATTAACTGTTGAGATGATGAGTATTCCCTCAGAAAATACTATGAGCATAGAATGTGGATATGTAAACTGAAAAAGAAACAATTTTGCCATCTTGTCTTAGGCTGTTGAGATAGAGCCTTGAGTGGCATAGAATTCACTAACTACCTAGGCTGGACTCAAACTCACAGAAATTTTTCTGGCTTAGCCTCCAAAGTGCTGAGACTACAGGTGTGAGTCATCACACTAGGCAAATTTTCTGTTTTAATCCAAAAAAATTTTATCTTTATTATAGGAAAGAACACACACACACACATACACACACATACACACACACACACATACACACACAGACACACACACACTCCTTTCTTATAACTTTTCTACTTCTGCTGACTTATCCTCCTAGAACCTAGCTTTCCTCCTACCTTTAAGCCATGCTGGATGTGGATGTGTATGAATTAAAACTTAAGGTCCTATTGCCTCTCTTGTTAACGTCTGACATCTCCAACTTGGCCCCGGATGGCTTTGTTGAATGCACACATAATTGTTCTGCCTTTCTTATTACCTCTTTTGTTACCTGTAAAACCTCTCAAAGTCTTGAAAATGTCTCCATCAATTCTGACTACCTGAAACTCCACTCCTAAAAGTCAGAATGAAAATATCTGCCCACACTATCTACCATATTTCTTTTTAGCATTTAAAATATTTTCATTTCACCCACCCAACGATCGTTTTTAATATCTTAGCTTGTTTTATAGCTTCATGCAGCAGAAAGGGAGAAGATAAATTTGGGTCCCAAGGTTTAGTGAAAATTTTTCATCATTCAGCCTTTGCCTTTCTACAGCTGCTCCTAAGCAATAGTTTTTATTTTGACTTTGATGTCCAACATCCTCTTCCTGGAGAACACAGAACAAACATGGGATCAGAAATGAGAAGGACACGACACATATTCGCCCCTAACATTTTCTACCTCTAGCATAAATTGAGTCCTGAAGTTTAACAAAATCCTCTTAGGACTGGTCCTCATGATAGCACATTGTGATCACATTTATGACATTTAAGAGTGCTGTTGCCTGTAGGATTTGAAATTCCAGAGGGGTTATACATCCGTACACTGACAAGAATAAAGTCTCCTTCTTCTACTTTTTTCCATTTAACTTGAGCTGAATGGCCCAACAGTGACCAATGAAAGCAGCCAGCAGAAGAGAAACAGGATGGGTTGTTGGGTCCGTAGTGAATGAAGAAAGAATCAGAACAGTTTGCACTTTGATAGTCTCACTGGCACAGGAGCAGCACTGAGTGTTTTGTGTCTTTGAAAATTCCAAGGTGTAGAGACTTAAGTTTTTGTTTTTAATTAAAGGGCATTTCTCTGTGATATATGAATATGATATTCTTTCTCTGTGACTGCATAGGAAGGAAAAGGAGAGAGCATAAATATAGTGGAACAATTTATTTCTTGCTGATTGGCCGAAGTGCCAGGAATCTGTACTGAAAAGCTTTTCCACGACTTCTGTACTGCACAGTAATGTTTGAATAGCCACAATGTCCAAGATCTTGGATGTTCTGGTTTGTCTTCCTGATTGTACAGTATATTTCAGTCCAATCTCTTATGTTCTGATACTTACTGAAAGATAGGTAGCGGACTCTTCATTAGCAAAAGATTCTGCATTTTTGCTTTATATTTCCAGAGAAAGTTTCTTAGCTTTCTTCTCATATTACGCTTAGAATTTCTGGATGCTGAAATGGATAGCAGTATTGTCTACCAGATATTGTTTCCTTTACATAAGATGTTTGTTTTTTGTTGTTTAACTGAAACTTCAAACACATATAAAAGAAGCAATAAGTGAAACTGTTGTGTTTAAATGGAGAGCTGATTCCAAACCACATGCCCAAACTCCCTCCATCTTGCTCTTTGACTCTCTTTTATGACTCACAGGCCTTTGCCAGATGCAACAGAATGTACTAGAAGTTATAGCTGAGCCAGACAGATCTTGACTTATATACTTCCTTCATTTTTCCTGCTTAAGTAACTTTAGATGAGATGTATCTAAGCCCTGGTTTCTTCTTTTAAAAGAAATAATTTTTAAAAATAAAATTTTTCATTTATTCCTTGAAATTTTGTGTGTATTCAATGAATTTGATTTTACTCATCCTTCATTCCCTCCTCTCAGTTTTATTCTGGAGCCCCCAGCACGGCTCCTTCCAACTTCATGTTCTTCCTTACAAAAAACAAAAATATAAAAGTGATCTAGCCCAATTAATAAGACTATGAGGCCATCCAATGAGGAGAGAGCAACCTACTAGCAGCCATACCCCCAAAGAAAAAGAACTCTCCTTTCTCAACAGCTTTTACTCTTTAATAGCTCCTCAGCCAGGAATGAGGCTGAGACTCTTTATCATTAAATGGAAATAATTACAGTCACCTTGCAAAGTTACTGTAGGGTTGAACTGGGCTAACAGAACAGAGCAGAGCAGAGCAGAGCTGAGCAGAGCCGAGCCGAGCCTAAGCCAAGAGTCTATTTCTTCCCCTGATGAAGCCTAACCCAACATAATAGACAAAATTTGAAGCTTTCATTTCTTTTTGTTATACAAACCCCAATTTTGTATATGTTTTTCTTGTTGATATTCATTGATTTGGTGCAGGAAAGTTTTAAATGTCTTCTGTATCTTATGTTTATCAAGTTCTCATTAATAGTAACATCACTTTTGTAAAAAAATAAAATAAATTAAAATAAATGATTCATGTGCCTAATGCTTTAGCTTTCAAATGACTGCTGCAATTTTGTTAGTTGCTAACTTATTTTATAAATGGTTTTCAGTGTATCTTTCACATTTGATATTTCTTTTGTTTAAATTCTGTTTTATTCCATGTGTTTTACTTGCATGCATGTCTGTGCAACCCATGTGTGTTTAACTCCCAAGGACGCCAGAAGAGGCTGTGGGAACCCCTGGAACTGAAGTGAGAAATGATCATGAGCCATCCATGTTGATGCTCATAATTGGATCTGGCTCTTCTGGAAGAGAAGTCGGTGCTCTTAAGTGCTGAGGTATCTCTACAGAACCACACTTGGTATTTCTAATACCTGTGATATTTGTTTAGAATTATTTTTTTATATGCCACTTCCATTAGACCTCAGGTTTATATTGTTATGTCATGTGTTCCCATGTTCTTGATATGACAAAATGATCAGTAAAAATATGAAAAAAGAGCTTTA
Organism: Cricetomys ansorgei; assembly: GCA_026225945.1. Taxonomy (NCBI): domain Eukaryota; kingdom Metazoa; phylum Chordata; class Mammalia; order Rodentia; family Nesomyidae; genus Cricetomys; species Cricetomys ansorgei. The sequence goes on from JAMJFZ010000056.1 coordinate 27,312,167, forward strand.
GGCATCTTTTTGTACACAGTCAGCTCAGTGAGAAATAAGAGATGATAGTTAACACTTGTTTTGTCTTGTTTTTCTGGAAAAGGTGTTGTAGACATTGCTCTCATTTTTTTCTTCTCTTGAATGTGACTTAATATTTGGCTTCATTATGTGTATATATATATATATATATATATATATATATATATATATATATATATATGACTTTTCTGTTCCCTGTTTTCTAATAGGTTCACATTTAAAAGATATATTTTACTTTTTATTATGTGTATGTATGTGTATTGGGAGTGGGGGGCGGGGTATGTGAACCATGCATGTGCTTGCTTTGAGGCCAAATCTGGACTTGAACTTATTTTTCAGACTCCATCAGCCAGTCTTGGCTACAAAGCAAGTTCAAGTACAACCTGGATTATATGAGTTCTTGTTTCAAAAAAAACTAAAAGAAAACAAAGCAGAACAAAACAAAACAATAAAATGAGTCCAGTGAATTGATTGAACATTTCTTAGACTGTCCTGTTCACAGACTAACTCTTGAGAAGCTTCATCCTCCTAAAAGCAGGGGCAGTCCAAAACAGTTCACTGAAAATAACTGAAAACATTTATTCTTATCTCCATCGTTGTTTACTTTGCTCACTACTCACTAAAAGAGTGCTCTTTGATGTTCTTTTGAGACAGTCTCAGTCAAGGGGAAGCACATACTGTGAGGAGATGTGGATTGTTGTTGCCCATGGTGATTACAATGAGGAATAAAATTCACCTCACATGCGTTGCATATGCAAAAGAAGGTAAAGACATGTCTAGCTTGTAAGAGGACAAGGGACAGTGTGTGAGAAGATTGTAACTTATGTTAGAATAGAAGCATGTGGTTAGTCATATATAAAATGAGTAATTGTTGGCAACCAAAACAAAATTTACATTCAGGATCTATTATCTAAATCTAGATTGGACCTTGACATTCTAATTTAAGAAACTGCTTGAAGAGTTTACACAACAGTTGAGTATCTTCAGGTAAATGTAAATCAATGATTATATTTTACTAGAAATTCTTTTCTCCGTGGTATAGCATATGCTGGAAGAAAAGCACACTCAGGGGAACATAACTGGAATTCTTATAGTTTATAAATAAAAGGTCCTTAAGTTCTTTTTAATATAGTTTGTGAAATGTTTCCAGAATGCTGCCAAGTCTCCGTGTCTTTGAACTGAACCTGTGGAGCTTATTAAAGAAACTCAAAATAGGCCCAAGGTGGCACAGGACTTCCTCGTGAGCCAGTGAATTGAACATCAGTCATCACTTCCTAAACAAAGCAGAGCTTCTAACATAGTAAAATTTCTTGTCTGAATGCCAAGGGCTGCATTCAAAGTGCTTGGTGACGAGATTCAAGAAAGTTTTGATTTGAGAATCACAGGAAATGTTTTTCTACCTTCAGAGGTTTTATAATGTGACTGCTCAGGTTTTACTTTTGGAATTGATAATTTATCTTGTGCATGGGATAAGTAATTCATAATGTGGCATAAAAAGTATATGTGTGTGTGTGTGTGTGTGTCTGTGTGTGTATTTGTTTATGTATGTGTTTGCATGTGTGCATGTTTGAGTGCACATATAATTCCTATTCACAAGGAACTTCTCCCATTAATTACAGTCTTTTCTCAAGGCCAGAGAAATGTAGCGATGATTCACTTAAGATTGTGCACTTTGATGTTTAATTAAGGAGCATGGTGTTTACAAAATTACTCTGAAAAGAGACATGCGTTATGACTGAGGAGTCCTTCTTGGCTAAATCACAGAATTGAATTTTACTATCAGATTGGAAACATCTGAGACAATTTATTCCATAATGTTACAGCTATTTTTATTGCACAGACAAAATTATTTTCTATATGCACATGAATGTTTAGTATTTAAATATGTGATATCTATGTTTTAAAAATACTCTTGATCTTAGATTTAGAATAGCAGTTTAGCTGAAAAATGAAAATAACCCTTGTGGGATTGTTAGTTGTATAGTGAGAAACTAAAATGACATTAACACCAAAATAAATAGTTATCTTTGCCACATTTGCCCTCATATCCTTACGAGTAAAATACATTGAGCAAATACAATTGATATATAATTATTTGTGTATCACATTATAAAATACACACATAAATAACAAAACTTTGTAAGAAAAAACACATTCTCATAATTTAAAAAGTGCAATTAATCACCACGGATTAAAACATCAAAAGAAATTCACTGCAGCCATTCCCTTTATTCTGTATTTTATTAAGGTTCTGAGGTGTCCTTCCAAACCTGGGGGCCCATGCAGTACAGTGTTTAAGGCCTCTTTACCTGAAGAAGATTGACAGAGAGGAGTGAAGTGATCCCTTACATCACAGGATAGTCCTCAGCTCTCATACATAGCAGAATCATCTGTGTCTTGGGAAATACTGCCAGGTCTCCAACCCAGAGCTTGGTATGAAGGTTCTGGCAGAGTGAGGGTCTGGGCACTGATGTTTTAAAAGACCTTCCTATGAGGTGTTCATAGTTGGGAATCTGACTCACTCTTCTAGACACTTATTTGGACATTGGTGGAAGTTCCCAGCAGAAAGCGGCTGAGGGTCCAGCTGTGTTGCTGGAGGAACAATGGAGCAGGGCTCTGGGAAGGTGCTCCATGGAATTAGAAAAAGTAACAGCTGTGCCATCCGGTGCCAGAGATGTCAGTCAGAGGGCAAAGTTGGGACTGCTTTATGAGCTTTGGTCAGTGCTCAGGAGAATGCTGCTGGGTTTGTCATCCCGATGAGCAAGCAGGAACAGGACTATCTATTTCAGCTTAAATTAATGTCATTCCTATGTCATTAGATCTTCCACAGCCAGAGGATGCTTAGCGAAACTCCAATTACAGCATTAACATTATAACAATAACCAACTTTTACTGAAAGCTTCACAAGATACAAAGCTCCTTTGTATATTTATTATGCTATTTGACCCATACTTCATCCCTGGGAAGTAGCAGGGTACATGCTATTAGTTCCGTTTTGCAAAGGAAAATAATTAAGTTCAGAAATGGTACATATCTTTCTGAGTTCATACATATAATTAAAGTCCGAGCCAGAAAAGAACTTGGATTCCTCATCCCTTGATTTTTTTTTTTTTTTTTTTTTTTTTTTTTTTTTTTTTTTTTTGGCTTTTCACCTGGTACTCTGAACTGAAGTAGAAAGTTCTTGGTGATGCTACAACTATTTGGCCATTGGTTTATTTGGAAATAGAGTAACTTCAAGGTTTGCTATTCTTGTTCTCTAACTCAGCTAGGGCTAATTTTCAGTGGCACTGCTGTTAAAAATGCTGAAAAGCCTCCTGCTTATTTAGTAAACAATGCTCCGAGCTTCCCACCCCTTCACCATCAGGATTCAACCCCAATGAGCCAAGACTTAGTTAACCTGGTACAGTAGAATTCTGGTTCAGTGATGAGAAACAGTGTCTGGGATATTATATATTAGTATGAAAGCCATTACCCTTTCTGTATCCGTGGTTTTCAAATTCAGATATTTTATAAATTAATTTCATTAATGATAATACTACTTACTTTGTGAAGAATGGATCAGAAAAACATTGATCCTCCCATCCATCCATCTATCAATTAATCAATCCAATTCATTCAACCTGCCATTGTTAGAATTCTGCTTCCTTAATATCTCTGTTATTTGTGCTGCATTTTCACCATCGCTGCCCTGATTTGGGTTGCTGTCTTCCTTCGTTTAGACTCTTACTATGGTCCCTTTCCCATGTCTAAACCATCCCACTGTGCTCATAATGACTTGAGACCTTTTTAGCTTTAGGACCTAAATCTGATACCTGTATTAGTTTCTTGTCTTGATGCCTTGACAAAAATACCTGACAAAAGCAACTTAAGAAAGAAAGAGTTTGTCTGGCTCATAATTTGAAAGCACAGTCCTCCATGACAGGAGGGCATGAGGCAACACCTCATGCAGCTGGACACAACTCATCCACATCCCGAATCTGAGAGCAATGAGTGCTACTGCCCAGCTCCTTCTCTTTTTAAAAAATTTCCTCTACTTTAGGATGTGAACCTATGGAATGGTGCCATATTTCGGAAGGGTCTTCTCATCGCAAGTAACCTGGAAATTCCCTCACAGACAAGCCTAGAGGTTTGTTTCCATGGTGATTCTAAATCCCACCCACTTGGCAATGAAACTGACCATCACACTACCCATTTAGATCGTATTGTTAGGCATAACTCTTCAAGCTAGAATACAAGATCCCATCTACTATGGAACATGCTTTCAGCTTTAGCATCTCACCAAAACCAGCTCTGCTTGTATTTCATGCATCACTATGAAATGTCCAGAGTTCTCCCGACGTGACCCACATGGTTGCCAGCACTGTGCTTTCACTCAGGGACTTTCCCTTGTAGATGCATATCACCTTTTCTTCTTGATGAGGCTCAGCATTCCTCCATAGTCATCAAACTTCCTCTCCTTCACTGTCCATCAACATACTCCTTTGGGTCATGCTCTCTTGTCAGCAGTTCCCTCCTTAGGAGCTCATTTTGCTCTCCTTGTGGAACTTGACTACAGCTAATTGCTTTTGTGGTCTTCTTCTCAAATCATATGAACTCCCTGGTGGAGTGAGTGTGTCCTTTCTCAAGAGCCTTAATCCCAGCTCTCACAGCAGATAGTGACATAGGTGTGTTGTAGCATTTACCAGATAAATGTTTTAGATTCTTAGCTCCTTCCTACTCGAAATTCTCAAGGTTCTCCCTCTCATGTAACCTACAGTTTCTGGTTGAGACAAATTAGACAAAGCTTGGCCAAAGATGCTTTAAATTCCCTTTCCAAATCTATGAAGTAACAGATATATTGTATTTATAATGGTTAGTTGACTGTCACTGCTAAATATTCTTCAGAGAACTTCGAGTTGTGAATTCAGATCTGTAAACCAAACACTAGACTTTAAGTAAGTGTCTGTATAATGTAATCATGGTCTGTGTCTGAGCTGGTGCTTCCAGGTTCTGGCCTCTTATCTGAGTAATTGAAATAAAGGCTCACAAAGGCTACAGACAATCTCAATGCAATATTAGTTAAAACCAGTAATAGTTCAGATCAGAAAGAAATCTGCCATCAAGAGTGACACTGGTCGCATGTGTAAGGGCAGTCAACTACCTGATTACTGTTTGGGACTCCTTTGATAAAATTCAAAAGAAGGAGTTTCATTGTGAAAGAGCAAGCATAGGTGGCTCTCTGTTTTGATTGACAAGCTTAAATATAAGTCTTTGCTACTGAAAATGTACTTTCCCATGATTTACCTGATTTCAATTTTTATCATATGTATGTCCAATTGTGATAGGAATAAGATGGAAAATAGGAGGTCCTCTCTCAAACTTCACTCATAATGTTTGCCTTATTGCACATGAACTCAAAATTAGTTCTGGCTGGATTGACTCTACTACCTTTGAACCCAGAAATTTTGAAGATAGTTTTGGATAGAAACAGTCCAAATCAGGTCATTATTTGGGAGGAGAAATATATTGCATTGTTCAGAGTGGGGTGTGTGCATAGCATGGTACAGACTATGTTCTAGATTGCTAGGTGCATTGTTAGGAGAAGGATGTGTAGACATACAACGTACAGATGAGGGTCCTAGGCTGCAAACTGTGTTGTAGAAGAGGAGTGTGTTAGAGCCCAAGCCAGGTGGAGTCCCAGGTTGTTACACTAGTCCCTAGGCTTGCCTGCCTCATAGATAAGTAGTAAAACATTATTTTCAATCTATAAAGAACTAACACAAGTGAGTTCTAGCAATATCCTCTTTAAAGATATTAAATATCACCTTAATGCATAAATGGTTAGGAATATCAATTTCAGCTCCCATTTTAATAATAAGTTTATGATGTAACTGGACTATATTTTATTGTTTAAAGAGTGTGGTATAGAAGTACAATGACTAAATAGAATTTGGAATTAGAAGCTGTATAGCAAGATTCTTTGAAAGAGAAAATGGCATTTTCCACCTCTAGTATTTTCAAAATTAAGAAAAAAACAATACTCTGAAACCTGCTTATACCTGCTTGGCCAAATAAGTAAATCCCAAGTATCTTGGGGTTTGTTTTTGAACATTCTTAATTGCTAAGATGTTAGATCAACATTTCAATACTCCTTTAATCACTAGTCCACTCATAATCGTGAAAGAAATAGACTGTTCCAAAGTGTGCATTATTATTAAGTAAATGCATATTACTAATGGCTCTCCCAGTTGGGAAATATTCAAATTACTTTTGGAGAAGACAGAATAAGAAGCTCTAAGATCCCTAATTCCCAGTAAAACAATCAAGATGCACTTCACTGTGTGCATTGAAATGATCTTATAACATTTCTTGTCTTCAAAGTAAAAACAAGGAATGAGCATTTTGAACAAGTCTATTTAAAGTAACTGTGAGAAATGTGTGGGTATCAAGCACATCTAAATCATAGTATGATATGGCTTATAATGTCATGGAAGAATAAGTATGAATAAAGAAAATGCCTGGATTTGCTCTATAAAGAGTACAATCATGGTTTCTATAAGTTCTAAAACATTCCTTCATATGATTTCAAGGAAGCTAGAGTATCATAATACTCTACAAAATTATACTATTTTTATTTTATGGACAAATAGGACTATAGCGAGATAGTTGGAGAACTAGAATCTTCATTGGTTTTCACAGACAAATGAAAAGATATCAGAAATGAGGTAGGTTCGGGGTGAATGTGTTAGTATTTTATACACAGGTTTGAGGCCTGGGTTTATAGAATTACTAGATTCACTGTTTCCACAGTGTTTTCTGTAATAGTTTCTGTATCTGTTGAAGCCTGACCTACAGACCATTGGCTGTACATTGATGTAAAAGGCTCACTCTCAAATGGAGCTTGTACCTTCTAGATTAAAAGGTGGAGTGGCTGACTGTTCTTATAAAAACTGCTCTTTTTTGGGGGGAGGGATTCTGCTTTGTGCCTTGGTTTATGAAATACATCTTACAAAGACATTGGAATTAAATAATATTTATTCATAATCTAGTAGAAAAATTGGAACTATTTTTTAAAATATTGTAGAATATATTATAATATACATCTTCAACTGCTTTTCAACCTTTTGAAAATTTCTGTTGGAACTTTAGGCAGGCCTATCAGTGTCATCTCTATACCTAATTCATCATGAAAACCTTCTTTCTACTCGAGAAAACTTTTGGTACTGGGTTTGATTACATCATTTCGTTAATAATGTTCATTATCGAGTCTCTGACTAATGAAATTGTACCATAAAGGTTCTTTAATGTGGGATGGAAAACAATTTTAGGAATACAGATTACAATACTTATTCAGTTTTAATTAAACGCATGAATTTGCAAAGAAAAGTTAGGTGTTCTACTAGTGTTTATGTTAACATCAACTGGGGTGCATAGCTGAGATTACATTTATGGGTTAGTACATCAGGCTGGGTCTAGCACAAGTTAGGTGTCAATTCTGATTTTGATGATTGACTGCTGCTTGATGATACATAATCTCACCAGTAAAACAAGAACTGTCACATGTGTAAAACAATAGTTTCTCATGAAGGCAACACCAAGGTACACTGGAGTCAACAATAGATCTAAAACGATCTTAATAGCTGAGGAGACTGACATTCTATCCAGAACTGATGGGAGGAATGGGCATGGTCCAGCATCTGACTGAGAACTGTTGCCTTCATATTCTTGCTTCTCCACATCCACAGCTTCATATTACCTGCAGTCATGCAGACAGAAGCCTAACTCCATTTACTGGCTTTTAGTAACATTTCTGTTGCCTTGTTCTATGGAGCTCAGTCTGCTTTCTTTATTCAACAAGGGCTAAATTCTGGGCTGCTAGTGTCTTCTGACTTTATTTCTGCTCTTTCTTTTGTAATTTTGTAAAAACAAAAAACCGTGATCTTGCTTCTGAGTTCAATGGTGCCTTTATGACTTCTTTAAGCCAGTGTTCCAAACTGTTCTGTATGTGTTTTAGTAGAGAGTGTCTATTAAAGCCTGAGTTTATGTAACCAACCTGACTGGAAGGTTTTTTGGAACAAGTATTTAACAGTCTTTAATATTTCTGTAATAAAACAGTAAATACTAAGGTTGGAGATGTCATTCTGTGGTTAAGAGCACTGACTGTGCTTCCATAGGATGGGGGGATGGGGTGACTGCTAGCACCCACATGGTGACTCAGAATATCCATAACTCCAGTCCTCAGGGATCTGATGCTCTCTTCTGGCCTTGGCAGACACTGAATGCACATGGTGTGTAGACATACATGCAGGTGAAACACCCATACTCATAAAACAAAATAGAAAAAAAAATCAAAGAGACAATAAATATAAGAGATTGTGTTGATGAGTATAATTAAAAAAATCTAAGATCAGTCTTTTTCCAAACTTGCAGCAATCTGTGAGAATATCGGACAATTCAGTGATTATGTTACTTCTGTAGTAGCAAAGATCAATGCCACTTTGAGTGACATGAACAGGTCCATGAACTTATACTGGTTTGATGCAAGATAAAGTAAGAGTCACCACAGAATGCTCAAACAGAGAACTATTTAAGAAAGTAATTTTACACTTGTATGCAATTACTTAAAGAATTAGTAAAATCTTACATCTTTTAAACTTTATTTATATATACTTTGCATAATATCTGTGATAAGTTAAATATTCTATAAACTCTTAAAATTTTAGTATAAGATTTTATAACCTGGGATGTAGCTCATTTGGTAGACTACTTGTAGACCATGTGCAAAGCCCTGGTTTTAATCCTCACTACTGCATAAAACTGGATTTGGTGATATAGGCAAATCCATAATCCTAACACTAGGAATTAGAGTCAGGAGGAAGCAAGAGTTCTGGGTCATTCTCAGCATATTAGGAGTTTGAGACCAGCCTTGGGTGTGACCCTGCCCTCTCCCAATTAACTATGGGATTCTTTTTATTAAACACAGAAAGGTCTATAGTATTAATTATGCTCCTTACATTTCATCAAAAACAATTCCCTCAATTTGATATATGCATTGTTATATTACCAAAGAAGCAAACAATGCTACCAATTAAATTATTTGCCTATATAGCACTTAGTTTAAATTTTTTATATTTACTGAAAGAGTTCTTCTAGATTGACTATAATTTTAAAAATATATGTTACTTTTGTAAAGATAAAAAGGGAAACTGCTAATACTTCAATAGTCTTTTTTATGTCTCACTTTCAGATTACAGTTGTGTTATCTGTTGTGCACACACTTTTACCCCTTTAGCCATTAAGAGTCGGATACAGCATTTCTGTAAAGACTTCTCTAATATAATCTCTCTCCTCCCTATGTTAAAGACCTCACTAGAAGTTATCCTCATATTTCAAGAACACACCATATCATCAAGGTTATAACTACAGTCTTCTCTAAGTTAGCATTGAGCACCCGACTGTTGCTTTGAATGACACAATGAAATCTATCAAAGATGAATTTTTTTTTCCTGATTGTTCGATTCCATGCTTTCCTGTTGACACAATAACCCTTTTCTTTTCAGCGCTCTGTAATATTAAATTATTTTAAAATTATTTTAAATTATTTCAAAATTATTTTAATTTATTGAGTAAAATATGACTCAACTCCATATACACACTATTACAGAAGCATTTAACTCAAGCAAAGAGAGGAAGATATGAGAACTATGGCTGAGTTTGCCAGTGCTTTGTCAATGCTTGGCCGACTGTGATGGCAGCTAGGGATTCTAAAATGTATCCCAGTATCAGAGATGCTAGATTATGAAGAAAAAGCATATTTAAATTAGTGAAATATATCAATCTTCTAGAGTGGGCTTGCATTTTACTTGAGCAATTTGAGCTACTTTGGCCCAAATTTGTTCATTCCTGGGAGAAGCACCAAGTCTCCGTAGAGCATCTACACTTAAATAGACTGAATTAAAAGGAATCAGCTGGCTGTCCAGAAATTGTAACAAGCCATTGACTGGTTCAACTGCCCAGTCAAAGACTTTACTAATTATCTAGGTATCTAATCTGCCGAAGTGTTTGCTCGAGGAAGAGTTTATGTCACACTCTGTAGTACACTTTCCAAATTTGTTGTGTCAGGTATTTCCTACAGACTCATTTTGGGTTAAGGTCTTTTCAGTTTGCTCCTTTGGAAGATTGGACACAAAAGGAATATTAAACTATGGGATAGGAATCAAGCCCTATGTCAAGCCTGATAGTGTTAAGCCTAAGCGTTTAACATATGCCATTCTGCTCCTCAGTAAAGTCATGTTATTTTGGCTACACTCCCGTTTTTCAGAAGATCTCATAATTGATTAGAAAAATAATCCCCTAAAACTTTCCAGGTCATGATGGCATATTTTAGGGGAAAAAACAACAAAGTATGAATTAAAACAAGCAAACCAAGTGGGCTAGTCAAGGCCTTAGGCATGAGTGGAACCAGCTGAAGAAAATGTGGCCCTATCAGAGCCTTCAGCCAATCTTTGTAATAAATGCCCTTGGCAAGTGAACGCCAACGAACAGGAACAAGAACTACTTTCCAGTACCATTGAAAGAAAGCTCTGGCAAGGGCTGTGGAAATGTGAGTAGTAATTGCCCAGCCAAGGGGAATCTAAACTGGGACTTGCAGAGACTTTAGATGCCAAAGAAAACTATTACGATGAAACTGGAGGAGAGCAGCATAAACTCAAGCTGTGGGCCAGGCTGTTTCTCCGCTATTGTATATACAAGGGTAAAGTTGAATCACCAGGGGCGTTCTGATGCCAGCAATTTTTCAGAATGAAAACCCAGTAAACGTGAAGCCTCGTTGTCTGAAACAGATGTGTTTTAGAGAATTTAAACATCAGATTCTTGTTTACCTGAAACAGAACGTGAAAATGCCTGTTGGCCAGAACTGAATGAATCTTGGAGTTTTGGAGACAGTTCTTAGAAATATAATATGTGAAACATAACAGGGTGTTTTATATATTATAAAGCATGTGATTATATTTAGTTTCTAACAAGTTGGAAATGAAAACCGTGATTATTAAAGTAGTAGGTGTTAGGTCTTGAGGCGGAGGAATGGGGATTGAAAGGAAGCCAGAAGCAAACCTCCTTCAAGTAGAGTTTACTAGAGCAAGTGAGAAAGGTGGGGATGAGTGGTCTGCTTCGACCTGCCCAGGAACCGCTGTTTGTTCTTTAAGGTCCCTTGCAAGAGAGTATGAAAGGACAGGGGTAGCAATGTGGTGTTTCCTTATATTTCTAGCTGAACCAGTGTTTAAAAGGTCCCAAGGCCACTCCTAGATAAGGGATGTCTAGAAAAACAATGAGCCAGTTAATATGCAGAGTGAAGGTGGCTGCTTCTGCCTCAGGCCTCAGTTGGGGTTTTGATACCAGAAAGGGAGATTGGTAGGTCTCCAACTCATGATGAAACGCTGAGGTGCCTATTTAACATATCAAGAGGACCTGGCTGTCAGGTTCTTCCCAGCATCCCTCAGTCCCTACCTGTTACAGGGTCTTCTTGGCTTGCATAAGTCTCATACCCTGAATTCTCCAGCTCAGGGGGCTGGGCTGCTCTTCCCTATATAATCCAGCAATTTTGGTTACTCAGTCTTTTTTTGCTATTTCCTGGACTCTGGGCCACCACTCAAGTTCCCCCCTGCCCTGTTCTGTCCCCCTTCTCTTCAATCAGAGATGGATCTGGGAAGTAATGGTCAAAGATGATGACTTGGCTTTCATAAGCCTGTGAGAGAGACTAGAATATAGGATTTGAGTTTTATCAGTGAACTGTGAACTACACATGGATGAGGGTGCTAGTGTGCTGTGTCCTGCTCCACCTTGGCTCAATGGCTCCATGAAATAACTCCTTGACCTGGGCTTCACCAAAAACAAAAAAAAAAAAAAAAAAAAAAAAAATGAACATGGCTTCAAATCCAGAAAACACATGTCTATACTCTGAAAACAAATTCAAGGCTTAGCTGGCAATGTAAATAAAGTGTGACTAAGAGAGCAGACAGACTGGTACCATCTCCCAGACTTTCTGGCTGGGAGAAGTCAGGCTTACACAGCAGGTGCAGGAGGGATGACCCTGTGGTGTGGCCAGCTTCAGCATCACAGAAGGTCCAGAGAGAATCCTTCCTTTGTTTACAACCCAGAAAACTCCTTCTTTAGATTTTTGGTGGAATTACACAAAGAAGTTATTTGGGTCTAGCTCTGTGTGTGTTTGTAGGTGTTTTCACTTGAATTGTGTTTTAAAATCTAGCTTGTTGTTGCTGTGATCTTATTTCCTGGGTATGGATTCATCCATATTCAGTGATTTTTCTCTATGCTTCTGTGAATTTAACACCATGGCACATAGTTGTTCATATACAGCTTTTGTTTAATTCGAGTTTAATGAGTTTTTTTTTTTTTCTGTTTTGTTAATACAGAACCTGAGGTTACTAATTTAAGACCTTCTCTGCTCTAAGATCATCATTATTATTACAGCTTTCCACTAAGTACAGCTGCATTCCCATTCTTGTTCTGTTCAATGTATTTTAATATGTTTTTCATGTTTTGATTTTTTAACTTATGAGATAATTTAAAAGTTTATTATTTAATTTCCAAATATTAGGGATTGCTAAAATATCTTTCCAGATTTGTTCTCATTTAATTCCATGTGTTTGTAGGGCGTACCATTTACTAGCGGACAGCTGCCCAGCTGGTTGACTAATACTTGTGTGGGGATATAACAGCCAGCCCTAACCTGATGACACTATACCTGTCATTAGAGTGCTCAGACCTGAGTTATAATTTACACAGATACCTTGTGTGAAGGCTAAAAAAGCTTAATATGAAGCCAGGAATAGCCTTTAAGGGCCATTCTTGCTCTGGAATCCCTGGAGAATCCTAGTGGCCTGCAGGTGAGATAAAGATGATAATGGGCTATGAGGTACTAACAACTGCCTTTGCTTCTGTAAAACTTGCTTATCGCTATGGGAAGAGGATGAGATGGTCTTTTATTGCTATATAGCTTGCAGGAATGCCCCACAGTGAGGGAAGTAAAACAATTTTCTTTCCCAGCTTGGAATTCCGTGGATAACTGTAATGCACACCCTTCCGATGTCAGTCTTTAAACCCTCCTAACCCTCACTTCCGCATGCCTGCTACATTGACTCTAAGGCCTTCTGCTTTCAGTAAGGATGAATTCATTTAATCTAAATGAATCTAAATTCATTTGAATTGGGTCTAAGTGTTTGGTCTTTCCCAGTTGAGTTGAACACGACAACACTTATTCCTGGGTTAGGGTAGTATCTTGTTTCCTTTTTGTTTCTGAGGCAGCTGTCATGGCGTCACCACTTGCATTTATGATTTTGTGTATTTCAGTCTTCTCTTCCTGTTCTTTATTAAATTTGTCTATTTTGTTTATGTTTTTCAAAACTTGACTCAGGTTGATTGATTGTTTGATTGATTGGTTACTTTTGTATTTTTCTTCTGGGTCTTCTACCATCTTTTTAAACTTATTTCTATTGTGATCTTTATTATTTTTTTCACCTTTGGAACTTTTTTTGTTTCTTCTACTCTGTACCTTCTTTGAGGCATAATATTAGGCGTAACATGAGTCTCCTTTGAAACACTGCTTAACAAAGTGGTCACTACTGGACACCTCTCTCAGGATAGCTTTGGCTGCATCACATCCATTTGATGTTTACTAGTTTGTCTTCTGATTTCCATTTTATCTAATTTCTGTCGGGACCAGGAGGTAGTTCATTTTCCACATATGAGCAGAGGACAACAGCGTAACGTTTTCTGGACACCTTGCGGCAGCTGGGTATATGAACTCATAGAGGTTGTAATAGCATGCACAAGCCGACAAAATCCCAGCAGGGAAGGGAGAGATGGGCATGAAGATCCATCCCTAGAGCTATTAAAAATTAATAGCTGATGGGAGGGGGAGTCATTTTTCTTTAAAGGTGTGACCCCTGACTACTCCTTCCCCTCCTCTTCCCTCCCTTCCCCTCCTCTCCTCCCCTCTCTTCCCTCCCTCTCCTCTCCTTTCCTCTCCTCTCCTCCCCTCCCCTCTCTTCCTCTCTCCAATCCTTTCCTCCCCTCTCCTCCCCTCTCCTCTCCTCTCCTCTCCTCTCCTCTTCTCTCCTCTTCTCTCCTCTCCTCTCCTCTCCTCTCCTTTTCTGCACTTGCTACCATTTCATTCTTTCCTTACATATAAAATGCTGCTCTTGAAAAAGCCACCCATCCCTTTTGGGAACTGGAAATTCCTGGTAGGTGACTTCACACTCCTCTTATGTTCCTTTTATAATTCCTTCTTTTTCTGTTGACTTTCATGTGACTGGAGTACCATGGTTGTAGTTGTTCCCCAAATGCAATACTCCAGTACCCAGAAGTTGGGAGTTGAGTTTACATGTGATTGTTTTTTCTAACACAGCTATAGCTTCTCTGATGGGGGCTACATTGGTTTAACTACAGATTGTTTTGAGCAAAGATTGAAAGATGTTTGTGGCTGTCTTCCTGGATTAATGTCAGAATTTTCACTGTTCTAGGTTAACTAATCTTATGGGGAAACTGTTATTTTGACATGGATGCTCTATCCACTGTAATTTCACTGTGCACAGACATTGCAGTGGAATACCAGAGCAACCAGGAAGGGGGGTGAGGTCCCAAGGGTTAGGGAGGTAGAGCACATCACTGGGGAATGGTGTGCAATGGTACATTACTATGTATAAGTCTGGTGCAATGATTGCAGAGCCTCAGGTTGAAAACAGTGCCTCCTGACCTCTAGAACAGAGGAAACTCTAAAATTGTCTCTGGTTTCAATATGGTGCAGTATGGTTGCAGCTTGTCCCATGGTGTGGTGAAGCATAATGTGGATTTCCTCCCTTGATTCACAGGGCCATGTGACTCTCAGACAACTCTGCACATTGGGATTATGACCTGGGATTATGACCATAGAATGTTCATGGTAGTTAAAGGGTGGTAGTGATGGTCTGGGAGCCTTTTCTTACCATTTTCCCATAGGAAATACTCCATCCTGACCTTGGCCAGAGTTGGCATGATCCAGACAGGATTAGTTATTCTATTCTCTTACTTTACCAGTCTGAAATTTCCTGTCTCACAGAGTTTTCCTCATTTTCTATTGTACTCCATGACTTTTAGACACCTCAATAAAAACATAAATTTGTACATATTTTGGTTCATTTAGGAAGAATGAGAGAATGAACATCAGGCGCAGATTTAGTCTCATTCTTGGGGTTCTGTTGACTTTCAATACATATGAGCTTTAAATTTAATGTTGGTTTCTTATTGACAACATATAGTTAGGTCTTAGGTTTGAATCAATTTGATTTAATATTTCTTTTATACTTGGTGCACCAATTTGGGGTTTGAAAACATGGGCCCATGTTTGAGGCTACAATTAGCTCTAATGTGGTACACTAGGGAAAAGAAGAGGTGACACAGAACGGTGAGAGCCAAGCAGAGATCCTGCAGCATGTGGTGAGCAGAGATCCTGCAAACAAGAAAGAAGCACAGATAGGTAAAGCACATTCAAAATAAAAGGTAGTTAACAAAAGTGTTTAAAATAGTTAGAGAAAGAAAGAATATCAAGTTTGAATAAAGAGAGTAAGAAATAAATGAAAAAGAGTAAGGCCTCCTATGGAAAGAGGAAAGAGCTACAAACAGAGAGAAAAACAGAGTTTCAAGATAATTAGTGAAAAGAATTTATATTAATTTTTCTCACTTCAGGAGATAGCATAGCTCCCTAGCAGTGCGAAAGTCAGCGAAAAAAAGAGAGTTAAGTTCGCGTACAGACTAAAATCAATAAAGATAAGTCTCCGAAGGAAGGAGAGGGCAAAGTAAGATTCGAAAAGACGTTTTTTTTTCCGTGTTAAAAATGGAGAATGCTGTAGCATATGGCACTTGGGCCCTGCCTGGTTTTGTTTGGGATGCCTTAGAAGTGAAGCAGTAGATGAGAAGATAAATTATCCAACCTGAGACTGGCATAACATAGATTATGGTCATCATTAGCCTGGTATTTCAAATTGTATTCTCAATAACTATCATGGTTTACCGTGTTAGTTCAAGAAAAAATGTCAGTACAGAAGGAAAAGGAGAATCTCCTTGTCCCTCACAGGAAGCAGATTTAGATAAAGAAAGGGATGAGAAGTGGGCTGCAAAAATTTAAACCTTGGTAGCAAAATTAGAACATTTAACGGAAAGAAATAAAAAACTACTCAATCAGAGAATCAAGAGCCTACAGCACCACCTTATAATGAAATGTGGTAGTCTAAAGTTTTCAGAAAACCAACCTTAGCTTACCAGTGACTGTACAAAGAATGCCTGCAGATGACAGGCTTCTCCAGAGTTATGATGAATTTGGGTGGCAACCTATAGAAATGCTAGATTTAAGGAGATTTAAAGAAGCAGTAATAGCCTATGGAATGCACTCTCCTAATGTGAAACATATTGAACAATTTGGGGGTCCAAAATCAGATCATTCCACAAGACTGGAAGGACTTGGCAAAAGCTATATTGGAAGCTGGATCTCAGTTACAATGGCTGACCTGGTAAAGGGAAGAGACTTTAATAATAGAACAATGTTACAGAGCTAGAAGTATTAATATTTTCAGAGATCAATTAGTATGTGAAATTCAGGATGCTGAGCTACATATACAGGTCCAGTTTGATGATGCCATGTTAGTGTAATATTGTACAGCTGCTCTCAATGTTTGGGATAAAGTTCGAAGAGCCAGGAAAGAAGTCTGAGTCCTTTACTAAAATCATACAAGGCCTAAAATAGGCCTTCACTGACTTTTTGTAGAGACTAAATTCTGTGGTCCATAGAACAGTATTAGACTCAGAACCAAGGCAAGTGTTAATCCAGTCTCTGGCATTGAAAATGCTAATTCATAGTGCAAAAAGGTAATTAAGCCATTAAAAGCAAAATCAGCTCCCATAGATGAATGGGTTAAAATTACTGCTGATATTGGTTCTCACTCGTATGAGGCTATTGTAGTTGGACAAGCAATTGCTAGAGGTTTCAAAAATCAAAATGTAAGAGGCTGTGGGAAGACAGGTAATTTTCAAAAGGACTATAAGCAAATAGTTCCTAAGGATGATGTTCTCTTTGATAATAATCCAGTAATAAAACCTCAGCTTCCTGGAATTTGTAGAAAGGGTGGAAAGGGCAGACATTGGAATTACGGATGTAGATCATCCGTAACAGGTATAAGAGATACCTTGCTGTCAGGAAAATGTCCTTGGGGACCTGTCTCAGGCACCAATAACAAGCTATCCATTTTCTACCAGCAACAGAGTAACATACCCTCAGAGCAATAGAAGGAAGAGGCCAGAGAAAAAGAGATGCTGGTGAGGCAAAAAGTTGCTCCCCTCCGTGCCCCCCCCCAAACACTCACACTTGGAAATAGCTCAAAAGTTTGGCTAAGGAAGGAGAAGCGATAGTTCATCAGACTGGGAAAGCTTTACATGCTTCAATCTTGTTCCTTGCTATGATGTCTGTGTAACTATATAGGTAACAGGGTTCAACCATACTTACTGGACTTATTGTCCTAACCCTCCAATCAACAGAGGGGAAGTGAGGGAATATTTCTATAACAGTCAATGAATCCTCTTGGCTACCTGGCTCTTATGACTTCAGAGGACCAACTAAGCCCTTAAAATAAGGTTAGGCTACAACTTTTCATTATATTAAATGTTACATGCTTCAAACATTCAAATTTAACTGACAAGAGATTTGCCAAAGTGTAAATGTGTGTACCATCAAAGTATTCAGTTGGATATACAGGCAACAATCTTCTGGCATGTAATATCTCCCATGGAAAAGTCATATTGACGTTTATAGCTTCCCTCTGTAGAGCTATGGCTCCCCAAAAGGAATAATTTCTTGCCCAGAATTGATATGACAATGGTTTAGCTCAAATAAGACAGTGGATTGTTTTTTGATCCTTTTAAATGACATTGAGAAAGGATTTCTGACCCCTTCACTATTACAGTTCGGTCAACTTGCAAAGACTGGCAAATGCCTCTCAACCACTTAAAACATGGAGTGAAAGAATAAGCATTCTTGAAATTAGATGTAAGCACACCTTTCTGGCATGGGTGCTATTATAGTCTTACCTATTGCTAAAGGAGATTGTGTTCTGGCACCCCTATAACTATAGCATAACTTGTGTGCACTGCCCACTTCATACATGTGTTAGTACCGAAATGTTACTTTTAAAAGTTTGTATGTTCTCAGAGCAAGACCAGCTGTCCAGATACCAGTGGGATCAAGGCAGCCTTAGCAGGACTCAACTGAAATGATGCAGATGCTGACACTTGTTGAAGGATATTGAGAGGAACTGGACAGGAAGTTGACTGATAAATGCTGTGGCTGTGAAGATCACCCCACTGACTGCTACAGCTGAGATGGATCTTCATAAGGACATTCAAACTGCTGAGTTTGTCAAGGACTGACACGAGCCTTCTGCAGAACTTTGGACTCAACAAGATAAGAAAAAATGTGGACTTGGGACAGATTGTGTCTTTATTTTGGATTAATTTAAAGTTTAAGGGAAAAAATGACTGAAATGAACATTGTAAAAAGCTTGGCAGTTGTCTTAGCTTCATTTGATTCAATGCATCTTTTAGATAGATTTCTTGTCTTCACAATCCTCATAATTGTTACTGTATATAGTTCTGCGGGTGTTATAGATAAAGCCATTATTAGACAAAAGGAAGGAGATGTTGTGATTTATTTGAACTTATTCTCAAATATTATAAAGCTACATGAACTTCTGTGCAGTAATAAGAATTGTGAGCAGCTGTTATCCAGCAACCTCAGTCACTACCAGAAGGTCACCTTACTTAGCTGTTAGAACCAGCTTCTTATGTGTGGTCTCTGGAATGCAGAACATGTGCTAGTTTGGAGCACCAGCAATTGTCTATGCAATGGCCACTGAATGGAACATTTGTAGTTCTAATATCACCTCTGCCCACTGAGATATTTGTGCTGAAGACATCTGATTGTATTAATGCTAATGGAAGAAATTTATGGGATCCTCCCTCAGCCTAAGCACTGGGCAAGGAAGACTTTGCCCATGAACTTGTCTGGCCTGTAAAAGGGAATCATGTCAGCCACCTGAAGTTGGGGGTTGGTGCATTGTAGAATTTCTATTCATTAAGAATTAAGGCATGTGTATTGGTGGGCAGTGCTTGACGTCAGGTGCTCTGGGTTGGCACCAGGTGAAGCAGGTTGGACTCATGAGAGACTGAGGATGGTCAGTCAGTCATGTTAGGTGAGACCCCCCTGCTCTAGCCATCCAGGTTTTCCATTTCAGAAAGTTGTCTTTGCTCTTTATCGAAACTCATCGTATATGTTAATATTTCCTTTACAATCTGTAAATAGTAAGTTTCCATATGGCGTTTTCTTATTTAAAAAATAGTGTTAGATTTATTCATTTAATTTTACATGTGAATGTTTTGCTAGCATGTATGTCTGTGTACCACATGCATGCTTGGTATGTGCAGAGGTCAGAAGAAGATCCTCTTGAACTAGAGTTACAGATGGTTGTGAACTATCATGTTGATGCTGGAAATAAAACCTGGGCCCTCTGCAAAGGCAACAAGTGCTCTTAACCACTGAACTATCTCTCTAGTCCTCCACCACAAATATGACATTTTCAAAGGTCTTTAGTGTCAATTATTCTTGTGCATACTCCTTCCTCTATTCTTCCTCTCATTCTCCATCACATTTAGCTCTTCCTGCTCCATTATCCTCCTTTCCCACTTTATACCATCAGCATTCTGTCCTACCCTCCTTGTAATCCACCTTATGTCCCCTTACTAACTGCCTGCCTTCTATAAGTGCTTCAATTTAAACACAGATATCTAAGATTTGGAGCTCACATCCACTCATGAGTAAGAATATCTGGCTTTTGTCTTTCTGGGACTTGGTTATTCTGTTGTGCCCAGTTTTTGAAATCACCCTCCTCCCCAAGTACCACCAGGAGACCACCAATTCTGATGCAAAAGCAAGGAGCCTTTATTCTGCAGAGCAAATCAGTGCACTGGAGTCTGGTACCACCATACAAGATGGCCAACCCTGAGAAGCTTCCTGCAAGGGTTTTTAAAGGGAGCAGGGGATCTCTCTGTCATAACTCAGGCATTGGATTCGGTCATTAAATGTTATGCGGCAACAAGGACTTCTGGGAAAATGAGTACTTGTCATTAAACAGAGAGGTTTATGGGAAAGTGAGTACTTGACATTAAACAGAGGAGAGGTAGTGCCTTTACCTCTAGGGGCGCTGGACTTTTCAATTCAACTCAAAATGATTATTTCCAGCTCCATAAGTTTACATGTGAATTATATTTTCTATAGTACTAAATAATATTCCTTTTTTTAAATGAACCACATGTAGGTTGTTTCCATTTCCTAGATATTGTGAACAGAGCAGCAATAAACATGGGTGAGTACGTACCTCTATAGTAGAATGTAATCTTTAGGGAATATGCCCGGGCATCGTATAACTGGATCATGTAGTAGATCCCTTTTTAGCTCTTTGAGGAACCAATGTGCTGATTTCCATAGTGGCTACAGTTTAAATTCCCACTCTTAGGTCAGGCAGATTTCATCACCTAGACAAATATTAGAGAAAACAACTTAAACTAGGAACAATTTAGACAATATATTTTGACTCATGGTTTCAGTATGCCACCAGTTTGCTGCAGGGCTGGTGGAGAGGCAGACATCATAGCAGTGCGAAGAAGTGGCAGAGAAGGCAGCTTGCGTCATGGCAACCAAGAATCAGAAGGAAATTAACAAAGAAAGAAAGGAAGGAAAAAGGAGAGAGAGAAAGAAAGAAATGCTTAGTGAATCACTCCTTCCACCTAGGCTTCCCTTCCTAAAAGCTCGTTAAGCTATGATATAATCATTGATATAGTTAGAATCTCTATGAACAATCATTTCTCAATAGGAATCTGGGAACCAAATTTGTCAACACATGAGCTATTGATGGGAACACTTCAAACCATAACCACATTTGTTCAGTCTATTAATGAGTCTGAAAATTATGCTTTACATTTGACATAATGTTGTTGATATCACTTTTAGAGGAAAATTTTGTGTGACATACTGATGTTTTAGTGGCCTGGTCCTCAGATAGGGGAACACTGCATGTTTTTCTCAGGTCCCTCTCTCCACCTGAAGCTGGCAGGCTGGTTAGATGGTCCTGGAGCTGAATATTTCCTTCCTTCAGTTGGATAGCTGTATCTAGCTAGAGTTAAGTATTCCTTTTCTCTATGTATGTTAAATTCTAATTGAATTCTAGCAGTTTAAGCTCTGGAAGAAATGTTTCTCTTGAGGATGGGCCTCATTAAAGCAAACAGAAAGCTCTTGGGTATGTCAAAAATAGTTTTCTTTTTCTCCTCTGTTGCTAAACATATTCTTTCTTACATAAGTTCAGCAATAGAAGTTCAAAATATAGAAATCTAATTCCCCTACTAAGGTGCTATCATGCAACCCCACAAAAACAAAAAACCCACAAACCAAAATACCAAGCTTCTGATTGCTATGGATTCTACCTTTCCTTGTCTTTGAATAAAGCCACTCTGGTATTCATGCTCAGGTGTTGATAAACTGCCTGCAATTTGCTGCAGTATTTTGTATTTCTAGGGATTTCTACAGGTTCATCAGTGATGACAAGTCAGATGGTAAAGGTCTCT
Organism: Cricetomys ansorgei; assembly: GCA_026225945.1. Classification (NCBI taxonomy): domain Eukaryota; kingdom Metazoa; phylum Chordata; class Mammalia; order Rodentia; family Nesomyidae; genus Cricetomys; species Cricetomys ansorgei. The sequence goes on from JAMJFZ010000056.1 coordinate 27,333,878, forward strand.
GTGACATGCTTAAATGACTTCAATATACCAATGAGTACTTCTTAAAACATTTGCATGTAAAAGCTGTTTTCTGTATATCTTTGGGCATCAGCTATGAACTGAGGACAGTAAGTAAGGAAGAAAGTTTTGAGGACAAAAATAGGTTTACAAGGAATACTTGGAGTGAGCTCAGTTCCATTATGGAACTCTGTTTTGAATGCCATGCCACTGCCAAGATATGCAATAGCCAGGAGTGGTGTTGCCAAGGTGCTGACGAACTTTTCCAGTGAGAGCTACAAGTGATACAGCTTTGACCTGAATCAAACTTTGCAGTGTTTTTAAAAGGAAATGGAGTGAAATTTCAATATCTAGAGGAAAATGAAACCGCAGGGAGACATCCTCCCTCATGCCTGATTATTCTTCAGGGGACAGGGGATTGAGAACTGTCCATACAGGTGATTTGAGATGAGGCATTTCAGATGTGGAAGGAATGCTAAGGCAGTTGATAAAGAAAACACAGTGAATAAATGGTATGTAATTAGATCTTTTAAAATTAATGTATCTCTACTGTTGTCCTTCTACAGCTCATGTTTAGGCAATCATGTTGGTGAGGCTTTATAGATGTAGCTTCTGAACTATATCCAACTAAAAATGCTGATAGTGGAATAGTCTTTTCACTATCCAATTTCATTATCCAATACCAAGTGGTCAGCCCTGAAAACATACATACAAGTCACATTATACAGACTGAGCAGGTTATATTTAGGAATATACATGATATATATATAGTATAACATAGACACATATATATACACTCATATATACATGTGTAATGTAATGAGATATAATGTAATGAGAGACCTCAAGATGAAGAATGTGAAGATGAAGTCAATTTTATGATGAAGGTAAAAGATATTACAGTATTAAATTAGACTATAAAAGTGTCATTAGTGACAATCTTTATGTCTTATTAATTAAAAACAAGCTATTTGCTACCAATTTCAACATCAAGGTATAATCAAAATCCATACTGAATCATCTTTAACATATAACTTCTTATCATCAGTAATTTGTAGCTGTTTCCTAATGTCTTTGTTTCAAGGAACATAGAGGTATATGTTGATGACATACATGATACATAGATTGGTCATACTTGAGCATGGTGGCAGTCCTGCTGGATGTGGCTGAGGCGATGGCATACTCCTTGGTCTCTAGTTCTCAGGGGTTATTTTCTTGGGTACATTGTCTCTCACTGGATAGAACACTGACAGGGGTTGCTAAGAGAGGCACAGAGAAGCTTGGGTTCCTCTGCCAGTCACTTGGTTTTCACATTACATGATTCATGATGTAATGCCATGCACAAACACACATAAATGGGGCAGAATGCTGGGCTGCATTGCTTTTCATTTTGAGATCAATGATTGACTTCCCATCCCCGTGATATGTTAGAATGTGTAGCATCTTGGTAACACAGCACATAAACATTCCACACACTGCTACTCCATCAAGTTCCTGATTTTATTACCACATTATTACTAATGTCTTCAAATCTCTTATCTTCCAGTGTAACCGTTAAATCCTACTTTTGTCTTTACTTCACTTCATATAATTGCTTTATTCTTATTTTTCCTACTGATGTAGTTCTCTTTTACCTTCACTTATATTTCGCATGTAGTCTTTTCACTCTTTTGCGTTAGAAACCTTTTAGTTTATTTCACTTTTAAATGCTACCAGCCAGTGTTTTAAAATTCTCTTTAAAAATTTTTATTATTTTAACTGATGAAATCATGAGCAAGAATCATGTCCAGTAATACAAAATTAATTTGTGCTCCAAGAAAGAAGGTTGATAAATTTTGCCTATCTCCCTGGTCCACCTAACTAGCTTAAATCTCTCTCTCTCTCTCTCTCTCTCTCTCTCTCTCTCTCTCTCTCTCTCTCTTTCTCTCTCTCTCTGGGGGAGTGAGAAGGAGGGAGAGAGAGAGAGAAGAGAGAGTGTATATGTGTACCAATTCAGTAGTAAAATTGTGAGCTTCATATACGGAAAGTATTCAACCCATTCTCAGGCTTCAAAGGGTCATATACATATCCATTTAGGCTTTGATTTTTATCTTATTAAGTAGAGACATTTTCTCATGAATTCTGCTCAGTGACATCATAGACTTATATTACTGAGCATTGAGGGCTTACTGGAACATGTTTTATGTTATGTGTTTCTCTGTCATTTATTTATTTTGGGGTTGAAAGAATGACGCATATGCTCAAGGAAGAAAATAGAGACAAAATTTTCTCCAGTCTTTAATAAGCAAAGCAGTAGAAGGAGAAAGAAACTCACTTCAGAATCATGTTTTCTTATAATGTCTAAGTTCAATAAGTTTTCTAATTGGTACTGTCTTCCCACTTCATGATGAAGTCTTCATTCTACATGAATAACCTAGAATAAGTGTGTTCATGAGTCTGCACGCAATCCATTGAATCAATGGAAGATGTGAGCAAAGCCTAGAAGCTGAAGCATAAATTCAATTTAAAACCTCTTGCTAAAAACAGGAATATGACTGGGACACAGAGAGTACAAATGCCTAGTTTTAACCATTTTAATATGATGATTTCTGCAGATGTGACTTAATGATTTTCTCTTCTGTATTTTTCGCAAGCCCTGGAATTTATTCGATCTGGAAGAAGATAATTCAACAATTCCCAGGGAATTTCTGGCCTGCCTCTAGTCAGGAAGTTTCAATGTCTCCTGAGGAATCCTGTTCTTGTAATAGTTATGATCCATTTTGTTCTCCAAAGAGTTGAACCAGGGTCAGCAGCAGCTACTATTTGCTGACCATGAAGTACCAGCCACTGTTCTTTTTACATACCATTTCTGACTTATAGCAATCTGATTATGTAAATAAAATTACTCCTATTGCCTAATACTAAATTTGAAGCTCAGCTAGCTTAGCCCAAGGTCACATGGCCAGCAACTCGCTGAAATGGGACAGGAATTCAGAACTTTGCTTTTAGCTAACACTTAACATTGCCTTCTGTCTTAGGGTTTCTATTGCTGCAACGATACACCATGGCCAAAAGCAAGTTAGTGAGGAAGGGTTTATTTGACTTATACTTCCACACTGTAGTCCAACATTGAGGGAAGCCAGGACAAGACCTCAAACAAGGAAGTAACCTAGAGACAGGATCTGATGCAGAGGCCATGAAGGGGTGCTTCTTACTGGCTTGCTTCCCATGGCTTGCTCAGTCTACTTTCTTATAGAACCCGATCAGCCCAGGGATGGAACCACCCAAAATGGGCTGGGGCTGGGCCCTCCCATACCAATTACTAATTAAGAAAATGCCTTACAGCTGGAACTTATGGAGACATTTCTCAATAAGGTTCCCTCCTTTCAGATGACTCTAGTTTGAGTGTCAATTTGACATAAGACTAGCCAAAACATCCCCATACTCCAAATTTCTGAACATTTATCCAAATGACAGACAGTTAACATAAACTCATTAGGTGCTATCATTTTTGCCATTTTCATGTCACTTAATATTAATAAAACATGGAACCATATTAAGATCAGCTGGTCAAAGACAGCATGGAGGCAATAGTTCCAATTACAAAGAATATAAAATATGAAACAATAAATCAAAGAAAATTGACATATAGTGTGATATTCTTTAATTGTACAAATTGCATGAGTTTAAATATATATACATATAGCTTTAGTATCCATGATCTGCCTTGCTTTAAGCATCATTAGGTCTCTCGCTCTCTCTTTCTCTCTTTCCTCTTTATCCCGCTCTCAACATTTCTCTATTCTTGAGAATTTCACACATCATGATTATGATAAAATATAATTATATTAACGCCTTACAGTTCCCTCATATACCCCTCTACAATCTTCCACTCAGCTTCATCTCTTCTTTTCTATGAATATTTTATTTTTTATAACCCACTGTGTACAGTTAGTGTTGCCAACATGTATATTGGTATAGGGGTACCCACTGAGACATGGGATCCTACAGTGGCCGCATCCTTAAAATTTAGTGATTCTCTCTTCCCCAAAAACTATTAGCTGGTAATAGCTCTGCAGCAAGGAATGGGATCCAGAGATCTTTTACCCCATCTATGGCAGAGTTTTGGCTATCTTGATTTTGCACATGTTGTGTGCCAGGCAGCTCCTGCTGTTGTGAATTCATGATTGGAATAGCCATTTCATGTCCATAAGACAGTGTTTCATAGCATTCCTCCCAATTCTCTGACACTTACAGTTTTTTCTACATTCTCTTCCAAGAAATTCCCTGAGCCTTGATGTGCAGTGGTGAGTTTGACGTGTTCAGGGATGAGCACTTGGTCTCTTATTCTCAGCACTCTGACAAGTTATATGTATCTCACTTGACTTCTTCCCAAAGCAAAAGAATCTTCTCTAACAAAGGCTAAAATCACCCAAGTCTCTGGATATAATTATTTAAAACATACTTTGTTCAATTTTCTTTCTTCGTTATATTTTGAAATTAGCTTACTAATGAGTAGGTTTTGCATACATCCCTAGTTTTGGTCAACTCACCTCACTCTCTCTAGACCATGCCCTCTTTTTCATTCCCACTAAATGCTTTAACACCCAGTATTAGCCCTCCCTCTTTTCATTTTACTTGTATTCTACTATCCCTCTAATTATTTTCCTTGACATCTACCTTAGCGTTCTTGCTGCCAGTAATACTGCTCTGCCCCCAGTATCTCAAGCTCCTGTGATCAGGAGGTCCACCTGAGCCCAGAGTACTTTAAGCAAGGTCTCCCTTCCCTTAGGCACTGGGACTCTAACATTGTCAGCTGAAGACTTGTGTTGAGTGCCTGTTTGCCACACTCATAAGGTTCAATTCTGTATATCTCTCTGGCACTCCAACCTTGACTTCTCTGTAAATGAAGTGAGAATCTGCTTATTTTCTCTAGGGTGCGTTTGTGTGGTCAGAAACTATAACTTGTCCTAGCTAGACTAAAACCACTTCTGATACCCTAAGCCCACATTGGTGTTGAGAGGACGCAGGATTGAACCTGAAGTATACAGAGCTGATCTCAAGTCTGCCAAGATGGGGTAACAGCAAATAGAGATACAAATGTCCGTTCAACAAAGGTAACACAGATATCCATTCCAAAAGACACAACCAATGACCTAACTCCAGTTGTCCAGGTCCCATCGCAAAAACACAAACACAGAAAACTAAGACAAGGTGTGCCCTGCAAAATTAATACTTCCATAGTGATGTTCCCTAAGGAAAGAGACTTAGATGATGGACAAGACAATGAACTGAAAATAGCAATTTTAAATATGTTCAAGGAACACAAAGAAGTTATGAACAAACGCCAGAATGAAGATCAAGAAAACACAAACATTCTTGCTATTAATTTTTCATATTTTAATGTTAGTTACTCAGAAATATTTTAAAATTTTATTTTATTTTATGTATATGGATGTTCTGCCTGCATGTGTATGTGTGCACCATGAGTGTTCTTGGTGCCCAAGGAGGCCAGAAGATGGTGTCAGATCTCCTGAAACTAGAGTTATAGACAGTTGTGAGGCACTATATGTGTACCGGAATAGAAACCAGGTCCTCTGAGAGCAAGTGCTGAGCCATTTCTCCAGCCAATAGTTGCTAAAAATCTTTTGAATAACGGTTTCATTTTTGGTTAAAATATCTGAACTTATACACATAAGCAAAACATTCCTGTATAAACATGTTGAATTCCAGGTCATGGAAATATATTTATGAGCCTTTGGTCTTTAGAGACATAGCAAATTCTGTCACATTTTCTCTCATATCTCTAAAATAGAAAAACACCTTTTTTATGGAAACACCATTTCTTTCAATCTGTGCACTATTTCAAATTTTACTCATTTTTTTCCCTATAGGTCAAGTCTCTTGCTACAAACCTGTTTGTTGTGTGACTTTTTGGAGATTCTTTTTCTACTTACCTCAGATAGAAAGAAAAAATGCAAACCAAAGAAAAGATTCTGTCCCAGTCCATCTGAATAAATCAACCAGTTCCTTGGGAAGTAGCATGCCATCCACACTACCTCGAGGGTCTCAGCAATCTCTCTCAGGTGATCCTTACACACAGCCATAACCCTTGGGAGTATCTTAGTCCAGAAATTGTTTAAGGCTTGGGTGTCCTCCATGAGGAGAGGGGCCTTGTAAGAAGCCCGTGCCCTCTTCATGGGATGGTGAATAAGGCCAGTCTCATGGCCTCGTGACAGTGATGACAGGTTCTCTGTCAGTATCACTCCAATCTGGAGAAAATGGACACACAGCACCATCTCTCTGATCTCAAACTGTTTATGTTTATATAGAGTGGTTTTCATTAGTCCACCAGAAAGCTGGTCTTGAAGGCTGCCATGTAACAGTTAATTTTGTTTTCCTTTTTTGATTTTCTTTTCTAAGGCAGTCTCATTCCACAGCCCAGGTTAGATTGGAAATTCTATGCAACCCAGGCTGGCCTTGAACTCAGTGATAAGCTTTGGTTCTGTCTTTCATTTGTGTTGTTTTTGTTTTTGTTTTTGAGAAAGCTATGGTGGACATTTTCTCCACACACTATCAAAACTGCACATGGGCCAGGGTAAGGCTTTGCCGTGTGTATGAATAGAAATTTCATTAGTTGATGTCCTTTTGGCAGCAAGAAGAGCAACAGAGATTCTCAACAAATATACTAGGTCTTTTCTCAGTACCTTAGTGTGGACTGGATGATTTCTTGTATTTCTGAAGGCATCTTTGCTTCACGGGGTTTTTTTCTTTAGATGGTTTTGATTTGGCATCATCACCATAATCACATGGTTGCCACTGTTTTTGCCATTATCAATGTCTCATATAGTGTCTACCACTGGGCAGGATACTTTCATATGCATTCTTCCACTTAAACTTTACAAAAAGATATTTTAAAATGACTACTGATTCTTTGAGAAAGAAGCCTTTCCCAGTGCTTATGCGCTTGACCCATAAACTACTGTGTCAAAACACCAACATCACCAGAAGCCAACATGAGGCAATAGCTCAGTCTCAAATGTCTCAGTTGATGGTGACTCAACAGAGAAAAGCCTGAGTAAAACAAAACTCCCAAGAATGGGAAAGAAACCCAGAGAACTATGCTTCATGGGGCTTTTCATAGGACTTATGGCAGCAACTTGATAAAGTCTCATGTGATTTCCGTGGTTAATTCTCTGGGAACATTGTAGGCTCAGCCAATTGGGAGAGGGCTCACTCACATGGTCCATGCATGTTCTCTAGGCCCAAGTTGCAGGTATTGTTCACTGAACTAAGAGTGGTAATGTATCATAATAACCTTGCTCATTATCTTTCTTGATCATGACTAGATTGATTTGCCAGCTATTGGCCTTGAGTAGATCTCTCGCCCTTGACCTTGGTGGACTCCGCTAGCCACTGACCTTGGCTGGCTCTGCTACCTGCTAATCAAACCATGATGTCTTTGTTCTCATAATAACCTGACCAGTTTGTAGTTTACTATGGATCTTTTTCTTTCCTGACTACAGGGAGCTGACTTTTATCACTGCCCAGATTCAGCTGCAGTTTTTCTTAGTTGCTTCATTTTTAGCTCTTTGTCTGTGCAGATGGCCTTCTTCCAGAAACAGGTGGAGGATTTCTATAGGCCACTCCTATTCACAATTTAGTCATTGTAATTAGTTGCAGTAGATATGAGAAATTAAAAAGGAAACGCCATCTTGTGTGTGTTGGGGAGGTGACCTGGAGCTTCCTGAGAGTCAGGTGGAGCTTGCTGAGACTGTTTTGTTTCTACCAGACTCTTGTGTTTCTGATCAATCAGCTTGGGCTGTCTTAAACCTTGCTGCAAGCCTTCTTATTTACCTTCTTCTATGTTTCTGCCCTTGCTGTTTTAACCTTAACATTCCTTTGAATTCTAGCATTTGAATTCACAGCAACATTATTAGCTTTTAAAATTTACAATTGAAGAGCCCAAATTGAAAGATCACATGATCTTCCAAGCCAGCAGACAAATAAATTACCTGAACTTAAAATATTCTGTTATCTTAGCAATTACATTTGTGCTGGTTAGTTTTTGTCAACCTCACACAAGCATAGATAGACATACATGGGCAAAGGCAATCTCAGTTGAGAAATTGCTTCTATTGAACCATGTCCATGTCCATGGGGCATTTTCTTGATCGCTAATTAAATTGAGGGGTAGGATGACAGACCACTGCAGGTGATAGAAACCCACTTTGAGAAGGTGATCTATATCAGAAAGGTAGTTGAACACGGGCCTGGAAGCAAGCCAGTATGCAAAAGTATTTTCATGGGTGTTTCTCCTTCATTTCCTGTCTTCGGATTTCTTCCAACATCATGCCTTCCTGCTTGTGTGCTTATCTGCCTCTCTGCCTGCCTGCCTGTCACCTTGCTTCTCTACATGATGATCATTGACCAACCCTCTGAAACTGTAAGCAAGATCTCAAGTTAATGCTTTCTGTTCTAAGTTACCTTGGTTATGATGTCTCTTTACAGAAACAGAACAGTAACTAAGATACATATCAACAGAAAAACCAAACCAGGACAACATCTATTCATTTCTAGGACATGATTTGCCTCTTAAGACAAAAACTTGGAGCTGACTTTATGCACATTAAAGTGTATCACAGAAATTTTAAATCTTACTTTGGGCAACCTGGTACTTGTTAATGCTTTTAAAACTCAGAAGTGCCAGTAGAAAAGAAAGACCCATGAAATGCATTTGATGCTTGAGGTTAGAACTGTAGTTTCTATTTACATTGTCCTACAGCAATGACTATGAAAACATTTTGCCCTTTCTTGTTATATTTTCCATTAATACACAGTTTCTCAGTCCTTCAGCTTTGGAATCAAAGGGGGAAGAAATTGTTGTTTTAGGCCAAGAAGCAAAGACCTTGAATTTTATGAACTAAGTAAATAAAAAAATGTGTTGTCCCAAGTACTCCAAATCTACATAGGCCCAATAAATGTTTCCAGTTCCCAGAGTCCATGTTGGTTTTCATCAAAACACTTCAAACTTTGTTTTTAACTCAAAAATCCTTTACACTGATAACGCCCTTAGTGTCAGATTCTGAAAACACAAGCTTGTCAAATGTCAACACGTTTTGGAGAGGGGTCAAATTAACATTTCCTCATGGATACTTGTGCTAGAATTTCCTGTTACTAGCCCTGGCACTAAAAGAAAGCAGAGCTCTGTTTGTTCTTTTTCCTTTAGATCTAGTTGAGGAGGAACTCAGTTTTGAAAATCTCAGGGGATAGTAATATTACTTGGTGACAAAGTGGAAAATCAAAGAGAGACTAAGACTTTCAACTTTGGCAGGCAGGATTTGACATCTCCCATTATATTAACTCCTCTTAAACAGTATAGCATGTCATAGAATTTTATCTTACTCCACTAGGGTTGCACTATAAAAAGTCATAGACTAATTTTTATAAGGAGCACACATTTATTGTTCACAGTTCTTGATGGTATGAAGTCCTTCAAGACTTGGTCAAGGCATGAACAGATGCTGTGACTGGGAAAGCATGTTCTGTTCTGCAAAGTTGATACCGTGTTTCTGATTCCTCATATTTCTGAAGAGATGAATAACCTCAAACAGGCCTCTTTTCTAAGGACTTTTACATAATCGATGAAAGCAGAGTCTTCATCACTTAACAAGCTCCTAAAGAACTCACATCTTAACACTTACATTAGCACTAATGCATTATGATCCAAAGCATGAATTTTGGGGAAGGAGGTAAAAATACTGGGGCTATAGAAGTTGTATGAAAAAGGACTAATGATTTCTTTTTCCTAGTTGAAACATAGTTTATTAGATTTCATGTTTTCCTTCAGTATTTATTAAGCACCTGTTCTGTATAAAGTTCTATAGAAGGGGAAAAGATGATTTGTTAATCAAATTCCTTGGTTACCTTACATAAAGCCAGCACAAGATTATCCGTTATATAAGGTGATTATTGCCCAGGCATTGATGGTAACCAACATTTACCTGATTATAGCAGTCATCCAAATATACTTATTAAAGGCTTCTATTTGGCAGGCAATGTGTTAGTTCCTGAGATATATGTCCCTGTCTTAGTCATAAGCAAGTTTAAGACTGAGACTTAAACAGAAAATGTGTGAATCAAAATTACTCAAGCCATATTCTGATTCAGATATGAAATAGTCTCCAAGGGACCTCATCTGTTAAATGCCATATTTTAATTGGTGTCACATTTGAGCAGTGACTGGTTCATGAGGGGCCTATTGCTGAATGGTGTATCACAAAGTAGCATCTGGTAGGAGAAAATGTATCACCACGGACATATCCTTAAATGAAGTATCTTGCTCCCAGACATTCTTCTCTTACACCATCAACTTCCTTTGCGAGATGAATAGCTTTTCTTTGTCATGCTCTTTGTCATGATGTTTTGTTCTTATCTCAGTCCTATGACAGTTAATGATTACTGCTCTAGGAGCAGTGGGACCTGTGAGAGTGGAGTTTATAAAGGAGTCAGACTAAAGTCTCACGCACTAGCCAACTGTATTCATAGTCTCAGACAATTTATACTCTGGGAGTAAAGAAGAATCACTTGAGTAAAGTTCTCATGAGTTCAAGCTGTGTACAATAAAAAGGACAAGCCACACATGACAAAAACTTGTTTTTTCACAGAAGCATAATTGAATAACAACAAGAAATAATGAGTAATATGAAGCAAACACATCCTTATTCGCTACACCTGGGAGCAGCAAAAAACACATTCCAAAAATAATTTTGTGTTTTCATGAAACAGGTCAGAAGACCCTTGTCTTGCTTCCTTTGGGTTTTTTCACAAGCACTCAGAATTCTTCTCACCTGACTCCATTCTTGGCCCCTGTTCAGTCATTTTAGTGGTACCATTCCCTCAGCAAGGGATCCTGAGCCTTTAACAGTGGAGAAAGTGAGCTTAAAACTACCATGAATGCATTCATCCACTTCTCTCTGCTTCTTTCCTGTAGAACAAGCTTACCATGATACCAGGAACCAATTGTTCTTTTGTTTTTCTCAGGTATTTTGTCATAGTTAAAAAAAGGGGGGGAGGGAGGTTACCAGGACTGAAAAAATGGCCCCCAGGATTAGTGCTGTTGAGATTAATCTTTATGATATGGTTCTGAAGCCTTCTAATTGGATTGTGGGAAGAATTTCAACAGGTTTAAAGATGTAGGCTACATTAATGGTCAAGTGTGGAAGGAGTTTGGAAGACTATTGACACAAATTTAAGTAGTAAAGCTGTAATGATAAGGTTTCAGATGGAAATCAGTACTTTATTGAGCATTGAACTAGAGGTTATTTATGTAACACCAGACCCCCCCCGCCCCCCAAAATGCTCTGCATTTTGTTCATACTCTGAGATTTTACAAGAAAATCAAATTGAAGGGCGATGTACTAATGTACTGACTAATTAACATGGTAGATAGAGATTTCAAGCTAGCAGAGCATTCAGGTTATGGTTTGGGTACAGCTAACTGCATTTAGCTAGAGTTACAGTCAAAATTAGGAACAAATGGCAGAGTAGAAACATGTATATAATGTTGTTTGGCAGTTTGTTTGCTGAAGAGGTTAGTGCTATTTAAAAAGATGTACTGGGGGTCAATAGGACAGATGAATAAAAGACATATTATCAATCAACAAGATTCTACCCATCTACCAAAGGCTCAAGGGTAGAAAGGCTTAAACTCATTTGAAACACTTTCTATTTAATGTACAGTGCACTACTGTCTAGAAGATAGTTTCTTCAACTTGAATTACCAAGACACTTAAAGAGACCATCACAGCCATGCTTCTCCTTGCCTAGCTATGGTTTACATGCCAATCTACTGTTTAGTGTTTACAGATCTTGGCATATCATCTAAACAGATAAAACTTAAGTATTTTAAGGCCATTTAGGCTTTGATTTAAATTTCAAAATAATGTGTGGGGACCAGACATGAGATGAAGAGTAGGGTCACTAGCCAAGTAGTTAGTTCCTGAAAGGGTGATATAAAACTATGAGAGCGAAAACAAAGATATAGTGGAGAACCTAGGAAATTAAAGACGCTAAAAGGTGTGTGCCAGAGAAATTTGCAGATAGAATAAAGAACTAGCTCAAATAAGTCATCATAGTGGCTGCAGATTGACTGAATCTCTCTCTCTCTCTCTCTCTCTCTCTATATATATATATATATATATATATACATATATATATATAATTTATTGGAACAGGATACAGTCCAGCTAATCCAACAATGGCTGGCTATGAACTGAAAGCCCAAGAATCCAGTCCACAAGGCTAGATCAGCTGGTCTTCAATATACTCTGAAATCCCAAAAAAGAAGGCTCCAATGCCAGTGAAAGAATGGATTTACTAGCAAGGTGAGGGTAAGAAGGCAAAGATCAAAATCTTCCTTTTCCCCATGTCCTTATATATAGGCTTCCACCAGAAGGTGTGGTCCAGATTAGTGTCTTCTTTCCTCAAGATCCAGATCAAAAGACGTGTCTTCCTACCTCAAAGGTCCGAACTAGAAGTGAATTCACCTACTTCATTACCAAGCAAATAATCTCACAGATGTGCCTCCACTTCTGGATTGTAGTTAGTTCATTCCAGATATAGTTCAGTTGACAATGAAGAATAGCCATCACTGAAAGTTCTTAAAATTGACACAAGGCACAGTTTTAAGGTTACAATACCAGTTTTAAAAATCCGGAAACTGATGGACAGTCTAGGTGGATATATAGAGGAAATGTAAAAGCTATCTAATTTAGCTATTGTAGACTGTAAATCTGCACAAACTAAGAATCCAGTACATTTTTAAATTTGAACTACAGTATCAGCTCAATTCATCTGCTGAGGTCAACAAGGAAATCTTAGACAATATCTTGATTTATACAAAGAAGAAAATTGAGTTTCTTCTTCAGCTTCTAAGTCCACAAATTACAGTATAACTACAGACAAGACATTCTTCCAGCTGTCAATATTCATGACATGACAGTGACATAAAATGAGGTCAACTTGAGTTTATAATTTGCATTAAAATTCATATGTAAAGGAGTACTCAAAGTTTATGAGGGCACTTTCAAAGTAATTCTCAAAATAAAATTGGCCTTTCTTAGGTAAGAAGACTAGAGCAAAACATCCAGCCATAGCTGTAATCTGGTCAAAAGCAGTGCCTTTTTAAATATAATGCTAAAAGCACCATCCATTCAAGATATTGTTGATAAGCTGGACTTCTTTAAGATTTAAAACTTATGCTCTGTGGAGGCCAAATTTAAAGAATTAGGAGATGAGCCATAGACTTGAAGAAAATATTTGCATCTTTGTATGTCAAGATATACTTTTTTTTTTCCCGAGACAGGGTTTCTCTGTTGTAACTCTGGCTGTACTGAAACTCACTCTGTAGACCAGGCTGGCCTCAGTCTTGCAGAGATCCACCTGCCTCTGCCTCCCAAGTGCTGGGACAAAAGGACAAAGAATTCTTACAACCAAACAATAAGAAAACTTTCCACTTGCTTATAAAATGTGACAGAAACCTCACTAAAAAGGAGATAAGATTGAAAATGAATATATAAAAAGATTTTCTGCATCATACATCATATCTTATTGGGGAATTCCAAATTAAAACAATAATAATGAAAAACCATCACACACCCATCAAAATGATTACAATCTGAAACACTGGCAAGGAGGCTGGTCCTCAAAATTCTCTTTAATGCTAGTTGAAATGCAAATGATATGACTACTGAAGGTGACAGTTTAGTGGTTTGAACAAAGCTAAACACAATCTTATCACAGGATCTAACTATTGAATGTCTTGGTATTGGCCCAAAAGGCTTGACATTTGTGTTAGCAAAAAAACCTATACATGGATGTTCATAGAAGTTTTATTCATAATCATCAAAAGTTCCAATATCAAGCTGTACTTCTCTTTTTAAACAGACTAAGAAGCACTAACTTTCAGATATGGGAATAGCATTTAATCCTAAGAGAAAAGAGCTTTCACACACCAAAATTATGGAAGAAACTTAACAGACTAGAAGACAGTTCAGAAAAGTTGTATGCATGCTCTGTGATGCCAACTAAAAGCATTTGAAAAAAATAAAACTATGGAAATCAAAGCATTAGTGTCCCTGTTCACCATAGCTTTCATAAAGAGAGAGATGAGTAGGAAGAGAACTGAAGAGTTACATGGCAAAGAAAACACTCTGTGTGGTAATATGATGATAGATTTGTGTCATAATGCACTTGTTTAAAGCTGTAAAATGTGCAACACAGGAACAAATACTAATCTGACTATGTACTGTGGGTAACTATTAGACTAAGCCTCCCCTCCCTCTAGTCTCCAACACCAGCAAACATTCCCCATGAACACGCCAGGCCAGCAAAACTGGCAACACACAGATAATATACTCTCTAAAAATGTTAAAGTGTTATTTTTAATAATAATATTATTTTTTAGCAGGTATCAATAAAGAGCATGACACTTTCTGTGATGGAAAACCTGGATGGCCAAGGCACAGGGTCTCGCCTCTCATGGCTGACTTATAAGCTCCTTTTCCCATCCTCTCATCTGCTTCTTCTAGTCTTCCTCTAGCACATCCACTAGGTCTTTTATTGAAAGGAAACACCGCACACCAACACACAGGCCTTAATCCATAATGAATGAATAGAACCTTCATAGTGAACCTACCAACTCCCAACTTCAGCTTGCTGATCAGATGCCATTTTACTGGCCAGTCAAGTCCCCGCATAAGGTCTTCCTTGTCTAATACTTATGTTGAGGGACTGTGAAATCTCTCCATTGGTATTATACAATGTTTCTCTCAATGTGCAGATAACGTTAGAACGACAATAGTTCCAATCAAAGGCCATTGAATAAACAATTGCTGGTGCTCCAAACTAGCATGCTTTCTGCATTCCAGAGCATACTCCTAAGAAGCTGTTTCCAATAACTAAGGAAAGTGACCTTTCTGGCTATATTTCAGGCTGCTAGATAAACAGTTTAATGTTTGAGAATAAGTTCAAATATACCTCAACATAAAAATCTAGAAAGAAAACAGAAACCAAAGAACAAAACACCCACCCAACCAAGGCAAACCCTGAAATCAGCACCTAGACATAATCGTCTCAACCACAGATGCCTAGAATACAAGACTATAGGCAAAAGCACAATCAATAACAGTCAAGACAATATGATGCACACACCAGAGCCCAGAGATCGTAGCATAGCAGACCCTGAGTGTTTAAACATAGCTGAAGCACAAGAAAAAAAAAAAAAAAACCTTAAAACCAAGTGTGTGAAGATAATAGAAGTTCTTAAAGAGGAAATCACTGAATCCCTTAGAGAAATCCAGAAAAAGGCAAAGAAAAACTTGCAGGAGATGAATAAATCTCAAAAGTTCAAAGGTCCAGAAAACATTTTCAACAAAATCATAGAAGAAAACTTTCCAAACCTAAAGAAGGAGATGCCTACAAAGGTACAAGAAGCATACAGAACACCAAATAGATTGGATCAGAATGGCAAGTCCGCTCACAACATAATAATCAAAATACTAAACATACAGAACAAAGAAAGAATATTAAAAGCTGCAAGGGAAAAAGATCAAGCAATATATAAAGGCAGACTTATTAGAATTACACTTGACTTTTCAGTGGAGAATCTAAGAGCCAGAAGGGCCTGAATAAATGTGTTGAAAAGACCACAGATGCTAATCAAGACTACTATATCCAGGAAAACTTTAAATCACCGTCGGTGAAGAAAACAAGATATTCCAGGATAAAGTCAAATTTAAACAATTTCTATCCACACATCCAGCTCTACAAAAGGTGCTAGGAGGAAAATTACAACCCACATGGTGAATTGCATCCACAATAACACAGGAAATTAATAATCTCCTTCCAGCAAAACCAAAAGAAGGGAAACGTAAACACAGACAGCACCAACAGTAACAACAACAACAAAATAACAAGAATTATCAATAATTGGCCATTGTTATCTCTCAATATTAATGGTTTCAATTCTTGAATAAAAAGACACAGACTAACAGAATGGATATAAAAACAGGATTCATCCTTCTACTGCATACAAGAAACACGGTTCAATATCAATGATAAATATTACCTCAGGTTTAAAGGTTGGAAGAAGATATTCTAAGCAAACGAACCTAAGAAGCAAGCTGATGTAGCCATTTTGATATCTAAGAAAATAGACTTCAATCTTAAATTAATCAAAAGAGACAAGAAAGGACATTTCATACACATCAAAAGAAAAATCCACAAAGATGACATTTTAATTATTAACATGTATGCCCCAAACACAAAGGCATTCACCTTTACAAAATACACTGCAAAGGCTTAAATCACATATTGACCCTCATATATTGATAGTGAGAGATTTCAGTACCCCACTTTCACCAATGAGCAGGTCACTCAGACAAAAACAAAACAGAGACATACTGGAGGTAACAGAAGTTATCAACTAAATGGACCTAATAGATATCTACAGAACATTTCACCCAAACACAAAGAATATGCCTTTCTTTTTTCAGCACCTAATGAAACTTTTTCCAAAATTAACCACATACCAAGACACAAAGGAAGTCTCAACACATACAAAAAGAAAGAAAGAAAGAAAGAAAGAAAGAAAGAAAGAAAGAAAGAAAGAAAGAAAGAAAGAAAGAAAGAAAGAAAGGAAGAAAGAAAGAAAGAAAGAAAGAATTCCCTGCATCCTTTCAGACCACCACTGATTAAAGCTGGATGTCAGCAACAAAAGAAGCAGCAGAAAGCTACAGACTCGTAGAAACTGAAAAAATCTCCACTGAATAAAAAATAGGCCAAGACAGAAATTAAAACAAGAAATTAGAGACTTTGTAGAATTCAATGCAAATGAATACACAGCATACTTAAATTTATAGAATATGATGAAAGTAGTTCTCAGATACTAGTTCATAGGACTACTTGCCTACATAAAAACAAAACAAACAAATGAAAAACAAAAACAAAAAAAACAAACAGAAAAACTGGAGAGATTTTATCCTAGCAACTTAACGACACAATTGAAAGCTCTAGAACAAATAGAAGAAATCCCACTCAAAGGGAGTAAATGGAAAGAAATAATCAAACTTGGGACTGGAATCAATAAAATAGAAACAAGGAGAACAATACAAAGAATTAATGAAATAAAGAGTTTCTTCTTTGAGAAAATCAATAAGATAGACAAACTCTTATACAAACTAACTAAAAAGCAGAGAGAGAATATTCAAATTAATAAAACCAGAAACAAAAAGGGGTACATAACAACAGACATTGAAGAAATTGAGAGAATCATAAGGACATAGTTTAAAGATCTTTACTACCCAAATTGGAAAACATAAAAGAAATGGATTATTTTCTCAATAAGTACCACTTGTCAAAACTAAATAAGGATCTGATAAACAATTTGAATAGACCTACAATCCCTAGTGAGATAGAAGCAGTTCTTAAAACTAGCCTCCTCCAAAAAATATAACAACTCAGGGACAGATGGTTTTAGCCAAGAATCCCACCAGATTTTCAAAAAAGAGTTAACCCCAATACTCCTTAAATCATCCCACAAAATATCAATGAACTTGCTCAATTCATTTTATGAGGCACAGTTATCCTAATTCCTAAACCAAATAAAGACTCAACAAAGAAACAAAATTACAGAGCAATTTCCCTTATGAACATAGATGCAAATATGCTCAATAAAATACTTGCAAATTCAATCTAAGAACATATCAAAAAGATCATCTACCATGATCAAATAGGCTTTATACCACAGATACAGGGATGGTTCAGTATGCAACAATCAGTAGAGGTAATCCAGTATGTAAATGAACTGAAAGAAAAAACAACGACAACAAAAATGATCATTTCATTAGATGTAGAAAAGTACTTTGACAAAATCCAACACCCTTCACAATAAAAGTCCTGGAGAGATTAGATATCCAAGGGACACACTTCAACATAATAGAGGCAGTTAATAGTAAGCCCACAGCCAACATCAACTAAATGAAAAGAAACTCAAAGCAATTCCACTAAAATCAAGAGCAAGACAAAGTTTGTCTTGTCCACTATCTCCATATCTATTCAATATAGTACATGAAGTCTTAGCTAGAGCAATAAGACAAATGAAGGAGACCAATGGGATACAAATTGGAAAGGAAGAAGTCAAAGTATTCTTAATTGCAGATGATATGATAGTATACACAAGTGACCATAAAAATTCTATCAGGGGACTCTTACAGCTGATAAACACTTTCAGTAAAGTAGCTGGATACAAAATTAATTCACAGACATCAGTTGCCCTTCTATATATAAATGGATTGGTGATGGAATTAGGGAAACAACACCTTTCACAATAAAATCAAATAATATAAAATATCTTGGGGTAACCGTAACCAAGCAAATAAATGATTTGTGTGATAAAACTTCAAGTCTTTGAAGAAAGAAATTGAAAAAGATATCAGAAGATGGAAAGATCTCCCATGTTCATGGATCTATAAGATTAACATGGTAAAAATGGCTATCATACCAAAGAAATGTACATATTCAATGCAATCCCATCAAAATTCCAACACAAATCTTTACAGACCTTGAAAGGACAATCCTCAAAATAGAAAAACAAAAAATCAAGGATAGCTAATATAATCCTGAACAATAAAAGAACTGATGGAGTTCTCAGTATTCTGAGATTTCAAGTTGTAATTGCATAAAAACAGAAATGGTGATCAATGGTATCAAATTAAAGACCCAGACATATCCTCAAACATATGGATACCTGAATATATATATACATATATATATATTCAGAAATACATACTGGAAAAAAAGACAGCATCTTCAATAAGCAGTGCTGGTCATTCTGGATATAGAAAAGATGCATATAGGATGCATGAAGAAAAATGAAAATAGGTCACCTTGAACAAAACTGAAGTACAAATGGATTAAAGACCTCAACATTAAACCAGGTACAGTAGTTCTCATAGAAGAGAAAGTGGAGAATAGCCTTGAACTAACTGCCACTAGAGAGAGCTTCCTGAATAGAACACAAATAGTACAGGCACTAAGATCAGCAATTAATAGTAGAACCTCATGAAACTGAAAAGCTTTTGTAAGACAAAAGATATCTTTTATCTGACAAAGCAGTAGCCTCCAGATTGGAAAAATATTTTTTACCAACTCCACAGCTAATAGAGAGCTGATCTCCAAAATACATAAAAAACTCAAGAAACTAGGTATCTTCAACCCAAAATATCCAATTAAAATGGGTTACAGATCTAAGCAGAGAATTCTCAATGGCTGGGGAACACTTAAAGAAATGTTCAACATCCTTAACAATTAGGAAAATGCAAATCAAAACTTCTTTGAGATTTCATTTTACCCTTGTAAGAATGGCCAAGATCAATAAATATCAGAAAGGAGAACTCATGCTGGTGAGGACGTGGAGCAAGTGGAACACTTGGTGAGAGTGCAAACTTGTACAGCCACTATGGAAATCAATAGGGAGGTACTATTCCCAACTCAGAAAGTTGGGAATCAATCTAAGTCAAGATACAGCTATACCACGCTTAGGCATATACTGAAAGGACACTCCACCCTATCATAAGGACACATGCTCAATCCTGTTTATTGCTGTTTTATTCATAATAGACAGAAACCCGAAACACTCTAGATGTCCTTCAACAGAAGGTGGATAAAGAAAATGTGGTACATCTACACAATGGAGTATTACTCAGCTGCTAAAAAAAAGTGACATTAAATTTTCAGGCAAACTGATTTAACTAGCAAAAATTACCCCAAGTGAGGTGACTGGAACCCAGAAAGATAGATACAGTATGTATTTTCATATAATACATATATAGTTTTTATTATGCCATAATAATATAGTTTTTAAAAAAATTTATTTCAGGGATGAAACCTAGAAACTTGTATGTGTTAGATAACTGTTCTACTACCAGCCCCTAATTATGGGTACTGATCTTGACCTAGTGTTTTAGCTATGGTTGCTATTGATGTGATGGAACACCATGACCAAAGCCACTTGGGAGGAAAACTGTTCCATATAACAGTTCATCATCAAGTCAGTGAGGGTAGGAACTCACACAGGGTGTAAACCTGGAGTCAGGAGCTGAAGCAGAGGGCATTGAAGGTGCTGCTTACTGGCTTGCTCTCCATGGTTTGCTCAGTCTGCTTTCTTACAGAAGCCAGGGCCACCAGCCCAGGGATGGCAACCCCCACAATGTGTTGAGCCCTCACCCATTGATCACTAAATAAAAAAAAAATGCCTTACATCTGAATCTTATGGAGGAGTTTTCTTTATTAGAGTTTCTCTCTGATGACTCTAATTTGGTCAAGTTGACATAAAACTAGCCAACACACCTAGGTTCTGGTATATGGTATGAGTGCTTATGCATGTGTGTATGTGTGCACATATATATGCTTGTATATACATGGTTGCCTAATAAACTATATTTCTTATTGTGGATTATGGAAAAAATAACATGAGAGCCAAAAAACAAAGCAGTCATCAATGTTTAATTTATTAGAATATATGTTTAAAAGGTGCTTAGCTTAATGTTTGCAGTAAGTGTTATAAAATAAAAACATGATCTTATACTAACTTTTTATATAAAACTTACAGTGAATGTGATTTCACTAGGTTCCAAGCACTTTCCAGTGTGCTACGTAATTGGACCAGACAATATTTCCTTGTGACAAACTTGTTACCTAGGTTTGTTTTCTAGTCATGAATCTTTTCCTTATTTTCTTCCACCATCTAACAATAAGGCCTCCATTCATATCCTTGTTCAAACACCTTTTCCACAAAACTATAAAGAATAGTATTCGAGACAGCATCCAGTTTCTATATTATTTGATTAAAATAGTTTCTCATTTCTAAACTAGTAACGTTTATTGGGTAAATTTAATAAAATTCAGAGGAAAGAGACATAAGGAAAGGAGGAAAGAACAGGCATTGCTACTGTGTCAATTGCAATTGCTGGCATTTAGGATTGCTAGAATTCCCCTCTAGGAGGTCACGGGAAATTTTCTTTTTGAAAACTTGGAAAGGATCATCCCCTGCCTCCACATCTTTTCCAGTTAAGGTTTAAATAAAATATAACCAATAAGGATAAAAATTTTGATAATTAAAGTATTAATAATTGTAATTTCTGAGTTTTAAGCATAAAAGGAACAAGGAGTTAACTAATAGATTACTTGTGATTAAGGTTATTTATAAGAATTCATGTAGCTTGCTTGTCTCAGCAGCAGTCTGTCAGTTCTCCTATGACTCAAAAATCCAGTTTTCAGAATATAAAAATACCATTTTAAGTTCTGACAACATGAAATGCACAAGAGTGAAACTTGTTGAAGAAGGACTGAAAAACAATTCATAAGAACAAAACAGGTGCAAAATGTTAGATGATGTCTTTGAAATAAAAGCAGGAATGGATCTGTGACCCTAGTCCAAGTTCCTATGGTCTGTATTCTTCCATCTTTGCCAAACATCTTTTTAAGTAAATTAATAATAATGCTTACAAGAATAACAAGTATGTTGAAATCTTTTTATTCCTTGACTTGAAGATTATGGACATTAAATCTAAGACTAAAGATATTGAGTTTCATGGCCTGGTTTACATTCTCATCTCTGCATCTTCCTTCCACATTTGGGATCCACACTCAGAGCTCCCATTAATGTCAAACACAGCTTTGCCCAGGGCTAAGAACTGAAAGGTTGCACCAACAGAGTAGGGATTTGCTCTGCTGGGAATCCGTAAAGAAGAATAAAGCTAGCTTTTGTTACAGAAAGCAAAAGTTGGAATAAAAGTTGGAAGTTGGGATAAAAATAAAACTTTTCCAGTCATCTGTGTTGTTTGAGGTATGAACTCAGGCATGATAAAGTCAGTGATTTGACTGTGTTTCACTGAGCTGCCTTTTAAAAATAGTTTCACTTGCAAGCAATATTATCTTCTGGTCCCTGTAGTCTTTTCTGAAACACCTTTTCTTATCAAGGGTCATGCAAACTTGTGATGGACACTAAACAAAATGCTCAGTGTTTAAGAAATTAAGATTCCATGTTGGGCTGTCCCAAGAGAAAAATAAAAGTTAGCACAAACTTCGTCAAATTATGACTCTAGAGAAAAGAACAAGACCACAAAAAGAAAATAAGACTAATTTCACATTCCTCTACGAAAGCTCTATAAAACACGTAGCAGGGCTAACTTCTAGTTGTTTTTCTACCAGAACTAATAGATGTTGGAAATGAAGGCAAAAGAGTAGATCTTGTTGGTTAACCACAAAGGTCAGTATCCAGCACTGATGCTCCATGGGCTTTGCGGGAGACACTGCATTTCCTTTGGGCCAGTCAGTTGCTCCTAAAGTCCCTTCCTGTCAGTCTCTTTCTAGGGAAAGGTGGGAAGCTAGCTGTTAAGCTATTTCTATCACTTTGAACCAGTTGCAGCGGCTGGCAATACGTCTCGGTATGTGAGCTGTGTTAATTGCTTTAGTCTCTACAGTTCCACTTTTAGGTCAGCACTGCTGTTTACCTAAAGCTGATGAGAAAAGAGAACATGGATGTGGTATGACTTCCTGAGCTAGAGTCCCTAGATCTCTTGTTGTACTTGGGATTCAG
Organism: Cricetomys ansorgei; assembly: GCA_026225945.1. Taxonomy (NCBI): domain Eukaryota; kingdom Metazoa; phylum Chordata; class Mammalia; order Rodentia; family Nesomyidae; genus Cricetomys; species Cricetomys ansorgei. The sequence continues at coordinate 27,356,514 of JAMJFZ010000056.1, forward strand.
TTGAGGTCTGGCTCCAGTGCTAATAACTAGCACTAAATTATCAGGGAATAATGATATTCTTGAAATGCTTTCCTGGAGGGCCAATATGAAAAGTAACTTACTAAGTGTATGAAGGTAAAGAGAGAGCTTAGTCTCCTTGAAAAAAAAAAAAGAAAATGGGGGAAAGCTAACTCCACAAATAAACCAAATGTTAATTGTAGTAATGAGGCACAAGGATTTGATGTTATATTATATATGTCAGGGAGAACCAAAAGCAATGGCTTGCTTCTTAGTGAGGAGCAAGCAGCAAGGAGTGACATGTAAATGCAGTAGTGCTTGGAGTAGAAAAGGAAATTAAAAACTCAAGTGTTAATCCTGTTGATTCAAAAGAAAGTCTTGGAATTTTTTATCTTAAAAAGTAGCGTTTCAAACTTTTAGTAAATCAGACCCAAATTGTGATTCTATAGGAGTCATAGGAAACAAATATAGAACATGAATTTTTTTGCATTTATTTATCCATGTCTCATACAGTTTACAGTCCCATGCTTGCTCTTTCATCTAAAGGGCTTAGAAAAATTCATGTAGCCACTTGGTTCATTATGAATTCTTTCTCTTTCAAATTCAGATAAAATGCACTGAAGCAAACCTTTTATCTGTGTAGAACATGACAGCCCAGAGAGGACTCCTTGGATGCTGCAAGATAGTGGTAGCCATTGGAGAAGAAGTATTTGCTTGATAAGTCAAGTTGATCCAGAGAGGAGATAGTATACAAATGCATGTGTGAACCTCACTTTTGGAAACAGATGTACTCAAAGATAGAAACAGGAGTCCAAAATGACACAGAAGGTTTTCAGGGTGAAGGGACTAAGGAGCTGAAGTTCTGATGAGGGCAAAAGCCCAGGAAGGAAGGAGCCAGAACCCCAGGAGTAGGAGTGTGATGGTTTGAATAAGATGATCCACATAAGCTCATATATTGGAATATTTAGTCACCAAACAATGGAACTCTTTGGTAAAGGGATTAGGCCTTAGGAGCAAGCAGCCTTGTTGAGAAGTGTTACTGGTGTGTCAGCTTTGAGGTTTCAAAAGCACACACCAGGCCTAGTCTGTCTCTCTCTGTCTCTCTCTTTTTCTCTCTCTCTGTCTCTATCTATCTATCTATCTATCTATCTATCTATCTATCTATCTATCTATCATCTATCTATCTATCTATCTATCTATCTATCTATCTATCTATCTATCTATCTATCTCTCTGCCTGTGGAGCTTTTCAGCACCATGCCTGCCATGCCTGCTGTCATGTTTCTCATCATAATGATAATAGACTTGGCCTCAGAAACTGCAAGCAAGTTCCCGGTTAAATGCTTTCTCTTATAGTAGTTGCCCTGGTCATGGTGTCTTTTCACAGAAATAAAACAGTGACTCAGACAAGAGGAAAGATCCCAGTAAACAGGAAGGGCCACCAGACCGTAGAGTAAAATCGCTCAGAGGCCACCAGGACCCCAACAATAAGGCAAAGCTCAGAGGGTGCACCCTGTATATAAGAGATAATGTAAGGTTGGGAAGAGCAAAGGCAACAGAGGGGAGAGAGGCAGCCGTAGACTGGCATGACCCAAGCAGCTCTGAGGGGGTAAAGGGTAAAAGAAGAGTTAATGGAAGAGCTGGTACCAGAAGAGATCATGTCCTTCAGATCTGAATTGATTTTATTTTAGAGGAGGTTGTAGAGAAGGCATTAGATTAAAGATAGGTCTTAATAGGCTTGTTCGGATCCCTATAAAATTAATCTGGTTAAGTAGATTTTGAGTTTTGTTCAAAAAATGTTGTTACATAGATAGGAAGATAAGAGATTGGCTATTAAGAGGCTATAGTAGTCCAGGATAATTTTGGCTTTGTACCTGTAACATTTTAACTCTTTACTTCTATCACTGAAGTGCTTATATTTAATATTAAAATGATAAAATGGTACTTTTAAAGAAGTAAAAGAAGCAGATGAAGGCAACTGATGCTCTAACTCAGAATAGAAGAGTTTAGGTATGCAGAACCCCAAGGTAGCTTATCCAAAGTGACAGCGGTACCAGAAGAAGCTATTGTTGTCTTTGTCTGTCATCTTCTCATAGCTAAGATTAATCGCTTTCATCACTAAAGAATAACACAACAAGATGTTAAATATCTTGTAAGTACACAGGATGTAAGGAACACAGGAGTTGGGATTTATTCGAGACAATTCCTTATTTGATTATTAAGCTAGAGGACTGAAGATCATAGGCATGAGGAAACTGTGTGTAATGGGCCAAATTTACATTTAATGTTTTGACCAGTAAAATCAGATCTATGGTCATTATGTAACTTAGTTAATAGGAAAACTCAGAAACAGTATTTGAAGAAATCTAATCATAGGTTGTAAATATCATTTTTTTTTAAAAAAAGATAAAACAAAATTTTTGTTTCTATATGACAGTTTTTATAAACTCTACTAAGACTTGGTAAACATTACATAAAAACAGAGCAATACAAGAAAACTTTGTCATAAGCAGAATCAGACTCCAGTTTTAAACTTAAAGGTTATAATCAATTAAGTTAGAATTATACTATAACCATTCTTTATAAATTTTACAGAATAAAAGCCTTTTCTGTAAAAGTATTTTCCTTTAACTTATTAAACAGCAATGTACATTTAATATCTTTGTAAATTAGCAATATAATTTTGTTTATAAGATTTATATTTAAGATGAAAACTTAATAAATCTTATTTAAAACACAGAAAACATGTGTGCTATATTCCAGATATTTAGTAATCATGAGTATAGGGAGAACATGGAGATCATTTTAAATATACTGGAAAAGAGAACTGTAGATGCAGATTTAAAGAATTAAATCACCTTAAAATATTTATTTCTACACACACTTACCCATCCATACGCATACGTTCATGAACACACATGATAAACACCTATAACACCTCAAGGGGTAGTGTAAAACTTTACTATCTGGGGAGATTGTGAGTCTTTGGGAAGAATTTACAGTATAAAGGGGGAATGCTTGGAGTCAGTTTGGTCTATGTAACTGCCCCACCCCCAGAAGAAAACCTTATAGCTTGTAGTTTGGCTGAAAATTGCATTGCAGGGGAAGCAAGGGGAGAGAGAGAGAGAGAGAGAGGGAGGGAGGGAGGGAGAGAGGGGGAAAGGGAGAGGGAGAGGGAGAGAGAGACAGAGAGAGAGAAGGATGCTGAAGGCATCCATAGGGGAGAGAAACATGTTGGAAATCTGTACATTGAACATAAACTTCCTTCCTTCCTTCCTTTCTTCCTCCCTCCCTCCCTCCCTTCCCCCACCCTCTCTCAGTTCTGTCTCTTTTTATCTTCTATTAGTATATCTCAGCAATGAGAGGAGTCCCCAGTGTGCTCACCAGGAAGATTGGGTGTTATAGGACAGAAGAGGGGAGGAAGTTAAAAAGTTCCCTTTGGGCTGGAAATTGGCCCTTGCTAGGAATGATAAAGAATTATGAGAACATCGGGTTATCTGTGAACATTTTGGCCAGCCAGAATCAGGGATCCAGGGACAGTGACAGAAATTTAGGTTTGAGGATAATTGTCATCATTTAATGAAAACAGGAACTTTTAAAAGGGTGTAGCCATGGCTAATAGAGGCTTAAAGTCAAGTCCCCTGGCTTCTTCACCCCATGTCACATCTGTTGGTGCTTCTCTTGTCTGCATTCATGTTTCAAGATGATTCTATCCACGTACATTTATATGACATGCTGTATAGTTGTCTCTATGAATTAAATGGACAAGAAGTGGGCCTATGGTTATAAGATCCAAACGGTTCTTAAGGGATGACAACAAGTCTGAGTTATGACACATCTTTGATGCTTGTTGTCTAGTTTTTGAGGTATGGTAGGCTGGTTTTTTCTGATCTCTCACCAGACTAGACTAACTTACAAATGCCTTTGGATATGTCCATTCCAGCAGAAGGGCTGGAAAAGCCACAGATGCTTATTGTATACAAGGAGAGAGTCATAGCCAACAGTTGTTTAGAGTTATCAAGCAAGTGATTTGTGAGATTCAGCTTGTGCTTTAGGGGATTAGAGAGATTTACCAGGGTGAAGAGAGGAAGGGCTCAAACTCTGATAAGAGCAGAAGGCCAGCAAAGAGGGTCCAGAACCCTAAGAGTAGGACATAGGGCCCAGTAAAGGCAAGTGGCCACCAAAATTCTAGCAATAGAACAAAATCCCTAAGGGGCTGCTAGATCTCTAGCAGTAGGACAAAAAGCTCAGCTGGGGGAGGGGTGTTCTGAGTGGCTAGACAGAAAGTGGTCCCAGAGAAATCCATGTTAGCTTACCTCTCAGGTGCTAGGGTTTCAATAGTATGCTTAAATATTAACATCCCTTCCCAGTTTGATTGAGCGCTGCACTGAGACTGATTTCAGGTGAAACATCCTCTAGTAATACTGGCTACACACAGCAGAGGAAGCTGGGATACGAGATACAATGGCAACCCCTCTTCTTTTGTCCTTCTAGAACCTTATTGTCTAAATCTATACTAGGGGTCTAATATGATCAGTTTGGCTTTAAACCGAAAAATGACTGCAAAATGTGTTGAAAATATGAGATATACCACTACTAAGCAACTTTTTACAATTTTGAGGAAATGCTCAAACATTTAAAAATACTGAAAGGAACAGTAGCTCTCCAACAGTTACTACATTATAGGGTTTTGTTGCTGCTGTTGCAGTGTCTGTGTGCACTTTTTAAATTTCCATCTTGTCCATCGTCTTACTTTTTAGCCACCTGAACAGTCCTTAAGAAGGGCCTAAGAGGCTCGGTTCACTGAACTGCTGCTCAAGAAAGAAACAATGAAACTAAATTCAGCCTTTGAAACATAAGAGCCTGGGCTGGGGTTAGCATCACTCACCTGAGAATAAATGTAAGGGCTCCCCCCAAAGTTACAGCATTTTAATGCAATGTGAAATATCAAAATAACTGTAAAAATTCATGATGACCAAATAACAAGTCCTTAAATAAAGCACGGCTGTTGCTTGTTTGATTTACAACCCTACATTATTGTGCAACATGAACAGTTGTTTCCAATTAGCTTGAGGTTCTCAGCCAGTACAGCCCTCTGGACTGTGCCAGGAGGGTCTGTGAGAGTTGACAATATGTATGAACGTCTTTTTTCAGCTTTTATTAGTTTTTCCAACTTGGTCTGAGATATGCAAGAATATATTGTAAAATTTATAAAGATCTGCATTTTTTCCTTCAGCCTTATGTTCCAGTATGGTTTCATGGCACACAGATAATCAAATTCTGTAAGTAACCCAGAGCTATGTACTCTAGAATTCAACAACATTTACGTTTGAGCATCAAGATGGGTGTGCTTAAAGTTCTGGAAATTTGCTTGAGACAAAAAAATTATTCTTGGAGGACCTGGAATGTGTATGTGTGTGTGTGTGTATATATATATATATACACACACACATATATATACATCCTATTTTCAGTTGCTAATTATAAACTAACAGTAGTGACACAGAGCAATAAATGTAACAAGTAAGACTGTAGTAAAAGCCCTAAAAGTGTTACTCTTGGTAATATGAAAGGTATGTCTCTGTTACATGTTTTATCTTCTATATCTCCTCTCGTGGCTGTGAAGATCTGTGAAGACTTAACCTCCAACTCTCAAAACCAAAATTAAGTATTAGTTTCCCAGCTCCTTTTACTATAGATTAAAAAAATAGACATGACACAATGGTTCCCTTATTTTGACTTGTGGAATTCCCTTAGGCCTTGTTCAAGTGTCCTGAACATCACACATTTTTGTAAGTGCAGATTGAATTAGATATTATGAATCTGAATTATGACAAGAGTGTGAGTGCCAACTTTTTTTTTTTTTAAGATCCATATTCAAGTGATGACTTTCAAGTGCCTGGAGCAGCAAAGTGCTTCATGCTGGGATAATCAAACATGACTGGAGAGAGTGGAGTCCTGGAAAACTCAGCCTGGGTGAGATCCCAGGACATTCAAGCGATTTCTAGGCAAAGTAACCGTGCTGTCTCCACAGATGGGTTTAAAGTAGTGTGGATCCTAGTCCTACACAGTTCAAAGATCACTCCCCACCGCAATTCAATTCAAAAATCACTTAAAAATGAAAACTCACATATTAAAGGAATCTCAGAAATATAAGGGAATTGGTGCCTTGTAATGTAGTTTATATGAGTGAAAGCTTAGAAAGAAAGGGTGCATTTGAGAGGCTTTAAAATCACCTACAAATCAACTCAGAGCTGTTAGTATTTTCCCCTTTTGCCTCAGTTTGTAGGCATGATCTAAAAAAAATAAAGATGCTGCTAATGGGGCTTGAGGTGACACTTGGGCTGGAGAGATGGTTCAGTGGGTAAGAGCACTGACTGCCCTGCAGTCCTGAGCTCAACTCCCAGCAACCACATGGTGGCTCACAACCATCCATAATGGGATCTGATGCATCCAGGTGTACATGCAGACAGAACACTCATACATTAAATAAATAAATAAATAAAACAGTATTTGGGTGGTGGTGGTTGATAAGGCCAGTTTACCAGTTCAGATGGTGCTGGAGGTAGACTGAAAACTGGAACAAGCACACGCTGTATCTTGAGTTCACAGGGGCCGAACTGGCCAAATGGTTTATTCTCAGTTTCTTATACCCTTCCCCACTAGAGGCATGCGTGCAGTTTCCAAGGCAAAGATCACAAGGGACACAAGGTAAATGATCACGAGGTAGAAGGCATAGGTACAGCCACATGGTTACAATCAATCAAGGTTAATTAACCACAAAACAGTCATCCTGCCTTGTGAAACTAAGAAGGAAGTTCTCTTTAAGTAATCTTTGACTTCCCTGAAACGAGCTGCCTCTGGGCTTGTCTTTTTTTTACAACTTAGCCTTGTTCACCAGCTGTCCCAAATGAGATACTGCCATTTAGCCAAAGGCTCACAGCAGAATTTGAGCTCAAGGTCAGGGCGCTCTCCACAGGTGGTGCAAGCATTTAATCCCAGTACTCAGGAGGCAGAGGCAGGTGGACATGGTCTATAGAGTGAGTTCCAGGACAGCCAGAGTTACAACATGGAAAGCCTGTCTTGATAAACAAAACAAAACAAGACAAAACAAAAAATTGAGAGGGCACTTGTTACTCTTCCAGAGGATCTGAGTTAGGTTCCCAGGACAAAGCACATTTGAGCAGCCTACAGTCACCTCTGTCTCCACCTGTAGATCTGTCATCCTTTTCTGGCCTCCATGGGCACCTGCACACACAAACACACAACTAGACATCAGATAAAACATTAAAAATGATGGTAAAATTTTATCTTAAACTGATAGTTTCTAGAGCAGAGATGGGGGGGGGCACAGTTCTAGGCTTCTTTAAGATATCCCATATAAGCAGTAAATCCAGGTACAGGAAGCCCTAGAAGCTAGCCAGGGAGATAATGCCTAGATCAGAGAAGGAAGGATGTTTCCACATATTGCATCTACTTTAGTTTTAATTGAAACACAAGGAAAGATGAACAACAAAATATTTTGGGGAATACTTGCTAATTATTTTTGCACAGGGTCTTTTCTGTTGCTATTGAAAAGACAACATGACCATGGTAACTTACAAAAGAAAATATTTTATTGGGGGCATGCTTACAGTTTCAGTGGGTGAGACCATAATCACCATGGTGGGGAGCATGGCAGCAAGCAAGCATGATGCTGGTGCAGTAGCTAAGAGCTTACATCTGATCCACAGGTGTGAGGCAGTAAGAGAGTGAGAGCTGAGAATGGCCTGAACTTTTAAAAGCTCAAAGCCCCTCCCCACTCCACACATCTGTCTCTGTGACACATCTCCAACAAGGCCACACCTCATAAGCTTTTCCACACAGTTCTACCAACTGGGGGCTAAGCATTCACACATACGAGCCTGTGGGAACCATTCTCATTCAAATCACCACACAGAGACTCCAAAAGTATTGATGTACAAAAGTCAACTGTGTTTTCTACTTAATATTTAGTAGAACATATATGCATAGCAAACAGTCCTTTTGAAATCAAATTTTGGCATTAGGGTTATGGCAAAACTCTTAAAAGCTTTTTGGAATATGGCTTTGAATTTTCCTCAGCAGGAAAATTATATCTTTTTCCAGCAGAAAATAATTGTTTCTTTTTAATATATAGTCATTGATAATATTAATACATTTAAAATATATTTATCAATATACCAGGTATATTGTAACTAATTTCTTCCTGTCATTTTTAAGGGACTCATATCTAAGTCAAACACTATTCTGTCTGCTCACCTTGCCATTCCCTCAAAGTAACTCCAAGCTTTTTCTTTTTTAAAAGTGATAGTAATACAAGATAAAAATTTGACCTCACGTTATTAAATGTAGAGTCTATGATCTTGAAGTATACACTTAGCTTAGAGGGTCCTAAAACAGAAAGTTATTAAAGAGATATTTTTGATGCCTTGAGCACAGAATCATTTGACCTGGATTTTGAAAGCCATAAGCCTACTTTGAAACTGAATCAGTGATATAGATGGAATTATTGCTGGTCTAAAGGGTAAAAAAAATATTGGGAACATTTACCATTTGAGAGCTATTGGTTGAAATGGAAAAAGTGTTTACAGGATAGTAGTAGCTAAGAATTACTTGTATTTTCTTCTGGCATGGTGGTCTGGTTAAAAACCATAGTGTGCTCTTTCTGTTCCCCCAGGACCCAATCTTCAAGTCTTGTTCCTGGGATTGTAACAGAACAGCAGCTACAGCTTCCCTCACCTCTGTCCACATTCCATCCCAGGCTCCCTTCCACCACTTGTCACTGTGTCCTAGCCCCCAACTCCAGTGGGTACCACCTCTAACCCAAGAGCAGGTACTTAGAGGCCAACAAGCAGACTGAAGTGGGACCCACGCCACTCCTGTTGCTCCTGAGATCTAATTCCCCCAGTCTCATCCTCAGCCCTGTAGCTGAAAACTGGTTGTGATCTCTTTTCCTCTCTGACTCCCTCCCCAATTGATCATAAAGATCTTCTTCTCCTCCAACCTTCCTTCCCCTATTCATACCAGTCACCCAGCCTTCAATACTAGCAAGCATTCTCTATGAACACACCAGCTGAACAGGCCAGGGAAAGAGGTGGCACATAGTCACCACATTCTCTACAAAGCCAGAAAGGGAACAGAAACCAAAGAACAGAACACTCAGCCAACAAAGATAAATCATGAAATCAGCACCCTGACCTTTAATCTCAGATCTAAACAAAGTCTGATGCCAAGACACCAGTATAAAAGCACAAGCAACAACACTAGAACCTAGCTATCCTACCAAAGCAAGCCCTGAATATTCTAACATAGCTGAAGCATAAGAAAAAGACCTTAATGACAACTATATGAAAATGAGAGAGGTATTTAAAGAGGAAGTCAATAAATCCCTTAAAGAAATACAGAAAAACACAAACAATTGGAGAAAAATGAATAAATTCCTTAAAGAAAGCCAAGAAAAAAATAAAGAAACAATTGGGAGAAATGAATAAGGGGTACATAACAACAAAAACTGAGAAAATTCAAAGAATCATGAGAACATAGTTTAAAGATCTGTACTCCCCAAAGTTGGAAAAATCTAAAAGAAATGGATAATTTTCTCAATAGGTAACACTTATCAAAGTTAAATCAGATCAAATAAGCAATTTTAATAGACCTATCACCCCTAGTAAAATAGAAATAGACATTAAAAGTCTCCCAATGCCAAAAAGCCCAGGCCAAATGGTTTTAGTGTAGAATTCTATCAGACTTTCAAAGAAGAATTAATGCCAATACTCATCAAAGTATTCCACAAAATAGAAACAGAAGGAACATCACTTAATTTATTTTCTAAGGCCACTGTTACCCTGATGTCCAAATTACATAATGACACAACAAAGAAAAAGAATTACTAATTTTTCCTTATGAATATAGATGCAAAAATACTCAGTAAAATGCTTGCAAATCCAATCCAAGGACACATCGAAAAGATCATTCATCATGATCAAATAGGCTTATCCCAGAGATGCAGGAATAGTTTTGATATACAAAAATCAGTAAATGTAATCCACCATATAAACAAACTAAAATATAAAAACTACATGATTGTATCAGTTGAAGAAAAGACTTTTGACAAAATCCAACATTCCTTCATGATAAAAGTCCTGGGGAGATTAGGGATACAAGGGATATACCTAGACATAATAAAGGCAAATTACATCAAGACTATAGCCAATAACAAATTAAATGGAGAAAAGCTCAAAGCAATTTCACTAAACTCAGGAACAAGAAAGCCTATTCACTCTCTCCATATCTATTCAATATAGTACTTGAAGTTTTATCTAGAGCAATAAGACAACTAAAGGATAGCAAGGGAATACATTGGAAAGGAAGAAGTCAAAGTCTCTTTATTTGCAAATGATAATATACATAAGTGAGCCCAAAAATCCCACCAGGAAACTCCTTCAGCTCATAGACACCCTCAGCAAAGTAGCTGGATATAAGATTAATAAAATAAAACCAAAATCTTCTATATATATATAAGTCACTATATATAAGTGACAAATGGATTGAGGGAAAAAAAAATCAGGGAAACGCCTCTTGCAATAGTCCCAAATAATATAAAATAGTATATTTTATTTATATATTTATTACAATCTTGAGGTTGTAATAGGGCCCCAGACCTTAGTAGGCCCTGAAACCTTAGCACAACTGACTCCATGGTGGAAGTGCCATTCAGGCTGTAAGACTCAGCATGTAAACAGCACCACCTGACAAAACTAAAACAAAGGCCTAATCTATCAATGTCCATATAGTTCTGAGAACATCTCAAAATGTACTAACTTTGTCTTTTAGCTTCTGTAGTTATACTTTTAGCTAACTGTTCTTGTTAACTGAAGTATGTCAACCCAGAATACGGTGTTTGTTCTTAAAAGCTCACACCGAGAAGGACTTGGTGTAGCTGTTAGATGCTGTGGCCTCTCAACAAGGAAGACAAGGAGGCATATTTCACTGATGCAAACCTTTCCACACCTCATCAGAGAGAACCACAATCACAGCAAGTGCTATAACGGACAGTGAAACCCTGAGCATCTGAGCTCAGGTGTTTTTATTGATTCAAAACTTTCAGTTATTCTACTGATAGTATATGCAGATCATTACCAATCAACATAAATCCTCCACATAAATCCAACGCTTGTAGACAATACAAAATGCCAAGGCCTATACTTCCCTATTTCCAATGGTGCACAAGAACAATTATTTTTAAGCACAACTAAAAATAAACTTCCACAACAGCTCAGGGCTACACTGGAATCCTGAACATGCAGTGTAGCTGACAGTTGGCTAACAAAGACTTTCTATTGGCTTAAACCCATGTCTGAGAAGTCTTCTCTGGTGAATACCCAACAAAAGGTAACTCTAACCAAGCATGTAAAAGGGTTGTAGGACAAAACTTTAAGACTTTGAAGAAAGAAATAAAAGAAGGTATCAGAAGATAGAAAGATCTCCTATTTCACGGATCAGTAGAATTAATATAGTAAAAATGGCCATACAAGCTGGGCAGTGGTGGGGCCTGCTTTTAATTCCAACATTCAGAAGGCAGAGACAGGCAGATCTCTGTGAGTTTGAGGCCAGCCTGATCTACAAAGTAAGTTTCAGAACAGCCAGATTTACAACAGGGAAACCCTGTCTCAAAAACAAACATTAAAAAAAATTGAAAAAATGCCCATCCTACCAAAAGCAATCTACAGATTCAACACAATTCCTATCAAAATTCCAAAACAATTTTTTACAAACCTTGAAAGATAAATTTCCACAACTTTGTATGGAAAAACAGGAAACCCAGAATAGCTTTTTAAAAAAATCCTGTACAATAAAAGAACTACTGGAGCTATCACCATTCCAGACTTCAAGTTGTATTACAGAAATACAGCAATGAAACTCACATGATAATTGCATAAAAACCAGCATGTTGATCAATGGAATTAAAATGAAGACTCAGGTATCCACATACATACGATCACCTTATTTTTGATAAAGAAGCAAGAGGTACAAGATGGAAAAAAGACAGCATCATCAACAGATGGTGCTGGTCAATCTGCATGTCTGCATGTAGAAGGATATGCAAATAGATCTATATTAATCACCTTGCAGAAAACTCAAGTCAAGTGCATTAAAGTCTTCAGTATAAAACTAGATACACTGAACCTGATAGAAAAGAAAGTGGGGAATAGCTTTGAACTCATTGGCACAGGAGTCAATTTCCTGAACAGAACACCAATAGTATGTAGGCACTAAGATCAACAATTAATAAATGAGACCTCATGAAACTAAAACCCTTCTGTAAGACCAAAACTACCATCATTAGACCAAGTGGAAGTCTACAGAATGGGAAATGATTTTCCCCAACTACACATCTAATAGAGGACCAACATCCAAAATATATAAAGAACTCATAAAAGTAGACATAAAAAAACCCAAATAATCCATTTTAAAAAATGATAAAAAGATGTAAATAGAATCCTCAATAAAAATCTCAAATGGCTGGGAAACACTTAATCAAATGTTAAAACACCCTTAGCCATCAGGGAAATGAAAATCAAAACTACTTTGAGATTCCATCCTTGTAAGAGTGGCTAAAGTCAATAACGTAAGTGATAGTTCATGCTTGCAAAGATGTGGAGCAAGAGAACACTCATCCATCGATGGTAGGAATGCAAGCCTATACACCCACTATGGAAGAAAATAAGGTAAGGATAGACCCTGGCACGTGTGGGTGACTACTTTCTGAATGTGTGATGGTATGTGCTCTTTGGGAAAAACCTATAATTCCAGCAACGGTTAATATCTGCTTCTTGAGATGTATGTTTGTGATAATCTCTCCCAGCTTTTTAGTTAGGTTGGAAAAAGGTATGTTATTTGTATTGATTGTCTCATTGATTCTTTTTATTGTTCTCTTTGTTTCTATTTTGTTGACTTCAGCCCTGAGTTTATTTCTTTAATGTTTTTTTCTTAAACTTGATGACTAAAGAAAAGATACAAAGCATGGTTGCATATTTTTCATATTCCCTTAGAGGCTAAGAAGAATTAAACTAATGGTATAATCAATAAAAATTAGAATGTTTGGAGATAATTTTAAGAAAAAAAATGGCTTAATGTCGCAATGATTTATAGTACATCAAGAAATTATAGAAAAGGATTTAAAAAGGGATTAAAATTATGGCTTATAGAAAGATGACTATATAGTTTGATACAGGTGACAGAATTGCTCAGCTATTCCTGCTCTTATAAGTCAAGGACAAGGCAGCTCCAGCTAATGGAACAGGAGGGTTTGGCAGTATTTAGAAAAGGATATTTTGACAAACTGTTATTAATGATGAAAGACCAAAGTTGAGATTACAAATTGAAGGTTTAATAGACACTAAAGCTGGTGACTCTATAATTAGGGACTGAAACGTTATGTCAGGTAAAACAAAGTGTAAGATGGATTAAATGTGTAGAGTCAAAAAAGGTCAAGTAAAAAATTTAAAAAACCTTATATGACTGATAGAGCCGTAAGTTTATGAAAAGGAGATTTGTTACAGCAGCAGGGATCTCAGATTAATGTTCCTTCAATCTCAGATAGAGCTTGTAAAATGATGTTAAAATAAAGTACACTCCTGGTGAAGATATGAAAAAGAGTTGTCATGAAGAATCACAGACTAGTTGTACCCTAAATTCTAAGATCTCAAATTTTGTTGACTTAAATTTAAATTTGTAAAGGTTGTTATTTATATACGTTTCCTTGATCTGATAAAAGATCAGACTCTGGCAAGAAAAAAAGATCAAAAGAGTCTCATGAGTGCCTATCCTCTAATAAAGACATTGTTTTATCTACCATAAAGACAAATCTTATCATATTACAAATTTCTATATGTAATTAATAAATAAAAACCAATTTAAATTAAAAAAGGGGTTATAAGAATATATCCATACCGATACATACTATGCTATGATTGGTTATCTTCACTTCAAAATTCTTTAAATTTTGCTTTAAAGGATAATGCTTTTTCTGCTGCCTAAAAGCATTTCGCCTCAAAGGAGACATAACCTAAAATATATGTTAAATGTAAAAATCTAGAAACTAATCAATAAAAAAGACCCAATGTTAATATCGGGACCAGGTTGTGCTTCTGTCTTTCCAGGAAAAGAACAAAGTCCTACATGACTTCTGATGTAAAACATCCAACTAGAGTATCCAGAGACCACTGGACAAATGAAACATCTAAAAGAAAATGGCAGATTCATCAAAAGGAGATGTCCCCAGAGAAAGAGTAGACTGGTGACTTAGAGAAAAATAATGCTGTTATGTTTGCTAAACTGTATTGCGTGTTAATTATCAGCTTCAGGATCCAAATGCCTTTTATCAATAGAGATAAAATGAACACATCTGTGATAGAGACAGTATGATTTTTTTTTTGGCATGATAAAGATTATCAAAGACTTATGAGGAAAAGGACACAAAATTTAAACATAACTTCTCAAGTTTGGTTATCTGCAAGTCTTTATAATACTACACAGGGTTTTTATAATCAATATCAGATGCTTCCAGCATTTGTATTTGAGAGATGAGACATCAATGCCACACGCACATTAAATCTACCAAAACATAAAATATGGTATGCCATCAAGGAATCAAGCTGAATATATTGGCAATGATGTAAGGGGGAGAATCCTCAGGTGCTTGTTAATATCTCCCAAAGAAAAGCTGATTGAAGCCCCTATGGCTTCCCTAGAATGTAAAAAAATTCTCACTCAGAATTGACATGGCAATCAGCTAGTTCAAATAAAACTGTGGACAGTTTTTTTTTTTTTTTTTTTTTTTTTTCCTACTGTCTATGTTGCCTTTTGATGGCATGGGTAGGAATGTCAGGCCCTCTACTACAGTTTGGTAATTCAGTTCAAAACAACTTGTGGGAGTTGGCAAGTGCCTTTCATCCACTTAAGGGATGGAGCAAAACGATAAACTTTATCAATAGCAAATTGAAGTTGTCCCTTAAATTAGATCAAAGTTACATCTTTATGACATTTGTACCACTACCTTAATTGTTACTAAAGGGACTTGTGCTGTGGAAACCTAACAACTGTGGCATCACCTGTGCATGCTGTATTCTTCATACTTGTGTTAATGATGAAATGTCCCTAAATACTACTTTTGAAAGTTTGTATGTTCTCAGAGCAAGACCAGCTGTCTGGATACTGATGAGGATAAAGAGGCCCTGGCAAGACTCACCTACAATGATGCTGATAGAGACACTTGTTGAAAGAATATTAAGAAGAACTTGATGGATGGTAAGACTGATAATTGCTATGGTTATGGAAATTGACTGCCACTGCTGCTATAACTGGAGTGGCTCTTCATAAGGAAATTCAAACTCCTGAGCTTATTAAGGAGTAGCACAAACATTCTGCAGAACTTTGGACTCAACTGAATAAAATAGATAGTTAAATAGTTAATAAAATAGCAAACCTGAGACAAGCTATGATACTAATAGATTAGTTATAAATTTTAAAGGAACAGATAAAGTTAAGATTTGACTGAATTTTTACTTCTAATTATGTCTTTAAGTTTTACACCTTTAAGTTTTAATGACAGCAGATATAATTGGGAGAGTGCTAAAATACATTTGTTAGGTCATCCCAATTCTTCTCAGATGATTTATGATTTACAATAAGAGATTAAGGATACTTTCTCCAAAAAAATTGCCAAAAGCAACCAGGATGGATATTGTGGAGAGTTTGGCAGTTAGCTTCATTTAATCCTATGTAGCATTTTAATAGATTTCTTATCCTAGAAATTTTTATTAATTCTTCTTATTGTGATAGTTTTGCTAATATTGAAATGTGCTCTGATTACTCTATGTAATCAGGAAAAAAAAACTGTGAAACAACACAATAGAGATAAAGCTATTTTCACAACACAATAGCTTAATAGAAAGGGGGAATAGTAAAGACAAGGTAGTAAAGACAATGGAACCTGTTAGGGACTGCTTTCTGAATGTGTGAGGGGATTCACTCTTTGGGGAAAACCTGTAATTCCAGCAATTGTTAACATCTGCTTCCTGAGATGTAGCCTGCCTGTTAGGAACTCTTTGCTAAAGCAACTGACATTTAAAATACCCTGCTCCCTAGAATTTTCATGTTAAAAGCATTTGTTTATGTTATTGCTAATGAAGTGACTTTTGAGGCTCTCTCCAACAGCGTCCCTCAATAAAGTGAAGGAACACCTCACTTTGGGCTTTTACTTATGCCACCATGCTGGTGCCAAGTCAGCAAGCTTCGGGCTTGCAGTTGCTGAGTTCTGTTCATTATGCAAAGAAGGCCTTTGGGGTCAGTGGGGTGGTGCCTTTCATCAATAAAATACCTGCATGGAGCAGGCTCGGGGCTCAGTCCTTCTGAGGCTGCTGCTCTCTATTGTTCAGGCTTACATCTTAGAGTAGCTTTTTTTGTTCTTTACTGAACCCTGGTGAAAAAGAACATCTAAACTTCAGAAAGTTGGGAATCAATCTTAAGTTGATACCCAACTATACCACTCTTGGGCATATACTCAAAGGATGCTCAATCTACCACAAGGACACTTGCTCAACTGTGTTTAATCTGGCTTTATTCATAATACCCAGAAACCGGAAACAACCTAGATATCCCTCAACAGAAGAATAAAGAAAATGTGGTGGTATATTTACACACTGGAGTATTACTCAGCTATCTTAAAAAAAAAAAAAAAAAAACAAATGACATCATGAAATTTTCAGACAAATGGATGGAACTAGAAAAAAAGGAAAAAAAAATCACCCTGAGTGAGGTAACCAAAACCCAGAAAGATAAAAATTACATATTCATATGTTAAGGGGATAATAATTATTAAGTAAATGATAAACTAGCTACAACATGTAGACCCAGAATTATTAGGTAAAGAGTAAGGGCCTGGGGGTGCGAGGATCTTGCTGTGAGGGTCAAATAGAGTAGATTTTATGGGTGGACTGGGAGTTTGTGGGGATGGGTGGGGTGTCAGGGATAGAGATGGTTTAGAGGGAGAGACTACAGGCAGAGATGAGTAAAACGGTAGGTGCTTGAGGGGTAGAATCCTAGCACAGAAACTTCCTGGCATCTATGAAGGTGATCCTAATGAGGACTCGTAGTAATGAGGGATACGGAGACTCAACTGGCCATTTCTTTTAGCCAGGTGAGGTTTCCATTGGTGAGACTAGGTACATTCAATTGAGTTGTTGACCACGGGAGTACCATGAAAATCTCCAAACCACCCAGGCTGTTTATTGAATTGTTTCTCTCCCTCTGTAGGCCCTCAGGGCCGCACTTACCTCGCACAGCAAGTGGCCAGGGTTAGGTGCTCATGGGAGCTCACTGGAGCTAACTACCTAAGTAGCCTAGCCAGGTAGGTAGCTAACCGGAAGGAAGCTTGGATGCATGGGTTGGACATGTGTGGGTCTTACGTCAGGGAACCAAGAGTTGAAGGAACACACAGAAGAATTCCAAGAGACTCCATCAGGGGAGCATTCTCAAGTTGAATACAAGGACCATGGTATTTTATGGGGTTGGGGAGGGGCATCGAAGGGCGATGCATTGGTTAAGACAGGTAAGCAATTCTGCCTGAAGGGGGTGGGGACTTTTTGTTGTGGCTTGTGGTGTCAGTGCAGAGGGGAGGGGCCGAACTACCACCAGCATTTTGGGATGAGAGCTGGCTTAAGCAGCTCTCTCTGGACCCAACTTCGTGACTTTTCCATGGGGTACCACAGTTGTTGCTAAGACAAAAAGCTGTTCTCTGCAAACTGATAGTTGGGACCCATTGCTGAGGACAACATCCGTGCTGGATCACCTTCATACTCAGCAACTGCAAACCCCCCAGCTGGCTGACTTGGCACCAGCACTGGAAAGTTTGTCTCCTGAAGCATAGGCTATACCACTGAAGAAAACTGACTCTCCCTCCCCTAGCAGCCATCAACTGCAAAATTCCTCAAATAGCAGTGGGACCTCATGAGAGGGCTCTCCAATCTGTGCTGAAATGATGACTGACTTGATCTTGTGCAGGTCATCACGTTAATGCAGCCACAGCTGTTGTGAATTTGTGGGTGCAATGACTCTGTCATGTTAAGAAGACACTATTTCACAATATTCTTTCTCTTTCTCCCTTTATTACAATTTTTTTTGTCCTTTTATCTGAAATGTCTCTGAGCCTTTGGGGAGGGACTGTCATACTGATACCTCATTTAGGGCTGATCATCCCATACTCACTCATTCTTTGCACGTTTATCAGTTGTGCATCTTTGTATTAACCTCTGTTCACTTCAAAAAGAAACTTCTCTGAAGAGAACTGAGCTATATATATAAGGAGTGTTTAGAAGGAAGTTTGATATGCCCACTTATCAAAATAAGAATAGTAAAATCTCCCCTAAGGCAAAGGCCTTCCCAGCCATTAATTCTACTCAAGTTCCCTCCTGTTGGGTTGGCCTTAGATCCAATGAGAAAGCTATTGGTCACTCCCATTACTTTCATGCCACTATCACACAAATGGGTATGCTTTGTCAGGCTGATTATTGTTGTAATTCACAGCGTTCACAACTGGGTAAAACTGTTGATGTTCTTCTCACCCAACTGCCTTCATAGCATCTTCTGACAGTATGAAATAAGTCACCAGAGAAGATGCTTCCAAGTTAATTTCTCCATATCCTGTGGTCAAAGTGTGTGGTTTCTTCAACAATAGGACTTTACCATCAAGTTATGGTAGGCCATCAACAAGAACCTGCAGTTTGAAGGGTAGGATTGTCTAGAATCCCTCTCATCAACAAATTGAAAGGAAATATCCCACATCTGGAACTGGCCTTTTTTGTTTGATAATCAATGGCTTCTAAGAGAAGTGTTATTCCCAATGTAGGGCTTTTCCAAATGTCCTTAGTGTCGGTCACTCCTCCCCTCCCCCTTGTTTTACCCCCTCTTCCCACTTTCCATTTACAACTACCTCCATCATACTGAAGTTGTTTAGTGCTTGGAATACAGGATATCTTAGCATTCAAGTCCAAATGGTAGATAGGCTCATGCAAACAGTCATGTAGCTTGTTCTTAGTTGTGGTTTTATGTCACTTGTAAAGATGTAATAAACATGCTTCCGAGGTGAAGTCATCTCACTCAAGACAGCTTATGTGAACAAATTGTATGTATATGAAACAGAAAGCAGGCCTCCATACATAGTAAGCTTTGTATAGATGAGAGTATAAGATAATTCCACAGTGGTCTATAAAGGCAATGACCATTATTTGCCTTACAAACTTAGTCTTGTCTAACTCTGTACATAGAAGAATAGGTCTCCACCAAAAAGTGGACTATTTGGGCTGCTAATAAGTTTCATACTGATAGATAGTAGAAAATATGTCTATATGAATGAGGTGATTTCATTCAAAACAATAAATAGTTTAATATGTGCATTTGAAAGTCTTGGAAAACACACTAAAGTGATTAACTCAAGCATTTTTAAAGATAGTTAAGTAAATGATGAACACTTTTCATAGATGGTAAGGTAAAAGGGGGGAAAGGGAATACAATGCATTTCTGAGTATTTTCCTTCCTAAAATAAGGCTCTGAAAATTATACTTAAGAATACTTACAAAGTTGAATGCCTAATGTAAGTTTTCAGGCTAAGAACATGGAGATGTCCTAGACTGCATGTGGTGAACGGCTCTATTCCTCTGGATACATGGAATTTATACAGGAGCAATGTGGAGACTTCCGTGTCCTAAAGTTAATGCTAACATATTTATTTAGAGTTAAGCTAATTTTGGCCTGCTGAGCATTTGTTGTCCTCTCAGCTTAACAACTTTCTTAATGAGACAAGTGTCACTTTTCACATGTTCTCAGTGACTTGAAGAAACAGAAAAAGGCTCAATGACACAATGATTGTGTTTTCTGGTCTACCTGTCTTCAGTTTACCTTTGAATCATGATTCAAGATACAGAAGAGTGCAAGTATTTGTGAGTCTCAGTTAATGACAAACAAAACGAGTATGATTCATCAAAAAGTTGTTCAATAGGATGGAGAGATGACCCCAACAGTTAAGAACACTTGTCGTTCTTCCAGAAGACCAGGGTTTGATTTCCAGCCCTCACATGGTGGCTCACAACCATCTGTAACTCCAGTTTCTGAAACCCAATGCCCTCATCTTGCCTGTACAGGAACCAGGCATGAGTGTGAGGCACAGGTATACATTGCAGGCAAACACCTAGACAATAAAATAGAAAAGTACAATAATTTTAAAAGCTTCGAAATTCTTACTTCTCTCTGCAAGATACATGCTTTGGTGATATTGGGAATTGAACCTAGGGCTTCACAAAGGCTAGGCAAACACTTGATCCCTGAGGTAAACCTTTTCCTTGTACCTCCATCTCCATCTCACCTTCTTCTGTCTCATTGTTTGAGCAATAATTACAAGGGGAGCTGCTTATGAGGTTCTGTGGAATGAATGAACCTATTATGTGGATAAATCTTTTTTCTTTTTCTATAGGTAAATTGGTGTTTACTTTTAAAGGGATTTCATTTGGGGTGAATATTTTAATCTTTTTTGAAAATAACTGGGTTTTGTTTTTTTTTTTTTCTCCTTAAGGCACCCTATCCTTAAAAATTCAAAGAACCGGTTCAGTGTTTAGAAACTGCTTCTCTTCTAATCAACAGCAGAGGCCTGAAAGAATGGCTGTTTTAAGGACAATTTAATTACTTGTTTTTGTATTACCTGACTCTTTATTCAAATGAGTGTTGTTTTGTAGAAATTCAGACATTCTTTGAGTCTTAAAAATAGGAAGCTGTATGTTGCCAGGTATAGGCAAGACGCCAAGAGTTTCAAATTATACTCAGAATTGGATTACAACTGCTATTTGAGGAACGTTGCTGAAGACTGGGCAACACTTCATAATTAGAGAAGAAAAATGCATATGAAAAAATAAATGAAGTCATGAGTTTCTAACAGCACAGCCAGAAAAGACAAAGAGTAAACGCAGCTGTGAGGAACCTTCATGACTGAAGGCTGAGTTCCTAGGAAACTCTGAAAAAAAGAAAAAACCTTGTGAAGTGGGGGAAATATTTTAAGATATAATATTCTGTCATGATTATGTGATAATGACCACAGTAGCTTCCACAAGCGCTGACAGACTCTCAAGTGCTCTGATTGGGACATTGTAAGTAACGCACTTACGTGTTCTCTGTAGCAACGGGAGGGAGATGCTGTGCTTAACACTAAGAAAACCAAGCAAGAGGGATGCTGGGTAACTTCCGGCCATTTATGCATCTAGAAAAGGGTGGGTCTGGAATTTGAACTTGAGGCTCCTGTCCAGTGATTAAGACGCACTCCTCCTAGTTACAGATTAAATCGGAAGCATGAAGAAGTTTATGCTCTTTCTAGTACAAGCTCTTCTTGGTAACACAATATTTAGTAAAAGGAACGAATCACAGAATTTTTTTTTAAATTCTTACTTATTACCTTGAAACCTATGATTCTTAGTCTTCCCTGGGTCCCTGAGTGCTCTCAGAATTAAATGATAGTCACCCATGTTATTTACATTTCACAAAAGCTTTCGAGCGATTCACAGGCTCCATGTAATGTACTACACTCAACCCTTTCCCGTCTCCTATGCAATCACTTTCGCAGAATATTAACTGAATTAAAATAATTTTTGTTGTTGTTGATAATTAGGATGGAGAACTCCTTCTTACACAGTCACACACCCCACTTATTTCCTAGATACAGTACTAGATAAATGAAAGCATGGTGCTTAATTACTGTCTTTTCCTCATATATGGGAAAGTTATTAGCCAGTCATGATGGCTTATACGTGAGATCCCAGCACTTATGAAGCCAAGGCATGAGGATTGCCATGAATTTGAAGCCAGTCTGGACTACAGAATAACCCAAGGATGGGGGGAGGAACTGAGGGGAGGATTTATTGACACAAGCTGATGTTCATGGAAAAAGGAAGTTGCTTGCAACAAACTGAGTTGGCCTGAATTTGGATACATCAGAGATTTCGCTATATAAATGTCTGAGGCCAGCCTGAGAGTCAGAAAGTGTCTGAATGGGGTGTGGGACTGAGGGGCTTTACGAGGAAGGGAAAAAGAGACAAAAAAGAAAGGGAATAGACCAGGCACACTGTATCATTGAGCTCAGATGGGATGGAGGTGAAGTTTAATTTTTGTCTCAGTCTTTACACACCTTTTACTCAAGGGTCTATGTGCAGTTACAGGGGTTACAAGGTTAATAATCACCAGGGAAACAGCAGGTCTACAATGAGAGTATTAATCACAAGGTAAAACAATATATAATTGAAGCAACTTATTCTATAGTCAAGGGTAAGCTTTCATCTTACTAGCTGGAGCTGAACGCTCACCTAAAGCAATCATCTTACTCACTGGGGCTAAATGCTCACCTAGAGCTGTGTTCTTACTCAATGGGGCTGGATGCCCACCCAAAGAAGGAATGTTCCTTAGGTAATCTTTTGACTTCCCTGAAACCAGCCACTTCCGGGCAGCCTTGCTTTGTGACTCCAGCTTTGCTCAGAAAAATCTCCCAGTAAAAGAATAGGCATATAGCCAGAGGCTTTCAGAGGAATCTAGGCCCAGAATCGTGTTGGGGGGGGGGGGCTTTCCCACATGTGTACTTCAAGTTGGATTAACTATGTGACTTGAAGATATTTACATGTACTAAGTAAGCAGTGAGTCCTTGCTTAGACTGCCCTATCTTTGCAAGTTTTGATTCCTCTGCCTTCTCTGGCTATAGTGCCAAATCCCAGAAATAGGGTCAGCATCAGATATTGAGCATTTTCTTCTGCTTCAAGTGGAGTTTGGTTCTCAAAGGTTTTTATAACAAAGGTTTAAAGAATAAATCTAAACAGAATCAAGACTTTTCTAAATTTCTACCACCGTGGTGCCCCTGGAGTTTCTCTGTAGTGTCTCAGGCCCTCAGCTTTGCCCTGATTTTATCATTATCCCAGGAGCATCACATATGCAGGTTTTGAAATTCTAACTCTTCATTCCAGACCTTTAACTCTCAGTCACTAGTATTTGCACATCCTGTAACTCCTACTGAATCCACCTTTCCTGTGACTCAGTAAAAGAGCAGCCAGATCTTCCCCAGTATGAAATTAAGGTGTGTGTAGGGGTGAACATTGCCCTCTCCCTCGTGTTTTATCACTGGATGTCTCTCTGTGCACCCTACTCCTCAAGATCAGGATAATAAGAAAGCCTGATAGGATTATTAATAGGGACTAAATGAGCTAATCCATAGGAAGAATATAGTGCCCTGCCAGGCACTCTGTAGGTGATAGTTATATTTTTAACAGCATTGACCCTGTTTTTACTGCTTTATCCTAAGTTTGGGGATTGCAAAAGGGTTCATGGGCAGTTCCTAGTGACAGTTAATGGAAGAATGCCATATGTGACAGTCTTAAGAATTAATGTTCAGGTATAAATTAGGAACTTTGCTGATATCTATTATGTTCTAGGCTTAGTCTTAGTATAACTCTTACCCCATAGCCTTACCAACTCAATAAATTAAACAGTAACTGAAAGTGTCACAAAAAGAAATTGTAGACCATACCTAGGAATATGTCCTTGGTTAGGAGAGTGGCATTTCCTTGTCTTCCATGACTGAAGCATGAGTCTGCTTCTTACTCCTCTGTGAACTATTTTTTTCTACATTGTTTCCTGTCATTTTACTCTGGGATATCCAAGGGCTACTGCAATGTTTTCGTTTTGTTTGGCTTAGTCATGTCCTAGATAGGGGATGCTTTTCTTACTCTGTTTGTGATCATTGTTGACAACTATGGGTTCTATACATTAATTCACTAGAGTTTTTAGTATTTCCATTGAGCCAGATACTGGGGTAACATGAAAATAATGCTGCCCTCATCCTTAAGCACACAGCTCATGTCTCTAACCAGTCTCTAAAATAGAGTATGTAATTTGTTATGGAGAGCCTAGCTAAGCTTACAGGTTGCTCTGGCACTAGTCCTTGTAACAGTCCATTTGTCACTGCAGCATATGCCAACCATCATGGCATCCTGGTGTTCTTGACTTATACACTGTAGGAATTAACCTGGAAGTTTTATGCACTGAGATTTTTCCAGTATTGGTAATAGCTTAGATAGAATTATTTATTTATGTCTTTGATCAATTATTTTTGACCAAAGATATGCATTTACTGATGGAAGAAACACATGAGTTTGAGACTAAATACAGTGCACTGTATTTCATTTGAACAGGGAGTTCAAATGAATCAAAATGTGAATCAAAATCACATTTACGTTTTATGAACTAGTTACTGTGATTTCTTAAATAGGTCCAAAGCAGTACATTATCCCTTGGGTACGTATGTACACACACACATGGAACTGTAAACAATGGAAAGTATATGGTAATATCTAAATAATAATAATAATAATACAGTTTTCAGAAAAAGAAAAATAAGTAGCATATTTTTAATTTGGACACAGTTACATGATTACAGGATTATTATTAATTCTATTTTATTTGCTTAGGCCATGTGAAATAAACCTTCAATAAGTCACAATGTTTTCATAGAAAGCAACTTCTTGTCGTAGGCGTTGCATAGGAAATCTTGCTGTGGATGGAGAAAGTCTTTTTTTACCAACTTATTTTGGTCAATATTTATACAGAACAATGGTTGCTTTTATTTGATTGTTTTCTTACTCCTAGAATACCTTTAATGTTCTTCTAGTTTTTGTGTTTGCACTTCTGCTCTTTTTCATTTTTCTATGTAGCACCAGCTGACCTGGAAGTTGCTGTGTACAGCAGTCTGGCCTCAAGCTCACAGAGATCTGCCTGCCTTTGCCTCAGGGCTTAGCCTAAAGGTATGTGCACACGCCTGGCTATGCTTGTAATTCCAATTTTCACTAGGAGAATTGGGGATTCTGACCCTGACCCCATGCAACTCCGTCAGTGAACCGGAGGTGACGGCCTTCTCAGTGCTTCCACCTCTCTTTAGCCCTCACCTGAGCCAGGTGGAAGGCAGTCATCACATTAGAGCTCTCTTAACCTAAAGAACCTTGAGTCCCATCTACCTGCCTCATATATTGTCACAACTCCCTCTCTTACCATTCCTCTCTCTACCAGTTCCTCTGTTGCAGTGAAACTTTCAGATACATTGACAGTTGTTTATTCACTTCTGACATTGTTTCTAAAGCTAGACTTTGGCAGATACCTGGTCCATGTTCAAAAGCCACTGCCATTGAAAAATTATTTTTGTATGTTAATAAAGAATGTGGCTTCAAAAGACTTCTTTTGTGGTAAATCAAACTGATGTAAATAATATTGATGAATTGAAAAGCTTGTCTCTTCCTCTTGTCTGAAGTTAAAGTGTGTGTGTGTGTGTGTGTGTGTACATAGTAACTTCTGGCAGAAAATAAAAGATTATTGAAAATAATCTTTAAAAATAATAATTTGTATATCTGAATCTCTTTCTAATCCTGTATTTTTTGCCTTTAATGATTTCTGCCTCTGTGACTTTTCTAAATTTTCTGTTTACATGGAAAAAAAAGCTATGAAATACAAATATACTTTCAAGGTAATGAGAACAGGTTAATATTTATCAAGTATATCATATACCAGCCGCTTTAGCAAGCGTTTTGCATGGATTATTTCATTTTGTCATAATCATGAACTATGATCAAAATGGAAACACTAAATGAAGTGCTTAGAAGCAAAATAGAAATGCTATCAGTTATAAAGAAGAAACTTCCTGAAGGATTTTTCATTCTCAGCACATATCTCAGTATGTATTTGATCCGTTCTCCTCATACCTTAGTTAGATGGCTGTTGTCTTGGTTAGGGTTTCTATTGTTGTGATGAAATATACAATGATAAAAAAAGCAAGTTTGGGAGGAAAAGCTTTATTTGGCTTATACTTCCACATCACTGTTCATCATCAAAGGAAGTCAGGACAGGAACTCAAATAGGTCAGGAACCTGAAGGCAGGAACTGATTCAAAGGCCATGGTGGAATGCTGTTTATTGGCTTGCTGCTCATGGCTTGCTCAGTCTGCTTTCTTATAAAAACCAGGACCACCAGCTCAGGATGGCACTACCCACAATGGGTGGGGTCTTCTCTTATCAATCACTAATTAAGAAAATGCTTTACAGGCTTACTTACAACCCAGTCTATGGAAACATTTTCCTAACTGTGGATATTTTCTCTCAGATGACATTAGCTGTGTCAAGTTAACGTAAAAGTCTACAGTACAATTGATCCCTTATCAACTTGACACACAAATACGTCACTATTAAGCCTTTCCTTTCTTAATTATCCCCCAAATCTCACATTAAAAACATAAATAACATTAAAAGTCCCACAGTCATATAAATTCAAACGCATTAAAAGTTTAGTCCCTTTAAAATATACAATCTCTTAAAAAATCCAAAATCTCTTTTAAAACTTTATAATCTCTCAATTGTGGGCTCCTATAAAAATCAAAACTAAGTCAAAGACTTTCTTATTTCAAGAATAAAGAACTAGGGTGCCATCACAATCAGATCAAAGCAAAACCAACACTGTAAATAATGCAATGTTTAATTTCTGGGATCCACACATGATCTGGGCTCCTTCAGAAAGCTTGGGCCACTTGTCTGGCTCCACCCTCTGCAACACACACAGCTTGTTCTCTAGGCTCTGGCTGGCTCCATTTCACACCTGCTGCTGTACTTAGTGATTGTCCCATGGTTCTGGCTGCTCAAAACTGCTGGAGTCTTCTGCTGCAACTAGGCTATATTTTTACCAGTAGCCTCTGTCTTAGTCAGTGTTCTATTGCTGTGAAGAGACACCATGACTATGGCAACTCTTACTTCAAAAAAACATTTAATTGCTGCTTGCTTACACTTTCAGAGGTTTAGTCCAATATCAGCATGGTGGGAAGCATGGCAGCACCCAGGCAAACATGGTGCTAGAGAAGGAGCTGAGAGTTCTACATCCAGATCTGCAGGCAGCAGGAAGAGAGTGTGAGCCACTGGGCCTGCTTGGGCCCCTGAAACCACAAAGCTGACCTCCAGTGACATACTTCCACTAACTTCACTCCTACTCCAACAAGGCCACAACTCTGAATGCTTCCAAAGAAGAGCCACTTCCAGATAACTAAACACGCAAACATATTAGCCGATGGGAACCATTCTTTCTCAAACCACCACAGCCTCTCCTGGCTTTCACAGTGCTAAGCCTCAGCTGCTCTCTACGACACATTCATACCTTCAAAACCAGAATCACTTGGGTGACTCTTACACTACTAAATTCAGCTGCCACCAAAAGGTACAACATTGGCCATATCTGGGGCATAGTTCTAGTGTGCTGACTCTCGGGAAACATTTACCAGATGATTTCACCTCAATGATCCTAATCTTTTCTTAATCACTGCTAATTTCTTATCTCAAGCCAACCAAGATCAAATATCCCATCAACAAGCAAAGTTTTCACTATAATAGTTCTGGTATCTTGTTAGTCAACAATTATAAACAATTGTTAAACAAAACAATTTTGTTTTGTAGCTGACCAGAACAACAAAACTTAATTCAAAATTAAAAAAAATAGCTCTGATCAAGTCTTTAAACTTACCTCTGAAACTTCACAAGCCAGGCCTTTGTCTTCTGCATTTCCTTCAACATTCTTATTTCCCAAGCTTCCACAGAACAAACAGCTCACTGACCTCTCAACATGCAAAGGCTTTTCTGGCTCAAAACTCCAAAGTCCTTCCACTATTCTCCCCAAAACAACATGGTTAAGTCTTTCACAACCATACCCCATTCTTGGTACCAACATGCCTTAATTAGGGTTTCTATCGCTGTGATGAAACAACATGACAAGCAAATTGGGGAGGAAAGGGTTTATCTGGCTTATACTTCCACTTATACTTCATTGTTTATCACTGAAGGAGTCCGGACAGGAACTCAAACAGGGAAAGAACCTAGAGGCAGAATCTGATGCAGAGGCCATAAAGAAGTGTGCTTTCTGGCTTGTTCCTGTTGGTTTGCTCATAGAACTGAAGACTACTGGCCTAGGGAAGGTACCACCCACAATGGGCTGGGCCCTCCCCATCAATAAGTAATTAACAAAATGCCTTACAGACATGCCTACAAGCCAGACTTTTGGAGGCATTTTCTTAATCAAGGTTCTGTTGAACCAGCCTGCTTCCTTCTCAGGCTTAAAAGTCATCTTATAGTAAAGACACACTAGGTTCATTCCTGTTTATGATTAAACCCATGTTTCTCAAGGGTTGGACTATGTCCCCACCTGTAACATTAACTACAAATGGTTCTGTATTGCTTATTGCAGGAAATAGCAACCATGTCTTTGTTTCAAAAGGTTATTTTGGCACCCTTTGTTAAGACTACCTGTTGTTATAACTACCTCACTGATGACCTTACAATCATGTCTTTGTTTCAAAAAGTTGTTTATAACCATCTTGCAATCCTACTTTTGTTTTGAAAAGTTATTATGACTGTTGTGACTAAATTATTTTGATCATCTTATATTGTTCTCCTGTAACTCCACATATTTTGCCTGCCAAATCCTACATTTGAAAAACCCCTTTCCTTGAGCTATAAAAAACTTGTTTTCCTCATATGCAGGGCTGACCTCTTGAATTCCATTTTAGGGGAGGCTGTGTGTGTACATGAATAAAGAAAGCTTGCTTTAATTAATTGCTTGCTTTAATTAGTTTGGCAATAATGATTTGGGTCAATGGTCTTTTTCTCCCATCTTTGAGATTAACAGTTACCTACCCTCAGATGATTTTAGCTTGTATCAAATTGGCATAAACTATCCAACATAGCACTAAAGAAGTACTTAGCATCCCTGGAATTCTTGGTCTATTGTGTTATATATGTTGTACACAGAATCCAAATCTCCCTCCAGAAGTACATCAGGAGCCTAGTTCTAATGCAAAAGCAGGGAGTCTTTATTCTGCAGCACAAACCAGCATGCTGGGGTCAGGCACCAGGTGAAATGGCCCACCCTGAATAAAGGCTTGCTGGCCTTTTTATAGACAGTAAGAGGGGGTTTCAACATAAGTGAGATAGCCTGGTTTCTAATTGGGGAACAGAAATGCAGTTTACAAATGTTTAGTTTTGATTGGTTCAAGGTGCTAACTGCCCACATTCTTAAGCTATATCTGATTAGCCATCAAAATCAAGACATTTGGTTTATGGCCCTAGGCCATCTGGCCAGATAAGATAGGGACCATACCTGTACTGCTTCTTCTCTCTGATTGGTTGCCCTCAGAGTGGGGGTCCTTTCTCAAGTTATCTAAGCCCCATTTGTTGGATACATCTTTTAAGTATGTATGTGTGTCTCTGTGTGTGTGTGTGTGTGTGTGTGTGTGTGTGTGTGTGTGTGTGTGTAAGTTCTGATTCCTATCTTGTTTGAATCATTTTCCAGGATCAAGAAAAAAGAGG
The DNA here is from genome assembly GCA_026225945.1 of Cricetomys ansorgei. NCBI lineage: Eukaryota > Metazoa > Chordata > Mammalia > Rodentia > Nesomyidae > Cricetomys > Cricetomys ansorgei. The sequence continues at coordinate 27,385,996 of JAMJFZ010000056.1, forward strand.
ATGCTGGCTGAACACCTGCCCATTCTACTTATGAAGTTTAACTAGTTTCCATTCTCAATGACTGAAAAGTGAAAGATACCCTTTATCCTTTCCTCACTTCCTCATAGTGACTCCCTTTTGACTACATTGAGACCTACACATCCCAGGTCCGAGAATGCTATAAAAGCTAGATGCACAGAGGTACATGGGAGACATCAGAGTACTTTTTGTGAAGGAAGTACCTCTAGGTATCAGAGGTAACAACTACCACCATGAAAATAACTTCAACAAGCCACCTCAGAGAAAATAAAACTTTACCCAACATTGAAAATCTGGGCATGCACAAACACATCAGCTGTCTTGGATGTATGTGTCCAAGGAAGATGAAAGGAACCCAGGTGATATTTACTTCTCCTATCCAAATTCAATTTATTGTAGCAAATGCCATTTATGATTACTGGTCTAGTTAAACATGTGCACAGAGTATACGATTGTCTGGGTTCATCAGAACAATTCCCTCAAGAATTATGGCAGAAACAACATCTATGATAAATGAGCCCTGTCCAAGACAAGCTCCCCACTGAAAAAAATACAGGCAATGGGGTTGGTAGAATGAGAGATGGACTGAAAGAATTGTCCAATATTAACCTCTTGTTTGTGGTTCTTTCAATGGTGACCATTGTAGGGATTTGATTTGGTTTCTTCTCCATTTGCTTTTATAATACCTCCTCTCTCTCTAATTACTTATTCAAATGTACACTGCAATTGAGTGTAGAGCACTCAATTAGAGCATTTAGATGGGAAAATAAAATTAAAAAAGAAATAGAGAATGATGCATTGCAACCCAGGGAAATGCTCATCTCTGCTGGGATCCACTACAATTCAGCATTCTTTCTTCCCCCAGACGTTTTAATCTACCCTGTTGATATTGGTCCTGATGGACTACTCTATTGTGCTTCTGCAGGTTAGAAAAAGAGAATAGTATGTAGTTAAACAAGGTAATATTCAGGCTCTGCATGATGTGGTATATTAAAATCTATTTTGTATGCTACTTCTTGTTTTCAGTTTATGCCATAAGTTTTTCAAAACTCATCTCTTTAACACTGTGCTAGAGGAACATTGAAGAAGGTCAGCATTGCTAACTCAGTAATCAATAATTAAGTCATATTTTTAAAATTTATAGTAGTACAATATAGTGAAATAGTAGAGCACATTGTTCTTAGGTTACTATTCATTAAAGATGTTCCTATTTAGTAGGCTGACAGCAGGTCCACATCTCTTCTTCTTTTCCCCTAGATCCAATCACCCCAATCAAATCCCTAGCTCTGTAGCCGAAAACCTGCTATGTGGCCTCCCTTTCATCTCTGATCAATCCCCAAAGGATCACAAAGATCTTCTCTTCTTTCCCCAATTTATCTCATTATCCCAGCCTCCAACACCAGCAGGCATTCCCTGGGAACACACCAGCTGACCAGATCAGAGAAATAGGTAAGCCAACTGAAGGTCTTCACCACACCCTCCTCCTCTCCCAATTCAAGTCCCCAAGCTCAGCTCTAGCACTACAACAGAATACCAGGTGAATTCTTCCCCCATCTCCTGTGGATCTCACAGACTATCCTCTCCTAATCTCCTGCCACTATTAGTTGCTTTATTTCAGCTCCCAACTCCAGCAGGCACCCCCTGCTAACTGAAAGACCATATCTGCAAGAAAACCAGGTAGGCTGTCTGCAGATCTTTACTTCTCCCCTGTTCTCCCAGATCTAATCACTCAGCTTCATCCTGAGTTCTTCAGCAGAACACCTGGGGCAGCTTTCCCTGATCCCCATTCCCATCTCCTGTGGATTGCACAGATCACCCTCTTCTAATCTCCTTTCCTCAATGCATTGCTTTGTCTTAGCCCCTAACTCCAGAAGGCACCCCCTGCTATCCAAAGGAAAATTCTGCCTGTGAAACAGCTAGGCTGACTGAAGATCTTCACCTCTCCTTTTGATCCTCCAGTCCCAATATCTACAGTGTCATTCCAAACTCTGTAGCAGGACACCTGCTATGGTCTTCCTTTTCCCTCTAACCCCATTTCAATGGGTCACAAAGATCTTTTCTCCCATCCTCCATGCCTCCAATTCATCCCATTATCACAATGTTCAACACTTGCAGTCATACCCTGCAAACACAGCAGCTGAGCAGGCCAGGGTCACATCCAATCTCCTAGTCTCAGCTCCAGTGCTATAGTAGACCTTCTGCAATGACCTCTCTTCACTGTCTATCCCCATTCTAAAGAGACAAAATAAACCAATCCTGGTTGAACACTGTTCCCATCCCTCTGGTGAATTCCTTCAGGTTCTTAGCCTAACCCCAACCCTAAGTGTCAACTCCCAACATTTAGATATCACAATACTCCCTACACATTTTGTCTGGAACACCAAGTAGTCACAACTTTCAGGTTCACAGGAAACTTTCTACAAGGCAACACACAGTCATCACACTCTCCAAAATCCAGAGAGGAGACAGCAACCGAGGAACACAACACACACCCAACAAAGACAAACAGAGAAATCAGCACCTAGACCTATCATTAGTCCAATCCCAGATGCTTAAATGCCAGAATAAAAGCAATCAAATATGTCTCCACTAAAGCCCACCAATCCCACCACAACAAGCCCTACATACTCCATAATAACTGAAGCACAAGAAAAAGACCTTAGAGCAACCTTTGTGAATGTGATAAAGGACCTTAAAGAGGAAATTAAAAAATCCCTTAAAGAAATCCAGGAAAACATAAACAGTGGAAGGAAATAAAAACTGTTCAAGACATAAAATTGGAAATACAATCAATAAAGAAAACCAAAACTGAGGAAATTCTAGACATGAAAAATGTACAAATTCAAGCAGGAATTATAGAGGCAAGTTTCACCAATAGAATACAAGCAATAGAAAAAAGAATCTTAGGCATTGAAGGTATGATAAAAATGGATAAAAATGGATATATCAGTCAAAGAAAATGTTAAGTCTAAGAAAAACAAACAAACAAACAAACAAAAAAACCCTCTTGACATAACTGACATATAACATCCCAGAAACCTGAAACACCATGAAAAGTCCAAATCTAAGAAATAGAGGAAGAAGAAACACAGCTCAAAGACCCAGAAAATGTTTTCAGAAGAATCAGAAGAAAAATTTTCTAACTTAAAGAAGGAGATGCCTATAAAAGTACAAGAAGTATACAAGACAACAAATTGAATGGACCAGAAAAGAAAGACGCCTTATTACATAATAATCAAAACACTCAACATGCAGAATTCAACATGTACAAAGAAAGAATATTAAAAGCTGCAGGGTATCTGGGTGTTGGTGGTGCATACCTTTAAACCCAGCACTCAGGAGGGAGGCAGAGGCAGATGGATCTTAGTGAGTTGAAGGCCAGCCTGGTCTACAGAGTGAGTTCCAGGACAGCCAAAATTATAACGGAGAAACCCTGTCTGAAAAAAAAAAAAAAAAACCCAATAAATAAATAGTAAGTAAATAAATGCTGCAAGGGAAAAAGATCAAGTAACATATAAAGACAGACTTACTAGACTTATACCTGACTCCTCACTGCAGACCCTAAAAGCTAGAAAGTCATAGTGAGATTTGCTGGGAACACTAAGAGATATCAGCCCATATTATTATATTCAGCAAAACTTTCTATCACCTTAGATGGAGAACATAAGGTCCATAATAAAGTCACATTTAAACAGTATCTATTTACAAATCCAGCCCTGTGAAGGGTGCTAGAAGGAAAGCTCCAACCTAAAGAGGTTAACTACACACATGAAAACACATAGAATATGTAATATCACAACTGCAAAATCAAGAGAAGGGAAGCACACACACTACCACTACCACCAACACCACTACCAATAACAATGACGACAACAACAAAACAACAGAATCAACAGTCATTGGTCGTTGATATCTGCAATATCAATGGTCTAAATTCCTCAATAAAAAGCCATAGACTAACAGAATGAATGGGAAAACAGCATCCACCCTTCTGCTACATCCAAGAAACACACCTCAACATCGCAGACACTTATTACCTCAGGGTAAAGGGTTGGAGAAGGATATTCTAAGCAAATGTACCCATGAAGCTAGCTGGTGTAGCCATTTTAGTATCTAACAAAATAGACTTCAAGCCAAAACTAATCAAAAGAACTGGAAAGGACACTTCATACTCACCAAAGGAAAAGGCCACCAATGATAATTCAATTATTAACACCTATGCCCTAAACACAAAGACAACCACGTTCTTTAAAAGAAACACTACTACAGCTTAAATCACATATTGACCCTCGCACTCTGATAATGGGAGACTTACATAGCCCACTCTCACCAATGAAAAGATCATCTAGATAAAAACTAATATAGAAATACTAGAGCTAACAAACATTATAAGTCAAATGGACCTAACAGATACTTACAGAGCATTTCACTTAAACACAAAAAATATATCTTTTCCTCCTCACCTCATGAAACTTTCTCCAAAATTGACCACATGCTCTGATAGAAAGCAAGTCTCAACAGAAACAAAACAATTGAAATAACTCTCCATGTTCTATCAGACCACCATTGATTATCAACAACAATAACAACAGAAAGCTTACAAACTCATGGAAACTGAACAACTCTCTACTGAATGTAAAATGAGTCAAGACATAAAGAAAGAAAGAAAAAAGAAATTATAGATTTTCTATAATTCAAAGAAAATGAATACACAAAATACCCAAACTTATGGAACACAGTGAAAGTGATTCTAAGAGGCAAGTTTATAGCACTAAGTGCCTATATAAAACAGTAGGGGTGCTTTCATACTAACAAAAGCCCACTTGAAAGCTCTAGAACAAAAAAAGTAAGCACACCCAAGAGGAGTAGAGGGCAAAAAACAACCAATCTCAGGGCTAAAATTAAAAACAAAAACAGAAACAAAGAGAACAATGCAAAGAATCAATGAAATAAGGAGTCGGTTCTTTGAGAAAATCAATAAAATGGATAAACCCTTATACAAACTAAGAAAGTACAGAGAAAATATCCAAATTAACAAACAAGTCTCATACGATCTCACAGAGACTGAAGCAGCAAGCCCAGGGCCTTCATGGGTTTGCACAAGGTCCTCTGTGTATATACTATAGCCTTCATGGGACTCCTGAATATATGAACAAGTGGGTCTCTGGTTCTTATGCCAACTCTTGAGGAAAATTTCCTTCTGTTGGGTTGCTTTATGAAGCCTTGATGTGGTGGTTTTTCTTTTATCTTACTGTATTTTATTTTGTCCTGTAGGCTCATTATCTTTCAGAATCCTGTCCTTTTCTAATGAGAGACAGAATGAGAGTGAATCTGGAGGGGTGATGAGGACTGGAAGATGGAGGGAAAAATGTAATCAGGATATATTGTATGGGAAAATAATCTATTTTCAATTAAATAAAATAATGAAAAAATGAAAACAAAACAAAGCAAAAGATACTTCTATTTCAAAACTTAGGTATAGTTCCAGAGGAAGGTAGTCAACCTGAAATGCAAGAATTTGGTTTCCTCCTATCCCTAAACTCATACTTCATTTTGAAATAATAATCTTCATATCTCTGCAGATTCCTGTGGTGATAAAACACTTTTAAAAATAAAATTTCAACAAAATTAAATGTAATGACTGGCTACTAACAAAGCATCAACAATGATGGCCTTGAAGCTAGGAACACTATATGAACTTTGAATTGCTCTTAGTACCTGATGTGACTACAACATAGGAGCTTAAGGTATGCTGAATAAAAGGCCAAAGGCCGAAGACTGGGTTGTTGGTTCATGACCAGCAAACCTTGGCTGTAACTCTTGCTGATAAAAGAGAATCTGTATCATGAAAGGTTCTAGTCACCAAACAAGAGAGAATATGCAACGCTTTTTAATGTTGGAGTCAGGCTACTGGGCTAATCATTTATAAATTCTTCTATCAAGAAAGGACATTTTCTATTACAATTTTTTATTATTATGGGAGATTTATACCGCACACTACTCAAGGTTTGTTCTGATAAAGCTATCCAGTTGAAATTGTCATCGTGCTGATAAGCTATTTTAATAATAGAAGGGGTTTAAATGAATTGGGAAGGATACAGCACAAGAAAAATGAAGAATGTAGAAAAATGAGTCACAGAGGGGAAAACCTGTAGCTCAGATACAGGAATTCTCCACAGTACAGTCAGTAAGCAGCTCACTGCAGTGCTTCCAGGTCTCTTTGTCTCTCTGCACTCTGTTCCTTTTTCTCCTTTGTAACTGTTGCCCGAGGCTTTTTCCTTTTTCCTTGGTGTGCTCTGCTCTTCCATTTGTCACTTGAAGCAAGTTCCAGAGCTAGAGTGCAGGCCAGTGTTTGCAGCACAAGAAAAGAAGTTCTATTTTTTTTTTTTTTTTTTTTCTGAAACAGGGTTTCTCTGTTGTAACTCTGGCTGTCCTGGAACTCACTCAATAAACCAGGTTGGCTTTGAATTCACAGAGATCCTGCCTGCCTCTGCCTCCTGAATGCTGGGAATAAAAGTGTGTGCTACCACCAACCAGCTATGAAGTTCTATATTAGCCCTATTTTATTAATGTTACCTCAAACTCAAGGACGTAAAAAATCTGAACTTACACACCTTGACATCACTTGTACCTACCTTCCTTAATCTTCCCTTTTGTGAAGTCACTATAAAGGTTCTTCCTTCTTTCCTTCCTTCCTTCCTTCCTTCCTTTCTTTCTTTCTTTCTTTCTTTCTTTCTTTCTTTCTTTCTTTCTTTCTTTCTTTCTTTCTTCTTTTCTATAGATAAATGGTTGCCAAACCACTTATTCGATCTAACAAATATTCCCATCTATTGTTTATAAATGTAAGATCATAGTTGGAGTGTTTTCTTCCTTGACAGCAGCAAACTAACCAAAAGAACTAAAATTACAGTTAAAAAAAAATATGTTGGACACTGAACTTTTTCTTAAATTCACTAAGAATCTAATAATCATTTTAACAATATAAGTTCAGGGAAATTTAAAAGCATGGTGGAACAAACCAATATATATGAATGCCCTTAGTGTGGTCCTCATGTTCCCCCAGTGTTTGTGTTGGTTCCCAGTGTGACTTCAAGGGAAGTGATGGATCTTCTAAGACAGTGGTTCTCAACCTTCCTAATGCTGCAACACTTTAATATGGTGTGGTGACCGACCCCCAACCATAAAATTGTTTTCATTGCAACTTCATAACTGTAAATTTGCTACTGTTATAAATCATTATGTAAATATCAGATGTTTATTTAATATGCAGATGGTCTTAGGCAACACCTACGGGAGGGTCCTTCCTACACCCTTAGGTTGAGAACCTTTGCTCTAAGAGGTGGGGTGTTGGTAGAAATCATTAGGTCTTTGGGGTCATTTTCCTCAGAAATGCATTGTGAAGCTGTTTTATCATAATACCTTCACCAGAGGCTGGGTGAACTACTTCATCCTAAACTTCCAGCTTACAAAACTGCAAGCTAAAAAAGTCATTTTATAAAATACCCCCGATCAGGTATTTTGTTATTGCAACAGAAAATGAATTGATACTGTTCTTGCTGCAATCTACTATACAGAGAATTAGTAGTGAAGGGACACAGGCACACAGTGGGGTGTTCTCACCTGGACACTGGATTAGACACAGACCACACCCAAATACCAATTTTTACCACAAAGAGATCCTTTATTAAGCAGGAAAGAAAAACAAAAGTGGCTGAGTCTAAATTAGGCAGAAATATCAACAAATGACTTTACAGGTGTAAGTTTAAGAGGGAAAAAAGGGAGGCCTGTGCTAGAATGAGCTAGGATGAGTTAGTAAGTTCTGATTGGGCAAGTTAATTAGGATAGCCTAATGGGATTTTTTGGTTGTTGAACTTTGATGTTTTGATCAGCCTCAGGACTGAGTCAGGCATAATAAAGTGGCCAAATAAGGGAATTGACCTTGGTCACTAGCTGTAGGAATATAATCTAACAGTTTAGCAAGGGAGAAGGAGGGGGAAGGACAAGACCTGTTGCCACTATATTTGCCATGCTCAAGCCTACGAGAGCCCTTCAAATAGAATATCTGCCTCTGTGCTACTTTCTGTCATTATGACAAAATGCCTTAAGTAACCAACTTAATGAGAGAAAAGTAAAAGTCTTCAGTCTAGTTCTTTGACTATGATTCATTGAGATGGGTGGCAGAGGAGGTCTCCTTACTTTATGTTGCCAAGGAAGCAAAGAAAGAGAGACGAAGGGAACAGATGCTCATAAGGTTTCAAGTGCATGGCCCCAGTGACTGTTCCTATTCCCACTAGGCCCCACCTTTTAAAGGTTTCAAAACAAGCTAGTCACTCAGGGAAAATTAATGGGACACAAGAAGAGAAAGAATTACTGTACCCCAGGAACTAATCTATGTTGTCTGCTGGCTGACAAACAAGAACTTCAATGCAATGACAAAATCAAAAGGGCCTACAGAAATAATATTCCATTTTTTAAAGAAAGATGTCTCAAGATAAGATGTTAAAACTAACAAAGAAATTTGGTTGCTCTCCGCAAACACTCACATTTTCTTCAACAACAACAACAAAAATTACAAAATAAATTTATTGTAACAAACTCACAAGTAAAAACAAATGAAGATAGATTTAGGCCACTACTCAAACACTTGCACTGTTCCAAACCTTATGCATTTCAGTGAACTTATATACGGTTACAACACCCATTCTGAAACTGGGTGCTCCATTTAGCTTAGGCCAGAATGTTTGTGAACTCTAAGTCTTCACTTTCTAAACTGAGCAATCCTCACAAAAGCATCTTACAGTTCCATTTATAGAAATGAAATTTCTGTGAATAAGAAAAGTAGCCAGGGTTGGTGAGTGGGCTCATCAACTAAAGGAGTCTGTCATCTACCCTGGAAACCTAAGCTTGGTCCCCAAGCCTCATGTGGTGGAAGGAGGAGACAGCATCCCTCAAGTTGTTCTCTGACTTCTACACACATGCCATGGCATGCATATGTATGCATACCCACAAATAAAGCAATTAAAAAGAAAAGTATCTACATTACTCAGCGATTTTTACTTAATTTAAAAACTTTGCTTGATCTTTGAACCTGTTTGTGAACATTCTTTGAGCAATGTACCTTCAAAAGCCACACAATCATATACAGTGCTATTGCAAGACTCTCATGAAATACTTATACCATGTCTTGGGCATATATATTGCTTTTTCTTAAACTCATTGTCATTGGCACTGTGCCTCTTTCCCTTAGTTTAAATTTAAAGTATATATTGTATCCATTTCTACTTAATAGCCCAACACTGCTTCACTCTGATTTGATCTGAAATTCTTTTCTGTGCATGCACAGTCTAGGATCTACCTGAGTGGAGGTCCCTGAGTGTGTGTCATCTAAAGTTACTTGCAACAGTGTCCAGCTACAACTTTCAATGCCAGTGACACAACCATACATCTATCTCTGGGGAACTAAAACCTCTACAGTGTTCCTCTAAGATCAGTTCAAAACTTAAACAAAATTGTATGTGTGAGCTTGCCAGAGTTTATGTCCAAAACATGCATGCTGGAACCTGTGGAGGCCAGGAGAAGGAGTTAGATGCCTGAAGCTGGAGTTCCCGAGAGTTGTGAATTGCTATGTGTGTGCTGGGAACTAATACAGGTCCTCTTAACCGCTGATCCCTCTCTCCAGACTTAGATCACAACTTTTAGAGTAGAGGTTCTTGAAATTTCTGAGTTGACTTTTGTTTTCTGGCTAAATCTTGAGGAATATGTGGCCTAGAGGAGAATAATAATCAGAAAATGAGATTTTGACACTGCTGTTGGTGGAAGTAGCTGGATCAGTTGCAGTCATAACAGAAGTTATCAGACTAGAATCCACATAAAAACAGTGGCAACGTTTCTGTTGCCATTATAGGCAGAAAATATCCTATATTAGGGAAAGTTGGGATTAAAATGTATGCCTTAAGTACAAGGAGATAACTTTATATCAGTACTGCATTCTGAAGGAAATGAGAAAATATGGAAAACTTTTATACAAGACACAAAAAACTTCAATACAACTTTATTAAGTAGATCAATGAAATTTGAAGTAGTAAAAAATGGATAAAATTAATATTGTTACACAGTATAGGACTGCATTATAAAAAGAATATACATTGATTATCTAGGAACAGGAATCAGATGACAGAATTAAGATCATAACTTTAAAAACGCCAATAGAAAATTTTCAAGAGAATTTTATAAAGCAAAAGTTAGAATTCAACAAATGAATAGTTCCCAATCTGAATATCAGAAAAAAAAATCTTCAAATTTATAGTAAAAGTATTTCAATGAAATGACGTGGTCCTGAAGTTCAGGTCTCAGTGCTGTTGGGCAGGGGTTTGGGGAGAATGAGCTTAATCTACAAGTAAGTGCCAAAACACAAGAATGTGAAAATGAAAGAACATCCCATAAAAGTCAAACAGAAAAGGACAGGGATTCATGCTCAGTTTAACACTTGATTGTGCTGTCTGTCATGCCTGCTCTTCCTGTTTCTTTTGTCTGGTTGGAATTGGAGTTCTTGAATCTTGAGTTTGCAATTTTTATCAGATCAAGGAAAAATTTGACTGTTATTTTATTGGAGATTTTTCTCTGTTTCCCCCTTTCTGAGATTGAAAACACACTTATGTTAGGTTGTGTGTTATTGATCCACAGTTATCTTCAAGTTTCGCTATCCATTTCTGGTTATTCTGTTCAGAGGCTTGCTCAATGCTGGCCCTTCCAGAGCTCACCCCGCTTGCTGTCCTTCTCTTAGGAATCACTGTCCTCTGCTGTTTTCAATGTCTAAAGGAATCATGATTTATGTGTTTCATTGGCTTTTCTAATTGCTTATTGTGGAAGATAACTTTCCACTATTTTCCACTACACACAGAAGCAGAAGTCCTGACGGTAGAAATGTGTTGTAGAAGTTTATTTTTAGTTGTGTTTAAAATAATTGTTTTGTGTACTGTTGGGAAAAGGGCTGCCTAAGCCTTGGCATTTAGTATTGTCTGCAGATGTTGGATTAATGTTGAATTGCTCATGGTCTGCATGTGCTATCAGAAGAACACTTCAGGAGTTCTGTATTAATAAAAATACCTGATCTGGGACTCTAAGGGTTCCACTGTCCAGTATGACACTTACCATGATAGTGGTTTCCTCTGCTGAAGTCTTGCAGGGTTTACATCTATGAATATTACTCCTGGTCTTTCTTCGTGAGCTGCCACAGCAGTGCATTACTACAGAATTGAACAAACATTAACTGAAAATATAGTAAACTGGAGGAAATTGCAATTTTATTATTATAACCCATAACAAAGAAATCATTAGCGATATTCAAGATAAAATGACATATTGAGTACTGCAGAGAGATGTAAAGTACAGGACTATAAACATGAATGTCTATAACAAGAGGGAGAGAAAGGCACTAGCCAAATTTAAACATTTTGTGAACAGAGTTAAATAAAGTGTGGCTTATTCTAAGTTGGGCTGAGATGGAAAGCTGTTGTAAGGTTTTAAACAACAAAGAAAGGAAATTCAATAATACACTTCTCTACAATTCATTTTGACTCTCATATTAAAATCAAGAAGAGAATCAAAACAATCTAAGACATGGGACAGTGTACAGATTAGAGTGGTATTAGTGGATAGAGTCAAGTAGCTGGTTGGAAATTTGTGTGGAGGTAGAATTGACCAGAATTACTCTATATTTGGACAGAGGAACTTCTAATTTTTGTTTGAAGAATTTTATTATTGTTCTTACCATTTTAATGTAATAAAAGGCAAAAATAATCTTGACTGATATATAGTAGAAAATATTATCATAAATTATAGTGAGAAATAAAGAGCCATCCTTCAAGAAATAAAGCCTTAATTACTTATCTCAATTTTTGAGTGAAAAATATAAAAGAATGAAAAAAAACAAGGACCAGATTCTGACTAATGTAACTTACTTTGACTAATACTTGTTCAACTGTACACCATTTTAAAACAAAATATACCTTTGCTTACAAAGGTAATTAAAAACATAAATTACATATTAGATTTGAAAGAAAATGTAACTAATCTGCTTTGTGAAAATAGCAAATCTACATTTTACCACAGCACAGTAACTACCAATAATAAATTAGAAAATGTAAATAAAATCAAAGCAAAGGATAAACACAGATACTTTTTAAGAGTTTAATAAATTTAACAAATCTGAATAAGTCTTGGTTCAAAAGAATTTTAAAACTGCAATATAGGAAAAAAACAATGTTTTGCATATAGCAAATCTAAAGAAAGAGTCAACAGCCTTGAAGTGTTAATTACTTGAAAGATTAACACTGAGTCAAATAGTCAACTGAAAAAAGAAAAAGAAAAAACTACCAACAAAGTAAATACAATGAAGACATATGACGAATAAATCTGTACCTCAAAAGAAAAGCTGAAAGAGAGTTATTTCATTAATCGAAGAGCAGTTTGTTGAAAAGACCAATAAATATATAAATCATGAGCTAAAATAAAAATAAGAAAACAAAATTATACTAGAGAGGACATAAAAACAATGGAAACAACTTTATGCCATATAATAAATGAAAAAAGCTTTGCACCACGCAATAAATGAGAAACACATAAGTTTCTAGGGAAATATAAATTAAGGAACTTTAGAAGAAAGAGGAGACATAAAATAATATTCCTTAACATATGCTTTCCAATTGATTTTATACCTGCAACCCCCAGATAATTTCTTGGTGATTTAAACAGCCCCAGAAGAGAAATAAAAGAAGTCCTTGCAATATTTTGAATGAAGCCCACATACTCTTAAAAAGTATTCTGTAATAAGAATGAAAGTGGATAATATTTCACTTAGTGCCACTTATGTATATGGGCATAAATAACCCTAAATTAAATGCTAGCAACTAGAATCCAAAATTGCCTGAAAACTCCTACAAACTCATCATCAACAGAGAATCATGCTAAAATTGATAATTAATTAATTGTTGTTCAATCTACTGCTCTAAATAGTTGTTACAATGAAGGATAACAGCTCTGATTTACATGCTGGAAAATTTTTCTTTTCATATTTTATTTTTTTATTATTATTATTACTATTATTATTATTATTATTACATATAATACATACTGACATCCCTCCTCCTCTCTTTTCACTACTTCCAGATCTTCCCAGTTCCCCTCTTCCCCAAATCCACCCTTCCCACCCCCAACCACCTATCTTCACCCCTACTTCTCACGCCCCAAAAAGAGTAGTTCTCCCAGGGTTACTGCTCAAACAGGGTGCAATAAAATGGAACTAAGCCAGGCACTAATCCCTACATCAAGGATAGACTAGGCAAACTAGGCAACCCAGCACGAGGAAATGGCCCCAAGGGCAGGTAAAGGGGTCAGAGAACCCCCCCACCCCTCACCCCCCACACACACAGCCTAGCCTGTAGGATCTCTGCAAGGACACCTAGACAAACAACCACAACACATATCTAACAGACCCTCAGGCTCTATGTCTGCTGCTTCAGGCTTTGTGAGCCCTCAAAAGTAATGGTCAGTTGACTCCACGGAACTTGTTCTCCTGAAGTCCTTGACCTCTGGTCCCTGCAACCCCTCCTCCCTATCTTCTGAGGGGTTCCCTGCGCTCTGTACCCTGTTTGGGTCTTGGCTTCTAAATCTGCTCCCATCAGCTGCTTGAGAAAGCCTCTCGATAAAGATTGGGGTAGGCACCTATCTATGAGTAGAACAGGATAATCATTAGAAATCACCTCCTTACTATCCAGTCATAGTTACTGGTCTGATCTGCAGTATTAGGCATGAGATCTCTCCTTTGGCATGGGGTTCTGCCATGGAGGATTGGTTATCAGTCAAAGGTTTTTTGGCTGGGATGGTGTCCCAGTTTCACCGCTGGGAGCCTTGTCTGATTATAGGAGAAAGCTTGTTCAGGTTTTAGGTTTTCCGCCATTGCTAGAGGTCCTCACCAGGATTTCCAACATGGATTCCAATGAGTTTACATTGCCTCAGGTCTCTGGATTCCCTGCTAAATGTCCTCCATTTCTGGTCATCTTTCCATTTATTCTCTCCTTCCATCCCTTTTTCAGCACCTGGTCCCTTCTCTTCCCCTCCCCATCCTCCTGTAGCCCATCTGCACCTTCAATTCTATTTCCCCTTTACCAGTGAGATCTCTGTGTCCCCACTGGGGCCCGCCTTGTTGCATAACCTCTCTGGGTCTGTGGATTTCAGCACCTCCGTCCTTTTCTTAACAGTTAATAAGGAAAAGGACACTGTAAATAAGGCAAAACAGTAGCCCACAGAATGGGAAAAGATTTTTACCAACTCCACTTCCTATAGAGGGCTAATATTCAAAATATATAAAGAACACAAGAAACTAGACATCAACAAAATAAATAATCTGATTTAAAAATGGGGTACAGATCTAAACAAAGAATTCTCAAAAGAGGAATCTCAAATGGTGGAGAAACACTTGATGTTTATCATCCTTAGCCATCTGGGAAATGCAAATCAAACCTACTCTGAGATTCTATCTTGCACCTGTCAGAATGACTAAAATCAATAACACATGACAACTCATGTTGCTAAGGATTTGAGGCAAGGGGAACAATCATTAATTGCGGGATGGAGGAAAACTTGTATAGCCATTATGGGAATCAATATGGCAGTTCCTTAGGAAATTGGGAATCGACCTATCTCAAGACCCAGCTATATCATTCTTTGGTATACCCAAAGAGATTCTCCTTCCTATCAAAAAGATACTTGTTCAACTATATTCATAGCAACTTTTTTCATGATAGCCAGAAGTTGGAAACAATCAATATGGAAGAGTTCTTCAAGAAGTTTAGAGCTATCTCTACCACTTCTGGGTATATACCCAAAGGATTTTAAGCCACCATATCAAGAGATATCTGCACATTCATGGTTATTGTAGCAATATTCATAAAACCCAAATTACAGAATTATCCTAGATGTCATTCAACAGCTAACTGGATGAAAAGAACATGGTATAAACACACATTGGGCCTTTATCCAACTATAATATAGAATACAATTCTGCTGTTTGCTGGAAGATAGATGCAAATAGAAAGCATACTAGTAAAATAACCAAATCTATCTATCTATGTATTATCTGTCTATTTTTGTACATATGACATGAAGACTAAAAGAAAACTTAAAAAAATAGAAAAAGTGTAATCTTGATAATAATGATGTTTATAATGGCAGTGGTGGAAGAAGGTGTTTTTGTCCACACTGGAAAGAAATGTACTTTACTTAAAAATTACAAGCCATTAAGATCATATAATAGTACATAATAGAAACTCAGAGTCATTATATACAAAATTTTGATTTGGGTTAATGGAAAATTTTTTTAAAAATCTTGAGACTTTTCTCAGAATATTTATTAATAAAATCTGGAACATCTTCCTCTATTAGTTTCAGAATTCTTCAGTAGGAAAAGTCTCATTAAAATTCAGACCATCATTACCATACTAGCCGAGCAGATAAAAGGAAGAAGGGCAAACCCTCAATATTTAGTGGGAAGAGTTGAAATCATGTTTCATAGATACTGTGTAATCCTCCATATGGAATAGGCACGTGTTAGGCCTGAACAACTCCATCTTAGAGGGACAGTGAGGACCTGAACTCGAGATAAACCTTACTTCTGCCCCAGTTCCTGACAAACACATAAAAAGTCCTTGACCAAACACCAGACAATCAGAGACCAGACAATCAGGGTGACTCATGTATCCTGCATCCACCAGGCTGAGTCATGCATCCTCTATCCGTTAGATAAGGCCCCACCTGGCTTATGGGAGGTGCCCACGAGGGACTCGGACCCTGGACACCAATTCCCTTGTGCTAACCCTGCATTAGCCAAATGTCAACCAATCCTGTAGCACCCTAGTTAGAAACTCCTGTACCAGCCTAGTTAGAAACTCCTGTACCCTGTTTTAACCGCAATGAAAGCTTGCTTCAACTGACATTCGGGGCTTTCACTCATGGCTATCACTGCACTGAGACAGAGCATTTGCCCGAGTCCGGACTCACTATGAATAAAGACTCTTCACTTTTGCATCAGAACTGGTCTCCTGGTGGTACTTGAGGAGGGGGATTTCGAACACTGGGCACAACACATGTAAATATTGAAAAATAACAGGTGAACAGTAACAATGTATATATGATGCACCTTTTCTTTATAGATGATAATTATAAATTATAAGTGGGTGTAAATTTAATGTATATAATGTAAGATGTTAAAAATTAAATTAACTAGATAATGATAAACTCAAAAAGAAACACACAAACTAACTTGAAATCACTAAAACTGATGGAAAAAAGTAGGCATACATGGATGAATGCACTAAAAGAGCATTTTAGTCTCACATACAAATTTGCAAAAAATGTTTAAATCTTTTCTTCCTTTCTCTCTCCCATCCTTCCTTCCTTTTTTTCCTTCCTTCCTTTCTTTCCTTCCTTCCTTTTTTCCTTCCTTCCTTTTTTTCCTTCCTTCCTTTCTTTCCTTCCTTCCTTTTTTCCTTCCTTCTTTTTTTTTCCTTCCTTCCTTCCTTCCTTCCTTCCTTCTTTCTTTCTTTCTTTCTTTCTTTCTTTCTTTCTTTCTTTCTTTCTTTCTTTCTTTCTTTCTTTCTTTCTTTCTTTCTTTCTTTCTTTTTTTCACACTAGGAGTCAAACACAGGATCTTGCTCATGAGAGGCCAGCTATCTATCATTGAGCTTATCTCCAGCACTAAATACTAAATATTTTAAAAGTGTGAATTCACCCTAAAATAGTTGATAAATATATTAAATAGCAATGAAAGTGACAAGATAATTTTTTTCATGAGTTATTAAAATATTTTAACTTTCAACTGGATTCATAAAAGTGGATACTCAAAGAATTCTCATGAGGAAAGGAAGCAAAGGGATTAATTTAGTTTAATAAGCATTCCATCTAAAGTTGAGGTGGTTCCTTATGCAAAAGAGAGTGGTGAATAATAACTGGGAAAAGTAAAAACACACAAAGTAAGTTCTTGCTAGGTTGAATAAGTAAATATAGGAAAACAAACTCTAAAAAACTTCATGCTGAAGTTGCAGTTCACTGCAAGGCGCTGGCTTAGCATCCTCAAAGCTCCAGGTTCAATCCTCAGTACTAAACTAAAAACACCCAAGTCAAAATTGATATTGTATATTCTTAGAGGAGATGTTCTTTCTAAAAGCTTCTAATCATGAAGGAAGGAAGAAAGGAAGAAAGGAAGGGATGGAGGGAGGGAGGGAGGGAGGGAGGAAGCAAGGAAAGGGAAAGGAAAGAAAGTGAACCTGAAAGATTTGTGATTTTTAAAACAGATAGAGGGTTAATTTCTCCAATGAACATAAATTAAAAATAAAATTAACAATATACACATCATGGCAGGAAAAAGAACAAAGAGAAAACTTTTAGAAACAAAAGCAGAAATGGCTTCTAGACACTTTGTAAGGTGTTTTACTAGTAACGAAAGTTCTGAAAGCAGCAAGAACACTTAGATGGGTGATGTGTGCTGCGAAGCTCAGAAAGTCCTACAGGTACGAACTCACCTGAAATGTATAGTTCAGTGAGTATCTTAAAAGAAGCATTTAAAATGCTTTGCCAAGATACACAATGTACTTCTCAGCCTAGCAGCCCACATATTATAGATAAAATCAAGAAACTCCCACAGTCACACTCACAAATGAAGAAGGCAGATTTTTTTTATTTAGGTGTGCATTGCCTGCTGTATTCGGGCATTGAATTTTTTATTACTTGCATTTATTTTTTTGTGTGTGCATATACTCTATGCATGTGAGAGTCAGAGGACAATTTGTATGAATCCGGTCTGTTCTTCCACTATGGAGATTGTGGGGACTGAACTCAGTTCATCAGGATTGGCAGCAAGCTCCTCCACCTGCTGAGTCATCCTGTGGGCCCCATTTTGACATTTTTAGTCAAAGAACTCAGAAGATTTTCTTCATTTTGCTCCCAAACACTTTAATGAAACCATTGAATGAAGCATGGTTATCAAAGCAGTGTATAGTTTTACTATACATATATTGATTTTGCATTTTAAAAACATACATTAGGAAGCAAAGAAGCACAGACATATACAGAGAGCTATTTGTATTTGCTCCTGTGTGTGAGTATGGTCTCTGAAGAGAAGTACGTTCTCGGCATCTACATGTAACAGGCTCAGTTTTGTAGCCTGAAGTAGGAATTTGGAGTGGTTTATTTTGAGGGGAGGTGGTTTTTAATATATTTATTTATTTATTTTTTGAAGATACTGTTTTCTTTTATATTTAGCAAGAACAGAGGGTTTCATTTGAGCATAAAATAGACATCTCTATATAACTTCATTCCTAACTAGAGAAGACAGAAAGTTAACAGTGGTAAAAGAATTTCTATTTAGAAATTCAGAGGCCACCAGGGACTTCGGAGATAGCTTTAGGAGAATGGTGAGAGAGGAAACCAGATGTGGAATTTTAAGAAAAGAATTAGCTAGTGGGAAGGAGAGGAAAGAGACGTGGAGACTGTCCTGCTATTTTTACTCTCCTTCCCTCCCATTACCCGCTTCGCATTCCTCTGATTCTCTTTCTGCACCTTCTGAATGCCATTGTTAATGCCTTTCCCTTCCTTACAACAGAGTTGGCATCTACTGGCACAACATCCTGCTCTTCATGTCCTCTCTCACATCCTGCTGAGAGATTTACCCCATTTGCCTTACAGGGAGCAACAGGGGAAATATTTCTTACGTAGGTTACAAAGATACAAACATGAATGGAAATGTCATGCACTGAAGCAAGAAATATGTTCATTTAAATGCTACTTTTAATGCTATCTCTTTCCAAAGCAGAGACCCAGTTCCCTGGCACTTTCTGTTACCCTACTTATTTGTTTTTATCAAATCCCTTCAGTATTTCATTGATCTCCCTGTGAGCTGTGTTCATCATTACCTCTCTCTACTCAGGCGCTCTCTTTCTCTCTCTCATTCTCTCTCTCCTTTCTTTCCCCAGGATGAACTCATAGCCTCATGATGTGAGGCAAGCCCTGAAGTCGTCAGTCTTTCCCTGAGCACTTCCTCCTACCTATATCGATTATAATAGAATTCAAAGTCTTCACTTAGTCTTCTGAGCACAAACAATGTTAGATAAAATAGAGCAGCTAGCTCCAGTGTGTACACATCAGAATATGAACAATAACCATGCCCCAAAGAAACTCTGGTGGCAAATGATCTACACTGTGGACTGAGCAAAGCATCTACTGCCTATTCTTAAAAATTAATTAATTAATTAATTAATAATATATGATTAAAAAAAAAAAGATCACTGGAGGCATTAGCACTTTCAATGCTTCCTCCTCACTTCCCTGGGTCCTGTTCTTGTGGTGTTCCTATCCACTAGGAAAGACCAGACTTAGACCCAATTCAAATTTAGATTAAACGAATTCATTCTTACTGATAGCAGAAGGATGGCAGCCTTAGAGCCGATGCAGCATGCATGTGGAAGTGGGGGATTAGGAGAGTTTAAAGACTGTCATGAGAAGGATGTGCATTACAGTTATCCATGGAATTCCAGGCTGGGAAGGAACTTTGTTTTACTTCCCTCACTTGTCTTTTCCCTCCTGCTATATAGCAATAAAAGGCCATGTCATCCCTCTTCCCACAGCAATAGGCACATTTTACAGAAGCAATAGCAGCTGTTAGTACCTCAAAGCACATTATCATTTTTATCCTAACTGCAGGCCACTAGCATCCCCCAGGCATTCCAGAGCAACCTCAATGGCCCTTAAGGGCTATGCCTGGTTTCACATTCAGTTTCTTTAATCATGGCAGGGGATCTGTGTAAATTACTACTCAGGTCTGAGCACTTTAATGACTAGGACATTGTCTTTGGGTTAGGGCTGGCTGCCGCATTCCCACACTGTTGAGTCTCCAGAGGTGATTATTAGCATCAGTGAACTTCAGTATATCTCCTCTCACTGAGCAGAAGCTCCCCAGCATCTCCCCTCAGTTCACTCTCTGAAGCAGCCAGGATGATCATTAAAATGTTAGTATAACCATATTAATAGTTAACTGTACTTAACTGACTTAAAGACTCCATGTTATTTAAGGAAAGGGTTACATTGTGGACACAGCCCGTGATTTCTGCTCCAGCAGAGCTGGGTTGGTCTCCATGATTCTTTACAGTATACCCTTATCCCAAGAGCCCCCTAGACTCGTCTTAAAGGGAAAAATGTCCAAAGTCTTCCCTTTTCCTAACTTAAATCTACAGTCTTTCTACCTGAGGCTTTCTTCATCCCATTCTGCCCTCAGAAAGATCCTCCTTTGAGTCAAAGCTGCTTCCTGGGGAAGGGTTTTCTTTCGACAGGGAAGACATGGTGGGTTCTCTTTTTTACATTTCTTCCAGCCTCCTTAGCATGGTTTCTGGAATTGAGGTACTAAAGGTCTGTGTGGTGTCTGCCATGGTCTGTGCTGTAGAGGGACTGAACACGATTTACACTTACCAAATTGAGGCTTCTGTGAGAAATCTGAATCTAGAACCTATCAGATTGCAAGACATCAAGTTCTGTGGCAATTTAGCAGAGTGGATGCTACTCTGAAATCAGCAACAATCTCAGCCCTGTTCAGGCAGGGGCAGTGACTACCTGAGCCTGAGTTCTGTGATTTGGATTTGAGGCCCACATGACTGATAAGCCTAGGTTGCTTTGCTGCTCCTTATGACCATCATTGTGAATTTCTTTCTGCTTAAGCAAACATAGCTTTTGTTGTATGCAGATAAACATTGGATGTTATGTGCTCTTTCCTCAATATAAATCAGCCTACTCTGTTCTAGTCTGTTAATATAACCTGACATTTCTTTCACAACACTTGTCCTAATTTGTAATTACCCATTTACCCATGTGATTGCCTGTTCCTGATACTAGATTCTCAGCTTTGTTAGACTATAGTAGGTACTTAATGTATAGCTCTTGAAGAAATGGATAAAAAAAAAATCAAACCATAATAAGATTCCTCTACATTTGTATTAGATTTTCCTTTTTAAATTTTTGGCAATATTATATGTTCATACAATGCATTGTGTTAATGATCATCTCCACATTACCATCCCTTATTGTTAATCCCAACAAACAAGACTGCCAAACACTAATTATGTCCAAATTGAAGCAAGTTTATTTTTTGGTTTTTTTTGTTTTTGTTTTTTTTTTCTTTGCTCCGAAAAGGCAGTCTTGAGGCTCTGTCCCCCTAAGATGGGGTTCCAGAGAGCAGGCTTGAGCCAATTTTTCAATCCTCTTTTACAGGGCAAAAATCACAAAGTGGGAGGATTTTACCAGCAGGTGTGGATGCAGAAGTAAGACCAGGCAGTTAAGAAATCATCCTGGAACATTTATTACTGACCATTCTGTGTTCACAGGTATAGCTCAATTCCAAGAAACAGAGTCTTAAATGACTTCCAGAGTCAGCCTGGTTTCTTATTCTCTCCTTTTCTTGTGTATCCCTGTCAAATCCTTGATAGGAAATTTCCATTTTTAGTTGCTGTCTGGATTGATAATGCTGATGGAGGACAAGTATTTTAGTGATTTCTATCTAATGGGATACAAATGTTTAATACACCGGAAAATGCATGGCCCAACCATAAAGAACTTTAGGAGAAGGATCAGGGAGACTGTCATAGCCAAAACGAGAATGGCTAATTATGGGGACTGGTTGAGCAGGAAGTGATATCAATTGTTTCCCTCCTGTTGGTCTAAGCATTTGGTTTTAAGATTGTTTCTTACCATGGCTAGGGTCCCTTTAATTCAACCTGATTGGTTATCATTGAAACAATAGGTTTCTACAAGGGCTACACATAACCCCCAGTGCTCCATGAATAGTTGACCTAGGCTCCTTCTGTTTTGCAAGTGTACTTCTGCTAGGAAGTCTACCTGATATTCTAATCTAGAGACAGAGCTTTCAAAAACCACAGATCTTGTTTCACCAGTGAACTCAAGATTCTAATTCCCTTCTAGTCTTGTACGACTAGAGCTGATGCTCCTAGTGTTGCTGATCCTGCAATCCCTGCATCTCCTAAGAGTATAACCAATATGGGGACTTCAGGTTTTAGTCAGGGAGGTGGGGAGAGGGGGGCAATTGTCATGTCCTGTAACACCATCATGAATATACATTTGTGAGAGGGTGTGAGTAAGGACACAGAAAAGTGGATGCAGTCCATGGGTGATACAGGAAACTGACAGATGCTGTATAATACCATCAGTAAAATCCCACCCAGAATTAGAAGAAGAAGAACGGAATAGTTGTGAGCCTTTGTTGCCTGCAGTAGTCAGGTTCTGAATAGTGATTGCATAAGTATCCAAATGAAAAGAAGCTAGCTTATCTGCTACCATTGATATGGCATATGGTCCTTGTCCTTGTATATTATCTAGGGTCAATTTGGGCTGGGATCAGTAGCAGGCATTAGCAGTGACTTGTGGCAGTGCTGCAAACGGCATGTTATAAGGCATGCCCACATAGTAAGGGGTTTGCGGGTCAAAGCAGAGCCAGCAGTCCTGAGTCAGGTTAGATACTGAATGCTTTTTTTGAGAATGAGCATGCCAAGGGAGCCTGGGGCACTGGGGAAACCTGAGGTACATGAAGGAGGTTTTTATTAAGGGCCTATGAGTTCTGGTATTTCATAATTGTATACCATATATGCATAGATCTTAGTAATTCGTAGCTTTTTTATTTTCCAGCTTTAAGGAACCAAAACCTTCCCCAAAAGGGCCTAAGTGAAATTTCCAAGCTGGTTTGGATCCTTCTCCTCAAAAGGAGAAGAACCAGTAGAGATCTGTCTTTAAAGTGGGTTGTTCCTGAATTGTAACGTTATTTAAGACCTTTCCAATGTCTGTGAGACTAAGCTCCTATTTCTAGGTAGGGAATCTATGGGGGTTACTGTGGTACTCTGAATGAAAATGGCCCCCCCATGGGATAATAAGGAGTGGCACTGTTAGTAGGTATGACCTTGTAGGAGTATGCGTGGCCTTGTTGGAAGAACTGTCACTGGGGGGAGGGCTTTGATGTTTCAAATACTCAAGCCAGGCCAAGAATCTCTCTCTTCCTGTTGCCTGCCAAGCCAGATGCAGAGCTCTACATTCCCTCTCCGGTACCTTGTCTGCCCGTTGGCTGCCGTACTTTCTACCGTGATGATAATGGACTAAACTTCTGAACTATAAATGAGCCCAAATTAAGTATTTCCCTTTATAAGAGTTGCTGTGATCATAGTGTCTCTTCACAGCAATAGAAACCCTGAGACAATTTACCATAGCTAAAGCTTAAGGACATGAATATAATCCAATAAACTAAAAGTAATATTATAGCATCCAAAGCATAAAAGCTGAGTGAGAGAGGGATAAAAATAAAACATTAAACATTAGAGATCCTGACCTTAAGACCCCATTCAGTCATCTTATTTATCTGGCTTTCTGCTTCACATTTCACAAGAACCTCAGGTGCCTTTTTGAGATATAAATGATGAATCCAGGCAGCAATGTCAGTAACCTTCTGATACTGGGCTTCTGGAGGACCACAATGTAGGAGCCTGTCCAACTTGGCTCAAAGCAGTCAGTTTTGAAGCTATATATCACCATAACATTACTGGCTTTGAACAAGTAGTCAGATAAACAGTGTTAGACAGGCTGGGCAGCCTCTGTCTGAGAAAAGATCTTGGTCCACTTGGTTTTAACAAGTATCTTTTGATAATTAGAGGGCCTAAAGGCAAATATAGGTCCTGTGTACTCCCACTACGTATAGTCTTTTGTCCCCTTTGCCAGGGAGATTCCGTTGGACCTGACATTCCAACCTTTAATTAAGGATAAGGGGTGATGTACTCCCTTCTTTAACTGCTTCTAAGCTGAAATTGGTACACTATTGCCAGGGTCCAGAAAGGCTAGAATATCAGCCAAAAACTGGAAGAGGATTTGGGTAATGCAACATTCATCAGAATGTTTGCTGACTCAGAGGAAGAGACAAGGAGGCTGGATTGGTTCACATTAGCTTTCAGTAAGTTAAGGGCTCTCTGTTTTTGTAGGAATCCCTGGACTGGCATGATGTAGATTGCCTTTAAAGGAGTAGTTTGTAGTCTGCAGCTGATTCCTGTATAGTTCCTGTCAGCCCTGTGGAAAACTGTTAGAACAGATACAGACTAGGGACAGAAGTTAAAGTTAAGGAACTTAAAAGAACTCACACTCACATGAATTTGTTGTTGTTGTTCAGAGGGATATTCATATGCATATATATATATGAATATATTACTATATATAGACAATGTATATGGTATAGATGTTTTCAGCACGATGAGAAACATTTTAAGTATCAGAATTCCATTGAGTCATATGTTAAAATTATGAATTTTTGAAGTTTTGATATGATATATATCGTTAAGTTTGATTTTTATGTATCTTAAATTATTTTCTTAGAATTTTGCAACTTATTTAAATTTGCATATCCTCAGAACCTCCTCTTCTTTTTAAAAACTCCTATCATTTATCATGAAATATAAGTGGTTGATTACCAACCTACAAAAAGTAAGGACTGGTTTTCATATATGAAATGCTTTGATGAGGCAGCTGCCACAAAACTGATAAAGCTGTAAGTAATCTGTCAATATTATCAGAGATCTGAGAAGATAACTTAAAGCAGGAAGTATAAACTGAATGACCTCTGTGTCAATTAAAATGATATAGAATTACCAGTTGTTTGGATGATCACCCTAGACTCCTATGGTTTCCATAGCTTCACTGGGGAACAGGGCAGAGGTTTGGGCTTTTACACAGGAAAGCAAGTATTCCTTCAGCTGCTGTGGGGACTGTCCTAGAGCTAAGAAGTGGTTTGAAGTGTGCTTTGAACCCCAGATTCTTGCCCTGAGAGCAGAAGGTGTTTAGCTGCTCCCCATTTTCTTAGCCCTGGCAAAACCCAGCTAATTCTAAATGCTACCTGCTTCATAGCAGGTCACTAGCAAAGGAATGTGGCCTGATTGGTGCTTGTCTGAATACTGTAGCTGGAAGGCCTAGGGATGAGCCCATTTTCTGATAATGTGTCTTCCTCATTTCCCTGTGAGACCATACATTATGCAAGAAAATGTTTTCTAGGACTTTGACCCTTAAGACAATGAGCCCCAACATTCAAATGGAGTTATTCCAATATCCCTGTCTTAGCCAATGGATGCCAAGAACCCTCCCCTGCCTTTTCCACTATAAATGTAACCACCCTTTCTTCAATAAACTGAGATGTTCCACTGAAAACAGTCTCCTGGGAATTCTGTATCCCGTGGCTCCTAGACACCAACCAAAGACAACCTGGACCCATGCAGACCCAACCTCTTCTTCCCTGGAGCTGTGCCACTCACTGGCCATGCCTTAGTGATGAGGCAGAGTACAGCAATCAACCCTATGGAGTCCGTAGTTTGGCTAGGTACTCACAACCAGTGAGGCATGGGACAGTTCCCTGCCTGGTGGTTAGAATTACCATAATCTAGGTGGAGTTATCTCTACCCCATAGTCTTCTTTAGGGACCATAGGGTTGCCTGCTAGGAGCTGGTATTTTTGTCTATAATGAGAAGATTTTCCATAAATATTTTAAAGGCCATTTCAGGAGATCTATGGATAGTTCAAGGACCATTATTTATTAAGTATATCTGATTTTTAAAGAAACTTCATTTTCAGTTATTTGCTTTAGATTTGATCTTGAAACTATATGAAATGTTAAATTGAATCTCACTCACACACATCCCTGTTTGGCAAAGCACCCATAGCCAACCTGCAACTGGCCACTCCCTCCTTACTGTGTATCCATCTGTTTTTGATTGGAGCCTGTGAGCCAATGAGTACAAGAACTCAGAAGACAGCTGTTAGTGGGGCATTCTCTCTTTATTGCAGGGGTCAGGGTGTATTTATAGGATGTAGGCAGGGGAGGGTCATTGGTACCCATGAATGAGATCCATTGGTTAAGACAGGGATACTGGAGTAGCCTCATCTGCATGTGGAGCTCAAGTCTAAGCTCAAGGTCCTGCAAGGGCACCTTGTCAGTAAATGGACTCACATCCCTAGGTTTCCAGATACAGCACAGATAAGCACCAACCAAGCCACATTCCTTTGCTAATGACCTTCTGTGGAGCAGGCAGTATTTAATATTTAGCTGGGTTCTGGCCAAGTCTAAAAGTGAGGAGCAAATGAACTCCTACCACTCTCAGGATGAGAAAATCTGGGGTTCAAGGCCAGCTTCGACTCACTCTCAGCTCTAGGACAGCCCTACAATAGAAGGCTAAATAAAATTTATTTCTATAAATAAATTATATTTATATTTAGCATGACTGTAAATATATACAAGATGATGGTAAAAGTCACATGGTATGCACCTTTCTTATCCTTAGTAAAGTTGGCTGTCAGCCATGTGTTTGTCTTCATCTGTATGGGGATCATCAGCCAAGATAGTGTCAAGTCACATGGTGGTTTTTTATTCCAAGGTAAGCCAATTAGGTACATATTCTTTTAAGATTATCTATGTATGAATTTTTAACTATCAACCTTGTATTACCAGTTCAAGTCAACTTTTGTTACAGATATTATAGACTTTTCAACCAGACCCAATAAACTTATAAACCTTGGAGTACAGAACATTCTTATCTTGAGATAAATTATATATCGTAGGAAAAGTTTTAGGCAGTAAAGTGAAACTAAAAGTCTATTTTTTAGCTGTTTTGTTTTGCTTTCTTTTCCCTGTCACAGTCAGGTGGCTTGTCTGACAGAGGATAGAGACTTTTTGAAGGAGACTTTTAAACAAACATGCTTGATTCCAGACAGGGAGGACCATACCCAACTCCAGTACGAGCTTTCCAATAAAGTAGAACAGTATAAAAACAATATTTTAATAATATCTACACCTAAAGAACACTTGAATCCCTGCAGAAATAAACTCAGTGATCAGGCCGAGAGACCAGAGCAAGCAGCAGACAGAGAAGGTTCAGAGATAATAAATTCTGAGCCCTGGCTATCAAAGCAGCCACAGCAAATGACACAGCTGCCATGCAGCAGAGGCAGATTTTGGTCTGGGTTAGGGGTGTACACAAAGGTGGCATGCTGGAAAGGGGTGTCTGTATCACCCCAGCCTGGTGGCATGGGAGCCAGAATATCTAGACATTCAGTGAGAGTCTCAACTGTAGACAAAGGGAGGAGCTAAAAGACCAAGGAGAGTGAGCCACCTTAGCTGTGCTGGCTCCCTCATTTCCTCCCTCAAGTGCTCAGTTCAACTCCCATGTACTCCTGAAACTGGAAAAGATTAATAGGGGCACAGAAGCATATACAAAGGATGGAGACTGCAAAAGTGAAACCAATAAACATAGAACACGGAAAGTTCACACAGTCAGAAGAGACCAGTTAACAAACAAAACACACTTCATTCATACACTCAACTGGGCCTGACCCATTTGCATCTTGGTTACCAGTATTATCAGACACGCAATGTGATGTCTTTCAGCTCCCTGAACTGGAATGCCTTGTCACACACCTTATTGTGTCCAGATGGGATACCAACAGAATCAGGACCAGATGTCATAGAAGCAAAACTATGACTTACCGATAGAGGCTTCCCCAGACAGATGTTTTCTGATTTCTTTTTGGTGGCTGTTCGCTCAGGCAATCTGTTAAAATGAAAGCATCACAAGTGCTTTGGAGAGTCTCTAGGTGTGCACTCCCGCCCTAGGAAGCAGGGCTTCAGTCCGAGAGGATCTGAAGGAAGGACTGGTTTCTGAATTCAGGTATGGTCCTTATCTCACTGGATCCTCCAAATGTTAATCTGACTAAATAAGAATAAAGACCAACAATCACAAATTATGGCCAAATTGAAGCAAGTTTTATTCCGTGCACAGCAAAGCCCCACCTTTGGATAGGATTCAAGAGAACAGCTCTGAGACAATTTTTCAAGCCTCTTTCATAGGACAAAACTACAAGGTGGGGAAATTTACAAGCAAGTCTAGTTACAGAAGTGAGACCAGGCAGTTAAGGAAATCTTCCCTGGAACATTTGTTACAGACCATTCTGTGTTCACAAGGATGGGGCACAGCCCAATCCCAATAAACAGAAACTTAAGTTTTACAATAATTAGAAACCTGACTTAGCTACAATAAATAGAAACCTAACTTAGTTAAAGTCTTAATATACCTCCCAGGGAAAAGATGGAGCTGGCCAGGTTTCTCATTATCCCTCTCCTACTTCTACCCTTGGTCTTCTCAAAGAGTTCCCATCCTACTTTCATGTGTTTCTCTTAAAATACCATGCAGTTCACCACAACAACTGTATGATCATAATTTCAATGGCCACACCACATCCAGAAAACAATATTTCATAGCATTAACCTCCAACCCCTACTCCTCTGACTCTTACAAACCTACTGTTTCCTCTTCTGTAATGATCTCTGGACCATGGAGAGGATGAAATACATGTATTGTATAGGGCTAGTTATGAGTCTCCACATTAAGCACTGATCACTGCAAATAGAAGCCTCTCTCACCAAGACTGAGAACAGCACTAGTATATTGGAATAGATGTACTTGGAATATGGTTTAACTACTTGGACATGTCTTCTAAGGGATCTTTGTCTGCCATGGTGTCTCTGTTGCTTGTGGTCCTCATATGTCCTTGAAAATCTATTTCCACATTAAGTTGCTACACTCTAAAACTTACTTGTGTTGTTTATATCCATTAGGGTTATATTAATCAATCTAGAGTCATATTTTTGCCTTTTGTAAATGCAGAGATGATTCAACTAGAGAGAGGAAGACCTTGGGCTTTTAGCCAGCTTCACTGCTACTTGTCTCCTTTAAAGGACAGGACATTAACCACTCAGGCATGATTAGTATATCTTCCACTAAATAAATAGCTTCTTGATATTTGCAAAATTTCGTGTATAAATGATTTTTAAAAATAAAATGGTCAGTACTTATCATGCTAATAGACTAGGTTATGATTCTTCATGTGTGAAATAGAGAATTAAAAAACAAATCTTACCTTGAATCCAGTAGAATAGCTAAAAGTAGAAAGCTGGTGTTGGAACAGAGCAATTTGAATCCTGACCTGGTTTTCCAAGAGGAGCCATTCATTTTCAGGAGGAGAGGTGGTTTTTACAATTGGAAAACCACCAAACTCATGATACCCACTAACACAGGAGTCTCTGAAGCCAACAGCGAGATCAAGTTCAAGTTCCTTTATTTTAAGGAAATGAGCAATCAAACTAATTTTCAGTAAAAATTAGGCCGAGTTAATTTATAACTGAAAAGGACACCATGTATTCTGGAAATTCTGGGTCAATATAGTGAAAGAAGAGAAAAAGACATTGTAGCAGCAAATGAAATTCAAACTTCTCAGTCTGTAGTTAAGAGTATGTGCCATACTTTTCTGTATTGATCATTCCTATTATTCGAGGAGTATTTTCTAGTTTATTCATTTGGGTAGGGCTTCAGTGGTACTGGCCCAGATGAGCCATGGAATAAAAGTATAGAATAAAAGATGAAGCACGGATGAAAATAATCAAACAGAAAATAGAATCCAATTACTCTTCATATAAGAAGAGAGGCTAAAAATTAAGTATAATGGGCAAGAGAAGGCTCAGAGGGTAAAGGCATTTGCTGGCAAGCCTCACAACTTGAGTTTCATCTCTGTGATCCACAGGGTAGAAGGAGAGAGCCAGGCCCCACATGTTTTCATCAGATCTCCACACAAACTTTGGCAAACTTTTCCACCAAGATAAAGTAAATAACTGTAATCAAAACATTAAAATTAAGTATTAAGAGAAAAAGATAAGTCAAAAATATTAAAACATATTTGATAGGCTTTGGAAGAAAAGAAAAAGACAGAACAGCAGGAATGTAGTTGCTTTTACAGACATGTTTTATTCCTGTTGCAGTAACTACATCTTTTTGTATATGCTAGCACTTTGAGAGGAATTTGATATCTGCTACTCTTATTCCTCAGGACAAACTTAAAAGAATGTTATTCCTTACTCTTATTTTATCAACACAAAGTCATTACTTTACAAACATAAGTGAATTTACCACATTTTTGGTGAAAAAGAAGAGGTAACAAAATTACAGTTACACTCTTTCAACATCAAGACAATGGTGTGATTGTTTAGTTGTGCTCACAGGTAGAAAACTCCTCTACTGTCAGCTTGGCTAATAGATCTTCAGTGATATTAAAAGTTAATTCTATAAAAATGGCTTTGAGAATAGACTACAAAGCTTGGTAGCCAATGTCAATTATTCCCATCAACTTGATCTGTACAAATATTGGCACTTAAGCTGTGAAGTAATAGGCTGAAATAAAGCCACATTTATTATTTTCATATTCTAGTCTATCACATTCTGTGATCACCTCTGAAATGTTCCAGCACATTCCTGTAGAATCTCCTCCTCTGTGCAGAAAAGGCCATGTCTCTATGGACAGGAATTTTTTGTTGAGACTTCCTTCCTTCCTGGGGAAATTAGGAATTGCAACAGTAAAAAATATGATGTTCAAAGATTGCCCTCTCTCCCTCTATTCACATTCAGGTACTTCTTCCTCAGTTAAATTCTCTCTGACTTTCCCCATACCTAATTTCCAGTCCTGTCCACCAGGAGTGACCAAATCACTGAGCCATTTCTTGGTTTACTGACATACCTATTTCTCTTTTTTATCCTAAAGACAAATTATGTCCTTAAAATTTACCAGGGAATTTTGCATCAGACAAACAATTATTGAGTCTGCTTAAAATGGAACACAAAATTCTAAAGTAGAAGTAGTTGTGCCTTTTGCAGAAGCTGGCAGAGAGTGGTTTAGAGTTCCCCAGCAACCATGAGAACTGCCGGATGGGCCCGGGGTTGTGTAATATGCTCAGTACATACATACTGTCCTCTCTTCCTGGAGCCATGCTTTGGGTTAACTCCCTCCAGTCTTGCTTTGATTTTTCCCAGTTGAGCATATTTTTCCATCACTCTGTCTCCTATGTTTCTTAGAACAAAAAGCATGTAGAATGAAAGTAACTACTTCAAAATATAATGACAACATATTAGATAAGTTATTCATGTAATTTAAGATAACTAATTTTCACTTGAATGATACAAATATTTTAAACTCAACTTTATAGGGAGAATTTCAATTATATAAATGATTAGCTGATTTATTACGAGTGACTAAAGATTGCAAAAGTTAAAATATAATATGTCTAACACACAATTTGATTTCAAATTTTATATTAGTGATTTTTAAAACATGTCCAGTAACATGTGGCACAACGAAAAACAAGAGCAATTAGTGTGATTCCGGGTGCTTTAGATGATCCTGAAAGCATCATCACCAGTATTTTTTGCATAAGGTTTCCTAGTGTCTTCTCTGTCTAAATTGTTTTTCCAATGAGTATTTGCTTAGTTATCCATGTTACTTAAAAAAAAAATGTATTTAGAAGTCTACTTTTATCCAAAAAAAAAAAATGTGCGTATGAGTGTTTTGCCCGGGTATGTTTACGTGCACACGTGTGTGCTTTGTGCCAGAGGAGATCAGAAGAGGCTATATGATCCCCTGGAGCTGGAGGTATAACATCATCTGTGGTTTGGAAGCAGAAAGTGTTCTTAACAACTCAACCATCTCTCTAGTCTCAGTGGCTGAATTTTAAAAACGTTCTTAATTGTATTTTCTAGCAAATGGATGAATACACACCACTTTCTTTTACTACTAATATTATCAAATCATAAGACACCTCACAGAACCTGAGCAGTAAGACTATCTTTGTGATGGACTTTCTCAAATACAAGCAAATAATAAGCTATTGTAGAAATTCCAAACACTTAGAACTGCATTATGCCTTGTCAGTTGTCCTAAAAATTCCCTGTGTAGGTGTTTTAAGTGGGATTTCCGAAAAGTGACTAGACATTCAAAACAGACCACAAACAAACCAAAGCAGAGGAAGATAAAAGTTTGACTTCTAGCCACCTTGCGGTATTCTGACACTGTATGGAAAGTGTGGTGCCCTCCTAGGCTGCCCCCACTGACGGCTTTTCTTGTAAACACATATTCTTTGAGAAACCCCAAAGATGCTTATTTCCTTAAAAAGATGTGTGCTTTTTCTGGTGAATGTTGATTTTGGAAGAAGATTAAAGAACTGTGAGGGGCTGGAAATACTCTGTGTTTGTTGTGGGAAGAGGATGAGGAGGAACTCATCTGTTGAGTCCTTATTTTGGTAATTGCTAAGTACCCCAAAATAAAATTTCATCCTTGGTGTTGTTGCCCACTTTATAGATGAGTAATCTCTGTGAAAGAGTAGTTCAGTTGCCTAAATTCACATTTTGAGAAATGGAAAAACTTGAAGTTACGTAGAAATAGCACAGGAAATCTGCTAAAATGAGAAGCATTCCTGTTTCTCATCAGCCAAAGTCAGAACCCAGAATCCAACAGAGGGTGGGATTTCCATGGGGCAAAGGGAGGATCTGCAATCACCTTCATCTCCCTTCACTGACTTCTGTTTCTCAGACAATTACTTTGTCAGTACAAGCAAATGGTTAAATGGTGATAAAATACATTTATTTTAAATTTATAATCAATTATACATGCTAAATCTTGAATTTAAAAAGTACATAAAAGTAATAGTAACAACTTAAAGGGTATAATGTGCTGTTTTCATAGATGTATACGATGTAGAAAGATGAAATAAAGTGAATTAACATAACCATTGCCACATTTTCTTACCTTTATTTTTGGTGAAACAGAATCTTCTCTACAGTTTTTAAAAACATAGGAAACCATTATCAACTGTACTCTTTGTGCTGATCAATAGTTTTCTAAAACTTACTCCTATTTTATTCATTTTAAACTAATTTTTAAAATTAGCATACAAAATAAAATGTTCATTATACACTTTAATGCAGGGGCTGAAGAAATGGCTCAATGGTTAAGAGTACTCGCTGTTCTTCCAGAAGACCAGGTTTGATTCACAGCACTCAGACTGTTAACAATCATGTTATTTCAGTTCCAGGAGTCTGATACCCTCTTCTGGCTTCGGGCTTCTGTGGGCACTGCACACATATGATACACAGTCCTATATGCCTCTAAAATTCAACAAAAGTAAATCTTTGAAAAAGACACTTTAATTTAATTTAATGCATAAATGCCAGTGAGGTTTGTTCTTATTCATCTGCCTTCCCCGCTCTCCTGCCCCTGCATACCTGTCCTGTTCTTGTTGTTGCCTTTCCTGCCTCCAAATTGTTTCCTTAGCTGTTTTCAGGCCACACATATTCCATTGCCCTTCCTTCCACACATATTCTACTCCCATGTCCACGCCCCTAAAGATTTTTCTTCATCCCCCAAAGCCCCCTTTCACCATGTACACACATACACAAACGTGCACACACATGTACACACATACACATGCACACATGCACATGCACACACACACATACAAATTCACACGCGCACACACATGCACACACACACACATAAACACACACACATTCACGTGTATACCCCCCCATGCACACAAGTGCGCACACACATTCACGAGCATACACACTCCCATATGCACATGAAACTTTTCTTTCTCCAGCTGATTTTAGATAAATTCATTATTTATATGTACCACATTTTATTTCTTGTTTTATTTTTAAAAATATAGTTCCTTTTTTTAAAAATAATTTATTATAGATTTTTTAAAACATGAGTTGAATAATATTGTTCTAACTTTACTTATTTATTTAGAAAAGGTCTTGCCTTGTATTCCAAGCTGGCCTTTAACTCCTGATGCTCGTTTCCTCACCTCCAAAGTGCTAGGTTACAGACCTGTACTACAACACCTGACTTACGTGTGTTATGTTGTTGTTATTTTGAGACAAAATCCCACTCTTTAGCCCAGACTGTCCTAGAAGTCATTTTTGTAACTCATGCTGTCCTTGAATTTGTGGCAACCCTACTTTCTCAGCATCCCAAGTCCTGGGATGCCAGGTATGAGCACCAAACTGGAATTCCATATGCTTTGGAAAGTTATTTTTAAAATCAAAACACATCAATTAACATATAACATGATGCGTATTTTTATAGCAGTTTCAGACAGATGTAATTTCACTTGATTGTTATTCATCTACTTCCCCCACGGCCCTCCTCACTTCCTCCCTGTACCATGTCTCCCTCTAAGTATTGCTGCTCCCTTCTGCTTCCATGGTACATGTATAGCATCACATCGAAGTCTCTCCCAAGCTCCTCCCACCCTTAAGTGCTCTTCCACTCCCACAGTTCACTTTCTACACTCATTCCCAATGCATGTGCATACAAAGACACACACACAGAATTAATCCAGAGTCGATACATGGGAGAAAGTAGTGATGGTCAGAATTTGACATATTTTGCTTGAAATGATCTCCAGATGATCCTTTCCTTTTTTTTTTTTTTTGCTACTGGCTTCATCTTTGATATGATTGGATGGGATTATACAGTGTATATGTATAATTTCTTTATCTTTTCATTGGTGATGGAAAGCTGTGCTGCTCCATTTCCTGGCTATTGTGAATGGTACAGCAATAAACATAGATTATTGTCCCTCAGTTATATACCCTAGAGTGGGGTAGTTGTTACATGGTAGGTTGTTTTAGTTTTCTGAGGGACCTTTTCATGGCCTTCCACAGTGGGTGCACATGTTGATATTTGTATTAGCTATGAATAAGAATTTGTCCTTCCCCTGACCTTTGGCCAACATTTGATGTGATTTGTATTGTAGGTGATAGCTATACTCATTGGGGTAACAACATGACATTCTAGATAGGCCTGATCTATTTTTCCTGTTCTGCAGACTGTCTCTTCACTCTTTTTTTTTCCCCCTTTGCTGTGCAGAAGTGTTATAATTTCATCAAATTCTATTTGTCAAATTTAGGAATTACAGCCTGTTCTATTGAAGGCCCTTACAGAAAGATTTTTTCTATGTCTACACACTGGGATGTTTCACCTGAGCATTCTTGCAGCAGCTTAAAAGTTTCATGCCTTACATTCAGATCTTTATATCATTAGAATTTGTTTGTGTTGAAGGTGAAAAATGTGTCTCTTGTTTCACTGTTTTGTATGTGAATGTAAAGTTATAGCAGCATTTGTTGAAGAAACATTTTTTTCTAATATGTTTTTTATTTTTGACAAAAACCAAGTGGCTGTAACTGTGTAAGCTCATCTGCATCTTCTATTCTACTCTATTGGTCTGTGTGCCTACCTTTCTGCCGTTACCATGCTATGACATTATGGCTTTGTAGACTGGGTTGAGATCAGGCACTGTGATGACTCAAGCAGTGCTCTTTCTGCTTAGGATTGTGTGGATATTTTGGGTCCTTTGTGCTTCCTTTACAAGTTTAGGAACTTCATTTAGTTTTGTGAATTCATTGGAATATTTCCAGGGACTGCACTGAACATATGATCCTTTTAGTAATCCAGTCATTATTACAATATTGATTCTGGCATTTCTGAGTATAGGTCTTTCAATCTTTTAGTATCTTAAATTTCTTTCTGTGGTATAGATGAATTTTGGAGGTTTTTTAAGCACTTTAATTATGTTTGTTATAGATAATTTTTAAAGCTGTTATGAATGGGTGTTTTTTTTCTAGAGACATCTTTCTAAGAAAGTTTATTCTATAAATTTTGTCTACTATATTTTCTAGGTTTCTTTTGTATTCTGAAATTTTGGTGAAAGAGTATCAGATCTGAAAGAATTCCAGTGAAGTTCTTAGGGTATTTTAAGCTTAGAATCTTTCATTTATAAATTGGAATACTTTTACTACCTCCTTCCCTA
The DNA here is from genome assembly GCA_026225945.1 of Cricetomys ansorgei. Taxonomy (NCBI): domain Eukaryota; kingdom Metazoa; phylum Chordata; class Mammalia; order Rodentia; family Nesomyidae; genus Cricetomys; species Cricetomys ansorgei. The sequence continues at coordinate 27,421,835 of JAMJFZ010000056.1, forward strand.
TTCTTATCGTTATTTGTTTCCTTTGTTCTATGTTCTAGGTAAGTCTTCAAGCACTATATTAAATAAATATAGCAAGAGTGGGCGACTTTTCTTTGTTTCTGATTTTGAAGAACATGTTTCCCATTTCTCCCATGTCATTATATTGACTATGGGTTTATAATATGTAATCTTTACTGCCTTTGTTGGTTTCCTTCTACTCCCAGATTCTTTAGACTTTTAGTAGAAAGGAATGTTGAACTTTGCCAGAAGCATTTTCTTTAATCTATCGAGAAGGTCACATGATCGCCATCCTTAAGTCAAGTCTGTGAACTGTGCTGAATGTATTAGATTTACTTTTATTCACTGAATCAGCCTCACCTCTGGGAAATGAAAACAATTGGTCCTCTTATTATGTTACTGAGTTTTGTTCGCAAACATTTGCAGTGGTTGGTCTTGATAGTCAACTTGGCAAGATTTAGCAACACCCTACTGCAAAGATTAAAATCTGAAAAGAATGTGGAGAAACTCAGAGCTGTGAGTTGGAGAAGCCCTAGGATATTATAAACAGTTTAATAGGCTATTCTATTAGGAGTTTAGAAGACTGTAAGGCTGAGAACAATGCAGACAGTGGAGGCTTGGCTCGTGAAATTTAAAGGAATATAAAGTTTCTGTTGGTAACTGGGCTAGATGCCATTCATGTTACACTCTGGTCAAGAATCTGGCTGTGCTTGGTTCACGTTCTGAGAGCTAGAGTGAGATTGTTACAGGGATAAACAACTTTGGCAACCAATGATAATGAAACTCTCTCATGCTTGACTTTAACCCATTAATTAGCCACTTATTTGGATTTAAATTACCACATGAAAAATGTGGGGTATCTGAACTTTGTCAAGGTCTATTTAAAGGAAGTTTTTGCTGTTGTTGTTGTTGTTCATTTTTTTGTTTTATCAAAAATTAGAATGCAAGTATCACTTCTCGCCCTGGGTGGAGACCTGGCATTCTAACATATCTAAAACATTCATACTGTTGGCCCCTCCTTGTAAAAGTTAATCCAGATGAACTATCACTTACCTGGTCAGGAGTTCATCCCCTCAAAAGCAGGTCTAACCTGAAGCCTTGATGTGTTGGTGGTAGAATAATTATTCCCTTAAAGAGAATTATGCTGTCAGCAATCCTGCTTCAAGGCAATCTCTGGTGGAGTTTCCACCATGCAACACTGCAGCCTTCCCATTTTTGATTTACTTAGAAATGTATAACTTTTCTTTTCCTTCTTTCTCTTTTTCTTGGGAATATTGGCCAAAGCCTGGGCACACTTTCCAGACACTCTGGCCTTTCTCATGCTCTTTTCTCCAAGGCTACCCTCTCCCCCTGTGTTTCTCACTGTGTGGCTGCTTGCACATGTCATGGCTTTCTCCCTTCCCCAGCAGCTACTAACATTCACAACTTGCCTGCCTTTTGCTTTTGTCTCAGTGAACAAAACTATTGTTCAGTTTCCTTCTGAGTTCATTTCTAACTTCTTTCATTAACAAGTCTAAGATTCCAAAAGCATTAAAAAATAACTAATTTATTTAGCTTAGAAAATTCCAAAACAGCATGGCATTCAGGGTGTTGCACGGTTACTACTCATGGCTCTTGTTCAGGTCTACAATGTAGAGAGGAGCAACTACAGTGTAAAGAGAAAAATGTGCAGTTTAGAGAGAAAAGGAACAAGAGTGAGCTTAGGGTTGCATAGAAAGTGAGTGCTGAGAAAGCATTAGTGAAACCTTGAACTCTGCTTTGAAATAACAGGTGGGATGCCTCTAGGGCAAGACCCACCCATTAGAGGATGCAATTTGGGAAAAATGGTAATTTACTTGAACAAGGAGACTCTGCATTGGGAATGGTTGATGAAGGTGTTCCCTGCCCAAAGATAACTCCCTAGGGAAGTATTTTCTCAGATGATTCAGTCAACACAAAGGTAGAAAAGCCATCAGAAAGGAGTGTTGATCTCATCCTTTGAGAATAAGACCACTACAATTTTTTAGCCAAACTTGAAGCAAGTTTTATTAAATACTAGCCAGGATGATGGACACTGGTCAGGTCCATACCTGGGATATCTCAGAGTATGGTGGTGAATTATATTAGTCAGAGGCTTATAAATGCCAAGCACACAAAGCTCCATCCTGCCTTCTTTCAAATGGGGGCAAATATATATCCTGACACACACCTTTGTATCTGCAGCCTACATATGATCAAGCACATCCTGTGCAGTTGGGGCAAACAATCTTTTATACAAAAGTGAAAACACTTGGCTTATTATCTTACATGAACAACCGCCCCCAGCATTCTAGGAAGTTATCGGTCCTTGGGCAAGTGGGGCTTATAGGGTTAGAGGTATTTTTGTTTTATAGATCTTGTAGTCACAGTAATTAAAACTTAGAACATAACTTTATTTCTCACAAATGTTCTAAGGGAGCCAAGATTGCTATGATTATGATTTTGGTTCTTAAATCTATTTATTTGCTGAATTACACTTGCTTGTTTGCATATGCCAAACCAACCTTGCACCCCTGAGATGAAACTTAGTCATCAAGTGTCAACTTTAAAAAAAAATGGATTAAAAATTTAAGTTAGCATATAACTCATTAGAGTCCATCATGATATTTTTGAGCAAGTATTTCAGTAGACTCTTTTTCTCCCTCAGCTCCTCTTCCCCCATGATACTCTTAATAACTCCCTTGACCCACAACTTCTGCCCTGTGATCCCTTCCTTTCATGTCCTTTGTATCCATTTGCCAAGGCCCTGTCCTTCTTCCTCATCACCAATTTTATTCTCTTTGTCTTCTTTACGTTGTTTTAGGCTTTGTTCATATATATATCCATTTAGATATGTAAAAACACACCTGCGCATTACTGGCTAGTATCTGCTGTGAAAGAGAAAACAGGCTGATGTCTGCATATGAAAAAGAAAACAGTTTTGGGTCTTTTGAAGTTGGGTCATCTTGTTTAATATTATACCATCCAGATACATTTATTTTCCTGCAAATTTCATAATTTCATTTTTCCTTACAGCTGAATAAAATTTTATTTTCTCTGTACACCACATTTCCACTACCCATTCAAAAGTTGATAGCTAGCTAGTCTTGTTTTGGTGACTTTCTATCATAAATAGAACAGCAATAAACATGGACGCACAAGTTCTTTCTGTGGCAGCATATGGAATCACTTGGGTATGTGTCTAGGAGTCATTTGACAGTTCTATTTTTAGTTTTTGAAGAAACATCCATACTAATTCCCATTGCGGCTGTGCTAGTTTGCCCTCCCAGCAGCAGTGGATGAGGCTCTCCTTCCCATGTTCTAACAGCATTTATCAGATTTTCAAATGATAACCATTCTGACTGGGATGAGGTGGTACCCTAGAGTAGCTTTGATTTGCATTTCCCTAATGATTAGGTATGTAGAACATTACATTGGCCATTTGTGTTTCTTCTTTTGAGAACTGTTTACCTTTTCATTAGAAAATTTGTTGATTGGCAGTTTTGTTTTAGTTTAGTATTTTGTATGTGTGTGTTTGAAAACTCTAGATATCAGTCCCCTGTCTGAAATATAATTGGCAAAAGTTTTCTCCGAATCTGTGGGCAATCTGTTTGCTCTATTGATATCTTATTTTGCTTTGCAGAATCTTTTTAATTATATGTAGTCCCATTTGTTGATTTGTGGGTTTAGTTCCTGTGCCACTAGAGTTCGGTTCAGAAAAATCCTTGCCTAAACCTACATCATGAAGTGAATTCCCTGTATCTTCCTCTAGCATTTCAGATTTCAAATTAAAGTGTCTGATCCATGCCATAATTACGTTTGTATGGCATGGAAGATATAGGTCTAATTCCTCTCTTTTATATGCATATATCCAGTTTTAACAGCACCATTTGTTGAGTAGGCTGTCTTTTTCCTAAAGCATGTTTTCACCTCTTTTGCCAAAACTTAGATGGCAATAGTTTTGTTGATTAATTCTTGTGTTCTTTTACTCTGCTCCATTGGCTACTTGTCTGTTTTATGCTGGTAGAAATCTGTCTTTCTCTCTATAGATCTGTAGTATAATTTGATGTCAGATATCAACAGTTGTGTTCTTTCTCCTTAAGGTTGCTTTGTCTATTTATGGTCTTTTGTAGTTCTATATAAGTTCTTGGACTGTTTCTTCTAGTGATGTGGACAATTACATCAGATCTTTGATGTGGGTTACATGGAATGTACAGAGCAAACACTTTTGATAATATTGTCGTGTTAACAATTTTAATTATGCCAATCCAGAGCATGAAAAGTCTTTGCGTCATCTAATACTTTCTTGGTTTTACTTTTTCAATGTCTTAATATTTTCAATACAGAGGTATTTCACTTACTTTGTTAGGTTATTCCTAGGTACTATTTTGTCATTAATGAAATGGTTTTCTTAATTTCTTTCTCTGATAATTCATTGTCTGCATATTCATGAAGACCACCACTTATTTTAAAGATTTTACTCTGTGTGTGTGTGTGTGTGTGTGTGTGTGTGTGTGTGTGTAAGCTCCTGAAGGCCAGAAGAGGGTGTCAGATTACCTGAAGCTAGGGTTATGTGTGGTTGTGAACTACCTAGTTTAGGTACTGGAGATTGAACTGGGACCCTCTAGAAAAGTAATACACAATTTTAACAATTGAGACATTTCTTCAGCTCCAAGACCACTGATATTTTTCATATTGATTTAGTATCCTGTTTGTTTGTTTGATTTTTCTTTCCAGTGGATGTGTTTATTAGATCTGGATTTTCATGTAGCCTTTATAGGGGCTTTTAAACATAGAATCATATTGTCTCTAAAAAATGACTTTTCCCCCCATTTTTTATCCATTTTATGTCTTTCTCTTGCCTTATTGCTGTAGTCAAGACTTACAGCATGGTTGAATGTAGGTGCCAATGGTCATTTATGTCTTACTCACAATCTTGACAAAAATGCTCTCACTTTTTCCCCATTTAATAAAGTGTTGGCTATAAGTTTGTCATATATAGTCTTTATTGTTTTAAGATATGATACGTCTATTCCTAATGTCTCCAAGACATGAACCCATGTTGAATTTAGTCAATGCTTTTTTCTGCATCAATCAATATGTTTATGTGATTTCTCTTCTTTTCTTGTGTTTTGAGACAGAGTCTCTCTATGTAACCCTGACTGGACCTGGACTCATTGTGTAGACCATGGTGATTTTGAATTTATAGATATTTGTCATGCCTCTGCCTCACAGGTACTGTAATAAAATGCGTATGCCACCATGCCTAGTGATTTCTGTACTGAAATTTTTAATCTGATGCACTATATTTATTGATTTTTTTCATATATTGAATGAGGCTTGCATCTCTAGGATCTAGTCTCTTGTTCATGCTGTATTATTTTCTTAATGTTCTTGTAAAGGCAGTTCACATGCATTTCGTTAATAATTTTTGCATCTATGCTCATCTGGGAAATTGTTTTGTAGTTTTCTTCTTTTTGTGTTTTTGTCTGGTTTGGTATCAGGATAATACTGGCTTTATAAAGTAAAATGTAGTGGCATTTTGTCCTTTTATAGTCTTTCCTTTATGTATCTCTTATTTTTTTATTTACTTATTTAATGTGTGTATGTATGGATGTGCGTTTGAACATGCCATGGTTTGTATGTGGAGGTCAGAGTGTTGCAGTATATTTTAACTTATCTCCAGATATTATATTCACTGGAAATATCATTGCACTGGCTTCCTAGCTGGATGTGATTTCTATGGCTAAACCAAACTGTACTAGTATGTAAAAGTAGTTCTCCCTCTTAGCTTAATGAAAATAGAGTTGCTGATAAAGAGGTCATTTGGATGCTCTATCAGACTGGAGGCGATGTTAGGCAAACCCTGGTCTCCTCTATTGTTCTGCAGTTTCCCTACTGTAAAAAGTCAACATAACTCAGACAGGTGTGGTATAGCCCCTTTTGTGTCAAATATATATATATATATATATATATATATATATATATATATATATATATATATCCATCCCAACAGCCAAAAAGTTTGGGAGAAGTAAACCATTGTATCTCTTTGATCATGCTAATAGACTACTAGGACAGCTAGGAGGAACTTTTAAGATAATGAACTCCTGGATGAGCAAGAGAGGGGAGCTGGGAGATAGCGATGTTGTAAGCTCTGTTCAGGTCTGTCTGGCTTGTACCTTTAACCATCTTTCATGTGTCCTTATTAATATATCACCAGACAATATTCTTCAACATCAGAGGACAATTTGTGAGAGTTGGTTTTTCACTTACAACTATGGAGGTCCTAGAGATTGAACTCATGTTATCAGTAGCTGCAAGTGCTTTTACCCACTGAGACATCTTGCTTTCCCTCCATTTCTATTTTGTGGAATGCATTGAAGACTTTCCTTGAAACTTTGAAATAATTCATCATCAGGTCCTGTGTTTTTTTAGGAAGAGACTATTATTTTCATTCCTTATAAAATGAGTTACAGGGATGGACAACAATGTATTAATACATTCATACATATACAATTAAAAGAGGAACACAACCAATATTTCTAAGAAGTTTGAGTTACATCAAGAAGGCCAAACCTGAGAAATTGTGTGGAAGACAAAGGGAAATGGATAAAGTTAAATGGGACAGAAATACTATTTAATCAAATTATAGCAAAAAACCTCCCCAAACCTAGAGAATGAAGTAGACATCTAAACACAAGAGACATTCAGAATCCCAAACAGACATGGCCAGAGAAGTCATCATGGTGAAGATACCAAGAATACAAAGTAAAGAAACTATACTAAATAATAAAAAAAGATGTGAAAAGATGTTAACAAAATGTTGCAAAAGTGAGAATATCAAAATAATCCTGACTACTGTATCAGAAAAGCTTAGAGTGGCATACTTCAAGCTTTGGAAGTAAATAACCGTGAACCAGAAATTATATACCCAACAAAGTCTATCTTTTAAAATTGATGCAGAAATAAGGATATTTCAGGGCAAACAATTCTTATCATGTTTACTCATTTTACTTTTTGTATAAGTCTTTTGCCCAACTTGTGCTTGGAGCCCAGGAGTTCAGAAGAGAGCATTGGATGCCCTCTAACCGGCATTAGAGGGGGGGTTGTGAGGTATCATGTGGGTGCTGAGAAGCAAACGCAGGCGTTTGCAAAAAAACAAGTGCTCTTAACCACCAAATCATCTCTTCAGCCCCTATTACCATCCTTTGATTCTCAGATTTCAGATGTCTTTGCACAGTATTTATTTTTTCCTTTTTTCTTTTTCTTTTTCTTCTCTAGTACAACTTATATAATACATCCCAATACCCCTCCTTCCCTCCCTCCATTCCTCCCAGTTCTACCTATCTCTTCTCTCCCTCAGATCTACCACACCTCCCCCAACTACCCCCCATTCTCCCCACAAAAGAACAGTTCTCCAAGTGTTACTGTTCAAACAGGGCATGACATCGCTAGGTGGAACAAGGCCAGACACTACTCCCTACATCAAGCGTGGGCTTGGCGATCCAGCAGGGGCAAAAGGATCCCAAAGGCAGGTCAAAGGGCAGTCAGAGACTCTGCCCACTCTAGCCTGTAGGAGTTTTGCAGGAACACCAAGTGAGACAAGCCATAAGATATATTTAGGAGACTCTTCAGGTTTTGTGTCTGCCCCTTCAGTCTTTGTGATCTCCTAACACTTTGTGAGTGTTAGTTAGTTGACATTGTAGGGCTTATTTTCCTGGTGCCCTCAACCCCTCTCATCTCTGCCATCCCTCCTCTCCCTCTTCGTGGGTTCCCTCATCTCTGCATGATGTTTGGCCCTGGGCCTCTCCATGTGCTCCTATCAGCTGCTGGAGGAGGCCTCTCTGGTGAGGACTGGGCTAGGCACAGATCTGTGAGCAGAACATGACATCATTAGAAATCATCTCCAGGTTATCCAGTCTCTAGCTCCTGGCCTCTGGCCTGCCTTGCAGTTTCAGGCAGGGGTTCCCTCCTTTGGCATAGGGTTCTGCCCTTCCATTGTCAAAACGGATCTTTCAGGAAAGATAGAAGATAAGTCAGAGATTTTGTGGTTAGGATGGTGTCCCAGTCCTACCACTTGCCTGACTTGTTCAGACTCCCTATCTCCCTTCACTAGAGATACTTTCTAGAGTCTCTGTCATAAGGGGAACATTCCTTCTTTGTTGGTGGAAGTGTAAATTGTACAGTCACTGTGGAAATCAATATGGCAGTTCCTCAGAACATTGGAAATTGACCTACCTCAAGACCCAGCTATATCAATCCTGGGCATATACCCAAAGTATAGTCAATCCTAACAGAAGGACACTTATTCAACTATGTTCATAGCAACTTTATTTATAATAGCCAGAAATGGGAAACAATCTAGATGACCCTCAACTGAAGAATGGATAAAGAAATTGTCCCAGAAAGGCAAACACGGTTTGTACTCACTTATATGTGGATATTAACTGTTAAGCAAAGGACAAAGGTGCTGCAATTCACAGACCCAGAGAGACGATACAATAAGAAGGGCCCAGTGGAAACTCAGGTATCTCCCTGGTAAAGTGGAAATAGAATAGATGGTGCAGATGGGCTGGGAGTGGATGGGAATGGGAGCAGAGGGGCCCAGGAGGAGGAGAGGGATGGAGGGAGAAAATATGTGGAGAGGTGAGAAGAATTGGGGGACAATTGAGAGATGGAAGATCTAGTAAAGTGTAAACTCAATGTTTACTTCTTACAGACAACCAATAGTTCTTGTTTCTTAACCCAGTTATTCTGCTTCTTTTTATTGGTGAGTTGGAGCCATTTCTATTTAAGGATTATTGAAAGGGATTTTGATATTTACTGAGAATTTGTTTGGTGATGTTCTGGTTTCCTGGATTATTAGGATCTCTTTTTCTCTTTTCACTATTAGCATTGGGAGTTTGCTGTGTTGGACATATTCTTTTTCTTTTTTCATTTATCTGCTTCTCTCATAGAATGCATACACCCTCCCACCTTTCCTCGGTAGCCAAAATAGTAAGCTTTTTGCATATCATGTCTTATTTTGTTTTGTGGAAATATAAGAGAAATTTGGCAACTTAAAGTGTCATCTGAGTCCTATAATAAAACAGAAATTATATCTGCTCTGTTGGTTTTCTACCATGTATCATTCCATAATAGTCTGTGTACTGCATTGAGTTTGGTTTGGGTCAGTAGTTGGATTGGAAATGCAGTTCTGTTAAAGCTTCCTTAGAGTATGATAGTAACTATTCCACATTCCTGTTACTGTTACAATATGGAATCCCTTCCTTTCCTTTATACTATACTTTCATGAGTTAAATGCTATTTTAAAAAGTACCTAGCACTATTGAATTACATTTCACTATAGTAAAAGCAAATGCCTCCAGTACATTATAAATTCAACTCAAATTTTATGGGAGAATTGCTTGAGATTTTATGGCCTGTTTTCCATGCTTTATTTCCTTCATTCTATTGTAGATAATTCTAAAGGCCACACATAACTTAATGCATGCAGCTATTGTAACAAATACTGGATTTTTATGTAACTTAATTAAGAGTTATCTATCCCCTCTCTATGTGGTAAAGTTAAATTAATTTTGTTCTTCAGATGACAGGAATACATTGTTGAAAATAAAATACTTTGGAGTATATTGTTGAATTCACCATACACTTGAGTCATAGAATATGGAAAACTCAAATGAGTACCACCTGGAAGCACCATTTTCTATGAGCTAGCTTTCACAGTACTGGAAGATGGTATTCATGTTACTGGAGGAGAAAAGCAATGATAAGTTTTACCATCTATAATCACTGTCAGCTACAATAATGACCAGCCTGGCAAGATACATCCAGATGTCCTCGTTCCAACCCTCTTCATCTCTGTGTATATCTCTTTCATTCTCTATATTCTTTCTCTATGTATATATCACTGAATACCTCAAGAGCTTCCAGACTCAGTCCGAAGAGTGCTGGGATTACAAGTATGTACACTACACCCAGCTAACGTATAAACTTTTTAAAAGTATCTATGGCATAAACTAGTTCAGTGCTAAAAAAAAAAAAAAAAAAAAAAAAGAGTTCCTAAAACTTTGTGAGAAATAACTTTGATTAGTTAAGTTTGTTTTGTTTTAAGTTTCCCTTCTCAAATCTCACTACTTCAAGTGTTTTAGTCAAAACATAAAGATATTCATTGAATATTTTGTATTGTAAATAATATATTTGAATATCACATAATATCAAGACACTGTTCTTTTGGTAGATTTATTTTGTAAATTTCATGATTACATAACTGTAGATCTGGAATCTTCTAGTAAAAATAACTTACAGAATAAATAAGGTAGAGTGCTGTGCATTAACTGACTATATAAAAAGATACATATACATATTGTTCTCTTAATAATGCATCTGATAAATAAGAAATATTCCCCTTAGAAAGTTGGCCTGGGTACTAAGATACCTGAGACTCTGAGTATAAAGGATAGTACTACCAAAGGAAGTAAAGAATAATACAAAATAGCCATCATTATTCTTGTACAGGTATAAAGAAATGACACAATTCACAGAAACATAAAGGATTGAGTAATCAGTGTAGAGGAACACTTGATCCTTCATCTGGCAGCATGGCTTCTCTGGGAAAGGGCAAGTGTGATAGATATTTGATCTCTGATTTGGTAGCATGACTGCTCTAGGAGAGAAAGAAAGTTAGTCAAGCTAATCCTGTCCTTTGTTTGTGCTAGTGCTAAATGAAAGGGGATTCTGTAGTTCTTCCCCAGAGACTAACATGAAGATATAAGGAAAACCTTATATTTGAACTTCACCTAGTGGCAGCAAGATTGACTGGCCTGGCATTTGAGAAAGGAATTATAAAATTCTCTTCATTAATACAAAATAAGACTCTGTGTCTGAAGGCAATGTAGCACATGCCTTTAAGTCAACTCAGAAGGCAATGGTAGCACATGCCTTTAAACCCAACTCTCTGGATATACAAGGAGCAGTTCATAGAAGCAGAGAGGAAGCAAAGTAGAAACAGAGATGGAAGAAGACAAGAAGCTGAGAGTAGAAGGAGAGAATAAGCAGAGAGAGAAGTCAGAGTTCAGTGTGAAAAACAAGAGAATCAGAAGCAGGAGACTGAAGAAGCAGACATGAAGACCAGAGATAGTTGAGAAGGCAGCTAGTCAGAGTTCAGGTCAGAGTAAGTTAAGTTCAATTCCATCTCACAGGCTGAAGCCTTCTAGGTCCAGACTTTCATCTTGAAGACTGTATCTCATTCTTCCTTGAACCCCCACAAATAAAACTCCTTTTAAAAATTAATCCATGGGAGAAAAATCACTTTCAATAAAAATACACAAAGAGGGTCAGAATCAGTACCAGTTAGGATTCTGGAAATTAAGCTGAAAGTGAATGATTAGCCTAACTATGAAACAGAAAAATGTTAAAAAGGCACATCCTATACCCAGTGTTCAGTGAACACTTCCAGGTGATGCAAAGGCCTTGAAACATCTCAGCACTTGAAAAATGTTTCTACACCAACCATTCCACTTCCTTCTGCCTCTGAGATTGGTCTTGACCTTATGCGGTATGTTCATGGACCACTTCAGTCACTTTCAAGATCTCCTGCCTCCTCAGAACATGAATCTCAACATTTAAAACTATCAATTCAGTAGACTTTTAGTGTTTTCACAGTGTTGTATCAATGTTACCACTCTTTAGTTCAAGTATATTCCCATCACTCCAAAATAAGCCCTGTTTCAATTAGTAGTGTATAAAGAAAACTGGTAGGCTAGGCAGAGATAGAGACATAGATATAAGTGATTTATTAGAAATTCATCTCCCTATTACAGAGGCTATCAGGGAAACCCATAACAAGCTATTTCCGATATGCCAACATGGAACCTGGCAGTATGTCTGAATCATAGCGTGTAAGCATTGTAGCCATGGAAACTGTAGCTCTCAGCCTGGTACCAGTGACTTGAGGACACCAAGATGGGAGGGGCCTACTGGAAGTCTGGTGGTCCAAGGCTGCACAGCTTGGAGTTCTTATACTCAAGGACAGGAGTGTCTCAGCTTCTGGGAATAAAAGGAATTCTCTTCCTCAGCCTATGTATTCTATTTGGAATGATGCTCACCTACATTGTGGCAGATCTTTCTCCTTTTTTCTGCAGCAAATGCCATTTTCTCTGGCAACACTTTCACAGACACACTGAGCCAGGTGGAAGTCAATGGAAGCTGGAGTCTATTGTCTTTCATACTGTTATGCTAGTGCTGCCCTTGAACAGTAAAGGGTCAGGTTTTTTTGTTTTTTGTTTTTTGTTTTTTTTTTTTTTGTTTTTGGTCAGAGCTTTATGAACTTCCTTTCATTGAAAACTAGGTACTCCTTCTGGAAGCCCTTAACAGTCTGTAGTGGCTTTCCCAGAGATCCTCCAGTTTTTACTAGCTGGACTGGCTAATATTCAGGTCTTGAGATATTTGCTGGAGGAAAGAGAGAACACAACTGTGTTTAGTTGAATTAGCTGAATTAGAGAGCCTAGTGTTCCTCTGGACCTGAGATTTAGAATTCTGAGTTCTGCCAGCATCAGGTCACAAGGAAGAGTGGCTGCTTTGGAAACCAAGCTTCCCACTGACCAGGGTCTTGAAGCTATTGCTCTCTGTTAGGTGACAGGTTTTTCCCCTCAGTTCAGTGGGTGGAGTCACCAACCACTGTGCCCTTCACCCTCTAAGTTTCCTGAAACCAAAAAACTTTCAAGTACCTGTATCTGGCCCTATCCTTCTCCATGACTGCTTGAAAGGCCCACTCCTACCCAGGTCTTCTAGTATGCTGCCTCTAACATCCCTAACTTAAGACCTTTCCTTGTTTTCAGGTCCTCAACGTGGCTCATAATAAAAAAAAATGGGCCACCTCTCAAGAGTGTATGTGGCTACAGCACCCCAATTAATGACATTTTCTAAAACACTTTTCTTCTCCAGAGCTGACCTGTCACATATTAGGTATCATTGTCACATGAAATATCATAGATGGATTGAAGGCTTATGTGACTGCAGGCTTGTTCTGTGGCTAGGGCTAGCAGTCTTTTTTTTTTAATCAGAGCTATCTGGTTTACCTTGTGTAGGAGGCTTTGGCAGTCTACCACAGCTCAGAGATATAGCTAACACCATTGGGCTACTTCCTCATCTCTTTATGCTTTTAGCTACCTTATTACATCTTCCTTGATTCATTTATTTCTTTCCCTGGTGTTCTCTTTTTCTATCTCCTTTTAGAAGACCTTTTAGGTCTGACCTTTGATTTCTAGGATTCGTTCTATTTGTGGAGTTACATACAGACAGCTTCTAATACAACATCTTAGCTGGGTTTGCTAGCAGACCTTAATTTTGACAAAAACCCAACCAATCATTTATTTTTAAAGAAATCAACTAATAAAACATTTTATGTTTGGTCTCAAACTAAATCATTTAGTTCTGTTTATATCTATGAGTATAATTAAATTTCTACCTCTTGAATTTTCATTTGACATTACAGTGTCTTCTAAAATATTATTATTGTATAAGCCCATTGCTGATATATTTCTTGATGTTTCTCTAATAACAGACTAAAGAGAAGCAAAAGAATTTTGTTTTCAGGATTATCCATTTTCTATTACTGCACTAGTTATTATGGGTAAATTTTTAATAACAAAGCAAGAATTTTAAGAGATAACCATACTTAACTGTTACCCATTACAAACAAAGGAGACATAATCTGTGGTTAATACTTTATTTCTTTTTTCAGGTTATAGTTAATTGTTTCTATGCACTAAGTACTAGCTATTCCTCAACACCCACTGATTGAACTTATTCTTAAAAACAAACTTATATTTGGCAAAAGAATATAAAATAAAAAGCAAGCCTACAAATAACCTTCCTCTTCTAAGAATAGGTAAAAACTCCAAAGACAATTAGGCCAGCTAATCTATTATGACTATGTCGGAAGGATTCAAGACAGCATGCATTTTTTAACCTTGTGTTCTATGTTGTCAATGTTTTGGGTAACAAGTGAGAAGTGTAAATGTATAGCATGATATTAATAACTTGAAGTTGATTTTTGTTCTCAAATGTTTATTTCAAAGACTAATAAAGGTTTTACAGAAAAACAAGTCTTGAAAGCAGTATAAAAATATTATAGGTTTCCTGGACCCTTGAAAAAATTTCACAATGATATTGAGCTCTATAGCACAGCACTGTGCATTGAGTCTAAAATAAAAGATATGGGATCTACTCGAATATTTACTATTGAAGTTGCTTGCACTTCTAAATGAGCAATTGAAATTTCATAAATTACCTATATTGTGACAGAATGAGTTTCTTCGCATAGGTGATGAAATGCAAGAAGTAATCATAAAAAATGGATTTAACCAATAAGGGCAAAATGACTCTAACGACAACTTAGAGGCAGTAATGATGTCTCTGTGAGCTAGAGCTCATACCTCCATCTCCCCTGAACAGTTAGTGACATATTTGTTGGTGTGTGTATGTGTGTGTGTGTGTGTGTGTGTGTGTGTATGTGTGTGTGTGTGTGTGTGTGTGTGGTGCTTGTAGTATAGCATGGAGTTACAACACATCATTTTAGGCCTTTGATTAACAAGAAGAATAATCTCAATCATTAAAATTTTTCTAAAACAAACACTACACACATTTAAGATGGGGATATGATTATGATCTTCCCTATCCTGTGAGCTAAATGAAAGATAAAAATCATTATCCTGTGGAAAGTACAGTGCATGGAATATGTGCAAATGTATTATCATCTACTTCATCCTACCTCCGTTCCTCACATACACATTTTAAATTTCAATTTATATGGGATTATTTTTATTTTATGTGTGGGTAAGGAGATACACACTACAATCCAACCCCTAAAACTTGAAAAGGTAAAAAAAGAAAGAAAAGTAATCTCATTTAACATTTTAACAAGAAGGTTACTCAATAAATGAAGTTTTTGTTTCTTCTGAAGGAGGAAACAGTGACACAAGTCTGTTGTCATCTAGCCCTGACCTTTGTCTTCTCCTGGAACCATGTATATTTGTCTTATCTGATGACCTCATGATAGCCTTCACATCCTGATCTATTCTCAATTCTTCCATCAGCTCTACTGCATCCTCTCAAATATCATCAGAGCATATCTGTGTCAATTAATGTCTTTAGCTGCTTTTAATCTTTAGAAATATTTTTACTTATATTACTTTAAAATATTAATTAAAACATGATTGTATTACTTCCCATTCCCTCTCCTTTCTGCAACCCTTCTTCTATCCCTGCTCCTTTTCAAATTCATGTCTTCTTACTCCACAATTATTATTGTTACACACACACATATTTGAATAAATGTATAAATATAACCTACTGAGTCCACTTAGTGTTGTTTAAGTACTGTGTGAATACTTTTTAGGGCTGAACCTTTTGGGATCAGACAGCCATTTACCTTATCAGACAGCTCACCTTTGGTGAATCCTGATTTTCTCTCTTTCAGTAGTTTTTAATCACCTGTAGCTCTTCATCTAGAAGTGGGACTCGATGTGATTTCCCCCATCACGTTTTGGCATGCCAAATGGTGTTGTCATTAACAAAGCTGGTCTTAGTTGCATCTCCAACTTCTATTCCTCAAGATTGAGAATTCTCTAGAGCCTAAATATTCATGGTTAATATAAAATATCATATAAAATGTACTTTTCTTTATAACACATCAACAATTTTAAGATTATGATGATTTCTTTGCCACCATTGCCCTAACATATTTTGCAAGCAGGACAGATTATAGGTCAAAGATTTTGTGGCTGTGTTTGGCCCCATGTTTGTCTTTCAATAGCCTGAAAAATACCTTCCTACACCCAAAACACTAGAACTTAGAAGGAGGGCTTCATGTGTGTATTAGCTTGACTTCTCCATGTTCAGTGAGTTGAGTGGGTACTGTCCTCGGCCATAGTGCCCTGCTGTCAGTTTGCAGAGAGCAAATCATTGTCTTAGCAACAGCCTGGGTTCTTTGGGGATTTCCATGGGACCCCGTTGGCCAACAACTCAATTTAATGCAATGGTGGCACATAGCTTGTGGGAATAACCAATCAGTGTCTGGTTTGACCTATTCCATGAGAAGGAACACAGACCTTACACTGGTAGGGTATAAAAACCAGAGACTAGGTAGTCCATACAAACCAAACACTACTAGTCAAAAAAAAAAAAAAAATAGTATCCATAAAATTGCCACTAATGAAATTCTGCCATTCTCATGGATCAGTGCCTTATCCATTCATAATCAGAGATGCTTTTTTCCAGCAGCAGATGTGAACTGTTGCAGAGACCCATAGCCAGACATTATGGGGAGAGACAAAGAGAGTGGGGAGGGAGAGAGAGAGAAAAACTTGGAGGGTTTCATCAAATTCTCACTCTCAGAGCTCAGGAAATCCCATGGAGACTGGAAGATCCAGAGGAGATGGAGGACATCAGGAGAACAAGGCCCTCTGAATCAACTAAACAAGGTTCATATGAGCTCAGAGACTGAAGCAGCAAGCACAGGGTCTAAATGTGTCCGTACCAGGTCCTCTGTGTATATATTACAGCTTTTAGCTTAGTATTTTTATGAAAACAAGTGGGTCCCTGACTCTTGTGCCTGCTCTTGGGACTCTTCTCTCCCA
Source organism: Cricetomys ansorgei (assembly GCA_026225945.1). Taxonomy (NCBI): domain Eukaryota; kingdom Metazoa; phylum Chordata; class Mammalia; order Rodentia; family Nesomyidae; genus Cricetomys; species Cricetomys ansorgei. The sequence continues at coordinate 27,438,472 of JAMJFZ010000056.1, forward strand.
TTGGGTTGCCATGTTCAACTTCAAAATGATAGTTTTCACTTCATCTTATTATATTTTATTTTGTCATGTTTGGTTGTTTGTAACAGTATGCTACAATCTTTTCTCCTCACTTTAGGGAAAGAGAAAGGAAGGATAGAAAGAAATCTTCACCATTTTTGTAAGAGGCCTTAATATAGAAAGAGAGAAAGGTAGAAGTATTCACAGCCTCTTTCAGGCTGTCCTAAGCTTGAAGAGGACTAGCTGACAGCGAGTCAGACTAGCGTCTCAGCTCACAGTCTGTAAACTCGATCTCTTCAATCTTTGTTCTTTTAGGAATTATCACACTAATGAGAGACACTAACCAATAAACCACCAACCAACGTCCACCCTGACTCTTAGGGCTTCAGACTTTTTTATATCCTAAGTCAAAAGTTCCCATAAACCCATGAGGCACACAATCCCAAAAACAAGCTACAGGTTCCACCTGTAACCAAATTATAGCCACCTGCATCAAGCATTCCAAATCCAACTCATAAACAATGATACCATAGCTGGGGTGGGAACACAAACTTAACCCAAATGCCATTTTGCATTTTTAAAGAAACCAAAAAAATGAAAACTTCTTCCCAGTGTTCCCCTATAGTTGTTGTCTCTTAGAGATCTGTTCTTTTCTAATGGGAGATAGAAAGGGAGTGGATCTGGAAGAAAGAGGAGGTGAGGAGGAACTAGGAGGAGCAGAGGGAAGGGAGACTATACTCAGAATGCAGTGTATAAGAAGATAATCTATTTTGAATAAAAGGAAAAAGTTAAAGAAAAGAATATAATAATTTAGTTCTAAGGCCTGCATCTTTGCCAAGTTGTAATTCACACTTCGTACAGTGTTTGAATTGGGTTTTTGCATATCATTTCTGAGTGAGGAGATTCAAGCATGAGAGGTTGAGCTATGACAGTGGAACATAAATCTTGTAAACTGTTGCTAAAGGTGCTACATTCCTGAACTTTCCAATAGTAACTCTTTGCACTTGGTTTCTAATTATTATAACCTATACAATTTTTTTCTGAATATAAAAGTTTTAGCAGCTATACCCAGAAATAATTGAATTCTTCTATAAAACATTAAATATTTGATAGCATTTCCTGCCAACTAATATTGGTCATGGAAACCTATCTTTAATTTGCTGTTACATGGTTTCAAGGTATTTATTATATTGCTATTTTACCATATATTTTATATATATTTAACATATGTCTTTTTATTATATATTTATAATATATATAATGTAATATATATTTATAATATATTATTAAAATATATTTAAATATATTTACCGTATATTTTGCCATAAGTGTGTTCCTGTGTCATTAAGTACACTTTAAAATATACAACTTAATGAGTGTATAGTATCTCAGCATTTGGTTAGTAATGCAATTTATTTTATTGGTACTTCTTAGTTAAATTTTAAAGACTTTCATGACATACTCAGATAACAGTCTCACCATTTTCTCTATGAACATATCATACACTAAAAAATGTTTATTCCTATCTAGAAGCCTTACTCAAACTGAAAAAAAAATATATATATGTATTTATTTATTTTGCTACCACATTATCTCCATTGGCTTCAGCACATCATAGCGTATATCAGCACATCATTTCTATGTGCTAACATTATTCTATCATACAGACATGCCACAGTTTGCTTCTACATTTATCAGTTGACGGGCCTTTGGGTTGTTTTATTTATTGGCTATTATAAATAATGAAGCTGTGAACATTCATGCACAGGTCTTTGTGTGAATGTATTTTACATTTTCTTTATATTTAAATATAAATAAATATTTATAATATAAATAAAAACAAATATTTAAATGTAAATATATTTATATTTTATATATAATATGTCTTTATATTTTCTTTATATTAAGAGTGAAATTTCTGTATGCTATGATCACTATGTTTTAGCTTTGATCCCTGACTGTCACAGTAGCAGATCATTTTATGCTGCTTCCTAAAAATGTATGAAAGTTTCAATTTCCTCAGTTCTTATCTCCCCTTTTTTTTTATGATAGCCTTCTTAGTAGGCAAGGAGACATTACAATTGTAATTTGCTTTTTGCTTGCAACTAAGGATATCAAGCTTTTATTTGTTTGTTTTTGTTTTTGTTTTTCAAGACAGGATTTCTCTGTGTAACTCTGACTGTCCTAGAACTTTCTTTGTAGACCAAACTATCCTTCAACTCAGAGATTTGCCTGCCTCTGCCTCCCAAGTGCTGGGATTAAAGGTGTGCACTACCACCACCTGGAACTATCAAGAATTTTTATGTATTTACTAACTACTTGTATATCTCCCTTGGAGAATGACCTGTTGAGGTCATTTTCCTGATGCTGATATTTGAACCATTTGTTGAAGGCTTGATTCTCCAGGATCATGGTATTGGGAAGAGCTTTGGGCCTTTATGAGGTAGAATACAATGGGAGGTTCAAGTGTCATTGGTGCACACATAGGACGTTGCAAGACACCATCTTAGCTTTTCTGACTGCTTCCTTTTCAATACCTGAGAACATGCTCCAATGTAGGTTTCACCAAGATGGGCCACTTTCATCAAAGTCCTAAAGCAATGGAGCTGTACTTCCTGAATAGCAAAACAACATAAACTTTCCTTTAATTCATAATAATCTTGTGTCAGGCATTTCATTACAGTGACATGACAGATAAGTCTGTCTTCAGATTGAATTGCTGTTTAATGATTGAACTGTGAGAATAATACATCTATTCTGGACATAGGCAATTTGTAAGTACCTTTTTTCACATTTATTCAAATTGTCTTTACATTCTCATGAAGAATAAAATTCTTAATTTATAAAGTATAAAACATAAGCTGTTTTACCATTCAGAAAGACACAAAAACTAGTGTAATATGTAACTAATATACATTTAAAAGCGAATTAGTACATCTAACTGACTTATTTTTTAATCTTTTTTTTTTTACTTTTCTTATTACTACAACAATGATTACATCAACCTAAAATTAGCATATATTATCTTTAAAAATCTTTAAATAAATGTATTAAATAGATGAAAGATTCAATTTTTAGTAGGTTTTCTTTTTCAGAGTTTTTGAGACAACTCTCGTGATCCTGGAACTCACTCTGTAGACTAGGCCGACCTCAAACTCACAGAGATCCACCTGCCTCTGCCTCTCAAGTGCTGGGATTAAAGGTGTGTGCCCCCCACCACCCAGCTCATAATTTTACTCTTAAAATAGTATACAAATGACATCATTTTGCAGTGTTATTCTCATGTTAATCCTTGCTTTACATAAATATATTGACTAATATAGATTTGCTTTTTAAAAAACCTTGGCATATTGCTAAATCATGTAAATAACTTGATTTTCTTTAGAAGGAAATTTGTTTTCTCAGTTTATATTTTTGCCATTATAAATGATGCTTTGATGCCTCTCTATGCACCAGTCCTTTGATGTTTAAAGGAAAAGCTTTTAAATACAATCTACATGGAAATATCATAAAACTTTAAAAATTACTATCTTTTTAGAAACAACATGGCTAAGTGGAATTGTACACTTTTGAAAACTTTATGACATATTACCAAAATTCTCTGTAATAATAATTTTTTAACCAACCAACAAAATATGAGTCAACATATTTCTGGTTATTCATCAATGTATTGTCAAGCTTGCTGAATTTTTGCCAAGATAATTGGTTATCTGATAAATATTATCATATACATTTATTAATAAAATTACTTTTTCATATTTTTTTGCTTGTGGATTTTTTCACCCATAAAATTTTTGTATGTATGTTTTGACTATTCCTATTTTTTTTCTTCTCTTGTCAGCTTTCTATGGAATTAGAATTTTTGTTATAGTTTACATGCTAATGTATTACCAGTTACAGGCGCTGCTCTGATTTGGAGTTTTATTATTAGGATATATTTTACTTACATAAGATCTAAATTTTAATGAAATATATTCTTTCTTGTACAGATTATGCTTTCTGTATCGTATTTTCCAGTTATCCCCTATTGAAATACTACAAATATCTTCTCTGACATTTCTTTGAAAATTTGAAATAGCTCATGTTCAGATTATTAATTCATCTTGGTTTAATTTTGAAACATGATTTATTTAAGTTCTCCATACGATGTCAAGTGTCCCAACACCATCAATTATTCAACAATTTATTATTCTATAAGGTAATTTCATTTGTATAACAGATTCTCACGTATGACTTAAGTTCTCCATTACATTCTTGAATAGCACAGATTTGCTCTATACCTGAGTTCATGAATATTTTATTTTCATATGAATGACATCTTACTTTTATTATATTTTAGCAGCTTTTTAATAAATATTTTTATTCTGAACTTGTACTTAGAACTTCATCCATGCTTTTAAAGGTTTCTTGCTCAGTTACTTAATAGTAGTGATCCTGGACATCTGTTAGTGTATATACTCTGAACTGTAGCTATAAATGCTCTCATCCTAGGAATGTATTTTATTTCTGTATAGAATTTTGGTTAATAATTACTTTACCTCTGCAGATCACACTCACTTTAGCTGTTGAGAGGCTGCTGATAATCAAAGTACTGTCAGCTTCTCCCTTTCATTTACATAACTGTATGTTCTAACGTTGATGTTTTTTCTCCTTGTCTCTTTAGATTCCTTCAGCTGCAATTTCAACAAAATACGATCAAAGTAAAATTTCCTATTAGTTATTACTGATAGAACTTTTTAAATTCTTTTAATTGTAAGATTTATAATTTCCAAAGTTTTGAGGTTTTTTTTTTTTTAAAGTTCTTGTAGTAGTTAATAATAGTTGTCATACTGACAGGATCTGGAATCACCTAGGACACAAGCCTGCAGACACGCCTGTGAGGGACTGTCTAGGTTAACTGAAGTGAGAAGACTCACCTTAACTCTGAGCAGCACCTTCTCCGAGGCCGAGGCCCTGACCCGAACAGAAGGAGAAAGCACACTGAGTACTGGCATCTGTCCCTCTCCTTCCTGACTACCGGAGCAGCTGCCTCAAGATCTTTCTGGCAACACTTCTCACCATGATGGGCTTATTTTCAAATTGGAAGCCAAAATAAATCCTTCCTTCCTAAATTTTCTTTGTCAGACATTTGTGTCACAGGAACAATAAAAGAAACTAAGAGATTTATGATTTTCACTATTTTTATATTCTCTCCTGAAATGTATATTTTGATAAGGGAGTAATTTCAAACTTTCTTTAATGTTTTTATTTTATACTTTCACATTCTCTGACTTGTGTGCTTGTGTTTTTCTGATGGACTAATTATTTGTTCATCTGTGTCTCATGGGAGTTTGAATTTAAAAAAATAAACTTTCATTTAAACTGTATTCTTTAAGAATTTTGCACACTATATTTTTATTCTTTCCCATTCCCCCATTCCTCCCAGGTCCTCCTTTTCTGCATCTACTCAACTTGATGATCTGTCTCTCATGTAAAACAAAAAGAAAAAGCTATTAAGAAACATGGAGTCTGCTTTGTGTTGACTGTCTACTCCTGGGCATAGAGCTGCTGTGGAGTGTGGTTTATACGCCCAGTGTCACTCCGTTGAGCTAATGTTTTTAAATGTCTAATTTCATATTTAAAGTTTCAAGTGTTATTTATTTGTTTATTTAATTTTTATTGCCATACAGTTATTGAGCTTCATATTTTTGCTTTTTAACCTTTCACTTATTTATGATTTACAGTCTATTTATGAAGCTAGATGTGGTTAGAATATATGATCACCTCCGTTCCTACTTCTTGAAATTCTTAAAACTTAATTTAAAGGTCATTGGAAAATAGTATGTATTTTGTTTGCAGGTTAGAGTCTTATTCATCCTAATACCCTGTATTAACTTAGATAATCTTGTATAAAAAACAAAACAAAATAAAACAACATAAACAGAAAACAGTCAAAGTCATAGTTTTTTCTGAAATAATATGTTTGTTTGTTGTTTCAGTAAGAGTCTACTGTGGCTATGATGGGTCTAGCAACCTAATCTAAGAAGCAAGCAACTCAAGAATCTAACTCAGTTTACCTCCCTAGCTCAGGAACATTACCAGTGTGATATTCACACACTACCATTTGTCTGCAACATCACACAAGGAGATGGTGGCGAATACCAGTCAAGTGTATTCCTAATCTCTGTGTTTAGCCTGATGCATTGGTCACAGCAAGGTTTGCTTCATGAGGAAGCAGGAAGTATTGGATCCTGCAGTCCTCTACTGTGCTGTGTACACCTCAAAAGCTGAAGAGAGAAGAGGGAATGCATCAAGAAGTGTCCAAAGGTTACTTTTCGTCTAAGCCAGGCTTAGAGGAAGAATACAGCATCCTGAACTACTTTAATGGTCAGAAATTTGGTAGACTCATGCAACTGTGTTGGAGGTTGGAGATAAGTTAAGATAGCCAATATGTACGTGGGGAAAAAAAAAAACTCACATTTTATGCACAGAGTAGTCTGCCACAAGGTTTTCTCGATTTTTATTTTCTAAGCTTAACTGCAGGACCATTTCCAGCATTACTGAATTACATTATTGGCACATGAACAAATTCATACACACATACACATTTTACTGTGTCTTCAAGAAGCCATGTCTTCTTGCTCAAGAAATAGGATGCCTTCCAAGCAACGCTCACCTCACCCTAAAACTTTCTATTTCTGCTTTCCCAATCTGAACTATAAGTAAGGAGTTCCATTTCCTTTGTTTTCTAGTAGTTTTCTAAAGGAATCATTAAATGTATTCTCTAGCAACAGTGAATACTCATAGGGAAGCCCACCCTCCCGGAAGGCTGTTTTTCAGTTCTGTCCATGCCACGCTGGTCTGTTAGCACAAAAGAAGTGGTTGATCAACAGTATTTTTTCAAAGGATTCAGCCACTCAGAGAATTCTGAACAGTATATCTCAAACTGCAAACCCTTTATCTCACCTCAATTTGTGCCTTTGGTCCTACTCTTATACAAAATGGATAAAATTGTATGTTTAATTATACATCTTTAGCATTTTAGCATTAAAAATAAGGTTTCATTCACTCAGACATGTGGTTTATTCTTTTCTATCTTAATGACCCATCAAGAATCTTGCAAAATAAAAGGCTTGAGCAATACATTTTTCAAATTCATTTCTTAAAGAGCCAAGTTTATAACCCAGACATTATCTATATGGTCTCTATGATAATTTAGCCTAATATTGATAGTACACATACTCACACTCACAGACACATTCACAGGCACACACATACACACATGGGGGACCCACACAGGGGACACAAAGAGGTGAGGGAAGCTATAAAGAACCAAGGAAGTGAATTTACTGCAGCTATCCTGGTCACAGTAATTTAGTTTACACCTTAGCTTAAGTCAAAAAACTGTGTGAGCAAAATACTGCAAACTTCTGATTTGTGGCAGGATTCACATAGTGGTGGCAAAATTCAGACTTGACTTCTAGAAGATACACTAAAATGCATATACCTAATGCACGACTGTGGAAAACTATGCCACAAAATAATTACTTCATAGTAGCTGGAAGGTTCATATATGGGTGCTATATACTGCATATTTCAAAACTGAAGGTAGATCAGTGTTTTCTTTCTTTTGTTCTTTCTTAATCTGGCTTACTTAACTTAATATGATAATCTCTAGTTCTGTAAATGTCCAGCATGTATATAATATGTGTGTGTGTGTGTGTGTGTGTGTATGTGTGTATGTGTAAAAGGGGTGATAGGTGAGTGTATGTGTGTGTGTGTGTAAAAGGGGGTGATATGTGAGCACGTGTGAAGGTCAGAGAACAAACTTGGGGTGTTGTTCCTCACCTTTTCACCTTGTTGGAGACAGGTTCTCTTCCACTTCATAAGCCAGGCTACCTGGCACATGAGCTTTCATAGATATTCCTGTTTCAGCTTCTCATCTCCTGGTAGTGGGTAGTGAAATTACCGATACTTCAGTTACTGCCTCCAGCTTCTAGGTTGGTTTGGGAATCTGAATGCAGGTCATTAGACTTGTGCAGAAGAGGTTTAACCTGGAGCCACATCTACAGCTGCTATGAAGTAGTGAATGTTTTGTTGTCTTGTGTGTATTTACATGGTCTTTGTCTTAATTTCTTTACATGTAGCCATGGTAGGTTATCCAGTGTCAAGTAAACTGAGTTTATTTTCTTTAGTCCCATTTGTTGAAAAGTAGCACCATCTTCCTCATGAGTTTCTTCTTTTGTAGCCACATCTCCCATGCTCTCCTCAAGAACTGGAAGGAAATTCTGAGCATCTCTACTTGGCATTTATTATACACAGTGTCAAACAAATATATGAAAAGTAAAAATATTGATTAAGGCACATATCTATAGATGTTCTAGAAGAAGCCTGGGAGCTTTAATTGACTATAGACATTGTAAACTTGAATTTAGTCTTTAGTTGAAACACTGTGTTCCTATTTGTACCATCTTACAGCAAACACCCTTTTACAACAGAAAGGAATTACTAAAAAATATGAAATACATTCTGGGTCTGCTGTACATCTGCTCTGTGTCAAATCAACATTAAAATATGAGTGAATGATGATGAAAACAAGATACTGTAAAGATGTGTCCCCTCTATAGCTACTGATGCACTATTCTATAGAGAACAGGCAGAGACAACACGACTTGCAGCAGAAACCAAATTACTCAGGAGGTAATACATAAAAATTATATTCACTTATATTCAATCTTGGTACAAATTTCATCTACTCATTACTGAATAAAAGTATACACATTTTATAAATCACACAGTAACTGAATGGTGAACTGGATAGTAACTTGCCATTTTTGGAATTTCATTTCCTTGTGTCGAGTGATATGCTGATGAATGATTTAGTGATTCTGAAACTCAACAGAAGGCACTGATAACCTCTTACAATTAGAAAGTCTTTTCATGTAAGCAGAATGTTCACTAGGAGACAGTATATTGGTTCTTATGTGTTGCTAAGTCAGAAACTGATCACAAATCCCTTGAATCATTTGGGGTCAAGAACCTCATCAATCTTTTGAGTGCACTGATTATTCTGTTTTACCCCTTTTTCTACCTGTAATAAAATGAAAAAATTTGTAAGTAATTTGAGGGTTGATAAATTCAATATAGTCACAAATATACTCTGTGAAGAGGGAAAGGGACAACGCCATCTTAGATACACATTTCAGAGCAGAGAAGTATTATCTTTTGTGCCTTTGGAAAAACTTGCTATAGTCAAAGTCCAAAAGCATTTTGGTGTAGACTTGTGCTTTTAGCATGTGGAGAAAATCAATTGCATATTATCCTATATTATTCTAAATAGATTTTTGCCTGGTTCTCTCAACATTATTAATTTCCTCTCAACATGAATTGCTATATCTGTGAAAAATTACTTTGGGTCAAATACTAAAGCAAGAACTTAAAATGGAAAGGTTCAGAGGTTTCAGTCTCATTGATTTTCTACTTCTTCTGTACTTGGTAAAAATCTGTTTGCAATTCACAAGCTTTAATTACTCACCAAGTGGCTGTAAATTGGTGCGTTGTTCCAGACATATTATGAGATAACAAAATGGATCAGGGATGGCTTCATTCTAAAAATACATTGATCTACTGAGGACCATAATCAAAGTATCCAAAGCAGGATTAAATAAGCCAATTTTCTGGGAGGAATTTTATAATTTAAAAACAAAACAATAACAAAACGGTGTTCTTATTATCTCGGATAGGTCACTGGGTACCTTGGTCATATATAGCAATGAAGGAGCTGTTGTCCAAATGTGTCACTCAAGCTAACTACCCCTCTAAAGGTAAGGAAGCTCACTCTTAAAATGAGCTGCTTAAATACAAAGGGAAATACACAGAGAAAGCCTTTAACTAGAAATAGATGGGCTAGCAACTCTGAAGCCAATTATGTGGAAAATTAACAGCAATGTGTTGCAAATACACCAAATTTCTAGGACAAATCATTCGATCTCGAAAGCTTAACTAATTCTCTAGGGCTTTTATACAAATCTTGGAAATACAGATTAGGAATGTGTAATAGTATTGTGTGGTTCTTTTTCATTTAGACTTGCTATTCTGTGCTGTGGACTGTGGAAGGCATGATTACACATTTGGGGAGCAAGCAAAGCTCAGCCTTATCATTACAGCGAGGCCTTCCAGACAACCATAAACAAGCTGTCTAGCCCTCTGCGGGAGACAAGGATGTACAAGCCTGATTAATGGTTGGCATTAAGGGCACCTGAGATCAGAACAGTTAAAATCACATCTTAGGAAATGCTTCAAGGACAGAAGCAGCACCCGAAGCTACACAGAAAAATGGATCCATCTGGGATGAAAACTGCATAAAGGAGGCAGCTGAATTTAAACCCAAATTTGAGGACAGAATGCAGAGCAGTAGGACTGGGGAGAGCAAGGTGGTAGCATCCGAGCAGCGTCTTCTGTGTGAGTTGTTCTTCTCTCTCTCCCTCTTTTCCCCAATGGGGCCCTGATTCCCTTCCCAGCACATGGCTAGGCTATATGGCCACTTAACCTAGCCCCCAGGAAGGAAAGCACAGAACATGAGTCAACGCATCCAGATGGGTCCCAGGTCGGGGGACTAAGAGTCGACCATATGCAAAGAATTCCAATAGAGTGTTGTCAGTGGAACAGTCTCAAGTTTAATGCAAGGGTCATGGTATTTTATGGGGTTCAGGCAGGGGTGGATCTTGTCGTACTCAGGGGTAAAGGCCATTGGTTAAGACAAGGATGCTGGGATAAGCACTTAGGTAAGCAATTCTGCCAATAGTAGCCCGCCTTTGAAAGTTGGCAGTTTTTGCTGTGGCTTATGGTCTGTCAGTGCAGAGGGGAGGGGCCAAACTTCTGCCAGCCTTTTGGGATGAGCTAGGTTTGCGAGTGATCTAGACACCCCTTGAGTGCTTCAGTGAGGCATCACATCCTGGAACCACCCTGCTCTTTTGTCTTTCTCCTTGGGAATCTCTCTGCTCCATTTTTTGTCTCCTCTCCTGAAAATGGGCTTTTCTTTGACTCCTGTGCCTGCACACTTAACTGAAGTGCCTTCAGAACTTGCTCACTTAGGCTTCTTTGAGTGATTGTTTCATGTTTGTTTGTTTTCTTCCTTTCCTAGAGAATGAGTCACATAATTAAAACAAAGCAAAACAAAAAGCTCATTGAGCCTTTAAGAGAATGTGCTGCTTCTTCTAGAAGACCTGGGTTCAATTCCCATATGGGGTGGTTCACATCTTCCTCAAACTCCAGCTCCAAGAGCTTTAATGCCTTCTTAAAGGCCTCTGGGCCTGTACACATAGACTCACAAATACATATTAAAAAATAAAAAAATATTAAAACATAAAATAAAATAAAAACTGAAAAGGAAAAATTTCTGGCTACCAATTTCTGGTTAGTGGTAGTTATATTGATGGCATTCAAAGCACTGAAGGCTCATGTATTTAGAGAGTCCTTTCCTGAGGATCCCATGTTGTGACAATTACCACCAATATTTCTAAGAGTTCACAGTTGCTCATCTGACTTTGTGGCATGTGTCTTTCCTGAGACTTGATTTGTTTACATCTGAAATGCAGATGATACCACATTTTGAAGGGAGAAATTTGTCTTTTCAAGAGCTATGATTCTGGAATGACTATGAAGAAATGACTTATATTTACACTTAAAAATTGTGATGTTGTTCTTTTTACATGTTTTCAAAACTATGCTCTGACATAGCCTTACAAGTTTCCTCAGATCTCAGATATCTGGATGACATGAAAGAAAAGCACATATTCCCACTTACTGTAGCTGCTGAAGAGATAGAAAAATATAAAGTTGTTTTCTTATGTCTCTCGGACAAAGTATCGATTTGAAGCCTTAGAAGATGCTTAAAGCAACTTTACTTCCCTTTTCTAAAAAGAAAATACAGAAGTGTCTAGATAGTGAAAATTGTATTTTTAACAAAAGAGAGCCCCACATAATAACAAGCACCCAAGTTGCCTTGGTCAGTGTAGTCAAGACCTCTCATGGGCCTCTGGTAAGCCATGTGGCCGCTCTGCAGCAGGTTAGGGAAAGATCAGACAGTAGCTGCTACCAAAGCCAGTTTACAGGAAGTGAAGATATCTAGAGGTAAGGACATGGGTGAGCTTCAGGAGAATGTACGTAGGCTTAGCACTTGGGCCACTGTGTGCTCTTAGTGATAATAAGCAAGAATTTATTGTTTTATAATTGCTCTTTAGAAGTTCCTATTTACTTGTGATTTTTTTTCACTTTAATTTGTGATTTATTTCCTAACCTATCAGAAGTCACTTTCACCTGGAGGATTATGACTAGGTTGAGAAAAGCTTGCTTCACCACTGTTCCAAGGCAGGGAGGAAAGCGTTCTCTTACTCCCTGAACACTGACTATCAAAACCCTACTCATTTATTCAGTTTGCCACTGATTAACAAAAATCATTAGCAATTTTACCTGGGGTATGGGAAACTAATAACAAACAAACAAAACACAGTTTCTTTTTTTTCCTATACAGAATGAAAGAAAGTCAAATTATACTAGATTCTGAGAACAGGAATATATAAAAATACCGGTAGCTACTGGATCAAGATGGCAGGAAAGAGAGGCGGCTTCAGTGCCTGCACTAGACCATTACCTCGGCCAATAGTACATGCATTCATGGCTCTATAAATGTCAGATTCTGGCACACAAGTTGAAAAGCCCACCAGAGCAGTATCTACTTCTTCTGTCTTTACAGAACACACCAATATTGGCTATATGGATAAGCTAGAGCTTTTACATACAAACCTACAGATGATTGGGCCTCTCCCAACCTTACCCATCCCTCTCTGATTAGCAAGCTTTAGATAAGCTGATTGAAGTGTCTAGTATGCATAGACCAATGCTATTGGACCTCTCTCATGTCTCTCAACCTATTTTCTCCATAAAAACCCGCTTCCCTACACAATAAATGGATTTGCACCATGGAGGCATTTCTCCAAAGTTTTAGTTTTTTGGGCTAGTGAATCTGTTGCCCCTCACCGCATTGGGAACTGTGTATTCACAAAAAAAAAAAAACAAAAACAAAAAAAAAACCCAAAAAAAACAAACAAACAAAAAAAAAACACATAAAAATACCTAATTCTGGTTTGAATGGCAATGATGAGGGTTGATGTTTTATCGGTGGGTTGCAGTGAATTGCCATGAAAACTCTTCTTAAGTAAGGGAGTGATGTTGTCCCAATAGCAATTTAGAAAGATTTATATATTACTGGGTAGATACCCAATTCCATTTCAGGTCCCAAAAGCAGTATAGGGAAGAGATGGCTGCATGTGAATATTTACTGCAGCACTGTTAAGGATGCCAAGAAATAGAATCAATTCAGGTATTTTCCAACAGGTGAATAGATATGGGAAATGGAGTACAGATACTACTTGGTCATTAAATCCCTTTAAATTACCTTGTCTATAGTAACATAGATGGAATTGGAGGATATTATGCTCAGAGAAATAAGGACAGAGAGACAAAATTTCATGCATTTACTTCCCTGTGGAGGATACTGATTTTAAAGAACTGAAACAGGTAGTGGCCATCAGAGCCTGGGGAAGGTGTGAAAGGATTGAGGGAAGAATGAATGACAGTGGGCACAGGGTACAGCTGGATAGGAAGAATACGCTAGAAAAATGGGCTTAACAATAATTAGTTAAATAGTTCAAAATAGCTAGTAGAAAAGATTTTGAGTAGTTCTAACATGCAAAACCATTCTTTCAGTGAGAAATAAATCAATTGCCCTGATCTGACCATTATAGATTAGGTACATCTATTGAAATGTCACTTAATACCCATAAATATGTATGATTGTGCATCAATAAGAAGTAATTTTTTAAAAAAGGAAATGGCTTGCTGGTTGCATTATACATAATGGATGAGAAGGTAGAAAAGAGGAGGAGGAGGAGGAGGAGGAAGAGGAGGGGGGAGGAGGGGGAGGAGGAGGAAAGGAGGAGGAAGAGAAGGAGGAGGAGGAAGAGGAGGAGGAGGAGGGGGGGGGAGGAGGGGGAGGAGGAGGAAAGGAGGAGGAAGAGAAGGAGGAGGAGGAGGAAGAGGAGGAGGAGGAGAAGGAGGAGGAGGAGGACGAGGAGGAAGAGGAGGACGAGGAGGAGGAGGAGAAGGAGGAGGAAGAGGAGGAGGAGAAGGAGGAGGAGGAAGAGGAGGAGGAAGAAGAGGAGGAGGAGGAGGAAGAGAAGGAGGAGGAGGAGGAAGAGGAGGAGGAAGAGGAGGAGGAGGAGGAAGAGGAGGAGGAAGAGGAGGAGGAGGAGGAAGAGGAGGAGGAGGAGAAGGAGGAGGAGGAGGAGAAGGAGGAGGAGGAGGAGGAGGAGGAGGAGGAGAGATACTCACATCTTTCAGATCCTGGATGGTAACAGGCTACAATAATGAGAATAGGTAAGGACAGTAATTAGGTAATTGACAGTAGGTAATTGAGGACATTGAAGAACAATAAGGACACTGGGAAGAAAACTAAGACTTCTTGGTAACTAATTAGATTTGGGGAGTGAGGGGAAGAGGACAGGAGCACGATACTCTGCACTTGGCACCTGAGTAGGTATCAGTAAAGTAAAATCCATAAGCAGTTGGACCTAAACTGAAACAGCACAGCCAATAGAGTTGCCCATCACAGCAGTGCTCAAGGCTCTGTGTGTGACAGGAAGATGGCCCGGAGAGCTTGGTGATAGCTAATGAGAAGAGCACAGGGGAACAGGAGTTCCCCAGGATTGAATATTATTTTTTACTTTTGTTGGTTTTCAATAAACTCCATGAGAGAAATCATTCATTTCTACAAATGTATCTCAACATGAATTTTTTAAAATAATTTTTTAAAATTATGCAAACTATTTACTTGTGTGCATACTCAAAAAGAAATATAAATCATATAAAAATATACCTTTATCATTCATTTTTCCATTTTTAAGTATTTAATATAACACTTTAAAAACAGTATGTACATTCAGAGATAACTTGATTATAACGGTAGTTATAAAACCTTATGAAGTACTTATTCAAAATCCCTTTTGTATTCCTCACTAATGGGCCCAAGGTAGTTTCATATGAACTACATATAAGTAGTTCATAACAAAATTAACTTGAGAGAGGAAAAGAAGCTTTGGCACATTCATTTCAACTCTCCCTGTAATAAATGTGCTATTAGATAGAGTGACTTCATTAATTTTATATCATTTGCAGTAAGTGTGTTCCTACATTTTATTTCAGCACATCATTTGCTCATAACTTCCCAACATTTATGCCTGACCCATATTTACATTTGGGACTCTAGATAAATTGGGCTAGGCTGATGTTTTGAGATGTGATTTCAGGGATTCTACTTAACATTTCCCTATAATTTTTGTTCTCCAACCATTTCAGTCATGACAATTCATTAGCTCAGGGAAGGGATGGTGCAACAGAGAAAGAAATAAATCTTGGGGCTTTGGTTATCAACTGCCTGTCTCTCAAGAGAGTATAGGGAAGAATTCAGAACATAAAAGTATGCTCCAAAGGATGTATGAGTACTCTGGGGGCACAGGTCTTCTGGTCTGGAGGATAGATTAATTGTCTCTTGGCTGGGAAAGAAAATGAGTCAGAGGAGAAACAAAGAAAACCGAGATATTGATGGATCCCTAAGGAAGGTCTCAGGGCCCTTTTGTCCCAACTCACCCCACCACGCTCTGCTGTTCTTAGGCAAGCTGTCACTCCTGGAGCCTGTTCTAAATCCTCTCCCAGTCCTATGACTGTGTATCAAGACTTACTAAATAGTACAGTAATTAACAATGAAATATAGAATTTTCAAGTTCATAGACATGGATAATTATTTCAAATATTCCTGAAGAATATCATAAAAGCTCTATGAAAGGAGAATGTAGTGGGAAACTTGGAAGAAATTTTTGTTATTTCAGTTTCTTTAAAAATGCAAAATGGAGTTTGGACCAGGTGGTGGATGATTATGAGTTTGATTTGGAATGCTTGATGCCGGTGTCTATAATGTGGTTAGGTGCAGTTGTTTTTGCATGTGTAGCTCGTTTTTGAGATTTCGTGTCACTTGGGTTTATGGGAACTCTTGCTTTGAGTATAAAAGGTTTGAAGCCCAAAGAGCCTGGATGGGTGTTGGTTGATGGTTTGTTGGTTGGTTTGTTGGTTGTCAACGTGTTGATTCTTGTGTAGAAGAATATCAGTAGGAGAGGTTGAGTTAGCAGATAGTGAGCTGAGGCACTAGTCTGACTCACTGTCAGCTAGTCCTCTCCAAGCTTAGCAAAGTCTAAAAAGGCTATGAAAATTTCTACCTTTTTGTCTTTCTCTATCAAGGCCACCTGCAAAAGTAGTGAAAATTTCTTTCTATCCTTCCTTTCTCTTTCCCCAAACTGAGGGTAAAAGATTGTAGTTTACTACTACAGGAGAATTTGTGTTAAAGGTCTTGATTTTCTGAAATAGGAGAATCCTATATTCTCTGCTACTTCTATTGCTAGCTTAAAACATATCAGTGCTTCTGGGAATCATTTTGCCTATAATCAAATGCTGGGTCACAACATCAATTTATGTTTGATGCTTAAAAATATGATAAAACCAAATTCAGCATCAAAGCCCTGTGAAATTTTCTTAAAAAAATACAACATCAATTTATCAGAACTGTGTGTCATAATCCATTTTCTATTGCTAATAACTCATTATCACTAGTTAGGTTAGTTTTAAAGCAAACCTTAGTTCATAGCTCTGGACTTGTAGACTTGTAAGCTGAGGGAGTCATATCCAGTGATGTCTTTCATGCTACTAAGGTTTCACAGTGGCTCCAAGGCATCACATGGTATACACAAGAATCATACATATGTGTATGTACCATCTGATGTCTCTCCCTATCTTTACAAAGCTCCAGAATTTAATCATTGGGTACCACCAAAATGACCTTACTTAATTACCTTCTCAAAGTCATATTTCTAAGCATAATGGTCAGTTTAAGTTTTCTCTTTTTTGACACTTCAAAATGGGAATTAATTTTATCACATGAAACTTTGGGAAATATATTCAATCAATATCCACACCAAAACAATGTGACTAAATCACGTTTCATCTGCTTGATATAGTCAGCTCCTCACGAGGATCATTGACCCCCCCAAAGACTCCAGATTAGAGGCTATCTGGCCAGTTCTGGGAGAATCTAGTACTCCCCAGTACAAATCCCCCCAAATGAATAAAAAAATCCCATGATTTATCTTCTTTATATATTTAGACGTAAAAGTTATTTACTGGTTGTGGGAAGCTCAGTGGTAAAGCACTTGTCCAGCACACATAAGATCCTAGTTTTAATCCTGAAGCCCTTATGTGATAAAACAAGGAAAATAAATAAAGACCCAATATTTGAAATTTCAAATGGCATAACATTATATAGAGGAAATTCTAAAGGAATTTGTGACTAACTTTTAAAAAAATTACTAAATTAGTTTATCACGATACAGAAACAGTATTGGCAATAATTAGTTCTATTTTTAATGATAGAAACAAATATTTAGAAAATTAAAAATTAAAAAAAGTTATTTTGAAAGAGAATAAGAGCACTTGGAAATATATCGACAGTGTGCAAGATCACTGCACAGAAATCTATAACTACCACAGACATATGAACAAGTTCTAAGTAACCAGAGAAGAAAATACACCCTGTTATCATGTTTATTAACTACAAGACTCAAGATGGTAAAAGGAATTTTTATATTGTTATTTATAGATTAGATGCAATATCAATAAAATCTTTAGGTTCCTGGAATATATGTGTGTGTACATGAAGGGACATGCTGATTATAAAATTTATATAGACATTTTTGAGATAAGATCTCATGTATTTCAGACAGGTTGAACTTACTATACAGCTGAGGATGACCTTAAACTCCTGATCTACCTGCCACTTCCTAGTGCTGGGATGCACTACCACACCTAGCTTCACGAGGTCCTGGGAATCAAGCCGTGCTTTCATGCATACTAGGCAAGCATTCTAGTAACTGATCAATAGCCCTTGCCCAAGATATTTTTGAAGAACTAAGAACATAACTTTCCTAGCTCTCCGAAAGCTAAGTTTCTATATCCTAAGTACATTTTACAAATAAATTTCAAGTTTTTTTTTTCTTAAAATGTAAAATAATCACCTTTGTCCTTGAGTATGCAAATTCAGTCTTCTATACCAAGAATGATGACATCTGGTAGTCTCCTAGGAATCTGTTTCAATAGCTGTCATAGCACTGGTAACTGAGCAAAGTCCTTACTTGCAGCGAAGCAGCTGAAGTCTCTGTTTAGTGTTTGCCAAGTCTGTTTGAGAATGTATGGCAATGGGAAGGTGCCAACATTCTGGAACTTCAGTCTTTCCCACTCACAGTTGGTCATACGCATTTGTTCCAAAAAGTGCTACTTTATTGCTATGTGTTTCTACACATACCTGTCTGGTTACGTGATGCTATTTCTTCATAGCTTTTCTTGCTTAGCCACACTGACTTTGCTGTGAGTTACCTTCCAATTCTTCACAATTATGATTCTTGGAGCCTGTTTTGAAATCTAAAAATATTTGGTTTCTGCAGTCTTCAAAAAGCTAATGTCAAGGATTAAATTAACATATCACTGGGATCTTTCTAAGTGGAAATACTGAGTTCAATTTGAGTTAGAAAATGAGACATCTTACATTCTATTTTGGTATTCTTTAGTATTGTAGTTGAAAATAATTTATTCCTTGAGAATTTTGTCTGTAGACAATGGAATATGGATCATACTCACTCCCATTTCCCTCTGACCTCCCCAGATTCTCTGCAGCACATCCTCTCCAAACTTCATGTCCTCCTTTTTTTTTTCTTTAATATAAACCACTAAATCTGATTAGTGATGCATATGCATTGGGTGGGTTGGGGGAGATCCACTGGGGCTCTGGCAGCTTAACAATGTCCACACCCCCAAAGAAGGATGATCTCCCTCCCTCAGCAGACAAGTTCATCAGTTAAGGGTGGGGCCTCATGTACTCCTCCCTGCTTTGTGCTAAAATTTTGGCTGGCTTGATCTCTCCTAGGCAACCAAAACCACTTTAAGTTTATGAGTATTGTACTTTCATCTTAGTATATTTATTCAAAGAGGCATATGAAATATTTTCTAAGAAAATTAATTCCCCTTAGAATGTATAATACAAATATATTAAATATGAAATATAGCACAGATCCAAGTGAGAGGTTTGGCTCTTAATTTAAGTGAGTAATTGGGTTTTGAGAATTCAATCAAGTCATTTATTTTCACTGTGGTTTCCTGTATAAATATAAAGCAAGACACAAGATAATGTAGGATTCTAATTTCTGTTTTCTGAGGTGATGATAAAATATTTGGTAACAAACCACAAATACTCAAATATCTACATATTACATCATTGCACCTACTGCAGTTGATGTTGCTGCTGCTGTCTGGTTTAACACAGGTGAAAAGACCTACACAGTAGGATTTTTGAATATACAATTCTATGTCAACGATGAAGTAATAATATGATACAGTACCAGTAACAGGGTCTCAGACCTTAGTAGGCCCTGAGGCACAACTGACTCCATGATGGAAGGGTCTTTCAGGCTGTAAGACTCAGAATGTAGACAGCACTACCTGCCAAGGCCCAATTCATATAAGTCCATGTAGTTCTGAGAAAAATCTCAAAATGTACTAACCTTGCTTTGTAGCTTCTGTAATTCTGGTTATGGCTAATTGTTCTTGTTAATTGAAGTATGTCAATCCAGAACATAGTTTTTGTGCTTAAAAGTTCATCCTGAGAAAATCTCAAGGCTACACTGGGATCCTGAACATCCTGCGTCTGAGCTCAGGTGTTTTTATTGATACAGAACTCCTCAGGTGTTCCACTGATAGCACCTGCAGATTCTGAACAAACATCCCCCACATAAATCCAGCAGACAATACAAAACACCAAAACCTAGGGAGTCCCTCACCCAACAGTGCATAACACAATTGTTTTATACATAACTAAAAATAAACTTCTACAACAGAAGACAGAGATAGGAAATGTATTAGCTAATGTGACTGTTGACCTTTGCTAACTGATGCCTACTTTAACTGTCTGGTTTTATTAGAAAAAAAAAAAAGATGTGGGAGTTTATCTTTTAAAACAGGAATACAAAGTTGACAATTCTATGCATGCCCAGCAACTGGGTCTCCTAGTTGCCAGACAATAATTGAGTTGTAAAACTGAGAGTTCCAGAAAAATACCTTTAAAAAGATTCTGGCTTTTGTAAAGCAAAATATACTGGGAAATCAGACTCTTTGACACAAGAAGGGACCGTTGGGGTAGAGTTAATCATTCCCAGCTAGAAATTGGCCAGGATTGTTGGTTATACTTAGATACCCAGCCCCTATACTAATCAGACTGTCAACGTATTAACTACAAAACTCACTGTGAAATGGGTGCAGAGGGCAGTTCTTAAAAGGACTTAAAGGACTTGTAAGGGGCTAAAACATGTCTACAACAACATTACCAAGCCTCTGATACTGCTTGATGGATATGTACTAATTGTTTGAATAAATGTTCCTCTTCTGATGCTTTACAAAATTAAGGAGACTTGTGTTTAGTTATCATGATATAAAAAGAAAAAGAAAACTATGTATTATTTTGGGGGAAAACTTGTTGTTTCTATGCTAATTGGTCAATAGTAATTACAAAATCTTGCTATGTTTAAAAAAGAAAGAAAAATAAAATAAAAACAAAAGAAAAAAAGACAAAGACATAGATTAGATATTGGTACCAGTTTTCTTAGTCCCCCTGGCTAACTACTCTGCTATCAGTATTGTCTAAGATGTTAATTCTCATTCTCATTGGGTTAACGGTGGGGCCCTACATCTTAAACTAAAATAGGATGAGTTCATGATTTGACTCATTCACTAAAACCAGTGGGGAATTAACAGGGCCCCAGACCTTAGTAGGTCCTGAGACCTTAGCATAACTGACTCCATGATGGCAGCATCATTCAGGCTATAAGACTCAGCATGTATACAGTACCACCTGCCCAAACTAAAGCAAAATCCTAATCCATCTAAGTCCATATAGTTTGGGGAAAGTCTCAAAAGATACTAATCTTGCTTTTTAGCTTCTATAGTTCCCTTTATGGCTAACTGTTCTTGTAAACTGAAATATGTCAATCCAGAACATGGGTTTTGTGCTTAAAAGCTCATTCTGATAAAGGCTTGGGGCTACCCTGGGATCCCAAATGCCCATTATAGTCACCTGGAGGCTAATAAAGACTTTCAATTGGCTTAAACTCATGTCCATGTTCTTAAACCAATGTTATCTTGTAATAGTATACTGCTGTGTCACTCACCAAGAGAGACAAGGAGGCATTTTCACATACTCAAACCCTGCCAGACCTCAGCAGAGGGAACCACTGTCATGGCAGGGCACCGTTCAGGACAGTGGAAACCTGAGTGTCTGAGCTCAAGTGTTTTTATTGATCCAGCACTCCTCAGGTGCAGATTATAAGCAATCAAACATCCCCCCAGAGAAATCCAACATCTGCAGACATTACAAAATGCCAAGACCTAGGCTAGCCCTTCACCCAACAGTGTACAAAACAATTATTTTAAACAACTAAAAATAAACTCCTACAACATTCTCTGGTGAATACCTAACAACAGTACCTCATAAGATTACCAATTGTGTGTATCTCAGACAATGTCTGTGTGTAACTCAGACAACACAGTGTAAACTTCCTGGGGTTTATGCCTAGTGGTGACTTCCAAAGAACTCAAGGAGATGGTATTCTGTAGATTGAATTTCAGGAAATGTGTTTGAAACAATGATGAATGTTAATGGAATGAGTAATCAGCGTTTAGCTTTTTCTGTACTATCGTTGTGGGAGGTGAGGAAAAAGGAATAAAAGTTGTCAATGAAAGGATTTTGAACCATAAACTGAAAAATGTGTTGTATGAAGTTATTGTTGTGGCGACTCAAACCTTCACTCTCAGCAGTTGGTGGGCGGAGACAGGGAGATGATAAGTTTGAAGCTAGCCTTAGACACACCAAGAGTAGGCTAGCTTAAGATGTGTAATAAGACACTGTATCTAAGTACAGAATGTAAAAAGTTGAAACCCATTCAAGAGTCAAATCAATTACTTGGTTTGACTTGGTAGATGTTATAGAGGGACTTCATTCACTTCAGTGCTGAGAGATGACTTTATGCCACAGAGGTGACATGGACCAGCTTCATTCTCCAAATAGAACCCCAATTCATGCGCCTCTTGAATGGAACATCTTGGACCTAGGCACAAACTCAACAGCTAGGGCAGAAGCCATCATGACATTTGCTCCAATACACATGAAGTATCTGGTACATGAGAGAAAAAGCCAAACCGGAAAAGTTTCTGGCCTGTTCTTTCTTTATTCCTAGTCTAATATGACTTAGTAAATTCATATTACAGAAGAACCAAAACACTCTTGAGAAAGAGCAGACATATTTTTAAACTTTCCTTTGGCTAATATTCCATGGTAACTTTCCACCTCTTAAACCATGCTTCCTATACTTGACAGATCCCTGTTCCTTCACACCAATCAAGGCAGATCTGTCATATAAGCACTTACTCTAAGTAACACCTTCTATCACAGTAGTGACTGTCTGAATCCAGATCTTCATCTGAACCCTTATTCATCCTTCTCAGCATAACATTCCTTTGAGAGTATGCCCAATGCAAAAACTCTGGGAGCCATGACTGACTGTTTTTGCTGCATGCTACTTCATGTACCCCATCCTGAGTTCCTCACTGCCACCTCAATTCAGTGACTTCATTAACTTAAAAATGTTTCATGTTTACCTCAAATTTGTCAGGTATTTAATAAAGAATTAAGATAGAGTTCTTAAATAAGCTGGGACACAATAAAGAGAGCAATGGATGGACTCACGGGGACTTTCCAAATGGTCCAGAGTTATCTGAGAAAGGTTACCTTGGGAGCATTCAGTACATTTTCCTAAGAAGTATACTAATAGATTCAATACATTCTTAGGAATCTCCACTGTGACACATCTGTTGCCCTCTTAAATAAAATGAAAACACTCAGCAGTGTGTGAGGCACCCCTCCAACCATTCAGCTACAGCACTCAGTGTGATGAGAAGTGCTGGGGGGATCAGCAACGCCCCGAATTTCAATACTAGTTTAATCATCTGACCACATGATCTTGGAAGTACATTCTCTCCAGAACTTTATTTTCTTCATCTGATAAATGAGGTAATTTATCAGATAACATATATCTGATAAATGAGATTTATCTCTTATAAGACTTTTGGATATTGAATTTCATGATTGGGAAGTAATAGGCACTTTTCAAATTGTATGTCTTCACTATTAAATTGTTGTACCTCAAAGGACACTGAAAATTAGCATCATCATCCTCCCTGGTAATTTCCTCCTTTCTCAGCTCAGGTTAATTTTGTGAAAAGGGGCTCCCACTGCCAAGTCATCATATGATTACAAAGCTCAGAGGTAAAGTGAACTTCAGGTGCGGTTTGTATTGGACACTGCTTACAATTGTCTGTTGTACTCTTGGCTATGTCTTCTGTGTCCCTGGTTCTCCCTCAAGTTGGCTCTTCTCATGCACCACTGCATATGTGCTTCACAACATGAAAGAATAGTAGTCACCATCCTTGCTCACCCTGGTGTGATTGCTTTAACAAATCCTTAAGAAAGGACTTCCAACTTCCCAACCAGTGTTGGAGAGTTTTGTTTGGCCCAGCATAGATCAATTTAATCAACCTCTGCAGCTTAGATTACATCATCAGTCCTGAGACAATCTTAGGTGACTTGCATCCAAAGAAAATTTAATGCTACAGCAAAGGTAAAACTTTAAGTATTTAACAACAGGACCACATGATGAATGCCAGTAAGTACACACAGCTGTCAGCTTGCTGAGGACTCACTCTGCTGGAAGCAGCAAGCATTCCTGGGCAGGTACTGCTCTTCCTAAGACTTACCCTATTTGGGAGAAGGTTGAATGTTAAGACTAGGAAGCAATTCTCAGGGGCCTGCTGCATACACCTGCTCAAGTGGAAGCTGACCCTCCTTCTTGTGTCTATCCTCTATAATTACGCTGATCAGAGTCTGGCTTGCTCAAGCTGCTACTGAGCTTCACTTTGAGAAGAGGGTATGGAGAAAAGAAAATAGCTGGTAGATGACTTCCTCATAAAACAAAGGTCACAGAAGAAAAGCTAGAGTGTTTCCTGATTCTAAGTGTGTTCCTTTTGAAATTCTACCTTAAAACTGTTAGTTAGAAATTTATAGCTTTATGCACATAGTCACACTTAGAAATGCATTACTCTATCTTAAATTATTTGAAGCCATCTTCAGAAGTTTAGTAATTTATACCTAAAATGATTTTTCTTTCCTGAATCAATTTGTGCACCATGGAAGGAGGAGCAATTAGCAAACACTGTTGTTCTTTGGTTTCATTCTATAATAAATTATTCACAAATTGCTTTTCAAACCCAACCCAGGCAGAAATCTCAACAGTGTCACCAGACCAAGCCTCATATCACACCTTCTCAGAAACACAAAAGATGACCGTGTCTCTCCTTTACCATCAAGCCCTGCTCTCCTTAGCTCCATCTGGAAGCTCTCCAGACACCACTGACAGGGTGGCAGAAGCCGTGGGAGTTGTCCTAGGGCTCAGCCTGTGAACGTCACTACAATGTTTTCAAGGCTAAGTCAAATAATAAGAGGAGTTCTGGGGATGTGGGAGGAAGTAACAGCTGCTTTTTAATCTCAATAGTATTTTCTTTCAAAAACCAAATTAAGGAGAGAATGTCCAGAGTAGCTGTTTTGGAAATGGTAGTTTCACTTCTCCCAAAGTGGTTTTAGTCTCGTACCATTGCTCATTACCCACAATGACTTAAATAGGAGGAACGGCCTGTTTTAGAATATCATAATGCATAAATTGTCTCATTTCACTCATTCTTTCCTTCAAGGAATATTTTATTTTGTTCTTTGAATTTTTAATTTAAAAAAAATCTCAAATACAAAATATGTTATGTTGTTCTAAGAAGGTATAAAAGTAAGTCAGCACAACTAAAGGACAGAAAGTGATTCAGGGAGGAGGTGGTGTACATAGCAAGCTAGAAAGGACCAGAAGTCTGGGCAGAATCTTGTATGAAGCAACACAGGAGCCCTGCGTGCCCAGGGTGTGAGGATTTGGGGCTGCACGCACAGAGCCTGTGTGTCCTTACTGTGGCAGAGTCAAACTGGGCACCTACTCTCTGGGACCAGGACTCTGGGAGTAGTGCTTACTTCTCCCTCCTACACATTGGCCAATGCTTCTCAGACATGCTTTTTAATCAACAAACTTTTGACCAGTGAAACCTTAGGACTCTCAAATTGTGAACTCAGAAATAATGAAAGCTCGCTAGAAGAAGCAGGCAGAAAGACTTCTTTATAGCCTTGGGTGTGATCTTCTAACCTTCCTTAGGCCAGTGCTCTGCCCTGCCTGCTGCACTTCAGTAGAACAAAGGTTTTCTTTGCAAGCTTTGCCCTACTCCATATTTATCTCTCTGTCCAGGTGGAAGGAATATAGATCAAAGGAGATGTAAGCAGGGAAAATCAAAACCAGGAAAATTATAACAGAATAACCACTACCACTTACTCATGAACCTGACAAAACAACATTTTCTCCAAGATCCACTGCACTTATTTCACTGTTTCTGTGTGCCAGAAATCTGGATCCATCTTACTGGAGCCTCTGGTTCAAGGCCCATTAGGACACTACAATGAAATCTCCACCCACTGCATTTGGAGCCAGCATCCCAAGGCTCAGTGTCTGCAGATCTGCTTTGCAGGTTACTCATGTCAACTGCATGTGTTGCTTTACTGAGAATATCAGTTTCTTGTTAGCTGTTGGCCTAGGATTCCCTGAGAGCCTTGTGACAAAGGTCTCTTCATAAGACAGTTTACAACGTAACATCTGGCTTCCTTGAATGAAATAACACAACAGAGTGGGGGGGGGGGTTAAAAATAGAGTCAGAGTCCTTTTGTAGCCTAATTACAGTGGTGACATCCCATCATTTTGTCTACTCTGTTTCTTAGAAGCTAATCACTAGGTCTAGCTTACATTCAAGAAGGGAGTTATATGTAGGTGAGGATCAAGAGGGACATTTAAAGACTGCCTTTTGCATGAAGAGAAACTCCAAATAGAAATTCATTTAAACGTATTTAAGCCTTACTATGCTTCATACAAGGGATGTACTAGCGGTCTTTGGGGACGCTATTTCATCTTTCTTTTCTATAAACTGAAAGTACGCATGCTAGTGTTTCTATTGTGAATTGTTTTCAATAGAGGTCCCCTGTTGAAATATTAAATTTTCTTTTGAAAAGAATTCTATTCAGGGTTTTCTTGCTTACATGATAATTATAATGTTTGTGATATAAACACCAATTACAGATAATACAAGTATTTCACACCTTGTCTGGCAACACTAAGAAAGCCTTAGGAAGTTACCCTGGAAAATGTTCACAAACTAGTTCAGTGATCAAGAAAAATACAAAGAAACAAAAACATATACTAGCCTATTGTGGAAGTTTATTTTTAGTTATGTTTAAAATAATTGTTTTGTGTACTGTTGGAAAATGGGATGCATAGGTCTTGGCATTTTGTATTGTCTGCAGGTGTTGGATATCTATGGAGGATGTTTGATTGCTAATTATCTGCATGTGCTACCAGTAGAATACCTAAGGAGTTCTGACAGAATAAAAACACCCAAGCTCAGACACTCAGGGTTCCACTGTTGGTATGATGCTGCCATGACAGTGGTTCTGGGGTCTGACAGTGTTTGCAATTATGAAATATACCTCCTTGTTTCCTTGCTCAGCCACCACAGCATCGTACTACAACACTGGTCTCTCTTCTGTTTACTATTGTAGAGGATTATGACACCTGGCATTGGTGCCTCAGTAAACTTGGTGAAGTCACTCTCATGGGTCAAATACTGTACTGGTTAGTTTTTGTTGATTCCACATAAACTAGAAGCACCTTGGAAGACAAAACCGCAGTTGAAGAATTGCATCCATCAGATTAGCATGTAGGCATGTCTATGAGGGCATTTTCTTTGAGGATCTAGCCTACTGTGAGTGGTGCCACTTATGAGTAGGTAGTCTTGTGTTTTATTAAAAAATGTAGCTGAACATGAGTCTGAGAGCAAGCCAGTATGTTCTTCCATGTTTTATGTTTCAGTTCCTGCCTCTAAGTCCCTGCCTTGAGCTCCTGCCCAGTTTTTTTCTCAATTATGGATGATATTCTCAACTATAGAATATAAGAAAAACCCTTAATTCCCAGGGTTGCTTTTGGTCGTGGTGGGTTTTGCAGCAATAGAGAAGCAAAGTAGGATACATGGAGTCTCTGCTTTGTTATGTAGAAAGAAAATTGATGACATCAAAACGACAGAGGAGCCTTGGGTGCAGGAATTGTTTTGTAGATTTATAAATTGGGGCTAAGAACCCTAAGGAGGTGTTCTCTGCAGTTTGATTAGTAATGGTTTTCTGCAATGGTCTCCTGCTGCAAAAAGGAAGCTTCTTTGATGAAGGTTGAATTCTAAACTTATCTTTGAATATAAAGGTATACTGGTTTAGGAAAGTGGTGGTAGTGGGTTCTCCTCTAAGACTAGCCTCACTAGTTATGTGTAGTTGGCTAGGTTTGCAGTATCAATCATGATTTCCCTACTGTTAAGTAGCCCTCCAGTCCAATTAGACTGCTGGTTACTACCAAGATATGAGTGCCACTATTGCACTTTTAGGGATACCCTCCTCCCATGCTTGTCATTGTTGTGGTTCACAGATATAGCAGCTCTCTAAAACCTTCCATTCATCCCCTGATGATGTCCCTTTAATTTCCTGGTATCTACGGCTACTCCAGTTTATACACTCACATCTGAGGGCTTGGAGCTAGGAACTTCAGATGAGAGAGGACATGGAGCCCTTGTCTTTCTCTTGATATAAAGAGTATAAGAGCCAGAGAACCAGAAAGTCTGCCATTACATTGTGTCTTCTGTCTAAGACAGGGAAGCTATACTCGTGAAATCTCAACAGTATGACTGCTTAAACAAGACCTGAACAATTCCAAAAACAGTTGACATCCCAATGTAGGGAGGGAGCTTTGAAAAACTGGAAGAAGAACTTGAACAAACTTTCAGGCTCATTTGTATCCAATTTCCTGGGTCCATGCAGTTGTACAGGAGAAAAAAAATTCTACGTGGTAGACCTCCAGGCCTCAAATATTATTTTATTTATTTGCTTTTATGGAATTTTTTTTTTACTTTTTAAATTAACATACAAAATAATGGACTTCATCATGACATTTTCATACATACAAATCCTTGCATTTTGTTCACATTGTCCTCTTATCATTGTGAAGAGAAATCACCAGAAGCAAACAAAGCCATACCTGTGTTCAAGATTCTACAAGGCTCATAGGCTGATGAGAACTTTGTGATAAAAGGGAGATGGAATACTGGAGACCCCAATCCAATTTGTTTTGGGCTATCTTTAGCTCATTTATTAGCCATCTATTGCTCACTTCTGTATGATGTAACATCATTCACTGATCGAGTGAAAACCCTGAAATGTAATAGTTAATAAGCCACTAGGACTACCAGACTTCACCAAGGCAAAAACTGAGAACGTCATCTGATAATATCTAAGTCCTGTAGCAGAGGTTTCCCAGCTTTGTTATACTCACCTACCGGATGTTCCCATCAATCTTTTAGAAGCTGTCATGATTTTTGATTTCCTTTTGTTCAGTGGCTATAAAATTCATATAGCCATTTTAAACTTGTAATTTTATTCAGGGAAGCCTAAATCCGTGTTCCTCAGCCATGTTCACTGACATCTGGCTCAAGAATAAATTATCTCAGATTCTCTATGAGACACTATGCTTTCCCATCCCTCCTTTTTATCTCTTGCTGGTCCCCTTCCTCTTCTCAAATAGTCTCACTTCTTTTTATGTGATATATGTACACACACATACACACACACACACACACACACACACACACACTCACACACACACACACATACATGTATGCATACATCAATTTCAATATTGGATATGAAAGAAAAAAAGCATTCTCATTTACTGCTCTCCATTCTTCCTTCTTTCTCTCTTTGTTTACTCATTTTTTTTTTCTGTTTGGGACAAGGTCTTGCTGTGTAGTCCAGGTTGGCCTCCAACTTTTGACTTCACGCTTCTTCCTTTTCTCATGTGTTATCATTTCAAACCCAAGTCACATATCCCCCGAGCATCACCTTTCCTCAGCAACTCTCTGTAGCTGTGAAATCTCTTTTCCCCACCCTCAGTGTAACAACTCTTTCTCTGAAATGCAGGCAACTGTGTTAGAAGTGGAAGTGTTGACCTCCCCCTGGAAAGGATCCCTAACCTCTCAGGTAAATCTACAAAAATGTCAGGCCTTTGCTCCATTAATCCTTCAAGGTAACACTGTCATGCCAAAGTGGGAAAGAAATTAAAAACTTTTTGTATTTATATTTTCTCTTCTTCTCAATTTGGCCAAATTGTAATCTACTCTGTTTTTGTTGTTGTTGTTTTGGTTTGTATTTTAGCTTTTTGATTTTTTTTTCTCTTTGGAATGCTGTGGTAGTGGACCGGAGTGTCTGGGTATAGTTACATCTCTGTGACGGCTCAGGTACTTACTCCTTCTTAATTAAAGTAACTATGAGAAGCCGGACTAGTGAGCTAACAGAAATGAGCATTGGTGGTTCAGCTTTGTTCTGCTCCCCAATCAACAAAACCACCCTTCAAGCACATGATTGCTCCCAGGAACTTTGGTGACTGGCTAGGCTAGGACAAAGAGTTTTATTTTAAATAATGCTTTGATTCAATGACACTTGCTTTTTAAAAACAAAATGGATTGAAGCAGTCAAGTGAAATGTACTGTGACAAATTATAGTGACAAAATTTTTGCCAAGCTCTCCATGACTAACAGCCCACAGATGATACTAATGAGCTTCCTTTCCCAGCTCTGGATGATTCTGCCCCAGCCCACAGCCCACGATTGGTCCTTCTCTCTTCTCAGGAGACAGTGAGCCTTTAAGGGCTCTGACATGGTAGATATGCTGAGTGGAGTGTTTAAGGCACAGCATCCCAAAATATGATGATGAGAGACCTATCCTCCCACAAAAGTGGGTTTCTTTGACTATAAACTTTTAACTAGCTTAAAAAATTACTTGTTTTACTTTATGTATGTAAGTGCCTGCTTGTCTGTATGTTACACTGTGTGTTCAGGTGCCAATGGAAGCTAGAAGAGGGAATTGGACTCCTTGGATATAGAGTTATGGGTAAGTCTGAGCCACCTAACATGGGTGCTGGGATGAACTAGATGAAAGTACAGAAAGACTCTAAATGTGTACTTTTGAAACAGATTTACACCCGTGAAAGAATTCTCTTGTGAGAATGCCCCCTCCCTGTGTACCAGAAGGAATAGGATGATAAGTCACTAAAATCTGTCAATGGAAAACCCTATACAGCCGTCTTAGTTTTTTTCGTATGAAATGTCTTTCTCTAGCATCTTGCCTTAACTGGATCTTTCTCAGCCCTTTTCCTTTCTTTGCTTCAGAAAAGGATACAATTGAAGCCTGAAGTCAAAAGTGAATCTGATCGTTTTTTAATGGATCATGTCTCATTTAAAGTAGTAGTAGTGGCATACATATTATAGAGCTTCTGATTTTCTCTTGTCAGTTTGTATCTTGTTACAAGGAGTTCTAGCTAAGAACTTGTGAAGAATAGAGAGGAAAGTTGTATTCCCCCACATTCCATGATGTGGAATTATTTGGCAAAATAATTGACAAAATATTATTTGACAAAAACAAATTGAATGGAAGAAATGAGGGTTTAATTAAGAGTATTTTTCTGGAGGTGGAGTGATGGCTCAGTGATTTGGAGAACTTGTTCTTGCAGAGAGCCAGGGTCCATTTCCCAGTACCCACGTGGGAACTCACAACTGTCTACAAGTTAAGTTGCACAGGATCCATTGCTCTCTTCTGACATTCCCAGGCACTACACACACACACACACACACACACGGTGCACAAACTCATTTGAAAGCAAAATAATCACACACATAATATGAAATTAATAAAAATTTATTGTTTTGTTTAAAGAATATTTTCTGTCTTATTCTAAATGTGCTTTTGCCCTAAATTGAGTGGAAAAAACAAATATCCCCAAGGGTTGGGGATTTAGTTCAGAGGAAGAACACTTCACTAGAAGCACAAAGCACCAAGGTTGGGTGTTCTAAATGGCCTCATGCTTTATCAATGTGTTAGGAAATAGCTTCTAATTCCAGCAATGGCAGTAGCAGCATCACTAGGCAAATTCTATAAGAAAGTCAAAAGTTAAAATGTATCCACTTTGGAAGTTACAGACTGCAAAGGTATAGTGTAGTCAGATAGTCTACTACCCAGGTAGAGAACCAATGCAAACCATTTTCTCTGGATTGGTGTGCATGTGCCTGTAAATCACTTTTATGGGAAATTTGGATGGTGCCTTCCTGAGTGATGGAGCCTTCCTGGGCTTTTGGATGAATCTTTAAGTCAGGACTTAGGGTACCAGATGCTCACAGTCATACAAAACTTTTCACTGACTCAGTGGCCTTTGCATTCTTGTCTTGTCTTGTCTTGTCTTATCTTGAAGAATGAAATTCACAGACCGTGGAAGATAAGTTTTAGAGAGAAGTTTATCACAGATTTGTAGGTGGGGGGTTAAAAGAGAGAGAAGCAGAACTTGTGTATGGCAGGAACAAGCCCCTGGGAATGGGGTATCATCAATCTGTTAGTCTGAGGGTTTTGAAGAATTCTGTCATAACAGAATCTGCTGTGAGGCCTGGAGAGGAGGATGTGCAGGCACATCTTCATTGGAACTTCAGAGTAAGATTGTGAGGTAATGGGGACCAAGAATAAGATCTCTCTTCTGGCATTTCTGGCCTCCAGAAAGGATACATTTTTTCCTACCTGGCCAGTTTCTATCTCCTGTTCCCATCATTATTTGATATTAAGGATTGTATAACATTTACAGGCAAAAGGATGCTCTCCTAGTTGGAGTTTTATAACATTTGCTTGTCCCTTACTTTTTGTTTCTTCATTTATATATTAGAGAATATGGAAGAAAAGAGCATTGGAGGCTGCTTTTGCTTAAGAATATGCACTTTGCACTTGTGCCCAATGGTCAACTAAAGCAGAATAAGAATTGGAAGCATTTCTGCCTCCATTTAGCATCTGCCTCCTTAGCTTAAAACTTTGAGCCAGATCCTTCTCAGTTCTGCACATGGGCACATTTCTGTCAATGTAATACAAACTATAGTCATCTAAGAGGAAGGAGCCACAACTGAGGAAATGCCTCCATAAGATCAGGCTGCAGGCAAACCTATTGGGCATTTTCTTAATCAGTATTGATGTAAGAGGGCCCCAGTTCATTGTGGGTGGTGCCATCCCTGATCAGGTGGTCCTGGGTTCTATAAGAAAACGGGCTGAGAAAGCCATGGGGACCAAGCCAGTTAGCAGCACCCATCCATGGCCTCTGCATCAGTTCCTGCCTCCAGGTTCCTGCTGTGCTTGAGTTCCTGTCATGACTTTCTTCAGTGATGAATACTGATATGGAAGCATAAGCCAAATAAACCCTTTCTTCCCCAAGTTGTTTGGTCATGGTGATTCACCACAGCAATAGTAACCCTAACTAAGACAATGTGTCACTTGTTCATGGCAGTCTGAAAACTGGTAAAGCAGGACTGGTAAGCCTTAAATTTGTCCAAACCCTTAAATACTAAAGATAAGAGTATCTAAAGTATTTTGCTTTTATAATGTAGTGTTTCATACCCCTAAAGCAATAATAAGAAGCCTTCATTACTTTAAGCCTTTAGTCAGCTTGGATCCATGAGTCTTGGAGCAGATTATGCTATGATAAAATTGTCTCCACTAGTAGGGAACAATTACCTCCATGACACCCCATGAAGAGAACTGAGGCAGGCTGGGGAGGAGCCTGTCCCAATTCTTCCTCCCTAAAGCTCACATCAAAATCCCCAAATACAGAACAGAATGTCTTTCCTTTAGAGTTGTACTGATCGAATCCCTTCCTTTCATCATCGGTTTTCTTGTGTTATTTCTGGGATGAGTGGCTCAACTTAATTTCCAGGAAACTGTTATGGTCTGGGACTCTGATAACTGTAACACCAATGAGCACAATTTTTCCTTTCCCTTTGAGATATTGCTGCTGTAAAGACCAACAAGTGAAGAGAACACAGCCACTTCTTTTACTATGGAGCACTGTACTCGCATTTTCTGCCAAGAGCCTCTTTGAGGGAACAACGCAGGAAACAAGGATTCACTGCTGGGAAGAGTGAGTAGAAGAGAGCATTTCCAGAATGCTAATGTCTTCAAGAATCGGAAAGGTGCTCAAGGTCAAGTTCTCTTTTCTTTAATATCTTAGAGGCTGGCAGGAAACCACTCTGGATAAACATACCAAGTAGATACTTAATTTTAGGGCCATTAATCAGTTTTAGCTTCCTGGTATTTTGTAAGATCTTACTAAACTAAAAGCTATTGGTTTAATGATTTGAAATAAATAATACAAGGTTACTGCACACCTTTCTAAGGAGACATTATTTATTTGTGTGTCAGTAGATATAACTACTTCCCTAGCCTATATGCTGAACTTCCATGCGTGATCACAGGTTGGGGTGTGATCATTCCATTGGGCCACGGAGATTGCCTTGCTGCAGTGCACACTTCAACTGCCAGGAACCAGATATCTCTAGAAAAGACCAAAGTATACTGCACACTTTCCTGTCTTTTAAAAATTGTTTTCCTGTACACTTACTACAAGTAGCTTTCTCATAAATGAAATGTAGAAGTGGCTTTTTAGGAGGACAGAGTCTTGTGACTCAGGAGAGACACTCCATGTATTGAATAGTATGTCCTGAACATGCTCAGATAACTTTAACACCACCTTTCATTGATTTCTCCTCTCTCTAATAGCAGAAATAAGCAATGGTAGATGATCATGGATCTTACTCCATAGGTAAGAAACAACAACAACAAAACAGTTGGCTCAGAAAACAGTTCTTCAATGTATAATGCTTTTACATGCTGCACAGGTCAACTTAAAAGAAATGGTAAAGACTTGGAAATCAATTTCCCTGTAACTTTCCTTTGTGTCTCTACCCCACTGCCAAACCCCAAACACAGGGGTTTATTTTTAATGTAATTGTCTTGGACTCTCCCCCTAAAATTGTATTAGCCCAAGAATCTTGATAGAAAACTAACAAGTCTATGTCTTTTTACATTGAAAATACCATCTCTTCCTCTGAAAGACACTAAGAGAACTTATCTCAAAATAGACAATGGTTGGTTTTTGTTTTGAGAGAGGATTTCATTATGTAGTAATGGCCTCAAACTCTTGGCAATATTTTTGCCTAAGTCTTCCAGTGTTCAGTTCTAGGTGTTTCCCACATCCAGTCTATAATAAGACTTATTCATAATGTTGTTTGAGCTACTTGTTGCTTTTAAACTTGTCACCAACTCTTCTAGAGCAGAGAGAATCTCAGTTCTTAGCTCTTGCCTGTTTTCCTTAACCATCCGCTGTTCTGAAGAATCATGCATTTCCGCTTTAAAATTGCCAACACTCCTCCCACCACCACTTCTCTCTCCTCTGAGTAGAAGATGTTTAAGTTTCAACCACCTACCTCTTATTTTATATTCATTTTTTATATGTGTGCATGATGAATAGATTTTTATGCTTTCTCTTTTCTTTTATGTGCTGTCTACTGTTGTAGCCATCCATGTAGAGGTGAAAATATTTTAAAGAGAGGCATATGTGCCTCTATTTTGTCTATTAACTTGCTTCCCAGGGGCCAGATTTCACATAGTTCTAACAAAGCAGAGCTGAGACAATGATGGGTCAGTGATAGGTTGAACCACATGTTGGCCAGAAATGGTTAATTATGCATATCTCTTGTCCTCTATTTCAACCTAAACCTATTGGTCAGTATCCCATAAACAGTTGGGGGGAACTATTTTCCCAAGGACTCAATCTCTTTCCTTTGACTTTTTCCATCCATCACCTCTGTAGTAGGTATGTTATTTGGTAACACTATCAGTTCATTTCTGCACACCTTTGAAGAGCAGCAGAGAGATTTCCCTCTGTGCTAAGACATTGGCTGACTCTTATCAGGCTTCCCATCTTTTCGGACCTTTTGAGGCAAAGTTTCACTATGGAACCCTGGCTGGCCTAGAATTTGTTGTGGAGACTAAATTGGCCTTTAACTCACCGAGATCCTCTTGACTCTGCCTGCTGAAATTCCTCCCTAAATTTTAAGCCTTGTTGTTTTGTGCCAATATAACAGACCATTCTTGAGTTCCTTCTGTATCTGTTTTGGTTGTTTTTTTTTTATTATTATTATTGTTCTTTTAATGAGGAGAGCAAGAACCTACAAAGAGAGACAGTGTTTCCTGTGAAAAAGAAAATGAACAAATAAATTGTTAAGCCAATTGGTAGCCTAACAGTGGCTTCAATGTGTTATAACCACTCTGTGACACAATAGACTTAGTTAGAAACAAACATACTGTTGTAGAAGAAGATCAAAATGATAGAGTTGATATTATAAGTAACTTACTAATAGATTTGTTTAGGAGACATTAAGTCACACAAGTGGAATTTAGCTAAAGGAGTGCTGTCCTGCAAATATCCCAAAGATACGTAGTATGTTAACCAGGCCTGTTAGCGATAAGGAAATTTAGGATGTTAGGAAGTAAATGTTTACTCACTAGGATTGACCAGCCAATAGGTCCTTTCCCAAAGACATACCTCTAAAGGGCAGCTCAAGGGAAGGCAGTACAGGATCACAGCAATAATTAAGTACATATCTGCCAGTAAGTCCCTGTGCCCTCATTAGGAAAATCATAATTCTGCCAGGTGGGCAAGATGACCCTGGGTGACAACTGCTTGAAAAAGAACAACACTAATGTACTTAAAATAATTCTCCAATATGTACTATCTTTGCTATGAAGATAAATCTCTTTTCTGCCTGAGGGGCCAGACTTGCAGTATCCTCTCTCTGTTTAAATTGTTCAAAGTGTAATCCAGGGCCAGCACCTGAAAGAGACTTAAGTATGACAGTGTTTGCAGAACATGTAAGCCTATATAAGTTAATCAAATTTTCTGTTCAAGGCTGGCTCTTATTTAAGCCTTATTCAGCCCCAATTTGCCAGGGAACTTTAGTAAAGAGCTTTTCTTTCAGCACTCAGTGCACCAAATGATGTCTCACTGAGAAGGTATATTATTTCTATTGCAATACGCAAACACTTGATTAGCTTGCTTTAAAACAATTGTAGAAGCATTTCTCTACAGTGAAGGGCACACATATGAGCATAGTTACTAAGGAGTAGTAAAATAATGTTTGCCTTATTACAATGGCAAAAATCACACTCCTCTTCTGTAATCTCAGGCATTCGACTGCTTGGTCTCCAGGCAATGGATCTGCTTAGGGAGACTTAGGAGGTGTGGTTCTGCTGGAGAAAGTATGTCACTGAGGGTGAGCTTTTTTGAGAGTTTAAAGATGTGTACCATTTCAAGTTCACTCTGCTTCAGGTTTGTGGTTTGTGGTGTGAGCTTTAGTTCTCATCTTCCTGCTCCAGTGATCATGCCTGCTTGCTGTTATGGGCAATGATGGTGATGGATTCTTATCCTTCTGGAACTGTTAGTCCAAAATAAACCCTTCCTTCTGTAAGATGACTTGGTTATAGTGTTTTATCACAACAATAGAAAAGTAACTAATTCAGTGATATCAGCATATAAAGAAATATAGCGGAGAAAGCACAGGGGCAGTAGGCATCACACCCAGACCTGTAATGGTTTCCAAAGGCAGAGCATCTTTGGTCACCTGTCTCTCATTTGAATCTGCTTGGAATTTTCTCTATCCACACATTGACTCTTTTATACTCCAGCATAGAAATGTTCTTGTAAATTGCATTTCTGTCTGATGTTTCTGATGGTGCAAGAACCCATGGACTTGACAATAGCATTATGCCAAAGTATCACTCATTGAACATTGTTCATTAAGCAGGTTAATCTGCAAGACCCGATCCGTATGCTTACACATTTTATCTTGGTAGAGAAGTGAAGACAATGAACTAGAAAGTAGAAATGTGGTCCGCTGTAGTAAAGGTTGGTTCTAGATTGCTTTAGATTTGACCTTATTTACTTCTTGGATTAAGACAAAGCAATATGTCACACACACTAAGCATTCCATTTCAATGAAGTTAGGCATGCTTGCTAAATTTTGTATCGTTACTAAACAATAGGCTTTGGAAAGAATGAAAAACAGTAAAGAATATATTTTTCATATCAATACTCCCAGGTTCTGGTGTTAAAAAAGTCAAGAAGCATTAACGATCGTGAGAGCAGAGGGCTGACTGACTCAAGACACATTTGATGACTACCCTGAGCAGTGCTTCCAGAGTAGTACGCAAATGGCCATATCTGTCGCTGAACTAAATTGTGAGGCGGTTTTAAAACTTTTGGTTATTACATCATATAAGGAAGAATTAGTTGTCAGCTGTGGGGCTGGACAGAGAGAAGTTGCTGTTCTTGGCTCACTGTATACAGGTCCATGAGTGGTTTAAACTGAGGCCTCAAAGCAACCACCAAAATATTATGTTCTTTAGAAACCTTTTCCTCAGAGTGTCTCCTTTGTGTTTTAGCACCGCCGTCAGCAAACT
Organism: Cricetomys ansorgei; assembly: GCA_026225945.1. Taxonomy (NCBI): domain Eukaryota; kingdom Metazoa; phylum Chordata; class Mammalia; order Rodentia; family Nesomyidae; genus Cricetomys; species Cricetomys ansorgei. The sequence continues at coordinate 27,476,252 of JAMJFZ010000056.1, forward strand.
ATAGCTGTGCAAACACCACTGTGTTACAGAGAGGGAAAGCAGTCAGCTTCTGGTAGATCCGGCTTTCTGTGCTGGTTGTATGGAGGCTGCGGGAAGCCTTCTTTGAAAAACAGGTTTGTTTGCTTGTTTCCCTATCTACTTTCCCTACTTAATGTTCTTTGTAAAAGACAAGATCCTTTTATTCAATGATATTTGGTGGCTTGGATGAAGATTTAAAATGTAAGCACTCTTACTGACTTCCATCTAGTGTATATGTATGCTGTGGCCTTTTCTGAGAAGACTTGAATAAGGGAACAAAGAAAGAAGATGCATCACAGTCCCACGGATGGATCAAATATTAAAAAAGGGAGGTTGCCAACCTCAAAGACAAATGTCAGCATCAGAATTTTGACCAACAGAACCTCTGATTTAATCTGAAGACGAAGTTATGAATTATTATCAAAAGAGATTTCTGTCAGAAAGACAATTTTTCTTGGGGTTTGTTAAGGCCTCCAGCTCTATTATTTTAATCTATAATATGCAAAGTAAAACATAACACTGTTATGACTCATCAAACAAAGTTAAACTATTTGGCTCTGATTGCCTTTGGCAGACACATGAGAAGTGTTTAAGTTTAATAACATAAATTTTGTTGAATATTGAAATCAACATGTGGAAATGATGCCCTATGAATTTATTTGTTTATTTGATGAATAAATGAATGAATTAGTGAATAAAATAACACTGAAGAAGGAAGTATGCTCAGCTTTGGAATGGAATAAGTTTTTGCAGAGACACAGCGAAAGAAAGGATCTCATTAACAAAGAGGAATTGGCAGAGGAGGACCGGGGATAAACACTGTTTGCTCTGTGGGTTTCCTGGGAACCACTGGTGGTTTATACTGGCAAAGTTGTTTGACTTGTACTGAAGCTTTTCTAGTTTCCAGTCTAAGTTTAAAAATACATTTCCTTTTAACCCAATGAACTACATAGTGAGTGATGAAGAGACTACCAAAACCCAAGTGTTTTTCTAAAGCCACATTCTTAAAGGTCACCTTATCTTGATTGACAAATAAATTCATCTCTTCTCAATTATCTTCCTTGACCTTGTTTAAAGAATAGTCAGTCTTGACTCTCCCATAATTAATGATGTCTCCTGTTGTGTCTATGTCATTGGGTGCTCTTCTTCCCTTTTCCTTAGTGGCTTATTTCTGTAGGGTGTTCTTTCTTCTCCTTACCCCAAGTAATATACACTACTCTACTTTCAGTCTTCCATCTTGCTCTCTTCAGGTTTCTCCTATGGGCTCCAACCCTTATTATAAATTTCTCTAGTTTAATGGCTATGTTTTGCAGGTTTGGTTTGTCTCCTGAATCCTTGTCCTCTAGTTTCATAATAGGATAAATATTTTTGCTTTGGTGATTCACATGTTCTTTTGTGTGAATAGTCTCTCTTTGGAAATGGAGTCTCTTTTCTAAGGCATGCCTTCAATAACCTCATAATCTCACACTACCCACCTGTATATCCAGTACTATCCCCCAGCAGCATCATACTGGAAGCAACTATGAGTCCATATGGTTAACACGGAGATATCTGAAGGCAGGTAGCAGGTGAAGTAAGGGGGAAATCCATAATGGTCCAAGTTTTCTACAAATGAAGGATGTCATTAACTTCTCTCACAGTCTGGTCTCTGCTTCATTATACAGAAGTATGCAATTTAATTGAAAAGGCCTTGTGTGAAGTAAGAAGTCAGAGACATCTGTTCTAAGAGGTGATATATCATGTTCTATTCACATTAATTCTTGGAAACAATGGGATACAATTATTGGCTGAAGAAAATGTATTAAGCATGAAAATTTTGTGAGAGTGATTTATTACACATCATAATTATGAAAGCACTGTGTTCTCTCAATTCCAATGTCCAGTTCCCACATTTTAAATTAAAACTAAAAACTATTGTGAGAATAAAGAATAAAGCTTTTGGGAAAGATCTTTGAATCTCTCTGTTCATCAGTGCAGAACATCATTGCACATTACACTTATTTTAGGACTCATTCATTTACATGTAGGAAAAGACTATTTAGAAATAACCTGCAGTTAAGGACTTGCATATTTGTGAGAAATTATTCACATTAAGTAGACACTACAAATCAGCTGTAATATTTTAGATACAATAGAAATCAGGAGAATATTCTGTTGGTGACTACACCACCAAGGCATTGCAAGTGGCTGCTTGACAAGGTCTGGCTGCTTCAGGCCAGGAGGTCATGACCTTTCACCACTCTTTTCTGCTGTATAGCTGCTGACAGCCTTATCAGTCATGGTATCTGTTTTGCTTATTGATAAAACTTAAAAGAATCTTTAATTCAGCCCTTACTGACTGAGGAAGGCATATATTGTAGAGAACAAGGACATGGTGATTCTAGCCAAAAAAAAATAATAACAATCTTACTGACCTTCAAGTCTAAAGCATATGTGCGCATTGTTTTATGTCTAATATCTCTGACCTGATAGTACACAAAGAATGGAGTTGTGTTACAAAATCATTCATGGCACAAAAAAGGCCCTGATTCCCCAGTAAAGATAGGGGATGAGGAGCCTGGATAAGGGAGTTAGCATGTCTGGAAAGACAAAGACACATAGCTAATCGCCCTGAGAAAGCTTACCCATTTTTAAGAAAAGGAAGCCTACCTACAGGCAATGATAAAAATGTATGAAAAAGCTATAATAAATTATAAACCTAGGATAGATGTGATTATACTCAAAGCTTAAAAAACCATTTAAGACTGAAGCTGCTTAAATCTATATATTAACTTGAAACTACAGAGAGCCTCAGAAGCAAGAAAAATGGGTAGTCAAGGAAAAGAGGAATAGATGCTGTTAATGCTAAAGAAATATATGATTGAAGTTTGGATAGATATAGAAGTAGAAGAACTAGAGAAAACTTAAAATTTATAGAATTTCTTTCTGGAACCTGTGTACTCTTCTGTCTGTCTGATATATGCTGAAACCACAAGTAGGGCACCAAACAAACCGTTAATGAACCATTGTGTTAGAAGTTTTCTGAGAAAAAATAAGTTGAAGATTAAACTGTTACTATGAAGGTTGTTCTTGTTACTATGAAGGTTGTTCTTGACCTTGATAAACTGTAAAAGTTACAATGTACTTTTTAGTAAATAAAAGACTGGAGTGATATCAGCAGAGCAAGCGAGCACCAGTGAACTCCTCGGCTGAATCATTAGCCAGCTGTCTCTTTATTCAAGCGCGCATTCACCTCTTTCATTTGCCAATCCATTCATCTCTTCCTTACCTGGCCCTCATCCTGTTGCTGAGGCTGAACCTTGGCAGTATTCGTTTAGTTTTAGGTTGGTATTAGAAATATATCTTCAACATTTGAAATAGAGAAAAAGATACCTATATTCAGTAGACAAGTGTTGTTGCTCTGCAAGCTTGAAGACCAGAGTTCAAATTCCAAGCACCCGTATAAAAAAGATAGACGTGACTCCCTGCACCTGTAATTCCAGCACTGGAGAGCAGAGATAGGCAGATCCCAGGAGCTCAGTGGCCTGCCAGCCTGGCTGAAAGGTCAGCTTCCTGTGAAAGACCCTGTCTCAGGACAATAAGGTAAAAGGCAACAGAAGAAGACATCTGACATCTTGCTGTTGTTACTGTGTACAGGTGGGTATGTACACTGCACACATGTATGTATGGGTATGTATGCATGTACCACACACATACATCATACACACATAACACAATACAAACTAAACAGAAAAGTTAATAATATGATAAAATATAGGAAAAGGTGGGAAATGATCCAGTTTTACCTTTTTAAAAATTTAATAAACTGAGAAGAGAATTATAAGTGTTAAATGACAAAACAGGGATAAGTGGATTTGAAGCCTACATTACTTAGTCAATTGAAACTTTCTTAATTGTATATGAAGCTCTTTTAAACTAAAAAGAACACATTTTACGGATAGCTCTGATACTATGTAGATATAGGAAAGTCATGTAATCATCATGCTGCTGGGTTTTCTTACCTACAATTCGGAGTTCTTGTTTTATTTTTATTACAGAAAGATTCATGAAGAAAAATACAACATGTGTGTGGAAGCTATGAAGTTCACTAATTGAGGTATTCTCACATATTTATAACTTAGATATTTGTTCAGCTATTTTTGAGTCTGGTAGCTGAGAGCCATGAGTGAAAAGATAAAGAAAACTATGGGTAGTACCAAGGTTCATTCTATTGTCTCTTGTCTCAAATCTGGACAATTCTATCAAAGTAAAAAAATTGCTAGGTATGGTGGCACGTGCCTGAAATACTAAATATGCAGGAGACTGATGCAGGAGGATGGTAAGTTCTAGGCAAGTCTGGCCAACTTTGTAGCTGTGGATGTTGATTTGGGTTCATAGTCATTTTATTCTTTGGTTAATTCAATCCTGGGTCCTTAGTACTGGAGCTCTGGAGCATTTTGGCCTCTATACAATCTAATCTTAAGCCTAGAACTGGAAGGCTTCAGCCTCAGCCCCCAAATAATCTAGAAAGTTTAAGCCTCCATACAATCTTATGAGACTTACTGCTGACTGAGCCACTCTGACTAGCTCCCTCTGAACACTGGCCTGACTCTGAGGTCACTGACTCTTTTTCAAGCTCCTGGTTCAGTCTTATCATCTGAGCCCATTGTTTTCTGACTGAACTGCTCTAACTCTGTGAGACTGCTTCTCTGATTGCTTCAGATTGAATTCCTCTGCTTGGCTTCAAACTGACTCACTCTTCCCGTCAGATACTGACTTCTGCCAATTTGCCTATGTGTTTCTGCCTCAGTCTCCTCAGAGTGCTTCTGTGTCTGTGTGAACTCTCACTACCCATACTGCCTCAGTTAGCCTCTCTGCATTTCAACCTTATCCTCTGTCAGAGTGCTTCATTGTCTCTGTGTCTTGTCCTCTCTCTGCCTCTTATCCTCTGTGTCTCTGAGCTGAGAGCCTGCTTTTATATCATGAGGGTTGGGCATGTCCTCACTCTGCTAACTTTTTCTCAGATTCATCACCTTGCCTACCTTTCACTCTGACTCATCTGAGAAGTCACTTCCTGACACTGATTCCTTCTGAGCTCTGCTTCCTGTCTCCCAAGTGCTGAGATTAAAGGCATGCACAACTACTTCTTTCTGAATACTGGAATTAAAGGTGTGTGTCACCACAGCTTTCTGAAAGCTGGGATTAAAGATGTGTTTCAACATTCTTTCTACCCTAGAGCAGCCATGCTGCCAGATTAAAAGAGTAAACATTCCTTTTCACAATTTAGATAGGTCCTGTCTTAAAATAGTCAATAAGAATAATGTCTGGGGTTGTCCTCCCAGTAGTAGAGTATTTGCCTGGTCAACATACTCAAAGTACATAGAACAGTTTGGATTGAACTTGTTTGGGGTGTGTGTGTGTAGGCATGCAGTAGTAAGATAACAAACTGGAAACTACTTCAGATGGATTGGCTGATATGGCTTGAAAATTAAAGAGAACAGGAATGTTTTATCACCTCATCTATTATAATACTCCAACTCACATCTTCTACCATGAGGCATTGACCACTGGAGTGGACTGGCCTCTGAAAGAGAAGAAAACAGCTCTATCACCATCCTGAGCTTTTCTATGACACCAACTGGGCTGAATAACTGCAATGAAGAAATCTACAAAAGCAGCTCCAATAGGTGTTTAAGAGTGGTTTCCAGTGTCTGCTGCCAAGGCCATCAACAGCACCCCACTGGTGAAAGGCAACACGGCAGGAGCTACTCTCCACCCTGTGAGAAGGTAGAAACTGTGGTGAGGAGACAGTGTGTTGTTTTGGCCATCCACTACCCAGTGTAAAAAAATGCCAAGCATAGAGAGTTGACCATGTAAAAACATCGTAGAACACAGTCCTGATCAGGAACAAAGAGACAAAGCAAGTGTCAGCCATGGAGAAGAAATCAATGCAGTGATCTCATTTTCTTGTATTTCCCCTCATCTCTCCCTCCCCATTGCAGAAGTGTATTTTCTATGTTTATAATGGTTGCTGTGTACACACTCATCGCTCCCTCCCCATTCCAGAAGTATATGTTCTATGTTTATAATGGTTACTGTGTACACGCCCATCTCTCCCTCCTACAGACTTTGACAGACTGTAAACTGTAAGATGAAATAAACCTGTTCTTCCCCATATTACCATTAGTCATGGTGTTTTATCACAGCAATTGGACCCTAACTAAGACAGAAATTGGTACCAGGTTGTGGGGTATTGTTGTGACATACTTGACCATGTTGTTTTGTAGAGGATTGTGGAAGGACTTTGGAACTTTGGAATGGAAAAGTCATTGCATGTTCAGATTTTAATGAGTTGCTGAAGAAACTTAGAAGATAAAGCTGAGCGAATAGAGGACTGGCTTATGCAGTTTCAGAGCCATTTGTATACTGTTTTGTGTTAAGAATATTTGTGGTTCTTCAGGTGGGGCTGAAGAATCGGCTTCAGTTTATGAGATGAGCATCACTGAAGTGAAACATTGCTTTGCTGGGACAACTGCTGCTGGTTAGCGGAACCTGAGAAACTAGCCATGATTAAGAAGACTAGCATCATTGAGGTGAAATCTTCTGGGAGCATTTATTCAAGGTCAGTACAGAGAAATTATAGTCCATAGAGGGTCAAGTATCATGCTGGCAGCTGGATTGATAATGTGTAAGAATCACCTAGTTGTTATTGGTTTTAAAGCATAAAGGGGTCATGAAGAACAGCTACGGCTTGGCACCACGTGGCAAAGATGGAGTCCCCAAAGGAAGGTCAGTAGAGACCATGGTGGAAGTGGATCTGAAAGCAGTAAATAGGAGTCAAGGGTAAATACGACCAAAATACATTTTATGAAATTCTCAAATAATTACACACTGCATACCTGTTCTCTAGAAGGGCAGTTTGGATAAACCTGTTGTTTTAGGATTTCATTGGTAATTTACCATTCTTCATAGATTGCTGCTTCAGTAATCCTTCTTTTACCTTACTTTGTACTTCCTAGACAATCAAAGTGTGTTCAAAGCTGAGTAATGGAAAGCTTGAGAAGGTGTGAGAGTGGAGCAGGAAGCATGTGCACAGTGGTTTTGAAAGTGCAATTCTGAGAAGAGTAGAAAAGTGGAAGTCTAGAGATCGTGAGTACAGAACAGGTGATGCCGATGATTATTAGTATTTAAATTAATTTTAAAAGAAACAAAACAAATACACAACTTCACCCCGCCCTTAATTTGACCATCTGCTTCTTTTTATAAACAGTGTGATAAAAATTTTTAACTCAGATCCATCTTGTAGATCCAGGATGTTTTTATCCAGGGGGGTCTTTCCCCCACAGTTATGCACTCTTTTCGTGTCACAAGGACCAGAGACTTTGGAAACACTAACTCATTTAGTCCTCAGGACAGCAGCCCTTTGAAGTAGCACTGTTAATATTTCATCTTGAAAGTTAGGAAACTGAAAAACATGCAGATTTTGTAACTAACAGGAACAGAGAAGTTAATGCTTCTCCTGCAATTTCTTTCTAAAATCCGTATTTTCCACAGGCTGCAATGCTTAGCCACGCTGAACAACTGCTGTGAACACTCAGTAGAATCATCTGTCTTCTCCAGAAGATAATTTATCTTAATGCCCTTACTCATTACTTTCAACATCTTTATTTGGATTTCAAGAAATCTGACAAAACTACAAATATAATGATACCAACAAAATACACAGATATAAAATGCAAGGCCAGGTATGTGGTGCACACCTTTAATCCGAGCACTTGGGAAGAGGCAGACGGACCTCTGTAACTTCAAGGCCAGCCTGGTTTACATACAGAGTTCCAGGTCAGCAAGAACTATATAGTATGACCCTGTTTGAAAGACAAAAACAATCAAAATAGAGAAGCCTCCCAAACAACCCACAAAGGTATACAATATTAAAAAATTAATAATAAAAAGACAAATGCAACAAAACAAAGCATTCTTAAGATTTTTCTAGAGTTCCAGAGAATTTGGATTAATGACATCTGACTGATGTCAACTTGGTTTACTTTCCTTAATGCTGACTATTCCAGGTAGAATCAGATAGCGAAAGCATGGCATCGACTTCCTGCAAGTCAAGTTTCTGAGCCAAATGGTCAACATATGCCTTCAAGTGACCCAACACATTTTGGATTGTTCAGCTTGTGGTATTTAACAGTTCTTGTCAAATTTACTTTGTAGATACATATGTAATACAGAATATGGAGACGGAAGAAAGCAAGTTAGACTAAAGCATTTGGTCTTTGTGCAGCCTGCAGCATTCAAAGAAGTGTTGGTAGCATTTAGCTATTTCTAATTCCAAGTGCCAGGAACCGCAGCTTATTCTCTTTGACTGGTTTATTTTTTCTCTCTTATCGAAAATAGATTTTTCCCTCATGTAATATATCCTGATTATGGTTTTCCCTCTCTCTACTCCTCCCAGCTCCTTTCCACCTCTTCTCCCATCCACATGCACCCTAATTCTGTCTCTCATTAGAAAACAAACAGGATTTTAAGGGATTTTTTAGAATATAATATAATATAATATAATATAATATAATATAATATAATAAATATAATATAATATATATAATATAATATAATATAATATAATATAATATAATATAATATAATATAATATAATATAATATAATATAATATAATATAATAATATAATATAATAATAATATAAAACAAAAACAAACACATCTGCATAAGACAAAAAAAAAAAAAAGAAGAAGGAAAAGAGCCTGAGAAAAGGCACAAGAAAAGATACAGATGCAGAGACCCATTTGTTTGCACACTCAGGAGTCCCATAAAAACACAAAACAGAAAACTCTCAATATTGGCTGGTTCTCTCTTGACCTTAGCTATCTCCACGTCCCTTCTTAATTAGAGCACTCTGGGAGAATCGAAGGCTGGCACCCTCCGGAGGCACATTAGTGTGAACCACCTCTGATGCTGTACATTTCACCACTTTCTCCTTCCTTTTAAAACTCTGCACAAAGGTTTACCAAGTTGCTTGAAGCCCCATTGTAATTCAAATCAGCCAGTACAATAGAGAAACCTTTCTGTGCAGTGTACTGTTGTTTGCAGTAGCTGTTCATATTCTTTCTGGCAAACAAAAAAACAGACCCATATTGTTTAACATTGATTGGTCTGCATTGAACAAGACAGAAAAGATTTTGTCAACTCTATTTGGGTTCTTAGTTGGTGGTTTTGAGGGGAAAATTTTTTTTTAAATCAAACCTGTACCTTTTTTTTTTTGGTTTCATTATAGATGTTTCCAATTAAAGTTATCAATTAAATAATGAACAACTATGTAACTCATATATTAAATTTTCTTTACTTGATCCAAGAACAGATACTGATTTGGTTCTTTTATGATTTAAAAAAAAAAAAAATCTTGAAACTACCTGAGAAACACATATCCCAAGCCTGTCTGCCTTCCTTCAGGCCTGCTCTGGATTTAGAAATGTCACTTATGTTTAGCTGAGACTACCTCTGATACCTCACTGAGAACATCAACAATGAATTGCCCTAAAACTGAATCCTAAACGCCATGCAGCTGGTAAATAACCTATAACAAAAAACAGAGCTTCAAACACCTATTCAACAGAGAGAAATTTCCATACCAAGAAATAGAACTAATGATCCAACTTTAGATGCCTAGGATGGATCACAAATACACAGACATGAATAACTGAGACAATAAGCCCACAAAGAACTAGTTCTCTTGTAACTATGTCTTCCAAGAAAAATAACTTACATGACTTATAGGACAATGACTGCAAAATAGTAATAATAAACAAGATTAGGAAATTCAAAGACGATTGTGAACAAATGTCATAATAAAAACCATATAAACACACACACACTGCAGCTGAGTGAAAGAATGGAAACAATTCACATAGAGGATCTCTGAAGATAGCCAAAATGAAGTAACACATAAATTAAAAATTTAGAGATTCAAGAAAAAAAATCACAGGAAAGCCTTATAAGTAAATTGTATCAAGTGGAAGGTAGAATATCAGGTCTTAAATTCAAGGTAGAGGATTTGAAATACTCAGAAAAATAAAATATCAAATCCCCAAATAAAATGAAATCAAGAACATAGCATGCAGAAACTCTAGGACACCCTAAAAAGGCCAAACCTACAGATAATAGATAGAGAAAATGGGGAAGAGACCTAGGTCAATGACACTGGAAATATTTTCAACATGAACACCAAATAGACAGAACCAAAAAAGGAACCCCACACACAAATGTATACAGCAAAGGGAGGATGTTGTAAGCAGTAAGAGGGGAAGAGCAAGTCAGAGACAGAGGCAGGCCCACCAGAAGAACAGCAAAGTTTTTGACGGAGATTAGGAAAGCCAGAAGGGATCAGACTGGAATTCTATCAGTTATGAAAAAGCCCATATGGCAAACCCAGACTACAACAACTAACAAACTCTCAGTTGTAAATGAAGGATAAAGGAAATCTTCCCATGCTAAAAAGAAATTTAAGGAATTTATGACCACTAAGCCAGCTATACAGAGAATACTGGAAAAAAATACTGGAGACGAAAATAAAACATATCCAAGAAGACAGAAGAAACAAGAAATATTCCAGAACACCAAATCAAAAGAAATCTAAGAGAACTCCACAAAAGCAACAAAATGACAGCAATTAATATACATTATTTAATAATACCTCAATATTAATGGCTTCAGCTCCCTAAAGAGACATAGACTAACAGATTGGATCAGAAAATAGGATTCATCCTTCTGATGCCTCCAAGAAACACACCTCCTGATCAATGATAGATACTAGCTTAGTGTAAAAGAATGGAAAAAGTTATTCCAAGCAAATGGAACTGAGAAACAAGTAAGCATAGCTTTTTAATGTCTATAAAACAGACAAACCTAATCAGAAGAGACAAGGAAGTGTATTTAATACTCATTAAAAATATCTGACAATACAATATTAAAATCATAAAAGCCCTGAAGCATCCAATTGCATAAAAAGAAACACTATTAGATTTCAAAGCACTCATCAGCCTCAGAACAGTGCTAGTGGGAGATTTTCAAACCTGGCTATCACCAGAAAGCAGGTCATCTGGAAAAACACTAAACAGAGAAACTCTGTTAAAATGACACCATAAAAAAATGGATCTAACATATCTACACAACATTTTACACAAACACAAAAGAATGCATGCTCTTGGAAGTCCAGGGAACTTTCTACAAAATAGAGCACATGTTGGGAAATAAAACACATCTCAACAAATATAGGATAGTTGAAATCACATTCTGCAGTCCGTTTGACCACCATGGAATAAAGCTGGAACTAGAAACAAAAGAGAAGACAGAAGGTATACCAACTCATTAATGCTGAAAAGCATAGAACTGAATCAAAACTTGGTGATGGAAGGAATAAAGAAGGATTTATTATTAAATAAATTTATAAATTAATTATAAAGTATAATTATAATTATTAATTAAATTTATAAATATTAAAATTTTCTAGAATTGAACTTAAATGAAAATGCAACATCAAAAATCTATGGAAGACAATGAAGGCAGTGTTACTAGTGCTTATAGCACTAGGCCTACATCAAATATTTGAGTTATCTTGAATTATTAACTTACTGAAAAACCTGAATGCCTTAGAAGAAGGACTATCAACACCTCCAAAATGTAGATGGGAATAGATAACCAAAATCAGGATTGAAAGTAATAGAATATAAATGAAAAAAGTACAAAGAATGAATGAAACCAAGAGATGCTTCTTTGAAAAGATCAACAAGATTAACAAAACTTTAGGGAAATTGAATAAAAAAAAAAAAAAGAGAGAGTCTAAATAAAGAAAATTAGAGATAAAAAGAAGACATCCTAACAGAAATGAAGGAAATTCAGAGACTCATAAGGACATACTTTAAAAATCTGTACTCCACCAAACTGGAAAATCCAAAAGAAATGGATGTATACATGTATATATGACATGCTAAAGTTAAGTCAAGATGGAGGTAATAATTTAAATACATCCACAATATCCAATGAGGCAGAAACAATAATTTTAAAACCCCCAACTAAAATAAGCACAGGGCCAGGTGGATTCAGTGCATAATTCTATCAGATATTAAAAAAAGAACTAATACCACAAATCCTTGAACTATTCTTCAAAACAGAAATGAGAGGAGCATTTTCTTTTTCAAAGCCAGTATTACCCTGATTCCAAAATAAAAGAATCAATAAAAAAGAAATGTGCAGGACAGCACAACAACGAAGACTGCTAGAGGTAACACCATCCCAGATTTCAACTTATAGTAATGAAACCAGAATTGTAGTGGCATAAAAGCATACTTGTCAATGAATGAAATAGAACTGAGGACCACATATAAACTCACACTGCTCCAGCCACTTGGTTTTTGACAAAGAAGCCAACAAGACACAGAAAAGACAGCATATTGAACAAATGTTGCTGGTCTAACTGGATAGCTACATGCGTATGAATGAAATTCAATACTCATCTTCCATCCTACACAAAACTCAACTTCAAATAGATCAAGAACCTCAACATAAAATCTGAAACCCTGAATCTGATAAAAGAGAAAACAGAGAATATATCTGAATTCATTGACATAAAAAAGGACTTTCTAAACAAAAATCACAACAGTGCAGGCATTGAGACAAACAAATAAATGAAAACAATGTTTCTGCACAGTAAATGATACCATTGCTTGAGTGAAGAGACAGACTACAGAACGGGAAAAAGTCTTTGCTAGCTATACATCTGAGACAGGATTAGGATCTATATATACTACATGAAACACTCAAAAAAAAAATGAAATAAACACCAAGAAAACAAAGATCCTAATTAAAAATAGAGCATAAACTAAGCAGAAACTTCTCCAAAGATAAAATACAAATGGCTGAGAAATTCTTTTTAAAAGTTCAACATTTTTAGCTCTTTGAGAAATGCAGAATAAAGCTACTTGGAGATCTCCTCCTAGCTCAGCCAGAAAGCCTAAGGTTAAAAACGGAAATGGTGACAAATGCTAGTGTGAAGGTAGGCAACGGGGAGCACTCTGGTGAGAATGCAAACTTGTGCAAACACTATGGAAATTAGTGTGGAGTTTCCTTAAGAACCTAAAAGTAGCTGTACCGTATCATCCAGCTGTACCACTTTCGGATATATACCCAAATGACTCCACATCCTACTCTGGAGATGCCTGCTCATCCATGTTCATTGCTGCTCCATTCACAATAGCAAGGAAATGGAAACAGCCTAGATGTCCATCAACTGATTAATGGATAATGACAGTGTGGTATGTTTAAACAGTGGAATATTATCCAACTATCAAGAAAAATAACTCATGAAATTTACAGGTGAATGGGTGGAACTAGCAATAATCATTCTGAGTGAGGTAACCTGGACCCAGAAAGACAAAGGTCATTTTTTCCCTCTCATTTGTAGGTGTAAATATTGAATTTTCAGGTATGTGCATCTCATTCGGAATACCCATACATGTCAGAAAATATACTAAGTGAACATGAGGAGAGATTTTCCAGGGATAGAGACAGAATGTACTGATATAAAGGCTAAAAGAGAGTAATGAATGTAGTGGTTTGAACGAGAATGCCCCACCCAGAGGCTCATATATTTGAATGCTTGTTATTCAATTAGTGGAACTGTTTGGAAAAGATTAGGAGGTGTGGCCTTTTGGGAGGAGGTATGTCACTGGGGGTGGGCTTTGAGGCTTTAAAATCCCTTGCCATTTCCAATTAGCTTTTCCTAATGTTGTCTCAACCGTTCCAGTACCATGTCTGTTCACCTGCTTTCCATTCTTGCCACCATGATGGTCATTGAATCCAAAGCTGTAAGCAAGCAATACATACTTTCTTTTGTAAGTTGCCTTGTTCATGGTGTCTCTTCCCAGGAATAGAAAAATAACTATGATGATGAAATAGATTGGTTAATACTGGGATGGGAAAGCAAAATGTAGAGTACAGAAGGGAGTTTGAGGAGGGATAAGCAACACTAAAGACTTTTCAAATAAGATATATGGAAATCTATTATTGTAGAAGATTCCTAAAAACAAATTGTATATATAATATAATATATAGGTAAAGGTTAGAATATATACTTAATATTTAGATATAATACTATATATTTAAATGGATTCACAATATCTCTCCAGAGGCTAACAAATAAAAGACCAAGTGCAAGGAATGGGTGCCCTTTTTAGAGTTGTTAGCCTATGAGATCTCTCAGACCCCAAAACATTACAGGCTATTGCCATTGCTCTTATTTGTCCTACAGGATGTTATGGTGTGAGATAACACACATTTGAATCATAGAACATAACATAATGTCCAGGCTGGTTCAAACCTAGAGGCTTCATTTCTACTGACTAGCTTACACAGTGCTAAAAAGAGCTGTGGAAGCTGCCAGAGGAGAAAAACGGTCATCAGTCTTACTCTGCTGTGGACTCTATGAGCTACAACAATGACTGGCCTGCAAAGACATTCCCACTGGTCCAATAGTGACATAAACATTATCAGATAATCAATCACAAGATTCAACCTAACAAGTCAAGAACTTACAGCTGGACAGGTCATAGGTCCATCTAGAGAACCTAGTACAATTATGCTACTTAATGGACTTAGCATTAACCAACTGCTAATGACTTATGGCTATATCATAAATGCAACTCTCAACCTTCATGTGAGATGCTTCTATTTGAAGTATATAGTGATTTACACAGAGACTCATAGCTGGCCAAGACACAGAATAAGGGACTGCAGAATGCTCAGCCCTAGAAGGAACATATATATTACCCCTCGAGGGACAAAAAAAGTTTGAGATTCAGAAGCTACAACAGATTGCTACAAGGAAACATCTAGACACAGCAAGGCAGTGGCACATACAAAATAACAATTGCAACAGTATCCACAAACCCTAAAAGCCAAAGTCAGGCCAAATCCAGAGGGGAGCTGAGCATGAAGTTCCCCCCAGCTGCTGAGCTATTGGCAATTTTTGCCGTTAAGAGAGGGAGGGTCTCTACTCTAAGAGTGTAATCCGTAATGAGCTGACCGAGCTTGAGTGGAAAGCCACACATCTAAGAACATTTTGGCAGCACAAAATGGCCTTGATTTTGGAGAAAAAGAAAAAAAAAAAGACACAAAGTTAGGCGGGTAGTGAAAGTAGGGTGATCTAAGAAGAGCTGGAGAAGCGAAGTGAATATAATATAAACACATTTAGGACATTTTCAAAGAACTAATAAAATATACTATAAATGTTTGTCTTAAATAAAGTTATGACAGCTACAAGAAATGCCCAGAATACCTAACAATACTATCAGGGGAGATTATAATCTGAATATCTGAACATTAACGTGAGTCTCGAGTGTGTGAGCGTGTGTGTGTGTGTGTGTGTGTGTGTGTGTGTGTGTGCATGCATGGATGCACAAGTCAACATTAACAAAGTCTGTCTCTTCACTAGCCTGCATTCATGCTTTATCCATCTCACTCCTTAGGCCTTCTTCCAACCTGAATGGAGACTTGTAAAGATTTATTTGGGTAATGGTACATATGCATCAAAGAGTTCGTTCAATTAGAGAAACTTAATTATTAAGCTTTGTTCCATTTCCAAATTTTCAAACAATTTTAAAAACATTTTCAAAGAAACACTGAACTCATCAAATGTCAGCACATCTCACAGTGCACCGGGATCTATCAGAGTTCAGCAGATGGCATACGACATGATACATAAAAGTGCTTTTTCTTCATAAAAGTCATGCAGTCATGTACCATTGATTAAGTTTATGGCATTATTGTGACGGACACTTATCCAAACAGGTGTTTTTCTTTGTTTATTTGTTTGGTTGATTAACACCAAAACAATAAAGGCGGTAAATTAAAAAAAAAAAAAAAAAAAGGAGGAATAGTGTTTCTTCCAATCCTTAAAATAAAAGATCCCTTTACTTCAATACTTCTATTTTCATTTTCATACTCAGACAAAATTACACTTTTAAAATAAGTTCAGTAATATTAATATTTTCTCTTTGGAATAAGTAGGTAATTTAACCGAAGTCCCATTTGGTACTTTGAAAGTTCATTTAGCACATTGTTCAAACTAAATGATGACAGAATTCTATCTTGAAAACCAAAATAGAGTAGTTTTAAAGAATAATTAAAAGACCACAAATCTCAGTGGGTTCTAAGATGGGAAAATGATGCCTCCACAAATGGTTTTCCATTTAGATCTGGAGCATTAGAGTTCCCTTTGGAAACAGAGTTTATGATGCTATGAAAAAACTTCCTCTTTTTTCTCCCCAGTAACTTGACAGATGCAGTTTGTTAGCGTAGATTGAGAATATTTTTATTTTTATTTTTTGACACTAGCTAAAAGCTGCTCATCTTTCCCAGCCATCCTACAGTAATTTTATGTCCCACTGGCTCCCTCTAGTGATGGTAGATGTGTTTCACCTAGACACTAAGTGACTTCTGAGACTACACTTAAAACCCTTTGGGCTCACATTGCAAAAATGCACCTGAGACTAATTATTGTTACACAGGGCAAAATTTCTAACAGCATCCATGGCTATCTTTAACAGTCTCTTTTAGTTTCATCCTGTTTTAAAACATGGCAGTACATGGAGTGACTGGCACCCTGGTATTCAACTTCTTTGTTCCTTTGGGAAAAGCAAGCTCAAACTAATGACTTGATTCTCCTATGATTAATAGAAAAACCAAATTCTTTTTTAAAAAATATAGTTAAGAACTCTGTGAATTACTAGCAAGATTTGGATTTTTAAATGTTTTTCTTTACACAAGTATATAAATGTCATTTTAGTCAGCATGCTATACATCTAAGTACTTTGTTGAGATTACCAAAGTTCAACTTTAAATGTGAGTTCAGCAAACAGAATAATGGAGAATACATACCCGCAGCTTCTGATTTCAGATGCAGAGTAGCAATTGGTAACCAGTCCTGCGGAGGACTGGTTAGTAAGCTTTGACCTTATGGATCATACAGCGTCTGTAGCAACTATAGACTTTGCTCTAATAGCCTGAATCAGACAGAATTCTAACAGATAATAGTCAGTGTGTTCTTTTAACACATAAAATTTGAACAATGGAGTTCATGTCTAGATACAAAACATGGACTAAGGGTTGTGTTTTACTGAGGTGAAGGGACCTCCAAGTTTGTGTTCGTAGGAAAACTCAGCAAGTACCAATTTGTATAAAATACAGGGATTTAATTGCAGACAGGGGCAACTGTATCACATAGCTTGACTTAAATGACACCTATACACATTCCAACCAAACTCAGCAGAATATATTTTTTCAGAGGCACAAGGGATTTCCCTAGGCACAGAACACACTGAGCCACAACAGAATGTCACAATGTGGGGAGGACAAAAAGCCTGCTGAGTACCTTCCAGAGCCACAGTAAAATCAATTCAGAAATTAATATATATTTTAAAATTTCAAATATTGACCAAATGCCTCCAAGTCACACGTGGGAGGTCATAAGAGAAACCAGGGGGGTTTTGTTGATGAAAAACTAATTAAGTGACAAATACATAAGTTATCTAGGGTAATGCATGAAGGCTTTGCGTGCTGTCCACTTTACTATTTGTAAATCATATTTCTATAAAATTGAGCTTTAAAATGCCGGAGAACAGGGAGTTTGGGGGAAGGAGAAAGTGACCTAGCAAGGAAGTGGAAAGCAAAAAAAGAGAGGAGAGGAAGAGGACCACCAGCCAGAGCAAACCCCGAAGGAAAGGGTAAAGAAACCTGTGCCTGTGGGCTAGGATTTAAAGCTTTGTGAAATAAGACGATAGAGAAAGACAAAGTTATGTAGTTGCTGCTAATGTGGAAGAATTTTAAGTTGGCATCTAAAGGAAAGTGCTGTATTTAAAATAGAAGTGCATTTTGTATTGTAAACGTTGTTATGTTTTTCTGCTTTGTATGTGAAACACATTTAGAAACAAAAGTAGTAAATTCACGCACATATAATACACATATGAATTTAATATTTAAAAAGGATAAGATGGCTAACCCCACCCATAATTTTTAAACTACCGTGTAAGCCACACTGAGTTTTGTCTACGGTTTTTTTTTTTTTTTTTGTTTTGTTTTGTCAAATTGGCAAAAATGAAAAGGGGAAACTTACTCTGTTTGTGAGGCTGTACACTCACCAATGGTGGAAACTAAACAGCTGTAATTTTTTAGGAGGGGATATTAACATATACAATGAAGGCACAAAAGCATTTATATTTTGACTTAGAAATGTCATTTTTATGAATTTCCCCTAAAGATATTTCGCCAGCAACTTTGTGTACTCACAAACACACTGCGTGGACTGTATGTATGAAGCTACGAATTGCAGTACTGTTTACCATTGGAACACATTAGAAGGGTCTAATCACCGCCCAGAGGAGGACAGTTGGACAAAGCGGAGCATACCCATGTCATACTTTACAGATATAAAAATAATGAGGATGATCTCCATCAAACTAATTCTTGGTGATTTCCAGAAACACTGTGAAGTAGAGTTAGATGGTTGATATGGCTGATGCCTTTGTGTAAGAGAGACTGAGGATAGAATGTGAATGCATCTGTGCTTTGGGGGGAAAAAGAAACAAGGAAACATAAAACCAGGAAACTGCTGTGATTGGTTCACCACAGGATATCAGTGAGAAAGTGTATAAAGGACCAAAAGAAGGAATATGATAAAGGGACTGTTAGATTGTGGTACTCTATGTATAACTCTATGCATGCTTTTGATATGTAGAATTATATTCCACAAATTTAATACTTAAGAATTCTTAAGAATAAAAGAAAAACCCAAATGGGGAATCTCAACAGAACTAGTAAATCTAACTATATTTCACAAGAATAACATAAACGCAGTAAAAGGGACTAGGAGGAATTAACCTTATTAACAATTGGAAACTGGAAATGCCATAATTTCAAGACGGGAATAAAAAGCACAAATAATATTGAATTCTGATTCCTGTGTTTTTCTTTCACAGTGGTACAGTTTAACAACTCTGAAACAGCTTAATATATATTGTGAAGCTAAGCAAATAAACAAACATACTATTCATACTAGGACCAAGGTTTCTCACTGAGGAGCAAGACAGAAGATTGGAATGTATTTGTGTTGTATCAGAATTTAGTTGTCTTATGCTCCCAAAGCTAGAAAGTTCCACATTTGTTCTGGAGAGGGTCCTTTTACATGCTGTATGTGAGGGTAGTCACATATCCATGCTTCAAGTCAGGCAATTCTAACAGGGAAGGGATAACCATATGGCTTAAATATATCAAAATTGTTGTCTAAGATTGGTAAATGATCATGGAACACAACAATTCCTAATATGGTGGGCCACTATCAAGGAAGACAGAAATGCATATGACTAGATAAGATCTTTGAAAGCCCTTTGGTTTATTTTTAAGATGCAATGGTCTTTGTTGTATGATATATAAACTTTAAATAAATACAATTCATTTTTTGCATTTTCTTAGCCTTGAAACATTCCAATTATGTGCCAGATAATATAGTTATTATTCATTTAAGTTCCAGTTTAATTAGAGAAGTAAGGGAGACTATTGTTCATTATTTGTTTGCCTTACTAAGGGTAAAACATTTAATTCATTCGAGAAAACTTTCAATAATTCTACTTAATCCTAGTTTAACTGAAGGCAAACCAGACTTAACTGAGCAATCATAGGGTGCTGTTGGGGACAGTTTTGGGTGAAGGAGGCACAGGGAAGGCTTGCTGAGGGGTGATGTCTAGTCTAGTCTAGACAGGGAGTTGAAGACTGATCTAAACATAGAAGGCTTACTGAATTACTGTTAGGAAGGAAGGCTGAACACAGGCAGATGACACTAATGCAGATATATATGTACACATATATACATATATATACACATATACACATATATACATGCCTTCCAGGTAGATTTGCAATTGTATACCTTGGAGCTCTCAGTTGGTGGGCTCTTGCCCTCATCTTCTGTCTTCTCAGTATAAAGTACATTTCTGCTCTTTAATAGAGCTAATCTCTGTAATAACTTCCATCACTTCATCTTCAGCTTTTAAATGGATTCATACCCCCAAACAACCACCCCCATTTTTCATACCCATCTGCTTGTTTTTGCTACCAATTCTTAACATAAACCCTACTAAAGTAGCCAGCAATAAATATGCCACAGCTTATATCTATGCTCACTTGAAATTTCCTCTGCCAAGTAAATTAGTCCATTATTTTTGAATATAAAAATACTCACTCACATTTTTAACACATCGGCAAAACACAGCCAAATTCTTTGCCAGGATATAATGTAAGTTCCCTGTACTGCAGACCTGAGAGAGTCCTCATTCTTACATATTCTTATTCTCATGCTCTTTACTTTCTTCATTTTTGTTGACATTCCAGGCCCTCAAACCCACATAATCGTTGCTCAATAAACAATCCTTACTGCACTCAAGGGCTTTGGTAGCCTGAATCAACATATTTTTCCCCATCTCTGCAACAAACCACACTCTCAGCTCACAGCAATGACCCTACTTTTCTGCTACTGATTTTCTATATTAGTTACTTTTGTATTGGTGCGACTTGACCAAAACAACTTAACAGAAGAAAGGTTTATTTTGGGCTCATGGTTTCAAAGAGATTTCAATTCATTATGGTGAGGAAAACACGGGTATCAGGAGTAGCTCCACCCATGTCAGCAGAAGAATGTGTTGGTGACCGTGCAAATGGCAACTGACAGGGAAGCAGATGGAGCAGCCAGGAACCAGGATTGGTATAGCTTCCAAGGCCCACACTTAGAGACCTACCTCTGACAACCATCTCTACCTCTTAAAGACTTCAGAGCCTTCAAAAACAGTCACAAGCTTGGGGCCAAACATTCCAAACACCAATCTGTAAGGTCATTCTGGACTTCAACAATAGCACATATGACAGTCTTATTATTGTGACTCGGGGTCCTAATTTAATGATTTCATCTAGACGTACTTAGCCTTCAAGGGTTTTACTTTCAAATACATCTCTTTGGTAGTTAGGAATTAAAATGGGGCATGATTCAAACCATAATAATGGATGTGAACTTGGACAGAAATTCTTTATAAGATTCATACACAGGTGAAAATCAAAATGTGGGTTGCTTAATATATAGTAGACAATTGAGAAAATAAATAAAAGGCCATCAAGATGGGTAGAGAGAAAAGAATATTTATAAGAAGCAGCTTTTTCATTTCCTCGTCCTCCTCCCCTTGGTCCTCTCACGCTTCTCCTCCTTCTCTTTCTTTTGAAGAGGTCTTACTAAATAAACCAGGTTAGTCCTGAATTTATCATCCTTCTGACTCTACCTCCCAGGTGGGCTATAGGGGTACACTCTCACACATAGATTTTTTTTTTAAATGCTCTCAGACCAGAGTTGCTTAGCAACCAATAAGACTTCCTGGTAAGATTTAGTGAGAGTGTTTTCTAAAGATTGAAGAGCTCTGAATATCTTGATTGCTGATGTAATATGGGAGAGAAACTGATGGTAAAGATAGGGGATAGATCACACAGCAAGGTCCTGGAAGGTTGGAAGTGTGTGCGTGTGGGATGAATATAATTAAAATTGATTGATGGATTTCAGGAACTTCTAAAACAATGATTTTTTTACCCTGTAAGGTACTTGTTAAACAAATCCAGGCATCTGCCCTCTACAGTCTCCCTTTGTTTTGTAAGCCTCTGTATTTCCTGTAAGTACACAGCTGAATATAAAAACAACTGACTATAAAACCTGAAAAATTCTGAATTTTGAAATATGGAACTCCAAAATGTTCCAACCAAGGGACAAGCCAAAACTCTTCTGCTCCTGTCTGTTATAGACCTCAGAACATGTGAGGTCCAATAATTGAAGAACAAGTGACATTTCAAGCATAGAGTTCCAGGTTTCAACTTCGGTGTGAAGGAAGCCAGCTTCTGTTCTAATGAGTGGCTGCATTTTCAGAATCACTACTAAATCCCTTTCAGAAGTACTTCATTACTTTGTTTTTAAAAAAATTTTGATGGTATGCCTTTCACACACCACTAAATTCACCCACTGAAAGTATACAATATAATGGTTGTAGTATATCACAGAATAGCACAAAGAGTCACCAAAATCTTATCTTTAAATATACTCAACATCTTCCTGAAATTCTTATTCCCATTAGAAGTCAGTTTTCACTCCTGCATTGGGAAAACAAATGTATCCACTAATCGACTGTTCTGTCTCCTTGTATTTGTCAATCTGGAAGTTACATTAAAAAGAGTAAATCATAGAACCTGTGTCCTGTGGTGATCACCACGTTTAATTTAATACAAAGGATGCCAAGTTTATTGTTGTAACAGTGCTTCAGTATTTTTATTATCAGTATTCCATTACATAGATATAATACCTTATTCCTCCAGTCCTCAGCTGATGGACACTTGGGCTATTTCCTTTTATTTAATGTTCTGATTATTTCAATTATTATTATTTTTATTCTTGTTAAATTTAAATGTTTATGCTTTTATTTCTCTTGAATGTATAAGTGTATGTGGGTGTGTGAATATATATGGATCCATTTGTTTAGATATACATAAAATGTAAGCAAATGCTTAAATACCTTTTAATGTAGAAAATATTATTTTTACAAAGCATTATTTTTTGCCCATTTCTTTTCCTGTGATGCTCCTATGACACATGTTGGCAGGTTAGCTATTGTCTCAAGTATCTCTGTGTTATATTCTCACTTTTCTTCATTTTCTTCTTTCTGTTTTCCTGATTGCATAATCTCTTTGACCTATCTTATGATACATAAACAAAGTCATGACACGGACAGAGTCTGTCTTTACCAGTTTTGTTTGCATTCAAGTAATGTTTTATTGGTGAACTCTTCCTGCTGGAATTTAATACTTTTTTTTGGCATTCAACTTATATGAGAAAACACCACATTTTTCTTTGAAGTTACATTTCCAATAATTCTTTTTTTTCAGCTTGCATTAATTAACACCAAATTTTAGTGCTGAACACAATTTTCTTACTAGTGAGTTTAAGCCTCTAGAAATATATGCATCTATAACAAACATGTTTGTGCAGCTTTGAATAGCTAATCTAATTAGTTTCCTCCTATAAATCACATACATACAGACAAAAATGATTAAACAGATAGCATTTGAAAAGGTGTGAGGAAACTCAGTGCTTTTGCAAGGGTGACCTCATTTTCTCATTAATCTTTTCTGGGAAAAGCTATTATCTTCTCTCACCTTTTTCTTCACTTGATAATGTTGAATTAGCCTATTCCATGTGCTCTTCATCACTCAGTAAGGGATAAAGCCACATAGTTATATAGCATTAGAATTGATTATTTTGAATTTACAACAGTAATTCTCCAGCTTTAAATAATATACAGTAAGCATGTAATAATATATGATACATTGCATTGAAATGCAATATACTGGAAGTTGCTCAGAAATTATACCTCTTCAGAGAGATTGAAACAAAGCCCTACAACAAGCAAATAAAAGGAAAAATCATTTTGGTTGCACTGAATTTAAAAATAGGTGATAAAATTTAATTATGTACTATAATAAAATTAAGTTGATATAATGCTAGAATATGTTGTTATAAACACTCTGTCTCAACATGCTTATATTCAATTAAGTCCACCAGAATATCATAAGTGGCGATTGGTTGCAAGTGGCAAATCTCCTGCTTTTGTAATTCATTTCTACTGCTCTCAGTGTCAAGGACCATTTTACTACATTCTTTAAATGAATTACGCCTTAGCCATTACCCTTAAACCTTGGCATATCTAGTAAGGATACTAAAAATTATTCTTCTTTACAATTCTTTTAAAGTAAAGATTGAATTTTACTCTGCCATAAGGAAGAATGACATTTGCAATTGGAAAGAAAATGGGTAGAGGTAAGCCAGTCCCATAAACACAAATGTCATTTGCTTTCTCTCACGGGTGGAAGGACAAGAAGGATGTCAAACTAAAAAGGGTCCTCTGGGGAATTAGAAACAGAGAGAGGGAAGGAGACAGGGAAGAGGAGTAGGGGTGATATGAGAAAGGCACATTGTATACATCTGTGGAGATGTCATAAGGAAGCACCATGCTCTTTGGCATATGCACCAACAATGAAATAGGAAAGAAAATGGCTAGAGAGAAGGGAGAAAATGGAGAGAAGAGAATAACAAATACATAATACAAATAACAAATACATAAAGGGCTGAATAATTTGTAGATTGCAGTATTTAACCACTATTTAATTTTCTGTTACTAAAAGCCCATAGTTGATTTTTCTCAATGCTGTTTATTAAATCATTGTTGATATATTAAACACGAGCCGTGACAAACCTCAGGGATTCAATACCCAGGTGGCTTAGGCGTAGCGCTCACTCCATGGCCTCCTCCCATCATGCTCCTCCTGCTTCTCCTTCCTGCCCCAGCCCTAGGTACTTTTTCATTCCAAATCCTCCCTGTCTCCACCCAGTCCTTCAATAAACAGATGAATGGAACCTAACCTTCATTTGCATTAATGTCCTATTCATAAGGAGATCTGGGTGGCCATGCCATTGTTTAGCAGATAGGAAGGAGGTCCTCTACCAGCCACAAAGCATCAGAAAACACTCTTCCCCTGAAAGGGGAAAGAGCTCTGAAAGAGCGTACAGGAATATTATCCATAGCTATGAGATATCCCACAACAATTTTCATAATGAATTAATTCATATTTGTGTGATCTGTTGAAGATTAGGAAAGAGAAAGAAAAATAATATTTGTTGAATAGAAAGTTTATATTAAAAACACTTTTTTTCTCTTCATACTGTCTCTAAAGGCAACCCTCAATTATCTATGCTGGTGGAGCTTGGTCAGAAAAAGAAATAACAATAATCTGTATCGCAGGAAACTGTGGCTTGTCCTGTGTTTTACTTCCTCTTCCATTTCCTTTTTTAATATTAGTCTTTAGTTTCAAAGACCTCCACACAGATATTCTGCCAGATGACCACTAAAACTGAAGATTAGAACGACTAATGTCAGACTTCATCTTTTCCTCCTGTTCGTGAAGGGTGCTGTGGAAGAGGCAAACAGAGATGAATGGAAATAATTGAATTTGTTAATCAGTCCTGCATAATGTAAGCTTAGTTGTATTCATATTCAGAGTGCAGTGATGTGGGGACAGCAAGCTATTTCTTAAAGAACACTGAGTTGGAAAATACTGAGGTATTTTGTCTGGCAGTTCTTAAATAGACACTTACTTTTGGCTTTTATTCTCCTTGAAATGTAACTATTTCTGGTGGTAGTTTAAAAAGTTTTGTGTATGTAACACGTACTGTACATAAATGTACTGCCCTTAAAGACACCCTCAGCCTATTATACATACAAATTCTATGGCTTACTTTCTTAATTGTATCCACACAAAAGGAGGTAATTGTATTATGGTATTTTATGTCTTCTCAGAATTAATTCCAAGTTGACAGATTTAAAACAGTCAACTCAACTCATTTTGATTACTGACAGACATCCAAAGTCATAATTTTTATTCCAGAGAGAAAAATAAGAATTGGAAAACTCCCAGGAAAAAAAATATGTTAACATGAGCTTACCATTTAATTGCCCTGTTCGTATAAAGAAAACTTCTATTTTCCATTCATCTCTCTGTTCCTCCCTTCTTTCTTTCTCTATTTGGAACAAAAACATAGCCTTTGTATACATTTTAGAAGAAAAGGTACTATGTAAAATAGGAAACACATGAACAGCCTTCATATTCTACTCCATTTTGAACTTGATGAACTCATTATAACCTGAAAAGATTTATAATGTTAGGGAACTCATAGGTAAGCAGCCTGTGAATTAACACAACAATGACAACAACATTGCTTAGAAATGGCAACACAGAGGAGCTTCTTAGAACTGTTTGTAGATAACATTCTGCAAATTCTCTGCAGCTTACTGGACTTGGTCCTCCCACATGAGGCTAAAATTAATTTAAGGGGGAAAACATGAATAGAAGGGGAGTTCTACAAAGACAGCATTGTAAGCTTTTCTGTGAGAAAAGTCTAGAAACATAAGGTTCTTTAGATTCACTCCAAATTTGAGTAAAGGTGTGCATTATCTTTTAGAAATGTTTGTTGACAAAGACTAATTTAATTTTCTAAGGTCTTTTTTCCAATTCAGTTCACACAAACGCAAAATCATTGTTGTTCTCCCAGGATGAAGTTAATGAAATGGGCAACTAACTCATCCGTTGAGCTAAACATCAGGAGAGTAATGTTCTCTCACCCTGTCATTTCCAATGGTTCTATGGGACTCAGTTTGCTTCCTCAACTTTGTCAGTTTCATCCAACAGTTCTTTTGTGCAATTATTTTTGGTGCACTTTCTCTTCATTATCTGCCTGAATCATTGTGGTTTCTTTCTTAAAAACTCTGCATAACATTAGTCTCTACATTTCTGTCTGTCACATGATCATCATTACCTTTTTGAAAAAGATGAAATAGAATCCAATTATTACATGAAATGGATGATCCAAATTCAATACCCTCTGATATTTGCCCTTGTTTGTTTCCAACCCCCAATTTATACATTTTTTATATTAAAATATATATAAAGTATCACCCTGCCTCCAAAATCATGTGTGTGTTATATATATTATATATATATATATATATAATATATATATATATAAAATGTTCCTTATACTTAGAATTTTCTTCCCTCAGTTTCTCCTACTAAACTCTGACCTGTTCTGCCAGACCCAGCAAAGTATCCCTGCCTCTCAGAACCCTCTCCAGCAAGCCCTGGCCTATACTTCTTTGTCACACCACTGTGCTTTTAGCCCATGTGTTACACTATACGCAACAGAAACTATAATACTTATTTGCATGTCTGTGTTTCTTCTAAGACTATGGGGCTTAAGAATCTAAGCATTTTCATTGTATACAGATACCTCATAGTTCCTCCCAAATGCTACATGCATGAATGAATGAATTGATAAATCAAAGTTCTAATGATGCCAAGACAGAGATATTTAGAGATTTGTCCAGATATACTCTATGAATCAGGAATAGGTCTTGACTCATAGGAATTGAAATAGATTCTGGTGCCTCCCACTCCTTTCTGTTTCCTTGGGTCCCAGACTACGAGTTGCTATTTAATTAATAGAAAATACAGAAAGATTTTATGTTTTTTCTTCTTAAAAATAATACACCATAAAAAATACCCACTGTATTCAACTGTCTGGATTTTAGAAGTAAAAATGGCTCTTGATGCTTTATTGGCATTGGAGGAAGATTATTTCATCCTAGGACAATGTGCAGTCTTGGCATTTAAATAGGGGAATTAAATTAAAATGTCTTAAGTAACAACAAAAAATGATATCAGCCATCAATGGACTTCTCCTTCTTCTTCTTTTCCCTCCTCCTCCTCCTCCTCCTCCTCCTCCTCCCCTTCCTCCTCCTCCTCCTCCCCTTCCTCCTCCTCCTCCTCTTCCTCCTCCTCCTCTTCCTCCTCCTCCTCTTCCTCCTCCTTCTTGCACAGATCACTTATTTATAAATGTTTTCTTGCCTGGAATTAAAGAGTTTAAAGGTCTGCCTGACTATTTAACTAAAATGAGCTTTCAAGGACAGGAACACACATACATACACACTTAAAAGTGGTATATCAAAAACTTCTTGAGTTATTAAGCATGCTCATAAAATTCTAATAATACAACTCTATAATAAAACTTTGACTGAGGAATCTCTAATTGGTTTTTATATTATAATAAAAGTGCTTGGATTTATTGTTTCATTTCATACATATATGTTACTATACTCTTTTCTAATTGGGCCCTCTCTGTGACAGTTATTGTTAACTGTCAATTTGACAGGATCTGGAATCACCTGGGACACCAGCCTCTGGCCATGTCTGTGGGGATATTCTTCATTATAAGGACCTGGTATTGTGGGCATTACCATTCCCCAGATGGGATCCTGGAATGCATCGATGGAGAAAGAAAACTGAAAAACAGCATACATTAATGTCTCTCTCCTTCTTGAATGTGATGTAACGAGCTGCCCAAGTTCCTGCTGCTTATTTCCCCATTATGATAGACTGAAACCTCTAATTATGAACCAAAGTAAATTCTTTCTCTTTTAAGTTGCTTTTGTCAGATTATTTTATCACAGCAAATGGGAAAAGTAACTAAGAAAACTCTCCCACTACCTTCTTCCACATCCATCCGATCTGCTTTCTGGATGGTTCTTTCCCATTCTCTGAGATAGTTCCCCTTTGAAAAAATATTTTTTTCCCAAACAATATCCTAGACCCTCCAACAGAAAAACTCATGGATTATCACTGTTCTACTGCGAGGAAGCAAAAACACAATTCCTCTTATGAAGAATAACAACAGGAGTGGCATCATAAAACCCCATGTTGGTTAGCACCCATTATGGATGCTATCCATGGGCAGATAGTCCAGAGGTATATAATAAAGCTGGCTGAACAAGCCAGGAGGAACAAGCCAGTAAGCACAGTACCTCCTCATGGCCTCAGCCACAAGTTCCTGTCCTGAGTTCCTACCCTGACTTCCTTCAATGATGTTCCATGACGTGGAAGTTTAAGATGAAATGGACCCTTTCTTCCCCCAGTTGATTTTGGTCATGATGTTCTATCACAGCAATAGAAAGCCTAACTCGGACACCAAGCCCCCCCCCCCCAAAATGTAAACATTCATATAACGTTTCAGGAATTATTAATAATGCACACATCTTAAAATTTACATTATCATTTATTTCAAAAGATTATAACAACACATGTAGTTTAAAAATCATGTTATTTAAAATTGTGGGTTTTTTAAAATAGAAATTTCTACAGAAATAGCTCAAGAATTTAGATCCCATAACATCCAATAGAATGTCTAACATCTGATATTTTAGATTATGTCTACCACTGACTTTCATGACAGCTCTTCTGTTGCTTTGTAAAGTCTCCTTGCCACCAATGTTCCTTATGTCATCTCCTCTTCTGCTTCCAGTCCTTTGCTCCTCACACTCAGCCTGAAGCTTTTCCCATTCACAAAGCTCCCTGGAACAGGCTTCGGTTGCCCAGTCTAAGTGCCTATCATGAAAGAAATGCTCTTCTGAAAACTTTGTAAGTAAAATTCTCTGTTCTGCTAAATGTCACCATGCAGGATGCAATTGCTTACCTAAAGGGGAAAAGCTAGCCAATAATACTGATCCATTGTTGCAAAATTACTCTGGATTGAACTGTTGAGGGGGGACTTTATGAAAGAGGGAAGGATCTGATCAGCAAGAAGGTAAGGCATGGCCACAATGAAATAAACGGGGGGAGGGGAGTTCTAGGTAAAATTTCGAGGATTCTTCAGTCTATTAATGTGAAGAATTTGAGGATGATGGTTATGCTAGAGTTCACTGAAAAGTTGTCCATACAGGTATAACACTTTGACACTTTTACATGTCTGTGAGGTTACGGGAAGACATGATGCATATATTGTTGCTAAGTTGAACAATGGACATAATATGATATGCAAGGATTAGCAGAGCTGAGAGGTAGAGAGTGGCAGACTAAGGGTCAGGACAGTAATCTCAGACTTGAAATTTAAAACAAAAACAAAACCATAAGCAAACCACTAAGCTGGAGCTCTGCATAAAAACAAGAAAGTAACAAATTCTGTGCACATGTATGTGCATATGTATGTGTCTTCGTGTGTGTGTGTGCATGTTCTTGTGTGTATGGTGCACGTGTATGTGCATATGAAGGCAGAGGGAAACCTCTAGTGTTGTTCATTCATTAGGCACTTTCTACCTTTTTCTCCTCTGAGACAGGTTCTGTCACTAGCCTGCAACTGGCTAGGTAGGTTAGACTGGCCGGCAGGTGAGTTTCAAAAACCTTCCTATCTCTGCCTCCTCAGAGCATGTGTCACCATACTTGGATTTTTACATGGGTTCTGAACTCAAGTCCCTATGTTTGCAAAGACAATTGCTCCAGCTCCAGTTTCTGTCTTTTTTACTGTTTGCGCACACACTGGTTATGTCACTAGAAAATGACTTAGGAGATTTATATGGCAGGCAAAATACCAATAAGATAATTTTAATTATTCAGTCTTATAAGGACCTAAACAACAAAGGAGCAAAATTATTTGTTTAATTATTTGTTTGCTTTTCCTTTTTGTTATTTCTACTTAAGGAAGAAACAAGAAACAAAAATGTGTATGAATATGTGTATTTGTTGAAAGATTGTAAGAGCCACAGATGGTAGATAACTACAAGGAAACAATGTCTTCCAGACACAGTAGGGCAACTATGCATTCAAGGCGATTGTGACAGCATGCAGAAGAATTGCACAGGCTCAAGCCTGACCAAATTCTAGTGTTCCCCTAGCTGAGGAGCTACTGGTAATTGGTAGCTTTTGGGAGAGGGAGAGTCAATTTTCTTTAAGAGTGTGGCCCCTAGTGAAAACCTGCACCATGTTCCAGTGGATGGCCACATATCCAAAAATAGGAAGTGCAAATTGGGGGAGGAATTTGAATTTGCTCAAAATACACTAAACAAAATTATCACGGTGCTAATTTAAAGAGAGAGAGAGAGAGGGAGAGAGAGAGAAGAAAAAAAGTTGAGATAGCTGTTGCTGAAATTTTGAGCCATTTTTTGCTATATAAAATCAAACAATGTTGAAAGTATGGGTGAAATTAGGCCTTGTTTCAGTTTATTGAGCATTTATTGAGTGACTGAGAATAGTTTCTTTCTTCTTTTAAATTTAAAATTATACATTTCAATATTCAGAACCTTCAGTAAAATAATGAATCATCATTTTAAATGTCTTTTAATACTGCTAAGTCATTCTAAAATTGGCCAACCATGGCATGGTAGAAATCACTAACTCACTGTGCAACTCATTAACAGCCTCATTTGAAATATTTTGATTGAAATTATTAGAAAAGTTTCTTTCATTTACTCAGTGTTTCTCTATAGACTCATTTAAGGGCAAACAATCATTAATTAAGCATCACTCTGGTGTCATGTGAGAAAGAAGTATTTTGCTTTCAGACAGAAATCACTTAATATTCACTCAAATGTCAGGAGATATGCCTATGTGAGTTTTATTAAAGAGCAGAGAAATTACAGATAGTTTTAGATTCTTTTGTCAAGTTAATACAGTTCAGTCCACTTAGAAGAACAAAGACTGAAGCTCGGGAAGTGTTATGCTCAGCAGGTCACTAGAGAGTGAGAGCACCATTAAATTACTTGGAGAATGTTTCTATGTGCCTGGCTGAGCTTTGTCTTGCAGGATTTGATAAAAGGAAATAATACTACATGCTGGTAGAAATTACAGTACAATGCTACATTTGCTTTATAATCTCTCCAGATGCTTGGAACACAATGATACAGTGTGAAAAAAACTATCTGCTGCTATAATTATTTTAAGCTTTGCTGCGTTATTTTAAAAGATTTCACTTTTTTGTCCCTCTGCATTTTAAAATTCTCCATCAGCTAGAGTTTGATGTTTCTTCTAAATTGCTCTGCATTCTTTGCAGTCAGCATCCTCTTGATCCTTACCTGGACAAGACCACATTTAGCCACCTTGTTATTCTTTGAAGTAAAAACAGAGGTATGACAAAGTCTTTGAGAACAAAAATACTTTGCAGTTTTAAACATCTTTTGTGAAATTTCTATAATTGTCAACAACACAATCATTTTATTACTTAAAAAATATTATTTCAATTTCTTAGACCCAAGCCTTAAGTAACCCAGACTCTAAAATAATTCATGATAGTAACTACAAAAACTGTAATCACAATATTCAGACTTGTAAATTTTACAAGAAAAAATTCTGCTTCTTTAACCGATTCAACCATCATTTTTATAAAGATCAGTCTCTGATTTCAATTCGCACTTGAGAGTGCTGAGTAATATAGTCTGGCAAGAAAATTGACTAAGTGAAGAAAACCCTTGGAGAGCTGCTACAATTACACAGGACACTTCAGAAAATTTTAAGACATGAAGCTATAGACACATTCTCAAAAGAAATTTAATAGGGCAATTTACATATCAAGGGAAAGACTAGTTACAGATTTTCAACTATAAGTGTTTTTTTGCTGTCTGTACAGCACATGGATGGGATGTCTGCTACAGAGTACACAAAGTTGTGGGTTCACTATCGTGTTAAACCATGTTTTCCTTTCTATAATACCCATAGCAGGTTATCTGAATGTGATCTTACCTTGTTTTAGGGATTATACTTACTTGAAGAGAAAGAGACATTATTTTGTAGTATTTATGAGGTTCATACTAAGATGTAAAAGCAACTAAACTCCTATTAGCTCCTTTCCAGTTTTTGCTGATGCGAAACTCAGTGTACCTCATTACACTGGAGGGGTCAATAGTTTAATACTATTTTTTTCATTCACTACCAATAATCTCCTAGCACTGCACCTGATATAACAGCTCAGCTTCAGCTTCCTTCCTGACTCTTATGTCGAATAAGAAAGAGAAACAATTTAATATGTGGTATGTGAATGGCGCCCAAGGAGACTGAGTAAGCAGAATCTGGATTTTATTGCAGGTATTTTAGGGTGTCAGGATTCTTTGTGAGAGAAAAGGACACAAGCGAGTTGGAATAGGTTAAATATTAACAACTTCGTTTGGGAATCCACAGACAACTTTCTGTTCTACAAAACCTCACACAACTCCCCTTCCACACTGAGATGGAAAAAAACATCTGAGCAATATGACTCTTGTCCTTCTTGTCTTCCCAGCAAGGCTGAAGTGGTGCACTTGAGCTGACATGGCTTTGAGGAGAGATGTCTTGGAAAAGGTCAGAACATTCAGGAGTCTCCATAGACATTTCAGAATAAGCTCTGGTTTGATTGTTGTCATCTTTTTGGAGAGATTTTGGGAATAAATTACTTTGGCACAGTAAAGGATTTGTGCTCATTTAAAGCAGCTATTCATTTATTAGCAATTGCTATGGAGCAAAGTACAATTAATGTAAATGTGATGGGAAGCTTGAAGACCATTTGATTACTATCTGTGCTTCATTTTCATATTTATATTACATTTATTCATCTTGAGTGGTTTTCAACTCCTCTCCCAAACGAGGACAGCCATCTCATCTGATCTAAACTCCATCTAAAAGAGGTAGACAGCAGACAGATTCTCCAGAACTGGTATTTAAACAATGGATCCCCTATTCCTGATTCAGTGTTTAGTGAGTATTGGAGGTTAGGGAGAGGACTTAAAGCAGTGGTTCTCAACTCGTGGGTTGTGACTCCTGAACCACACTATCACGGGTGTCACCTAAGACCATCTGCATATCAAATATTTATATTGCAATTCATAACAGTAGCACAATTGCAGTTATGAAGTAGCAACAAAAATAATTTTATGTTTGGGGCAGTCAACACAACATGAGGAACTGTATTAAAGGGTCACAACATTAGGATGGTTGAGGACAACTGACTTAAAGGTATGTAACAGGTTAGTGAACAAATGGATTAAGGATTTAAGAACTATGAGGACCAATTCCAGAGTAGCCAGTAAATCTGACTATCTATAACAAAGGCTCAGATTTGGTGTGATATAAGTGACCTGAGTTCTTGATGAATAGGCAAAGACCTTATAATCTCATACTAAGGCAAGTGATCTGCAGTGTCTGAAAACACATCTATCTTTGAGCAGACTATATTTGCAATCAAGTTCTTATAAACTAGAGTGGGCAGTATCCTTTTGTGGGTTCAAGATAATCAAACTGAATAAAGCTTTGCTGAAAATGGAAATTCATAGAGTCCAGAGTAAATGCAGCTGTACCCATGGGGATGCAGCTGTAGGAGTACCGTGCTACACTTCTGGTCCATAGAATGGATTTACTGATGGTGCACATCCTCCGTTAATCATGTATCTGACTCTTTTGAAAAATCTCATCTCAGTGTCTACCTTGTACTGAAACACAGATTTGTCAGAAACCAGTTCACAGACCAAATTACTTACTTCATAGCATACTAAGAGTCCCTTAAATAGAAATATTATAATTTAAATTGATTTAGTACTTCAAGGCAAAGTAAATGAACCTTTATTATAGAAAGTCACATTTATAAACTTCACATGTTTACTCTTGCCTAAGCAATGGAGTGAATGATAGCTCTCCACAGTGCTTTCTGCAGTGAAATAAATTCTAATAGAAGCATTGGTGTAATGGTTTTCCATTTGTGTAATATGTTGAAACATTTGAGGAATATAACTTGCAAGAGATCAGAATACCACTACAATTCTAACTTGCCCACATAAACTTAATAAAATTATTTCTTTTCTTTGGAAAAGAATCCTTGTGGTTCATTGAAAACCTACTTACCCATGGTTTCTTTTATTAGCCAAGAACAATTTACAGTTTTATAGCCTGAAGAATTATCTGCTTTTGCTCTTCTGGTTGTTATGTGCATCATTGTGTGTCATGGGAAAAATTTGTTGAATTTCTAACTCCTTATCTAAAAATGTGATCTTATTTGAAAATAGAGTCTTTGTGGGTTCAGTCTATCTAAGATGAGGTCATTAGGATGGGTCTTATTTGATGTTATTACTGTCCTGGTATAAAGGGGAAATTTGAGTCCAAACACAGATGTGCTATAGAGATGAACAGAAAGCATGTGGGAAGATGGAGGGTTGGAGTGATGCATCTACAAATGAATGGAGGCAAAGACAAAGGCCAAGCCACCAGTCTATAGTAAGAGATGAGAAAGGATTCCTTTTTTGGAGGAGGAACAGTTTTTTTCTGTGCTTTGATTTTGATTTATTATTAATGTCTCTATTACAAGCCAACCAGCTTGTGGTATTTTGTTAGGGCAGTCCCAGAAAATGAATACCAATCTCAATTTGGGTGAGATTTTGATCAATTAGGGGAATTTCTCTAAATACTTCTAGAAAAAGACCACAGCCACAATTCGTTTGACTTCCCAAGAGGAATATAAATGGAACATACTGGGAACTGCCATCTTGACTCCTTCTGACTTTCTGGCATTTCCTTCCAGAGAACTATACACAAGAAAACCATTAGAAAGATCACAAAACAAAACATATTGGACTACCTAAGCAAAACTTAAAACAACCTTAAAATAACAGATATCTGATTTCAAATACCCACGAAGAAGAGTTTGTACTATAGACTGAATTACAATCAAAGGAACTGTGGATGAGACATGTACTTCACTTCTTCAATAATGAAATTTGTACTATCAAAAGCAATCAAGAATTCTGTGGCAACTGAGGCTGCTCTTCCATCAATGGCTTCATCTTGCACAACGCCAAGCATCAGGTGCTTTTCCTGCCTTCAAAACCAATACAACCTGCTTGAGATAATGAGTTATGATTTTTATTATTAGGTAAAAATAATTTTAAAGACCTAAGGGACCTCCGGCTATGTTAATAGCTATAATTTGACATTTAAATATTAACAGAAGAGAATATTCCAATAGCAGGTGGTTATGTAAAGTTACTTTTTAATTGAAGAAGAGGCAGAAATGCAAATGTTCATTAGGGACCTCTAGTTATCTTCATTTGTATAAGAGATTCTCGTGCTAAGATAAAACCGCTGATTATAGAGGATGTCACTGTTGAGCTAGAGAGTACTTGTCTTTTGATTTGAGAAGTAAGGAAAAAAAAAAAAGAGCACCATCTATTCTTTTTGCCATTTAATATTTTGAGGGCAAATTTATTTTCCCTCAAATTCTCCTCTCCCACCCTTTGCCCCTTTCTTTCTTCGCACCCCATCCCCTTTCCAGTTTGATGTCATGTGTCCTTTCGGCCCTAATCCTGTTTTCTCAGCATTTCTTTTTATCCTCTTGTATTTCCTCTCTAAATTTCCAGGCTTTACCTACCTTCACCTACACTTCTAGGCCCTTGCTTCCAGTGTCCAGTGAAACTCATTCTTTGAATTCATGACTCGAGAATTCAGAGACCACTGAAGCAATGGAAGTATGTGTTTCTGCATCTGGCGCCCTAATGGCCTGCGTTAAAATCCACCCGAGATGAGCGAGAAAGCCTCTGTTGAGCTTCCCGGGTCATTCCCACTTTCCCCACGTCATCCATAGCATTACTTTTAAAAATACCCAATAAAGTTTAATCCTGCCTTAAGTTTTTTCATACTATGACATTAATGGAACTTCCCTTAGAGATGATCCATAATGTTCACAATAAACTGTCAAGGTTGGATTTTGCAACATTTACCCTTGCAACTTTTAGTTATTGATTTATGGGATACTGTTGGCCAAGTCGGAGTGTCTTTCAGTACTTTTGTACTTAAAGATGACAAATGGCATGGGAAGAAAAAGGTTCTCCTTGATTCCATTAACTAGTGAATTATCTTTTTTTTCCTAGTCTTATTTATACTTAATATTAGTTCCAAGCTGGTGCACACCTTTAATCCCAGCATCCCGGAGTCAGAGGCTGGCGGATCTCTGTGAGTTCAAGGCCAGCCTGGTCCACAGAGTGAGTTCTGGGAGTTACAACCTAGAAACATAGAAATATGAAAAATTATATATATACCCATTTTAGAATGGCCAAAGGTCAAGAAAGTTATTTTTTCTTTATCCTTTCTTTCATAAAGAGAGGGGGGCCTTCAGATTCTAAGCAGGGAAAATCCTAGATCATAAAAACCTCCCTACCACATAAAAATGGTGCTCTCAACATGGCCTTTTGTCCCAGACTGGACAAAACATTCCAGAATAGCATGAAGCACAGCCATTGAACTGGAAATAGAATGTAGCTCTCTCTTGATTGTTGGATGTTCCAGTGAACACAGTGCTTACAGTGTGTGGTGAGCCCTGGCACTCGTGATGCATCCGCAAATGTTTCACATTAAAACTGCAATGCAGTTGCCAGTATCCACACTACTACCTCTCTGACATCAGTCTTGTCTTTCTTATCTTCAGTTTTTCAGTTCCTGTTTGCCGTCCTACACCCCCACCTCTCACCCAGAAAGCCTTCTCTAGACAGAGAGATGACCTGAAAAAGAGAGCTTAACTTAGCAACAACAATGCAGATTCAAATTCTAGTTCCACTTCATCTTGCTTCTACGATCTTGAGTAAGTAATTGGTGAAATACCTAAAATGCATATCAGAGGCTACAATTTATCTTTTAACATTCAATATTTATACCAATAACTCTGGAAATACTTTTCTTTTTCAGATTGAAATCTGAGAAATTTTATTATCAAGACAAAGCCAAACTTTTGTAGCCTGAGAGACGGCTCCATAGTTTGGACACTTGCTGCTCTTGCAGAGGACTTGGATGTGGTTTCCCGCACCCACATAATTAACTCCAGTTTCAGGAGTTGTGATGTCCTCCTTTGGACTCCACAGACATATACATTATGCACATATAGACAAGGAGACACAAGCACATAAACACAAATTTTAAAACCACTATTTTTTTTTTTGAAAATCATCTTTCTATTAATTAACATTCCCAAAGTTCTTTTTTCCTCCTGCCTATTACTGATCCAACCCATCTCAAATATAAACTGATTATTCATTCATTTTTTCCCTTTTAGTTGTCTCTAGAGATTGCAACATTTTTTACCTTTTCCTCTAACATTCAAGCTGCCAATAATGTGTGTAAATGTATATATGTATGTGTGTGTATACATATGGATGTGTGTTTTAAATAATTTATTTGGGGGAAATATTCTTTTAGGTCTCATTTTCATAATATTTTAAACATGAAATAATACATGACGAAAATGCCAACTTGCTTGAATTTTTGCACAATTATCCCATATATGCTTAAAGGGTAAAACATGGTATATTGTCATGCTGTTAAAATATGTTACATAGATATAAACTGTATCAAATATTCCAAAACAAATGGTTAGTGGCTAGTTTGGCTACGCTGTGACACAAACATTGACAAGCTTTTTACTCTGTGATGCTCCCAAGAATGTGTCTGCTCATCCACTATTTGGAAGGGGTCACTCCATCCTTTATTTCTGCTCTCCACGGCACAGATATTTTTTGTACAGCCAAAATTCACTTTTCCATTTTATACTCCTAAAGAAAAAAAACTTCATTTAAGAATACCCTGCAAACAAATCAGCCTGAAGCCAGGGATATTTCCAGGAAAGACTTCAGAAAGTTCTCTCTGGGATACAGTGAGAGGAAGAGTCACTGCAGAACTACACAACTGGTAAAGTATCTTAGCTGTGCATGTCAGGAAGAAGAAATATCTCTGACACAATGTTTTCAAATTCTCCATCTTCTAAGACGTTTACTGTGTTCCCTGTAAGGTTTCTGGACATTCTTTTAAACAAAGAAAAGAAAAGAAGAAATTGCAATGGCATTAGATGCCAATCCTTTGAAATTAGAACTTAGTCATGATTGCTACATTTTTCAAAAGTTTTGCATGGAGATTTTTTTTTGAACCATTGGACAAAAGTTAAAATCATTTCCATCAAATGGCAGAGCATAGACATGTAGAACTACAAGCTGTCTGTTCTTCGTACTTTTCATTGTTGTTGGGCTAACTTAAGATGTTGCTTGAGAGAGAGGGTTATTCTGTAGGTAGGCAAGAATTTCTGCCTGCAGAAAAGCAAGGGGGGAAACAAGAACATTAAGTGAGCAGGAAACACTTACAAACTGCTAAACTTGCTACTTTTCTATGCCATAGAGATATAGGAATAACAGGGAGAGTCTCATTTTTTTGATATCTATACAAGTAATAGAAAGTAGTAAAACTCAGGTACTAATTTCTCTTCTAGTGATGCAGATGGAAAATGGACATTGCCCACAGGCTTAATAAAATTCATAGATGAAAGTGTTGAAATTGATTGCTAAACAGCCTGTTTATGACACAACTGGAATTTGGAGCATGTATTAAATAATGATGCCAAGTTCCTTGTTTCTTCATATTAGCTCTGTGAATTCTAGCAATGAATTAATGGGTAAACATTACAATCTTCATCTTACAAAGGAGTAAATAGAAGCACAGAGAGGCTCTGACTCTTCCAAGACCCTAGTAAGGACCAGATCTGGGATTAACACCTAGGCAGCTTTTCTTGCTGCATGGTTGACATGGCATACTTTACTTCCTTGGGAAATGGTAATAAGAGCTAGCAAACCATAGGTCTGAGCATCAAGGAAGCTTTATGTATTCATCACCACCATGCATTCCTCCAAGATGAGAAAGATCAGGTCATAATCATTTGGAAAATTACTAAGCCCATTTCTATAGTTTTAAAAATTTCTATTACAGATGTTATGTTTAATTTAATGTATAGAGTGACAAAATTTTCATTTATTTCCTTATTCTAAACTCTAACAATGTTGAATAAAAACTGATGACCTCTTATATCATACAGATCATTTTATTCCAATATTGATTTAGTGCAGATTCTGGAAACTGGATACTACAGGGCCCTTTTATGTATAGAAAAATTCAGACTTTGAAAGAAATCATGTTGAATATCCCAATAATCACATGTGACATCAACACTCAAAATGGCATGAAGAAGACAGACAATACGTGGAAGTATTGGCACTGAGACAGGAAGTAGACTTCATATACTTCCATGATTACATTAAAATAAAACACATTTCCACAATCCCCGTTCTTCTTATATAAAGATAATACATGAAAATCTTACTTACAAAAATGGAAGTCAAAAGAAAATACTATAAATTAGATTCTTTTTCTCTTAATCCATTATACCACTTGTGAGGCATTACCATCAGCAATCATTTGTAAAGTGCCATTACTATCTGGAATGGTGTATATAGAGCAGTACTTAGCAACAAATGCTGGCACACATTTTTCTAAGAGGATGCAGACATTCAGTAAGTCAGGCATCAGGGTGTACACATGTTTTCACCCATATTGTTTGAACAGGGAGATCCCAAAGAACATGATGGTTTGAAAAGATTCAGACCTCAAGGACACGAGTAGGGATTTGTTCTTGCTTTATATTACCTCTCCATAGGGTTATTTTAGGAATTAAAAACAAATTATATTTCACTTTACATCAACTCTATTGCAATTCACTTGTATGAATTTTTCACACTGAGGAAGAAGTGACATTTCATCCACATCAAGAATTTACTTACTAACCTAAGCCTCCACAGTATATTTATTATTTTTCTATTTCTGTGATAAACATGACCAAGGCAACTTATAGAAGGAAGGATTTATTTGCAGCTTATGGTTCCAAAGTTCACCACCATCATGGCAAGGAAAGGACAACAGGCAGCAGGCATAGTGCAGCTGAGATTTCCCCTCTGGAGCTGAAAGCAGGAGCCAGAGAGCATACTAGGAAGACCTTTTGAAACCTCAAATTCTGCTCCCAATTACAATCTCCTCAAACAAGACCACACCTCCTAATCCTTTCCAAACAGTTCCACTGCTTAGGGATCAAGTAATCAAATATAGGAGCCCATGGGGGCATTGTCTTCCAAACCACTATACTATATGTAAGTTGATAAAGATGACTCTAACTGAAGGCACTGTAAATTCATGCAATATCTCAGAAGTAGCTCTAAGGAAAAGAATCCCACAATAGCTAATATGTGTTTAGTCTCATGTATACAGAAATATCTTATATAATCTCTACCTGATTTTATTGTGTGTGACCCCTTCACATGCAATGAACCACACACAATTTTTTACACCACAGTGAAACTGACCCTCAGTGTAAGAGGAATCATTGAAGGTGTACCCAGCCCCTCTGCATATAACTTTTATCATGGCTTTATAATCACATTCAAATTTACAGAGACATTAGAGTAAACATCATGATGTCTGACATGAGCCACGAAGAATATAAGATGTAATAACAATTGATTAAAAATTGTCTGATGCTATAGCTTGGACATTATTGTTCAAGAAAAGAAAGAGGAAAATCCAATACAGGTTC
This sequence comes from Cricetomys ansorgei, assembly GCA_026225945.1. Lineage (NCBI taxonomy): Eukaryota > Metazoa > Chordata > Mammalia > Rodentia > Nesomyidae > Cricetomys > Cricetomys ansorgei. Next base: position 27,517,179 of record JAMJFZ010000056.1, read on the forward strand.
CAAATATCACTTTACACTAAATCTGTTCTGCTGAGTCCACCCTTGTTTTCTGGGCCTGATTTAAACCCATCTGCCAGGGGTCACCTCTTTGAGAGGTTGATATTACCTCTAAACAATTCAACTGAACCTAGACTGGCTGAATTTTGAATTTCATTATATGAGACCAATGTACAAAGTTGTTATATTGCATTGTGCCCCAATGAACTGTTATTTGCTGATCTGTTCCGATTGTGGAAAAGCCACAAGGCTGCTTCCCTTCCAAATGGTGAGGACTGATTGTATAACAGCATTCAGATCTGTGACCATTCCGACTCCGCATTCATTATTAATATGCACTCGTCCTGTACCCGGATGACTCTATTCCAAAGTACAAATAATATATCAAGATTTGCCAAAGAATGACTTTTCTTCCTGAATTGTTGAAATGATTTATTTGGTGAATTTTAGAAACATGCAATTTCCTTAATAAAGACCATTTATTCTCTTTCATGAGGCACCATTTTATAAATAACCTTCCTTTATGGTTAAAAATGGTTCTAACATGGCTTGTATACTTCCTCTGTCTTGAGTATTATGTGCAATTTGTGTATCTAAATGATTAAAAAAATGGAAAAGTCCTTCATCTATGGGCAGTGTTATCAAGAGCTTGTATGGCGCATATGTTTACATATTCTGCTGAAATGACCAAGGGGCAGATAATGAGATGTTGTCCATTATTGTAATTATCTTTCTGTCATAGAATGAGGCTCTAATGTGAGTTAAAGCAAAAGAATCTTTCCTGGTAAAGCAAATTACAGTCTTACAGGACTATAATTTTGGAATGACTGTCTGTGCATGGTAGGTGCAGATGTGGTTTCTAACAAACATAAGTGACTTTCTAGGCAAACCTTCCTCTCTGGGGGAAGTCACTGTGTGTTCTCTCCAGAACAGTCTTTGGTTAACAACCCACAGGCATACAATAATGAGGATGCGGGGATCCTCCAAGCACACTGTAGTCATGGATTCTTTGAAGGAGGAAACTCTAAGGTTCTTACTAAGAAGCAATGGGTATAGATAAAATAATAAACATGCATAATTATAAGCTCAAATAGAAGACAAATAATACAAATAACTTTCAGTCATCTATGTAAATAGCATCTAAAATGAAACTCCTACAAATCATCTAGAAAATGCTAGCTACTGTTTTATTCTGTTAAATCTACCACGTTTCTCTTTAAAGGTAATTAAGAATAATTTATGCTTTTTAATAGGCAAAATAATGGAATGTCTCTTTCTAACACATGCACACACACACACACACACACACACACACACACTCACAAAGGGGGAGAGAGACATAGAGACAGAGAATATAATTAAGGCTGGCATTTCTAATGAATTAATATTAGAGAAATCAAAGAATTGAAGTAAATCAGCTTCAAAGTAAGCATCTGTATTAAATAACATGTCTTAAAATATATAAAGAACCACTAAAGACAAATTATAAAATCTCTTTTTAAACAGCTGCATTGCTTATTCCAACAATTCAGTTCACAGATAGCACCCAATGACCCACCTAATCCATCAGAGCTGAGATGGCTTCTTGTGAAAATAAAAATAACCTCTGTGACTTCTCATTAAAAGAAAAGAAAGTTCACAAGAACAATTGAAGCAACTCACATCATCATAGTCAGAGCATGTACTTACTGATGAGTCATGTATACAGATACTGAATTTTGTTTCTCTTGGTTTCTGTTAGAGTCCTTCTCTTTCCCTAATGAATAGTCATTTATAAGTACGCTTACCATTTACCAACAGATTTATTGAATGGATTAAGAAATAATGTTCTTCTTTTTGTTGTCTATAAGACACACACCTTACCTTAAAGGAGAGGTCTTCAAGTGGACTAATGGAAACAAGTATTCCCAGCAAATTAGAGCAGGTGACAAACAGGCATGACTGTTCTACTAACTGAGAACACAGTTCAAAAACCAAACCAAAATTTGTCAGAAGACATAAAGATTTAACTCTGCTCAAGAGAACAATTAACAAAGAAGACACTCCTAAACATATACACACCAAAATCTGGAGCACCAAATTTTATTAAAAGAATATTGCTGGGCTTCAAATAAAAGATGCATACTGAATCAGTAATAGCAGTTGTGGTCTTAATAGCCCACCTTCCTAGCAGACAGGTCATCTGGACAATAAAAACACAGAAAAACATCAGAATTAAATGACATCATACATCAAAGGGACCTAGCAATTATCCACAGAAAAGTCTACCAGGCACCAAAAAATATACATTCCACTCATAGAAGTTTTCTCATATTGGGGATACAAACCAAATTACAAAAAATATACGAAAGTTAAAAAAATTTCCATGTACCATATTGACCACAATTCAGTAAGTCTCAAAATCAAGAGCAAAGCAATTTCTAGGAGTGACAGTAACTCATGGAGGCTAAGCAATACATTTCTTAATGGAGCAAAGCTCAAAGAATGAATCAAGAAGGAAATTATTTCCTTAAAACATTGGAAATGACCATGAAAACACAGCACACCAAAAACCTCAAAACAGTCAGTCCTAAGAGGCAAATTCATAGTTATAAGTGCCTCCATTAAAATACAATCAATACTAAGTGGACTCAGTGGGTTGTCTTGTGTATTTTTGTTATATATGAGAGTAACAATCAGAGAATGAGAACTTGGGGATGAGGAACAAGGGGGTACAGAAAGTGTCAGTGGGAAAAGAAAGAAATGGGAAATGAAGTAAATATACCAGACATATATTAAATTTAAAAATGAGTTTTTTTTTATTTTAAACAAGAAATACTACTTCTATTTCCATCTAAATTTAAATAAGTCAAATAATTTCTATTTGCTCTCTCTCAGGACCCTTTAGTCTGTACCATTGAATTTATATGTCTGCTTTTGTGACAGTGCCATGCTGTTGCTGTTACAATGGCTCTGTAATATAGCTTGAAATTGTACATGATGATACTTATATAGAAGCTTTTGTTGTTACTGTTGTTAAACATTGCTTCATTCATCTGGGGTCTTTTGTGCTTCCATATGAATTTACAGGTATTTTTTCTATGTCTTTGAGGAATTGAGTTAGCATTTGATTGGGATTGCTTAAAATCTGTACTTAAAATTTCTTTGGACATTTCATTTCAATCCATGAACATGGGTGGACTTTCCATATTCTAATGCCTTCCTCAGTTTGTTCTCCTGTATTTTACAATGCTCATTGTAGAAATATTTCCCATTCTCGGCTAATTTCATTCCAAGTTGCATTTTCTTGTTCTGTATTGTTTGGCATTGTAAACGGAATTGTTTCCTTGATTTATTTCTTAATAGTTTGTAGTTGGTGTGTAGGAAGGCTGTATCACTGTTTGTTAATTTTGTATTCTGACACTTTGCTAAAAGTGCTTATCATGTTCTAAGCTATTTAACTACTTAAATGTTCCTTGAGGTCCTTCTGTGGGATGGGGAAATTGTAGGTTCTTTATGATAGTTCGTTTGGACTTCTGAGATCTACCATTGTCTCTTCTGGTCCTTCAGGTCCAGGGTATGTGAGGAACAGCGATTCCCCTGATACTGCTGTCCCCTGTGGCATTTTCACCTCTCAGTCTTCCTCTCAACAAGAGCCACCAGGCGGCAGCATCTACCACCTGGATGCTGAGTCCTGCTACTCTTAGTTACTTCACCAGTACTTTGTATCTTCCAGTTATCATTGTCATATCTTGCACATGAGAATGTATGTAATCGTTTAGATAAATATTCAGGGAGTATGGTGGCATTCTGAGATTTCACTGTGGCTCATTATGTTCTCATAAACACTGTGCACCTTCAAACCTGTTCCGGACTATTCATTTAGATTGTACAGTACTTTTCATAACCGTTATAATATTCCTTTTCTTCTCACTGTGACAAAATGCCAGGCAAAAGCAGCTCTGGGAAGTAAGGGTTTAAGTCATCATCTCAGGGTGCAGTCCATTGCGGCAGAGGAGGCAGAGCAGGTGTTACAGCAGGAGCATGAAGCGGCTAGTCACCGCATACCCAGTCAGGATATCACCAAAATTTAGGATGGTTCTGCCGACTTCAATTAATCTTATCAAAAGACGTGCAAAGACTTGTTTCCTAGGTGATTCTAGATCCTGTCAAGGTAATAATCATATTAAGCATTGCATTCAGTAATCTGGCTTCTCTTGCTTCTAATTTTGTACAATTTTAGGTTATAAAAGCTCCCATTCATGGTCTCAGCTGAACTGGACTGTAGGTGAGAAAGAACAAAAAAAGCACAGTGCTCTGCTGGGCCTCACCATGTCAAGTTTTACATAAAGCTCCCCATGAGCTTTATATACTACTTACGGACTGCACCTATTCTTTTTACCTTCTAGAAAGCTGTGTTCCCCAAAGGTAGATAAGCATTCAGACAGCAAGTGACTGATGAAGCTCGTGTTCCCCTGAGTGGATAGCAAATCCTGAAAATCCTTTTAAATCTAATACCTACAAACATGAGCACATTTCAAGAAAGGTCACAGCTCCAGTTTTATGTTGGTAGTTGGGAAGCAGAGGAGAGTGCTAGGTTGCACTTCAAATACTAAGAAGGCTTCCATGAGCATTCTCTTGCCAGGAGACTGAAAACAGTATCAGAAGTGGTGTCTTGGTCTCAGTTATTTGCCTTCTTTTCGTGGCTCAGAAAGTGCTTCTTCAGATTGCTGGGTAAATATGTTAATAAGTATATAAACAAACTTCTATAAAAAATAAATAGCCCAGAATTAGTGACAGCTACACGTTGTTTACACCACACACACACACACCCTTCAACCATATTAAACTTACACACTGAAACATAGTTTTCTCCACTTACCAAATGCATCCATCCTTTAAGGGCAATTTAAGAACCCACTGATAGACTCTTTCCATCTTGAGGTAATGCTTTTCCTCCCTACTGAAATCATAAGTCCTCTTTGACATCTTTCAACTTAAAGATTATTAGAGGTGAATGCCATTGCTCATACCTGTAACCTCAGGAAGAATGGTGCAAATTCAAGGCCAGACTCTACTACACAATAAGTTTCAGGACAACCTGGGCAATAGCATGAAACCTTGTTTTTTAAAAAAAAATCTTAAAAGATTTTTAGAATCATAGATACAAGTACATAATACTTTATAGTAAATGGCATGGAAGGAGAGCTGGGAAGATTAGCTATTAGAAACAGAAATCCTATCAAAGAAAGGGAAATACATGCAAAGGTACTTTAACCATCAATTTTACATTCAATTTCAAAGTTGTAGTAAGTAATTAAAGTTCTTGTTCTTAGGATTTCATGTTCTGTTCCTTTCACCGGCACTATGTAGCTGTTTTGGTTCAAACCTTCATGTTCGAGGAACTTTTCTTTTAGATGTCTTCTCTGTGCTTTTGCTGTTTTCTATCAGATTTGACCACCCAGTAAAGAAAAAGCACGAAAAGGCACTCTAGAAATCACTGGCCTGGGACACAGCTCATGACCACTAGGAGGTCTCTCTTTGATAATCAGGATCAAAATGTCCCACTCAACTGTAAACTGCTTTGTTGCCTTTCAATAGAGACAAGAAGCTCTAAATGGTCAGACAGGAATCTTAAACCTCAATCCAATAGAGTCCATCTTAGGCTTCCTTGTGAATGTCCATCTCTCTGTTAACTGACGTCAACAGGATCCCTACTTATGGTACCAGAAACAGAAACATCATGACAGATTTATAATGGGGATAATGAATAGCGGCTCTGATGTGTTTGATTTAAGCCCAGGAAAAAAATCCTAGCTACTAGAAATTGAAAACATAAATTATTGCATCTTTTAGAAAATAACGCTACCATCAAAGGTAGTGTTATCCTCCTGAATCCATAGCTGAGTTATGAATGAGTCATGTATCCATCTCATCAATCCATGTTTTATGATGAGCTAAATGGCAACACAATTGATTCTTGTTTAAAAGTAAGAGCTATTCTTGTTGATGAGGCACTTAAAAGTCTGTGGAAAATAAATCGGAAGAGGACAGGTTCTGGAAAATAAAAATAAAAAGGAATCACTGTACTCATCATTAAGCACAACCATATATATATATATGTATATATATATATATATATATATATATATACATATATATATATATAGTAATGAAAGCAATGTGGTATACCAAAGGAATAGTCAGGTAGATATGGAAACACCACTGAGAACACAGAAATAGAACTAGTTGTATTCAGGTATCACCAGTTGATTTTTGACATGAGTGTAAAATAAACTCACTATAGGAAGTTTTTCAAAAGCTTGTCAAAAATTTATCTAAAAGAGAGTAGACAATCACAAGCCAAAAATCTTAAATAATACTCTCAAAGTAAACCTTATACCTTATGTAAAAATTATCTCACATTGATCATGGACCTATATGTAAAATATAAAACTATAAACCATTTTTAGAAAATCTTTAGTATCTGTCACTAGTAAACATTTTAGACTTAACACTAATAACATAAGCAATAAAAGAAAAATTAGATCAATTGAGTTTTATTAAAACTTAAAAAAAATCATTATAAATAGAGTATGCTATAATCTCAGTACTACAAAGGTTAAAGCCAATATATTGCCAAATTCAAGACTAGTTTGGATTACATAATGAGAACTAGGCCGGCCAGAACTATGTAGTAAGAGTTTTCCTCAAAAAACAAAATCAAACCACAACAACTACCACCAACACAAAAGCCCCAAGTTATAGACTGAGAGTAGACATATTTTCAAACTACATATGTATAAAAGGACTGGTATCTTTAATATGTAAAGAAATATCAGAACTTAGAAGTTAAAAGAAGAAAAAAATCAATTAGAAAATGGTCAAAATATAGGAACAGGTATTTGCTTAAGAAGAACACAAGACCATCAAAAGGTACCCAAAACTAGCAGAGTTAAGTTAAACACAATGAGATGCCACTTCACACCTATGTGAATGGCTGAAACTAGAACAAGGTGAGAGTGCCAAATACTTCAGAAGATACAGAGTAGATTACATCATTCTTACATATAGAACACTGTAGAAAGCTGTTTGGTAATTTCCTATAAAACTAAACGTGAGATTCTCATAAGACACAACAGTTGTACCTTGTATATTTATACAAGATAAATGAAAAAACTATCTTCACACAAAAACATCTAAAAAATATAGATGACTCAACTAGAAACCCTTGAGCTACCTTTCAGAGGGTAAAGTGTTAGGAGCAGGCCCATACCAGGCTTTCTCAGAGACCCTGATGAAAAGACTAAAGAAACATTAATTCTGTGTCTTTTCCTAGAGAAAGACTTGGCAAGGTCTGGTCTAGGGCTCTGGCCAGTCCCTCAAAAGAGCCAAGGTTGCAGTTTCTGGGGACCTAACTCTTCCCCACTATCCTGTGTTTATCAGTTCTAAGGCAGATGCATCCTAAGTGTTCTGTGTTCTCTTTGACAACATTGTCTGATTTAGCTTTCTGTTGACCTTCACCACTGTCTTCCTACAAACAGTATGTAAGAAGCTGTGTGGTTTAAAGGAACATTTAATCTTTTAATCCAGCAGCATTTCTGCTCTAACAAAGGATCACATTAAAAGGCCTGTGTGATAGCTAGGAAGGGATCATATTCAAAGGTCTGTATGAAGGGATTACTTTTAGAGGCTTGTGTGATCTGAATGAAATGCTCTGAAGGCAAAGGTAGTGACATCTTTAACCCCAAACTCTAAGATTGAATCAGAGTGAAGTGTGAGATTGAATCAGAGTGAGGCATGCCCAGCTCTCAGGATACAAAAAGAGGTTCTCAGCTCAGTTGGTTCAGTTCAGACAGAAGAGTTCAGAAGTTCAATTAGAGAGCTGGAGAGAGAAGAGAGTTAGTTAGGCAGGCAATTTGAGTGTAGTCAGTTTAGAGACAGAAGTAGAAGCCAAGAAGAGCAAAAATAGCATAGAATAAGCAGAGAAAGATCAAGGAGTCAGAAGCAGACAGTTTACAGTTGTAGTTCACAAAACAGATCAAAGTGAAAAGAGGTATTCAAAAGACAGCTAATCAGAGTGAGCTCAGTCAGCAATAAGTCTAAGATGCTGAAACATTCTAGGTTTAGGTTTGCAGATTAGATTTATAGAGGCTGAAACCTTCTGGGTCTAAGCTTAAGATCGGATTGTACAGAGGTTGAATCCATCTAGGACCAGGGATTAAATTAGCAAAGAATAAACTGCTTTTGCCATGAACGCATGAGAATAATAATAAAAGAAAATTAAGATTACATCTATGTTTACAGTGTGGTTTAATAAACTTGATTGGCATACACTGTCAGTTTATGTAAGACCCCCTCATTCTAACTTTCTGTCTCCTTTTATCTTCTTATCCCTGGTCTTCCTTGTCTATACCTTGCAGTTCAGAACCCTGATCCCTGCAGGCCCAGGTCAGTGAAAGATTATTAGAGTCTATGATACAGCTATGTTCTCCCTCTCATCCATAGAATGGATCTACTTTTCCACTTGAGTTGTTTTAATCTTTGTCGGCCATTAACATGGTTTTAGCATTCAGTGTGTTATTTGTTTCTTTGAATTCTTTTCATACCTTTAATCCCACCACTCAGGAGGCAGAGGCAGGCAGATCTCTCTTAGTTAAAAAAAAAAACAAACAAAAAACAAAAAATAAAAAACTTTGAATAATGAAAATGGAAATAGTGACTCTGAGCTCATCATTTACTCAGCATTGAGGACTGTGTTGAGCATCTACAGGACATTAGCGTAGTGGAGGTTCATGACCCATCAATATGCGTATGAAGAAATTACGTGCTGTGGTAAAACAAACGCTCCAAGGAAAACTGGTGTACTTTAGAAAGCCAAAACTTAAATTTGCCTTTCTCTTCAGTCAAAGTCTACACATTGTACTACAGCACGGTTACATATTTATATTTTCTTTTCTCTCATCATGTTTGCATGTCATTGCAACAATAACCCAAAGTAAACAAAGAAAATGAGGGGAGAAATTTGGAAGAAAAAATATAATACTTGAATAATCAAAATGAAAGAGAAAGCTTATTCCCAAACCAGTCAATGTTGGCTGTCGTGTAAACGACCTGAACATTTTGTGAGAAAAGCTGAATTTATCACAAACTCAGATATTTCTCTATGATGCAATCAGATCCGTTCCAGTTAATAAAGAGAAGATAATCTAATGTCTATAAATACGAATGTAATATCTCCATGTTTCCAAGGTCATAGAAATGCCAGATGCTGCAGCACTGATTCTCCAGAAGCCAGAGCTTCCGTTAGTAAGTCGATGTGCAAGTCAGTGTGCATTTTTCTACCCTATATCTACCTGAACAAAATAAAACTGAGTTCATTGTAACTTAAAAATTCCCAGCTATCTCTGTCTCTCACTGTATGATGTTTTCATTCTCTCCACATATTTAGAATATTCTAAATATCTTTATTATCTTTACATTTTGAGTGGTGTATATTTTCTCTCTGTATTTATAGAGTATTCTTTCTCAGAGGAGGGAGGGTAAAAGGGAGAAAAGGAGAGATATTCAACAACTAATGGTAATTTACCACTGCAGAGAATCTTACTGACACATTTTAAGAGTTTTTTTAAGATAATATTTCTATTCTATAAATTCATGGAATGTTAGTGTTTTCAGGGTGGCTTTTTGGATAATAAATTACTAAAGAACTTTTACTGTCAAGTAAAAAATATGATCTTAGTCAGTCTTGAAGAAGGCAAACTGATAAAATTTCTATTAAAATATTTTCTTCCAGTTATTAATATGCACACAACAATAGGGATATGACTTACAGCTCTTTCTTTTCCTCATTCCTGTAAGGCTGATTTTAACTTATTATTTATGAGGCTATTTATATTGCTTCCAGTAAGCAATCCCTTAGTGTTGTTATATCCATATGGAACTAAGAAAATACGAAATAAATACAGATACTTTTGAAAACTGCATCTAGCTGCATCAGAATTTTATTGTAAATGTCACAGAGAAGAATAGTCTCTTAGTGTTGATCTAAAACACTTTAATAAAATGAAAAGCCAATGGAAGTAGGATAAGATTAGAATTATGAATAAAAAGCTGGAAGGAAGGGAATTGAGATCTGATTGCTCATTTTATTGTGAGAAGTTGATACATATTTTACTATTTTATGATTCTTAGTACTAGGGATGTATCATTGGTTTTAACTTTGAGTTGGAAAAGACATTGAGAGCTGCTCAGACCTTAATGGGTTGTTTTGTGAGAGTTTAGGAAATAAGAGTGTTAAGAGAAATGCAGACAATGGAGGTCTGGCTTATGAACTTTCAGAGGGAAGCAAAGACTCTAGCTATTTGTGTGATATTTTTTACAGCTGGCCAGTTGGGGCTGAGGAATTATTTATGGTTAACAAAAGACCAGCACCAGGGAAGTGAAACTTACGTGTGCTTTACTGGGACAATGGATGCTGGTTATCTAGGGCTGAAGAATCAGCTATGATTGAGGTAAAATCTTCTGGGAAGTATTTCCTCAGAGACAGAATACAGGAGCTGTAGTCCAAGATGTCAAGGGTGCATCTCAAGCTGGTATACAGATTTGAAAATATGCAAAAATCTCCCACCTGATACTGATCTTAAAGGCACAAGAAATGCAAAACTGAAAAAGTCATGGAGAACAGTGGAGGTTTGACACCATGTGGCAGGAGTGCTGTCCCTGAAGAGAGGACAGGAGAAGCCATTTGTGAAGGTGAAAGCTCAGTTACAGTAGAAACCCCAGGACATTAGAGATGCCAGGGCCATGGAACATCCTCTAAAGACTGCTGTAGATTTGGAGTGAAGCCAGCCTGAACCCAAAGACATACAATGTGTTATGAATGGCCGAACTGAAGAAACATGGCTTCCCATGCTTTTTGAAGCCCAGAAGGTCATGAATTATTTCCAGATGTCATACTGTGAACAACATTTTTGTATTTTGATTTTACATAAGTGTGGTTGTTCCTTTGCCTTCCTTATGCCCGTTTAGAACAAGCAACTATGCAACTTAAGTTGCTTTTATAGAACCCCACAATTAAGAGACTTTGAACTTTTTAAGAAGACATTGAACTTTTAAAGCACTGGAATTTTTAAAGACTACAAGACTTTTAAAGTTGTACAGCATTTTGTGCTTATATAAACACAAATGTCTTCTGAGTTTTCCCCAAGAGAACATTTTGCCTGGTAGTGGTACGAACATTTAATTCCAGCACTTGGGAGGCAGAGGCAGGCTGATCTCTGTGAGTTCAAGGACAGCCTGTATAGGCAGAAAAATTCCAAAGCAAATGAATGCAAAGCTATTAAGGTAGTCAGAGCAACACGGAATTGTAGTTATTCTAATAATTTTCGTAATTGAGTCAGTTTGAATTCTTGAAAAGCTAGATCTTCCTTGAGGATGGATATACTTACAATATTGAAACATATTACTGTCACTCATTCTCTTATCTTTCCACAAAGAGGCCTATTGCCTTTTATGAATGTAAAAGTACATTTGGATCTTTGTGTGGCCCACTAGACACTGACTGTGAATTGTGCTTGATTCAGGAGGTCTCAAACAGCATTGTATCCCTCAAGTCAAATTAGAAGTTTATGGGTGTCACATAATCAAAAGATTTAGCCAAACTTAACTTACAGAGGGCTCAGTTGGTTCCTGAATGTGAGACTGTCCTGAGATAAGAGCAAGTCAAAGTTGGCTTTGAAGCCCACATCACCCCTGGAGTTTGAACACTAGCCTGACAGAACCCAGCTATATTATTAAATTATTAAATTATTATACTACCTGCTTCACTGAAGCAAAGATCCTGAGCACAGACAATTGAGGAAACCTAATAACTGCCCAAATAATGATATAGCACATCGGGTGTTAAAACAAAAATATAAGCAAAGAGACAAAGAAATCAGCCCTTCTCTAGGGAATTTGACAGAGACACGAGAAAGTCCTATCTGAACTGGGCTTCTGAGAATGAATAGGAATTTTCCAGGTGAAGAGACCCACGGGAGTGGGGATATTTGAACAGGAAGTAATCATGAGAGCAAGCACTCAAATTAAATCAGATGAAGCTGGGGACATGAGATACTCTGTAGAAGGGGCACGGGATACAGGAGCAGGAGCTGCAGGGGCCAGGGGTAAAGGCTGAGGCCACCTCATGAAGACCCTTGTGTACTAAGCAGGCCATCTGTCTTCTAGGTAGCAAGGGAAGTGGCTCTAATATTGGAAAGGAAGGTGCTAGAGATAATGTGAAAAGTAATTTGGAGAAAAAAAATATTTTGTGCATTTCCTTCCACATTAATAAACAGAACTCAAGTCCTCTAGAGAGTGGTACATGTTCTGAGTCATCTCTCCAGCCCCAAGAGTCATTTTATTTTATTTTAACATAATATTTTTATTAATTACGTGAGAATTTCACATTTAATGTAACCTGATCACACCTACTTCCTATTCCTCCCAGGTCCACCCTCCCACCCTAGTGCCATTTAATCCAGAAAATGAAACATACTTCAGCTGGCATATCTTCTTATTGCTCACAATCTGGGTGCTACTGCAATTGTGCAGGGTGTTCCGGGTGGGACCTGCAGGAGCTGCAGACCGCAGCACTCCACCTTGCCTGACCAGCACCCTGGGCTTTACCGTTGTGATCACAGCCTGCGGAGAGTGTTGTGGCCTCATGCAGCAGCAGCACGGTGCCTTTGGCAGGCATCAAGAGGCAGGTGCGCCAGTGGTGGCCTGAGCCTCCTGGAGAACTGGCCTGGCTCTCAAGGACACGCTCCCTCGACCAGGTTGGCTGTGCTCCCATACCTGCCACCACCAGCTGCATCTCCAGCAGCTAGATTGGCCCTACTAGGTGTTACCCACTTCTATAGCTCAGTGTCTCTGTAGCGCACACCGCCATCTTAGTCTCCACTCCGGACTTGTCTCCTCCAAGCCTCAGACTGGGTGGCCCGGGACCTGGCAGGCAGTGAGGGGGTTAGAAGGGCCTGGCAGCATCCCCAGCCACCCAGTGGCACTCCCATATATGTCGCGGGTGAGACTCTAGCTCCACTGTCTCTCTGCCACGCTCCCTGATCCGTTCTGCCAATCTTCTACTTTCAATTTTCCAGAGCTGCTGTCGCAGCTGTGTCTTTCCAACCACCTTTTAATTTTTAAAAGTGTTCACCACTGGACCTGATGCCAGAATACCTTCTCCGGGTCCATGAGCGCAGGAGGAGCTGGTTGGGACTGGAGTGGAAGCAGCAGGGGTGATTCAGGATCCCTGTCCAGCTTTGCCTATTGTCCCGCTGTCATTTTCCTCAATAGATAGATAGATAAATAAACAAACAACATTGAACAGTGCTATATACACAGACATTTAACATCTGCTTATTTTAGAGATATTTTCTTCATAAAACTCAGGAGTTAGTCTTACTTAAAGAAAAACTCAATGTTGAAAACTTGTTTTTATGAATTACATAGATGCACTTTCTATCAACGACAGAGATTTTTTATAACATAGAAGGAAATTACCTTCATCTAAGAAATCTACCTAATCATAAATATTCTGTTTTCTTTGCTTAGTACCAACTATACATGATACAATTCATTCTTCACAGCACATTTTAAAGCATTAGTCTAGTTAGCATGGTAAGAGGATGTGTTTAGTATTCTTTTCATTTCTCTTTCACATAACTTCTGCTTTTCCTGTTGTAATGGCATAATTATGATATCTCTAAGAAACACTTTCATGTCTCTCTTTTCCAAAACATAGAGACTTTTAAAGGCTATATTTTAGATTAGATTTTTGTATAGTTATTTACATTTATACATACTTACTGGCTTTGTGAGTTTTGTGAATACTTTCACATTACTTTTGGAAACAGAGAGAGTTAGTAGATTCTCAAATGTGACAAGATAGAAGCAAACAATCTAAGCCAGGGGCCAGAAAGGACTATTGATGTTATTTCCTCCAGCAGAAAACAACAGATGTTTTCCCAAAGGACATACAGAAAGCTTGCAGAATGAGCATTTACTATATTAGTAAAAAGAATTAAGAAATCTATGGTTGTATAAGCAATAAACACCCACATTCTCCTGTGCCTTAAAAATTCTTTTCTCCATGGGAAAGTTACATGTTCAGTGTTGTGGGATATGTGTCTGCGTGGATGTGGGGAAATAACTGACATGTATAAGCAATTGAAAAAGCCCTCCAGGCAGCAGTTGTAAAAGAGCACAGCATTGTAGGGTATGCGTGTGGGGTGGGGATAGAGGGTGAATTTTTACCAAAAAGTCAACAGGCTGATTGATTAGTCTGAGATATTCCCTGTAAAAGGGCATCAAAAACAATATTCATATATTCATTTGCTAGGACCATCTTACATTCACAAAATCCACTTGATTTTGAATAAATCTACAAATAATTTCAGGATCTCCAAATTTTTAAATGCCATGATAAATAGTCATTATTCATACTCACATAGCCTAATTACACAGCATAAGAAATCGGGGTATTCTTTTCTCCTCTTCATCTCACCTGTTCAAGTGTGATGAAGTCCAGGTTGTTTAATTTGAACTTTACCTCTGTAAAGTTTACCTATGAAATTATGAATTTCAAGAGTAGGAGGATCAGCTTCCATTCTGTAACCATCATAAGCAATGCAAGGTAATAAAGGAGGTTTTAAGACTATTATAAATGACAAATGTATATGAAGAATACTTTATTTGCAAAATCTATAAGATACGTTTATCAAATGTCAAGTATTGAAAGATAATGAAATGATTTGGGCTCTAAAATTAATCTTGGTTGTAATCCCCTCTTCACCTTACTCTCCCCTCCTATACTCAGTTTGGTCATACTGACCTGAGGAGGAACACATAATTCTTTAATCCATCAGAATGGCTACTCTACCAAGGGATCACATTCAGAAGTGTGTGATCTGGATGGAATGCAGAAAGAATGTTAGTCAGACTAATCCTCTCCTCTGTTTGTGCTAATGCTAGGGGAAAGGAATATTTGTGGCAAAAGTAACATATCACACACATTTAATCCCAACCCAGAAGGCAGTGGTAGCACAAATCTTTAATCCTCAGAAAGAAGCAGGGAGTAGAAGTCAAGCCTAGTGTGGAGGCAGAGACAGACAAAGCTCAGAAAGAAGTAGAAGCAGACAAGAAGCATTGAGAGCTCAGAGTAGAAGCAGACAGCAAAGCTCAGAGAGAGAAGCAATGTAGAAGCAGATTGGAAGCAGACAAGAGGCAAAGCTCAGAGAATATAAGCAGAGACAAGAAGCAGAGCTCAGTAGAGAGAAGCAGAGTGTGGAAACAAGGTGGAAGCAGACAGCAGAGGTCAATGGAGAAGCCGAGAGGTAGATGCAGAGGTGGAAACCGACAAGAAGCAGAGAAGAGAAGTGGGGGGAGTTAGTTCAGAGAGAAGCAGAGTTCAGAGAGTAGAAGCAGATCTTAGAGAAAGGAGCAGGATAGAAGCAGAGTGTAGAAGCAGAATAGAAGCCAAGAACAGAATCAGTCAGGATTATTCCTGACTGAGAAACAGAGAGTCAGAAGCAGATGGTTTACGATTTACAGTTCGGAGTTCACGGTACATCTCAGAGTGAAAAGAGATAGTTCAGAAGACAGCTAGTCAGAGTGAGCTCAGTCAGCACTAAGTCTTGGAGACTGAAACACTCTAGGTTTAGGTTCTCAGATTGTACAGAGGCTAAAGCCTTCTAGGTCTGGGCTTGCATCTTGAAGATTAGATTGTATGGAGGCTGTAGCCTTCCAAGTCTAGGTTTAAGATTAGATTGTAAGGAGGTTGAAACCTTCTAGGACCACTAGGGATTAGAGGGTTGAAACCATCTAGGGATTAAATTAACAAAGAAGAAACTGTCTTCTGCCCTGAACCCATGGGAATAATTAATAAATCAGTGATCACATCTACATTCACACTGACCTGTCTGACATTGAATAAATGCCAGGCCCTTTTCAAGAGCACTACTTTGTATCTGTCATTCCAGCCTTTTTTTTTTTTCTATAGACAGTTCAAAGGGTTGGCTTGCTATTCTCTCTGCAGGTTACAAGATTAACTTCTCAGCGAAAACTTACAGGAGTCCCCTGTGAGCTCTGTCACCATCCTGAATGTCTAGCACCGCAGATGAAAAGGAGTCATCCCACAGCCATTGCAGATATGGGACAATAAGATGAGTTGCTTAAAAAACATTTAAAACAGATACATTGTGCAACTCACTACCAATGCAAATATGTAGCTCTCTTTGCTCCGTCTATTAAAAGAATGAAGAACAGTTGAGAAGCTTGCTGCTTCAGATGATGTCACTGAAAATCTAAAGAAGCATAGTGACTGAGAGGCTCAGGAGGACTATGTAAGGGACTTTAATCTCATCAATACAGAGCTTACTCTATTTGTTAATCAAAAGTTCCTTGGATGAAAGAAAAATCTCTCTGTACAGTTTAGATGAAGCCAGGCAGTCTTTGCTCAATATCTCAAATCCAGAAAATTACTGAAGGAAATAATATTGAACTGCATCAAACCCAGCTGCTTTCATTTCATAAGCTGTGCCACTTAATTCCAAGGATCTGGGTGGATGGGGTGGATGGTATTTTTCCCTGAAAAAGAGAGTCCTCCAACTATGGAAACAACGTAGTGCCAGATCATGCTAAAGACCAGCATGTGATAGCTAAATAAGCTGTTTATGCTTTGTAGAAAGAAGAAAACAAATCAGAAGCTTGGGAAAGATGTTCTATTTTACAAGTCCTGTGAGGAAAGTAAATATGGGCAGCAAGATGTCTGCTTCAGGACAGGATAAAGTGTCTGTGGCATTAAAAAAATAAAAACAGAGAATTATAAAATCGCTTTTAGGACACCAATTAACTTCTGAAACAGTAAGGTTTTAAGTGTCTGAAATTTTAGCGAAGTGAGGCAATTTAAAGGTAGGTTGCCAATCTTTCCACCTGGGAATATTTTTTGACTTGAGGTATAAACTGAAGGCTATAAACATGAGAATGGTTAAGACAGGGAACGTGTTCTGAGGCTCAGTAAACAATACATCTTTGGCAGCTATGTAAGTGAGGGATAAAATTGGAGACTCAAAGTAATTCAAGCATAGCCATCTTCCATCTCAAGACTGCTGTATTCTGAAGATTTTAGAGCAAAGGTTTAAAAGACTAAATCAGATAACTCTGAAGAAAATTCCAATATTTTTAGATTCAATAAACCCATTAGTTTTCAATTAGAAGTCTCTACAGCACAGAAACATACAAATCATGGTAGAATCATAGCAAAAGAGGATCCCTAAGTATCACCATGATTGCATGAATGTGACCAAATACCTTCAACTTAACTTAAAACTTAAAATTCCACATAAAATATAAATAGTATAAATACCAAAAGTAAAATAATAGATTATCAGATTGAATTAGAAATAATTACATCACATTTAAAAGAAAGCTATCTTACACATAAAAATACAGAGGGGAAAAAATGATAGAAAAAAATGACAATTCCATGTTACTTCTAAAAGAGTTTCCTTTTCTAGCAGAAAACTGAGATAGTTAAACAGTTATTCAGACATATTAGAGATATGAGTTACACAGAGTATAATAGCTGGTGGGGGGAGAAGAGTGCTCTGAAATGCTGTCTTTTGGACATGTAATGCTTATTACATACATGAACTCACAGCAGTGCATTTTCCAACACAAGACCTACAGAAGACCAAGACAGCAAAATTACAGCATGTATCACGGAGGGCTCATGAGGCCCCATAAAGGTAATGAGCTATTGTCAGTTTGTGGCTTCTGGGAGAGGGACAGTCATTTTCTTTAGAGATGTGGCTGTTAGTAGGTTGCCAGGCTCCAGCCAGTGGATGGCCCAAAAGTCATGAACCCAAACAAACAAACAAACAAACAAACAAAAATGAAGGCATGAAGTTAGGAAGAGGATGTGTGTTAGAGGGATGGGAAAAACTGGAACGGAAATATGGAGTGGATATAATCAAATATAGTTAATAGGTCTTATTCAGTGGTACTATTACTGTGATTTTTATGGTCCAAGAATCACCTCAAATGCAAGAGCATGTTTATTCTGCAGAATGAACCATCACGTTGGGGTCAGCCACTTTTCAAAATGGCGATGATCAGTGTTAGGTGAGTGGGCCCGTTTTAAAGGACACAGGCAGTATCTAGGGGATCTCTCTGATTGGTCAGGACCTGAATACTGGTCATATCTTGTGAGGAAGCAAGGGTTTCTGGGAAAGTGAGTACTTGACATTAAGCAGAAAGGTGAGGTCACTGCCTCCACCACTAGGGGACGCTGAACCTCTCATTTCAAAACACCATAACCAAAAGCAAGTTGGAGAGGAAAGGGTTCATTTGCTTACACTTCCACATTGTAGCCCATCACTGAAGGAAACAAGGGCATTGAATATGTTTGAACAGAGCAGGAACCTATAGGCAGGATCTGAGATACAGGGCATAGAGGAATGCTGCTTTACTGGATTGTTCCTCATGGTTTATCAGCCTGATGTCCTATAGAATGCAGGACCTCCTGTGGTACCACTCACAATGGACTGAGCCCTCTGGCATGGTTCACTAATTAAAAATGCCATTGTCTGAGTTAGGGTTTCTAGTGCTGTGAAGAGACACCATGACCACAGCCACTCTTACAGAGGAAAACATTCAATTGGGGTGGCTCACAGTTCAGAGGTTCAGTGCATTATTGCCATAGCAGGAAGCACAGTGGCACAGAGGCAGACATGGTGCTGGAGAGGTAGCTAAGAATTCTACATCCGGATTAGCAGGCAGCAGGAAGACTGGCTTGAGCATCTGAAACCTAAAAGTCCTGCCGCAGTGACATCTTCCTCTGACGAGAACACACCTCCTAATAATGCCTCTCTCTATGAGCGAATGTGGGCCATTTTCATTCAAATTTCCACATTTCACTGCAAAACTGCATTCAGTCTAACTTCAAAAGTCTCCACCCATAGTCAATCAGTCGAAACATTGTTTAAAAGTCCAAAGTCTCTTCTGAGACTCCTGGGACTCTCTTAACTGTAATCTCCAATAAAATCAAAATAAAAAAGCAGACCATACACTTCCAACATACAATGGCACAGGATAGTCATTACTGTTCCAAACAGGAGGAAAGGGAGCCTAGTGAGGAAATACTGGACCAAAACAAAGACGAAAAACAGCTGGGCAAACTCCAAACTCTGCATCTCCATGACTGACGCTGAAGTGCTCTTTAGAACTCCAACTCCTTTCAGCTTTGTTGACTGTAGTACACTTCTGTCTCTTGGCCTTGGTTCCACTCCCTGTTAGCAGCTTTCCTCCCTCGGCAGGTATCCTACAGCTCTGGCATCTCCAAGGCTTCACCTTCATAGCTTCACAAAATGGCCTCTCTAGGCCTCCATGCAGGATCACCTCTGACATATGCCTGGCCTCTACAATTTTTCTTACCTGTGAAGAGAGATAACATAATCCCTTTTTTGTAACCTTGTCTCTAAATACAGAACCACTTGATTGAAGCTGCCAAGTTCTGCTGCTTACTGGGGCTGGCACATGGCCCCCTTGTTCAATTACATTTTCACTAGTTTTCTGGTTTTGACATTTTCTTCACTGCCTAATTTTGGCTGCTTGGAACTCTCTCTGTACACCAGATTGGCCTTGAACTTAGAGATCCACTTCCTCTGCCTCTCCAGTGCTGGGAATAAAGGTTTGTGCTTCCACATCTTGCCCTAAGCTTTTCTTTAATTTCTTTCTCCTTTCTTTAATTTCTTTTCACAATTTGGAAGCTTAGCTGGGTGGAATTTGCTCTGAGGTCACTACTCCCTTTATTCCATTTATCATCAGGCTTTTCTTTCATCTGTTTACACTTTTTGGTGCTCCTTTTCACCTTTCAATGTATATTATGTAGTTTTCCTTGCTCAGCTTGTTCCTTTTCATGGGGCCACTAATAGTCATGTAAGGCAATCAATACTAGGTTGTTTGGAAATGTCCTCTGCCAAAGCTGTTAGTCTACAATTCTTCAATTTATCCTCAGGCAGAGTTTTTGGATGAGAGAAGAAAGTAGCTACATTCTTTATCAAATTATCACCAGAACGATCTCTAGATTACATACTAATATTCTTCTCCTCTGAAACCTATTAAAACTATATACAAGAATGCATTAAAATAATACTGCCTTTTCATGTTTGATGTGGCATTTTATAAACAAGTCAGTCTCAATCATTAATTTATATCTTTTATGTGCTTTCATAAAAGCTCTCACAGTCCAAATCACCCCTAGTGCCACTATCTTCCATGATTCTACTAATATGGCTCATT
The DNA here is from genome assembly GCA_026225945.1 of Cricetomys ansorgei. Classification (NCBI taxonomy): domain Eukaryota; kingdom Metazoa; phylum Chordata; class Mammalia; order Rodentia; family Nesomyidae; genus Cricetomys; species Cricetomys ansorgei. Next base: position 27,537,495 of record JAMJFZ010000056.1, read on the forward strand.
AAGCCTCACTTAAAATGTCCAAGTGTTTTTGTAGTCCAAGGTCCCAAAGTGTTCCATGTGCTTCAAACAAAAACATGGTCAGGCCTATCACAGCAATACTCCAGACCCTGATACTAACTTCTGTCTTAGTTAGGGTTTCAATTACTGTGAAGAGACACCATGACCATGGCACCTCTTAAAAAGGAAAATCTTTAGGTGGGGCTGGCTTACAGTTCTGAGGTTTAGTTCATTATAATCATGGAGGGAAGTATGGCAGCATTCAGGAAGACATGTTGTTGGAGAGGTAATTGAAAGTTCTACATCTGGATCCTCATGCATCAGGAAGGAAGCATGGGCCAGTGGCTCGAGCTTCTGAAACCTCAAAGCCCTGCCCCAGTGACATACTTTCTCCAGTAAGACCACATTTCCTATAACAAGGCCACACCTCCTAATAATGTCATTCCCAGTGAGCCAATGGGGTCCATTTTCATTCAAACCACCATAGCCCTAGAGACTTGTCTTTATCCCAATCTTATGGAGCCATTTTCTCAATTGATACTCCTCTCTCTCTGAAGACTCTAGCTTGTGTCAAGTTGGCACAAAACTAACCATCAGACCATACAAAATATATGTGTAAAACTCTCAAAGAATGAAATATTATTTTTAAATAGAAAAAAAGAGTAACATAAATAAAGGCATTACACACACATAAAAAAAACCAAAACAAAACAAACAAAAAACTAAAGCATTATTAAAACTGTTAAACCTATTTGTATCCACTAGAACAGATTCAAGATTCATAAAAACTATCAACAAAGAAAAAAGTGTTAGAAAATTTAACTAGCAGGAGAGACTGTAATAAATCTCTTGTAAAAAAGTATAGAAAATATGGAAAGCACATAAAAGATATAAACTAATGATAGAGACCGACTTGTTTATAAAATGCCACATCAAACATGAAAAGGCAGTATTATTTTAATGCATTCTTGTATATAGTTTTCATATTCTACATTATTTTATGTTTTGTACTAATCTGATTTATTCAGAGAAATAGAACCAATAGCATATATGAATACGTATGTGTGTCCATATGTAAAACTATTCATTATAAGGAACCGGCCCACATAGTATGGAGGTAGGCAGTTATAATATTAGTAGAGACCTGATGTCTTATTTCAATTCATAGCCTGGAAAATACTGTGGACACAGAAAGAACTTGTGTTCTAATTCAAAGGCATGAGGCAGAAGCACTGCCATTCACTCAAGGTAGGGTCAGTTTTCTATTCCATTCAGGGCTTCAGCTCACTCACGTTGTAAAGAACAATCTACTTTTACTACACCAATTCAAATGTTTACCTTTTCCAAAAACATTCTCACAGAAACACTAAGAACAATAGCTAACAAAATATTTGGGCACCACATAGCATAAAGTGAAACACAAATTGAGCATCACTTTCTCATCAACAGATTCTTTCTATTTTCAGACCATAAATTTATGATTTTAAAGGTACAAGTGGTTCAATTATTGAAAAACACATTGCAGCCACCTCAGCATCTGATGTTATTGGCTTAATCACCAGCTCACATCTCCTCAGCACTTTGTGTTTAAAATGCATTCAGGAAATCTTTCCGTTTTTTCTCTTTGGTCTGGTATTCCTCTCTGTCTCCTTCCTTCCTTTTCTTTCTTACTTCATTAGATACAGTCTATTGGCCACAATGTCAAAGACAGTTCTCGTCACCTCTTAGTCCAGCTAAGAGTTTTGACAACTCAGAAGAGAAAAAAAAATTTTACCATCTAGTTCTGGAAGAGAAGTGTTGAAATATGACTCCAGAAATATTTCTGAAACTTCCAGCTGTGTTGAAGAAATTCTTCACATTGTTTTTTTTTATTCTACTTGAGTACAAAAAAAAAATCTAGGAGACGTTTTTTGTCAAGTAGATAGGCTAGGAAGAACTGAAGAGGAAGCCTCATGCTGCTTGCCTGAGATAAATATTTCAAAACTTGCTAAAGATCTACGGGAAATATCATCACATTCTACACCTGTCACATGCTTTGCATAAATGCACAGTTCTCACTAACAAAATGTATTATTGGTATTCTTTAAGATGTGAGCATTCAGACAAGATTCTGTAGACAGAACTCTTGTCACGCAGGTGTACCAATGAGCTGACACCAATTTGAACCTTGGCTATCCATAATCAATGAGCTTGTATGCAAATAGCTTATTATAAACTTCTTTCTTTGTGCCTTTCAAAATTTCCATCTGTCCCCAACCTCATTAAACACACAGTTCACTTACCACACCATACACATTCCTGTTGCAATGTTCTCTACCTCCAAATATATGTCACTATTCAGCAGAGACTCCTTCTCTGTTATTTATATTGGAAATTACAGGGCCGGAGAAATGACATGGTTGGTAAAGTGAGTTCTACATAATTTTGGGTCCTAAGTCCAAGCCCTAGCACCCACATGAAAACATGGCAGAGTTGTCACATCTGAGCTGGAGACAGTAGGATCCCTGGGGTTTTCTGGTCAGCCATTCCAGTCAAATCAACAAGTCCTAAGTTCAGTGACAGTCCCTGCCAGAACTAAGGTTGAAAGCCATTGACAGACACTTGGCATTAATCTCTGGCCTCCACATGCACACACACACACATACACACACACACACACACACACACACACACACATACATACAGACACATGTACCAGTATTCATCTCACAAGGGCATGAACATGTACACACACACGAGCCAAGAAGTAATGGGGTAGGGAGTGGATGACAGGAAAGTTGTCTCATAAAATTGCTACAATTTTTTTCCATCTCAACTACTGGCCTCTGATGGTTTCTGGGGAATGGGCAGCCATTGACTTAGTTATCTAAGTATAGATGAGTCCACCAGGCTCCAAGAGAGAGTTCCAAACACATGGTTGTATGGAGGGCACTGGTTAAATTCAGTAAGTTACAAAACAAAACAAGACATGGAAGTGGAAAAGAGATTTGTAGGGAAAGGGGTAGTTGGCAGGAGTAGGAGGGAGATGAGAGAGTGAGAATACGAAGAACGCAGTACACATATGTCTGAAATTGTCAATAATCAAAATTAATTAACAATTAATGATATAATCAAAGTAATGACTACCATCAATGAGCTATTATCAATGTAGGCTATACCAAAGTTGCAAATAAACAACAGAATTCCACCTTTCTGGTATAGCAAGACTTTATCTTCTGTGTTCATAAAGCATGTATGCGAAGTCACCTTTGTGGTCATTTACTTTGATAAATGACTCAGGATATAGACTTTGAATAGAATTGAATCTGCCAGGATGAATGAGAACGAGAAAGATCCACTCATGTTACACCACCCAGAGCCAATGGCCTGTGCCTAAATCCAAGCAGTTGAGGAAATGACTTTTTATCTGTTAGGAAATCACACAGCATTGTACAACCACAAGGTGAAGATGTATATTCAAATTGTCTGCAGGACAGTAACTCTGCCTTTAAGACCTCACCAATAAAACACCTGTTGTAAAAACGCAGGTCATTGTAACAGTGCATGTGGTATAGAGAAGCCATGAAAAAGAAATATAAAAATTTCAAGGCCATTTGTACCTATGCCAGAACCCAAGGAATCCATAATGCATGATTTATTATACCTTTATACTAAATGCTCAGCAAAACTCCAATTCTTAAAGACCTCTCACCCCACCCCCCCCCTCAAATTATTCTAGGCTGTTTGAAAATTGAGAAACTTCTAACAGAAATAGTCCACAAGATCCCTCATCTCACAAATAGGACTCACATTATGTGACACACATGGATTCTTTTCATGTACAAATTATAAGTTAAATTAGGAAGGTTTCTTCATAATATTTACATCTATCTAAAATTACTTTTTTGAGAAATTATAGAACAATTGAATAAACTTTAGTGTGCTGGGAAGTAAGAAATGTAACGGCAGAAGTAAAATAAACTTAATAACAAAAACAATAAAAATGAATGTAGCAATTTAACTGCAGAAAGAAAGCATATAAAAAAAAAGTGAATCCTCTTATGAAAAGCCAGTTTCTTTTGTGTCTCTACAAGGAATGCCTGTGTTGCAAATATCAAGCACTAATTGCCTGGATTTCAAGACCCCTGGGATTTATAAGGGTCAGAAGGTGGAAATACTATAACAGGTGAGTGAAAGCTTGTTAGCATGAACTAGCAACCTCTGCAGATATTTTGTACTAAATGAAAGGGTGAAACAGAAAAGTAACCCAAGGGAACAGTGAGTTAAAAGCAGTTAAAAGCTGATGGTAGCAGGAAGGCACAGAGCACAGCGTTCATTAGAAGTCCTCTGGGGCTGACTTAGAAAGGGCTAATAAGGCTTGCTGACAGGCCTCATGGTTACATCCTTTTTCTTTCCTTCTTTTTTTCTTTTTTGGTTCCTCTGCAGAGACTATAGTTTGCCACTGATCTTACATATTTTTCCAACATGCAACTTTCTAAATGACCTATATGCACATGAAAGGTTGTTAGAGATGCTGACGGAAGACCATGAGCAGGCAGATTTTCTTTCTTTGATTGACCCTTTACACATGTCTGCTGAAACTCAGAACCAGGTTTCTTACTCCACCCCTCCCTTTGATTGTTTTCTTTCTCTCCAGTGTGTTTGATCTCTGAGCAAACAATCTGGAGTCAGTGCAGTAGCTGCTGCATCCTTCACAAGCCTCTTCAGCACCCGGCAAGGAATATAGTCAAGAGTCAAGCACCCTGGAAACAGCATCCCTGTTAGCGTTGGGAGGGCAGCAGGGCAATGTTTAAATTTTAAAACCAGTCGCTTTCAGGATTCGTGCTGAATTCTTTTTAATTTATATGTTGTTTCTATTGTAGGAAGAATGCACTTCAACAAATAGAGAATCTTAAGGTTCCTCCCTCAATCTAAAGAATTTGATGTGGGGCTGGAGTGATGGCTTAGCCATAAAAAGCTAAAGCTCACAACTAACAGAATAATAATTTGATAGGAAGCCTTTATCCAGGTATTATCATATGCATAAATTTATACATGTAACACACACACATACACATGTGTGTATATATATGTGTATATGTATATGTATATGTGTGTGTATATATATATATATATATATATAATTTGCAAAGCTTAATATAGATTTTGTTCACTGTTTCTTGGCTAAACTATGGTATTTCCAGATTCTTCTATGTTGTTACAGGTATCTGTGGTTGTACCACTCCATGTGATGGTCATGACTTGTTAAAGATACTTCTGTTGATGGACAGCCACACACATATCATATTTTTGTGACATTATGGAACTCTTGTGAGTTTTTCATGTTTCCATTCTAAGATATTGCAAGCATGCAGCCCTGAATGTCTCGATGGTTTATTTGACTATAAGCACAGTCTTTTCACATAGGCGTGTACTGTATTCTATATACTCCATCCTTTGCTTGCAAATATGCTTTATGAAAATGGGTTTCTAAATTAGGATAAAAAATTAATATAATACAAATGTACCCCAAATAAAAACTATAGAAACGCCTAACTTGAAAAACCTTTTCAGACTTTGTAGCCTAGAGATTTCTTACAAGGTAATGCCACATCAAACAGATTTCACAAAAGAAAGATAAGCATTATAAGACTATTTTTCCAGACAGGAATATAAATATCAATGTTTGATACATCAGTTTTTTACTATTCCCACATCTAGAGCTATGCTTTAAAGTATTTTTTATATTTAAATATATTTTCTTCTGCTTTGCAACAACAATTAGTCTTAGACTTTTATTTAGATGTTGGCTCTAAAATCCTAAGCACCATAAAAGTATTTAAAACATACCAAAGCATAAATTTTATTCATTCAAGAACCAAGAACAATAAAAATAGAATAAGACCAGAAATAAATGCACTCCCATCTCAAAAATCCTCTGCTGTTTATGAGAAAATAGTCAAGTGTTGGAGAGTTGAATATGTATTAAGTTCAGTCATACGTTTTGACAATATTTTATGTAATCAACTAGAATTTTTACTTTATGTTACGTGTATCTTATATGCAGTGTTAGCATAAAGTAATGTATTTATTATATATATTCTTGTTTCATTTATTTCAGTGCCTTCATACAGACCTTTTTTGGTCACTTGATTGAGCTATTTCCTTTCCAAAATAATAACAAGAATGGACACATTTGATGAATTTGAATTTAATGTTCTGAAAATCTGTCCTCAGAGGGTCTCCATATGATGATCTCTGCATTCTCTCAGGTCATTCCCGTTACTGATGGTCTTCTGATGCTTCTAGAGCACACTGGTGATGATGGGACATCATCCGCTTCTCTCCACAGAGGACTTTCTGCCTCTTCATCTCCTCTGAGCAGACAGTGAAGCTTAAACTGCTCCCTTCACGTCACAGAACTTCCGTGTTTTCAGTGTCTGCTTTATTTCTACATTCCGAACGGTGACTCTTCAAGTAACCCAGGTTCCGTGTTTCTTATTTATCTTGCAAAGCCCATTTTTAGCTCTAGCCACTGTTTTATTCAACTCATTCTCTTTTCTCTTTAGTTTCAACAACCATATTAAAAGTTCTAACACATTTATTGTTATCTAATTACTGTTTATTTAAAAAATTATGTGTTACAAAAGTTAGGTAGTTCTTACTGTGTTTTAGTTACATTTTAAATGTAATAACTCACTATCCTGTCTATAGCCTAGTAAGACAGTTTTATTTTTTATTAACTTCAATTGATTGATCAAAAATAAAAATGGAATGAAGTTAAAAACCTTAGTCAACATCACAAAGTTGACCCAGGTCCGTGTTTTTAACCATTATATTTTCCTTCCCTTCTTCCTTCATTTATGAGATACACACACAAATATTTCTTTTTTAAAACAGTCTTATTAGCTATTTTAAATTACACAGTAATGAGTTCCATTGTGACACTTAATGACGTGAATACGATGTATTTTGATCATATTCACCCTATTCCGTTGTACTGATATCTTTTTTTCCAACTGATCCATTTTCTATTTTAATGTCATTATAATTATTATTATGATCTGATTATCCAATGAATTTAATTAGGACTGCTTACAGACGCATGAACAAGGTGTGATTTACAGGAATGTGGGCACCTACCAGTTGCTATTCTACCAAAGGAAACATTTCTCCCTCCTTCAGTAACTGTCATTTGCCTATTGATCCACAGAGAGGTGTGAGGCCTCACAAGTCCCCTCACAGCAGACTGTTGATGCCTTCAGTCTCTCACGTCTTTCTCAGGTTGTCAGTGTTGCTGAACATCCAGGGGTGTAACAACCATGTCCTGCCAAGAAGACAGTGTTCTGTTATACCCCTTGCTACAACTCTTTCACCCTTTCTCCCTCGTCTTCTACAGTGCTCCTTGAGCCTTGGAAGGGATGGTGTACATCATTGCCCCTTACTCACAGGGATGGAGAAATGGATCAGCAGTTACAAGCACTGAATACTCTTCCAGAAGACCGAGGTTCAACTCCCAATACTCACATGGCAGCTAACAACCATCTGTAATTCCAGTTCCAAGGGGATCTGACAGTTTCCTCTGTACTTACAGGCACTGCCTACATGTAGTATATAAACACTTATACAGACTCATATACACAGACATGTATATATACTACACATATAAAATAAAAATAAAAATTGCAATAAATGGAAATATGAATTTTCAGAAAATTTTCCAATTAATATAAGCATTATATAGTCTTTGAAATCAGTTTGAAACCATAGCTAGTTTAAGGGCAATTTTTCTAATCTAAGAATTTAATATTTAATTTACCCAGTGAACTTCATATACTACCAAGCCAAAACAGCTTCACAACAACATGGCGATATCTTTGGCATCTATTTTCATATGTAAAGTAATTAAAGACTCCAGGCCTTCTCATTTACGTGGTTACTAATTAGCTAAGGAGATAATTTTTGCTTTCCTAAAACTTTTTAAATTTAATTTCTCTTCATGATAAATGACTTCGACTCTAAAACTAATGTCATTTTTAGAAATATTGCTCAAACATACTCTTTTTAAAGGTTATTAAAAACTCGTTGTGCTGAAGCAATCAGACAAGGTTCCTCTGCCCACCCCTGAGGATTAGCAGGAGACTGAGTGTCCAGGCAAATTAAATGGGAGAGGATGTAAATGTGGGTGCATCAGGCCTGGCAGAGGGCAACAGTGGAGAGCCAGTTGGAAAACAGGGCTAATTGGGAATTTCTGGCAGAAGATCACCACTCCCTATCTCAGTCTCTTTGCTGAACTGGTTCAAAGAACACGAGCAGCCAAGTTATTACCAAGGTGCACACATATATATTCAATATTAAGAGCTGACATTGGATGCTGGTTTTATTTTGTCCTGAACAAACCTCTTTGTGGGATATTTCAAATTTCCATTTAAAGGATCACAAGAGGTGAATATTTTATTGTACAGTTAGTAGGGGGAGAATTAGGTAAGAAGCTTGAAACTCCATTGATAGTATTATTCTAAAGAATAATGTATCATTGATTGAAATCCTTGGGAGGCGGATACAAGATGAATTAGCAGCAAAGTAATAAAAGAATCAATAGGTTCCTGGTCAAAATTAAGCAGAAGAATTAGTGTAATAAAATAAATTGAATAGAAAATAAGAATCTTAGAAAATGGTACCTCTACAATGGTCAGTATTCCCTGAATTTCACCTGCTGTCTGCTATCACCCTGTCCAATGCACCATTAATCACCCTGCTAGCAGATACCGGATCCCATTCTCGAGTCTCTGGATTTCTTATAGTGTCATAAATAAGGATTATCTAATATTTTGACATTGTGACATGAAGTTATCGTTTACAAAGTTTACCCTCAAGACCTCTGCAATAGTTACACAAACTTGCCAATAATTTTATTGTGTTTTAGGAAAGTCTACAATGTTGTATTGGGCTTTGCTAGCCTAGGCCACATGCAGCACACAGGCTGTGGATGGACACAGCCAGAGGCAGCCAGAGGTAATCTACTCTACACACCACTCTGATTCTGGTCTCCTAATATATATCACTAATAACATGATGAAATTGAGATATGAGGATTCTAGATGGATGGTTACATGGCACTGAAGTCACATAGAATATGTAGGAATTATGATACAATGGAAATCTCTGCAGAAACCTGGACTAATGTATGACCTCATTCACTTTAATAAAGCTAAAAAGTAAAGTAGAGACAGCAGTAGAAATATCTATACTATGAGTCTGTTGATGAAATGGACTATAACTAATTCATACTTGCTATCCATGACAGCTAGTGCATTTACTGATAGAACAGCATTGATTTAATTTACAGTTATTTAATGGATATAAGAATAAACATGGAATATTTATAGAATAGACACATTAGCATCTGGTGTATTTATCTCCTAAGCGTATTTTTCTTCTGATTTTGCTTTGGAACATGGTCTAGTATTCACTTTACACCATCTCATTAGGACAGTGAGATAAGGAATCTCACTCATTTCTTTACACATGGTCTAGTCTAAGCTAGTCAGAGTTCTTCAGAGAATATAAATCTTGAATAGAATGATATTGATTTGGATCTGGTTTCTGTCAAGAGTAATGATCAGACCAGACTGTCCTTAGTTCCTCTCCTTAAATCCATGGAACACCGTGTTATCTCTCTCCCTCTCTCCCTCTCCCTCTCCCTCTCCTCTCCCTCTCCTCTCTCTCTCTCTCTCTCTCTCTCTCTCTCTCTCTCTCTCTCTCTCTCTCTCTCTCTCTTTTTCTTGCTCTCACTCTCTCTCTTTCCACTGACCAGGCCTCATAGGGGATCATAGAGACTGAAGTGGCAGAAATGGGGCCTGCATGGGTCTGTGCTGGAGCCCCTATATATATCTTAATGATATTAGGCTAGGTAGGTTCTTGTAGAACTCCAAAAAGTTGGAGGGGGAGCTCTGACCCTTTGACCCTTTTACTTACCCTTGGGACTCTTTTCCCCCTTGTTTAGCCTTGATAGAGGGGGTTGTGGCAGGCCTTATCTCATTTTATCAAGCCCTGATCTATTAGTAACCCTAGGAAGCCTGTACTTTTCTGAGGGGAAGCAGTGGTGGAGGTTGAGGGGTAAAGAATGAATGGGGGAAGAGGGAAAATGAGGAGGGAGTTTGGAGGAATGGAGGTAGGGGAGGCTGGGTCGGGATATATTGTATAAGAAAAGAAAAATACATTTAAAAAAACAAGCAACAACAACAAAAACAAATTAAAACTCATAATAGTGATGGGATTTTCTTTTTGGCTAAAATGTATTTTCTCTTGCTCTGAAATCTAACACATTTAGAGAAAGCCCCAATAGGGGCTATTTTAGCAGCTACAGTAGTCACTTCACATCACTTGACCAAGTTACCTGACAGAGAAAACTTAAGAGAGTATTTGTATTATGATTTCAGATAGCTTTAGCCCTTCATAGGGGGAGTGAAAGGCGAAACAGCTTCACTTATGGTGGGACAAGAAGCAGGGAGTGGACCTCAGAAGGTTCTTCTAGTAATCCAATTCCACCAGCTAGACTCTGTTCCCTAAAAGTGCCATAGCTTCCCTAAATATCATGTCTCACCAAGGAAGTACCACTCAAAGTATAATCTAAATAATGAATATAGTCTAACGCAGTGCTAGGTGCCAGAATGACCAGAATTCTACCAGAAGCAGTATTTGTCTGCAAACAGCTTAATGTTTTATGAAGGAGATAAGGAGTGTCATGAAGTAACTGTAAGTTAAAATGGGAAAGTTCAGGAAGGGGTCTCTCCAGAGAGGGAAGGTGATTCTGCAAGACCTAAAATTGTTTCTAAGCTAAGGAATTTGGGTATTGTGGGGCTGTCCTGGAGCTGATGTAAAGTTGAAGTGTGCTTGGGACCCGGGAATTCTCATTTCTGAGAGTGGAAGGTGTTCCTTCACAACTGCTCTGACAGACCACAAGCTATGCCTTCTGCTCTCACAACAAGGCACTCCCCACACAAAGGTATGGGAATTGGCAAATTCTTTATCTGGAGCTGTAACATTTCTCCCTATATGAGCATATATGGTCTCTCCCTCTGTTTCCCAGGAAAATACCTAGGTCCAGCCTGCTGGGAGCCTCAACATGCAAATGCGGCCGTCATGTCTGTGCTGGATACTAGACCCTTCCTCTTGCCATATATGTGACAAACCATTTTCCTGCAATACAATGAGTCACCCCCACTGATGCGGGCTCTCAGGAATTCTTTAAATTTGGACCCATCATAGAGTCACACCTTATGGCTTCTCTCCCTGGAGAGGATTGCTGACCAGCAGAGCTAACTCTCTGGGATGAGAACCCGCTGGGAGACAAAAAGTACACTGTATGCCGACTTAAAAAAGGGAGCGATGACCAGCAGAAATGGAGGGGATATGGGAAAACATCCAGGACCTGTTGTGATCCATTAGTAAGCATAATGGCCTCTACATTCATAGATGAGGAGGAAGAAGAAGAGGAATTCTATAGCAAATAGTAGAAATAGAAGCCATCCCAAGGTGGTCTGATTTCAACTTGTAGGTGAGAGGAAGCCAAACGTACCATTTCTAAAAAGCATGCTTGTAAAGTCAAGACTGCGAAGTCACCTGTGATGTTCTGCACCAAAACAACAAAGTTAAACGATTTGTTCACGATCTTGTAGGAGTTCATTCAATGGGCAATTTGTACCAGAATGGCTAATTTAAATATTGCCTATCTAGCTGATGTAAGGAAAGATAAAGGTGGAGAGGACTGAGGCTCTAGTCCTGGCATACTGGGAGTGATGTAGTGTGTCTCACAGTTCTGTATTCCACACCCTTCATTTTCTATTTCCACTTTCTGAGCTGCAGATGCTAGTTTCCAGTTTCCCACATAACTTATTTCCCTGGTTAGACTGTAATTCCTGTAAATCAATATGTCTAAAGACAATCCTGTTTGTCTTTTTATCTACCACACCAAAGAATACCTCCCATTTTTTTCTCCCATGTCCTCCTGTCCTACAATCTCATGAATCTCCAGTTATCTTAGAGCTTGCTCACTAGTGCTGGCTGCGTTGCACCTACTTGTTAATAAATCTCCCTGTTCCCAGCTTTCTCCCCACTGCGTAGTATCAAGAAATGGTGCCTCCACAGATAAATTAATCTGGAAACACAGCACAGCATTTACTGCCTTATGGATTTGGGAGAATGATGTCATTCCTGTACCCAAGATATTATACTGAATACTGTTTATTCCAAGGTATGTGGAAAGATCACTTGCTAACTGCCTTGAATTTCTCCGTGTATGAGTGTGAATACATGAGAGTGACATGGACATGTAAACACACTAATATCAGAGCCCAGGGAAATAGGAACAGAATATCTGAGCTTCTCTTGGATGAAGACCATATTCTCCAACTAAAAATCAGCAATGAACTTTAAAGTTTGAGAGCCATTTGAGAGCCAGGGGCAAGAAGATTGAAATGCAGCTGCTCTGCCTACCACTACCAGGATAAATCACGCAGATTAAGATTCTCTGTTATCTGTTTATATGCTCAACTTTAATTAAATGTTCAAAGACCTCTGGCAGCTGATAATCTATATCCTCCTCAGAAAATTAAGTGTATATAGAAATAATTATTTTAAGAATATGCTTTGAAACAGATATGCACATATCCAGACCCAGGTCTGAATACTCAACTGTGTCTCTACCTTGCTCTGTGTCATTTCACTGGGCACTCAAAGCATCAGTCCTGTCCCTGTTCGTATACATAACCTGAATTCTCTAACAGACCTCACACCTTTGCTAAGACAGGTTTGGGCTCTGGTCCCTGTAGTGGAATATTCTAATTAGATATTTTATAGGTATATAATATGTCTTTCTGGAATGATGATCCTGTGGACATGCTTTCTGTCTATCTGGGGGAAGGGTGCTTCTTAATGTCTTGCAGCTTGTTCCACACTGTAAAGACCTGTTCACATCTCTGTGCTAAAAACAATGGGTACAGCCCCTAAAATCTCCACATAAACAGGCCATTTGTTTATCTTAGTGCAAATGAAGGCTCCTTATAGCCCTTAAAGGTTATGCAGCCAGATATCAGAGAAGACTCTGGTTTCCTCAGATTGGGCACCTGCCTAGGTAAGTGACTAATAGACTGGCAGACAGTGAGAGGTGTTAGGTTCTATTCATTTCTGTAAATAAGGCCTGTGTGGGGGTCAGAAGGTGTTTTGAATGAATAAAGAAAATGAGAGGCAGAAGCAGAGACAAGCCACATGAGAAGAGACCTTTACCTAAGTTGTCCAGGTATTGTATCTCAGAGAGTTGTCCTTGCTCTTTATTGAAAACATCGAAGATATTAATAGTTTCTTTACAGGTCCCACCAAAACTTTGTGTGCACGGTCAATGAAATTGGGTTTCTTTCTTTAAAAAGTGGGGAAGGGGTGTTCAAAAAATTCAGTCAAGTAACTACAGCTTGTCTGACACCTGAAAACAATTTTAAGGAAACTGAAGAAGAATTAAGATTTAGTCTGGTAGAGGAAAGACAGCTGAAAATCATTTAATATGATTTTGGTCTACACGTAGCTTTTATTTTGAGATCATTATTGATCCTGAGAAGAAAAAAAAAAAAAAAAAAAAAAAACCCAGTTTCTGTGATTCTAGTCTCAGTTAAAGATTGCTTTTTTTTTAAGTTTTCAAAAGTTGTTGTGAGTATCTATAAAGGAACACTGTCATCTGATGGTGGTGATCAATCCCAGGGTAGCCTGAAGTCAGACTAGTCAGAACTGACATAGCGGCAGTTTCTTAAATTCAAGGCCAGGTTCTTCCAACTTGCTGCAATGCTGTGTATTCAAGACAGGGTTGGGAGGAACGGCAATGTTCCCAGATCTAATGAGGTTCCTGGGGTTTTCACTGTTTACAGTGGGCATAAGGAAAATGGAACCAGTGTCTGATACACAATGGAACTGTAATGTGTGGCATTCACAATTATAGCACTTTGAAATACCCTTTCTGTTTATTTTATTTGTGTGGCTACATGCACAATGTTTATAGGTGCCTGCAGAGGTCAGGGGGCTTTGGATCCCCTGGAACTGGAGTTGCATACTAGTAGTGTCTGATGCTACTGTTGTTCAAAGCCTGGCACTGATTCAAACACCCAACGAGGCTTAAAGTGAATGTCTGAGGTGGCAGTGAACTGGTGGAATCCTATTTGAAATGTTCAAAAATGGGATTTTGCTGTAGTATCTGATTGTTATTGTTCATTTTCTTCTGTGAGCTGTTCTTTTCTTCTCTACTCATTAGCCCATAATTCATCAGAGCTACAGGGGAGGACCTCATGGAAACAGCATTTCCTTCTGAAGAAAAAGAATCTGCTTAATCTGACCTGAAATGCTTCTGTATAAAATTTTGTGTTTTAAAATAAAGCTTCTATGTATTATTTCTCAGTCAAAATATCCAAAGGGGAATATTCAATCTTTTATCCACTTGGCAGATACTTACTAAATCGTTAATGGATGCCAGATATTGTTATCAGATATTTAGAGATCAGCATCAATGTGTCCTAGCCCTCCAAATTATAAGTATAGCATGTAGCCTTGAAGATTTTGATTCAAGTGTAACCAAACAGGAAAGAAAATTGACTTGTATGAATGCACGCATATAAATTTTTATCAGTTTCAGTCTTTTCTATTACCTGGGCTTCTCAAAATCTTCAAATGTCAAGTGTCAATGTGGGCGATAGACTTGTGCACGTCACATAGACAAACAGTTGTTCTGTGAATTAGAATCTCCATAAATGACGTTTGGTTTGCTCTGAAACCATGTTATTAAAAGGCATCATTTGCATCAGTGAGTAGCTTTTACATTAAAACTGAAAAATAAGCTCGAAATGCATGTGGATTATCTCAGTAAGGGACTAAGCAACTTCAAGGCAGCTACAAAATATACAGTAAGATCCTGATCAAAAATTTAAATCAATCAATTAATCAGTACAACTGGGGGAATGACTAAGAAAGAAAGGCATAGTCAGAAGGAACGTTGAGGCTGGGGACACAACTACAAATATCCTGTGGTAGAAGGGACAGTTATATCCTCAAGTACTTGAATGAATTTCAGCATAGTTGGCAGGAGAGACTAAGTATATGTGGAGTTGGAGAACGTGGCGTTTTGCTGGGCCCTCATTTCTTTCCTAATGACAACAGTTTAAAGTCATGCATAGCAAGGGAGAATATCATAAAATCTTTCAGCTGGGCTTGTTCAATGAGTTCTTCAGAAGGGCTCTCATAGAAAAGGAATGTTGGCAGAATCATGAAAAGTGGCCAACATCATTCTCAAACCTTCACCCTTTCTTGTGAGCTTTTCAAAAATCAGAGACACAAGGAGTTTTAAGTTCTTTATGAAAACCAGAATTAAACAATGTACAAAATACAAACTTCCCCTGTAATACAACACTCTTTATCCCAACCCCTGATTCAAAGACGCATATCGGCTTGCAGAGCAGAATGGAGTAAAAGGGTCTGTATGGCAACTAACCTTGTTTGTCAAGCTGACCACTTCTGGGAATACTTCTAGAACTAAAGCTTGAACAGCAGGGCATGCCTCTGAGGGTTTTTCTTGACTGGATCATTTGAGATGGGAAGACCCATTCTCAATCTGGGCCATACCTTCTGATAGCAGCCCACAGAACAGGGCATGGAAGAGGGAAGCTTTGGCTTTTTGTCTCCTCCTCACTCTCACTAGCAAGATTGTCTGTCTTATTGCTGAGGCATTCCTCCACTGCTATTAGAACATACTTCTTCAGGATTCCAATGTAAACTGAAGACCGGCATCATCTAGGAATCCTCTAGGGCTCCAGCACTGGATTGGAACATTAGAGACTATCAGTCACTGGATTCTTGGTCTTTCTATAGGAGATAGCCATTGTTGGACTAGTTGGACCATAGTTAATAAGCCACTCTAATGCAAAGTATTACCCCAAGCCTCTATCAACTCACTGAGCCTCAGCTCACTGAGCGGTGAGGTCAAGTCACCCTTCGAATCAGCACCACCAGCACTGCAGAGCAGCTCAAAGGATACCATCTACTGAAAATCTCTACTGAGTTATCTGTGAATGAATATATATATATATGAATTCGTTGAATTCATTGCATTGATCTTTCACTTTTCCCATGACTATGTAAAAAATGTAAAGCACACATACTCACACACTGTGTAAAATTGTGATTAAAGAACTTGCTAGGCATTCATGATTTGATCCTTTACATTTTCATTCTCTTAAAGGTAAGGACTATGTATTTCCAACTGGAGGCCCAGTAGAATTTTTCATATTTTCTCTGTTGAGGTAATTGTATCATTTCCTCAGGTGAGAAGAAATGATAGTGAAAGAAGAGAAGGTGTGAAGGGCAAGACCAAAGAGCTGGAATCCAGAGGAGTAATCTGGACTCAGTCTGTAGAATAGGACCACTGAGATTGGTTGTATTTCAAGCTGTGGTAATTAAATGCAGTTTCATAAAAAAGGATCAGCTTAGATAAGAATAGAAAAATCATAGAATAATAATTTAAATCCCAGGCAATAAATAGAGATGTCTGAGGCAACCAAGAAAAGAGGCAGTTCCAGAGTCATGTTGGATAGACTCAAGTGGTCTGAGAATAGGCAAGGAGAAAAGGTTCTAAACACAAAACAAAAGCTCAGAGAAAAGGCAAGGAGTAAGAGGATAAAGGGAGTGGATTAAGACAACTGTCAGTTCAATGCTAAAGAGAGCCAAGTTTCAGGCAGACCATGAGTCAGATACAGGACTAGAGTTAAAGCCAGACTGGAGTTTAAGAAAGATGTTAGACAGATCATCAGGATATATTGTGGAAGAATGTTAAAGGAAGTATAACTAAAAGCAGGGAATAAATCAGATGGGAAACAGAATAGGAGATGATAGTGGTAGGACCCAGAATTTAAAGTAATTTCTATAGTAATCCCTTTAGTGACTTGGACAATTAACAAGTGAATGTAATAATCATTTAACTAGTCCATCAGTGAATACAAGATGAAATTTCACTTAAGAACTTACAAAATGAGAAACAATAAAATGGAATCATGATTGTTTATGAGATGATACCTAGATACTACATAATAAGGCATTCAAAGATGTTGAATCTACAGAGATCAAATCTGTTTTCTTAGTAAGTCTTTTACTGATATTTGGGAAATGGTCAATCTAATGTCTATGGAAATGCTGATTTTCAAATATAGTTACATTATCAAAGTATATTTAATATGTACTTTAGTTATGATTTTTACTTCATAAATGTATGATTTCTCAGTGTCTTATGTTGCCATAAATGTTTACATAATGGCCTAGAAGTCAAACTCGAGCCTAATACAAGTTCTTGAGTTTTACCTTAGGATCCATGGTGTATCAGATAGGCACTTGATATATTTACATCTATCCCTATTTACAGCGATAGGACTCTGGTCTGAGTAAGTAAATACATATTTAACATAAGATCCTATAGCTAGTGAGTGAAGAGCTAGATCAAAAGCCATTTAGCCTTAAGTCTTTTTCCATTACTATGTACTACTGTGCTCATAAAGTAACAGATTTAGATAAATTAGATTCATTGAAAAGTAAATACTCAATTATCACTTTCCCAAGCTTCTCTGAATTCTGACCTGATTTTAATGATGAAAAAGACTTTGTTGCATAAATATTGCATCATGTAAATGATCATTTATTATACATAAACCTTCATGACTTTTTGAAAAAATTTTAAATCTCCCTTGGAGTCATTTATTTTAGCAGATGGTGTTTTCTGCCGTTTCGTTTTAGTAAACATGGTTTCTTCTAAAGAAATCAGAAGTAACCCTTTGAGTCTTGGAGCTTTTCTCTAAGGTAGAGAGGCATGTATCAGAGACATGTACAAATGTTTATTGCTTTCTATAAAACAGTAGTATTTGTTGGTTGGCTGGTTCGTTGGTAGATTTATCAATTGACTGAAATATAAAATGAATACATTTACTAGTAAGATTAAAGAAATGAAATTTGATAGCCATCAAGTAAAAAAAAAGCAAGTAAAAGGAAAGCAGCTACATAATCTTTAGTTTTGTGAATTCTGATTTCAGACACTGATATTTCTGTGAGTTCAATTTAAATTCTTAGTATAGACTAATGCCTGGAATGGCACCTAAGGAAGGAAACACCAGGTTAGCTTGTCATTTAAATATATTTGAATGAATGAATTGTATAGTTCCTTGCTACAACTTTGTTAAATTAAATTCTAGTTTGTTTTAAATCAAGCTTTCTATTCAATAATATGATATAATGTCTGTAAGATGTATTATAAATTATCTATTCAGAATACTAATTTTCTGCATAGAAAACTTTCCTCTGGAGGTAAGATTTGTTCAAATAGTACTATATGTTTCTAAATATGTTACATTTAAATCGGTAGACTTGCAGTTAAACAACTCTGTAATGTGAGAGGACCTCTTCAATGACCAAAAGCCTGAACAGAACAAGGGCTGCCATTTGAAAATAAAACTACTATACCTTTTTCTGGCCATTTCCTCATGTTGGGCCAAGCATTTAAGTTTCCTCTTGATGAATATATGTATGATATATATTAGAAGCCCTGTATTCATAGGTTACTGCTCTACACACTTCTTGCTGTGTTTGCAGTCTTTGTCTCTTAGCTCTTCTACTTTGCTTGTTACAAGGTAACACTAGAGTTAGTTGAAAACTAGCTATCATTTATTGCTCTTGCTATTGTTTCATGGTCAATGATCACTTCAGCCTGAACTGATGCTCTTAAATAGTAAGATAGTTATCAGTCTTGGTATTTCACAGGCAGAAGTGACATCTAATTTTATCTCCATACCTAGTAAGAAATTCCTATGATTTTTGGTTTTGCAAATATGATTATGAAAGAGGAATTACCTGGTTTGTATACCAGAAGACTAGCTGATACACCTATCAAGTACTCCTGTTCCCCATTGCCATATCTTTCACTGATACTCAGTAGCAGCTAGTGGGATAGACAATGATAAGGTTCTCATAAGCCTATTGTTTCAAGTCATATATAACTCCACTCACTTTTCTTTGTTTATCTAGCCATTTCTCTTATTTCTATGTCTGGATCAACAAAATTTCAAGGTCATCATTCCCCAGGCTTAGTTCTAAGCTGATTTACTCATTATAAAGCTTCTCTTTGGCTTTGTTCTTCTAAAGGAGTGTCTGGCATGTATTTTCTTTTCTGCACTCCCGTCTAGCCAATGACCAATATGCCCTCTCTACTCTCTGTCTCACAGACATCCCAAATCCAGCAAGTCAATATTTTGATTTCATCCTTTCACAATAATGATCCCCTGCCGACATTTCCCTCCTAACGGATTTACAATTCCATCTGTGTGATGCTAATGCCATCGTTCCTGATACCTCTCTCATTCACACCTAACCAACTCATATTACCCCCCAGGTATGTGCACTTTTCTCTCTCTCACTGTCATGATCTCACTGCTTCATTGCTGGTATCTGGCAGAGTAATGGCAGATAATAATAGATGCAGCACACATATTAGTAGAATGTGTATTTGTTATATAAATTTTTGGTATCTACAGTGTATAGGTGAATAACATTTCAAGATCAGCAAATATTTTTATTTACTTGTATAAGTATTTGAAATAACTATTGTTTCTTTGTCTCAGACTGCCATTTCAGGGAGTGACAGGGTAGATTCAAGCAGACTAAGCCTTCCACCATGTACACAACACAGAATGGCATATAAAACAAACAAATGAACGAACCAAATGTATTTTGAAAATTGTGAAAACAATCAAGAACATGAACAAGAATTTCAGATAAATAGATCCACAACCTCTAGAGATTTTCTACCCAGAGAGAATAAGACAGGCATAAGGCAGGAGGCTGAGGAACCCAGTGAAAAACTATACTCATGTCTGAGGATTTATTAGATGTAAAATAATATCAAGAAGCTAAAAAGACATATACATGGGATTATGCCAAAGAAGAATAAAATTGGGCAAACAATCAAAGTCAGGTTCATTATCATCTGCAGTACTTTAATCAACACTGAAAACATACTTATTTTCATAGACAAAATTAAAATTAAATTTAAAAATGATAAAACAATGTGATAGATCCTGTTATCCTCTCTGTGTGAGCTCAGATCAGTAATCAATTAACTTCATAACAAATACAGAGGTAGGAAAGGGAGTGAAAGTCAGAAAGGAAAAGGAATCATAGAATAAACTATTTTTTGTCTGAATCTTAAAAAAATAAAATCTTAAATAAATCTTAAATCTTAGATCTAAATCTTTTTGTCTTAAATCTTCTCTAAGGGAAGGAGTATCAGGTAATTTCAGCAATAACAGAGAAAGCCAGAGGATCGTGCCCATGATTCTAGAGTACACAGTGGGAAGGGCTGAAGACTGAGCCCTGTGCAGAATAGCTAGGAGGATGAGTGCCCCATGAAAAAAATGTGGTGTGTTTGTGTGTGTGTGGGTATGTGTGTGTGTGTGTGTGTGTATTTCCAAATCACTCTGGGGACCCTGTGAGAGCAAATAATAGTAATTTTCATTGGAGAGAATGAGACATTAGAACACAGAGTGGGGATAGATTGAAAAGAACTTGTAGTATCAGAGAGTCTCATGAGTGACAGAAAATGTTAATATTTCCTGTTGTGTTTCCACAACTGGGAAAAATTGAAGTACAAATAGCAGAGGGGGGATATCTCATTGATTTTGGTTCATTTATTCCTTTTGTTTTGAGTTTTTTGTTGCCTTGAGATGCAGTTTGACAGGGTGGAGGTTGGGTAAGGAGATGTTATAAGCAGTTATAAGGCCAGGGGTTTTAGAGATTTATGTGGTCTTTATGGATGAATCTGCAAACCTGACATTCATGAGAGAGAATAGACTGTCAGCCAACCGGTAGTATAAACTACAGCTGTGGTTTCACCCAAAGAAAAAGAGATAAGAAACTAGATTAGGTAGAAATCAGTTGGACAAAAGTAGCTACATTTTTATCTACTTCAGAAGTAGGTAGAGAAATACAAATCGGTTGAAAAACGGGGTGGTGGCATTTGAGTATGGAAAGACTGCTGGAGCTTTCAGCATTTCTACTGAGAGAAAATAGGAAAGGACAGGGTGTTGTGTTGTCAGAATGGCAAATTATATCTATGGTGATACTCCCAAATAAGAGGGGCCTTGGGTCCTCAGCTTGAGAATAGAGATCAGAGTAGAGTTGGTACTGAGGAAATTGAGATGGCCCTGGGACTAGACATTCATATAAAAGAAATTAGAAAAGACGGAGCAAGAAAAACCCAGGAGGAAGGTAGAGTACAGACAAAGGGCATGTCCTTCCAACTCAAATGGAAACGGTTGACAGCGGCCTCAGGTGAAGGAGGGAAGGCAGGGGAGAGATGAGAATTTGGGCCTTTCATTTAGGTGAGAATTTTTTTTGTTGTTTTTTATTTCATTTACACAGTAGGTAAGATATTCTAAGAGTGAAAGATAGTAGGTATTAATAAAAATGATGAAATTTATATGGATTTTAAAATAAAATTCTATGCTACGGAGGAGTTCATTATTAAAAAAAAAAAAAAAAAAAAAAAGAACAAATGTCCTGCAGAATTCTGAATAGCCCAGCTAAGGTTGACCTGTCAGGCCCTTTGATGAGTATAATCGTACTGAGTTTACGGCTGAACCATGTTTCTACAAGCATTGACATCACCCAAGGAAACATTAAGAAGAATTTTGTCTGGGCTATACTGTTATGTATTCTAACTTAATTGGTCTGAGATAATAACATTCATAAAAGCACATGGGAATCATTACTCTCTTAATATTGCTAAAATCACTCTGTGTTTTTGACAAAGACACACGCAGCACAGGCTGCTGTCAAACATGCTATGTAGGCAAGGACAGCCTTGAACTGATCCTCCTGACTCTATATCACAAGTTCTGGGCTTACTTGTTCACTACTGTATATTGCTCCCACATTAACATTTTTTATTTCTTTTTTCAATGAAATACTTTCACCTCCCCTAACACCTTCTAGATGCACCCCAGCTCCCTATCCACCTTACCCCCTACTTTCAACAACAAACAACCCAAAACCTGTAGGTCAGTGCCTTACTCAACCCTTATCTAGGAAGCTTCTTGCAATAAATGGAAATTAGTGCAGAGATATAACTGGGCAATGTGTAGAGAGTGTCAGTAGAGCACTCATCCTTAATGCAGAGTCTTCATCACCGTAATATTTTAAGTTTATATTTTCAGCACCTCAGCTTGCAGCTTTTTAATACCCAGATCTGTCGTAATAAAATAAAAAAACACACACACACACACACACACACACACACACACACACACACACACACACACACGGCCCCTCCTGCAGCCTCCCTGTCCCACGAGGCAGCCACAGCTAACCAGCAGCTGTAGCAGCTCCCAGGCAGGAAGCCACAGGGGAGCTCTCAGGGTGTGGTTCTTATGGTTGTGGTTCTTACAATGCATCCATCCGGCCTTGGACTATAGCCGGGGAGCCTGCAAGAGTGAAATCAAGGACCCTTGGGAGCATTGTCAAAGGCATTCTCTCTTGTTTAATGCAAGTGTAATTACGTTTATGGAGCTAGGGAGAGGGAGGGTCTTTGGTACCCACGAATGGATGCCATTGGTTAAGACAGAGATATTAGGATTTAGGTAACCAATTCTCCCTATCAAGTCTCACTTTTTAAAAGGGGGTGGGGTTTTGCTGTGGCTTGTGGCCTGTCAGTGCAGAGGGGAGGAGCCAAGCTCCCCCCCTCCAGCACTTCAACGCAAGGGCTGGGGTCTAAGCTTCCTCGACCCATAACTGCCTGACCATTCCACGAGGACACCACACACATAAGCAAAACTGTTAATAAAATCTAAGGAAAAGTTTAAGTACTTGTCAAATTTTGAAAGGGAATGAATGATGTTAAGTTCATATTGTCCCCATTTGTTTAGTTATTGTAGGTTAACAATACATATGCATCAAAAGAATCAAAGTAATGATTGTCTGTAGCTGTAGTCAGTTAGGGACTGCTGAATGTCATGCTGGCTGAATTTCCTAGGCAACTTCCAATTACCTAGGTCAAATAGGGCAAAGGACATGTAGGCACCAGAGGAGAGTTTTATTTTGGTTTTTAGGTCCTTGGAACGTATTTATTTTTCCTGAGTCACAGCTATACATTTTCAATCCTATCTATTGGTTGTTATTGGCTCAGGAATCTTTCTTTTTTAAATCCTGGGAAAGTTTACTTTTAGGTCAGTGCAGGCTGCTATGTTCTTCATTAACTGGGGGAACAAGTTAAGGATGAACTATCTATTTGTTTCTTCAGGTGTGCTAACTCTCTAACTAAGCCCTCTGGCTTCTATTATTAAGGCTTATCCCTTTCTGGGAAGGTCAACATTTACTCCAGGAATAGTTTTATGATGCACTTGTAATAAACCTGGGTAGCTCTCACACATGCCAGGACTTGGAAGTCAGGAGGTGATTGCAATTTACTTTTGAATAGCATGGCTGTGTTCCATTCCAGCCAGCAGTGGCTGGCTCAGGGATTACTTTGGATATTACTATTAGGCTATGCAGACCTTATTATTGATGAGAAACATATGTCACCGTACAGAAAAGATAAGAAAGGGGCAAAGCAGTTAAGGAATTCCAATTTCCCAACAACAAAGGCCCAGTATCCTTGTCAAGCTGAAGAATCCATAGTCCGGGTAATATGGCTCTCAACAATCTTGATTTTCACCTCTACAAAAATAGAATATCATTATTCATCTTTTATCTACCTGACAAATTGATACATTCTTACCAGTATCAAAAAGTAAAAATTTCAAGACAAAGTAATAGCCTTTTAACAATGAGGAGTGTCATTTCCAACTGGGTTACATCTATATTAGTGAATCAGTCTTATGATCATTCCATTGGGGATCTCTGATCAAAATTTCTGTGAGAACAACTTAAAAGAAGACTTAGTTCAGCTCGCTGTTACAAAGTGATTAATCCATGGTCACTGGATCACATGTGCTTAGAAAGAACATGATAGAGATGAGCAAGTCACATAAAATTTTGCTCAGTATGTATGAACGTTTTGTGTACATTTTACAAACATTTTGTAACCTAACCACTTTCCAGGCATAGTGTGGATACTGAAGGAACCAAAGGTGAGTAAGATGTTGTCAGTGATCTCAGAGAACTGAAAAATAGTAGCCTAAGGGGAACACTGCAAAACTCCACTTTAGAGTAATTGTGATTGATTTTTTTTGCTGGCTTCCCTCCAGATTCTACAAGAAGGTTGTTTGGAAAAAATGTTTGTTATCTATGTTCTTGTGTATCTTAGCAGTAGCCAGGGTAAGGACAGCTTGAACTGTTTCTATTAAGTGCAGAGGTATCTGGATAACTGTGCTCCCAATTTTACTGCTCAGGAAAAGTGACAGATGGCAAGAAGGAAAATTCTGTGAAGACCCCTGACAGCAGAATAACTATTTGATATGCCACTAGAAAACATTCAGTAGTCAGTTCAGTGGAAGGTTGGCAGGGTATACGGGGTGAGGGGATAATATCAAGTCACTTATTACTCATTATGGTGCTTATGTAATCTTGTCTATTTTTACTACATACAAGGGTAGTAATAATTTTCTCTTCTCTATAGCTTTGAGCTCTGAAAAGCTTGTCTTGTATTCTGCAGATTTTCTGTACTTCAGGTCATGTCCTCATTATTCCTGACCAAGCCAAGATGTCACCTATTTCTGAATCTGATATTCTCACATTACACTGTAGTTGTTCTGTGAAACCTGCTGATTAGCCAAGGTAACCCCCCCCAAAAAAAAAACAGATAAAGAATATTTCTCTATATCACTCTGGGACCTAGTGCTGGAAGCTGTGCAGGGGAACAGCAGCCAGCATTGGAGTTTAGGAGTCAGCTTACTGTTGAGCAGGGTGACAGTGGGTTTTTACTTTGGCCTTCCAGGGGATTGTCTCCTGAATGCCCTTTGCTCCTTCTGTTGTTACTGCTGGGCCTTATTGTGCTTGTTACTACCATGGTATTAAAGTTCTATGGGGGTCTCTAACCCCTCGGTAGGCAGTGCTGCTGGCACATATAACAATGGTGATGGATTTACCTCAAGCAATGCCACTTGGGCAAGGCAGTGCCACTCAATTAAATTGGTGACTGTATTGAAACTCCAGAAAGAATAATTAAAAAACATGAATAGTTAAAAATGTTAGGTGTTTCACATACAGTTACAGGGTTAAATTAGGTTATTTTGCCAGCTGCCTTAGAATCAGTAACTTATGAAGAAAACATATTTTTGCTTAGTCTTGGTTTTGAAAGCTAGAACAAAGAAAGCTTAATTGCTAGAGCCCATGAGTTTCACTTATGAAACAGACCCATGATCAAGTAAGTAATAACAAATCAGTTTTAGTGCCCATTGTTAGGCTTGAACTTCCTCAACAACAAATTAAATAGATTCTGTCCTGGTCTCTATAATCAAAAGTTTACTTTTGATGAGTTTGGGGTATGCCTTGAGGATAGAGCTGGGTAGCAAACTTTACTTTTACCTAAGAAAAGCAAAAAGACCCCTAACTTAAAGTTTTCTTTTTATAATAAACTTGTTTCACTGTGTTAGCTAAATAACAATTGTATACATTAGGATACTGTGATGTGTACCTGTTCCTTAGCAACCCAATTACAATAGAAGCTGGCTATGAAATTGGTTGGCTTGCTTAAACTCTGTATATATATATAGTATATATATAGTATATATAGTATAATAGTATATATGTATATATACTATTGCTTCTAGTATATAGATGTACTGTGAGAAAAATATATATATATATGGAAAACTAGGTGTTCAGGTGTGATTTTTAAGATAACCTGTTTTTAAAAATATGGAACTTGTAATAACTGAAATGTAAAACCTGTAATCATTATGTAAAGTTTAACTTTATGATTAAGATGTGATTTAATTCAATCTTTCCCCATGAGGGGCTTTGTAAAAAAAAAAAGAAATAAAACCCTGTGCATCTTTACATATATATACGTATATATAAAGATGCACAGGTTAACAGACAGAGAGGAGAGAAGAAGAGCAGGAGTAGACAAGTGAGAGTAAGAGAGGAGAGAGAAAAGAGGAAAGAAGGAGAATAGAGAAAGGAAGAAAAAACAACAGAAAGAATAAAGAGAGAAGTTTGTCCCATTCATAAGAGGTGTGGTTTTATTCATATTATTTCCTCCACTGTGCCCCTCACTCACAGGTTGCTGAAACCCTGGCCTGGGCTGGACCACCAACACCCCTTCCCAGAGCACTGCTCCCCTTCTTTGTGTTATTCTCCTCCACAGCACTTATAAGTAAGGGATTCTATGATACATTTACCTGCCAGCATTTACTATCTGCCTCCCACAAAGGAATATAAATTCCCAAATAATGACCTTTCTCTACTATGCCTTCAATATCTTTAACAGTGCCTAGAAATAGCACTGAATATATTTTGAGTGGATTAATTCATTGTAATCAGTACTATTTACTGATAAATTCTGGTTCAACTTAACATACTTTCACAGCATGGCATTTTATTACATCAGCTTCCTAACAAAGACGTTAATGTCACATGAACCCCAGTTCTTGTCACCAGTGTAACATAATAAAGAGCACAAAATTGGAACAATTCATCAGATGTCTAAATATTTAAGAGTTATTAAACAATCTAAATCATTAAAATATATCTTGCTACTTTGAAAAATACATCATAATGTCAAAACCTTGATGCCTCATTTTTAAGAAATAATGGCAAAAGTTGCTTGAAATTCTATATTCCCTTGCTTTTTTTGTTAGTTCTGGGTATATGGGTCTATATCTAAAGCTGTCTTATTGCATTTGTTTGTGCCAAGAAATGGTACTCTCTCACTATGTAGAAAATTGAGGTGTGAACCTATGAAAGTTGCTTTTATAGCCTCTTCCACAAAGTCAGTAGCAAAGTTTCTGAAGAAAGAAAACCAAACAAATATTTGAGTGTTTGGTTTTTATTTTTTCATATTGACTCAACAGTAGTGGCTTCCATTCACTACAAGCAAATCCTTCAGGTTTGAAAGTAAATTGGGAAGTGACGCTGGGAAAACACTTTAGTCTGGCAGGTCTCCATGATCTTCTTCCAAAATTAAACGTAAAAATGAGTGAGAAAAAAGAAATAAAGAATGGAAGACTAGTTTCAAGTCATGTGACAGCGAATGGCTAGTTCTTTTGGGAAAATAAGAAAATGTAGACAATGTAACTTAACCTCCAAAGGACCAAAAACTCCAAAGCAAGCAAGACATAAAGAGATGAACACTCACTTCACATTATAATCTCAAGGCACTGTAAAATATGAATATGTGTTGCAAACTGTAATCACACAAGTCTTGAAGTACACGTTAAAAAGTAAGATCTCATGTATCTGCCTTAACAGGCGAGATAATATTAATAGAAATAATTATATGCCATCAATTTTATGTCAGGCACTGTTCTAATTACTTTTCATATTTGAGCTCATTTAGTTCTAAAAACAACCATATGAAGAATGTTCTAGCAATATCCTCTGTGCATAGCTGAGAAAAATGAGCCACTCTAATCCAAATTTTTTTTGCCCAAAGTGGTAGAGTTATAATTCAAATTCATCAGTCTGGCTCTGGACTCCACATTCTTAACTACTTCTATTGCCTTTGACTTGCACAATATAATCATACTTAAAACTTGATTAGTAGTTTAGCTATGTGAGGTGACTCACTGACTTATGGTATATGAAACATCACTCCTGGGCAGGCAAAATGACTCAACAGGCAAAGATGCCTGCTGCCAAGATTTATGACCAGAGATCAATGTCTAGAACTCACATGGTAAAAGGGGAGAATTAACTGCCACTTGTCCTCTGACCTCCACATGTGCCATGCCATGCAGAAGCCCACATATATACACAGACACATAAGCACAAAAAAATAAAATATAAAAAAATCAGTCTTCATTCATTAGCATACCTATACTCACTATAAGTTATACATGCCTGTTATTTCTATATTTTCTGAAATATGTTTTAAAGGCTTAAAAATTTTAAATAATAAAAAATTAAACTATCCCATATAAAAGGGGAAAATAAAGAATGTGCAAGTGATTATAAGTTAATGGGGTTTCTGGTTCCAATTCCAAGGGGTTTAATTTGGACAGAGCAAATGCCCAGCTCCCAAACACAGCTGTCATGTTTTGAAGCCAATTCGTTAAAAACCCACAGCTAGAAGGTGCATTCCCATGGGTGATTCACATGGATGCACATATTTCTCTGACTGTGGACTGTTCTTGTTAAAGGAAACACTTAAATTCTCAGTCTGAATAAGGACTCCCTGAACCAGGATGTGTACTTTATTCTTGAATAAAGAGAGTGTCTGGTTCCTCAAAAAAAAATCTATTTTATATTAGCAAAGCTGACTGGAGTTTTATTGTAGGAATTTTCATAATATGAGGTTATGTATATCATTATTCAAAAGACATAAACATCCATCCCAGAGTTTATGCCTGGCTAAGTGTTTTAAATTTGTAATTTCATATTGAATGAAGTGCAAAAGAATATGAGCTATCAGGCATCAGTTGTTACTGTTTAGTAGATGAAGAAAGCAAATGCTAGCTACACTTTGCATGTCACCTCCAAAACCCTTGCTGACTTGCCACTGAAATATGGAAAGTTAAACCTTTCAAAAGTGATCAGGTCACAAGGGTACCATAAGTGACTAAATGAAATCAGCAAGAGAGATGTAATTGTTGTAACAGTGAGCTTGTTGTAAGTTCTTCTCTCTAAACCTATCTATGTTCGCCAGACCTTCTGCCATGTGATGACCTGATATTCAGCACCAGCAAATTCTAGCAGCATACTCTTAGATATCAGAATCTCTAGATTATGAGTCAAATATATATATTCCAGGCATATAATGGATGGGAATCCATTATAACACAAAAAAATACTACAGCATCAAGGCTCAACCAAGTTAAGGAATTTCCCTCATGTTACATAGCCAGTACCCTTATGGGCACATAGAAGCACATCTATGTAAGCCAGAAGCTAACCCTAACCCTATTATCTTACTTGGGGTGTTTATATCAAGGTAGAAAGCAGATATGTAGAAGGAACAAATTCAAAGAATAAAATAATGTAAACTCTAAAAGCCCCTTGTAGCAAGTGGAAGGAAGGAAGTGCGACTGTGTGGTACCTTCTTTCCCTTATGAAGCTATAGCAAATCCTGTGAAATGATCACCTTTTAGGTTGCAGACAAAACTGGTAACTGCATATAGTTAAACACGAATAGTATTGGTAATAAAGAGACCTGAGCTACAGGTGAACAATTGCAATATTGAACTCATCTGAGGCATGTAAAATTGTGTGAAGCTTAGTAGTCTGAATCTGGAATAAACTAAATATTTAAGTGAACAATCGTGCTGTCTGTGGCCTCAGTGTTCACTCCCTATTTTATAGAAAGCAACTTTAATCTGTTTTGTTGTTGCCTCCAACAGACGCTGACTTGAAAGACAATCCATCAAGGTGTCATGTTGCCTTCAAAGGCTAGCAATACCACACAGCTCCAGCCAGGCACGCATGCACCAGAAGCGGAGTGGAATTATTTTCTTTTCCTATGCCCTCAACAACAGGAACATCCACCTGTTTATGTGATTCTGATACATGTTTTTCCTGTTTTTTGTCCTGTGAGCCTGCCTCTTAGCCTCTCTTCTCATCACTTAAGGTTTTCTCTATTAATAATCATAATAATACACTTTATTCTGGTTAATTAGAATCAACTTTTAATTCTATTAAATTTGTTATGCTCTAGTAAACTCATATTTAACCATCATCTACTTCCAATGATTTCAAAGAATCACAGCCGATCATCTGTAAGACTGGACGTCATGGATGAGGCTGAGGGCTATGATAAAGATGAACGTTGCACTAAGAAATAACAGGTACTAGAAGCAACAACTGACAAACTCAAAACCTGTAGGTTTGAGAACATTCAGCACAGGCTCGTTGGGAGGTGGTAAAGCTGTTCTAGTCTCTGTAGTAGGTGAAAGGTTCTTGAATGTTACTTGCAGACTGAATAAAAACTATACAGAAACCAGCAATGCAAATGTGTAACCAAACACATTTTTATTACCCTAGTTTTGCCAAACTAAACAAAAAAAAATATGCTTGGGGACACAGAAAACTTTTAAAAAATTAGGCTAACAAATTACTGGAAGCAAAAAACACAGTTTCTATTAAAGTAGCTCTCACTGGGGATTTATTTTTAAACAAACAATTTTAGCACCCAAAGAAAATGTTAAAAGGAGTTCATTCCAAACCCTGTTTGAAAACATGTTAAACTCTACTCTACAATAACAGCAGTGGAAACTTGAAAAGTAAATGCTAAAATAAGTAATATTTGTTGGGTGCCTTTTCTGGTCTTCATCTTCTTCTAGAACGTGACCCTCTAATCCAATACTGAAATGCGTTTTTGCAGTTGTTTCAGTAAGATTGTTCTTTAAGTGATCCTTACTTTGTTTCATTCGTTTTAAGCAGAATATTATCCTATCAAGATATTACCTTGCTGTTTTGTACTTTTAAAGAGTACTTGAACGATTATCATAATTGAAAGAAAGAGCAATGAGAGAGTGATTCTCTGGATTGATTTCAAATCATAATAAATGGAAAAGTACAGCCACAGGATGGATGTATTTAAGACTGACACTCGTGCATATTCGTCATAATTCCAGCCAAGGCTTGGATTAAAAGTAAAAGGGCAGATACTTTCAGAAGTACAATATAGTACAACCTCCAAAAGGTCTCCTGGGATATCAAATTTAAACATATAAAATCACAGTCAGAATACTGAGATTATAAATAGTATAAATTGCCCATACAGAAAAACATAATCATTCCAGATTCCAATGTGATTTTTACATATATCTATACAATTACACATAGACCAATATCATGAAAAATTCCCACCATAGACTTCAGCAAACTTTAATATTGAAAGAGATCATCTGCTTTTAGTTTCTCTGTCTCATTTTATTCTTTCAGGACAGGTATTTGGCAAGACATGATCTCTTAGAATTTAGTTTTGTTATTATTTTCAAAGAGGAAGTCTTTGGTGTCAGTATTTTTTAATGTCATGTAACTGATTAGAGTCAAAACTCAAGGTAAAACTGAGGTCTTCAAATCAAGGCTGTAGAGGTAGTCAAGGAAACCACAGTCCCCAGAAGAACACAGCAAGACATAAAACACTAACAAAAATGGCAAGAATGACTAACAAGAATGACAGCAATAGTCATGACACAATGAACAGGGAAAGCCCATGAGATCTTACCCATATACAAAGAACTCTGGTAACTAAGAAATGCTGAGAGCTGGAGAAATAGTTTTTCCCAGGGAAAAATGCACCAATTAATTATTCAATACCAAATGGTCCATCCTGAAAACTTATATACAAATAACATTACACAGAATGAGCAGGTTGTATTTAGGAATATATATATTCATGTAAAATAAATAAATAAGAAAAAGGGAAGAGAATTATTCTAATCCTACAATTTAGTCAGAGTTTTAAATATCTTCAACACAAAACTACACCACTTATTCCTTGAAATATTTCTTCCACTGAACTCATATTTATGCAAAAGGAATTACACATAGGCAAATGAAGTGGTGTTTTCAAAAATACAACCAGCTAATATAATCACATGAAAACTGTGTGTTTTGTGACACTTAGTGTACCCACCTTGTTCTCTACACTTGGCAATTACACAAGGAAATAACTATTATCTGTCCTTGGTCTCTGCAACAAAAAGCCACTGTTGGTAATTTGAAGCCAAAGCAAATGTGGGAGAGAAGAGGAAGATGACCCTCTAAGAGTGCTCACAAACTGCTCCACGTGCTCACAATCCAAACTTAATGTGGTTTCACTACATCTGTACTATTACGAAGAAACTGAAAAAAGACAAGATTTGATTGCAAAGGGTGGCATTGAAACACATCTTGACAAGATCAGGATCTGATCCCTAGTCTCTCTAGATTAGATTTTCATAGTATACATGGTTTCTTTGGTTTACAGCATCTTGAAGATTTCACAGCAGTGTTGTATATGTTAAACATATCCAATGTAGTCTAAGTTCATTTAATTAACAATGATGGCAGCAGGTGGACAATGATCAGCTTAATCAATTCAAGCCAAACCTACATTCATCATTTGCAACTTATAATGAAACTGTTCTTCAAATCTCAAATTTCGGACTACAAACTCATTTGTTAGGGGAAAAAGGAAAGCTTGGGAAAGGTTTATAAGCACTATTTTTTTTCAAATATGGGGTTCTGATAGGCAAATTGTTTCCCTGCTGCATTCTCATGCTAGCCAATGCTTATGATTTCATACACATGTCAAACTCTAATTGATTAAAAACAGAGCTCAATTTGAAATATCTTTGAGAACTGAAAATTAAAATGAACATCACAGAACAGAAAGTAGAGTGAAGCTCACGCCCTTCTCATTTCAAGCCAAGGGGTTATAAAAGACACCATTTTGAACCTCCTACCAGCTTTGCAGTTTAAAAAGGAAGACCAATACACTAATATGTTCTCTTGGTTGCCCCTAATGAATTTGATAAATGAGTATTTGTTTATTCATTTTCATTTAGTAGCTTGTGTTTATATAATTTTCACATAACAAATCTACCTCTCAAAGTTTGATGTGCATTTTTAATAGAACTAATTAGACATCAGTATATTAGAAAGCCTCTCTCCACAGCCCATTAGCACTTAGATAATTTCTGCAGAGGAGCCTTAGGTCTTTAAAATTATACATAGATTTTAATGTCACCATGTCTTCTTCCTTCACATTGTCAAGCATACTGAGACAAAGATAAGGTTCCCTTTTAAATGGATGCTGATTCCATGAAAGTGAGCTATGGCCAAAAGTCCTTGACCAGGCTCATTGATGCTCTATTCATAATAGCCAGAAATCAGAAACAGACTATATGTCCACCAACAAACTAATAGATAATGAAAGTGTTGTACATTTAAACAATGGGATATTGCTAGCTGTTAAAAAACAAACAAACATAAAATAAACATGCAAATAGATGGAACTAGAAAATATAATCCTGAGTGAGGTAGCCCAGGCCCAAAAAGAAATAAATGGCATGTATTCTTGTTGTGGAAGTTTATTTTTGTTGTGTATAAAATAATTGTTTTATCACTGTTGGGGGAGTAGCTACCCTAAGTCTTGGAGTTTTTTAATTGTCTACAGGTGTTGAATTTACTTCAGGGATGCTTGATTGCTGATGGTCTGCATGTGCTTTCAGTAGAACACCTGAGGAGTTCTAGATCAATAAACTTCTAGCTTAGTCAGTGTCCTATTGCTGTGAATAGACACCATGACCACGGCAACTCTTATAATGGAAATCATTGAATTGGGACTGACTTACATTTCAGAGGTTTAGACCATTATCGTCATTGTGGGAAGGATGGCACTATGCAGGCAAACATGGTACAGGAGATGTAGCTGAGAGTCTTACATCTACATTGGCAGGCAGGGATAGAGACTGAGCCCCTGAGCCTGGCTTGAGCTTCTGAAACCTCAATGCCCACATCTGGTGACACACTTACTCCAACAAATCCATACCAATCCAATAAGGCCACATGTCCTAATCCTTTAAAATAATGCCACTGGCTATGAGCCAATGGGGATATTTTTTATTCAAACCACCACAATCAGCATTAGATGACCAACACAAAACAAAATCAATGGAATTTTATGAATTTATGAAAAATATTACTTTGTCTCAGCATTTTTTTTTAAATCTTACTGGTCTTTTGCTTGTATATTATGGTTTCCAATTTTGTGGTTTTTTGGGTTTTGTTTGTATGTGTGCTGTATGTTTGCATTTGTATATATTTTTTGTGTTCTTTGTTTCTTTTTGGTTTGTTAGTTTGTTTTGCTTTATTATTATTTGTCTTTTTTTCCCTGTTTGTTTTCTTAAAAGAGAGAGAAAGAAGACATGGAGTTGGAAGAGTAAGAAGGTAGGAAGGGTCTGGGAGGAGAGTAGGAAGGGGAAACAAATGATCCGAATATATTATATGGAAGACAACTTTTGCCTTCAATTAAGAGTAAAAATTAAGTCCATGACGAAAAACTAAACTGAACATCTGCCCAACTATTTGAAAATCCACCATCACACACAGTGAGGAATTGCCTCCAGTGCAAAAAGTTCAAAGTAAACACTCACAGGGCAGCACACACATTCAACTGTATCTACAAATTCCACACACTGGATTGTCCTGTGAAAGCAGCACATAGACTTAACTGAAGATGATAAGGATTTTTACAAATGTTGAAAACCTGTGGCATTTACCGAGTCTTCCAGGTTTTGCAGAAATCATGTCACAGAGCTCACTGCATTTCCATTCCCGCTTTCTAAAGTTACTGAAGTGCTTAGCAAAATAATAAGTATTCCAGTTACTTTTAATAATTGATATGCCTTTCCAACCGAACAATTTTAGCCATTAGAGAGACTAAAGGCACTTATTAGTGTCTTCTACCAGACACCAAAGACTCTTAGAATATGAGATTTTCACAAAGCCAAGAAATGCACCCTTAGAATACACATTTTATATCTGCATATGAGTTTTTTAATGATATTTAATGAGTATTTAATGATATTACAATTGGTCTTTAAAGCAGAATAATTAGCTATAAAGACCTACCCAAAGAATTGAAAGAATGCACCAATTTAAAGTACATGCAATTTTCTAACATATAACTCTGCCAACAAATAACTGCCAAAACCACAAACAGGCATTTTAATCTGAAACTAAGCTTTTTATTTATATTCTACATGCAAATTCATTTAAAAAATAAGTACTGTTGAAACTTTTTAAAAGAGGCTGGTCTTTCTTCTTTCTTATAATTTTTTTAAAAAATGTTTCATGGCTATATATAAATCCCAATTTTTAATTAGAAAATAACAAGGTACATTTTATTTTATTTTCCCTTCCCTCCACTCATCCCTACTCCCCCTATCTCCCCTCTCTCCAAGATCCACCCTCCTCCATGCTTCCTCTCAGAAAAGAACAATCCTTGCAGGCTATCACAAGGCATACACCACAGGGCATAATGAGATGGAAAAAAGCCAGGAACAAACTTCTACATGAAGGCTGGATGAGGCAACTTGGCAGGAGGTAAAGGGTTCCAAGGACAAGGCAGGAAAAAGGGTCCCCCGTACTCAAATTTGTAGGAGTTCTACAAGAACACCAAGCTAGCCAACCACAAAATATCTTTAGGAGACCAGGTAGGCTTCATGTCTGCCACTTCAGGCTCTGGGAGCGCCTGAGACTGTTGGTCAAATGACTCCATGGAGCTGGTGCTCCTGGTGTTCTCTACTCCTCTGTTCTATGTAATCTCTCTTCCCCCTCTTCAGTGAGGTTTCCCCGAGCTCTGCCTGATGTTTGGCCCTGGTCCTATGCATCTGCTCCCATCAGTTGCCAGAGAAAGCCTCTCTATGTAGATTTGACTAGGCATCAATCTATGAGCATATCAGGATATCATTAGGAATTATCTCCAGGCTATCCAGTCTGATTCTGGCCAGCCCTGCCAGCCCTGCAGTGTTTAGACATGAGCTCCCTCCCTTGGCTTGGGGTCCTGCTTCTCCATTGTCCCAGTAATTCCTACAGACAGTATAGGTTATAAGTCAAAGGTTTTAAGGCTGGGATAGTGTCCCAGTCCTACCACTTGAAGCCCTGATTGGTTACAGGAGATGGCCTGAACAGGCTCCCTATTACTAGAGGTCCTCGATAGAGTCACTCTCATAGAATCCAGTGAATTTCCACTGTCCCAGGTCTCTAGATCACTCCCTCAAGGTCCTCCAATTCTGGGCCTCTCCTCCTATATTCTTGCCTTCCAACTCTCTCCCCCTACCTGGTCCCTCATGTTCCCATTCCCATCCTCACCCAACCCACCTGCATCTATTTCTTCTTTACCAGGGAGATATCTGTGTCCCCACTGGGGGCCTTGTTGCATAGTCTCTTTGAGTCTGTGGATTGCAGCACCTTTGTCCTTTGCTTAGCAATTAACATCCACATATTAGCAAGTACATGCCATATTTGTCTTTCTGGGACTGGGTTACCTCATTCAGGGTGATTTTGTTCTAGTTCCATTTATTTGCCTGCAAAGTTCATGTAGTCATTTTTTAAATAGCTGAGTATTACTCCATTGTGTAGATATGCCACAATTTCTTTATCTATTATTCAGTAGAGGGGCATCTAGCTTGTTTCCAATTTCTAGCTATTATGAATAAAGCAGCCATGAACATAGTTGAGCAAGTGCCCTCATAGTAGGATGGGCTGTCCTTTGGGTATATGCTCAGGAATGGTGTAATTGGGTTTTGAAGTAGGTCAATTTCCAATTTCCTGAGGAATCGCCATATTGATTTCCACACTCTGAAAAAAAAAAAATCAGTAGTCTTCCTATATGCAAATGGCAAATGGACTGAGAAAGGAATCAGGGAAACAACACCTTTCTCAATAAGCCACAAGTAACATACAATACCTTGGGTTAACTCTAACCAAGCAAATGAAAGATTTGTATAACAAAAACTTCAACTCTTTAATGAAAAAAATTGAAGAGGATCTCAGAAGATGAAAAGAGCCCCTATGCTCCT
Source organism: Cricetomys ansorgei (assembly GCA_026225945.1). Lineage (NCBI taxonomy): Eukaryota > Metazoa > Chordata > Mammalia > Rodentia > Nesomyidae > Cricetomys > Cricetomys ansorgei. The sequence goes on from JAMJFZ010000056.1 coordinate 27,574,205, forward strand.
GGATTGATAGGATTAACATAGTAAAATGGCCACCTTACCAAAAGCAATCTACAGATTTAATTCACTATCCATCAAAATCTCCAAAGGAAAATATTCAACCTCATATGGAAAAACAAAAAAACCCAGGATAACCAAAATAGTCCTGAAAAAAAAAAAAAAAAGAAAAAACTTCTAGATGCATCACTATTCCTGAACTCAGGCTGTAATACTGAGCTATCATACTAAAAACTGTGTGGTATTGGCATAAAAAAAGACACAGTGATCAATGGAACCAAACTGAAGATCCAGAAATATATCCATACACTGACAGGAATGTGGTTTTCGATAAAGATGCCAGAAATATATAATCAAGATACATTTTAATTAAATTCAGAAGGAATTATTTCACATTCTGAATTAATAAACACTACGGTTTTACTAAATATTTTTGAACATTTAATATGTGCAAGACCTTTGCATAAATGCATTCAATATTTCAATAGAATAGTCATCTCTTAGAGAAGGGAAAGTAAATAATTAGATATTAGATAATGCTCTGTAACACAGATAAGAAAACTAAGGGTAAAATCACATAACTACCAATAAAATATTGTTCCATTGCTCTTCAGTATGATTTTAATTTTTTTCAATTTGTCTTACTCTGAAAAGTCAAAATTATATCATGCAATCTCATTGCATGTAATTTTTATTTATCTCAGCATTTTCCTTGTCATTAAATATTCTTTAAGAATAAGTTTTAATATATTTTTGTTTCAAATTTTCTTTTATTTTCAGCTGACTAATTCATGCTAAGTGTTACCTACTTGATAATATGTTAAGCACTGGAAAGAGGCTGATAGAGTGCTTGCTTTTGTAGAGAATTTATATTCAAAAAGTAGTCTAGTTAGAATGGTGAGTGCTTCAGGTTGTTGTCTGTGGAACACAAATGCAACATTTGGCCCAGTCTAGGGCTGTAGGCTGCATTTAAGCTAAGACTAGAAGGCTCTGTAGGAAAGTAAATAATGTGCATCAAAGGCATCTGTATTCTATCTATGCAAAGGATACTGTATGTGCTAAATTCTGATGCCAAAAGAAGTCAAAACTCATTTGAGGTATTGAAGGGTGTTTTCTGTGGTAAAATAAAAGAGGGGGTTAAGAGAGAAAACTGATTTCTACTAATAATTGGCTTTATAATAGGAGATTGAATGCCATCACTGGAAAAACACAAGGAAATGCATTGTAGATTTTTAGGATAAGACGAGGTATTACATACAAGTTTTAAAACTGCACTGCTTGGGTCAATTCTCCAGCTTCAACTTCTGGAGCACACATAGCTTGCTTTCTAGGCTCTGACAAGCTCCAATCCACTGCTGCTGCTGTTCTTAGAGGTCATCTCATGGCACTGGCATCTCCAAATGTTGTAACTGGGCTGAACTTTCACCAATAGCCTCTCATAGGCTCTCTTCATGGTGTCAAGCATAAGTTTCTTTGCATGACTCCTGTAGTTCTGAACTTTCAACTGCCACTGAGGCTGCACCTTCACCAATGGCATCTCTGGGCCTCTCACTGCATTAACCTTCAGCTGCTCTCCATGACTCCTTCATGCCTTCAAAACCAGTACAACCTAGGTGATTCTTACATTGCCAAGAACATTGCCAAGTCCAATATAAGGTACAACCTTGGCCACTTCTGGAACATAGCTTGTATGTGCTGACCCTGAGAAAGCACTTCCCAGAAAATTTCACCTCAGTGATGCTGGTCTCTTCTCAATCACTGCTGATTTCTTAGCTCCAGCTAACCAGCATCAGTTGTCCCAGAAAATGCAAAAGTTTCACTTCAGTGGTGCTGGTCTTTTGTTAATCATGGCTGACTCTTCAAGCCCAGCTAGCCAGAACTGTATTCTTACTTCTCTCTGAAACTACACAAGCCAGACTTCCATCTTCTGCACTGCTCTCAACATTCTTAATCTTCCAAGATCCCACAGAGCATGCACTGAGCTCTCAACACTCAATGGCTTTTCTAGCTCAAAGTTTCATAATTGTTCCACAATCCCTCCCCAAACATGGTCAAGTCTGTTACAGTCGTGCCCCATTCCTGGTACCAACTTACTTTAGTTAGAGTTTCTTTTGTTGCAATGAAACACCATGGCCATAAAGCAGGTTTGGGAGGAAAGGTTTATTTGGCTTACACTTCCCAGATAATAGTCCATCACTGGAGGAAGTCAGGACAGGAACTCAAGCAGAGTCGAATCCTGGAGTCAAGAGCTGACTATAGGCTTGCTTCCCATGACTTGCTCATCCTGCTCTCTTATAGAACCCAGGACCACCAGCCAGGGATGGAACCATCCACAATTGGCCCTCCCCCACCAATTACTAATAAAGAAAATGCCTTACGGTCCGATCTTATGAAGGCGTTTTTACAATTAAATTTTCCTCCTTTCAGGTAACTCTTGTCTATGTGTCAAGTTGACATAAGACTAGCCAGTACACAGGTGCATCTGTACACACATGTACACACACAAAAATATATACACATATACACATACATTAACATATAAAAATAAAATGAAGTTTTAAATAGAAACAAAACAAAACAAAAACAAATCTTTCCCTTGCACAATCCCCATTCATTTCCCTGCCATTTTTACTTTCAATTTAACCACAGTTGGGATAGCTAAAGGAGGAAAAATAAGAGGTTTTTTTTTTTTTATGATTTTTATCTTACGCTCAACACTGTACTTAAAAATATGCCATGAGCCCCATTGGACAGAAATACATATTATAGTCAAAATCTCAAGCAATAATCCTTTTTTATTGCATTAGTTCTTTAATAAAAAATACAGCTTTGCCCACAGATTCACACTTGTGATGAAATAGATGAAAGAGGTGTCTACAAATTTGAAAAGTGACCTTTGAGGACACCCATTCCAGCCTCATTTGTTTTCAAATTAAGCCTCCCTATGATGAAACATCAGGCCTCCAAAACCCTATAGAATCTGGAAACCTAACAACACAATTTTTCTGTGCTAAACTACAGTTTGAAAAGGAAAGTCAAAACACAGAGAGTGGATGGATTGGAAAGAGATTAATTTTCCTGGGGGCGGTGTATGATTGCTGCTGTCTCACCTGTCTTTTACTCAGCCAGAAGCCAAAAATTGATGTTTCTTTGTTTCCTAGGTCATCTTCGTGAGAACAATACACACTCCACTATGTTCTGCAAAAGCTAAACATTATATGTATGTATCCAAAGTCATTGAGAAGTTTGTTTTTTTCTCATGAGAATAGAGATTTAAAAGATTATCTAACAAGGAAACAGGAGAAAGAAAAACATTGTACTGATATAGGAATAAAACTTCACACAAAATAGAACGGCCTGGGCAACTTTGTTGACCCTTTCTGCTAACTGGGCTCTTATTCAGTGACATTAACCATTAGAAAAAAAGCTGTAGAGGCTTCTGAGTCCAAACATTTAGCACCTTCAGTAACCTCTTGAACTCTAGCTAATAAAAATTTACTCCCTCTCAACGTGATTAACTTTTGTTGTCTGACATTTTGTTATAGTTGCTTAAGTGGACTGAGAAACTCCCTCTATTTGAATTGGGGAATGCCTTCCTCAATTTTCATCTACAATATTTTGTAGTTGTCAGTGTACAATTCTTTTAGCTCTGCTGTTGTCTGAATTTATTCACCCAAAATTTATATGTTAAGACCTCATCATTCATGTTTTAGTATTAAAAGTGAAATGCTGGGAGGTGATTGGGTCACAGGATAGAGTCCTCAGGAATGGGATTAGTATCTTTATCAAAGAAACACCAGGGAGCTGCTTTCTTCTCACCACATGTAGATGTTGGAAACAGCAGAAGATGCCACCTGTGAAACACAAACAGGTTATAGTATAATGTGAACTATATCTAATCAGTCCTGACTCCTATCACTGAGCTCCTGGAACTGTAGTTATAGTTGTGAGCCACCATGTGGGTGCTGGAAATTGAACCCAGGTCCTCTGCAAGAACAAGTCATCTTAACTGCTGAACCATCTATTCATCCCTCCCTGAACTTTCTTATTTACTTCATTTTAAAATTAGAAATAATTCCTGATACAGCAAATGGATGTCTCATGTGACAGATTGAGATAAGTAATATTTCATTCTCTTAAGTTTTCTTTCTTTTAATCATTGTCCATCTTATCATTATTATTCTCTCAGATAATACATCTTGACTGTTTCTCTCCCTTCCTTCCACTTAACCCCCCTCCCTCTTCTTCCCCTTTCCCCATGTTTCACTATTGCTCCACTTCCCTTTAGAAAGGAGCAGGCTTTCCAGGGTCATCAGCCATGCATGGCTCAAGAGGATGCCATAAGACTAGGCACCAACCCGCATATCAATGCTAGGCTCAGAAACCCATTAAGAACAGAATCCCAACAGCAGGCAAATGGGTCAGAGCCACACTTACTCTTACTATTAGAAGTCCCATTAAAAACACCAAGCTAACAATCATAACATACACTCAGGGGACCTAGTACATACCCATACAGGCTCTGTGATTACTGCCTCCATCTGTGTGAGCCCCTGTGAGCCCTGCTTAATTGATTCCATGGGCCATGTTTTCTGGTAGAGCTTGATGCTTTGGTTCTTATAACTTTTTCTCCTCCTCCTCTATGGAGTTCCCCAACCTCCGAGGGAAAGGATCCAATGGAATTTGCCAATTTAGAAACTTCCTCTGCCTAAATTTTGGCTACTAGACTGCATCTGCTCCAATTGCTGGTGGGAGCCTCTCTGGTGGAGATTGGGCTAGGTACGATTCTGAGTATAGCAGAATACCATTAGGAATCATTTCAGGGACTTTTTTTTCCTAGTGGTGTTTGGTTCTACCCTAGGTCTCGGAGATATTCCATCTCCAGTTCCTGGCCATCCAGGCAGTTTCAGGCGTGGCATACCTCTCATGGTGTGGCTATCAGACAAAGTCATTGGTTAGCTACTCCCCCTAGTTCTGTGCCACCATTGCCCCAACACATCTTGGAAAAAAGATATAGTGTAGGTCAAAGATTTTATGATTGAGTTGGTGACCTGGATCCATCATTGGAAACCTTGCCTGGTTACACAAGACAGCCAGTTCAGGTTCCATATCCTATATTACTAGCAGGCCTTGCTAGGGTCACCCTCATGAATTCCAGAGTTTCATCGCACTAGGCTTCCACATCTCTTCCAAGATGACCCCCAGTTCCCATCATCTATCCCTATACTCTCTTCCTCTGCCTCCCCCTTCAGCTGATCTCTTTGTTCCCAACTCTCCCCTTCCCCATTCCACACAACAAAATTTATTCTATTTCCCATTCCCAGGGAACTCCATGCATTCCTTCTAGAACCCTCCTTGTTACTTAGCCTCTCTGAGTCTGTGAGATGTAGCATGCTTGACATTTACTTAATAGCTGGTATTCACTTCTAAGTGAATACACACTGTATTGTCTTTCTGGGTCTGAATTACCTCACTCAGGATGATTTTTTTCTGATTCCATCCATTTGCCTGCAAATTTCATAATGTCATCTTTTTAACAGCTGAGTTATACTCCTCTGTGTGTACGTATTACATTTTCTTTATCCATTCTTTGGTTGAGGAATATCTAGGTTCTTTCCAAATTCTGGCTCTTAGGAATAAAGCTGCTACGAACATAGTTGAGCAAATGTCCTTGTGGAAGGATAGGTGTTCTTTGGGTACATGCCTAAGAGTGGTATAGCTGGGTCTTGAGGTGGGTCGATTCCCAATTTTTAGCATAACTGCCATATTGATTTTCAAATCAGCTCTATGGGTTTGCACTCCAACCAGCAATGGTGGAGTGTTCCTCTTGCTCCACCTTTTCTCCAGCATGAACTGCCCTTTGTGTTACTGATCTTAGCCATTCTGACAGGTATACGATGGAATCTCAGAGTAGTTTTGATTTGTATTTCCCTAGTAGCTAAGGATGTTGAACTCTTTAAGTGTTTTTTAGCCATCTGAGATTCCTCTATTTATATTCTATCCTAGATCTGTACCCCATTTTTTAGTTGGGTTATTTGATTTGTTAATGTCTGGTTTCTTGAGTTCTTTATATATTTTGGATGCTAGCCCTCTATGAGATGAGGAGTTGATGAAAATATTTTCCCATTCTGTAGGGTAGGGTATGTAGGGTATGCTTTGTCCTGTGCCTTACAGAAGCTTTTCAGTTTCATTTTTATTAATTGTTGATTTTTGTGCCTGAGCTACTGGTGTTCTGTACAGGAAGTTGTCTCCTATGCCAATCAGTTCCTGGCTATTCCTATTTTCTCTTCTAGCAGGTTCAATATATTTTATTTTATGTTGAGGTCTTTGACCCACTTAGAGTTGCTTTTATTGCAGGGTGATAAACATGGATCTATTTACATTCTTCTATATACAGACATCCAATTATATCAGCACCATTGGTTGAAAATGTTGTCTCATTTTCACTGTATGTTTCAAGTATTGAAATATGATTGTTTTCTTCTGAGTGTCTTTTATTCTTTGAGAAAATAATAGCAGGACACAGAGAATGGAGTGAATGTTTTTGTCCCAGGTATCATCAGGAAGTATGGGGATCTGGAAAGCAGCTTCACTTGAGTTCAGGATCAGAGTGAAGAAGGATAAGAATCAAAGCAGAGGAGTAGTGATCAATATGCAGATACACTCACATGACCAAATTCAGTGAATGCTTTCTTGGAGATGGTGAAGAGAAAATGGAAGCCCATACACATATATACAGAACTGCATAGTTATATGTCCTTATTTCAGAAATTCTAATCAGTAGATTTGTAAGAACCTTGTGAACAACATATAAAAATATGGTGGTTAAAAGAGTTAGCACTGAGGCTGTTTATGACAGTGTCCATCAGCAGCAGCCTGGACAAGCAAACAAGAATGGAAAGTACTTCCTACTGGTTGTCAGGAATGATGTTGAGGATCCTTCCTCCATAGAATCATAAGAACAATCACACTTATTGTTCAACACCTTCAAAAATAATAATCTCAAATAACTCCCCATAAAGTGTAAAAACCTATTTCATTCTCTGCCCATTTTTTATGATAAATTCCAAGACTCTACAAACAAGAACACACAAGAAGACCTAATAAATAAAATTGTGCTTTAGCAAAACTTTTCACACTTTCTCCAAATGCTCAATGATTAAATATTTATTAACTGGATCCAAGAACTGTCTGCTAAACCAGGGTCCTATGTACTCCATGGCCCCCAGGACATTTACTTTGGTAACAAGCTGCATGCATATTCTGGGACTTGAGGTGTCTGATACTCAAGAACTCTGCTAGCTACCAACATGCACACAGATGGTCAATCAGTCTTGCATTTTACATGATGTAAGGACACAAGAAAAGTACCATGGATTTCTTGTCCTGTCCTTGGTCCAGTGTTCACAATCACCATCAATTACTTATTTGCAAGAGCATCAATTAAGGGAGCAAGACTTTTGTTGGGACTGCAAGAACAAGCATCTCTAAAGCTCATTAAGAAATAAGTGGATGCAACACATAGCATCCACTTTAAATGTTAATGTGGTAAACTGACAAGAGGTATAAAATACAATAGGATACATTGCTTCCCTATGAAGTTTTTACTGCTATCATATACACAAATCTTCATTATAAAATGTTGATTTTATATTCACTTAATTTAATTTTAAAATATTTATGTATACCAATACAGACTGGTCTTCATCTAAATAAAATTGTCAAGTTATAACAATTAGTGAACAGAATCGAAGCTGCTACTCCAAAACAGTTCACAAACCAAGCTAATAACTTTTGAAAACGCTTTCTTGAAAAAAGTCTTTCCAAAGTGGATCTTAAAAGAGATCTGCCATGGTCTTCTCTATTTATGACCTAGGGGAATTTCATGAGCATTCTGTGGTATTCTGAAGGCTTCCAGATAAGGTGAGACTGAGGGTGTTTAGGCACTACTGAGTCTGTCCTTTTACCATTTTGAGATATCACAAAGTCACTAGATAACTTTAACAGTAGAACTAGAAAGGCCTTTTGACAGAAAATTATTTATTAAATTGAAGCCAGAGCTCCTTTTCCAAATGGTAGTCTAATACTCTAAAACTTGATCTCTTTTCTGTAGTTTTCAATAACTGTCACAATTACATCTAAGCTGGATTTCAAGTGGTTAGCAAACATTGCAAAACCTTGGAAATCATTGGAGAATATAGCTGGGCATGTTTTGCTTTTGTTTTTTGCTTGCTTGTTGTTAAGGAGAAAAGAGTTTAAACCATTGATCACTATATAACCCACGTTGGCCTCAAACACAAGTCTCTCCTGTGTCTCCTGAGTGCTGAGATTGCAAGTCTGTGGCAATACGCCTGCCATGAGAATTCTTAAAATTCAACAATGATTTTAAATTTCCACTGACAGCATCATCCAATCTGCAGAGGAGGGTAATCTGATTCTTCCTGTAGAGATTTGTGGCAGACAGTGTAATGATCTTCCTGTTCAATATTGTCCTCAATCTAACAAGCCCTGAACTCCATGGATGTATTCTTACTCCACATCGTAAGAAAGATTTTGCAGAAGTGTTCTATTTAAGCATTTCAAGATGGGAGATCACTTTCAGTGTCTATGTGAACCCATCTCAGAGTCCATCACAACATTGACTCTATGAATGTTTCGCAGATTGTTAGTTTAAACAAAACCTTGAAAGATAAAATGAATATACTTTACATTCCATCTTATATTAGAAGTCTCTGCAGAATGTATTTCAAACACTCAAAATTCAAAACTCCAAGTTTTGAATAAGCATTTTAATGCTTACATTTTATATTTATATTCATGTGTACATTCAGTACTTCAAAGGGCTTGAGAGCAGGATTGTCTTTGGTAGGTAACTGAAGACAAAGAAATACTGGTTACATAATTTTTTTTTTTTTTGCAAAGGAATAGATATGTGACTTGTTTAACCTTAGCATAGAGCATTTAAATTCTGAAAAGAAGTCATTTGTAGATGTCTCACTCTTTGCTCCTACATCTTTTCCAGTATTCTCTTAAGTCAAGGGTGCTTTGTCAAGGACCTAGCTTATTTCAGTTGTAAACAAAAAATATTAAAGTAATTCCTAAGGTCACTTTTAGCTCTAAATTTCCAAACTTCACTTTTATTTCATCCTAACTATAAAATATATTGAATACCGTGCTTACCTTAATTCATTTAACAATAATTTCATGGTGATTATGTACCAGATATTGTTCCAGGCTCAGAGATATGGTGCTTGGGAGCAGGTTTTAGCATTGTGGCTTTGAAATACTAGTAGAATGTGAAAGCAATAAACAAAATATAATTAATATCACTATAATATCAATCTTCCTAATTGCTACAAAAAAAAACATTTATTAGAATGAAGGCGAGGTAAGAATTAACTCCAAAATGGCACAAGGTTCTTTTTTAAAATTAACTGTTCTTTACCCATAAGCTTTCTGTGGTCTTTAATATTTTTCATATGGTATGTTCTTATGTTATTTTTTCCACTATAAGAGTCCTTTACCTTCTTGTATCTCCTTTTAAATTAAGTTCCCTACTGAATTATTCTGAAATGTAACTAGCTGTATACTCTTAGAATAACTAAAAATGCTGTCAGTTCTATTAGGATTTGATACAAAAGAATTCTGCTTTTTATAAGCTCATAGCAAGAGGCTAATATTCTGACTAATAATCTAAACATCATATTTACAATCATATTTCCTATTGATGTAGTTCTTTGGGGCATCATTAACTCCACTGATTCCTGCTTATCAGAGCAGAGTTCAAGTGTTCTGCCTGGGCTTTCAGAGCCTCTGTTCCCTTGCCATAGCTGAACAGTCCAGCAGTAAACTCCTGATATGAGCCTGGATGGCCATATTCCCACCCATTTATTCAAGGACTCAGACATTTAAAATAGCCTGAAAATCAGAAAGTTGTTACAGCTATGTTTTTTTGAAATGGCAAATATGTCCAGATAAAATTTGTGACACCCACACTAGGGTATAGAACAATGAGCTTCCTGATTCTTCATCATCTGCCTCCATATTGGTTCTGGGAGACAACCTAATATTACTTTAACATGAATAAAGACAAAATTTTTGTGGGGACCCCTTTATTCTTTCCACTTCTTGCTTTTTCTGCAGTTGCTTCATAACTGGAGTGCCATTGACAACTTGAGTGTATTTGTAGCTGAAATTCTGACACAGCCTAGCTATAAAAAGTATATGCCTTAAATAAATAAGATTGTTATTGTTCAGTTATTTACAGGCCTGAGTTGCTTATGGCTTCTATCAGAAAAATTTAATGGTATGGAGAGGGAAGAATAACACAGGTTGCTTGATTTCTTGCCTTTTATGGTTGTAAAGCATCTGCTGTGGGTGCCTGTGTCTCAAAATGTTAACAATATCTGAGGTTTCAAATAGAGCCTGTTAAAAAGGAGGATGAAGTAAAATAAAGATTCATGTAATACATGATGAAATTCTATAGCTATGTTGGCTATTAGCTACATGTGACTTTTGAGCATTTAAAATGTGGCCAGTTTATGTTAAAAGGTGCTCTTAGCTTGAAGTAGCAATCAAATTTCAAAGATTTATGTTGGGGAATATTTGAACATATTTCCAAACATTGTATTTACTGATTGTTGTCTTTGCGTACCCCTGTACCTTTTAAGATAATCATTGCACTGGCAGCCCGAGGTGCCGGTAGGATGTTTGGTTTCTATAGCTGAAAAGGCCTGCTTTATAATTGTAAATGGTTGCTACTTTCTGTTAAAAGACTGCTTCATATGCCTGTCCAAAGGTCGGGAGCAGAATAATTGAAGATGTGCTCTGATGTTGTTGAGTTAGTCACAGGGCACTCACCCAAATCTCAGGCAACAGTGAAAATGAATCCCTCCCATTGGGCTTTGAGCTTCCCCCCTGAAAAGGTGGCATAATTTGTCTGCTAAAGGGTTGTGAGATGAGTCAAGCTATGAGATTCTCTCATTATACAAATAGACCATTACATCAGGAAGGAGGGGCTTTGATTTAATAGAAGTCCTGAGTATAGGGCAGTCAAGTTTTTGCAGTTGAAGATGGTGCTTGTTATTTGCAGTTTCTTCTGCTGAGGTCTAGTAGGCTTGTACAGAGGAAAATGTCTCGTTGTTTTTATTAAACCCTTGATTGATTAATACCTACAATACAACAGAATTAGTATAAAATAAAACTTCATGCTGAAATTATATTCCAAGTAGACTACACTGAATAAATCTATTATTAAACTTGCTTTCACTCCTTTTTACTTTTGACTGGAGCTATTAGAAAATTTGAGGTTGCACCTAAGACTCACACTGTCTACTGAACAATACATTCTACTACAACAATAAAATCCCCCAAACCAAGAAAACAAAACAAAACTACACCAAAAAGGAAAGAAAAAAATCCACCAAATTGTAACCAAATAATAGCACACACACACAAAACCTGTGGAGTTCTTTATATGTTGGTCAAGTATTCCTGAACATGAGACACATCTTGGAATAGTTGATATACCTATTGTCATTTCAGAGAGAAAACCGATTTTCCTTCTTGACAGTACAGTTTTTAACATTTACCTTGTAGCTAGGTTTTCATTCATTCATTCACTCATTTTTTAAATTACAAAAAAATGAAATATAATGCGATAAGACAAAAAGTATCACATCAAAGTTGGAAAAGACAAACCAAAAGAAGGAAAAAAGCCCAAAAGAAGACACAAGAATCAGAAACTCACTTGTTCTGATACTCAGGAATCCCATAAAAACACTAAGCTGGAAACCATAATATATACGCAGTGGTCTGGTGCACACCCATGCAGGCCCTATACATGCTGCTTCAGTCTCTGTGAGTTCATATGAGCTTTCCTCATGTTGACTAGAGGGGCTTGTTTTCTTAGTGTCCTCCATCCCCTCAGACTCTTACACTCTTTCCACCTCCTCTTCCATAGGTTTCCCTGAGCTCTGAGGAGAAGATTTGATGGAGACATCCCATTTAGGTTTGATTGTTCCAAGGTCTCTCACTCACTATGTAATGTCTGGCTGTGAGACTATTTTTATTCACATCTGATGATGGCTGTATAAGACATTGTTCTATGAGTATAGAAGACTACCATTAGGAGTCATTTTATCCCATGTTTTTACTTCCCTACTCCCTCTTTTTAGATAGTGCTATTTGGTTTTATTCTATGTCCCTGGGCTATCTAGCTTCAGGTTCTTGGTTATCCAAGCAGTTTCATATATCAGATATCTATTTTGTGGAGTATGCCTTAACTCAAATTGGTTTGGGGTTGGTTATTCTCACAGGCTTTGTGCCACCATTGCACTAGCATATCTTGCAGGCTGTACAACATTGTAGACAAAGTGCTTATGGCTGAGTTGCTATTCGTGTTTCTTTTTTGATAGCATGCGGAGTACCTTCTTATCCAAGATGCTGGAACACAGGAATGAAGGCTTCATGTAGACATTACCTTGACATCACCATCTTCAATGTGTACGTGTCTTCAGCAATGGGGCCTTGCTATCAGTTTGTGGAGAGCAAACTATTGCCTTGGCAACAGCCTGGGTTGTTGAGGATTTCCATGGGGCAACTTTAGCCAACACTCAATTAGACTTAATCCAATCTTTCATTTAGATCATCTTCATATATGTATATATTTTAAGAAAATACTACTGCATAGGTTTCCGTTCTACCTCTCAAATGCCCTTTAATGATTTTACTGCAAAATTCTGAGACATTCCAAGAATTAACACCAATATTCCTCTAAGTATTCCACAAAATAGAAACAGAAAGAATGATGCCAAACTTATTTTATGAGGCCACAGTCACACTGATACCCAAACCACACAATGATTCAACAAAGAAAGAGAATTATAGATCAATTTTCCTCATGAACGTAAGTGCAAATATACTCAATAAAATGCTCACAAGCCATCGGGTGGTGGCAGCATATGCCTTTGATCCCAGAACTTGAGAAGCAGAGGCAGGTGGATTTCTGTGAGTTCAAGGCCAGCCTGGTCTACAGAGTGAGTTCCAGGACACCCAGAATTACAATAGAAAAATCCCTGTCTCCAAAAACCAAAAGAAAACAAGGAAAGAAAAGAACAGAAAAGAAAATACTCTCAAACCAAATATCCTAAGACATATAAAGAAGATCATCCACTATGATCAAGTAGGCTTCATGCCAGAGATTCAGGGATGGTTCAACATACAAAATTCAGTCAATACAATCCACCACATAAACAAACTGAAAGAAAAAAAAAAACACATGATTATCTCACTGGATGATGAGAAAGCCTGTGACAAAATCTAATGCCCTTTCATGTTAAAAGTTTTGGGGATCTTAGAGATATAAGGGACATACATAAAAAAAATAAAGACAATTTACAGCAAGCCAACAGCCAACACTGCATTAAATGGAGAGAAGCTCAAGGCAATTTCAGTAAAATCAGGAATAAAGTAGTCCCTTCTCCCCATATCCATTCAATATAATACTTGAAGTTCTATCTAGAGCAATAAGAAAATTAGAGGAAATCAAGCACATACCAATTGGAAAGGAAGGAGTTGAAGTATCCTTATTTACAGATGATATAGTAGCATATATAAGCGACCCCAAAATTTCTACCAAATTCTACAACTGATAAACAACTTTAGCGAAATGACAGGCTACAAGACCAACTTGAAAAAAAAATCAGTAGCCTTCCTATACACAAATGACAAATGGACTAATCATGGAAACAACTCCCTTCACAATAGCCACAAATAACATAAACTATCTTGGGATAACTCTAACAAACCAAGTGAAAGATTTGTATAATGAAAATTTCAAGTCTTTGAAGAAGGAAATTGAAGATCTCAGAAGATGGAAATATCTCACATGCTCCTGGATTGGTAGGATCAACATAGTAAAAATGGTCATTTTACCAAAAGCAATCTACAGATTCAACACAATCCATATCAGAATCCCAACATGATTCTTTACAGACTTTGAAAGGACAATACTCAACTTCATATAGAAAAACAAAAGGCCCAAGACAGTTAAAATAAACATGAAAAATAAAAGAACTTCTGAGGGTTTCACTATTTCTTATCTCAAGCTGTACTACAGAGATATAGTAATAACAATTCCATGGTATTTGCAACAGACATACTGAACAATGGAACTGAATCAAAGATCCAAGCATAAATTCACACACTCCTGGACACCTGATCTTCCATAAAAAAACAGAAATATATGATGGAACAACAAAGCATCTTTAACAAATGGTGCTGGACTAACTGGATGTCTACATGTAAAAAAATCCAAATTGATCCATATTTATCACCATGCATAAAACTCAATCCAAGTGAACCAAAGACCTCAACATAAAATAAGACACACCTGAACATGAAAGAAGAGAAAGCGGGGAAGAGCCTTGAATCCATTGGCACAGATGACATTTTCTGAACAGAACACCAATAGATCAGGCACTAAGGTCAATGGTTAAAAACTTCTGTAAGATACTGTCAATAAGACAAAATAGCAGCCTACAAAATGGGAAAAAAATTTTTTGCCAACTCCACTTCAGATAGAGGGCTTATATCCAAAATATATAAAGAACTCAAGAAACTTGACACCAAGAAAACAAAGAATTTAATTTAAAAATGGGGTGAAGAAAGAATTCTCTAACAAAGAATTCTCAAAAGAGGAATCTCAAATGGCTTAGAAATACCTAAAGAAATGTTTATCATCCTTAGCCAGTAGGGAAAAGGAAATCAAAACCACTTTGAAGTTCCATCTTATACCTGTCAGAATGACTATGATCAGTAAGTACAGCTTATGCTAGTGAAGTTGTGGAGTAAGAGGAACACTTCTTCACAGCTGGTGGGGATGCAAACTTGTACAGTCATTATGGAAATCAATATGGTGATTCCTTAGTTAATTGGAAATCATCCTACCTCAAGATCCAGCTATACCACTCCTGGGCATGTACCCAAAATGTTCCATCCTATGTAAGGACTTAACTATGTTCAACTATGTTCATAACAGCTTTATTCATAATAACCAGAAAATGGAAACAATCTAAATGGCCCTCAAATGAAGAATGAATAAAGAAATTATGGTACATCTACACAATGGAATATTACTCAGCTTAAAAAAATGACTACATGAACTTTGCAGGGAAATGGATGGAACTAGAAAAAAATCATCAAGGGTAAGGTATCCTAGCTGAAGAAAGACAAACATTGTATGTACTCACTTATATGTGGTTAATAACTGCTAAGCAAAGGATTATAGTACTAGTATCCACAGACATAGAAAAACTGTGCAACAAGAAGGACCCCAGTCAGAACACAGGGATCTCCCCGGTAGGGGGGAAATTGAACATAGGGTGAAAATTGAACATAGGGTGCAAGTGGAGTGGGGGAGGATGGGAATAGCAGTGGAAGGGACCAGGAGAAGGAGAGGAACAATGGAAGGAGAAAATAGAGAGAGAGATGGCAAGAATTAGGAGACAATTAGGCAGTGATTGGGAGACCTAATGTAGTAGAATCTATGAGGGAGACCTTAGCAAGGATCCCTAGTAGTCAGGGTTAGGGAGCCCGAATAGGCCATCTCCTGTGGCCAGGCAAGGCTTCCAGTGGTGAGACTGGGACACCATCACATCCACAAAACCTCTGACTTATAGACAGTGCCTGAAACTGCAGGACAGACCAAGAATTAGAGATTGATAACCTGGAAACAATTTCTCATGATGTCATGAGAGGCCGCCCTCAGCAGCTGAAAGGAGCATCTGGAGAGGCTCATGGTCAAACACCATGGAGAAATCAGGGAACCCCACAGAAGAGGAAGAAGAGGAATGGTGGAAACCAGAAGGACTGAGGACACCAGGAGAACAAGCCCCACATTGTCAACTGACCAGCACTCTTAAGGACTCACAGAGACTGAAGCCACAGACTCGGAACCTGTAGGATCCCCTAAATACATCACATTGATGTCTGGATTGGTGTCAATGAAAAAATCCTACAGGCTGGAGTGGGGGTGTCTCTGACCGTTTACCTTTCCTTGAGACCATTTTTCTCCTACCAGGCTTCCTGGCCCACTCTTTATGTAGGAATGGATGCCTGGCCTCATTCCATTCTGCTAGGCCATGAAACCCCCTGAATGGATGGTTCTTTTCTGGAGAAAGGAGGGATGTTTGTGGATGGTAATGGAGATTAGATCTGGGGGAAATGGGGTCAGCTGGGAGGTGGAGAGAGGGCAGGAGAAGGGGATCAAGATGTATTCTATAAGTTATATGAGAGAAGAGAAAGAAAGTTAATATCTACAAATAAATGAGTACATAACATATGTGTCTTTCTGAGTCTGGGATACCTCCTCATTCAGGATGATTCTTTCGAGTTCCATCCATTTGCCTGCAAAGTTCATAATGGCATGTTTTTTAATAGCTGCATAATACTCCATTGTGTAAATGTACCTCAGTTTCTATATCCATTCTTCTGTTGAGGGGCATCTAATTTGTTTCCAATTTCTGGCTATTATGAACAGAGTAGCAATAACCTTGATTTAGCAAGTGTCTCTGTGGTAGGATGAAGTATCCTTTGAGTGTATGCCCAAGAGCGGTATAGCTGAATCTTGAGGAAAACCCATTGCCATCTTCCTAAGGAACTCCCATGTTGATTTCCATAGTGGCTGTACAACTTTACACTCTGACCAGCAATGGAGGAGGGTTCTCCTTACTCTGCATCCTTGCCAGTGTGAGCTGTCACTTGCTTTATTGATCTTAGCCATTCTGATAGATATAAGATGGAATCTCAAAGTAGTTTTGGTTTGTATCTCCCCAGTGATGAAGGATGTTGAACATTTTTTTAAGTGTTTCAAAGACATTTGAGATTCCTCTATTGAGAATTCTGTTTATATCTGTACCCTGAATTTTAAATCTGCTTATTTGTTTTCTTGATATCTAGTTTCTTGAGTTTGTTATATATTTTAGATATCAGTCCTTGACCAGATGTGCAGTTGGTAAAAATCTTTTCCCATCCTGTCAAGATGACAAGATTTGCCGTAACAAGCAGCATTTAATTAAATTTGTCTTCTACTTTTCACAGTATCTCTTGGTTGCATGAAGAGAAAATTTCCATCTGGACATTTCATAAAGGGAAGTAATATTTAAAGTAGCAAAAGGAAAAAGATCTATTCAACTGTATAAACATGCTTATTCACAAGAATATTTTAAAATAAAAATTAGCCTAGGCATTTTCTCTGCCCATTGCTATTTTCTTGGTTTTGCTCTTCAGCAGTATCATGGAGGGATTTCTGTGCCACTCTGCAGTGCATCTCCTCTTCCTTGGCATCTCCACGTGTAACGTTAAGCACCTAATATTTTTTCTCTGATTGATTAATCCATTCTCTGAATCAACCAGCCACTTTTGCCTTCATCAAAGGACTGTTGCACATGTCACCATAGGTGCTGGCAGATGGTTAGAAGGCACCCACAAGGGTACCCTGCCATCTAATAGGGAGCTTCTCACTATAGAGGACCACAATGTGTCTGATGGAAATTATAGGTTATGGATTGTAATTTCCCTAAAATTATCAGAAATGGGGAATAAAGCACACAATTGCCTTAAGTTCTCTCTTTCTTTCTTCTATTCATCTCAGGATGGTAGCTTTTTACTCCTTTTCCAGATGCTTTCAATGTGAGACCCTGAGAAAATACTCATTTTTTTATGAATATTTGTTAACCTTTGTTTACCTCCCCAGCCTCCCTCTCAGCATGTGACACTAAGTCAGTAAGCCATGGCCATATCAAAGTGTGACTACAGTCACCATTGTGACTATCTGTGTAGAACCACCAATGAGCTCATCTAACATCTAGTTCTCTATATGAACTAAAAATGTTCATGTATTTGGCAATGTGAGCCTTCTATCAAACTATATTAAATAATGAGTGGATTCAGAAAATAATGAGTTGCTTCAGATATCAGAAATCGGAAAGTGAGGAGAACATGCTGACAGAAAGAGCTGACAGCTCACAAAGCCAGGGAAGCTCTGAATTAACTGACTAGGTGCTATGTACAAAGCACACAGCAAGGAACGTGAATACATGGCACCAAACAAATTCTTGAAAGCTGAGGAATACTTGGTTAGAAGAGTGAAGAGTATTCACATCTGAATCTGTCTCAGTGTTAATCAGAAAATCAAAGCACTGAAAGAAAATCTGCTGGTTCCAAGCTTGGAGACAATATTAAGCAGTCTTATAATGTCAAAACATAAAAAACAGAAAGAAAATAAAAACAGATGAAACTCATAGAGAAGAATGATTCAGGCCACAGAGGATCATGTTTAACATGTTCTTAAATCTTATTTCTTTAGGAAACAGGAACTATTAAAAAGTTCAAGAAAGAGAAATACAACCTGATTTTCCTTTTTAATAGGTTACTCTTAGCTGCAGTGGGGAAGGGAGTTTAATGGAAAAATAATAGAGACATTGAAGTCTGGGTATAAAGGAAAATAGGAGAAAATGGATTTAAAAAGGGGACAAAAATAGAGATGTTTTTATAGCATTGAACAACTACTAGATCGACTACATTGATTTCTTACATTTCCAGTCCAGATGTCAGTGAAAGAGTGACAGAGAAAGGCTATGAACCCAGTTTCTGACAAGTTTGGAAGCAAAACTGAATCTTCATTTCAGCTTAGTGGAATTGTGGCTGGAGAGTTTAAAATGTTTCAATTTCAAATGATTACAGTAATAGCCACTTACATGACAAGTTCAGCTACAGTCAGTGGGCAGAGACATTGCTGTGTTTTTGTACTTGTTTACTTCAAATACAGAAAGATGAGACACAGATAATATGACTAGGTTAGCATGTCTGTAACGTAATAATGGTAGCATTTATTCATATACTGGCTAAACTCCAGTAGTGAACCAGGGAAAATGCTTTAACATAAACTATCCTATGGTTTAATGATGTAAAACGTGCTTTAAATGGTATATGAAGGACATCAAAATGTCAGAGGACCCAATCTGGAAGAGTACCTCATGAGCAGAGCTGGGGTTATTTGAATGATGAATAACAATGGCTTACATGATAACCCACAGAATACAATGAGCATCCCTGAGTTCACACTGATAAATATGGATCATCAAATGTACATGTTCCACACAGATTTTTAGTAATAGATGCAGAAGGAATGAGAGGAATACACAAGGCACCATGAGAACAAAAGCACAGCAGTAACTGTTTCCAGAAAATTATACTGATGGGTGTTAAAATTAATGAATGAAAATTCAGGAGAACCATGTTATTTGCATATCCTCAAGTGCATTTCCCCTAAGATATTTATAAATTAATCATGAAGTGAGAAAATGGTGACTTCACAGTGAGAAAATATGGCAGACATCACCTGAACTTAGAAATGAAGGTCAAGATAACAAGTAATATGACAAGAAGCTCTTATATCCTTTGATGTGATTTACCAAAAGGGGCACAATATCACTTCTGTAGTGTTCTTGCCAAGGACATATGACATCATCATAATCAGGAGAAAAGATAAGAAACTGAGCAACATTTTATAAAACAATTTCAACTAGTGTACTCTTTAACAGTGCTGCACTGAGGGAAGACTCAGGAAGTGACACGGATTGGGGGACACTGGGGAGACCCAGTGGCTCCATTGAGCTTTGGAGCAGATAAAGAACATTTGTAGAAGACACATATAGGAAGTTAAATGAAGCACAATTCATTTTGTGGTAATACAGCAATATCAGTTTTCTGGGTTGGATACGTGTGGTATGCAAGTACAAACCAGGATTATATACTTATATTCTTAATCTTGTTACATAAAATGTTAACACTATGGAAATCTGGATGAAGGGAATACATGAACTTTCTGATTTATTTTTGCAATGTCTCTACTACTCTAAAATTATTTCTAAGTTAAAAATGATGGCATAAATATACTTTAAATTTTTCAGACAACTTGGAACTATGCCCAATAAACATAAATCATTTTTTAAAATATTCATTGACATAGCAAGTTAATTTTTCTTCTGTCCTCTTTGTCGGAGATTCAATTCATCTAAATAGGAGAGATTTTGTTGGCCCAGTCATTATTTAAAATAAACTGTGTGGAGTCATAAGAGTTCTGAGAAGTCACTTAAAGCCTCTGAAAAGAAACAGGAGCAATCACATTTAGGCATTTATTGATTGGATTCTTGACTGAAAAGACAGACACTCAGAAGCCACTGGAAAAGCTAAATGATCAATCACTAGAGGACTCAAAGGGCCATGCTTGTGACCAGTTTTGCTTTTACAGAATATCTTAAAGAGTTCTGGTCTCTTGTTGTTTAACTAAAGACATTGAAAATACTGACTTCACTGAATTGTGGTAAGACATTCATGGTATAGTGATCGTTGTAAACTGTAGGTTTCTGTTCTTCTAAAATACCCAATGGGATGGTAATAAGAGGTAGAGTTTGTAGGAGGTGACCGGGTTTAAAGAAAAGCTATAAAAGGGGGACCATTATGAAGGACTCAGAGTTCTTACAGAAGGAAGAGACAAATGCCTTTTCTCTCTGTCATTTGAGAACACGTAAGAGAGCATCTGCAAACAAAAATGACAGCCTTCACCAATAATATGACCTGCTGAGACCCTTATTTCAGACTTGTTTAGGCTACCCAGGCTATGGTGCTCTGTTATAGCAGGCTGAACAAAAAAGTGGTGTTTTTCACACTGATTGGATGCTGTGAACAAAATATAATGATGATACTTAAAATGTTCTTTGAATACAGGTTTGCATGAGATATAGCCCACTCTGTATTCTATCACTGTTGTTTTAAGTGAACATTTGGGAAAGCAGAAGTGTGGCTTGTTATTCTGACCTGCATAAAATGCAGTGTTATTTCTCTTTGGTCTCTGGTAAAAATGACTGCTGGGATTTAGTAACCTGAAACTTAAACAGACTGTACTAGACTGTTAAAACTGAGTCTCAGTGTTGTTAACAAGCCTCACTACCCAGAGTCAGCAAACCTTGTAGGGGGATGCTTTGCCAAGCTTTTTGTATTCTGTAGCCTTCCTTATGATTACATGCTGCTTGGACTTCTGGGAACAGCTTGGTGGGGGGCTATTTAAGAGAGTGTGTCTGTTAGAAAAGAAAGTTCTGTGGTGTCAGGAGAAAAGTGAGCACCAGAGTTGGTTGGGTGGTGACAGGAGGAAAAGTGAACTCCAGAAACTGGTGATACAGAAAGTAGGCAGAAACAAGTCTCAAATAAAGACAGATAGTTCTAGAAAATAAGAATGGAAGCAGACAGTTTCTGGGAAGCCTCAGTCAGACACAGGAGGTTACTGAGATAACTGGGAAAAATGTTACTGGGATAAAGGATTTTAGAAGTTAGTTCAGTTCCCCAGGCTTAGACTGATAAAGACAGCCAGAAGGGGCTGTAAGGTTTCTTCTTCCTTTCTTTTCCTTCCTAAGTGTTTAGAGCTAAAGTGGAGCTTACACGGGTTTAAAAGTTCCAAGTTAGGAATCTTTCTCAGTAATAGCCAACAGCAAGGAACAGAGGGCAGAGTCAAGTTGCCAGTTACAAAGCAACTGTTACAAAAGGCTTCAAAGCTTAGATACAGCATTTAGAAATGGTTACTACTTTTTAAGAAAACATTTACCTCTTGGCCCCAACAAAGAAGTCTTGGAGTCCAGACGCAGATGCCAAATGTCAGAAAACAGCTATACCCACAAAAAAACAAAAACCCTTAACATGTACCTGTAGAAAGTAAGCAAAGTTCTAGGAAATGTGCATTGATGATATGGGCACAGATATGTCAATGCATTGCTTCAGCCCCCATTAGAGTAGAAGCAAGTCTCCCCTGGGTCTGTGCGGTGGTTTGAATAAGAATGGTCCCCAGAGGCTCATATATTTGAATGCTTAGTCAGTAGGGGGTAACACTAGTAGGTGTGACCATGTTAGAGTCAGTGGTATGGTCTTGTTGGAGGAAATGTATCACTAAGGATGGGCTTTGTGGTTTCAAATGTTCAAGCCAATGCCAGTCCTTCTCTCTCTTCCTGTTGCCTGCTGATCTGGATGTAGAAGTTTTAGTTACCTCTTTAGCTCCATGTCTGCCTGTGTGCCACCATGCTTCCCATCATGACAATAAGAGACTAGACATCTGAACTTTAAGCCAGTCCCAATTAAATGCTGTTCTTTATAAGAGTCACCATGCAACTCCTATAAAATATCTCTGCATCTCTTCACAGTAATAGAACATTGGCTCATCTTTCTGAGTGTGGCTCAGAAAGACGGGGAAAATGTCCCATGTTTCAAGTGAAAATGTTGACAGTATGTGTGTGGAAAACATCTGCCATGGATTTCTTCCCTCAGATGTTTATGGCGTGAAGACTGTTCCCTTACAAAGAGTGCTAAACCTTGCCTCCTGCCCAGCTGTATATAATAACCCTGCTGTCTTAGATAAGACATGGTGTGATGTAACACCATAACAAAAATTCAAGATGGAGAGAAAAGGGTTTATTCAGCTTATGCTTCCACATCATAGTTCATCACAAAGTTCTTCAGGACAGGATCTCAATCAGAGAAGGAACCTGGAGGCAGAAGCTGATGCTGAAGGTCATGGAGGAGTGCTACTTACTCACTTGCTCAGCCTGCTTTTTGATAGAACACAGGATCACCTATAATGGGCTGAGCCATCTCTCATTGATCATTAAGAAAATGAGCTAATATAGGTCTCACAGATCTCTATTTACTCAATTGAGGTTCCCTTCTTTCAGATAATTCCAGCTTGTGTCAAGTTGACATAAAACTATCCAGAACACCTGCCTTATTTATCTGTATGTAATAACTTGCTCAGATGTAAATAATAAACACTGAACTTCTGGGGTACTGAGGCTTCTCCATGAAGAGATCAGACCATCCGATCCCAGCTTTTCTGTGTGTCTGTGTCTGTATGTCTGTTCTTTCTTTATTCCTTCACAGCTCCAGTAGATCAATCCTTGAATCTGGGCAGAATGTGGTACAAACCCACAAACTCTCTGCTAGTTTCATATGAAGATTTGTTCCAATTTCCTTTCCCAAAGTAACTATCAAACTATTGACAGTCAACCAAGTAATAGTGATACATGTTAATCTCTGTTGCTACCAGAAATCTGGGTAAGTCTTAGAAAAATTGTCACATTGGTGGTACTTAGAGTCTCCTCTTGGGGTTCTTAGTCTCATTAATAAAATAATTTACTAAATCGTAATCTAAACATTTTTGCAATCTGACAACTTCCCTGATATTATGAGTTTAGGTCTTAAAATCTTTTCTTAAGCAGACTTCTAATACCATCTGAAGTGTAATTAGGCAGTCCTTTTATGTTACTATTTACAATGTTAAACCTGTTTTGTTATAGTATTTGAAGTGAACTTACTTGGGGAAATGTGATTATTTTCGATGGAAAATACTTTTAGGTGAATAAACAACATGGTGCTTGTCAACAATTAAATGGGTAGCTCATATCTTAATCACATTATTTTAAGGCAGATAATCACCAATGTAGATAACTTTTATAAAAATTGTGTTAAAAGAAAAAAGAACTATGTGTGTTATATTCAGAAAGTTTAACTACTCTAATGTAAGCTCAGTTAGGATCCTGTTTCTCACCATAATTTACAAAGCACCTACTACATGCCAAACAGCATTCCCGATGATGAATACATGAGCAAAGGAATATGAATGAGGAAAGGAGGAAGACAATTAGACTACAGCAGAAATGTCATCAAGATTTCAAAGCTATAGAGAAAATATTACAAGGGACAAGAGAAATTTCTTATAACACTTCAGGTGGCAAAACAACAGAAGTATAAAACAATTGCTTACAAAGATGAACAAGTCATCAACAAGTAGGCTCAGCTCAGCCTACTCCCAAATACAGCACCTTGGCATTTTGTAGAGCAGGAAAATCAGAAAAGTACTCCCTGGTCTTCTCCTTGCCTTCTCCTCTTAAGATGCCATAAAAGTACTATGTGGGTTGGAGAAACGGGCTTAGTAGTTAAGATCCCTGGCTGCTCTTCCAGAGGACCAGGATTTGAATCCCAGCACCCACATAGCAGCTAACATGTGTAACTCGAGTTCCAAGGGATCCAAAGATCTTTTGGTCTTCCTGGGCACCAGGCACTCACAGGTACTTAAACATACATGTAGACAAATCACACCCATACACATTAAATAAACAAATGAAAGATTTAAAACATAAAATTACTATCTGGCCTTCTGCTAGTGAGTCAGAAGCCCCTTATTCAAAAGGTAGCCTCCCTTTACTAGGAGCCAGTCCCTCTGACACAGCCAGGTGACATAGATAAATCTAAATACACAGGCTCTACTGAGTTAAAGTTGAAGTTATATTAAATTACGCCAGAAGCACCCTGTCTATCACACTCCTCCAGAACACCCACTTCTGCATCAATTTGCCATCAATATGTACAAGGCTGCTGGTTAGCTGATTATTCGTTTCCTGGGAAGTCTCTCGTATCACATGAAATTTGCATTAAATACATCTGCATAAGTTCCTTTTGTTAGTCTGCCATTTATTATAGATGTCTTAGCTATGTACTGTGGATGTATATTTCATTTTCTGAATTGAGAATTTAGATAGTATGAATCTTTAATATTCTTACCAAACTTGATTCCACAAAATATACTGAATGAATTTTCTCTCAGGGTTGTTTTCCTGAGTATTAAGCCTTCTTTTCTAACTCTATAAATCTAAGACCTGTGTTGTTTTTAACCTATCATTTGCAGAGCTATGTATAACTATTGTGGGAGAAGTCCATCTCAGAATACATACTAATGAAAATATTTAACCATTTTGTCCAAATAAAGCCAGGTCCTACTTTAAGTCACATTTCAAAGACTTGGTGATAAATTTTCTTCAAAGTAGAGTATGTAGTGTTTCCCTAGTTTCTAAATGGAGAAAGAACAATATAGATTAGAACTTATAAAGTTCATAAGATAATTTGAGAGGTTTAACAACAAAGAATTTAAATTATTACAAAACATAAAATTAAATAAAACAACACATGTGACACATACAAATTCTGAAATTCTTAATTTATAGTACAGAAATTTCGTTTTTTTCATTTTTGTCTTTTTTCATTTATTTTTTGCTTTTTTTTTTTTTTTTTTTTTGAGACAGGGTTTCTCTGTTGTAAATCTGGCTGCCCTGGAACTCACAGAGATCTGCCTGCTTCTGCCTTCCAAGTACTGGGATTAAAGGCGTGCATCCCCACCACTTAGCTCAAACAGGTCTTTATAATAATCTTTGAATTAATTTTCTAAAAATGAAAATGTTTGGACTTGAAGAAAATAATGTGAGAAACTAAACATTTATGATTACTATGTTAAAATGTAAACTCTACATGGTTTTTAAATGTTCCACAATGACGTTCACTTTCAACAAAATTTAACTGATGTTTAAATTACTTTTAAACTAAACTAAATTGAAAAATAAATATTACTTACCATTCAAGTGCATATTATAAACACTTAAAATGCAGTCATTCGCATTTCACACGGAAGCTGTGAAAGCAAATCATTGAAGAGACCTGCTGCCTGATTCAGTGCAGAAGTGCACACGTGCTTGATGGTGTTCTTCATTTACTCATGGTTTGTGTAAGTCAGCAGCATGTTTTAGATGAAATCCAAGCTCTTATACACACTAAACACATAATCCACCACTGACTGTGGCATCAGGAACAGATAAGGCCTGTGACAGTGCAAATAAAGGGTAGAAGCTGTACCTTTCAGTGCTTTGGCACAGATGTGTCCAAATTTAGGTCCCTTATATATTTTGTTTTTGTCTCAACCAAATTTTAACAGTCTTCTTTCATGCAGTCATCTGAAACATTTTTATAATATATAAATCCTATAAATCACATTTGTCTTTCATATAATCTCTTCAACTCTTTAAAATATCTTCTTTGTTTGTTTAAATGCGATAAGGTCTATCTCTGTAGCCTAGGCTGATATCAAACTCAGTTATCCTCTTGCCTCAGCCTCCTGAATGCTGTGGCTACATGGTGAGCAGCTTTGTCCACCTTAAATACCAAATTTCATTAAACACAAGGCATCACTGATAGCAAAACTAACTTGTGTGGCACTAAAGAGACAGAGCTGCCAATTAATTAAACTGACATAAAAGTTTATTACTGACAATTTTTATTAAAAGGTTCTTGTAGACATTTAGGCATAAACTTCTGCCATATAATTATCATGTCTATGCATGTTTTAAGTTCAAAATTAATATGAACCAAATAGTCTAGTTACTTTTGTGGGTGTGTTGCTAATCGGCCTGCTTCTTCTCAATCATTTTCAAGTAAGGCTGTAAAAGTCTCCTTCTCCTAATGCTTTCTTTGCCTCTAGAACAATGGTTGGTGCAAAATTTTACAGAAGAATGTTCTCCCCTTTCTTCCACGAATTTTTCTAAGCTCTGGCATTTTTCAAGTTTTAGGGTAAGGAAATGTCTTTCTTTGATGGTCTTTATGTGATTGTTTCACTGAATTATGGTAGGTAGCATTCGTTCAGTCATTACAGAAGGAATCAAACTTGTACCTAGATAGGGAATAAGACAGTGTCACAAAAGACATCTGGCTCATTGTAACAGCAAAATGTAAGACATACCACTATTAAATGCTGACACTATTGACAAACGTTCTCCTTAGAATCTATAAACCAACATCAGAATTATCTTCTTACAAACAGGAAATTAGGGCACATGAATCTCCTATTAACCATAAAATTAAATTGCCAGTAAGTGATCAAGCCATGGATCAAATCTAGATTTCAAAAAATTCTGTTGTGGGTCCCACATTTGGTATTTAACTTTGAGTTGCTTTCTTTTAGTCCTCAGAATATTTATTCAATAGGTTTGTGTAAAATATGTATTATCTACCTGTACTTTGATTCTATTTTCTACTAAAATGTAGGTTTCTTCAATGTGCATTTTTGCTTCATGTTTGCTACTTATTTTTCTGTATGATGGGATAAATGTATATGATTGTGGACAAATGAAAGCAGTATTTTTACTGGAATCAATAGAGAGCTTTGTGTCATTGATTCTGATTGCTGCATTGGTTCCTTAAGAGGTTTGCCTCCAATGTTTTTAAAGATGGCTACAGACACCAAACATACATCCTACATGTAGCTATAGTGGTAAACACTATATTTATCTCTTCATTGTAGTTTAATATACTTGCTAAAACCTCCTTTCTTCCTCTTGCTTATTTAGCTTGAGCTTTTTATCTTTTGTATCATACACAATTAACTGGAAACAATCCTACTGCTATATTGTCATTTTTACTTTTGCCTTGACTTTAATAATAGAAATGTATGGCTAAATTATTCCTAATTTAGAGCCTTTAAAAAAAAAACAGGGTTTTATGTATTTGATCACTTTTATGATTGTCCATGTAAGCAAATCAGGAGATCATATGATTATGATACGTTTTAGTTTTGTGGCTCTAAATTTACTATGTATTTTGCTCTCATGTTTACATAGTCATACATGTATTTTATTTTATATAATATAATCTTTATGACTGATGAATGTTCTCTTTACCTTGAAGTTACTTTAACATGCTATAATAAAGCTTATAACAAAGAACTCTGAATTTTAAAATCCATTTTGATTTTTGTTCATACTAAAAAAAAAAAAATCAATGAGAAAAAAATCAATAAACATGCTAATTCTAAGTCAGATTTGGCCACATCTGGCTTATTTAGTAGGAAAATGTTTCTATTCAACTCATTCCTGGTGAAGTCACCATGCCTGTGTTCCTTCGCCAACCCCTTCCAGTTATTTATATGACCCACCCCTAAAGTAGTTTATTGGGCATTGTCCGTGTTTCTCAGTATTTCCGTCAATTTGGATGTATAATTTGATTAATTTTATGTTTCATAGGGACTCTTATTCTTACTTTCGTAATCAAATAACAAGGAGTTAAAAATTGCGCCTGTTGCTGCATTGTGGATGCATGTGACAGAAGCCCCAGAGCATTGTCATTTATAGATGGCGGCTCCTCTCATACATACCGCACATGTTTGGCATGCTTGCTTTGACATTTGCGTTTTAACAGATGAGGCCTCCTTTTTAACAGTAAGACAGAATGCTCTTAAGTGGTATTTTGAGTGGCTCTGCTTCTCTGAGTAAAATATAGAACATAGAGTGTTGAAAAGAATATGTTTTAATCATTCAGCAAGAACACCGTGGATCTTTTATGCTGTCAACTGTATTGGTGTCCTTGACATACCGAGTGCAGTTACTCATTGTCTTCTGGTACTGTGTGCATTTAATGATGGCTTTTTGTATGGAATTAAAGAGCAGCTTCTCTTTCTAAGAGCTAGATCTGGAACTGAAGTAGGATAATTTTATCCTCTCATACTGCGACTCAGAAGGACTTTTATCCTGCTATTAGGTTGCTGTTTTCTGTTTTATTTAGCACCTAATACCATCAATGTCTTACATTTCCTTTCAGTCATCTTTGGGGGAATATTTGTGCCAAATTCCCTTCCCTTGTAAAATAGTCAATCTTGTCCTATTTGTATTTCTGAGGTGATATTTAGAGACTATATTGTTTTTATTTGTGATGTTTGTTTGCTTGTCTTAGTATACAGAATACAGCTCTGGCTAGCCTGGAACTCACTCTGAAGACCAGGCTGACCTTGAACTTACAGAGATCTACCTACCCCAGAGCCTCCTGAGTGCTGGAATTAAAAGCATACAGCATCATGACTAGCCTGAGAACAAGTTTTTAAAAATCTTTTGAACTTGCAATTACTAACATTAAAAATACATGGTCTTCTTTTCTTCCTACCAAGTTGCCTTATCTGGCCTTGATATGAGAGCTGGAGTCAAGCCTGATTGCATCCCTCTGTGTCATATATGGTTGATATCTCTAGGAGGCTGAATCCTTTTAAAGGGAAGCAGGGTGGGAGTGTGCAGGGGTCGTGACCAGCTCTAGTACATACCAGGATTCCTCAGTTTCCACAAAAGGAGGATAAACAACAGGAAAGTTATGGCAAATGAACGCAGTAGTTCATTCTTCTATGGGAACCTATATGGCACTCTTTTCTCGCTTTAATGATATGCATAAACATACTTTTTGCATGATAATGCATTTCTTTTAATAATAAAAGGATAGATGAATTAAAAATTAGAAAAATTAGGAATTAGAGAAAGTAAAAATAACAATGTGCACATTGGGGAAATACTACAAGGCTCTCTCTAGACAAAGATTTTACTCTGGCTAAAATAGCAAACTGCAGGATTGCTTATCTAACAGAGTGCAGGTGTCAAGAATGCATTAAAAGGGAACCAATTCAAAAGTGTTCATCTCCTCCCAGCTACAGGAGTCTGATCTTCAAGGTTAATTTTAGTGAGTAGTCTTAATGCAATGGTTAATAGCTGATTTTAGGTCTGTATACTTACTATTAAAAGGGAAGCAGGCACTCAGGGGTGAATTATCCATTTGCTTTTTCAATTTTGCTAACTTACCGTCTAGACTCTTTGGTTATGATCTTAAATATGGCTCTGAGTCCATGGGAAGGTCAGTTTAACTAAGAACAACCCTGCTATATATGTGTACAGTAAGCATGAATAGTCTCACACATGCTAGGACTTGAAGGTCAGTAAAACTGTTTATAATTACTTAGAGCTGAGATGGCAGTGTCCCTCTCCCAGCCAGCCCAGGAATTGATTTGAGTTTTAACTATTACAATATTACTAATAGAAAATATTATTGATGAGAGGCTTTTGTCATGATACAGCAAAGATGAGGAAGGCGCAAAGCAGTTGAGGAGCTCCAAGGAAGGGCCAGGAACCTTGTCGAATTGGCAGCATGCATTGTCTGGATATTGTTGGCTCTCAACAGGAGTGGAACTGAGGGAAAAGGGAGTAGGGGAAGGAGAACTGGGCAGAATGGAGGGAAGGAAAATAGGTCAGGTATGAGAGAAGAATGAATTAAAAGAAAATCCATGGTCTTTAACCTCCACAGAAACCCCAAACCCACAGAGGTATCCTAAGGATAGGCCACTGCTTTCATTTCTTCTACACTACCTAAGTCCAGTCCACACAGTGTTCAGCCCCACTAGTGCACTGAAATTGTCCTCTCTACAGATCTAGGATCTCATTCAATCTTTTTCTTTCAATATTTCTCTTCTCTTTAGTGACTTATTTACAGCTACTTTGCAGACTTCTCTTTTCTTCTCTTATTCCCATATATTGACATTCTCTCCTTGGCTATTTCATACCCACTTATATGGTCAGCAGCCACCAAAACAATGTCTGTCTCTCCATATCGTCATCTACAGAAAACATACAGAACCACAGAAGTGGAAATAATCCTTTATCAACAGTAGCGGCTGTATCTCTGGAATCTACCCTTATTATCGCTTAGACCTGATATTCAAGTGCATTTCTTCTGTCAGAGTATGAATCAGCCCTTGTCAGCTCTTGAATGCATTCCCACATTGTAGGGCCTACAGAATGCTCTCCTCTTGGTTTACCCTTGAAGCTCAGGCCCGAGTAATAACTATTAGTTATGTGTCAGGTAAGCATTGGTACTTTGATTTCTATCATCAAATGGCCCTGATGTCTTATGAGCCTCTGCCCTCAGAATAAAAATGACATAACTTAGACATTTACAAAGTTATGGTAATTATTCATAGCAATGCTGAATAATAAAGGTATAAACTTATTCTCTCTCTTCATCAAGGCCTTTTAATTCATGAAAAAAATATTCTATGTAATTGCAAAGTTAGAAGTTTTACTAAAACATGTCTGTTTGCTAAAGGTTTTATTTAAGATAATGTTGAAATAAAGTCAAGGAAAGACATTTTTTTCTTAAACTTATACTCTAAATAATTATGAAGCAAATGGCAAGTTGTTCACTTTCTTTGGTGCAGACCCATCATGTATGAAGGAACAAGTCACTCTTCCATGAGAGGAACTTAGACCTTCTGAGGTACTTGCTTAGAGTAGAAAAAATACAGAATGGGCAGGAATGGAAGGCAGTTATGAATACCTGCTAAGGCCATGTGACCAGTTGCAGAAACCAATATTATAATTGACATGGGTGTTTTGTCACATTTTGTTAAGAATTTCTTTGTACAGGTATATCTGTTCTCTTTCCTTAATTTCTTTATAATGTACCATCAATAGAGATAATATCAGTGGTTATCATGTTTAATTTTTGAGATACTGAAAAATGTCCCCCAGTAGACATTGCCACCTATTCTAAAATATAAATTCATTTGTGATTCTACATGGGATAGTTGCATCATGTTAGGTGTAATTATGACCTTCATATTGTTTTCATTAGGAAATTAAGCATGACATAGGAGATATTATTGTGTCAAGTTGACAAAGGGTGGACTTATTATAGCTGTTTTGGTTCTCAAGTTTACTACATCTAGAGTTAACTAAAATCCCAAGTCACTGGACACACCTATGAGCAATTTTTTAGTTAATTGAATCTGAGATAGGAAGACTCACCTTAAATTCAGATTATTTGAGGTCAGCAGACCCACCTCAAATCAGGGCCACACCTCTTATCAGCCTTTCTGAAGAACATGGAAGAACGAAGCTTTTGTTCTTTGCCTGCTCTAGCTCTAGATTCTCTAGCATTAGTCTATTTCTTTAGGAGTCTGGCATATACTAGAGACTGGCTGAGACATCAAACTTTGTGAGTTGAACAACTTTTGAATTCTTAAACTTTTTATTGAGAGAAGCTATTGTTGAACTATTTGGACTACAACTTGTAAGCCACTCTAATAAATATATGTGCATGTATACATGTACATGTATGTGTATGTGTGTATATGTACATGTGTATGTATGCATATATGTACACATATAGACATATATGTATATATTCATTCTATCAGGAATTCTGTTCCTCTAGAGAAACCTGACTAATATACTCTCTATGACTGGCTTTGCAGTGGCAAGCTGTCATGAATCTACAATTTGAATTAAAGAAAACTTGCAAACATGCTGAGACAGAGAGAAAACTTGAAAGCAATGTTTCCCTACTCAAATCTCTAAAGAAGAATGGAACTTGGTTGACCTTGATTGTGTTCTGGTAAAAACTTGTAGGGAACATAAAAATATAGTCCTCAGTTTCTGACCTAAATAAACTGAAGCAAAGCATGGATGAGCAGTGGTTCAAGCCACAAAATATGAGAATTCCCTAGAAATGCAGTATGAATAGAGAAAACACACACACACACACACACACACACACACACACACACACACACACACTTTATTATAGCATTTAACTTCCTATTTTGATAGCTGAATAATTGTTTGATATGCCATCCTAAAGATAGAAATTCAATGGTGTATTCAATATGACTTCAAAGGTATAAGGAGAAGTATATTAATGTTTTCTGGCAAAAAAAAAATGATTTTCCATAGGAAGCCTCAGTTGGAATGATACCTATCTCAGTGGTAACTTTTTTTTTATATTTTTTATCATGTATCTGTATGATTGTATACACACATGTGAGTTCAGGTGCCCAAAAGTTAAGAAGAGGATATTAGATCACTTGGAACTTGAGTTTGCAGGCATGCATGAGCTGCTTGATGTGAGTGTTAGAATCAAAATTCTACTTCTCATTATTGAGCCCAAGTACTCTTAAGCACTGAGCTAACTATCCAACTCCATGATGCTATTTTTTTTTTACTCAGTGTACTGACACAAAAGTTAAGCCTTTCCAGAAATGTGTCAATACATTGAGAGGTGTTTTACTTGATATGTAAACATCTGTCCAATGAAATTGGCATATAAATTACGTATCTCACTAAACTTGTGGCTAATTTTTAAGTATCAGTTCAGTCCTACATTTACATGTTTAGGACTAATTCACTTTGTTAAATATTATTTTTAAAGGGTGATAGGCATCTTTTCTACTGACACATCAACATTTTCAAATTCAGTTTCACCCATTATTCTATGAATATAATCTTCAGTTAATGATATGAAACTTATCAACCAATTAGCAAATCTAGAATCAATCAGAAAACTAAACACCTTACTATGATTTTACATTTTTCCTTCAAATAAATATTTCTACTTGCGATGGTTATTTTGGTTATCAACTTGACTACATTTTAGGTTTTACTACCTAAAACCTTAAAATGGCTGGGCACATCTGTGAGGGAATTTAGTTTAACTAAATCATTTGAAGTGGAAATATCTACTTCTGATTCAGAGCTTTGAGGTGGAAAGACACCTTTACTGCAGATATTTTTTAGTGGGAAGGCCCACTTCACATCTGGGCCACAGCTTCAGCTAGAGTCCTGTACATAGGGAGGACATAAAAGAAGGAACCCTCACTGTTTTCCTGCTTGCTCTCACCTTTACTAGCAAGTCTATCTCTTTATTAGCATTAGAGTCTACTTCTTTGGGATTCTAGCATATACTGGAAACCAGCTGTGATATTTAGCCATATGAATTGAACAAGGATTGGATTTTGGGACCATCTGCTCATAGGCAACCCCTGTTGGACTGGCTGAACCATAGCTTGTAAATCATTCTAACAAGTTCCCCATGCATGTATTCATTCTACTTAACTCCATTAGCTTCTGTGAGCAGTTTTTCTGCAATGCCAAACATCCCTTAGATAAGTCTTATATAGTCCTTATACTGTCTCAAGTTGGCTCCTTGGTTTTTTTTTTTTCAAGAAAGATTTTGCCAGTTCTTCCCTCAGGCCATTAAAACACATAATGTTATACACATTTACAAAATAACATCTTTCTTAAGTGTCAGAACCCTTTAACAAATCTGAGGAAGCTTTTCCCTGTTCCTTTGCCCATTGGGATACATATTACAATATTTAGCAAAGAAGGTTGCGGTATGCCAGGGGCCACCCCAGCAGAGGTTCAGCGACCTAGAAGGGATGGGTAGATGAGGCAAATAATGTAATTAATCTAAATACTCACACTATTATAGATGAGACCAGACTTCTCTCTTTATTCAGGCTTCTTCCTTCTCCTTTCTCTCTCTATACAATTCGAGCTTTTTCCTCTCTATACATTTTTCTCTTAGTTAAATGTATTCTCTACTGAATTTTTCCTATGAGATCACACATACTTCTTGCACACATACATATACCTCTTGTGGGAGAATGCAAGTTTCATTAATCTTATTCTTTTCATTTCCCATAAAAACACAGTCACTCGCACATTCAATATCTTGTGGATGAAGCAAAGCTTCAAGAAAAATGCATCTGAATTGGATCACA
This sequence comes from Cricetomys ansorgei, assembly GCA_026225945.1. Taxonomy (NCBI): domain Eukaryota; kingdom Metazoa; phylum Chordata; class Mammalia; order Rodentia; family Nesomyidae; genus Cricetomys; species Cricetomys ansorgei. The sequence continues at coordinate 27,608,490 of JAMJFZ010000056.1, forward strand.
TCACTACCCTTGTTTAGCAGCCTCTAATAGCATTCTCAAACTTTTAAGGAAAAATACAATGATATGTGTGGTTTCAGAACTGGGATCATACCTGATGTGCTGTTTTACCACTTCACACACCTGCAGTACCACCTATGCCTGTTTCCCTCATTGGTTGGTTCCTGTGAGCATGCTCTTTCCCCACACTGCTCTTGGCTGCCTTATTCTGTGGATAATTCCCATCCAGCTTCCTGGGCTCTTTCATGTTACCCTGTAACCTGAGTCAGCATTTCTCTGCTGCCATCACTGCCAAACATGTTTCAGACATGTTTGTAATGTAGTCATTACATCTTATTATAAAAATCTTTTCTCCTTTCACTCTTAATTCCTTAGCAGGAGGAAATATACTCAATTTCTGGACCACTCCTTAAACCCTGTACATAAGAACTAAATGTCCATTGGGTTCATATCTGATTATAACTGTTTGAAAAAGTATCAAAATCTAGTCTACTAGTATTTCTAAGGCCTTCTATTCACTGAAAAACATGGATTAAAGTTATTTGACTTTTGCCGTTAATTCAAATAAACTCAGAAGATTAATGATAACTAAAGAATAATAAAAAATCAAAAGCAAGAAATGTCCTGGTCTACAGAGTGACAGTGTCTCCAGGACAGGGAGAGTTAATAACAGAGAAACTCTGTCTCAAAAAAACAAAACCAAAAACAAACAAACATAAAAAGACAAAAAAAAAAAAAGACCCCCAAAACAAAAAAAAAAACTAAGTATTCATTTAAAATGTCTAGAGCCTAAGACGTGATGAACGCAGAACAAAAACATTGCTGATTTAACTATAACTTTTTTATCCAGTGGTCACTGGGCAGCCTTCTGGGTTGCAAGGATTAATGTGGATTATTATGCGTGTTTGTTTGAATGAGAATGGCCCCCCATAGGCTAATATTCAATTACGTGGTCCCCAGTTGATGGGACTGTTTGAGAAGCATTAGGAGGTGTTGCTTTGTTGGAGGAGGTGTAGCATTTGGGGTGAACTTTGAGATTCCAAAAACTCATGCTATTCTCAATACTCTTGTCTCTACTTCATGGTTTCCAAGACCCTGGGTTCAATTCTTTGTAACAAAGCAGAGATACATTAGCTGTGTATCTCAGCCCATATATTTATTTGTGTCCAGATGAAGATAGCTGTTTATATTCATTACATTCATATTTGCATAATGAAATACACGTGAATATATATGCATAACAAGAACCCAGCAGCAAAATAGGCTAATTTGCTGCTAGTGGAAACAGATACTCTTTCTCTGTGTTGCCGTAATGTTTAAGCGTATTTGTAATGGAGGAGTCATTACATTTATCATTACATCTCATTTATCTTTCGCCATATTAAATATCCGAGGATTGATAACTTTCTAAAGAGAACAGTTTTATTTAGCTTATAGGTGTGGAGGGTCTGGCACTCCTCATCACCTTAACTCTGGTAAAGGTCTCATAGCATACCATGTAAAAAACAACAGAACATTCAAGGCCAGAGCTACAGCATTTGTAACAGCCCTCCCATAAGAAATGTGGATCCTACAGGAATCACCTTGTTCCTTCCCATGACAGAATCCTCAGTACTCTCCCACTGGGCTTTACCTCCTCCAAGTTCTACCCCACTTTCAAGATCCCCACAGCAAGGGTCAAGCTTCCAACACGGAAGACTTTAGAGGACAAGTTAAAGTCACTTCTAACCCATCTTCCTTACTCATGTGACCTTCTCCAAGAAGGATTTTACTTCTCATATCTGTAATGTCCAGTTTTATAATCCAACATGTTCCACCTTTTATGAAGAAATCAACTTAAAAAATTATCACACAAGAATAATCCAAAGTTAAATCTGATTAACTGGGTCAAACCACATGTGATAAACAAATGAAGTATATATTTTGAGTTCAGTGTTATAATTAATAAATGTGAATGCTTTGTTATAGGGATAATAGCAGCAGCAGTGATAATGGATTTATATTCAATGCTGCCATAGTATCTGCTGTCCTAATATCATATAGCTTTCGAATTCATTAGTCCTCAGGACGGCCTCTTTTTTGGTCTGTTTCACAGGGATGACAGCACTGGGGCATAATGAGGGTGAATCTAGAAGTGAAAATAATCAAAATACATTGTATGGAATTACCAAAGAATTAATACAAACATTTAAAAAAAAGAACAAATAATTTGTTCCTGCTTACAATGCTACAGGTAATAAGGCAAGTGCAGGAGACTGAGCCAAGCTCTCACGTAGCCTGCTTCCCTACACACAAATATTCAGTTATTTGGGGGAAAATGTGAAGTTAAAAATCAGGTAATCAAGAATAAAAATTCAAACTATCAAGAAGAAATGCTGCTCCATGAGTATACAGGAAAGAGGCTTGAGAGCTAAGATAGTATTGGACCTAAGCAACTGAAAAAACCTTTGAAATTTATGAAATGGTGAAATCTAAGTGTGATACAGTCTATATAAAGTCAAATGATTATTTAACCAGACACACACACACACACACACACACACACACACACCATACCCTAGTGCAAGAGTCTCTTTCATATAAATATTTGCACATAGATATATGCACATAGACATATTTGCATGTTCTCTTGTCATGTGTAGTCTCTTGTCAACTAATCTTATTTTTCACACACTATTCTTATTCCAGTTGAAGAGGTCTAACTACATAATTTTCTTAAATTTGTCAAATCTCTTCTTCAAGGGGTTAATATGAAGGAATGTTTTAGTGAAAAGCTTGTATGCTAAGCTGGAATTCTATCACTGGTAATTCGTAAATCCTTCCCTATGACCTTTTCTTATCACAACACTTCAACTCGTAACATTAACAAGAAAAAAAATATGCTTAGTTTAATGTTTCTTGGTATACATTGGATATACATGCCTGATTATTTTGTGCTCTCCTGTGCCTTGAGAGGTAAAGTCAAAAATTGCTTTCGCATGCTCCATTATTCTGTCTTAGTCACTGCTTTATTGCTGCAAATAAACACTAAGACCAAGGCAACTCTTACAAAAGAGAGTATTTAATTGGGGACTTGCTTACAGTTCCAGAATTTTAGTCTATTATCATCATGGCAGGGAGCATGGTAGCATGCACGGGACTGTGAAAGTAGCTGAGAGGTACATCCTGATCTGCTGGTGCAGGCAGGTATGGGAGAGGGTGGGGGTGGGGGGATGGGGAGAGGCGCTGAGAGGCTCAGCCTAGTGTGGGCTTTTGAAATCAAAGACCATCCCCAGTGACACACTTCCTCCAACAAAGCCACACCTTCTAACCCTTCTCAAATAGTGCCACTCCTTATGACTAAGCATTCAAATGTATGAGCCCATAGGGGGCATTCTTATTCCACCCACCACACAGTCTGATGTCCAATCCTGTTAAGTCAGTAGGCGATACCTGTGGTAGAAGGAGGTCGCCCTTCTATATTCCCTCACCTAAAGCCTCAGTACCACCACTACAGCCCAAGACTACAGCTCTCCTGGGATTCTAGTAATTATGGACTTTGCTTGTTCCTTTGAGCCTCAGGGTGGTGTTGGCATAGTCCCTGGCCTTTCCCTATTTCTTATTGGTTCCCTAAGCCCCCTCATTTCTATTTTGTAAACAGACCCTTTGTTGTCAAAGCTTTCTTTCTCTTTCATATTTATTTTATGTGTATGTGTTCTGCCTGCAGTCTCTGTGCATCATATAGATGCAATGCCCACAGAGGACAAAGCAGAGCATTGAATCCACAGAGACTGGAGTTACTGATGACTGTGACTTGCCATGTGAGTGCCAGGAATTGAACCTGGGTCTTCCGGAAGAGCAACTAGTGCTCTTAACTACTGAGCTATCAGTGTCTGGTCAATTGCCCTTCTGTGGATACTATCTCTTTCTTCCTAGTATCATAACTGACAGAACCCATAAAATGTTTTGCTGTTGTTGTTTTGTTTTGTTTTAATAATGTGAACCATACTTTAATTAGAGAGTCCCAGCTTCATGAACATTGTCAAACATCTCCTTTCCTAGAATAGGCCATTGTAGTCAGAAAAGAAAGGAAAAATAGATGTGTGGAGAGGAGAGGGAGGAGCTATGCTGCTTTCCTAACCATCAGAATCATTTTCCTGCTAAGCTGAGAGAATTTACTTGAATCTCTTCCTCTCCAGTCTGTTAGCAGAAAGTCAGCCTTTGGGATTCAATATCTCACTGCTAAACACACCATCTCTTCTGGAAGTCTACATCCTTTCCTTTTGTACATATTATGGCTTGTCATTTACAGTTAATGCATTAAAAAGAAAAAGAAAAGAAACTTCCTTCAGGCTAAAGGTCCATGAGCTCCAGAATCATGAAGAACATCAGATATATTTCCCAGGTAAACTTAAATTCTCCTTCTATTATCACCAATCTGACTCACAAAGATCTTAGCAGAAATGCCTTTTTCTCTATGTAGGTAAATTAAGTAAAAGGAATCATGGGTTCTTTGGGATGTTTCCTCTAGGAAATAAGAAGCAAAGTGCTCCTTCCAAGGAGATGCCATGCATTGTAGATGAAAACTGCTTTTACTTTTTCAGGAAAACACAGAGGCTATCTTTCCTTGCACTGTATTTGTCTTTCACATTGAACTATAATATGATTTAAGATTCTTGGTGAAAACACCTACTCTGAAAAAAATCCTAAGATCTGTTAAAAAGCTCTTTCTTGGTGGAGTGTCACAATTTGAGCTCTTCCCCTTTCTGAAGGCAACATAAAGAAAAACAAATGAGTTGAGCAATGCTGTGTTTTGTTTTTTGTCTTCAAAAATATCTTTAAAGGAAGAAATAGCCCTTTGAAGTCACTGTACGAATTATCCTAAGGCATCATGAAATTTCATGGTCTTGGCCTAGGAAACCCAATTTTTAAAAAGAAATGTTATATGAATGAGTTGGGGACATAGTTTTATGTGGTGAAGAACATTGTTTCCCAGCATCTGGTACAATGCCCCTGTGGAGTTAGCTTTCATCAGAGACATTCTCAGTACCAGAAATAGAATATTTTCATCTAAAGGCTCCCAAATTGGATTCAGTGCTTTAGAAATGGACAGACACATTCACCAGCACGATGGTTTTATTTCTGAAGAAGCTTTCAAGCCTGGCACTCCATTATCTAAGTTCCGTTCAGTCTTTGGATAGATTCAGGAGAGCAGAGCAAATACAGAGCTGGAACCAAGAGGCCCATGGCTTGCTCTCTCGCTATGGTGAGACTACCATGTTCTTGGACACGGACCAAATTATTTACCAAATAAACTGTTCAGGAACAATGCAAAAGATAAGTTCATTTTACCAATGGGTGTTGCATCTGTAATTCTGTATATAATTAACTATATGGCTACATCTATTTTTTTCTACAAAGTAATTTAGAAATACCTTAAATGGAAGTAGAACTACAAATGAACATCATTTTCATGAATTTTTACACTAATTATTTCAAAAACTAATAATTATGAATTATTCAATGACAATAGATTATGTAAACATGGAGCCAAAATATCTAAGAAAAGGAAGGAGAGACAGAAGGAAAGTATTCACATCCTTTTACTGTTAAGAGTGAAGAAATTATCATACAATTTATATGCATTGGACAAAAATATTTGTTCAATATTTTATGTTTCTTTCAACAGGTTGCCATGTCAACTGTGAGATTTAGGAGACTGAGCCCTTGAGATTCACAGTTCATGGTTAAGTCTGTGTGTGCTAAATTCATTCAGACTACAGCTGGCAGCTGGCCTTGGAGTTGCTGTCCTTGAAGTTACTGCTTATAAAAACCTGCAAAAGCAAGTCCTGAAAAATTAATTGAAAAAATTTCTCAGTGATTTGATGCAAGCCATCATTTTTAATCATTATTACAACACATATTTTTGCATTAAAAACACAAATTAAGATTGAAATTTATATTTTATACAGAATTATATATATATAATACATATATTACATGTATGTATATGAAAATGGGAAAATTTATGCTGAAGGGTTGAATAAAGAGGGAAGAGCTGTAATGGGACATGATAACAATATTAAATTAAATTTTATCACGTAGTGACTTTTTAAGTGAAGTTTTGGTTATTTTCTGTTCATTCACTAAAATTCAAAACTTGCATCTTTAATGTAGTAGTAAACTAACTTATCAAGGAACACATGGTGGGTTGGAGTACTTGGATGAAGGTGCACACCTGTAATCTCAGCACTCAGGAAGAGGCAGTAGGAGGATCCAGCTTGGGATACAGAAAACTGTCTAGAAAAGAAGAATAGAGGAAGGAAGAGAAGAGCGAGGAGAAGGCACTCAAGGTTGAGAAACAATATTCAAATCAACCTAAGGTAGAAACTCCTTGTAAACTGGGGCACTCCTGACGGACATCTGCATAGTCTCATCAAGAAGAATTTCAATGAAAGAAACATTCAGAAACAACACTAATTCATGTATGGCCTATGTTGTCTAGTGGTTGAATGATAATGATGTCCACTAACCAGATGGTCTCATGATCTATTTGCCAAATGTAAACTAAAACATTACCCATTTATACAGACACGTGGAAATCTTAAATCTTAAATCTTAAATCTCTTAAGGGTACTTAAAATGTGTTATCATGATTCAATTCTTTATATGCTGCTGCTGTACTAGTAGCAATATCATGATCATCAGAAGAAATATTAAAACATTTAGATGGCTATATAATTAAGATAAGGCAGACTCATAGTCTCAGTAAGGACTGATATCTGCTAGACAAAAGTGAAATATTAACTTACTTCAAATATTTATAAAGCATTATGTATTGTGCCAATAAATAGATACCTCTTAGTTCTTTGTTGCTTCCAGCCAAGTTCCATACACCTGAAGATTAAATGTATTCAAAACCACCAGCCTCAGGATATCTGATACCCTCTTCTGGCCTCTACTGACACCTGCACACATGTATATATACACAGACACATAAATTAAAAATATAGAGAAATGTTGAAAAAACATTGCAATTATAACAATCCTTTTTACAGTGTCTGGGAATATTAATTCTCTAGTTTTAGGAAGACTTTAGTAGACAGTCATAGGTCTATAAAGAAGAATGATAACATCTATAAGAGCAAACATATGACAAATATTGGCTTATCTAAAAAATTTGATATTGTATATACAGATACTCAAATGCTAACCTGTTTTCCTGGATGTAAACTGGTGATTGACTTAATCCATAGGCATTTCCCCTCACAGTGGTGCAGAACAGTCAGAACAGCCCTCCCAGAGCACATATACATGGTTTGTATTTGGGGATCAATCATAAAATTGACAAACTAGTTGAAACATGAATTCTGAAATCTGCCTCAGAGAAATTTGCTCTGAGTTTCCAGAGCTTTCTTTGCATAAATATTAAGCATAAATATTAAGTACTCTGAAAGTGGCAAGGTATCATGAACCTGAAATGACCACTTTGTCAAGGAATCATTGAATCAATAACTTCAGATTGATTGGATTGTCACAGGCTCATTATCTAAAAGCTACCAAAAATTGAGACGTTGAAAAACATGAGATTTTCTATATTTTATCTTATTTCTTAATATGAATAACATAAATCATTATATTAATAGATAAATTCCCCCATTAAAAATCTGGATTTTTCAATCACTTATTTTTACAGACAATAACCAAATGTTTCAGAGAAGCCCCAAATTACAAAAAATGCTGTAAAGGATTAATGACATTGTTTAGAAACACAGGTATCATTTTCTTCATGATTGAAACTAAAGAGTATAATAAATTCTCATCTTATACAATTCTTCTCTGGGATTTTGTATCATACTGTTGATAGCTCAAAGAACTTTCTTGTCATATTTATTCACATTTGAAGGAAGACCAGTTGAAATCTTAAACAGAATTTTTAAAAAATACAGAAAGGATATTTTTAAGAAAGTAAAATAGAAAGGCACATATTTTCTCCAAAAATTGTCTTACCAATAGAGAAACCATGTTCATGAAATTCATTTTATAATGGAATTGTAGGTTACTCAGAGCACAACCTACAAAGACTTTATTATTAATAATGGTGTTGACATCACAAAGTTTAATGTATTGTTGCTGAAAAATTAATTGCTTTAAATAAGTTTAGAAAATGATTTAGTTTAAGTATAATTGAAGCTGAATCTAAACAGGACTTCTAAGCTCTATGAGTCATGAAACAATCTTCAAGTCAAATTAGAGCACTTGAGATCATCCACATACACTCTGTCAACAATATCAACTCTAGGAAGAATGAAAGGAAGTTCTGCCTCCACAATTCATACTGTCAAACACAGAGAAATATAAATTTCAACATTTTCATTCCCATAGCAACATTCCAACTCTCCCCAAAAAGATTACTACCAAATCTAGAGTCTATATCTGCTAGTTTCCTTGGACACAGCTGTCATAAAGAACACTAAGAGTATGCTCAAATGATTAGTCAAAACACAAACTGATTGAGCAATCATTGTCAGTATTGCTTAAGGGTGTGCTGTCAAGAACTAACTATGAAAGGCTTAAAAAGAACAATCCAAAACGAACACAATGTAAATCATAAAATACTGACAATGAACCATGATGTCTATATTGTCGAACCACCAACACCTTATATGTACTTTTAATGAAGAGATGTTTATAAAAGAAAATTGACCTAGTGTTTACCCATATTTATGTAATGTGTGAAAAAATAATCCCAAGTAATGAGACAAATATTTTACTTTCCCTGTTCTATCTTTCTCTGAAATTCTACAAAACTTGGCTACAAGAATGTAGATAATTGTGCTGCCACATGGATATGCTTTTATTCTTTCTCTATTTCTTTCCTTTTAAAGTGATATATATCCCATCTATTAATGGAATGTAAACTCAAGAACATTTCTAATATATGTTTCTTCATACTTTCCAACAAACTGCTGAAACACATTAGGTCACGTCAATGTGATATTCTTTTTCTTCCCAATGTGTGTGTGTGTGTGTGTGTGTGTGTGTGTGTGTGTGTGTGTCCACGCACATGCGTGCATACCCATCTATGCACATTCAGATGCCAGCACAGGACTTCAAATACTTTGAGATAGGGTCACTCACTAAATCAGAAACTTACATTTTGGCTATACTGTCTAATCAATAAGCTCCTGAGTGGGATCTGTCTTGCTTGCTCAACTGCACCATGCTAAGTTACTTGCTAAGCAAGTAACTTAAAAAATCCCCCATATTAGGGATTTGAGCTCAGGTCCTCAACTTTGCAGAGCAAGAGCTCTTGCTCACTGCAAAATCTCTCCAGCCCCTTAGTTTTCTGGTTTGTTTTTTTTTTAAATCATTCTATCAATGACTCTGAAAATAGCAATACATTAGTAAGATTCATGAAATCCATGTATAAACATGTAATATGTATATAAAATATAATATGATATATATAAAGAGAAATTGATAAGATCCTTGTGATTTAAAAAGTATTCAAGGTAGAAAGATTTTTGAGAGGGAATTCTGAGATAGCAACACAGTGTTCCTCTCTCCTCCAGCCTCAGCTCCAAGATATTTGTCCTTCTTGACTAAATGCCTTTTGAGATTTAAAATTAAAGTGAGATTTTGATCTTACCCTGTCATAAAGAATCAGTGTGGAGCTTTATCCAAGTCTCAATCCCAAAGTCAGTAACAGATTATAAGAGGAATTTGTAGTTTTACTATTTATACTTGTCCCATTGTGAAGTGCTAGTTGTTCCTGATCCTAGAAAAGCCAAGAAAGTATGGATAGGAGAACCAAACTCCCTCTTACTAGAGGCTTGGAGGGCACATGAGATTATACTCAAGAGCCTTTGCTAGGATGGAATGTATAAAGTTGGAAGGACACAGCACATCATCAGGATAGCATTCTGTCTTTGCAATAGAGTTTACACAATAGAAACTTCTCTATGTCTAGCATATGATAACTCCCACAGTTTGAAAGGATAAACCCCTCCAGCACACAGCTAGAAATGAGATACAGTGACTCAACAAAGAAAAATCACAATTCATCTAGGTGAGACCATTGATAAAAGAAACTGAACATTCCAATGAAACAATTCCCGGAGGGAAGAAAAGGACAGACACACAGACACAGATACACACAGAGACAGACAGACAGACAGACACACACACACACACACACACATACACACACACACACACACAAATAGAGATAGAGTAATAGTAATATAATAATAATAATTAATAATAAATAATAATAATAATAGCACTAACAGATTTCAAAGGAGGATCTCTCCTAGGATTTCTATCATAACAGCCATAGCCCAGGCAAACCTCCTCTGTTGCTCTGTTGCCTGAGGCATTTCACCTGCCTCCTGTTGTTTTTCTTACTGTCTCTCCTCTATTACATAAGCCATGCTTGTCTACTGAAAAATAAAGAATGATTTGTCAAATATTTGGGCTCAATGCTTAGTCTGTAAATCTCCAATCTTCATGAGAGCAAAAGACAGTAAAGAAAAGAAACAAAAGCCATGAGGGATCTTCTACAGCAACAACACATTTCAAAGTGTTGCCCCCACACATTTCAAAATGTAAGGAAGTAATCAAAAGTCACTGAGATCTACAGAGTGTCAGCCATTGAGTGGGAGAAGAGAAGACAGGTAGGCTTTGAGTCTCAAAATGAGAAGAACTATAAAATCACAAACAAATCCAATCCTTAAAGTTCAACAAAGACTAGTAGACTACATTACAAAGTTGCTGGAGAAATCTGGATCTTATAAACAAATACTGTGTTTTTCAAGTCAACCCTCCACTGAAGGCATGGCTGACAGTAGCCTGTACATTGCAAAGGAATGGTAACTAAAAGCATTTATTGTCGTGAAGAACGGAAACAAGATGCCATACTGCAATCATTGCACAAATGAAGGGATGCTTTATTACAATTGGTATCTTAAATTAGCATGAATTTATTTACTAAACTCTTAGAGATCAGGAAACTTTGATTCAGTGGTCAAATGTGAACTCTGTCATGTTTTGTGTAGTCACACAAGATAAAAAAAATAAAAGGAGATGGGAGAGGAGAGAGGGAACGGGACAGAGGGAAAGAAAATGCAGACAACACGGAGACACAGCCTGCTAATCTCTATGGAATAAGATGGAAGGTTAGATGACATTGTCAAAAAGGATGGTGACAACAGAAAATCTCTAGTTTTAATACCAAACTAGCAATTTTTACAAGGCAGAAAATGTTAGATCTAGGATCTAGCTCAGAGGATGGGCATAATCTGTGAGTTCCTCCTAGTGATAGGAGATCACCAGAACCAAGAATAAGATAGAGAACTAACACATCAACACTCTATTGCCAGCAATGAATATTTTAGAGTGGAAGAAAAAAGAGGGGTAGAGACAAAAGTGCTGCAGTGGCAGATGAAGAAAGACCCTGGGATAGCCATGTCTTATTAGCGTTTAGCCAGAGCAAAAATGTGAAGCCATTTTTTTAAAAAATCCCCATTGAGTCTGTGGCTTTGGGAATACAGAGTTAAAAAGTCTGATGGGACTATGCAAGTCAATCCAAGCAATCAAGACTACCTCTAGACTGGAGGGAAAAACTTCGAATCAGAACTACACAACACTGAATGAGATAAAACCTGATGGGAGCCAGAATCCTCGGGAAATGCACAGATTTTAAGCAGTACACCAGACATCAGGAAGGGCTACCAGCATGCAGCCTGACTCCTGAAAGACAACCCGGAGATGTAACAAGAATATGTGACCTAACCCATGACTGACTTCTCTTTGATAGGACCAGCATCCGTGACTCACTATCACAAAGTGATGTGACTAAGAGAAGAGTAAAGAACTCCAAGAGTCAAGCCGGCAAGGAAATGAAAGACACTCAGCTCCTCCATGTATCTTTGCTCCTCACATGCATTCCTTCTCTGTTTAACATCCCATGTTAGTTTAGCAGACTGGCTCTCTTTTGCTCTGTTCTCCTTGTCTCTCACTTTTTCTCTCCCAACCACTTCTTTTTTCTCTTTTCTTTTCTTCTTTTTTCTCTAATCTTTCTATTTTTATTTTCCTTTTGATAGCTGTTCCCTACGAATGTGGGTTAGCCTGGCTGTGGGGGGTCTGTGTCTCAAGCTTCCTGAGAGCTAGCACTTCTTCAGATGGTGCAAGGTTGCATTTTTTAACTCTTTCTCCATTCTACTCTTGGTCATAATTATCTCATTACCCGACTTTATCCTAATTGTTCCCCCATTCCAACTGCTTTTCTCACTTTAATTTTTCTCTATTCTCAATACTGATTACTAGCCATGCTCTACTCATACCTACAGTAACTCATATCTTAGTGCACACAGCACTAGCAATGTACCTTTACTTTCCTAAATGATTGGAATTTAGTAAGTGATTGCTTTCAATATTAACTACTATGTTTTCCCGATGGTCCTTTTCTTTTGTAGTAATTCTATTTGCATACAGTATTCTGTTCTGATGGGGAGTAATGGGGATTGATCCTCGTGCCATGAAAAAGTGAACAAAATATGAGCTACATATGATAATAAAGACAACACTTTAGACCCACATTGGTGTTAAATTAAGGAATGAAAATAAAGCAAGTTCTTTTTGGATTAGTTTAACTAAGTGATTTCAAATTTGAATTCTTTACTTCTCCTTCTATTTCGGTAGTCTGTGGTTACTGGCCTATCTGTAGTCTATCTCTTGGTGTGGTTCACCTGCCTATCCCTGAATCTGCTTGTGTCTGTTCTAAATCAGTGCCTGTCCCTAATGAAGATTCTTGCTCCATATTTGTTGAATAGCATAGAATATATGATGCAAGACAGAAATGAGGGCTTCTTTACAGATATAATTAACAGAGTTTTACAGGGAAAGAAGTTATTTCCTAAATCAATTGATCCAGAATAGCACTCAAAACCACACACAGATGCTGTCATCCTACTGCATGTCGGTTCTAGCATTTATAGACATTTGCTGGTTAAGGTTGCTTTCAATCTGTTGAGTTTTTTAAACAATAATTACTGCAACACATCACACATACACACATACACACACACAGACACACACACTCACATGTGTACACACATGTATACTATTCTGAGCCTAAACATGAGAGAGTATAAAATTTAAGATTAAAATTATACATTTAACTTAGGTTGTTAACTAGTAAGGCTGGTTGTTTTCTTGAAGCAGTTAACCTAAACTGGCTTAGTACATAACAAACAGATTAAATACAGTCTTAAATGATCTCAAGACATTATTAATTGTGCTGTCATGTTTAACAAAAGTTCACCAGATATTTTCAGAAAAATGTATCACCATGCAACCCCACAACTGAGCCTCTCTTGAACTATAAGAAAAGCTGTAATTTTTTTAAAAAAATAATCCAACAATGACCTAACCCCAAATAGTCTGGTCTCAATGCAAAAACACGAGAAATATTGAAAACCAAGGCAAAATTATTTATCCAAAAATTACTAATCCCACAAAAATGTCCTCCAAGGAGAATGAACTAGATGAGATCTTAGAAAAAAAAAAGAATTCAAAAGACTGATTATAAGTATGGTCAATGAAACCAAAGAGGACAGAAATAAATTCCTGAATGATTTCCAGGAGAGCACAAAGAAACAGCTATATGAAATAAAGAACTCAGCATCAAAGTCCACTCTCAGTGACACATCTCTTCCAGCAAGGCCACAACTCTCAATCGTTCCCAAACAGTTCTGCCAACTGAGAACCAAGTATTCAAATATGCTAGCCTATAGGAGACATTCTCATTCAAACTACCATACCCTGTAAATATTTTCTCTGCTACAAGGCAATTACAATGAAGATGTAAAACACTGTTCTTACTCTCAGTTCTACATTCTCTGGGTACCACATCAGTTTTAAAAGTTGCACATAGATGAACAGACCTCAATCAGCTCATCTGAACTGATCAGACATTCCAGCAGCTGACAAAACTGGCACGTGTGGAAAGTAAATCTACTGTGCAATTTCTCTGCCATTAACTGGGTGCACACTCACTCCAGGCTAATGATGGCTACTATTTTCTTCATCAAAACTCTCATTATAGGCTACATACTGAAGCCAACCTCCAGAGCCTTAGTGTTCTTAAATTTCTAAGGTTTTGCCTTCTCAGTTTCTACAATTATGTTAGGAACTTCTGATCTAAGTGGTAGAAGAGCTTCTAATTTAGAAACTTGTCTGGGTTGAGCCAGTTGCTTTCAGAAAACTGCACATCAAACTTTAAGTAAATAATACCCTTTTCAAAAGGATTATGATGCTCTGACATTCTTTCATCTTGAACTGTAGGAACATAGTGTGTCTCAATTGCTTTGCCAGGAGTATTTGACTAAAATCTGATGAGCATCATGGTGCATTAATGCAAACTAAAACTCACATAAAGCCTTAATAAGTCCCATCTTATATATTATGTGAGTACCATTTATGTCTCTCTGGAATACCTCATGTTCTTTTGCCTCTAGCAAAAGAACAGTGTTTCAAGCTCTACCCTGGGGCCTGGTATCCTTCTGCAAAGAATGTGATCTCTATCACTTTCACACTTTTGTTTATATGAATGCCCAGAATATTGACTTCCAGAGTTATTTATCTCCTCACATATTTTAGAATGATTTTTTCATTAATTACCCCTCCTTCTCCATTATGTTCAAAACATACAGACTGCATATGGAATACTATTCCTGGAGCCAGCTCTCTGATCAAGAGATCAAGATCAATGAGAACTACAGTCCTCAACACCTCCAGACTTTTCACCTCAGCCACTGCAAGTCTACAAGGTGCAATCTTGCTAAGCTGTAGTTTGGTTATTCTGCTGTTGTACACATCTTCAAAGATACTTCAGTGGATGTCTCATGTCTTCTCTTCTTCTGTCATTTTGCTTCCATTCTAGTTGTTCATGAAGCTGAACAATCCACCACCATATATGTGGGAGAAAATACTATCTGCCACCATCTCCCCCACTATCTTCCTAAAGACCTTGTTCTCCATCTCTGACTTAAAATTCCATCTTCTCTGGATTTGATATGTAAAACTTACTTCTCTACATTTGTCTCCAGCGTTTAGATTTTTATCAAGACAGTATTTCTTGTTTAACTTTCTATATGCATTCTTCTGCTCATTCTTGCTGTCATCAGGAAGGACATGAAAGATGTCCTATAGTTTAATACCAGAAACATTCAGGAAGGTCACCTGCCTGCCAAAGAACACTAAGTGTGGAAAGTAACAAAGCAGAAGGAGCAGAGCCAGAACTGCCAGCGATACTCTAGGCCCAGGGAGACAGCATGAGTTATTTTTAATAGCATTTTGTATTCACAAAACCTATAAAAAATCTTATAATATTAGGAATTTCTGTTCCAATTACAATGAAGTTAAATAAATGATCCATGAAAATATTTGGAATTTATTGATGACTTAAGAATATAAATCCAAGTAATATGTTCAATTTTCTAGATTTAAACCATTGTTTTGGTAATATAAATATACTCATTCATTATTGGTTCAGAAGCATCAATAACTATGCTTCCCTGTAGAAAAATTACTTTAATAAATTATGAATAAAATACAATGCATTTTGACCGTCATTTGTATTTATGTGACTTTGAGGACTGGAAATAAGCTAATGCATAATATATATCTTAATTCCAGATTTACTATGTGCAATTTCAATCTTACAGTTTGTCAAAACAAAACATTTGATAAGTCTCTGGGACTTAATAATGCAGCACTACTATTACAGTGAGAAAAATCAGGGAAATTTATAACTATAATGACTTGCTGTAGATTATTGCTATTTGATATGTAGAAGAAATAAAATGTGAAATATTCCCTTGAAGACAAAAGTGTATAATAATACTTTCATAGGAATAAAACAAGTAAAGTAAACATTTACTTCCGAATTCTTTATATATTGAAAGCATTTTAAAAATCCTGATATATGAACAAAAATGAAGTATCTAGGAATATAAATTTACCTGAATATTAAATATATCCCACCAAATATAACTCTCACTCGGACTAGCACTTTCATGATGCTGCATAGAATAACTTCTGTAATTATTAAGAAACATTTGTAGACAGTAAAGTAGATGATAATGGACAGTCTGGCCATGAAAAGGCACATTAATAGTCATTTTTTCTTACAAAGTGTGTTGAATTTCCTTGCATAAAGGTTCATCAATGTATAGATATATTCCAAAGGGAAACTTGTTCTTAAGGAGGTTCTAAAAAAGCTTTAGAATAAATGCGTTTAAATCTACTTTTGTTAAACTATGTGAAAAATAAATCAGTTATGGCAATGCTACATGTCACAACTAATCCTAAAAATGTCTAGAAGCAAGTGTGGTGTGTTTGTTTTTAATGCATCAGACTTGAGCTAACTGGGAGAGAAAAGTTACACAGTAATTAATAAGCTATGGATGCCTCTTCAGTTAGGAGTGTTTGCTGCTCTTTCACAGGACCCAAGTTTTGTGGCCAGCACTTAAGCTAGGTAGTTTGCAACCACCCCTAACTTCAGCTTCAAGAGATCAAACACCTTTTGACCTTGTGATCATCTGCACATGATAACACATATACAAAGACACATAAACATCTAAAAACAGAACAAAAATGAGTATAAAACATTTGCTTAATGTATTGCTGAGTAAAACAGGGACTAGGACACCTAGGGTCATCTGAATTTAGCAAAGGACTGAGGGCCAGGCCAACCCAAGACTTCCTTGGAGGCCCCAATGAAAGGACAGAAGGAACCTACTTCTGTGTCCTTTCCCAGGGTTAACTTGGCAAAATCCAGTCTGGGTCCATACACAAAGCTTTAAAACATAGTGTCAACAACAACAAAAATATGAAATGGACCCTGGCCATTTACAGCAAGCAATGTAAACGAATGAACTTGAAACTGAGGAGACCTTCAATAGATAAGCCTACGCTGCTACATAATTTGCATTCTATCTTCATTTTACAGTATTCTTTTAGCTGCTGGTTTGGAGGACTGATTTTCCATCTTTGTGGTTTTCCCCCTCATATTCTATTTGGAATTGTCAATGTCATATCTCTTGGCTATACCAAAGTGAATAAACAGAAAAAAGTATGGAGAATTTCACAAGAAAGATTTCTATGACTGTAAGCATGAGGTCCTAATGAATACAAGTTAGAAAATGAGTACCTTTTTATTTTGAACATAGTGGCCTCTTTAGAAATATAATAAAAGAAGACATTCTTAGAGGTAAAATGTAGCATATCCAAAATAGAATTTGGCTCTATATAGGAAAAAAAAAGATAGCTAAGAGGTAGAGAGTTGTAGACAGAAATGCCCTTAATGCATCAGTTAAAAATCCATTTAGCTATGAGTAAAAGAAAGCAACAAATAATTGGAAAAGGGACCTTATTTACCAGTTAGGGAATCAAAGCCTATTTGCAGCTTTTTGCCACATAATAATACCGATAATCTTCACCCTTTCTATCACCCAAGTACTAAGTTGGCTGACTCTGCTTAGCTTCCAAGATCAGGTAAGTTCAAGGTAAGTTCATATGATTCTAGACTCTTTAGTCTTTTTCTGTTAAGTATTTGTTAAGTATTCTTAGAAAAATGGGTACTCAATCAACTCTCAACATGAATCTGTATTTCAGACAGACAGCTGAGGGAGATTTTATGTCAGTTCACTTCCTTTCATGAGGCTTTCCTAAATGCTTCCTTCAGTGATTTCTGCTTAATACACTATTGGTCAGACTGTGTCATATGGGTACTCAGAGCTGCAACAGAGGATGTGGGGTATTAGCTCAGATATTACTTCCTCAAACAAAACCCAACAATGTCTGCTACAAGTCCTTAGCTAAAATATGGAACCCCTTCAATGAGTTTCCAGGTTAAGAATAATGGGTTGAAGGACAACTCATTGGCATGGTAGTGGTCTCTAGACTAGAAATTAATATTTAAACTTCTAAGGTGGCACTGTGAATACAAGCCTAGAGAAGTGTCTTTTGAAGTATAGGCCTGGCTTCTGTTGGATTCTGTGTTATACTTCAGAAACATGCAGATGATCTGACTTGTCAAATGATGACTCAAACTCTCCAGGGATGATGCTCATAGGCCTTGTCTCCTCTGATAGTTATTATGAACACAAAATTTAAGAATAATCAGCCTAGACTCAAATGCCCATACTGGCCAGAAACAACACACATACACACACACAGAGATGGGCTACGACACAGAAGACAACAGAAATGAATTGCTAGGAACATGAGGCCAAAAGAACAAGCCCAGCGTTTCCTAGCAGTGCCTTATGGTCACCAAATTGAATTGTTGACCCCATATTTCTAGTTCTTTTCATTCTTTTACAAGAAAACATCAACAGCCAGATTTGGGGAGCAGTATCAGTGGATTTTAAATGCTGACAGCAGCTTAAAATTTAAAATATATATTGTTTAAATTTTACCCTCAATTTACCCTCAAATGATGCTAGAATCAGGCATCTTATCTTTGAAAAAATTTACTTAAGTTTTTTAAGAGTGGTGTGTGTGTGTGTGTGTGTGTGTGTGTGTGTATCCTCTCTCTCCTTATCCCTACCCACTTTCCTCTGCAAGAGGTTGTGAGCCATCTCTCCAAAGTGCAATAAGTACTCTTAAAACTGAGCCATCTCTCTAGCCCTAATATCTTAACTTAAAGGAAAAAAAAACAGATCAGAGACCAAGAATATACAAAGGTTTCTTAAAAGTTACTTTTCATTTTGTTAAAAATTTATTTTTAAAATGAGAGTTTTAAATTTTTATATTAATTCTAATATGTCCATTTTTTCTAGAACCTTTTAACTTAAGTCTATACTCCATATGGAAATAATGATTATGGATGATATGAGGTGGGAATCAAAGTTATCTTCCAAACTCAGATGCTCCATTTTTTTAACTTTTGGGCTAAAGGTGTAGTTAGTAGAGTAAATTTCTGGCATACAGGAAGCCTTGGGTTCAGTTTCCATCGCTGATTAACTGAACATGGTGCACCTGCATGTAATCTCAGCACTACTTTGGAAGAGACTTAGGTATCTTTATCTACATAGTAATATCAAGATCAACCTGAGCTACAAGAGACTATGTTAAAAACCAAGCAACAGAAGGCACAATGTAAGCTTCCAAAGAAGGGAGGTAACCAACAGTCCTATCTAGCTGTGACATATATGAACCACATCAACAACTAGCATGACATAAAATCTCTAAGGGTGAGGTAATAGTACAAATAACTTGAAGTAACAAACAACCCTCTAATTAGACTTAAGACCCCCTCAGTAAGTGTGAAATTGTACCTGATACTGGAAACCTAGATAAGTATACATTGCTAGTAAAGTCATGATTGGAGGGGAATCTATGACCACTAATTTATTAAACTAGCATAATCCCCCACAACAATCTCTAAACATTCATACTTATACCCACATGTCAATATAGTCTTCACCCTTCATCAAGGAAACTTCTCTTTGTAACAGATGGAGAACACCACAGAAAACCAGAGCCAATCAAAATACACTGTTGTGGAATCCAGAGCCAGTGAATACATAAGTAAAAGGCTTTGCACCTAAGGCTCAGGGAACATTGCAGAAGAAGATCCAGAAAGACTTTAAGAGCCAGAGTGTAGTTATACACCTGTGGTGTGGCTTAGAATGGAAGACATAGAGGTGCTTTCATAGGTGCAAACTCTACTATACCTCAGCAGAGGGAACCACTATCCTGGCCAGTGATACTGGATAGTGGAAACTTGAGCATCTGAGCTCAAGTTTTACTGATTCAGAACTCTTCAGGTGTTCTACTGATAGCACATTTAGATCCTTAACAATCAATCAAACATCCCCCACATAAGTCTGCAGACCTGCAAACAATACAAAACATCAAGACCTAGGCAGCCCCTCACCCAACAGTGCACAAAACAATTATTTTATACATAACTAAAAATAAACTTCCAAAATTCCCCCTTTCTATATACATATACATATATGTATGCAATAAAAATTAGCCAAAAAAAGAGGTCATGGATTTGAAGAAAAGTGGGGAGAGATTTGAAAGGATGAAAAGGAAGACAGAAATGTTGTAATCATATATCTCAAAAAAATTAAATGTAATGAAAATCACAAAAGCAAAACTACTTTTCCCCTGAAATTCTTTGTTCCTTCATTGAAAAATTCTACTGGCCACATAAGGTGAGTATTTTTGAAACCTATTCTGTTCCATTGACCTATATTTTGTCTTTATGTTAATACCATACTGCCTTTGGTGGTAAATACTCTTATACCGAGCTCTATCCCAGTTCCTCAACCTTCAATCTTGTTTTTCTGAGTTATTTTACTTCAAAATGAAATTTAGAATTAATTTGTCAATATTTATAAAACAAAATAAACCTTAACGATCCTGTTGCTATTATTAATAGATGTCATTGAATCCAAATACTAATATGGGAGAATTTGCATCTTAGAAAAATCAGGTAGTCACATTCGGAGAACTGTTATGACCTTCCATTTACAAAGAGTCTGGGGGTTGGTGAGATGACTCAATGAGTAAGGGTACTTGCCACAAAAGTCTGGCAAACCCATGAAGGTAGACAAAAAGAACCAACTCCACAAGGCTGTCCTCTGTTGTCCACATGGACACTATGGCATATTTGCACTCACACTCATACATACATCATAGACACACACACAATCATAATAATTGTTAAAGGTTTACTGAAATGTCTCTGAGAATTAGCTTTTAGTATAAAGTTGTATATACTTTTATTAAGGCAATTCATATACATTTTGATGCCATTATAAAATATGTTGTTAGCTAGGAGGTGGTGGCACACACCTTTAATCCCAGCACTCAGGAGGTACCAAGAGGCAGTCAGATCTCTGTGAGTTCAAGGCCAGCCTAGTCTACAGAGTGAGTCCCAGGACAGCCTGAGTCACAAAAGAGAAACCCTGACCCAAAAAAAAAACAAAAAAAAACAAATTTTATATATGTAGTTGTTTTTAAATTTGTGTCTGTGTGTGCATGCGTGCCACAGCACACACTTGGAGGTGAGAAGACATTATGTGAAAGGGTGTGTTTTTTCTTTCTACTGTCTGAGTCCACATGACTGAGCTCAGGTTGTCAGGCATGGTAACAACAACCTTCATCTGTTTAGCCATTCTGCAAGCCCAAAACATGTTATTTTGAAGCTGTGTTTTTCACATGTCTGTTGCTAATATGTGGAAACATTAGTATTTATACTGTTCAAGCTGATAATTTTTCTCATATTTGCCACATAATGAAATAATTTTTAAATAAATAAGTTTATCAATGAAATGAACAGGGCACGGTACTGTTTACTTTCATGCAAAATAAATTTTTTTAAATTAATTTCTCATTTACATCTTCATAAGATGGGTAGTTTTCATTTATCATAAAACTATTTATAGTGTTGTAGAAGATAACAGTAGAAGCTCTTGCGAACTGGAAAACTCTGTTTTTTTTCAATTTACCTTTTCTTGTATCTTAAATACATCTAGACCCCAGCCTTGCCTCCCTCATCTCCTCACGGTTCCCCCTTATCTCCCCTCTCCCCTATATCCACCCCTTGCACCCTCATACCACATCACCCGCCACGCCCCTCCCCCCACTCTCTCTCACCCCTGCTCCTATTTCCTCTCAGAAAAATGGCAGCCTGCCAGGGTTACCAATGAAACAGGACTTAACAAGTTGGAACAAGGCCAGGCACACTTCCCCACATCAAGGCTGGACAAGGTCACCCATAGGAAGAAAAGGATTCCAAGGATAGGTAATAAATTCAGAGACTCCTCACACTCTCCATCTTTTAAGAGTTCTACAAGAACACCAAGCCAGACAACCATAAGATATATGAAGGGGTGGCACACAGGCTCTGTGCTGCTTCAGTCTCTGTAAGCTCCTGAAAGTCCTGGGCTTTTTGCTCCATGGAGTGTGCTCTCCTCCACTCCTCAACCCCTCTGTTCCCCACAATCCCTCCTCCCACTTTTCCATGGGGTTGGCAATGCATAGCAGAATATCATTAGGAATCATCTGCAGGCTATCCAGTCTCTGGTTCCTGGCCAGTCTACAGTGTCAGGCTTGGACTCCCTCCCTTGGCATGAGGTTCTGCCCTCCATTGCCTTTCTTTGAATGGTTACAGAAGATGGCCAGTTCAGATTCCCTATCCCCATTACTAGAAGTCCTTGCTAGGATGACCCTCGTAGATTCCAGGGAGTTTTTACTGCACTAGGTCTCCAGATAGTCCCCTAAATGTCCCCCTATTCTGGTTCTCTTTTACTCCTTCCCTCTCCCCATGCCTTATTTCTCCTGTTTCCATTCCCATCCTGCCCTAGTCCTGTTTCAATATCTATTCTATTTTCCCCTTCCCAGGGAGATCCTTATGTCCCCACTGGGACCCTCTTTGCTGCATTGTCTCTCTGAGTTTGTGGGTTGTCCTTTAGTTAGTAGCTAACATCAACTTATAAGTGAGTAAGAAATTTAACAAAACTCAATTTCTTTCCTTCAAATTCTATGGTTCATTCCTAGGTATAACAACAAAATTTTGACCAAACAGTTAATCATGCTAAGATTAAATATCAGTAGTTTTTCTCAGAATCATTTGTAAAGCACCTAAAATGATTGCTAATCTAGCATCTCGGCTATATACCCCACATCAACATCTTTCTGATTCTAAAATGTGATTTTTTTTTTCAAATCTCTAGAGTCTTACTCTATTCTTTTTCATCATTAGCCTTACCTTTCTTACACTCTTCTCCTAGTCTATGTTCCCACACCTATTTCAAAGATTTTACTTACTATGGCCAATTCTTTCTCTACATCAACTCCCCTTTTCCCTTACTACACCCTGTGAAATTCTTCATCCTATGCTACTTCACAGATTTGCTGCAAGAGCAGATGATAAAATCTAGACGTTCTAAGACTTGGGCAAGACTTCCTGCATTCGTGTAAGTGCACAAAAGACAGAACTTCTGGCTTTATGAAAATTTGAAATACTCACCCCTTTCTAGAAATCACATAGAAGTACAAACTACTTGTAGAAGTCCTGGGAATGGCTGCAAATTCTTCATTACTAGCTAGGTCACAAGATTTTCACTATCTAGAGAGGCTTTTGTGAATAATCTAAGGTCATTAAAATTTGATGGGGTAAAAAAATATCAACTTTAGTTCTTATCCAAATTTCAGGATCTTCCATATGACAATAGCTCATCAGTTTATCAAACACAAACCTTTCTGGTGCATATTGAAATTTCTTTCTTATTTTGTCTTATATGGGGTCTTACACAGCCCAAGCTAGCCTCAAACTAAATTGTTGATCGTCCTTCATTTCCCAAGTGCTATGATTATAAGCATGTACCATATGCCTGCATCATATTTAATTTTCTCACATATCAGAGTCCACTACACAGAAGAAAGTCCTTATATTCTAATAGCTTCATTGTTTCAGTAGGCTTTTAGTAGTCTCCAATGGGGATATTTACTTTCTTACTCTTCTAGCTTGATGGCACTTTGTATTTCTCTAAATGGAATCCATTAATGGCTTGTAGGTCTTTGCATGATCTAACGTCCATGTCTCCTCTCTAACCTTTAAATGAAAATTAGTCTCCCTGACATCTCATAAATCTCATGCTTTCCACTTGATAGTCTGTCACCACCATAATTAAGCAACTATTTATTTGCAAAATGATCTGTTTTACATTTGCATCAACCAGAATTACATTCACCTATGGAAGTGAGAATGGTGTCATTTTATTTGACCTTTTTATATATAGAATTTATTACAGCATTTGGTACATAGGAAGCAATAGATATTTGTCAAGAAATAAATGCAAACACCACCAGTGCATTTTAGAAGTTAAATGGGTTTGGTTAAATATAGCTGATATTGAAAAGGCCAGCAATAATGAAATTTGAATTCTTGTAAACAGATGATATAACCATTAATCATTCTCATAGTTTTATAGAGTTCTTGTATCCTCCAAGAACATCACCTATCATTACCACTGGTACAAACCTGTCTGTCATTATTTTCAGAGGATAACACTCCCTATTACTTATCAGTTCATAGTAAAATCTTAACTAGTCCATTTCATTACACTAATGGGACCTAGCAGTGACTCAAACAGCTAAAGGAAGAAAGAATTTTTAAAGACAAAATATGACTTTTGTCCCTTTGTATTTTTTAAAAAAAGTGACGTGATAGAAAAGGTAAGATAACTACAACTGAGCAAAATATAGTTGAATTTATGGAGCTCAGTGGAAAAAATTCTTCTTGTTGATTTATTTTTATGTTGATATGCACATTAAGCCATTATGACAGAGTTAATGTACAGTTGCTATCCCAAGTCAAGCAGACTAGGTGCCACTTCCTCTCCTTTAGTCAATATAATAGTTATATATTCTTCACTACTTCCTGGGTAACTATCAGCCATAAAACATTATCTGTGCCCGTTTTTCCATCCTGGAAAGTGCAACATACTATTCTTTTACCCTCTGTGTATGAAAGAAGATATTTATTCTACCGTTTAACACATAGAATCAGCAGCAATCAACAATACCTATCACTTACTGTTAATGTTTAAAACTTATGAATGGAGAATTAAAAAAGCAAATGCATAAGTGGGTGTAAAGGAGCATGAATTCAGAAGTGTCACGTTACAAAAAATTTAAGAAGCAACTGAATATTCTAGGGAGATATTAGTGAATTAAGAGAAAGTTGTGAGGGCAGTTGAAGCTAGACAAAATTCCAGTGCCAGTAAACTATTCTATCAGAAACTCTCTTTCTTTAAACCTAAAAACATGTATCTATAGGTTAAACTCATCAGAACCATCTGCAGAAGCACCATGTACACCCATTTGCTATTGTCACTGCTGCTTTGTGAAGGTCTTTGCTCAATTTAAGTCAATTATCTGGACTTCAGCTACAGCCACTTTCCTAGTTTGCTTTCTATTTCTATGATAAATACCATGACCAAAAGTAGCTTCAGGAAAAAAGGGATTATTTCATCTTCCAATTCCCAGGCCACAGTCTATCACTGAGGGAAATCAGGATAACAACTCAGGAACGAATGGAACCTGGAGTAGGGAACTGAAACAGAGACCGTGGATGAATGCTGCTTACTGGCTTGCTTCACATAGCTTGCTCAGCTTGCTTTCCTATACCACTCAGAACTGCATACTCTGAGGGAACACACTCTCATATCAATCATTAATCAGGAAAATGCCCACAGACTTGAGTACAAGTGGTCTTATGTAGACAATCTCTCAGTTAAGATCCCCTGTTCACAGATAACACTAGCTTATGTCAAAGAGGAAAAAAAGAAAATTAAAAAAAAAAAAAACTAATAACCAAGTCTACTAATTTGTGGTTTGGTTCTACAGTGTGCTACTTAAATTCTCCATATTTGTAACTTGAATGTAACTTGTAAATGACATACATGGCAAGCTTATCTTTGTCATCAGGAAAACATATATTTCTTCTCATACTTATTTGGGATAGAATACAATTAATTGACTTTCAAAATAATATAGGATGTAGGCAAATTCCATACTGAACTCTCTTTATTACAGAAGTTTCCACTCTTGTAGTCTTTCCGTCATGACTTATTTTAGTAAATTTCAAATAATGTAAGAGATTTTCCTGCTTTCTCTCCAAGTACAGAACCTACAACCTGGAAGGCCCTCCAAAGCCATTAAAAAGGATTCTATGGCTCCTCTGCATATTGAGATAGAAGCCATGAGATAGAGATATACTGTTACAAACTCAACAGCCTTTTTCAACCACATAAAATGAAATAAATATGGCATTAACATAAGAAAAAAAACCAAACCTGCAAGTGGGGTAAAAAAAAAAAAAATTCTTATTTTTTAAAGAGACTGCACAATTACCAAATCAATACTTCTCAACCAATTGTCTTCAAAGTAAGCATATCTAAATTCTTCTTACATAAATTTAATCTAAAATTAAATCTTTAATCTAAAAAATATTTTTCTTCTAGGCATTTCTTTATAGACTTATTTTTTTTCTTTTTAATGTATTTATTCTTTCTCAATTTCACACATATATGCAGCATACTTTAATCACATTCTATCCATCATTCTCCTTTACCTCCCTCCTCCCACTGAATCCCGTCTTCTTCCAAACTAGTCACTCTTCTACTTTTATGTGTGCACATGAAAGAGAGAAAGAATGTGTGCCATACTGCATTTAATTAGAGTTGCTTGCATGAGTGTACCTGGTGGTTTAACGAGAAAAACTTAGAACAGTGGCCACACAACTGAGGAACATTACTTTCCCTCTTCCTGAAAGCATTGACTATGTATGGATCCTTGGTGAAGGGTGAGGCCTCATGAATCCCTCCCCCATTTCTGATGTAATGTTGATGGGTCCAGTTTCTTCAAATTCTTGCAAAGGTAACTTATCCATCCCTCCAGACCCTTAAAGGGATCCTTTTTGCTCCAGTTTTATATTCCTGTCATTGTTGATATACAGAACTGATTTCAATAGTTAAAAATTAAAACATGAGCCATCTTGATAAACAACTGTAATATATGTTCTCAGAAAGCTGAGGCAAGAGGATTATGAGTCATGAGCTTAACTAAACTTTATAGTGAGACATTTTTCAAAAATCAACCAATAGACAAAAATACAAGATGTGTTAGCATTAACCATGACAAAATACATAAGGTGTCTGAAGGCTCAAAGCCTTCATACACGGTACTGTTCAGTTAAACCCTCCCAGTCCCCCTGCCCCCTCCCCCATCCTATCCCAGTGAACCAAGGAAATACTTAACATAAGAATAAGGCCTCAGGTTCTTCCTTTACAGACTAATCCCATTCTGCACACCCCTCTGGTACTAGCTGTTCCATCCCTCCCTCCAGGCAAACAAGAAATATTTTGCCAAATCTCTTACCTATAGTTTCATCCACAGCTGTTTTAATTTACAGGCATTCCAAAAGCCTTGACTTTGACACAACAAGCTCCTCTCATGACCTTTTAGTTTCTTTTAGAACCTCTAGCACTGATACTAGAGAGAACCTAGCCCAGACTAGTTCGAGGAGGGCAAGTGGGATATGCTCACCACAATACATTCTAGAGGGAAGGCAAGGAGGAAAACAACTGCCCTTTCTGAGTAATTTAGAATCGTTTAAATTGCTTACTGCTGTGACTGAGGAGATAATTCAGTTGATGAAAGTGATTATCATAAAAGCATATGACTTGAGTTTAATACACAGAATTTATGTCGGGGTGGGGGGAGGGTTGCACAGTGGCATGGCCTTGAAATGTAGTCCCAGCGGGAGCAAAGAAAATACAGGAGAATCTCTAGGGCTTCCTGGCCAGCCAACCTAGTCTACTTGATGAGTTTCAGGCCAGTGAGAGACCGTTATCTCAAAGTCAGAGTGGATGGCACCTGCGAAATGATATCTGTGGTTGACCTCTAGCCTGCACACACACAAATGCACAGAAACATGCATACACACATATACATAAGTATATATATATACACACACACACACACACACACACACACACACACACATACATACACAATCAATTTTGAAAGGAGCCTATTTCTATCACTGCACACTAACCTCCCATGGTGGTAGGAATAGAGGGTGTGGCTGCCCTTTCCCAGAGCAGTGAATCATCACTCCAAGGAAACTCCAGTACAGAGGTTCTCAACCTGTGGGTTGTGACCCCTTTAGGGGTTGAATGACCCTTTCAGAGGGTCACCTAAGACCAACCCATATGTCAGATATATACATAACAATCCGTAACAGTAGCAAAATTAGTTATGAAGTAACAATGAAAGTAATTTTATGGTTGGAGGCCTCTACAACTTGAGGAACTGTGTTAAAGGGTCGCAGCATTAGGAAGGTTGAGAACCACTGTTTAGCACAATAATATAACTTAAATAAGAAGTACTTCTTATTTTCTTAATTCAGGTTCTCTGCATGATAACCATGAAGCTGAAACAAAAATTAAAAAATGCTTTATTGGGACAGATAAAAGAGGTAATGGAGTGAAAAAGCGAGACGAGTGACCAGCTGAAAATGAATCTCCACAGAGATACTCAGAGCATACGAACAAGAGTGTTTCCTGATCAGGATAAGCAGCTGGAATAGTGCGTTTACACATGAAGTCCAGTTAGTAGTTTGTTAAAAGCTGTCTGTCAGAGGAGATGATATGCTGAACCTGCTCTGGTGACTTAAGTTGACAAACTAGGCTAAAGTAGCAAGAGAGACAAGTATAAGTCAGGGACAGAGTGGGGGGAGGCAGGTGGCCTGAGAATTATAGTGGACTAGGATGCACTGACATGATAGGTAGAGTGGTATAGACAGACTACATTTATCATACCATTCTCCAACTAAATCATACGTTACACTGTGCTGTGTGCCCACTGTAGCTAATTTAACTAACATCAATTAATCACATGTTTGCTATACATAAACAGTGTGATCTGTGGTGGTTTGAATAAGAATGGGCCCCTATAGGCTCATATATTTGAATTTTTGGTCATTAGGGAGTAGCAGTACTTGACAAGATTAAGAGATATGGCCTTGTTAGTGGAAGTGTGTCACTGGAGTTTGCTTTGGCATTTCAAATGCTCAAGCCTACTCCAGTGTCTCTATCTCTTGCCACTGCCTATGCAGAACTTTCAGTTACTTCTCCAGCATCGTATCTGCCTACGTATCACCATGCTTCCCCCCAAGATGATAATGGACTAAAGCTCAAAAACTGTAAACAAGTCCCAAGTAAATGCTTTTCTTGATAAGAGTTACCATGGTCCTGGATTTTCCTACAGCAATAGAACACTGACTAAAACAGAAGTTGGTATCAGGGAGCAGGGTATTGCTGTGATAAGCCTGACCGTACTGCTTATTGGCAGAATGTGAACTTAAGTGATTTAGACTAGGGCAGCAGTTTAATGCTTTACTTTTTATTTAACATAATATCACTGTATTATTCAATTCATAATTGTCTCTCCAGAGACTTTCAATAAAGACACTCCTAAATATGGAGCAGGAACAATGATGGTTTAACAAATCTTAATGAGAGTATTACCCAATAAAATGTGTAGAAGTCTAAATCACCTTCTAAATATTTAGAAGTCTAAATATTTGGAAACTGGCTTGAATGTATCAAATCAAAGCTTTCAACTTCTTGGTATCCTCTAACATCTCATTTGAGAGCCTCTACACACGGGATGACATCTTAAAGAGAAAAAAATTGAACACACATATTCATGAAGTTTTGAAGAATTGGCAGCTCATAACAGTTTCCTCTGATGGCCAAGAATTCTCTCTTAATTTTCTTTCCATTTGTAAGTCTTTTGAGTCTTTCATGGTTCTCATATCTTAATGATCAGGATAACCTGATAACATTAGCATTGTTTTTGTAATTAAATTGAGTTTTGCAGCAATATTCTCTTGTCAAACTGATGCTCACTTGATAGTGCATCTGACAGTACAGTGCACTCACATCATCCAAAGATAGAGATCCACTTCAGGAGGAAGCAAACAGTTCTGTTCTAGACTTCTTCAGAATATATAGTACGAAAAGATGCAGTACATTGCACTTTCAGAGTAGTTAGTCTTTGGCCACACACACACACAAAAAAAAAAAAAAAAAAAAAAAAAAAAAAAAAAAAACCTCCAGAGTTCTTATTTCCACTCTTCCTAGATACTCCAAAATATATTTTCAATGAAATCAATGCAAAAATACTGCCTGCATGGATCAAGCTATACAACACATAAAAGGTAGATTTTTACCTAAGAAGGCATGGTGTTTATTCCTGCAAAGGGTGATCAGGTGAAATGAAAAATGAAGGGAAGGCTCAGAACATGATCCTGTTAGTCAATAGAAATGTCTCCAGGAAGTTGGTCTACTCTGCTTTTTGTACAGCGTTGCCAAATTCATTTTGGATGGATGTTTACTTTGACTGTTGACCTCTCTAGTGTCAATATGCTTTTATAATTTGACCTAAAAAAAAGTTTTTGTTTCTTAGAAGTAACAAGGATTCATGTTGCACACTGTTCACAAGTACTCAATTTACTTTCATATTTCATTTTGATTAATTCAATAATAATTGGTGGTTGTTTATTGGGTATGTTAATCAGTGCTGACTATCATAACAAAGTGTCATGAGCTAGAAGAAAGTTTTAAAATTTGTCTCTCACACTTCTAGAAATTAGCAAATTCAAGATAAAGGCAACAATGTCAGTTCTTCACTGAAGGAACACTTCCTGGCATGCAGATGGTTGTCTTTTGGCCGCATCTCTATAATTTGTAAATGTGGTTTCTCTGAGCCCTCTATGCTGTACGATTTTCCTTTCTGGGGCAATGTGAACAAATGTCTACTCACCTAATACAGGGCACTGACAACATGACAAAGTTCATAATTCCATCAAAGTTCAGCTTGGCAAACCAATTGTTTATTGAGGTTACATACAGGAGTACGGGTGAGGGATTACTCACAGGAGAATAGATAACTCAAATACGTTTGCATCACAAAAATTTATGTCAGCATGGATGACAACTCATGAGAGCTGTGTCCTTAGAATTCTTTGAGTGACTTGCAGGTTCTTTAGTTTGGCCAGTAAGTCTCTTTTCCCCAGCAATTGTTACCGCTCCTACAACTTTGAGGAGAGGTCTTGTGAATTTTCAAACTTTCAGTAAATTCCAACTTGTGAGTGGTTTACTTCGCTCTTTTGAATCTTAATGAGACTCCTTTAATGAGACTAGGGTCTGGGTGTTTCCATTTGGAAGAAATTGCTATGTAATGCTATGTAACACCCTCCCATAAAGACATGCATCCCATATAGACTACTTCCCCACATAAACTCTCTTAAAAGTAACTCTCCTGCAAAGGATGCCATCACTTGAAGTCTTGGACACATGAGTCAAGACTTTGAACATATAACACACACATTTAGCTCAAAACAATGAAACTAAGATTATAGAGTATGATTTATAAGTTATATTTTCAAGGTCTTCATGTACTATATATCCAAAAATAAATAACATAAATATCACAGAGAGCTAAGAGAAAGATAGTCTCTTATGTAAAATTTCTGTTTACTATGAAGAAAGGTTATATAATAATTACTGTGAATATCATCATTACTCCTATCACAGATTTTCTGATAATATTAAAACATAATTTGAACATCTAAGAAACAGGGGAGAAGTATGTGCTTTTATCCTTGAATTTTGGAATTGTTGCTATTGTGTTCATTGCCTATGATTTATTCAGAACAGTCAAGCACAATCAGCCCAACTTTACCACTACAGAGCATGAATTTTCTGGCAGTTCACTCAAACAACCAAGATTGTTGCGAGGCACAAGAGAAATAGTCTTTCGCTTTGTAAAGACTGAGGTCAAGTGTGTAAATGATTGAACTCCTCAGGAAAATATAATGCAAGTGAAATACAAGTTAGGGTGTTGTGAGAGTATATAAGATATGCCAACACAACATGTAGTTGTGATGCAGGGAAGGCTAGGAGTTATCCCTGAGATGTGAAAAAGGTAAAAGTATATTCTAGTCAATGATACTAAGGAAAGAAAAAAGAAAAAGAAAACCTTCAGGAAATTGAAAATGGCCTGGGTTATAGCATGATAAACAAGAACTATATACAGAGTCAAAAGAAGAGGATAGCAAGATAAGGGCCTTACAAGGCCTTACAATTCATGTTTGAGAATTGGAAGTTTTCTGAATTCACTATGGGGACTTACAAAGACCTGAGAATAGTCCTTCTGAATATGATAGAAGTCTCTGTAAAGGAAATAAATGACTCTCTTAAAGAAATCTACGAAAACACAAACTCTTCAGGGTAGGCAGGCCCCAGGCCTTGCAATAGATAGCGACAGAAAAATAAACTCAGTAGCATCTTTGGAATTTCCTTGTCTCACAATGTTATGTCAGGAATTTTACTTTTTTAAAAAAGATATTATTTTTTTTAATTTTTATTTTGTTTCTATTTTCTTCATCTCCCTTTTTATATACAAGGCCTTTGTTTATATATTATGGCTTCTACTTTACTATTTTAATGTGATTCCTGAGTCTATGAATAATTAGGTCTCTGTTTCTTGTGCCTTCTTTCTCTGCTCTTTTTCTTATTTGTTTTTTCTAATTCTGATGTGTTATTTTTTGCTTTATCATATCATAAACACATATTTCTTATTATCCCTCAGAAGCCTGTTTGTTTTCTAATGAGAGATACAAAGGGGAAGGATCCCAATGGGAGAGGAGGTGGGAAGGAACTCAGAGAAGTAGAGGGAGGGAAAACTGTAATCAGGATATATTATGTGAGAAAAAATTCAATTTTCAATAAATGTAAAAAATGAAAAATGAATATTCAAATAATAATTCAGATGAGACAAAGGGAGCCTGATAGTATAATGGTAGTGGATGCCATGAGAAATTGGTGTATTTGAGAAATACAAAAGAGGATTTACTTGCCCTGGTGACTGGGCTAGATGACAATAGGAAGGTTAAAGATATTCAGGACACTAGCCCCAGGAAAGGGGGAAAGTGCTACACTATTTACTAATGACTGAAAACAGATGTAGTGGCATGTGTATATAACTCTAGCCATTTAGATAGCTGAGACAGAAGTATCATGTGTTCATGACTATGCTTTTGTGGGGTGTCTCTGCAACCACCGGGGCCAACAGAATGTTGATTCATGTGAGGCAAGAAGGAAATCATGCTCAGCATGACTCAGTAGCCGGTGTTGGCTCAAACTTCTAGAGTCTGACACTGGGCAGTTTATTTTAGGCATATTTAAACACAGTACCATTTTGGAAAAAAAGTTTCCAGATGATAAATAACTTGATCCTGTGTGTACAACAAAGCTCAAGACATGATTCCACTGAAACTCCTTTCAAAGACTTCTTCCATACAGATGGGTTCTATTGACTCAGAAACAATGCTCAAGATAAGGACCTACAGGGAATGACGGAGATAAACATAAGATTCTAGATGAGTTGGGTATGGCCTAGCCATACAGATGGTATAGAGGTCACCAGACTATCAACCATCTCTGTTCCTTTTGTAAGGTACATATAACATCTCCCATTAGAATAGATTCTGTTGACTAAGAAACAATGCTCAAGATAAAAATCTAGGGAGGATGAGTCTGGACTAAATATAAGGGTCTGGGGACTCAGGTGTGGGCTGGCCCTACAGATAGCACAGATCACCAGGCTATTAACTATACCTATTCCTAGCCTTCTGGATGAAAAACATCTCTGCCTTTGATTAGATAATCCTATGTGTTTAACATTCCTGGTTTCCCTAGTACTTATCTGTGAACACAAGGAACTTGTGCCCTCTACAAGGCTGGTCCATACAAGATTCTTCCATCTAAGGCCCTAAAACAAGCAAACAAACAAACAGAATTTGAGAAGTTATGTAGTTTTTGTTTGTATATGTTGCTCTCTAGAAGTGGAATTAGTATTCATATAATAAAAGCATTTATATTATATCATCATCTTCTATGTTGTCCCCAATTGCATACAATATACATTTTATAAGGAAGGATTCAAGGCTCAAATATATTAAATGATACACATAAGAGTATAAAGATTACAAATGATGACAGTGGGATATGAGACAGAGCTAACATCTTTTACACCTTTCTTATTGTACTCTGCCCCCATCTCCTAGAAGCCACATTACCTCTTATGAGAGGTAATCTCTTTAGTAGTAATGTCAGTGATTTCCCAAATGGTGTTCTGACAACCAGCAGGGCAATTTCAATCCCCTAGAGCTTGCTGTCCTTGCTGATGTTGCTATTTCTAAAAGAACCTTGAAATAGCTCTCATGGCTTTCTTTTCAAAATACTCCACAAGTTAGAAACATAAATGAATTTCAAAAGAAAACAGTTAAGCATTCAGAAGCAAGACCTCTTCAGACAACTAAATTATTTTTTTCTTGTGCTATGTTCATGACAAGACTGTCATAAAGTCTGTATTCTAAGTATAGATAAATCACTTACCACAGGTAGGTCTAATGTACTGCTAATCTTTAGAACCTATTTTCCCTGTATTACTGTCCTAGCACTCTAGGCTTCCTCAGAGTACTCTGAAGCTCTGCTCTGCACACACAAATCAAGTAAAATCCACTTCCTCAATTTGCAAAATAGAAATGACTAATAGATATAATTTTGTTTATCTCCATTTTCTTCTGTGTATTACTATTAAAAGTTTATGTTGAGTTCAAATCTACTTCAGAATCCAGTGTACCGAGATTCTGTGAAGACAGTAAGACCCCAAAATGAAAGCAAACCCTACTCTGCCAAGTGATATAGTATGCTCATGAACCTTGAATTTCAATATTTCAATCAAGTAAAGACAAACTACCTATAGCCACCAGGAGAGAGAATATAGAACCCGGTGGTATGAAGTTCAGACGATATAAATGTTGCATAATTTTAGAAGGGTGAAATGGGAAGAGCACTTGCAGGAAATAGTGTAACTGTTATCAGTAGTAATAATGGTAGTGACAGTATTGCTATTCTTGGATAGAATTTGTGCCTGTGTGTGGGTGTGCGTGTTTCTGCAAATGTGCACACATGTGCATGCATTTTGGGTATAAAAAGTGATTATTCACACATGGATGTCCACTGTGCTTTTGAGAATTGAGAAATAGAAATAATACAGATGAAGTCATATGGCCAAACTATGATCAATGTTGTGAATGGTAAAATCAGTATGAAATAATGATACATTCTTTGTCTGTAAAAGTGAAGTATGGTCTTTCGTAGATATAATGAAATGGAGGAAATAAAGGTGGGAAATTATAGAATTTTTTTTAAAAAGTAAGACAAATCTGAATTTCTAAGCATTCACAGCTGAGTGATAAGAGCATTAAAAAAGCACAATTATTATTTTCAGAGCACAGATATTGCTGATATAATGATGGCTCTGGAGACACTGGATACAAGAAGGGGCTTCAACAAGATAGCAAAATTCTGTGCTTTGACCTGCTGATGATTGTAAAAGTGTTCATAATTAATATTTCAACAACCTAAGCATCTATTGTGAAGTCTTCCTATGCCTATGCTTTATTTTTAAATTAAATGCTTTTAAATTTTTATCACAATGTAACTGATCTAAGATACAAAAACTATTTTATAATAATTATTTAAACAATTTTCTTATAAACTATGATTCATATGATGCTTGATCTTTTTTCGACTCTAGCTCTGAAGTGATCCATTTCTAACGTTCTGGAAAGCACTTTTGTTAGGCAGGAATTTGTTCCTGTGGTGGCAGCCTGCTTCATGGCGACAATCAGAGGCTGTTTAAGGAGACTTAGGATGACTGCTTTTCAGATTCCTCATTTAATCTTGCATCTTAAGCTACTCTCTTGAGGCAGATACTTGTTTATTTGCCACCCTTCATACAGAAAGACTACTGTAGTATGAAGAAGTAAGTCCTGAAATCCCACCACTGATCTGTAGGTAACTGATTTTGAGACTCAGGCATACAACAGGAGTAATCACGAGAAAATACCCGTCAAGATTCTGTAAAGCAGAAAAAAAAAAAAAAAAAAAAAAAAAAACAACATCAAGCTTTAGGGGAAAATATAGAAATATTATGGTTACTTAATCTGATATTCTAGACTTAGGACCAATTTCCGTTATAGATTCATTTTTAACTTTGATTTAAAACCTATACAGTAACTTTCTCAAGGTTAGGGTTATTAGCTGCCTTCAGCACCTTTTTCTCTCCCTTGTTCATGTGCTTTAGAGTTCCGGCTTCAGTTTTCAAAGTTCAAAACTACATTTGGATCTATTTTAAAGGAATGCTGTTTCAGGATCTTATTTATTTACTTATTTATTCATTTATTCATTTATTTTTTCATTTATTATTTTTATTATTATTATTTTATTATTATCATCATCATTATTATTATTATTTCATTTATTTATTATTCATTTATTTCCAAAACCATTATCATTGTCTTATCCAAAGATCTCCAGAGTATTCCAACCATTTAGCCTTGATTTTTTTCTGCCTTCTGGAAATTCGAGACCATTTAGTTACATGTCCTAGCAGAATCTAGGTAGTGTCTCTGATCAATCCTAATTTGCTGTTCTGGCACTGTGTCATGAAGCCTGTAAATCCTATTAAAAAAATTTTTCTAGAAATAGCTTGGCAGATTTCAAAAGTACAAATGTATTTTAAACTTCACAATCCTATTTGTTGCTATTCCTGAGTGTCTGATATCACAGAGTATCACAGAACCCTATAAATTGTGATCTGCTCAGAAGGGGCAATGCATTTACTAAGTTTGTATTTGGTAGCCTAGAAGTTCTTAACCATATCCTGTGATAATAACTCAACATGTGTGGTGTTTGTAAGTACATGCATGGTGTGCATATAAAAAATACATTTATTTTAATACATAATATCATGACAGGTAGACAATAGCATCTATTATGGTTTAAATATTATTTATCTCTTCTGAATCTCATGTTGAAATTTAATCTTCCTAATAGCCATTATTAAGAGGTAGGACCTCTAGGAGGTAATCATGGCTTTACCTCCATGAATGGAGGACTCACCCACATGAATAATGAGTCAATGAGTTTTCCCAAGGTGGATCTGCTATGAAAACTGATGTTGATGCTTTCCTCATGTTTCCTGTGTCCATGTAATGCCTTGTGCTTCCTGAGGTCTCTGCTAGCAACAAGTCTGTCACAAGTTCTTTACACTCTACTATAAAGCAGAACCATGAAGCAAAATAAACCTCTCTTCTTCAAAACGTACACAACCGAGTACTGTATTACCACAGCAAACAGACTAAGACAACATTCAGTTGGAAAATCAGAAGCTCTGGCTGAAAACAGAGATATATGCAATGATCAGGGAAACGGGGTGCTATGAGTAATGTCTACATAGAGAGAGCTTTTAGAGCAATGACAGATATAACAAGCAGAAACCGTTTCCATGTGCCTACATGTGCCTTACCTACACTGGACCCTGAACAAATATATATGACGAAAGTGAGAAGAGGACAAAACTCTCTCTGTTAACCAAACCTGAACCCTGGCATGAGAAAACCTACTCTAGCATGCCATCTGACAGTCCAGCGGTTCCCCAACAGGGCTGCACTCATTAGACAAATGCTGTTTTCTATGCCACAGAGGTCCTTGGTAGACCATTTGTGGACCTACCTCACCCCTGTCCTAGAACTAATGAATAAAAAAAACATACCAGTGTGAGTCATCACTTTGTGTGAAGTCATTGTTATTTCCCAATGACTCTCTGTGGCTTCTACACAGCACTACTTCTTGTATAAAATCCAATTAACCCATGAAATTTACATTTAGGCTGTGAAAGATGTTTATCATCCAAGCTGCCTTACTTGCAAGCACTCTGCACTGTTACTCTGAAGTTCCTGTCACTTTGGCTCTCCTTTTCTGTCTTTCGTGAAGTGAACTCCAGGAGAACAAAATTGAGTCTTTCCTGCATTGTGCCACACTGCCAAATATTGCTAAGCACAGTTGATGGCATGGATTCAGTAAACATTTCTGGAGAAATGTAAGTACGGTAAATGGGTGGGTGAACACAAGGTGAGTGAATGAGTGTGTGTAACTGAACCAGAAGTTTTGTTAAATCTAATCACCCTCGTAAAGGTTAAATTCATACAACACAAATTAACCCTATATTAAATATCAAAATAGGTATATCATCAAAGAAATAATTTGATCCTCCCCTCCCCCCATAGATTTCAAACTAAATGGGTCATTTTGGAATTGTCTAGGAACAAAGAGAAAAATTTAGTGTGAGTTAGTTTAGTAAGCTATGGAAAAATTAAATTTATGTTTGATCTTGTTTAATAGTAAGAAGGGATTGCTCTTAGTAATCAGCAACAATGACCTTAATTAAGCTTATATACAAACACAACCTTCATATGGTAGAAAAGTCAGACTTGGTCGAAATAGCAACATGAGAAAAATCGATCATTTATAGTCATATCTTTAAAATTTCTCAGCTTTCGCCAGAACTGCCTATATGTCACTAATCTTATTAATTTTTTCCTTCAATATGAGTTTATTCATGTATACTCTCCATGTGTGAAAGTCATGAAGCAAGTGCCTAGCGGTTGACCACATCGCAAACAGAAGGTCTATGTTAATACCTAGTCACAGTCTTAACTAGCATAATTTGTATTACAAACTGCAGGGCTGTCCTAGAGCTAAAGAGGGGGTAAAAGCACACTTGGAACCCAGGAATGCCTACTCTGAGAGGTCCCTCCTCCTTTGCTCTGACAAACCATAGGTATATTATGCTGCCTGCTTTCACAGCAAGGCACCAACCACCCCATCAAAGGTATGCCACTTGGCTGGTTTACCTGACACTGTGGCCTCTGGGCTGGGAATTCCTTCTCCCTTTATAACCATATAAGGACCTCACTCTGGTCCCTGTGAAAACACCTATGTCTAGGTTATGAGTCACACACATGCAAATGGGGCTGTTGTTCTTGCACTGCCCTATTCACTGGGCCTTCCCTGATGCCCCTAGGTGCCAGAGACCCTTCCCCTCTATATAAATGTGACCTGTTCCCTCAATAAACCTAGTTACACCCTCTGCCATGGCTCCTGGGAATTCTGTACTGCTTGCCAGCTCTCAGAATTTCCAATCAAAGACCTAACTTGGACAATGCATACACCCATGCCCTATGCTTCCCTCTCCAGAGCTGTGCAACTGGCCACGGCTTAGCTACTTTCCTGGGGATGGAAACTTCCAGGAACATGATGAAATCCTACAACAAGCCAGTACTCAGCCATTGGTCTTTCAGATCTGAGAGGAAGACAACTTTAACTTAAGGAAGAATCAGAGGCAGAGGAACAAGAGTATATAGTTTGTTAAGTTTGGAAGTTTAAAAGGGAGAAATTAAAAGGAGGCTGAGGGTAGAGGGAGAAGGAGGAGGTGATGGTGATGGAGGAGGAGGGTTGATTTCAGTCATGTTAGATCATGTTTTTATGACTCTGTCCTTTTAAGATGCTGGACATACTAAGAAGTCATATGATAAAATTTCAAAATGTAAGCTCATTAATCTCCTAAAACGCTCATTTGCTGCATGTTCCCTTAAACCATAATTTAAGTGAATTCGTCTTAAAACATTTTTTCTCATTTTCTCTCTAATCAACCTCCCTTTTGTCTAGTTTATTGCTATACTCTGGTATGTGCACTCTCTGGAAATCATACACTTTGACCCCAGCACTAAGCAGAGCACCCCTTGCGTTCTTACATCCATCTTCAGGTGGTTGAGCTCCGGAAACCCATCCCTAGTGTCACTCTCCATTGCAAGTCACTGAGTCCCTTGCTCCTTTCTCCCTTCTCCCTCTTTCCAAAAGCCCTGTTTAGCTAACTTCGTTCAACTGAACAGAACAGACACACAACCGTAGCCTCCTCAAATCTGAAAGGACAAGAAGGCATTCGTCATACTGTTCAGAAATCCTGCTGCGTTCTCCTACAAAATTAGCTTTTTTCTTCACTTAGAAAACCAATTCGCACCTTTTTTCTTACGCTCAAATTTTCATTATCTCCTCGCCCCTTTCTCACTTTGACCTAAATACCTTGTCTCACATTTCTCTGAGAAAACTGTATGCAGTAAGAAAGGGGGGGTGCAAATGTACAAAAACCCTTTCCAGTTGGAAACACCAAATCTGCTAAAGGCCCCCCTCCTAGCCCAGTGCAAATTCTTGACCTTCTTTGTGTCAAGAGACTGTGGATCTGTGACTCTTCTCAAGCATAATGTTCTTATTAAGGTAAAATGTCTAAGAATGCAATGAAAATAATTTACATTTAAAGTCAGAATTAAAAATATTTTAAAACTTCTAAGATGGGAATAAATATGTTTTTATTAATTTGTTATAGAGGATGATGTATAGGTGCCCTAATAATCATTTTATATACTGAAGTGAATCAATCACATTCCAAGATATTTTCAACAATTTTTGAAATTGCCAGAATCACCAGTTTTGACTTGCTGGTTGCATTTATTTATAAGCTAGTAATATGGTGGTTCAACGTTAACAAGTTTACCATAGTAAATACGGAAAGCGTCATGTAGCTCATCCTGTCAAAAGGCCTCACTTTATCACTGAGTAAATGGACGCGTAGAGAAAAAGAGTTTTCCTCGCGTCTCTAGGCTAATTTATGACTGACTTGGCAGCAAAACATGGCCTTTTCCCTCACACTTTTTCACAATACCCTTAATCACCTCAAAGTACATACCCCATGCTGGCTGCCTGTCCTATATAAAGCTTCCTTTCAACATCTCTTCAGTACCTCACAGACTTTCTCAATGACACAGATATCCTATGCATGGCTGGCAATACTTCAGTCTGTGTGACCTTACTAGCTCAGTGTCCGGGCATAACTAAAGATGGATGGAAGAGCTATGTTCTATAAGGCTACCCTCCACAGAGGAGTGACTAGAATATCCAATGCACCATTAAACTCCCCAGATGACTTCAACCAGGAACTACCAACTATCACAATAATGGAAAAAGAAAAAGGCAGAGGCAGAGGATCCAAGGTCACTCAAAGACTTAGATTGAAGATTAGAATTGGCATCAGGAATATGGTGGCACAGCTGAAGGAATCAAGTGGCTGCCCAAGACTGCCCCAGACCAAGAAAGTGAATTTCAAACTAAAGTTGGCTATCCAGATGGGGATCAGTCTGGGAATGTCAGAACTCCCCGAGAATAAACTAGAAATGCAAATTCTCAATGCCTACTCAGAGCAACAGATTCTAATTTGGGGTGAGACCCAGCCAATTGTATTAGTAACAACCACCACAGGAGGTTCTGATACTTATAGCCAAGTGGAAAGCTGAATGGTATTCCATTTTTGGGAGTGCTGCACAGATGGCTGCCCTCTTCCTTTATCCCTCCCAGTTATATGCAGTAAAATCCTAAATCCTGGAGTAGCCTATAGTTTCGGTTCCCTGAACTAATCTGATTATAATCCAGCTTCCGTTGTTGAAGAATGGTATCTAGTTGATACCATTTAGTGAATCATTTGAAACTCCATAACTTAAATCTTATGACTTTTTTGCGTATTTTTTTATTCAATCACTAATTCAATAGATACTTATAAACTCCTTATTGTGTGCTGCTGGCAGTACCTAGTTGTAAACATTCAAAAATTATTGCCCTGGTGAAACATAGATATTGGTGAGAGGCTTAAAAAACGCAAATTAATAAGAAGTAAAATATGAAGGATGGATATGCCAAATAGTGCAAACCTTTTTGCGTAATGATAAAGACCCAGATTTCAGTTCAGTAGCTGTGCAAAAAAAAAAAAAAAAGGTATTTAAAGCCTTGGTCACATAAATTTTGGAATTCTTTATGGAACAAAATAAACACCTAGCTTTTAAACCAACATGTCCCTCAGAATTCTAGTCTGAGTGCACACTTTTACAATCACAATTTCAGGAGAGTCCTCAAAAGACGAGACTACCCAAACAGTACCCTAAGTTGCTTTCACTAGTTTAAAGGGAGAATTGAAAAGTAAATCTCTCTTCTGGTTCTCTGAAGATGGACAAATTCTAGGCAACATTTTGCATGAGAAATTTTATCTAAAATGAAAAGGGTGAAGAGGAAACAATTCTTCAGACAGAATTTATCACTGAACTCAGAGGGCTTATTAGTTGTAGTCTGAAGATCTTCTGTTACCGAGTACAAAGGAAACTGGCTGAAAATGGTTAGCTTGACATAGCATTGAGAACTAAGTTCATTTCCATGCCAGTGTTAGGAGGCAAGAAGGATCCCAGCAACACAGGCCTTCACAGGAATAGGGAGTCGGCACTGAGTACAGCAGCACATACCCTGCCTGTGGGCTGACATTACAGAACACCACTGTGCAGGTTGGTTTCTGAGAGCTGTGAGTGGTGTTGAAATGGCAGCAAAACGGAGAGTGGTCAGCAATAGGTATAGTGTTTCTGTATTTAATTAGTTGGCCAGAAAAGCCCTGTCTGAAGAGGAGGCATGTAAGTTAAAACCTAAATGCTGAGAGGAAGTCAGCCTTGTACGTATCTGGAATTTAAAAAAGAAAAAATAAATGGTTTATGATCCACATTAGCTCGAGATTTGCATCGTGAGGAAGCCCTCCAGGAGATATTAGAGAAACTGGATGTCAGGGAGATTTGAAGGCTTGCTGAACAGGATTCGCAGCAGTGGACTCCCTGGACAGGCCTTCTTATTTACTGACCTTTTGGTTACTACGATTCCAAAGGAAATTAGTACTCTCAAGTCAAGAAACATCAATGTCACCAACAGGATTTAAACAAGGAAAGATAGACCTTAGTTATTTAAAGATAAGTAATTCCCCTTTAATTTTTATACTATGTTTTTAACTGCTCTTCGTTTTAATTTTCATTTAAAATCTCCAGTTTGAACCACCAATGTGAGAAGATGTATGTTTATTACTTTCTTATACTAATTATTGATTTGTACTTCCTTCTAATTCCTTCTCATTTAAATAATAATAATTCACTTTTAAATATTTGCTATAAAGGATTTATTAATGAGCTGAGATTTTGTGGGTTTCTTGTTTTGTTTTGTTTTAATTTGTAGGGTGTGTGGGTGTTTGTGTGATGGGTACTTAGGATTAAACCCGTAATTTCATATATTCTAAAAAAAAGCAGTCTAACAACTGAGCTATATCTCTTCCCAAGATGAACTTTTTAAAATAGGTATAACTTATGCAAATTTCTGCTATATTTTAGGCTTACATATTTCTCATACACTTTGATATTTAAAATGAGTATGTACAACTTCCAAAATCTAGGATTATCTACAGCAAAGGCCTACTTGATGATAAGATAAAATTATCTGAAGAGCTGAAATAATACAAATGTATTATCTTCCATCCTTTCTTTTTTTGAGACAGAGTCTTGCTATGTGACCTATGTTAGCCTTGAATTCCTAGGCTCAATGATCCCACATTAGCCTCCTGAGTAGCTAGGATGATATGCAAGACCACAATACTCAGCTGTAATCCAACATGAATGCTAGAATCAGAAATCATTAAAGCTAGTAGTTTTTTTTTCTCAAGTTTTAGAGGTCAATTATACAGAGGGTTATGTTCTCTAGTATCCTTTAATCACTGGCCTTTTTTACAACATTGACTACTTATTTTTTATTCTTCCCTCATACAATACACTTCAACTGCAGTTTCCCATCCCTTTACTCCTACTAGCCCCTCCCTTCTCTTTTTCCCCATATCCACTCCTCCTTCTTTTACCTTCACAAAAGAGCAGACCTCCCTAGGATTTCAACTGAACATGGCATAATAAGATACAATAGAACAAGGTATAAACCATCATATCAAGGCTGGACGATGCAACACCGTAGAAGAAAAGGGTCCCAAGAACAGGCAAAAGAGC
This sequence comes from Cricetomys ansorgei, assembly GCA_026225945.1. Lineage (NCBI taxonomy): Eukaryota > Metazoa > Chordata > Mammalia > Rodentia > Nesomyidae > Cricetomys > Cricetomys ansorgei. The sequence continues at coordinate 27,651,943 of JAMJFZ010000056.1, forward strand.
AAAAGAGTCAGAGATACCAACAATCCCATTGTTAGTAAACCCACAAAACACCAAGCTATGCAGAGGACCTAGTGCAGACCCATGTAGGTTCTATACTTGTAACACCAGTCTCTGTGAGCCCCTATGCGCCCTGCTTAGTTGATACTGTGGGCCATGTTCTCCTGGTGTCCTCAACTTCTCTGGCTCATACAATCCTTCCTGTTTGACTGCGGATCTCTACATCTGCTCTCATCAGCTGCCAGAGGAAACTTCTGTGATGATAATTGGGTTAAGTATCCATTAGAAATCATTTCATTGACTTTTATTATTGTCAGTTGTGTTGGTTCTATCCTAGGGCCCTGGAATGTCCTGCCTCAGGTTCTTGGCCAAGTAGGCAATGTTCAAAATGAGCTCCCTCTCATGGTGTGGGATTCAAGTTAAGTGAGTCACTGGTTGACCCCTCCCACTAGTTCTGTGCCACCATTGCCCCTGCACTGCTTGAAGCCAGGACAGATTGTAGGTTGAAAGTTTTATGCCTGGTTGGTGTCCAAGTACCACCACTGGAAGCCTTGCTTCATTACAGAAAGTGGACAGTTTAGTCTCCATATCCTCCCTTACTAGGACTCGTTGCTAGGATCACCTTTGTAAATTCCAATGTATTTCCACTACACTATGTTTCCACATCACCTCTCCAAATGTGCCCCAATTTCAGTTGTCTTTTCCCCCGTACTATTTCCCTTCATCCCATCCACTACCTGATCACTCCTGTTCCCATCCCCACACATCCCCAATCCATCTGCAAAATCTATTCTACTTTCTCTTCCCAGGGTGATCCATGCATCTTCCCTAGAACTCTCCTTGTTATTTAACCTCTCTAGATCTGTGGATTATAACATAATTATCCTTTACATAACAGCTAATATCAACTTATAAGTGAGTACATACCATATTTGTTTTTCTGGATCAGGGTTCCCTCATTCAGGATGATATTTTCTAATTCCATACATTTACGTGAAAATTTCATAATGTCATTTTTAACAGCTGAGTAATACTCCACTATGTAAATGTACCACATTTTCTTTATCCATTATTCAGTTGAGGCACGTCTAGGTTGTTTCCAATTTCTGGCTATAATGAATAAAGACACTATGAACATAGTTGATCAAGTATCCGTGTAGTAGGATGGAGCCCATTGTGTAAATGCCTAAGGGTAGGTCTTTAGGTAGATCGATTCTTAATTTTCTGAGGAACTGCCATGAAGGGATCATGTAAAGAAGCTGAGGCTTGGCACTATGAAGAGAACCCAGGAGAGGCTATTTATGAAAGTATAGCCTAGTTGCAACAGAGGACCCCAACGTTCTGAAGAAGTCAGTACCATGGGACGACCACCAAGTACAGCAGCAGTAGTAGAGGGGAGTCAGCAGAGCCTAGAGAACAAACTGTGTGTGCTTAGGAGGGAAGAGTCAGAGAATTGACCCAAGCACACTGGATGAGCTCAGAAAATCGTGAGTGAATTCCAGATAGACATTGATAATGTTTTTCTGCTGTCCAAAAACATTGTGAAAAGCTTGATAGATGTTTTGTATCATTTGGTCATGTGCATTAGAAGCCTCATAATTGTTCCTCATGTACAGAAAAGGGGAAATGTTGTGATAGTTTAGTTATGTATAAACTATTGTTTTGTGGACTGTTGAGTGAGGGACTGTTTAGGTCTTGTGTTTTGTATTGTCTGCAGATGTTGGATTTCTGTGGGGGATGTTTGATTGCTTATGATCTGCACCTGAGGAGTTCTGAATCCATAAAAAGACTTGAGCTCAGATGTTCAGAATTCCACTTTCCAGGTTGGCCCCTGCCATGGTGGTGGTTCCATCTGCTGAAGTCTAGCAGAGTTTACATGTATGAGAATGCCCCTATCTCTTCATTTATAAGTCACTCCATAGGTGTTCTACTATACTTATACAAGTTTGTGTCTATACAAGTTTTTCACTTCCACCAGCAATGGAGGAATATTCCCCTTGCTCCACATCCTTGTCAGCATGCGATGTCACTTGTGTTATTGATCTTAGCCATTCTGACAGGTGTAAGATAAAATCTCAGAGTAGTTTTGATTTGTATTTCCATGATGGCTAAGGATGCTGAACATTTCTTTAAGTACTTCTCAGCCATTTATGTCTTCTATTGAGAATTCCTCTATTTAGGCCTGTACCCAAATTTTTAATTAGATTATTTGGTTTGTTGATGTCTAGTTTCTAAGTTCTTTATGTATCTTGGATATTAGTTCCTCTATTAGATGCGGAGTTGGAGAAAATATTTTCCCATTTTCTAAGTGGTCATTTTGTCCTATTGATGATGTCCTTTAACTTACAGAATATTTTCAGTTTCATGAGGTCCTATGTATTAATAGTCGATCTAGGTGCCTATTGTTCTGTTGAGGAAGTTGTCTCCTATGCCAGTGAATTCAAGGGTACTCCCACTTTCACTTCTATCAAATTTAGTGTTGTCAGGTTTTATGTTAAGATCTTTGATCCACTTGGACTTGAGTTTTATACAAGGTGATGAATATGGATCTATTTGCATTCTTCCACATGCAGACATCCAGTTAGACCAGAACCATTTGTTGAAGGTGTTTTCTTTTTCCATTGTGTATTTCTGGCTTCTTTATCAAAAACAGGTGTTTGTTGGTATATAGATTTGTGTCTGGGTCTTCAATTCAATTCCATTGATCAACATGTCTTTTTTTTTATGCCAATATCATGTGGTTTTAATTACTAGAGCTCTGCATTGGAGCTTGAAGTCAGTAATGTTAATATCTCTGGAAGTTATTTTATTGTTCAGCATTTTTTTAGCTATCCTGTTTTATTTGTTTTGTTTTGTTTTGATTTTGATTTTCCATATGAGAATTATCCTTTCAAGATCAGTAAAGAATTGTCTGAAGATTTTGATAGGGATTTCTTTGAGTCTGTAGATTGCTTTTGGTAGGATGGCCATTTTACTGTTTTAATCCTATTGATCCATGAGCATGGATGATCTTTCCATCTTTTGAGATAGTCCTCAATTTCTTTCTTCAAAGATTTGAAGTTTTGGTCATACAGGTTTTTTGCTTGCTTAGTTAGAGTTATGCCAAGATATTTTATGTTACTTGAGGCTATTGTTAAGGTTGTTGTTTCCCTGATTTCTTTCTCAATCCATTTGTCATTTGGATATAGGAGAGCTACTGATTTTTTTTAAGTCGATCTTGTAGCCAGCCACTTAGGAGTTCCACAGTAGAATTTCTGGGGTCACTTATAGATACTATTATATCATCTGCAAATAAAGATATTTTGAATTCTTCCTTTCCAATTTGTATCCCCTCAATCTCCTTCATTTGTCTTATTGCTTTAGCTAGAACTTCAAGTACTATACTGAATAAATATAGAGAGAGTGGACAATCTTGTCTTGTCCCTTATTTTAATGGAATTGCTTTGAGTTCCTCTCCATTTAATTTGATATTGGCTGTGGACTTACTATAAATTGCCTTTGTTATGTTTAGATATGTCCCTTGTATACCTACTCTCTCCAAAACTTTTATCATGAAGACATGTTAAATTTTGTCAAAGAATTTTTTTTGGCATCTAATGAGATGTGGTTTTTATTTCAATTTGTTTATATGGTAGAATGCATTGACTAATTTTTGTATGTTAAACCATCCCTACATTTTTGGGAGAAAGACAGTTTGGCCATGGTGGATAATTATTTTGATGTGTTCTTGGATTTGGTTTGTGAGTATTTTATCAATTATTTGTGCATCTATGTTCATAACAGAGATTGGTCTGTAATTCTCTTTCTTGTTGAATCTTTGTTTAGTTTTGGTATCAAGGTGACTGTGGCTTCATAATGGATTGAGCAATGTTCCTTCTGTTTATTTTTTTGTGGAACACTTTGAGGAGTATTGACATTAATTCTTATTATCCTTCTCATTGGTTCATGACAGAGGACACTTTATTCTTTGCTAATGCAATCCCTGGTCCTAGAGGGTTTCAACCTCCATACAACCTAATCTTAAACCTAGACCTGTAAGGCTTCATCCTCCATACAATCTACTGTAAACCTAAACCTAGAACATTTCAACTTTGAGACTTACTGCTAACTGAGCTCACTCTGGCTAGCTATCTTCTGAACTCCAAACTATAAATTGTTAATAGTGTGCTTGTGGCTCTGTGCTTTCTCTCTTAGCTTATTCTGGACTGGCTTGGCTCTTCTTGGCTTCTTCTGAACTGAAATGTCTGTGAGCTGACTGCACTCAAGTTGACTGACTAAACTAACTCTCCACTCTACTTCTTGTCTGCTTCTACCTCTGCTTCTACTTTGCTTCTCTCTCTGAGCTCTCTGCTTCTGCTTCTTTCTTGCTTTTCTCTCTGAGCTCTGTTGTCTGCTTCTACCTCACTTCTACATTCTGACTCTACTCCCTGAGCTTTCACTACTTCTTGTCTGCTTCCACCTCTTTCTGAGTTTTACTACCTGTCTCTGCTTCCACACTTTACTTCTCTACTGAGCTTGGATTAAAGGTGTGTGCCACCACTGCCTTCTGAATTGGGTTTGAAGGTATGTACTGTGTTGGGATTAAAAGCTAGAGCAGCTATGCTGCCAGATCAGAGACCAAATGTCTATCACTAGAACTTTCAATGTAATACTTTCCTAGAGCATCCATGCTGCTGGTTTAAAAGATTAAATGTTCTTCTACATTTCTGTCTTGACCCAGTAGTTATTCAGTTGAGAGTTGTTCAGTATCTGTGAGTTTGTAGGCTTTCTGTTGTTTCTCTTATTGTTGAAATCCAGCTTTAATCCATGGTAGCCTGATAGGATGCAGGGAGTTATTTCAATTTTCTTGAATCTGCTGAGACTGTGTTGTGATTAAGTATGTGGTCAATTTGGAGAAAATACTGTGAGGTGTTGAGAAAAAGGAATATTCTTTTGTGTTGGGTAAAATGTTCTGTAGATATGCATTAGATCCATTTGGTTTATAACATTTGTTAGCTCCAGTATTCTCTGTTTAGTTTTTCTCTGGATGACCTGTCCTTTGATGTGAGTGGGTTATTCAAGTCTCCCACTACCAATGTGTGAGGAACAATGTGTGATTTAAGCTTTAGTAATGTTTCTTTACAAACATAGATGTTATTGTGTTTGGGGCATATGTGTTAAAAATTGAAACGTCATCTTTGTGAATTTTTCCTTTTATGAGTAGAAGTATCTTTTTCTGAATCTTTTTGTTAATTATGGTTTAAAGCATTGTTACATATTAGAGTAGTTACACCAGTTTGCTTCTTAGGTCCATTTTTTGGAATATCTTTTTCCAACCCTTTACTCTGAGGTAGTATGTATCTTTGATTGAAATGTTTCTTGTATGCAGCAGAAAGTTGGATTCTGTTATTGAATCCATTCTGTTAGTCTGTGTATTTTTATTGGGGAATTGAGTCCACTGATATTGAGAGATATCAATGAACAATGAGTCAATGACCAGTGAGTGTAATTCCTGTAATTTTGTTATTGTTGTTGTTGTTGGTGGTGGTGGTGGTGTGCATGTATGTGTGTGTTTCTCCCTTCTTTTGATTTTGCTGGAGTAATAGTATTTATTTCTTGTGTTTTCATGGGTGGAATTAACCTTGTTGGGTTGGAGTTTCCATTCTAGTTCCTTCTGTAAGGCTGGACTTCTTTGACTGATAAATCTAATTTTTCTACAGTATCTTTGACGCATGAGATTCTCTCTTCCATCTCTTATATTCTGTTGTTGAAGCTTTCCTCTGTAGTTCCTGTCATCTAGATTTCTCCTTTCTAGGATTTTCTCAATTTGAGTTTTCTTTATTGCTTCAATTTCCATTTTCAAGTCTTGAATTTTTTTTTTTCTTCAACTGTTTTTTTTTTTGTTTTTCTTAGCTTTCTTTAGAGGACTTATTCATTTTCTGCCATTTTTTATTTATCTTTCCCTGGATTTCTTTAAGAAATTTATTCATTTCCTCTTTAAGGACCTCTATTATCATCATAAAATTGGTTATAAAGTCTTTTTTTCTTATGCTTCAGTTGGTTTGGGATATTCAGGGCTTGCTGAAATCATATAGCTGGGCTCTGGTGGTGACATATTATCCTGGCTGTTGTCCCTTGTGTTCTTATACTTGTGTCTAAGCATCTGGGTTTGGGATGATTATAGGTCTAGGTGCCAATGTCTGAGTTTGTCTTTAGTGAATGGGTGTTTTCTTCCTTAGTTTCGGTTTCCTCTGTGGTCTTCTGGCCTGTGCGGCCTCTGGTCAAGCAGGGGACTCTCTGCCTGAGTTTGAGGTGGGACATGGCATTAAAAAGAGAAGGGGAGGTTGGGGATAGTGTCAGGGGTCACCAAGAGAATGAGGGGGTCTGTAGGTGGGTGGCATACCTGGAGTTTTGGTGTCCAGCTGATGTGGCCTCTGGTCAAGTAGGACCACACTAACTATTTAAATGAGGGTTCTTTTGTCATTTAAAATGCTTTATTCCAGGGAGCAAATAGTAAGAAATAATCTTGTCATCTGTCACCAAATGAGAAATTATTCCTTTATTTCGTGGTTCTTAGAAAACTACACTATTATGCTCAATTACTCTCCATCACAACTATGTGAGATGTATTTATAAAATGCACTGAACCATAATATTTTGACAGTATAGAATAAAATGTTTCCAAATTAACATTAAAGCTGATGTTTTAACCATATTTTGTAGCAGTAAAAAGCCCTTATGTGTTTTCCAGGCTTCATAAAACCAAATCCCAGACCATGACAATAAAATCAGAAAAAAATTAGAGACTGATCCCTTACCATATAACATCATGTTTGTCATGTGTTTCTCTGACATTTCATGGGCCAAATTTGTTCAAGGATAGGAACTTCTCATACATGTTTTATTGTTGTTGTTGTTGATTTCTCACAAAACCTAAGAATGTAACAGGTGAGCTAGACATTTTATTCCTAGAGAACCTGCCCATTATCACTGATTTCAGTGATTCAGGCTGGGATGACAGAGATATAAACTGTGATATTTATATTGTCTTAAAAGGATGTGGTCACATTCCATGGAGGTCAATTAGTGTCAAGATAGAAATTTTCTAAGCCAGTAATTCTCTGGGCTGCAAGAAGACTGGACCAGGGAGCTCAAGAAAATTTCATCTGACTTTTGGAGGAAAATAGCAGCCGAGAGCAAGGATATCATCTCTAAATGTCTTCTCTAACACTTGAAGATGCAATATTCAGAAATATGCATCAGAAGAGAAGAATACATTTCCAAATTAAAACCCAGAGTCACCAGGAACATTTATGAAATGTGTTAATGCTCTTATTAACATCTATGAAACACAGTATCCACCATCCTAGGATCAACTCCAACTTACTTCTGGTTGAAGTTATTGTAGCTTAGAATTTAAGTGTCCCTCAAAAGCTATGGGATAAAGGCTTAGTACTTAGCCTTATGCCTAAGTCATTGAAGAATAGACATGTAGGAGATGGTAGCGTAATGAGAGGTTTTAGGTCACTGGTAACATATCCTCAGTGAATTGGATCCTCTTCCACTTACTAACTGTGGAATGCATGGTTTTGCTCAACTGCACACCTAACAATGTGCCACCATAGACCCAAAATATGTGGCCAAACCAATCACCAATAAAACTTTAAAACTGTGACTCAAAATAAATATTTCTCTTTATTAATTTATTGCTTATACATTGGTTACAGTAACAGAAAACTGAAAATTAACTAGCACAAGGGCCCACGTCAATCCCACAGGTCTCATTCACAGAACTTTGTGTCCCTTTAGGTAAGAAAGGGCATGAGCTGCTGACTCTCTAGGAAAACATCTATATTGTGAACAATCAGTGCTTACTGATTTCTTGTCTTGGGAGAGAAAAGAGTTTCAGGTGACTGCACACAGCCACTATTGTCAGTGGCAGAACTAGAGACTTGGCTGGTGGTAAAACACAAAGCCAAGGAAGAAAGAACTAAACTAGAAACTGTCTTAATCAAAGCCAGAGTCATGTTGAAAGGCTTTCAGTACAGATCATCTGGATATGGACAGAAAGATGAAAGAGCTGGAGTTATGAATGCAGAACAAGCACATACTAGAGGAAACTGGAAAGCAAGGCCAGGAGTGATGCCAGAGGGTGCATATTCAGCTTCACTGAGTGGCCAAGACCTTCCATGGAAGGAAAAGCTGTTACATACATCCCACATCGAGAAACAATAAGAGCTTCCTCCAAGATGAATGTATTTCTCATTTAGTTTTACCAATGCATTTGACAGAATGGGGACAAATGTTAGACTATTTTGTATGCAGTTTCCTGTATGTATTAGATATCATTGTGGGGGTTTGTTTACTTTTGAGGTTTAGGAATATCTTTTATTCATTTATTTATTTATTGAAATTAAAATATATTCTTTCCTTTTCTCTTTCCAACCTTTCTCATTCACCCACCTTGCTCTCTCTCAAAGCCATACCCTTCATTTCTTTAACTTTGTTGTATACACACACACACACACACATACATACACACACAGGTTATTTATGTATATGTATATAGTGCCCAACTTTGAAATCATCCACGTACAAATACATACAAGTAACATTATATGGGCTGCACAGGTCATATTCATGATTATTAAAAAATATTTATTCATGGATTGTTTTGGGAAGGTTTGGATTTGTAACATTTAAAAGGAAACAGGCTTAAAATAGCTTCCTTGGACAAAAAAAAACAAAAAAAAAACCAAAAAACCTCCCAAGCACTTCTATTGTCCACTCAAAATAAATCTGAAGTCCCACAAACTGAGGCTGGCAGCCAGAGTTATGTCTCAATACCATCAGCATTTCTTAAAAGAAATTTCATTGGGGAGCATTAAAAAATCAATAGGTTAGCCTTCTAGAAACTGTCTGTGAAGTATCATAAATTATAGTATCATAAGTTATAGTGATGGACTAAATGTTAACTTTGAGCATTTAAACTCCTGGCATTATGTGCAGATAATTATCTTTCTTCCTTCCTTCCCTCCTTCCTTCCTCCTTCCCTCCCTCCCTCCCTTTCCTTTCTTTCTTTCTTTCTTTCTTTCTTTCTTTCTTTCTTTCTTTCTTTCTTTCTTTCTTTCTTTCTTTCTTTCTTGTTTTGTTGTAGTTAATGTTGTTGTTGTTGTTAAACAGAGTCTCACTGTGTAGTCTTAGCTGACCTAGAACTCCCTATGTACAGTAGGCTGGCCTGGAACTCACAGAGCTCTTATTGCCTCTGCCTCTGAATGCTAGGATTAAAAGAGTTCTCCACCAGCTGTGCCATGATTAAACTGTGTTGGTTCATTTGTTTGTTTTTTAATTAAAAAAGTGATTTAAGGTAAGTGCCATTGTATTTCCCATTTGGAAGGTGCAGAAACAGTCCAAGAGGTGTGTTTGCCCAGAGAATCTGACACTGTTTCTTGCTACCACATACAATGGCACCCACTGTGCTGCATGCTCCGCAGCCTATAAAATACTTTCCTCTGAAATAATCATGTGTCTAATGTGAAAGTCCACTGATGTAAGTTCAGGATGTTTGAGACACTCCATTTAATAAACAGTTTTACTGAAACAAACCACTTTTGATTAAAGTTATAAACTTTCAAGGATCAATGACAACTTTTCCCTACAGACAAGACATCGGTGCCAGAGATAGTTTTGATAATGCACACAGGACTGGATGTTTCTCTGAATGTAGCATTTCCTGCAATTATCTTTAGATATCTTCCTGTAAAAAGGAGACTAAAAGATTCCAATAACACTGAATTTAATTAGCATACAATGATTTATAGACATGTCAGAGTTTTCGTCCACACAGTTTCTATATGAATGTTTTCTTCTAGAGTCTGAAAAAAACCAAATGAAAAATGAAGATGAATCTTCCAAAAGTGAATATGGTAATGATAACGTCTCCAGAAAGTCAGTCATTTATGCCTTGTCAAGAAATCTGTAAAGAAAGTGGCTAACTAAACCATGCTATTCATTAGAGACAGTGACTGCTTTTAGGAATGTAGATATATTTTCCCTATTTAATTCATCCTCAAAAAAGGTAAAAATGTAGAATTCTGTTCACTTCTTTTCACTTACACGTTGAGATTCCCAGAATAAAAAATTGTTTTAAGATGGATCATTGTTTGATTTCTTTCAAATAAATTCCCTTTAATTTTCTAATTCAACTCTCACAACCTATTTTGTCTTTTTCATAAACTTGAAGTGCAAGAAATAGGGATGTCTTAATAATTTTAATGACAAGTATATCCATAAGCCATACACAATTTATGAATGAACTTTCAAGGTAGACTTGCAAGTATTAAACTCCAATTATTAAACAATCACATTACTGGCCCTTTTGTATACATTATCAAATAATACATAAACTATAAATTATTACTTCTACTTTATAGATCAGGACTCTGACATTACAGTGCTAGTAAATAAAAATTCAAATTATCTTTTTGCCTTATATTCCCTCGTATACAAAATATTCTTTCATCCACACTGACATCAACAAGAAGTCTTTCTACCAAGCAAATATGCAAGCCTTAGTGCTAAATTGATAATAAGTTAAAAAAAATTAGTGTTATACATTGGTGCTACTTAAATATTTATTATGTACCGAGCAGTATATTAAGCAATTATGTGCATTAGTTCCTTTAACTTTAAAAATAATAAGTGCAACAACATGTTCTACTAACCAATGTTATAAATTGGGAGAGGCCAAAAACATTAAAATCTTGTTTTATTCCAAAGTTAAATATTTGGACTGCAACACTATGCCATTTTCCCAAGATTAAACATGAAAATATCTGGAGAAAAATTGTCAAACTTAATTTTGTAATGTATTTTATAAACGTATTACAAATATACTTGGGACTCTTACATAACAACAGGAGAAAAGTTTATGCTATCACACAGCTAAGGGTTCGGGGGATGGGGCAGATGACTCAGCAGTTAAGACCTTGTACTGCACTTGCAAATGATGTGAGTTTGCTTCACAGGCACGTATAACTCCAGCTCCAGGAGATTTGATGTATTTTCCTGTCCTCCCTGGACACCTACCTCCAATAAAAACAACCACTCCCCATCATATCACAATTTCTGGGTCAGAATTCTAGGTCCCCTGGGTGAGTCTTTCTCATATCCCCACCATCCAGGTGTTGGCTGAAGCTTCAGGCTAGGATGGCTGAGGAAATTCACTTATGTGGGTATTGGATGAATTCAGTTTCTCTTAGTTGTTGACTGGGAACCATATTCAATGCTTCTGTAGGTGGATGTTCACCCTCTGTTCTTTGTTACATAGGCCTCTCCACAAGACAATGCTTCAAGGCAAGCAAAGAAGGAAGGTAATCAAGATGGAAGTCACACTCATTGCAATCTTATTTTAGAAATAGCTTGCAGTCACACATGCTGCATTCTTTAGAAGCAGGCCATTAAATTCAAGCCACATTGGCTGGAGTGAGAAGAGTACACAAGGACATTAATAACACTAGGCAGAAATTCTTGAAGGCAATCTTAGAAGGATAGGCCATCAGATGAACAAAGCAGTAGCAATGAAAAGTGTTGACCACAACTACTACTGTAAATGTCATTAGTAATGATCAAACATGAAAATTAATGGTAACATTAGGTACTTTGTGGTAAGCTTAAGAAATGATTTTCATGAATGCTCTATCCTGAAAAGTAGAGTTGCAAATATGAATAGCACATAGATTTCCACCTTTCAGTGAAGAGGAAAAATATATGCCCCAAATACGATTTGGAATGACCCTGTAAGATTCAATAGGCTACAAAGCATAGACTGGGTGCAATCCTTAGGATGAAATGATGTTTGATCTAAGTCTTGAAAAATAAATACATGTTCACAAGAAGGAGAAAGAGCATTCCAGACCATGAGAAGGGTATAGAAAGATACACATAATAGAGCATAATATATTTTAGTAAATCAGGAAAGATGAAGAGTAACACTAAGTAAAACTAAAAGGAGGTACAAATTTTCAAATGGAAAACTGAATAAAACAAACAAAAAATAGCTTTGGATGTAACCATAAAAACATAGAAGAGGAATATCTAGGTGCAAATACATAAGAAGCAGTGTATGTTGTTTTCCTTGATATATTTGAAAGATACGTTCTTTGCTATTGTGTGTTAACCTTGTGTTAATTGAAATTCTGAGACTAGATTGACTCATTTAGACAAAAATATCTAGGATATTTAAAGAGAGGCCTCTGATGGGAACCTTATGAATCCAGTCTTTACAGAACAGGGCAAAGCATAATAATGAGAAAGAAAAGGTAATGGAGACAGAAAATAATCGGAAAAGCATGATGTCTTAGACACAAGGAAACTAAAGAGGTTCAAGTAGAACAGAAGGAACAAAAGTGACAAATTACAAGCACAGGGCAAATAAGAGTAAGCAATTGCTCACAGCTGGTGAGGTCATAGAACTTACAGAAGCATTTCCTCTGCCAGTTTCCTAAACCAACAGAATCTTAACTGTAGCCTAAATACTTATTATTATGCCTACAGATTAGTGTAGCTCTCACCTCTCATCAAAGAACCTTTTCCTTCAGCAGACATTACAGAAAGTCACAACTGGCCAAAATGTAGAGAAAAACTGTCTATCTTGGTGCCCAATGGAGCCTGAATGATAAATCCAGCAGGGAGTCTGCTGGAAGACTGTGTTTTCTGGATATGATATGGAAGACACACACATAAAATATCATCAATATAGTCACCTAAACAATACCTGAACAAGCACAACAGCAAGTGACATGCCAATGTGGATGAGAAAAATCTCATGTGGTTCCCATCCCTTTATGAAGAGCTATAGGCCATTGATGACTACTGAGAGAGTGTGAGAATTAGTATTCTTCAGGAAGAGCACCCTAAACGGTGGATTAATCCCAAGAGGTCATCCCTAAGAATGTCTTCACTATATTCACAAGCCACTGCACTAAATGCACTCGGTAGATTGTATTTATACATTTATTCATTTATATGTAACAATAATAATTAAATAAGAGGCCAAGAATTTGAGAAAAGTAGGGATCAGAAAGAGTTGAAAGGAAGAGAGGGAAGAGGAAATAATGTTAGCAATTTAAATTTTTTTTTATAAATATTGTTTAGGAATATATATTTATATGTATATAACAACAATGAATGAAAAAAGAGGTCATGAATTTGAAAGAGAGCAAGGGAATATATGGAATGGTTTGGAGAGAGGGAAATGATGTAATTATAGTCTCAAAAATTGAAAGAAAGAATTTTTTAAGGATTAAAAACACAACCATGTAAGGAAAGAACATCAAAAAATCAAATTTGTAAGCAAGAACGAAGGGGTTAATGTCAAAATACCTATGTCAATCAGCCCATGGTCAGTGCGGTGTCCAAACATACACCATGAGCAAAGTTATTTGAGCCCACAGCATTCAGATAAAGCACACGTGGAGTGAGTTCAATAATGACCTTCTCAAAAAAAATTTTTTTTCCTACCTCTAATCCTGTTGTGATCTTTGGAAAAGGGGACTTTGCAGAAGATGCAACAAGAATCTCACCATGACACCACCCTGAATTTCCGTACTGGGGGACACACATGGACACTCCAAGAAGAGGAGAAGGCCATGTGAAGATGGAGGTAGACACGGCAGTGATGTGGCTAGGAGCCATTCTTTGGTACTATGCAATGTTTAAGGAGGAAGGAAGGGCATTTCCCTAGGGTTCTCACTGAGAGGGCAGCACAGCCAGTACCTTCATTTCAGACTCTTAGCCTCGAGAATCATGGAAACAAATTTTCGTTTGTTCAAAGTGTCAAGTTTGTACTGTTTGATTTTGGTTCTGGTTTTGTTTATTTTAACTTCATAGCTTCATTGTGTAATGGGAAGGGACGCATTTTGTCCACTGGTCCTCAATCGTTAAATTGTTATTTCTCTGAAATCCCCCTTCAAGATCTATATGTGAAGTTCTGAATGTGGTAAGGTGCAATCCTCTACACAGATTTTAAAGGAATCTTCATACACGGGAAATGGAATCATCAGATTAAGTTACTGTTAAGTTAAAATTGCTTGATTTAAAGCACTATCAGTAAGAATATTTTAAGGAAATAAATGCCTATTTTTCATTTTATTGTGTCTATTACTTGGAATAGAAAAATCTCATAATAAACAATCAAATAGTGTCTTTTTAACTAAAGTTTTCAATTACTGTTTATAAATAAATGCTTTTGACAATGTTGAATGCTTTCTTCTAAATTTCAATAGTTTACAAAAGTGCTCAATTATTTTTTAAAATATGATCTAAGAAAACTTTTTTAGAAGAAAAGTGATTTTATTCAACACCATCGAGATCTTCTAGCTTCCTGTAACACTGACTATGGTTTGTAAGTATGCTAATAATCCACATGAAAAAGCGTTACATAGGATCCCCAACCAGAACTATTTTCTAGGTAAGCATGTTTAAAGTCACCCAGGAGTGATAGCATCCATGGTGAGTGAGGAGTTGCACAGAGGGAAAGATCTGAAGGTCAGTTTTATTTTACATGATAAATGCCTCCTACTTGTATCTAGTACTATAAGCAGCACTATAGGAGAATGCAAAGTGTTAACAATAAAGTTTAAATTATTGCACATCTCCTTTTAAATTGGTAAACAATTGGATGTTTTTCATTTAGATTTCTTTTATCAATGTATTAGAAATTATTCTTTAAAAATACCCAATCACATATTAGTAGTTCAAATATGATATCTTTCTTCTTTAAAAACAAAACAATAACACAAACAGATGCAATCATTGTCACCCAGCTTTCTGGGTGCATTCGCTATTGCCAAATCATACTATTGACAAAGATCTGCAGTCCTTTCTAGGAGTAGAGGGTAAAGTTCTACTATACTATAATTATAGAGATTGTTCTGGATGAGATGCAAGGTGGGGCACCCCACTCTGTGTAAGCAGCCTAGGAAGAGATTGAGGCAAATTTCCATGAGGCAGCACAACTCAAAGCCAAATAAACTACCTGTAGAGAGTCAACCCCAAAGAGCTCAGACAGAGAGATGAAGAGTCGACTAAAGCACTAGATCTACAAAGAGAGCTAAACACATGAATAAGACAGGTAAAGATAATCTAAAAAGGCTCTAGTAGATAAAGCCAGGCAAACCCTGTATGGCATACCTATGGGTACAATTAGGGCCCTTCTAGAGAAATGTCTGATCAGCCCTAGAGTAAAACTGGGAGAGGCTACTCTTTCTCAGCAGCTCACTTAACAAATGTGAATTTAAATAAGGACTTCTGTTCTGTTTCTTCATCAAATCCTCTTTTGTTCCCAGTGTTGAGGTTCATCTAATGGCTGATTTTCACAAATCACTTCAAGGTAATACTGAAACTTTTATTCACTAAAAACATAAGTCATTCAAAGCATACTAAATTATCTAGAACATTACTTTTTATCACCACAAAATGCTAGAAAATTACCCCAAGTAATCTCTCTTTTCACCATGTATGCTCCAGGAATCTAACTCAGATCATCAGACTTGATGAAAAGCCCCTTCACCCACTGCCATCTGGCTGGTCCTATGACTATAATGTGTTTATGACTAAAAAGCTGTTTATTAAAAGTTCTTGACTTTGTTAATTTTATTTTTGGGTAAACTTTATGGGCAGAATCACGATTCTAAATATATTAAAAATATTTTAAAAGAATGAACACTTCTATGATCTTTGACTCATAAAACTGGCATAAGGTTGTAAATAACATACATAAAACATGTCTAACATTATCTTTTACATAAAATCTGCCCAGTAAGTACTGATGGCCATTTTTATCTGGTAGACCATTCCAAAACAAGTATGTTAAAAATGCTGAAACCCTACTAGAAGTATGATATTTGAGATGCAGTCAGAAGCCCCACTCTCCATCCCTTGCCTTTACCTTGGCTAACAAAATTTGTCCACAATAATGAGAAATTTCTGCATGTTAGACTGTTCTAAATACCCAGGTATCACAAAAACCCTATGAGATATCTTCAGCTGTATTTTCTTTCTACAGAACTAAGAAAAAAAATAATGAAATGATAAGAATATAGAGCTAGAGTCATGTTCTTCCTACCCTTGGGTTACATTGCCACTCCAATGTGAATACAGATGAAGAAACTTGAATATGGATTAATTAAAATAAAAGGTTACTTCAGACTATGCTGAAATTGGATATTTTCCCAACAAAGAAGTCAAGGGATAGAAAACAATGGGGCAGCATAAGACTCAACCTGTGACATCAGACAATCATAGTAATCCCATTAACACCGACGACAATTAGTTCAGGAATGGACATTTAGGGCAATTTGGGCCAGTATTGTATGACTAAATTTTAATTGTGAGATTTTTTTTAGAGGCATTCTACGGTCTTCTAAAGGAAGTTCATTTTTCTATATTCAGATGTTGTCCTGCAGCAGATTTGGAGTCACAGCCATCTGGGCCACTAACCAGTCCTCGATCTTGTATTAGTCACCTCAGCTCTCTGAGCCTCAGTTTCCCTCTCTCTAAAAAAGACAATGGCTAATGATTCCAAAGGTCTTTTCCAGCTCAGCAACACATTGATTTTAACAGCAGGTGGGGAATGTAAGCTCTTCCAAGGACAAATAAAGAGATTCCTTTTTAATATATTGAGCTATTGCAGCGGTCCTACAATTCCCTTTGTATGCAACAAACTTTTAAAGTTCACTTGGTGTCTCAGACAGAGGAAAATGCTCAGTTTAGAATTATCACCAAAATATACAACTTAATGTACCTGGTCAAATTTATTTCAATTTTGATTGTTCATAATTCTATAATTGAAAGAGTCTATGAAAATCAACAATCTCTAAAGAGTCGATAAAAAACTAGCTTAAGTAATATAAATGCCTATTTGTTCATTAAAATTGTAGTAATAAAAATTTAAAAGGCTTCACCCTGTGCCTAGTAAAATGGATGGATAGATGTGTAAAGTGCTTTCTGTTTAAGCATGAGGACCTAAGTGGGGTCCGGAGCATCCCTGTAAAGAGACAGCTAAGAAGGAGAAAGCTTGTAATTGCAGAGCTGTGGAGGCAGAGACAGGCAAAACCCTGGAGCTGATTAGCTAGCCAGTTCAGCAGAAGAGCAGGTTCCAAGTTCAGTGAGAGACCCTATCTCACAAAATACAACTTGGAGACAATATAATGGAGAAACCGAATATTCACTTCTGGCCTCTTTGCCCACAAATAGTACATATCAACACACAAACACATACACACACACTCAACCACACTCACACGGATTCATTCATTATTTGGGTCATTATAACTCTTTAGATATGGAAAAACAAAAACAAGAATCTCAGCCACTAAATCTGAAGTGGTTATAAAAGGTTAATGAATCATAATTCTGACTTTTGTATTAAAGTTCAAATTGTACATACATATCTAGATATTTGTGTCAGACATGGGTTTAAATAATGGAAGCATTTGTCTATGTTTACTTGAGTGTCTCACTCAAACTCTGCAAAAAGCCATTATTTTCTTGAGTATTTACTCCTTAAACTCTTGATGTGCCATATCTGATATTTCTTAAATGAAATTTTGGTTGTCACTAAAATTCACCCTATTGAGTCTCACAATAGCTTCAGAGAAAGTCTGCATTATATTCCCAAGGCCTCGAGCCACACTTCCAAAGCACAGACCTCCAGACCTCCTTTGACAATTATTAGAAATCTCCCCTCCCATGTGGCCAAAAAATACCCAGCCCAGAACCACAGAGTTGAGGCAAAACTGTTCATTCTTCTAACATTTTCAAGTTGTCAAGATCTCCAAAGCCCTATAAAACAGCATGTTTCTGCCAACATCACCTTTAGGTAAACACACTTAAAAAATGAAATTCATTTCTAGAAACTGAAAACCAGACTTTTTTCATTAGTAGTTGGCTTTGGTCATTCCCAGTGTAATATTCATTAGGTTAAATATTTCCAATGACATCAAAGGTTAATTTCATGAATTAACTTATTAAATAGTCTTCCCACCTTATAAGTGACTCATGTTGTGAGTGAGTCTAGCTGATCACAACATCCTAGTCTCTATAACAAACCACATGTAATAGCACACAGCTGAAAGTACTGGCGCTGGGAAGAACGAGGCAGGAGGATCCTTGGTTTGAGGCCAGCTTTGGTGACCTTATGAATCCTTGACCAGGCTGATATACAAAACAAAATCATCTAGCTCACCTGATCTATTTCTGCTCCATTTTTGGTGATAACTACTTGCATTTCTCATAAAACATTGTTGTTGTTTTTTAAAATATCCTCATTTTTTAAAAAAATACCTTCATGTGGATAACATGTGAATGGCCCTGACTAACAACTCCAGTGGAGATTTCTTATGCTTGTCATTGGAGTTTTCGTTAGATATCTCACGTCTATTGAGAGAAGCATGGTCACCCTCTGTGACACAATTCCATTTAAACTATGTATGCATATAAACACTTATATATGTTCATATGCATTTTCAGTAATTCTATAAAATATTTTTCTGTGGCTTCTCCAAACATCCTTAGTGATGTTTATCTCCATCCTCCATTTCCTTCTGTGTTGCCCTCCATCTCCCCTTCCTCATGTAAATCCCTCTGCATAATGATACCACCAACTGATATTCCAATATTGATGGAAAATCTCACAATGTCTCACCCATAGATGAAGAGCTACAGGCAATCAATGACTTCTGAGAAGGAGGGTCAGCTTTCCTCAGGGCAAGCCCCTGATAAGTTATTCAATTCCAAATGGCCAGCCCTCATGCCCATATCTACATATGAGCAACATTAAATAGACTCAATAGAGTGTATGTATACGTGTGTGTGTAAAACAATATAAATCAATGAAGAAGAGGGCATGCATTTGAGAGAGAATGGAAAGAAGGACATGGAAGTAATTTGAATGGGGAGGAAGGGGATGAAGAGGATGGAAATATACTACTCATGTATGGAATTCTCAAAAAAATTAAAAATAAATTAAATGCATTAAATAATGTAATCATTTTCCTCATCAAATAAAACAAGAAATCATATTGAAAATATCAAAAATATTGTCCCACCTAGAAATTAAAGTTAAACTTATCAAATAATTTTCAGTTTAACTAAAACACAATTTAAACTCAACGGAAACTGGGTTTATGGCCACTGTCATTTACCATAACCAAGGGGAAATTCAAGTTAATAATCAAAACCCCAACAGAAAGCTATGCTTTCAAAAAACAAATGAATCCTATTGTGAGTGCCAGGGCTTTGTCACTGAGGTCAGAATAAGATTCTAATTTGATGGTCAGTCATTCAGTGACACAGTTGGAAATAGAAGAGCAAGGTCAGGACTAGTTCAAAGGAAAAGGTGATATTTTGTTCTGGAACTACTTTTCCATCAGCAACAGCATTCACAATGTGAAATATTGTCATATTTCAGTACATGCAGACTAGCATTTCTGTTCTTACTCCAAATCAAAAAAGATGAGTTCAGCTCTCATGAATAAATAACCTCAAACTTTCACACTACTAGGCAGAACAAACAGGATTAATTAACCAAACACACAATCCAAGTAGTAAAAAGATAAAATTTTAACAAGTTGAAAAAAATTAGTAAATAGCAAAGTTAGTGCTTTGAATAAAGAAATAATAATAATAATAATAATCACTCCTATCTAATACAGAAAGACAATGTCAAAGCATAAATATGAAAATAGAAATTTAGAAGTGAAGAAATAATCAAGAATAGGAAAACAGAAAAATTCTTAGAAGATCGTTTTCCCAACTTATGCAAATACGTTTAGAGCCCCAACAAAACGGATAACTTATTTTTTTTATTCCATTTCCCCTTCATTTCTATATTCCATTTCCTATTTCCTTAACCTAATAAGCACTGGTTTTATCGCATTTCATGTTTACTTTTCTGTCTTCTACAATGTGTGATATTCTATGTGGATGCATTTCCAATATATGCAATATTGCTGTAGTATGCATTTCTAAATTTTTTTTAATGAGTATGAGTGCCTTGTCTGTATACATGCATATACATGCATATATGCTTGTGCATCATGGCATGCCTGGTGCCCTCAGAGACCTGAAGAATCCATCAGATCCCTTAGAAGTGGAGTTATAGACAGTTGTGATCCACGATGTGGATACTAGGAATTGAACCTGTTTTTTGGAAGAGCAATCAGTGATTTTATATGCCTAGCCATCTCTCCAAACCAGTGTTATACATTTCCATGTTAAAGAAATATAAACCCATCTTTATCACTTGGTGTACAGTCATTAATAATTTTACAGCTACAGTGAACCCATACAACCAAGTCTATCAGGAAAATCATCTTAAATGTTTGCTTATAAATCTGGATGAAAACTTAATTTACATACCAGATTATAGATAAGAAATTAAGAAATTAGTTTCCTTCATTTACCGAAAGATACATTCCTAGAACATCTGGTCCTCCCATATTGTCAACAGCAATGCTGAAATGTTCCTGTCTCAATATACATGCAATATACATACTTTCATGTGCTTGTCATTGGTTACATTTCCATATTTCTGTTATTTACATTTTTCATTTACTTCTTGACTTTTGGAGTAACTTCTTTAATAGATTTTCTGTTTTTCAACTCTTTCCCATTTTTCCATTGTGATGGTTGTCTTCTAAGTATTCTTTGGAGCTATTTTTTTTAACTGAATTCTAATTGTGTATTTTGCTTTGGTTCTAGAAATGCTAAAAGCTCTCTTTGTTACTTCTCCATAAATCTTATATTTTTTAGCATATATTCTTAATTTTGCTATAAAAATTCCAGTGATATAATTGCTTTATAATTTATGCTTCATGATTGATGGTTGTTTTTGCTACTGTTTTTTAAAGTTTGATCATGTATGACTTGAATTCTTTTTTGTCATAATGTTTTGAATATAATTTCTTTGGCACTTTAATTTGTGATCTCATATACACATTGTAACTGTTTTGTTCCCTTTACCCTATGCCTTCTATATCTTGCTTCTGCTTGCTAGGGCTCCCAGGGATGTATTAAACAAAAATAGCAGTAGTGAGTATTCTTGTTTATGAGGAAGGCAATTCTTCATAAATCTTTCAAGTTTCTTCATGTTTACTAGAGGAAACCTGAACCCCTATATTTTGGATTTATTTTCAGAGTTCCTAATAGATCAAACAGCTTTGAGAAATAAACTATTTTCTTCCAAAGTAAAGGACAGGTTGGATTGCAGCCTTGGAAGAGATACTATCTCCCTCCAGAGTAAAAGGTACATGTACATACTGCTCATTATTTCATTCATGCACTTACTTCTTACTATTTTATTCCCTAAGCTCAGGTTTCATCTCGTGCAACAACACTATTATTTGGGTAGGGGAATACCTAACCCTTTGCATACGCACTACGGTAACTGAGGTTTGAAGGGTACGTGGAAAAAAAAATCTTAATGATATTGTTATCTTGTTTCTGAATTAAGACTCCCATGTGCTTCTGTCAAGAAATTTATGATCTAACAAGAAGTTTGGAAAATATAGAAATATTTATTTATAATAGCTTCCAAATGGCAACAGCCTAAACATGCATGTAATATGAAATTGTTAAATAAATAGTGACATGTTAATAAACTTGAACACTGTCAATAAAGAGTTAGAATAAAGTGTTATATGCAAAGGTATAAATGAACTGCATAAACACCATGCTGAACAAATGAAGCCAGATATCCATCCCAGGAAATCTAATCAGACACATACTTGAAGTCCATATAGTAGATGAGATGGTGAAAAGCAGAGAACGGAAAAGGCATAACATGGTTGTTGACATCATGGTACTGTGATTTTTCTACAGATACAGGTAAATTAATCCCATTTCTTTTTATATAGAAGCTGCATACACAGATGAGAATTTACTGATTTGTGCACTTGCCACTTGAAAACTTCCTCATGTTCATAACACACTTCAATTGAATTCACAAAAATAAAAAAAAAAAAGAACAACCCAATCCACACTTCAATAGATGGGAAAAAATATCAGGACAGGAATTAACAAAATGGGAACAAAATACAAATGCATTAATTTGTTGAGTGGATGGATTAGCTGCTGAATTATACCAACCTTGAGAGGAGAGCTCTCGCCAATACTTCTTAAAATATTTCATGAAATGAAAAGAATACTACCTAACTCATTTTATAAAGCCAGCATTCTCCTAATATCAAAACCATAAAGAAAATACAAAAAAAAAAACCCAACATACAATTATAGACCCACCTCCATGGTTAACACAGATGCAATGCATCTGAAATACTTGCAAACAAATTCAAGAATATATCAAAAAGGTCTTAGTGATACACGTATTTAATCTTATTCTTAGTACACAGAAGCCAGAAGCAGGCAGAGCTCCATGAGTTCTAGCTTAGCCTGGTTTACAAAGCAAACTTCAGGATGCACAGTGAGAACTAGACTCAAAAAAAAAATCTTTCAAAGCTTCTGGAGATGCAGGGATGGCTCAGCAAATAACTCATCATAAATTTACTCAAAGACAGAAAGCACATGGTTGTTTCAGTAGATGCAAATAAAACTTTTGACATGACACAGTATATGATAAAATTCATCTACAATAAAATTCCTAAAGAAACTGGGAACAGAACGAACAAATTTAAATATAAAAACAAAAATGACAACCTTATTTGACATCATTTGAAATGGGGAAAACTCAAAGTAAACAAGATAAGGTTGTCTACTTTCATCACTTTTTTCAGTGAAGCACATGAAAGCTTAAAGATATGAGAAGAAATAAAACAGATACAGATAGGAAAGGAAGAAGTCAATGTGCCCTTATTTACAGATACATGATTCTATGTAAGAGACCCTATGTACTCTGCCAGAAAACCCTTAGATCTCTTAAACACTTGCAGAGGGATGGCAGGATACAAATTAACATATCCAGGAGTCTTGCATACCAGTAAAAAAAAAAGTGAGAAAGAAATCAGGGAAATAATCTCACTTATAACTGCCCCCCCACGCAAAAAAATACCTTGGAAATACAGGCAGGTCACTGACTTTCTCCGTTTCTTTTTATTCAGGGACTCCAGCCCATGGGATGGTGTCACCCACATTCATGATGAATCTTTCTTTCTTAGCTGAATTTCTCTAGAAATGACCTCACTAACATATCCAAAAGCATGTTTAATAAGGCCAACGTATTTGCATTTACTAATCTAATCAACTTGACCACCAAAATCAGCCATCGTAATAGATACCTAGCTTTCCCCAAAATTATTTGCTGCAAAGACTACTCTCTTCCTATTGGATGATCTTGGATATATCACAAAATTATTTTGGCATCAATTTAATGGTCTGTTTCTGTCACTCTATTACTTTGGTTTATATATCTATATTAGGCAAAATTTACACTGATTTGGTCACTGTGGCTTTGTAGCATGTGTGAGATTAGAAAGAATGAGTCCTTCAATTTAGCCCTTTTCAAGATTACTTTGACTATTCAGTGTGCCTTGATTTCACATGTTATTCTGATTCTGAACCAGCACTCTAGTCCTGATTTTGTGTTGAATTTTTAGATCACTTTATGTAATGCTGATATTTTTCCAATATTAGATCTTTCAATCCATGAATATGATGTTTCTATTTACATGACATCTTCAATTTATTTCAGTAATGTTGTGTATTGTTTGTTGTTCAAGCCTTTCATCAACTTTCATATTTCATGATAAAAATGCCAAAACCTTCTTCTCAGATCAGAATCAAATCTCCATTTCTTTTTAGCATATTAGAAGCTCTACACAGAGCACTTAGATAAGAAGTATCTCTTTGGTTAAGGTAAACATTTTCTGAATGTTATTGTAAATTGGGTTTTTCATATCTTTTAATTTTTATATTGTCATCTATTTGTACATGAATCAAATTATTTTGTGATTCTGTATCCTGATGCTTTGATGAATTAGTTTGTTTTAACAGAATTTGTAGACACTATAGAGTTTGCTGTATGTTATCTGTGAAAAGAGATAAGTTTACTTCTTTTCAATTTTGATGAATTTTGTTTTTCTTTTTGCCTAATTGCTCTGAGTACAGCTTTAGTATTGTATTAAACAGAAGTGATAATTTTTCAGTATCTAATATGACATTTGCTGTGATGTGTGTGTGTGTGTGTGTATGTGTGTTTGTCTTCCTAGGCTAGTTTACTGAGTTAATATTAATTTGTTTAATGATAAAAGGTACTGAATTTTGTCAAGTAATTTTTTGAATAAACTGTAATATCTAGGTGTTTCTCTCTTTATTCTGTCAACATATTGTATTACATGAGATGATTTTCAAATAGTGAAATGGAAGAAATACTACTTGAGCATGTAGTGAAATACTTTTACTATGCTGATTAATTCACTTTACTAGTATTTTCTTGTGCTCTTCTTATAGAAGATACTGTTCTCTAGTTTTCCCTTTTTTCCTTTGTTATCAAAGTAATGTTCATCTATTCATACTTCATTTAAACATATCATCTATCCTGAAGAATGTATCACATGCCCTTAAAAAGAAGTACATGGTATTGTTATTAAGTCAAGTCTTTTGTTTAACTGTCATATGGAACTCTGTGCTCTGTTTCCTTATTCTTTCTTTACTTTCTGTATTTGAATTTTTATCTATTGTTGGCTGTGGTATGTTGAAGTCTACAGCTGAGGTTTCTTCTAATTCTGTCAGTTTTGCTTTATATGTTTGCATTGTCTGTTATTAGTAAAAATGTTTATCATTGTTACATTTCTTGCAGAATTTAACCTTTGATCAACACCTAGATGCCTTTCTTTGTTTCTTGTAAAGATTTTTCTTTAAAGCATATTTTGTCTGATACTAGAGTAGCTGTCCTTATTCTCCTTTGGTCTCTGTTTTCATGGAACACCTTTTTTAACACATTCTTTATTAATTGTAACTATGATAAAACTTTTTAAGGACATAGGGATAGGGTGAAAATGAAATGTATATTACAATTCTTTACAGATATGGCAATGGCTTCAAGACTAAATAGACATGCCTTGATTTTCCCGAAGTATTGAATCTATCAACCACCACAGGCTATTCTTTTTCAGTCAGATATATAAAGACAAATAATTAACACAATGAATTAAATATTAAATCTTGTCTGGAGCTGGAGCTTGCAGTAGAGTGTATGAGGCCTCAGATTTAATTTTTAGCATCAAAAGATAGTAATAATTCTCTTAGTAATTTCTCCATCAGTTTGTCATTTCTTCTTTGTGATCAGATGATATAATGAGATTGCTGTGAAAAATACCACAAGCTTAGACAGCTTTCAACAGCAAAGTGTGGTGGTTTATAGTAATATAAGATTAGCCTCACATGTTTCTTCTCGGATTAACACGTTGGAATTTGAGATTAGCATGCCAAAAAAAATAGTTGCAAAGTTTTACAAACTTTAAGAAATGACTGATGATTATTGTTGACCTTGAACTGACTAAGCAGCCTCAGCTGGCCCCAAATTTATAGTTCCAAGTATCTTGATTTGGGGCACCCAGCCCAGCTCCCAGTCAGGATTTTAAAAGTCTTTCACGAATAATCACTTCAAATATATCCCAAACCCTGTGGTATTTGTCAGTACATAGTCCAGAGACAATTGTGCTGTTGCCTGCTTGATAAGGAATGGGAAAATGAAGGACAGTTTACTGTAATTTTCAACCTAGTTGCTGAATTATAGTCCCACATTTAACAAGTGCTTTTGTTGTGTGTTCTAACTTTTCAGCTATAAATATTCGAAGAAATCTTACTTCTCCTCAGTGAAGTAAGAGTTATTGAATCAATTTCCATAGTCTCTCTAAAGCTTCACGACACTAAATAAAAATACTCCAGGAGACCATCATCATCATTCTGATTGATGTAGGATGGATGAAATGTGTACTACCTCAGGAGGTTTTTCCCTAGTGATTCCTCCGAGTTACTGAGGCTAACAGCATGTTTGTACAGGCAAGAAATCTAGAAAATAGGAGAAATGAAGCTCACAATATATTGCCTCTAAAACCCGGATTCTCTGTATAATCAGGTTCCAGTCCTACCTAACCCCTTCACCTACTGACTGAGGGGCGTTCTCTCTGACTTAGTACCTCTGTTGGAAAAAATGGAGCTACTTGATACTCATAAGACTGAAATTAAACTACTGAATGTAAATCTTCAGAATATGTGAATATTTCAGAATACCTACCTTCATAATCATGATTGCCAATAATATTAACAATTATTTATGATTTATATGTAAATATGGTATATAGAAAAATGATTCATTTGTGTAGATACTAGATAAGGAGATAAGGGATGCACCCAAATTTGCAAATAATTCAAACATTTTACCAATCAAGAATAGACTGACATTAGTAATTCTCTTTCTTATGAACCTCATATAAACATTTCTTTTCCTGAAAAGGACTACATAATGAAGACTACTAGCTTTCTAGTTCATACAGTCTTTTACATAGCTACTCATTACTTAGTTCTGTCTTTAAAATGAAAGCAGTCATTAAAAGACATTAATGGATGGGTGTGGCTGTGCTGCCTTAAAAGTCTACTTCAACTCCATTGACAATTGAAAACCCTGAGGAATTAAACTTTCTTCTCACTCTTTGTACCTCTTAGATTACTTCTGTAGTTAAAATTTAAACATTTTTCATGAACTGTAATATTTTACCTGGCATATTTCTAAGTGATAAAATAATACTAATCTTGGTTTTAGTGAAGTTACAAATGAAGATACTATGTTATTTCATTTAGTCATGTTTTCTTGTTATGACAGTTTCCTTACTCTAACCCCCTACCCTTTCAAAACCAGTTTTCATGTTTTAAACATTCAGGTGATGTATTTTAGCTAGAGTAAAAAGAGTTAAAGTTCAATTTAAATACTCAATATTTCATTTTTATCCACATTATACTAAATGATGAGAATTTTTCATGTATGTAGATATGTAGGTATATGTATGTATGTATGTATATATGAACATCTATATATATATATTGGTATGTGTATACATATATATATGTTTGTATAATGTACATATATATGTATATGTATAGAGAAGTAGATATATATATGTATGTATATGTGTACACCTCTATATATTAGTATGTGTATACATATGCAAATATATGTGTATGTATATATGTACATTTCTATGTATATATACACATATGTATTATAAATATAAATGTATTATACATTTAGTATAATGTGGATAAAATGAAATATGGAGTATTTAAACTGAACTTTAACTCTTTTTACTCTAGCTAAAATACCCAGAAGATTTAGGTTAACTCTTCTTATACAAATTATGCAAAAGATGCCAATCCGTAATAAAAACATTCATGATGTTTTATACCTTGAGTACTGATATTTCTCAATTGAATTGATACCTAAAATTGTCCTATAGTACTATTATCCAGGATTAAAAATATTAATTGAACAATATTTGTATTTTACTAATAAAAGAAAACAATAGCACAATGACTCCTTCCAAGAGTCACATTCCCATCTATAACATTTAAGTATAAAAATAGTTCATAGAGTACATAGTGTAGAATTCATTGTAAATGTAGCAGATACATGCAACCTTGTTAATTTTTCAAAATATGTAAATTGTGTTTATTAAAAATGCATGTTTTCTTCATTTGTTACCTTCACTCCTTTAGTCTAAAATATGTTCTTGATCATCTTAATTTTTGGTCTAGTAATCTTATTCTGTGTTGCAAGTGATATAAATGTTACATCAGATACCAAGGGAATGAGAAAAAAATAACTCATATCTGGATCACAATTGCTAATCGTTTTGATCTGATGCAGGAGATTATTTCTTCGTGGGTTTACCAGTTCTTCCTCTCTCCTAAAGACTGCTGTCCTGTCTACTACTCAGCACCCTCTACATGAGAACCTAAGAGTGAGCCTTTCTAGTTCTGAGGGACCTTATTATACTTAATAAATAATGTTTGGCCCCATATGTACAAAAATGTGATACTTGGCCAACAGGGGGATCTATGAACAAGAACTCAGAGAAGGAAGCTGTCTTGGGAGACTGTTGTGGTACCATTATTCAGGATTAAAAGACTTACTACAACTGTAGTGATATGGAAACTTTGGAATGTTGTAAGTCCAAAGGCTAATTATGTTATCTCAGTCTAGCTTTATCCCCATGAATGGCCACTCCTTGCTCACCTCTGTGTTAGAACTAACATGCTGAGACTGATAGGTTAAAAACCTTTGGGATCAATTATATTAGCAGACAAGTAGCTTCCATTAACTCAGAAGCTAAGAATATCACTGGATAGCATCAGAGGCCTATAGAAAGTTTCCCCCATTTTCCTGTAACAACCTCTCTGATATATTTTAAATATATTTTAAAGTTGCCTTGATTTATGACATTCTTTAATTTCTGAAACTATAAAATTTTATAAAATTGTCTCATGTTCCTGGGCCAAGGTCACTCAAATATGTCTCTTTAATAAACTTTCTTATTCTCTGTTTCAAAAGATATGCTTAGAAAAAGTCTATAGTTTTCCAATCTCCACAATAAAACCAAGGAATCTTTCAAAGTTGTTGTTATTTTTAATCTAGTGAGGAAAGATATGGCTTCAATTTAAAAAATTACATTTCCTACTAAAAGACCTAAGATAAAATATAATCTCTATTACACCACCTTCCTGAAAATGAGAGGATGCTGTTCCTGGAAGACAGAATGTACTAGTTAGGAAACAAAGCCATCATACTGAGCACCGAGAGAAACCATGCCAAGGTACAGCATCGCCCAGGGCAATGAATGGCATCCATCTGCGAAGGATAAGGAACACTTATCTCTAAGAACATGCTTGATGAAGTTTTAGTTCTTAAAAAATAAACACTTACAAATGTAGTTACCCAAAGACATTGAAAACTCCTTTATTGAAAGGGAAGCCATGTTCAGAATGTCTCAGTGTGGGCAAGAACAATGGGCAGGAATATTACCTAACAAAGGAAAACATGAAAAGGAAAGAGAAAACTGCACCAGATTTGGAACCAAGACCTACTCACACAGCTAAGAGTGTTTACAGCTCCCAAATGAAAAAAATGTAAGCCTAAAAATTAATGTCAGTGCTTCTCTGTGCATCATTTGTGGTGATGGTATTTAGTTTGAAATACTTTTCTATCTTCAGATTTGAACATACTGAGATTAACATCTCTGAAAGTTTGTAGTTTAAATGACCTTGTGGTGATAAAGTCAAGGATCTCCCTGCATTACACATTAGTTCAGTTAGTATCAAAACATTATTGTCATCTTAATTTATTGTATTGAACTCTGTGTTAGTCAGGGTTCTCCAGAAGAACAGAACCAACTGAAAGTTGTAATTGAAAGTGTATCTATTTGTTAGATTGACTTCCATGATACAAACTGGATAGTCCAACAGTGCTGTACACACACTAGAAAGGCAGAAAGCTCAGTGACTGCTCAGTCACAAAGCTGAATGCCTGAGTCCTTCCAATCCTGTGCTTAATGCCTTGAGGATTCTTGGAAAGCCATCAGTCTTCAGTCCACACTGAAAACTGGAAGAAGGCAGTTTCGATGTCAGTGAAGGGTAGCATCAGCAGTAGCAGCAACAGGATAGATGCCTCCATCATCAGTGTGTGATGGTGTCAAGCTAAACAGTAATGGTCCTTCAGTACTTTATATCTGAAGATTCTGCCTGCCCTGAGGGGAAAATATTCTCCCCTTACTTAAACCTTCCAAGAAAGGTTTTCTAGACCTGCCTTGGAATGTCTTCTAGTTGATCCCAATCCAGTCAACTTGAGGGTCATGAGTAACCATTATAAATTCATGGAGACTAAATATTGTAAAGTCAGGAACTTGAATCTGATAGCTTGAAAGATGTTTGAGAAGGGCAGGGGCTATACTGTTCTATTTACAGAATGTGTATCACTGAAATTTCAAAACTCAAAACAGAAGTTAAATAATGAATTAATGTTGGTGACACAAAGTTATTTTTAGAATAACTATATGCTATTTAAATCATTATACTATGGAATAGATTCAACCACTGTTAATCTAGTTGATGGCATCACACAGCTCTATAAAAACACTCCTCTAGGGGCTGGAGAAATGGCTCAGTGGTTAAGAGCATGGGCTGCTCTTTCAGAGAATCTGAATTCAATTCCCAGTGCCCCATGTCTACTCACAAGCATCTGTTCTAGGTGATCACCAGTTCTAGGTGATCTGATACCATGGGCACCACAAAATGTGCATGGAAATACATGCAAACAAAATATCCATACACATTAAATATAATAGTAATAATAACAATAATAAAACTCTCCTTTGGGACCTGGGAGATTGCTCAGTGGTGAAGACACATGTCCTAAAGCCTGATGTCTTGAGTCATCTGGGATCCATATGGTAGAAGGAAAGCATTGACTCTTACAAGCTGTCCCCTAACCTCCAAATATGCACTGTGTACATTCCTCTCCTCCACAAATAAACAACACAAATAAACACGATTTTAATAGAAAACACTGAGGCTGGGCAATGACTCAGCAATTAACAGGTCTTGCTGCCCTTTCATAGGAGCTGCCTTTGATTCCCAGCACCGATGTTTGCCTGCTCATAATCACCTACAACTTCAGTAACAGGAGATCTGATGCTTCTGATCCCTTGAAACCCCTACTCTCACTAGCTGATTCCCACACACAGATACACATCCATATGTATAATTTATTTTTAAAAAGCAAAAAAGAAAACACAACACTCCTCCAGGTAATTTCATTTGCTGTGAGGATAGGTAGAAATCATACAACTAGGTGCATTCCTACCAATAGGGGGAGCTAGAAGGCACAGCTAGATGCTCAATGTGGCTCTAGTTTGCTTCTGCTGAGTGAAGGGCAAAATTAAACAATCAGCATGCCAAAGTAACTGAGCTGCCTACTGTGCTTTACAGTTATTTCCCACTTGAACAGACTCAAGTTCAGAGTGTTGCTTCAGTTATTTAACCAATGACAGGAATGATGGAGGACAGTCCTGTGGCCATGTCATTAATATAAGCCTTGCAACACCAGCTTTCCCTTTCCCTTCCTCTGCTTCCATTCAGACCTTCCAGTATAGAGTAGGGAATGCAATTTGCATGAATCCTGCCCTAAAATATCCTGGGAAATAAATCTGGACCAGAACTGCTGCTCTGTCTACTTGGCTGAGCACTCCTCCTATTTTGCATAATAGTCAATTCAGAAATACAGCTACCATCCTCAACATCCCAAACATTTTGATTCAACATCCCTTTTTCTCTCTTCTTTCATGGATTGACTTTCCTTTTAGAATCTTCATAATATAATCTGAACTTACGAATGACTGAAAATGCAATTCGTACAGATGGCAGTCTGAGCATGGGATGAATTTGCAGAAAGCAGAAACTAAAGCTATCATGCCACACCCCTACACAATGCCTCAGCATAATTTTGTTTATTGTAATTCAGACATAATGACATTCCTAAATTAATCTTTTATCTTTAAATGGACTAATACCTGTGCATTTTTGGTGGATATGGAGTGATAATCTAATATGTTTATATAATAAAGTCAGAGAAATTGTCATTTCTGTTTCTTTGAACACATCATTTCCACATGTTGGGAATTTCAGGTTCTTTTTAATTACTATATATTAAATAATCTGAAGTTACATACTGTGCTAGAAAACATTACAACATTCCCATCTGTCTGTATTTCAGCACACATTATCGAACATTTCTATACCTCCTCCTTCCTTTCTGCCCTTGCTGCTAGTAAGCACTACTGTACACACTGCTTTACAGAAAACATTTTTTTCCTTTCACGAGTGTGCCATGCAGAATCTTTCCTTCTATACAATCTTTATAAAAAGAAATCTAGCATATTTTATTCTTTGAAATGGCACTGCTCTTTTGATATTCTTCCTTTAATGGAAAATTGTCATATAGTAGCTTCTTCTGAAATGAAATATTGCCCTCCAGGAGAGAGCAAGGAAAGCTAATAAGACTCTGAAGGTTAAAGAAAGAAAAAAAAACAAAAATTTCTGCATGTCTGGAAAATCTGAAATGTGCAAGATTCATGAGGACTGCTCCACCACCCCGACCACAGGACTGCTGAATAAATAAACACCTGCTGAGGAAGGAAACTGTAACAAGGAAAGCTGCAGAGAGAAGATTCTCGGATCTGTCAAGCTACCTTCAAGTTGTGCAGAGATCTCCCAGGATGCTGCTAAGGATCTGTACACTGACTGGAACTTTAAGCATTTCTCTAAATATATTCAACATTTATAAAAACTCAAAACATTTCGCCATCTCTCACCATTGGCACACTCCAAGAATACTTCCCTCTATCCGACCAATGGCATGACCCTCTAGATAAAATATGGAGGGGACTCAACCCCTTCCTCACAATGGGAAAGAGTTTTACTTCCTTCCAGCTCAATCCTATTTGGGTCCCAGCCAGAAAGAAACAGAGAAGACACCCCCTGGAGGAACCACAAGAAAATCTTGGAATGACATCCAAGAATTGGTAAAGGGGCACCTCATTCTCTCATTCCCTAATAGACTAATCAAGATCAAAAGGAGAGTCCAGATCTTATACATGGTGAAATTTCCTCCTATTACTAATAAACCTAACTGTTCTTTGCAGGAAGCCACAAGATGGGTGGACCCCTGAGATCTACACTCAGAGATGTCTGTCTCTCTGAGTCCTACTCAATCCCAAATCCCAGTGCCTACAAAATGTCTCTATTTCATTACTTCACCTTGCTTTCCAGTCCATTGCCTACAGCTGTGCCTATTAAGGCTTTAAAGGCCAATCTTCAGTGCCTCTTTCACAGATGCTATGTCTCTTTAACATTCTTTCAGCTTACAGGATTTTCCTCTGCCTCATCCAATATACTTTTAATTTCTGAACCAACAGGTGTCAACCATCCTATGCTTCTCAAGTGCCAAAAATCTAATTGTTCCTGCACCAACTCTTCCTTCCAAGGTTTCAGATTATTCCACAGGTTTATATGAGCCCAGCAGCTGAGAAAAGACTAAGAAAGAAGAAAGATCATTCCATCCCACCACCCATCGACTCCTGCTGAAGCTATGCCTGTTCAGAGACACACCATTTGGCCAGTGACCTCCAGGACAAACCGGATGGAGCCACGCCCTCCATTGCTGCCAGCTTCACAGCTCCACATCTCTCCATGAACAGACAAACAAGCACCCTTTACCAGGACTGTGCTGGACTTGCTAATTTGTGGGAGGGATTTTGTTTTAAGTTAATAACTATGAACTGGTAAAATGGGACACATATGTAACCCCAACACCTTCCAGCAGGGTCGACAAGCCTGTTACACCCCCAATGCCTATATGCATTGATATTCAAACATCCCAATAGCTTAAACCCAGCTGTTACAGCAACAGGTAAACAACCCTGCCAAAATCACTACCAATCAAATTATTATTATCTCCCCTTAATAATTTAAAAACAATTATCATTGGCCTTTTAAATAAAAACAAATCGGGAGCTGTAGTTCCTCATGAAAATGGTCACAAAGAAGCTGTGGGTTGAGGGTGCTTACCGGCAAAGCTCTCATCCTAGAGAGCTGGCAGAGTTGGCCCTTTCTCTCTGAGTTTGACAGGCCAGGCCACTGCAAAGTTCCAAAGTTCTACCCCCTTCAGAAGGTGAGCTGAGATTGGCAGAATTGCTCACCTATTTTAACCAATCCATTGCCCTGGGTATTGGGGAACCCATCCTCTCCTGAACCCCGATAAACATACCCCAATCCCTGCAATAGAGAATGCTCCACTGATGAGTCTCCCAAGTTCTTGTGCTCCTTGACTGCTGGGCTCCGACCAAAGAAAGGATGGATAATCACTAAGAACCACACCCAGCCAGCGGGTTGGAGAGACAGAGCATGGGTGAGATTCATTACAATACTTTTCAATGACCATCATCACTTTGCATCCCTGATCCTGTAAGTAACCCTCCCCCACACTCCTGTAAGTAACCCTATCCCACATTCCTATTAGTAACTCCAAAAAAATCTCTTTAGTTCACCAACTTGGAATTTGGTTCAGTTCTCACCTTGGCCTATTATGGGTTCCCTTTCTGGGATGAATAGATGTGTGTATTATGTCTCCACAGGAAAAGTCTTTCATTCAACACTTGATGCTCAAATAGAGACCTAACTGGATGAAAGATGGGTTAGGGTGGAGTTGTTTCATGGTCCTGGTTAACATTCTAAGATGTCCAGTTGATGCTGATCCATATCAGGGGGTAGTATCCAAGGGGAAATCCTGTTGCAGCTGCTTTTCTTCATATAATACAAGTTAGTATATTTTCTCATTATAGTATAATAGTATATTAGTATTTCTTCTCATGTTATGTGGCTCCTATAGTGATCCTGAAACATGCAACTCAGGCTGAGTCTCTATCTAGAGGGAAATTCTGGGTGGGAAGTCCTTGGGAGAAATGCTAGTAGGGCTTTCTTCCTTTATGTGGTATGAAACTACATGCTGAGTGAGTACAGAGATGTCCTGAAAAAGATTGAACATTTAAAGCAAATTTTGTGGTCCATGATTGTGGCAGTAAAAGACAGAAGTATCTGCAGAAGTTGCTTGGGAGATGGCTATGCAAAGGAACTTGTTTGTGTAAAGAGATGTAGCTAGCATCCTCTCTGGGTAACTGGTTAGGAAACGTGCATAAGAAAGAATGTGAGCTAGAGATGTTGGTTTGATGTTCCTTAGCACTGGCAGGATACAAGGAAAATAGTGCAAGTTAGATCTATGCTAAAGACTCAAAAACTGGGGATCTCTGGAAAGGGTTGGATATTAAAGAGGTAGAAAATAAGGAATGACTGATACCAGGTTCACCAGGCAAGACAGAACTGTATTCACCAGAGAGTAAAAGAAATTGACCAGCAGGCACCCTGGAAGTGAGGTTCAGCTATAGTAGCTCT
The DNA here is from genome assembly GCA_026225945.1 of Cricetomys ansorgei. Classification (NCBI taxonomy): domain Eukaryota; kingdom Metazoa; phylum Chordata; class Mammalia; order Rodentia; family Nesomyidae; genus Cricetomys; species Cricetomys ansorgei. Next base: position 27,686,932 of record JAMJFZ010000056.1, read on the forward strand.
GGTAGGATCTGATCTTTGTGTGGCAGGAAAGTTTGCTAGGCGCTGAAGGTGACAGAGAACAGGTCCTGTCCAAGTTACTTGAAAACAAATGTGGCAATGTTTGTGTTTTGCTGGAGCTCCTGGGGGGGCGGGGGGGGGGTGACAGAAAGCCAAATGTTATGCTTGTGACATTTTTGGCAGGATTTAAAGCCTGATCAGTAGTTCACTAAAGGGTTTTAAAAGAGGAATGGGAGACAGGGGTGTACAGGGAGTCTCCACTGTGCCTTCTGCTACAGAGGAAGGAACTCCTACCCTAGTTGTTCTCAGTCACAGTGGTCAAGGTTGCCTACAGGTGAGAGTACTCAGAGGCCTCATGTCAAATTGTAGATTGATTGTGCCCCCTATTAATGTACAAATTACTTGGGCTTATGGTGGAGCCAAAGTACTTCAATTCATGGTAACCCCTAAAAGTACCCGGGACAATGAGGGGCAGTGGATGGATATGGGAATAAAATAGTACAGTTAAAAAAGAACGAGCTTGTCCTAGGTGCGGACAATAATTCCCTCAGAGTAAACTGTACAGTTATCTCTTGAAAGAGAGAGAGAGAAAGGAAGAGAGAAAGAGATGGGAGAGGGAGAGAGAAAGAGGGAGTACAGAAATATCAGGGCTGGAGAGATGGCTCAGCAGTTAAGAGCACTTGTTTTTCTTTAGGTTAACTTTTCTTTAGTAACTCCTAATACCTACCTGGTATTAGGTATAACAACCAGTTCTGGGCATCTGAAACCTTTTTCTGTTCCAATGTTTGTGGACACTAGCCGTGCAGGTGGTGAACATACACACATGCAGGCAAAACAACCATACAAATAAAATAAATATATCTAAAATACGCATGTGCATGTGTGAGTATTGTGTGTGTGTGTGTGTGTGTGTGTGTAGTTCATGCACAAGCACACTGAGGGTAGAGGTTGGCCCTTTAGCCTGGTGCTTTCATAGAAGCCAGGCCTGAGGGAGAGAGAGAGAGAGAGAGAGAGACTGACACAATAACAGTTGTTATTGTTCAGGCCAAGAGTCTGTCAGACACTGGATAGAATGTAGCCAGGCAGGCCTACTCAGCACAGCAAGAAGACTAACAAAGTTTTCTCTTGACTATATGCTGAAGCAAACAGCGTAAACCAGCTCTATCAAGCCCATGACATTGAGGAAATGTACAGAGGCCACTAGCAAGGCACCCCAGGATGAGGAAGCCATGCAACAGATAGAACTGATGTAATCTTTTCCAATGGTATTAGACTCTGCTAGTTGATTTTTAAGTATTCTCTTAGATCATGTGCATTACTTGAAATGGTAAACAGGGAACCCTCAGAGTATTGTCAAAGTCTTACCTTCACAGTTCCGCTATTTGTTAAGGGGTGGTGGCCCGGGACCTTTGTTATCCTGCCTACACTCTGCGAAGAGGCTTCATTACATAGATGATACAACACTAATTTCTGAGTCTTTTGTGAAGTTAGGAAGTATTTAAAAGACACTCATGTGCACCTAAAAATGGGATGGAAGATTGAATCACATAAGGTACAAAGACCAGGCACATCTGTGAAACCTTGACAGTATTATGGTCAAGATGATATTTGTGTGATACGAGCATGATACTTGACAGAATTTTTTTTACATTCTACAGCAGCCTGAACCTATAGACATAAAAGAGCTACAGGCATGCTTAAAGCTCTTTGCATACTGATAGTCAGTCCTAACCCACCTTGCCTAAGTTCTTGATAAAGAAAAGTGCTACATGGCAAAATGGCAGAAAGGCTCAGGGGCTTTTGAGCAGGCTATGATCCCTATAGGACAGAATAAAGAGCTGTGTGTGCCCTATGACTTGAGTGGGGACAGGAGATGTGAGGGAAATACAGACATAAGTCAACTTGTTCCCTGAAGGGACTGATATATAGATTTTGCAGCAGCTAGTCCTGTCACAAAGGTTAGTTCTTTTCTGTGTAAACACTGCTATAGGTCTTTTACATTCATTTCCATACCATTAAAAAATAGTCAAAGCCACCATCAAGGATTTTATTCAGTTCAGTGTTATGTATGGCCACTCATGGAAAATTTGACTGTGACAGGTAGTATGTCACAGACACTCATGTGTAAGACTAGGGCAAAGATGACCTGGTATAATTGCACTTCTACCTAGCATACAACCACCCTGGGGCTGGGGTAATTGAAAGAAACAATGGACTATTAAAACAACCAAAGCCCAAGAACCATCACTGAAGAGGGAGCAGAAAGACTATAAAAGCCAGAAATAAACATAACAGAACCACTGTACTCATGAACTCACAGTAGCTGTGGTTGCATGCACAAGACCCCAACAATAACAAGCCAGTCAACGTGTCAGCATGGAGGGGAAAGGACTCATGATATGCCCAACTCTAGCTGAGGCACTGATATTGACAGTTGATGGTTTCTGGGGAAGGGAGACTCAGACTTGCTGAAGGGTGTGGCCCCTGGTAGGTGGACTACACCTCGGTGGGTGGCCCCATATCCATGAGTATATGGGCAGCATAACCTGGACTCAGTGAGTTAACAATAAAATAAAAGGACATAGGAGGTTGCAGAGAAGTAGAAGGTGGAGCTGGAAGGAGTAGTGGATGAATATCATAAAATATATTAATGCAAATGTAACATTCTCAAAGAATTAATTTAAAATATTTATGTATTTTTAAAAATAAACAGCTGAAGATCTTAAGTAAAGGAGACACTTTGCACAAGTGGAAAAGGGCACTTCTAGAGGCCAGAAGCTTGTTAAATGAAAATTCTAGTGCCAGCGTTACTTTGTTACAGGTTGCTGACCAAGTAGGCCCCTGAGGACCCGCAGACTGCAAAGGCTATTGCCATCGCTGTCTGCTGCATGGAAGAACTAGACAGTAAGACTCCATACTGAAGACACACACACTTCCGTTGCAGGACATGGAGAAATACAGCTGAGACTGAGCTAGAAGCTCCCTCCTTGACAGCTTACAGTGCCAGAGGAGTGATGCCAGCCTGTGAGGGCATTGTCACCAACACTACTGCTTGACTGTGGGTTCTGTGTGCTACAGTACAAAAAACCCAGGCAGGATGTGTCTGCTTGTGCCACAGTGGTGCAACTATCCTGGGAACAATAAGCTCTTTGGGAGCTCACATTTGGCACTGTCTGGGGAAGTCATAGGTCCCATTGTGGAAGCAACTGCTACTGTTTTGCTAAGAGGATGTGATGTGCCCATCAAACTGTCATCTAAACAATTGTGCTTATGCCTATAAGTCACTGTTGTTGTCAATGGAAATCCATCATAGAAGGAAACTTCCTTTTGCAATATATGGTATACCCCAGAGACTCATAACCACTAGTGAAACTCCTGACTGTTACTGAGGCATAGTGGCCCATGCTTAGTCATAGATGCAAGAGACAGAGTGATACAATACTCTAACTGTATATTAGATTCCTCAGAATGAAAATATTTCCTTCAGGAGGGAAGTTCATGAAACTCTGGAGGTAAACAAACTTCTACACTTCGGAGAAAGCTGAAATTTGCAAGATTCATGTGGAGCCTCTCCTTGAGAGAGAGGAAGGACATAGCTGCTGGTGAGGAGACTCTTACCAAGTCGGCTACCTAGAGGAGATTCTCAGACCTACTAAGCTGCCTGCAAACTGTGCCGAGAGCTCCAGGGATGCAGCATTTGTGACTGGTCACCAGTTTCTGTAAGTAACCCCCATAGAAACTCATTAATTCACCAAGTTGGACTTTGGTGCAATCATTACTTTGGCCTGCCGTGGGTTGCCTTACTGAGATGAGTTAGACATGCTTGTGTATGTCTCCGGGAAAAGCCTCTCACACAAGGGAAGCCTATATAAGAATACGAATTTCAGCTACTTGGGTAGCTTAGACCCTCGGTGGTGATTTCGATAGTTTCCATCAAGCTGGAGCAAGTATTTGGATTAGTTTTATATGCCAAAATCAAAAGGTACTGTTTCTCACTTCAAATAAACCAAGCTGAGAAGAGAAGCTACAAATCATTTTGATCATACAATGAACTCTCCCTTTTTTCCCTGCTTCTCTCCTGCTTGCAGCTGACTCCTCCTTCCTGCAGCTCCCAGGATCACAGGCTGATTAAAGAACACAAAGGTTTGATGGGAGCCTGTGTTCAGACTCCCTATGACAGACTCTCTCTCTCTCTCTCTCTCTCTTCTTCCTCCTCCTCCTGTCCTCCCTCCCCTCCCCCCTCTCCTCTCTTCTCTCCAGCTGAGCTGAAACCTACCTGACAATCTCTCTGCCTTTGCTCCAGCTCAGAAAACAGATGCATCATCGTTTTATTGTTCTCCCAAGTGACTGTATCAAGCTAGAGATGCTTTTGCTCCTTAAGAAGGACTTATAGAACCCAAGCTTTGGTACTTTGCAATCTACCTGAGGAGTTTCTGCTTTCTTGTACGAAATTTGGTGATGGAAGGAAGCTTTTGGTTGATTTATTTATAGAAAATATTGAAAAGTTTCTTATTGATACCTGAAATGAATCCCAGTTTTAAAATATGTGCTGAGTTAGATCTTTCTGAGGCATGTCTAATCATTTTCTGCTGGACCAACGCATGGAACATCTAGAGAAACTTGGCAGGAGAAATGACATCTGGTTCGCGACGCTCACGCTCTGAGAAAATCATCAGACGCCTTGAAGTGGGAAATTAAAACATTAAGGACAATGTCTTTCCTTCTCAGCAACTTAACAAATGACTCTAACCTGTGGAAAGTAAGTCATAATTCTACGGACCTTGCGAATGCGCCAGCAACTCTGACTCTTTCTCTTTTTTGCCTGATCTGTTTAATGACTCTCGCAGCTCTGGTGGGCAGCATTTTCTCACTGGTTTCCCTGCTGACCATGCAAAATAGAACGGTTCTGTCCATGCTTGTGGCTTCCTGGTCTGTGGATGATCTCTTGAGCGTCTTGTCAGTGGCCATCTTCATGTTTTTGCAGTGGTCACAGGAGGCCCTGGGCTTCCAGTCTCTGTGCACCACCTCTGCCTTACTATATTTGTGCCAGGGCCTCTCCAGCAACTTAAAGGCGACTCTTATAGTCTTCTACAACTTTTCTACAATGCACAGGACAGTGGCGAGTCGGTCAGCCTCCTTTCGATCAGGACAGGTGCTCGGTGTAGCGCTGACCGTGTGGGCAGTCAGCCTGCTGCTGGCCGCGCTCCCGCTGTGTGGCTGGGGCGCCTTTGTGCGCACGCCCTGGGGCTGCCTGACCGACTGCTCCAGTCCCTACGTGCTGCTCCTCTTCGCGGTGTATGCTTTCGCCTTCGGGCTCCTGGCGGCTCTCTCGGTCCCTCTCACTCACCACCTGCTGTGTTCAGAAGAACCGCTGAGACTCCACGCCAACTACCAGGAAATTTCCCGTGGCGCCTCCACTCCTGGGACCCCTGCTCCTGGGGGAAGAGTGCTCCGTCTGTCGCCAGAGGATGCTGCGACCCCTGTTCAGCGGTGCTCCGGGGGATGCTCCCTGAGCTCCGACACGGTATTTGGCCCAGGTCAGTCGGCTGCCTCGGGCGCTGAAGCAGGCAAGCAAGAGAATTCTGGGACTCCTCATGGCACCAGGAGCTTCCCGGTGAGCCTGGCACAGAAGCGTTTTGCTTTGATCCTAGCGCTGACAAAAGTCATCCTTTGGTTGCCCATGATGGTGAGTGCATTTACCATGCGCGGGTGTGTGTGCTGAGCTCACGCGCGGGTTTGGGGAGTCATCCTATAGATGCAAGGGTTGGTATGCTTCCAAAAGCATCTGTTGGAGCTGAAGACACGTCTGGAGAAAAGCAGTTCACCTGGGGACTAGTTAGCCACCAAATCTTGGCGGCTAAGTATTTCTCAATCTGAGAAGGGTGGAGAGCCTGTCGGTCACAGGAGACTTGGTTTTCCTAGGTCATGGTCAAAGATATTCTCTCTTAAGGCAAAATCTGGGCGTATTCAGAAAGGGAGGGAGGAACTTAATGGGTTTTTCTTTCAACCTTCTCTGGCCCAGTTTTATCCCATGCTTCCTCCTGCCTGGGAGGGACGCCGCCCATCTCCAGCACTGAGAGAGTGAGAAAGAGGTGTGATCCACTGTAGGAGAGAAAGAGAGAGAGGAGGAAATTAGCTTTTGTTCCCGGTGTCCTGGAGTGAGCTGGGTGGGGGATGGGGGGGGGAAGAGGAGTGACAGTGCCACATGCTGTGACTAGGGTGGAGACCTGAAAACAAGAAGTGACAAGTCGGTTGGAGTTTCCAGTACAGATCCCACTGGTTCCTACCGACTTCCCTGTGTAGTGTCTCTATGTTATAGATGGAGATTTCAAATGGCAGCAGGCACAGACCGAACAAGCGTTGTTCAAAAAGGAAACCACTAAACCCTGTTGGCTCTAGTGCACCTAGGTGTGTCCCATTTATTCCTAGGATCCTGTCACCAAAGCCCCGGGGTGTAGCCCTGAAGCAGAGCTCCTATTGATCAAGTAAAGGGGCTTGGATAGAGGGCTTCAACAGAGTGAGGGCCACTAGAAAGGCTGGGAAGTGGGAAAGAGAATTCTGGCTTAAGTCTGAAGTTCTTTGCCTTTCAGATCCACATGGTGGTAAAACACGTGGTGGGCTTTCAGAGCCTTTCAGTCGACATGCTCAGCTTTCTACTAACCCTGCTGGCCAGCATTGTAACCCCAGTGTTTGTCTTGTCCAAACGCTGGACTCACTTGCCTTGTGGCTGCATCATCAACTGCCAGCCCGATACCTACTCCGTTGCACTCGATGGGGAAAAGCGTAAGTCCTCCGCAATATAGGCACTATGCCTACACTTAAATTCAGAAAAGTGGCTCATTAGAGAGTTAAGGAGGTGGGTGATAAGGATCTTAGGACAGATACAAATGGTAATAACAAGAAGTGGTAAATTTTTAACTTAGTGTTGGAGTAGGTTTTAAACAAAACTGAGAAGTATGTATTCATTGGAGACTTTTTTAGGTAGGAAAGGGGGTAGGGGTGTCCATTCAACACAGACCTTTGATGTCAGCACAGACTCTTACATGTTATCTCCTTCCTCACTTTTAGCCCAGGATAGAAAATCAATCCCTTCTCCCAAGTCTACATATGAGAAGCAAAATTGCTGAACAGTCTGCATTTGAAAAGAGAGAAATTCTTAAATGAGCCTAAACCTCCCTCACTGGGCTATAACTGATTCTTATTCAGCAGAATAGTAAGAAAAGTATTTTTGTTATTTTGATGCTTATTTTCTTCTAAGATACTGGAAAGTTTTTGTAGTATGTAATTGGCTTGCCTGAAAATAGACCACTAATAAATGTTTTGGTGTTCCTCTGTTGTTAGAAACACATCACATCCCTAACACCAACCAATAAGCAAAATTCCCCAAGCTAAAAAAAGGGGTGGGGGTTTCTGGTTGTCCTTTTTTTTTTTTTTTTTTTACCTCTGAGTCTGCCCATACCATTCACTTTTAAAAGATTTTTTTGTTGCTAGAAGGGGGAAGGGAGGGCAGTTGTTACTGTATTCAGAAGCTGCAGGATCAGAATCTGTGTGGCCATAATCATCTGATTAAAAAAAAAAAAAAAGCAAAACAAAAAAGCCAAAACAGTGATTCCTACTCCTCTCAACAATTCCTACTCCTCTGATGGGTGGAAAACAAGACAAGATAGAAATGAGCTGTGTATTTTGATCTATTAAAAATAGGACATTTTTGTCATTCTAGAGGAAAGATATGCACTAGATTTAATAAATCAAATGATTCCAAAGTCTGTAGTCAATTAACCCTTCTGGTAATTGTCCTTTGCACAGAATAAGCAAGTATATTTTCTTGAACAGAGAAGAAAGATTAAATAAAAGCAGTTCATTTCAGACTAATTTAGGGTTGTAAAAATTAGAGAATATCAAAGTATTTTCTGCAACCAATTACATAACAAGATTATTTTTTATAAATATTAATCACTGGCCATTTTCATGTATTGATTATATTTAAATTGTAGAATATCTAGATATTTTCCAGTTGACAAAAATATTTGTTGTTAAAAATATAATTCTTTTATTGATGATAGTTGGCAAATTTATTTCTGTCTTTAAAATAACTGTAAATATAATAGTAAGATTCTAAGATTAATAACTATAGCAATAACAAGAGAGACAACTGATAATAAATTATTTGCACAATATTTAAAGTAATATAAACATGTAGAAACTATTTCCAAACTGGTTCTAATAGTCTGCCAAATGTTACCATTGTGTTATCACATTAGTGCAATGACTCTGTCTTGGAGAGAGGTCAGTTCATGAAAGCAGAAATGTAGTCTTGGTGAAGTGGGTTAGGCAAACATACTTTAAAACTGGAAAGCAACCATATCAGAACTAATTAATGCAAAAGCAATTTTATCAGCCCCTAACTCAAATAACACACACACGCACACACACACACACCAGATATGTATACAGTAATAAAAAAATTTAAATGCTTTTGAATAGAGAGACTTTAATTAATAACTTACAAGAAACTTAAAAACCAAAAGAATACAGTCTAATACCCTGAGAAATTTCCAAAAAGAATAGTTTTGCTATTTCCAAATCAAGAATATTATCAGTCATCTCTTGCCCACTATAATTTTATGATAATTATACTAGCCTATAAAGTAAATGATATTTATATATCATTTACATATATAAAAATTTATATATATCTCACACACCAGGCACTCTGATTCTGTGAAGAAATAAGAGCTGAAAATATGACTTTTACAGAGAATGCTTGATTTTTAGCTGCTTGTTTAATTAAGCAAGAAAACATTGTGTTAACCAAAAAGTATGAGTTTGAAAAACATATCCACACTATATGAAATTGCTGTGTTAAAACTCACATAAAAAATATTTGTTTTGAGATAATATACAAACTCCTACCTAAAATAGAAGAGAATTTTTGTTTCTGCAAATTATTTTCTGGTTGCTTATCTTATTGTTACATTTAGTGAAACTGATACATATACTTACTTCTCATATTGAAATATGAACTTTTAGTATGCATGCATTAATAAAAAAATGTTTCCCTTCTTTGCTTCTGGAGTTCAATGATAAAGAATGTAAATAGGAGAGATTTTTATTTTGTTGAGAACAAACAATTAAATATGAAACTCCTAATGAGTTCATGTATCTGGCCCAAGGTGGATAAGCCACCTTGTGGGGCACAGAACTTCTCTAGCAACGGAAACGCAGTGGTGATGCTTCCTGCCATGAGCACACATTCCTACTGTATTCCCTTTAGCCTAGTCTAGATTGGAAAAGGGACTGGAGCCATTTGACTTGTCAGCATGTAAATTAGTATTTCTCTAGTAGCATTCTGTTTTTAAAGCTACATTTTTCTTTTCTTTTTTCTTTTTAAAGAAAAATAAGCATTCAGGGTCTGAGAAAATGGCTCAATAGTTAAAGAACTTTCCACATAAGAGGACCAGCATTCAGAAGCCCAGGGACCACATCAAACAAAAATGCTGGGTGTGTGCAAAGGTTTATCTGGGTGCAGAGAGACAGGGCACCAATCTGACTAGCACTAGCTGTATTGGCAAAATCTGTGTTTGACTCAAGAGACCTTGCCTCAAAATAAATAATAAACAAAATCAAGAACTGTTATTGATACCACCCTTGGTCTTTCACAACCACACACATATGCACACGTACCCTCAAACACATGTGAACATGTGTAAATACAGACATGCACACCATACACATCGAAATAAGAAAAAGAAAGCATTTATGCCTTCATAGCTAACTTCTTTTTTAGAATTTTAAAATAAATGCTAACAGAAGCAATGGCAATTTCAGGGGAAAGCAATTATTTTGATCTCGAAAGGCTTCTTTTCATATATACTGTGGTATCAATGTGATCATTGATTCTACTAGCCTGGCTATGGGCTTTCCCAGATCATGTACTACAGACGATGCAATATGTATGCCAGGGTGCACATTCAGATGTCAGAGGACAACTTTGTGGAGTTTGTTGTTTCCTTCCATCTTTACATGGTTTCAGGAATCAGAGTGCCTTTACCCACTTAGCCATCCTACTGGCCCTCTATTCAGAAACCTTTAAAGGCAACTAGGATACATTTTTTTAAGTTCATAAAAAAAAATCAATAGAGAGAGGCCAGAAATTCTAAAACATTCAAATGAATAAAGTGCTGAAGAAATTCCTCTTGAATCATACTACACTGAACTGGTACCACTGAGTCAGGGCCGTCCTGACCCAAACACTCCTAACATTTCCAGCAGGGTTTCTACATGTTGCCCCACCCACACACAGTCACCTATTCTAGGAAATGGTTACTATGGTTATAACACTGGATGCAGTTGAGCAAGGGACAGCAATCCCAAATAAATTGCCCCTGAGCTAGGTTTGAGTGAAAGACAGTTTTTAAAATATAATATTTTTATTAATTATTTGAGAACTTCATACAATCTATTTTTATATTTCCCCACTCGTCACCCTAACTCCTCCTCCATTTACTTCCACCTCCATAGCCTCCCTCAATTTCATGTTCTCTCTCTTTTTTAATAACCTATTGAGTCCATGCTGTGTTGCCCATATATTCCCGCATTTAGGGCCATCCATCGGCTGTGGTTGACCTACCAGGGACCATATCTTTAAGAAAATTAATCTTCTCTCTCCCTGAGAAGCCATCAACTGAATCGTAACTTTTTATCCATTTTTAATAGTTTTTTTAAAGTTTTAGTTAAGTATTGTGTGTGTGTGTGTGTGTGTGTGTGTGTGTGTGTGTGTGTGTGTATCTAAGTGGCTTAAGATTCGAATATTTCATATAAAATATGTGTATCTGGCTTGATCTTGAAAAATATAAATAATGGACAGTGTTGCTCCCCAGTAAGTGGCCAGAACTGAGGAGCCTGAATGGGATTCAGGGGCACTAAACTACCAATTATTAATGTTACCTAATGGCTCCTACAGATATTAAACTTTTTCTATCTTCCATTCATAATTTTTAAAAGATTTTTTGTGTGCTTAAGGGACTCAAAGGTGATTTGAGTATGATTCTGATATTAACATTTAATCCAACATAATTTGGAATTGAATTCAATATAATTACCTGCTTTTTTCCAGTGTGTGTGTATGTGTGTGTGTGTGTGTGTGTTTCTCCTGTGTTTACCTGAAAGTGTGAGTGTGATGATCCGTGTATAAGCATTTAAAGGCCATAGGTTGACTTTTGATGTCTTCTCTGTTACTTTCTAATTTACATTTTGAGACAAGACCTCACATTGAAGCTCTAGAGTTTTAAGAAAAAAACCTCCAGTGCTGGGATTGTATACAAGTATCCCAGGTACCCAGCTGTCAAATAGATCTGAACTTAGCTCCTACTCTCTGAGCAACAAACATTTTACCCACAAACCATCTCTCCACTCCCTTGACTGTTGTTTTTAACACATACACTGTCAACTGTTCATTACTATTGTAATTTATCATCCCTATCAGTTACCTTAGTCAGGCTTTACCTTAGTGTTAAGGAAAGCCATTAACAAGAAAAAAATAAATAATTGCACAAGACTTTCATTGTTTTTGACTGATGTACAGACTCTGGTCTAGAAATGTTGCATCCGTGCTTTTCTGATTTTCTTACTATATTTCTTTTGCAAGTTTGACCAAGAGTAAAGTAATTTTATATAGAGACAATCACTTGAATTCTGGGATCAGTTAATTTTAAATTCAAATCGTTTTGAAAGTTAAGTAACCAAAAGTAGCTTTCCCTATGTATCCCAGCTTTCTCTGCAAAAGAGGACAAATAGCACTTCTATTATATAGATCTACCACAAAATAACATTATTGTGTATGTATATGTAATGTAGATATGACTGCAGGTGTAAGAGTGTCAAGGCAAGAGAACAACTCTTCTTCTACTGTGGGAGCAAGGGCTTGAGCTCAGGTCATCAGACTTGAATGGCAAGCACATTTACCTACTGAGCTATCTCTCTGGTCTCACTTTTCACCTCAGACTTCCTTGTATGCTTCTGACTTGGAAGCAGATTCTCCAATAGCACATTCTGTTCACTCCTTTAAAAATGTTACACATTTTTTACTCTCTGTATCTCAGAGTTACATTACACAGCTAACACTATACAGCCAAGAACTAATCATAAAAATTAATGTGTTATGATCATCTTTATTTTCTGAGTGGTTCTAGTTTACAACTTTGCCACTTTATATCTCTTTTGGAGAAAGAGAACCCATCAATAATTATATCATTCTTGTAGCTCCTCAGCTTTCAGTCTTAAAGTAGGTTAAAAAAGTCAGGTAATGGTGGTGCATGCCTTTAATCCCAGCACTCAGGAGGCAGAGGCAGGAAGATCTCTGAATTCAAAGCCAGCCTGATCTACAGAGAGTTTCAGGACACCCAGGGCTATACAGAGAAACCCTGTCTTAGAAAAACAAAATTTAAAAAAAGTAGGTTAAAAGTTATAATTTAATTTTACTGGACTATATTACTAGAAAAGTAAGTAGAACTATAAATGTCACAGTATACAGAACATGATCATCTGCTTCTACTTTTCAATTTTCTTTTGATACAAATTTTTCTTATTTATGTTCTGGCCCACACAAAAATGAGTGATACTGACAAATTCTGTTTTTCAGGAAGCAGAATGGAGCTGTAAATCTTTGGCTCTGGGAACATTTCAGTAATAGAATGAGCATGTGAATGCCACTAGAGTGTGCTACAAAATGAATCAAATTTTATGTATTATTCCCATAAAAACTTCATAGCTTTTCATAATTTTTCCAAGAAAGATAGCTAAATGCCTTACTGTAATGAATCTATCGAAATAGAAAGCTTTCTTGAAACAGATCGTGTTTTAAAAGATTAAAGACAAAATATCAAATTGTATTTTGATTACCATTTTGATGTTATGTGATTACTGATATATGAAAATTGTCTATTGTTGACTGACGCTCACACACACACATACACAAAATGTATCACTTTCTTCCACATCCTTTTCTAAGACTTTGAGCCATACTCACCAATTAATAGTGTTATATTTGTAATACCTGCTCATTTGCCTACTTAAGTATTAAATTTTATACATCCCTGATAAACGTATCATAAGACTGTAATTATTCAGTCTTATGAATACTCTAAAAATGCATCCATTCACAGAATTATACATGCATTTACTTTTTAAAACAAATGTACTCCAAGTTTATTTGTTTGGGAAATGTACATATTGCCAGATATGGTGACTCACACCTATAACCCTAAAATTGAGACAGAAAGATGGAGAGTTCAAGGCCAGCCTTTGCTACCTGGAAGATTCAACACCAGCCTCATCTCTATTAGTGACACACTAGAGAGAAAGACTTTATTTTTTTTTGAAGTAAAAAAACTCCATGGCACAACGTAGTCTAATTTTTCATGTGTGCATTTGCAGACATAAATATCAGAAATAGTATAAACCAAAGTACTGGAAGTGATTATATCTGCATAATAGCTCATAATATGAAGGGTATTTAGTAATCAATTTCCAGGGCAATAGACAATATAGTGCTTTCCAAAAAAAAAGAAATTTATAAAATTGGTGAGCTGGAAAAAAACAAAACAAAAAAACCCCTAAAACTAAGTATATTTGAGAATCTACTAATTCATAGTTCAGTTTTAGTCATATGAAATTTCCTTAAAGATTGAGTCTCTTAGATTGTCTGCTTTTCAAGCCCCTCAGCATGTAGGTGAGGAAAAATTAGGCTCAGAGTACTAAGATGATTAGATTTTGTAACACATAATGCTTTGCATAAATTACAAGAAATAACTGAAGATTTAGCTCAGAGTATTCAGGTGAATGTAGTGCCTATGATGTTTAATATTTACATCCAATGCTGTTTATATCTACCATACTAACTTTGGAATTTTATTATTTTTATTCAGCAAAGAGGAAAGGCTTTGAATTCAATTTATCGTTCCAACAAAGTTACAGAATCTATAAAATAGCACATGCAGATTACTATGATGATGATGAAAATTCCATATCCTATCACAACATGAAGAACTACGAGTGTGAGGCTTCAAAGGAGCCTAGGGGAGACAATCACGTCTTTAACGCCATCACAGTAGAAATCAGCACCACGCCTCTGCTGGACAGCTCCACACCGACGGGCATCAACAAGTGTACCAATACTGACATCCCAGAGCCCAAACAGAATGTGAACAAGGAAAAGACTGCTTTTTCTGTTAAAACAGAAAGCGATATTAACTATGAAGAAAACTCCTCTTCTGAAGGTCCAGAAAGATGTCTGTCTCAGGAGGAGAATCAGAAACCAGATCTTTCAGACTGGGAGTGGTGTAGAAGTAAGTCAGAACGGACCCCTCGCCAGGTATGATAAAGGCTCTTCTTTTTGGGAAATTAAAACTAAAACTAGGTGATGTGTTTATTCTTTCATTTAACCAAGTCCAAGGTTGATTTTGCTTGTCTCAATTGGTTTCCACAGTATCTCATTTTACTCCAAGGACTTTGGAACGATATTTCATTTATTTATTTGTTTGTTTGTTTGTTTATTTATTTATTTATTTATTTTAGTTTTACATTTTCAATTAAAATCTATACATTTTGGAGTCAGTAGATTTAGATGGAATATTTAAGAAGTATAAGACAGTTCATTTTAACTTCAAGTAATCTGACTAAATTCAGACTGTACTCCAGAGATCAAGCTCTTGTATCAGTGGTTTAAATAAGTTAACATGTGTATTCTAATTTTTCACACATACACATTATTTCTTTCAGATGCAGTCTAGTGAGTCATTCAAAGCTTTTGTGAATGTCCCATATCTTTAAGTATGAAAAACATGATTTGATGATGATTTAAAAACTAAAATAAATTACATGTGAATATTCTTCCACTTTCTCCTGATTCCAGACATTTGTGAATGATAAGGAGTCTTTATTCTTTTTTCAGCATGATGTTGATATGAGCCTGTTCTTTTCTAAACCCTCATATTTGACATAGTTGCCCTTTTTATAGGGCTATAAAGTTACTAGGCAGAAAGAGGCTTCTTCTGCATGATGGAAATCTTATCATTCTTCTTAAACTCTGAAATGAAAAGCTGACTCCAGAAATGCTCTGCAAGGATTAATGCATTCATTGATTAACTGTATCACCAAACAACACAAATATGAGTATATATTTTCAAATATTAATAATAAAATTTTCCTATTATCATTCTCATATCAGTTTTAAAGGTAGTAGAATATCAAAATGAGTATATAAAACATTAGGGAAAATATGCATGTTGTTCAGAAGTTAGGAATCTCAGAAACAGTTAAACAATTGCCACAAATTTAATAACGTAGACAAAAGTAACAGTCAAAGAACAAAGTGCTTCATATTTTTAGAACAATAGGACTACTAGCTAACAGGGGACTTCTTACATTTTTTGTCAACAGTTTCTCTCTGGATCTTATGAATCTTTTGGTTTTCTTGAACTTAAAAATCATCATTTCTCATGATGGTGTATGTGTGTGTGTGTGTGTGTGTGTGTTGTACCAGAACATACCCGACCTCATGTGTTCTCTTTTTCTGTCCTCCAGTTTGACCATTAAAGATTGTGTCTGTGTGCTATTTAGTTTTTATTGTCAAATGGACACAACCCAGAGTCACCTGGAAAGAAGAAACCTCAACTGAAGAATTTTCCTGGATTATATTGGCCTGAGGCCATGGCTGTAAGATCTTTTTTTGATAGTTGATTTAGGGAAGGCCAGCCCACTGTGAGCAGCAACAACCAGGCAGATGTTCCCAGTTTATATAAGAAAGCTAGCTAAAAATGAGCCAAATAACAAGTCTGTGAGCAGCATTCCCCCATTATTTCTACTTTAACTCCTGATTGAGTTTCTACCCTGTCTTGTAATGACTGTTGCCTGGGAGTGTAAGTGAAGCGAATCATTTCCTTTCCAGGTTGCTTTTGCTCATAGTGGTTATCACAACAACAGAAAAGCAAGCCAGAACAATTTGTCACAGATCTTACTCATTCTATTTTGTTTTCTTATTTTATCACAAATGTGTCTTTCCAATAAAATATTGGAAGCATTTAATTTTTGTAAGTTTGAGGTTTCTCAAGACAATATGATATTGTACATAGTTTTCTGAGACTTTATTTTAGTGAACATTAAATAATATATTTTTTCTAAAACACATGTCAGAATATTAAGAATCATCTCAAATATCACAATTTATAGCCTTCATTTAAAAGTTGTGTTATAGGGAGTACAAGTGTCTAACTACAGCTAGAAAAAATGAAAGACCTAACCTGCTTGTATATAAGTATATGCTCCTGCTCACAGGTCTCTTTAAATAAAAAGTAAAATGATACATGAAAATAGAAAATGTTGATTTTCTGATTATATATAAACATTTTGACATCTATGATAAGCAAGTACTTTAAGAAATTTATACAAAATGACAAAGTGAGAAAGATGATTGTGGTAAAGTAAGCAGGTAGAACAAGGTTCAAAACGGTTAAAGCTTTTAAGAGACCAGTTGACATCAAGTGACATATTGTCATTAACTTCAAAATAACAAGAAATACTAATGGTGCAGATTGATATATTGGCATGACTTTATACACACAAAATTATTTATAATTTTCAATATTATCATTGACAGAAATTGTAAAATATTAATTTTAATTTTATAAAGCATTTTAAATTTTTAAATTCTAAATATCAACAAAATACAGGTAGAACTGGAAGACTTATCAGAACTTTTTCTAAGACCAGAACACAGATTTTATACTTTATTAATAACATCACATGTATGTAGATTGTGACATTTCCATTTTTAACCTTTTCTTCCAAGTAGTTTTCTGATGTGAAAACAATGATTACTTAATATTACACAGTAATTTATTGAACTTTAGAAGAAGTTTCTATTTGCAGTTTCTATGTGAGAACCTTACTTATTGATTTTTATTGCTGTATTCTGAAACACATAGACTTGGTTTATCTGTTGTTAGTCAACATCTAATAGTACTCTATTGAATAGTGTCTGCTGTTGGAACTTTTAGAATGTAAGGTTTTATTTTCATTATATTTCATGATTTCCAAGTTTCCCTTATGATTTGTTTAATTTTAATGTTAGTGTTTATGCTAATAAATGAAGTTTCAGGATATGATATTAGAACTTCAAAGCATAGTAATTAAGACAGATTTAGTAGATTTAAATACAATTACATGTAAACTATGAATTGAGGATATTTGTAAGACTGAAAATGTGTTAGATCTGAGTGGAAAATTGCTTCTTTTGGACTTCTATGTCAATCCTATGTGGTTCACTGCCAATGTGCTTGGAAGGGATAGTCAGAGATGTTTGAATCAGTTAGAAATTATTAATGTGATAACCATGGCATGATTTTGTTTCTGAACAAAATGATAGTTTGTTAAAACCTAAAATTCATCATTTATGAATTATGAAAACTGAATGTGAAATCATTTAGCAGTTTGTGTGTCATCTCCCTAAATGCTAAGCTCATAAAATTTCCCATGATTCCACTTTTCTTTTGTTCTGATATTATTTTAGACTTTGATAAACTCATTTATTTGTTCTTATAAATCAGAAACAACAATATCTTATAGACGTGCCACCTCTTATCCTTTCACTAAGTATCTTGAAGGAGAAAGTATTTTCTTATGCCAGGAAAATAGAGAAATCATACTCTGAAACAATCCTCAAAGGATTGCTTGTGTTTGAATTTACCACACAGCCACATAGCATAAGCACGAGTAGAACTGATAAGAGCTTGGTTTAAAGTAACTTGAGAACCAGTCAAAATCAATTTTTTGTTTTGAAGGTTGTAACTTTCAAGGAAAAAAAAATGTTTTGTCATTTACTCACAGAATTCAGTATCAGCATGTGTTCCTAGAATATTTCAATACTATTGTTTAGTTAAGTAATTTTCATAGAACACACAGAAGATGATTTTAAGTATCCATGCACGAGTGGAATACTTCTAAGAGAAAAATTAGGATTGAGTTGGTTTAAAATGGGACTCAAGATTTTGAGATGGTAGTATACTTCCAGGAGGTTCCTGCACAAATAAATGCTGCAGTCTGTCATACAGAATTAAACTCCCAAGTTGTCAAAGGCACAATGAATAAAAGAGGAGGAGGAGGAAAAGAAGGACGAGGAACACGAGGAGGAAGACGAGGAGGATGAGGAGGGGCGGTGGTGGATTTGATCCAGGCATGGTAGAGTACACATTTGTAATCCTAGTACCAGAAATACCTAGGCAGGAAATTGCCAAGAGTTTGTAGCCAGCCTCTTCTGCCTAGTTTCCAGACTTGGCATGGCCGCCTTCTTTAAAAAAATGAAAAGTAAAATAAGCAGATACAGATAATATTTGAAACACAAGAAATGTAGGTAGAACTGTTTGAGCTCTAATTACTAAAGAATGGATGTAAGCTTATAGTCAGAACAAAATTAATCCTTTCATTTAATGTATAACCTATTTAAATAAGAATACAGGAAAATCTGATAAACACATTTTTCCTTTTCCTAAACATGTACAGCCATTCACAATTTAAAATAAACTATTAAAATAGCTAGATGCTAGTGCTTGGTGTGCTACTGTGAGTTTAATAACTACAGAGGCTGAAAGTTATCAGAGTAACTACTGACATTTCTAACTAAAATGACTGTTTTAAAAATCCACTTATTACCTCTATTTGTAGCCTCTACTGAGTCATCTGAGCACAGATAACTGTCTAAAGTTTAGATGTTCTATTTTTAACTACTTTTTTTTTTCTGAGGCAGGGTTCCTCTGTTGTAACTCTGGTTGTCCTGGAACTTTGTAGATCAGGCTGGCCTTTAACTCACAGAAATCCACCTGTCTCTGCCTCCCAAGTTCTGGGATTAAGGCATGCACCACCACCATCCATCTAACTACTTCTATTCAATTGAAGTAGTTAGTTCATGACTCAGAGCTCAGAGACCTGAACATTTATTTGCACTAATAAAGTCATGACCTTTACTGCATTATGGTCATTGCAGGTGACTTAGAAAATAAGATAAACAAAAACATACACTCACTCCAACAATCCAGACTTAAACACAGTTGGTATTTTGTCCTATGCACATTGGACTTTTTTCCTAGAAGGCAGTTTTCCTTTTGACAAACATGCCATACACACTATTGTGGAATCTACATTATTACAATCACCAGAATAATTTTCACCTCATTTAAACTGAACAACTTTTGTGCCATCATCTGGTATAGCTGAAAATCATAAATAAATACAAATTTGTACTAAGACAGTTTTATTCTAAACGAAGTCAGAAATTTTGTAAAACATTTTATGATTTTTCTTACCATGCAATATTTGCCACAGTAAGCTAATTGATTGTTTTATGCCAATACAGTGGATTTTCTTTGCCAAAGCTTATATGAAATCCACTTAATTCAATACCTTTTAAACAAGAATTCTGTCAATATTCTCTAAAGAGCCAATGGCTTTGCAAACATTAACAGCTATGTACAGACAACAGCCAGCCAGGGCTTACTCCCACCTCTTTCTTTAAGTGGCTACCTTATCACTTGATCTCAAATGACCAGCAATACCCAATATTTTTTAAAGTTTATTGTGAACCAACTTTGAACTTTTAAAATGTCTATAAATAAAGTAGAACAAAAAGCTTCAATATATTCTTTAACCAATTTCACTATTGTTAACACATTGTAAAAATAGCAATGGAATTATCAAGAATTTAGCTACCTGTCTTATGTGCATTTTGCCAGTTTTGCTCTGGGTGGCTCTTTCTGGGCCAGAATCTGAGCTCTGACCACATTTGTTGTTGACGTCTCTTGCAGTCTCTGTAGTCTTTCATGATTTGGCACTTATGAAAAATATTGTCCAGCTCAATTTCCTTTGCATTGTTGTATAATATCCCTCAACTTTTAATTGCCGATATTTCCTATTGATTAAATCAAGGTCATATATTTTGGGCAAAAATACTGCACACGTTTCACATCCTGGTATGTCATGTCAAAAGGTACTTGTGTTAGTGTCTTTGATGCCTGTGTAAATATTGATCCCCTTGTGAAGGTGGGGACTAACATATTTTTCCATGTTAAGGTGCTGTTTTTCACTTGTACTTGTATCTTATGGAGATACTATGGCAACGTTCACTTTCACACACTCTTGCTCACGAATGTACCATTCATGATTGAATGTTCCTTCAACTAGTATGTAATGGTGACTTCCTACATCTATTAATGCAATTTTTTCTTTACTCATTATTAGAATTCTACTGCAAGGAGAGCCTATATTTTTTAATTTATCTATGTATGTATTTATTTACATCAATATGGGTTCATATATATGTACTTCAATCTATAATATATTATATAAATATATTTATAAATATATAAAATAATATATAAATATATTATTACTACATTATTTTCCTATTACTGCAGACCTGGCCTTCAGGAACTGTTTGATGTTGCTTCTATAGCCATTCAACAAACCATGATAATCAACTTAACATTTCCTTCCTTCCAGGAAGCATGAAATAAACCTCATACTGACTATTTTCCAAGGAACTTTGGTTTCTTTTGTTAAAATGTAGCATTTAGAAGCCAAAAATTAGAAGATATGTGTTTATTGTACTGAAGTACTTTGCTTCTAAACACAATTATTGAATACAGACTGGAAATATATTTATATATTCTGGGTACACACCTGACTTCCTAACCATCTCTGTAGAAGAACAATTTAAAGCTAATGCTAATACTGACATTTCCAATTAATCCCCATGTGACTCTTCAAGTCTTTCCCTTTTCATCTTTATGACTTCTTTTTCTGATAGCGAGAAAACTAGCTTTTATTCACAAATATACTTAATTATTATCTCCTAATACTGGTATCTAAATAATTTTATAATCACTAACCCAAAAGCCTGAGTAAAACAACAACAACAATAATCATTAAGCAATGACACCATAGTTATAATTTCCTACATCATAGTTTGCAGGTTTTTACAAAAAAAATCTTTACCTTATAGTTTATGGCCAAATGCAACTTTATAATTTTATTTAGGTTTATTTTTCTTCTCTAACACCTTTGTTTGTTCTATCCTATTCTGTTTTTATTTTGATTATTTATGTCTCTCTGTGTGAAACATTACCAAATTTTTAAAAGTCGGAGCTCTATAAAGAAAGTAGACTTTATTCTTCCTCCTGTGGCCACATTTTCCATTCTTTCTACCCTGTTTTGATCTACTTCTGTATGTAAGCCATCATGTAATTTTATGCTTCAACCATCCAAGTGTGAAGATACATATGTGTTTCTTCTTCACGTCCTTTCTTACATAAATATATTCTAGTGCTTGCTATTAAATGTAATTATTTAAATTACATTTTATTAAATTAAATATTATTATCCTGGATAGTTTTGTGCCAATTTGACCCAAGCTAGAGTTAATTGAGCAGAGGGATTGAGATAATAAGATTGAGATAATTGAGCAGACAATTGAGATAATGCCTCCATGAGATTGGCCTGTGGGCAAGTCTGTGGGGTATTGCCTTGTTAATTCTTGGTATGGGAGGGCCTATCATACAGGGCATGGTGGCACACCTGGACTGGTGATCCCGGTTACTATAAGCAAGCAGGCTGAACAAACTACAAGAAGCAAGCCAATAAGCAGCGCTCCTCCATAGCCTCTGAATCAGCATCTGACTCCAGGTTCCTACACTGTTTGAGTGTCTCAACTTCCCTCAGTGCTGGGTAATTTCCTGGAAATATAAACAAAATAAACCCTTTCTTCCCCAGGTTGCTTTTGGTCATAGTGTTTCCCTTTTCAGTCTTTTTCTCTCTATTATTGCATATTTAGTTTTCTTCATATTAAATTTAATTTAAAATTGCTTTCAGGAGATCAGAGTTCATTTCTCAGCATCCACACCAGGCAGCTCACAACTTGTAAAGGAATGTTTTACCGAAGAAGCTTGTGTGCTGTAAATCATCACCCCCCTTACAGGGGAAGATTGAGCACCAGTTAGCTCGGTGGTGTCAGGAATAGTAACTCCAAAAGCTGATGGTAGGAAAGCAGGCAGAAACAAGGCTCAGATAAAGACCAGTAGTGTTAGAGAATAAGAAAGAAGGCAGATAGTTGCTGGGAAGCCTCAGAGACAGATTAAGGGTTTCTTTGAGATCCTAGACCCAAACGGTAGAAAACACCCACACCCCATTTCTAAAAGAAGAACAACAACTTCCTGTAGTTCCAACCCCAGGGGCTCTTACACCCTCTTCTGGCCTCAGAGAGCACCCGCATTCACATATGCACATGCACACACACACACACACACACACACACACACACACAATCTAAGTATTTAAAGTAACAAAAATGAATCTTTAAAAAATTCTTGATGAATCTCTCTACAGCTTAGAACTGTGTGGATCTTTTCATTGGCTCTCTTTCTCAGATGGTAGCTAAGATGTGGCCAGCTGCACAGCTCCAGAGAAGAAGAGGTTGGGTCCACATGAGTCCAGGCATGTCTTTGCGGGGAGCCTGATACCCACGGGAAATAGAATCTCCAGGAGACTGTTGTCAATTGGACATCTTGGGTTATTGAAGCAAGGGTGGTTGCATTTATAGTGGAAAAGGCAGGGAAGGGTCCTTGATACCTAGGGACTGGATCATTGGTTAAGATAGGGATATTGGAGTAGCTCCATTTGCATGTTGGGGCTCATTGTCTAAGGGTCAAAGTCCTGGAAAAGACTCTCTTGCATGAGGTATGGTCTCACAGGGAAAAGAGGAAGACACCTTATCAAAAAATGGGCTCAGCCTAGGCCTTCCAGCTACAGCATTTAGATAAGCACAAATCAGGCCACATTCCTTTGCTAGTGACCTGCTATGAAGCAGGCATCATTTAGTATTTAGCTGAGTTTTGCCAGGGCTAAGAAACTAGGGAGCAACCAAGTATCTTCAGCTCTCAGGGTGAGAATTCTGGAGTTCAAAGCACACTTTGACCCACTCTTAACTCTAGGACAGCCTAACAAAACTGTACTGTCTCCAGTAGCTATTCATCACATGCAGTTTGTTTTTTAAAATTTGTATCCATTTCCTCAGTTACACTAGCTACACCTCAATGCTCACTATCCAAATATGATTGGTGGCTACAATGATGACCAACTCAAATGCGAGGCATTTCTACTGCTGTATTTCTATTGGACAGCGTTACCTAGAACAAGTACGTGTTTCTGGTAGCTTTATTTAAATAGTGCTAACACTTGAATCCCACATAAGAATGAATAAACGAGTTTTGAGGGCTAGAACTGCATAGACAAGTGTATTTTCCATGAAGCCAGGACATCTTGAACTTTAGGCCATGTGCTTTGCTTCAGGGATGTGCAAAATCCTCAAAACATATTCACTTGGGCATAAATTTTAGAAAATTAATTGGAAGGAAATTTGTTTTCATTTTCCTAAAGAACACGACTCATGTAAGCTTCAGTATCTTCAAAATCTGCTTCTAACCCTGATTCAAAACCAATGAAACTTAAAGATATACAAATGAAATGAGTTTTGTGAATATAATTTAACAAACAACACATAATGAACATTGACTCTGTTATATTTGGTGAAGCTGGACAGCAGACACATAAATTAAATGGTTTGAGGACACATGGGAAAGCATGGTGGAGAGCTGGAAGTGATTATCATAGAACTCTGTGAAGTGTTTGCTTGTAGGAATGGTCTGTGACCCAGAAAAGCACACCTGGGATCCCCAGAGATGCTGACAAACCTCCATCTCATCTTAAGAAATGACTATGCTCTCATGGACTGCATGTTTATGCTTACCTTTCCCCTGACTGTGTGTTAAAAATCACAATTTTAAAATATTCATTTATTTTATTTATGCATATGTGTTCCTCTATCCTTTCTCCCTCTCTCCTCTCTCTCTCCTCTCTCTCTCTCTCTCTCTCTCTCTCTCTCTCTCTGTGTCTGTGTTTGTGTGCATATGTGCCCATGGAGGCCAGAGAGGGTGTTGTATCCCCTGGAGCTGCAGTTGTAGGCAGTTAGGAACTGACTGACTAGGGTACTGGGGTACTGGGGTACCAGGTACTAAATTTGGATCCTCCAGAAAAGCAGCAAGAGACCATAACTCCTGAGTTACCTCTAGAGCCCCTAATTTAAAAATTTAAAGAAATAAGTTAAAAACAAATAAAAATTTCCCAGCTGATTTTAAAGAGCACCTGCAGCCTTGATCTCTCTCTTATCTTCTGTCTTTGGCCATCAGAACCTTCCTGCCCCTCATATACACTTGCTGTTAAGAGATAATACTTACCCAGCCACACATGGCATCATTTCATATCTATGCTAAACATTGCTTCAGTACTCTTTACCATAGATGCACTTGCCTACAGTCACCCACTGCCTTTTTAACTATCTGAACTCTAGAGACAAGGCATTTCTGATTATATTTCTTCCTTGAAGAAACTTAATTATAATAGTTTTCTGAATGCATAGTGAAACTAAATGCATTTCTTTGGCAGACATAGCACACTTATTCTTGGTGTGTCTATTATTATCACCTAAAATTCTCAAGACTTTTTTGCTTCTGTTGTGTAACCACAAAACTATCCATTTGGTACCTATGTAGTCTGTTGTTTAAGCCCAGTTGTATCTTCTCTCCATAAAAATCAGCTGATCCTGTTAGCTAATGTCCACTGCTTCTGATTGCTTTTCTACTGCTATGGAGAGTACTTTCAGATGCTGCTTTTTCTTAAAAGTTGGTTTTTCGAGACTGGGTTTCTCGGTTGTAACTCTGGCTGTCCTGGAACTCACTCTGTAGACCAGCTTGGCCTCTAACTCACAGAGATCTGCCTGCCTCTGCCTTCTGAGTGCTGGGATTAAAGATGTGTGCCATCATCACCCAGCTCAGATGCTGATCTTAAGGGCAGGTTTCTACATCATCCTTCATAAATTTGTGTCATCCATGAATCTAATAACTTATCTTTAATTTTTTTCTAAACCTGTTCACTAAAAATTGGAGCATAAAAAAATTGTTGATTTTATAGAAGTAAAGTATAAAATATCAACAAATCAGTAAGAAAATGAAGACAAAACAGTCAAACAAAATGATTTAAACTATAGGATAGGATCTGAGGTAGGGAGAGGAAAAAGGAGGTCAAATAACAAGGAATTACAGTCAAATGGGAACAAATAATGAGTTCTAGCATTCTCCAGCAAAGCAGAGTTGCCTGCCATAGTTCAAAACAACTTATCAAACAATATATAAAAACTAAATGAAAAGTGTTTGACAGTTTCCAACACAAAGCAACAATCAATGTTTAAGTTGACAAAGAATCTAAACACCCTGATTTCATCGTTAAAATTGTATATTCATATTGAATTATCACCCTATATCTTGTCATATGAACAACTAAAAAGTAATGCAGAAGAGTCAGGAACAATGAAAGAAGTCTGAGACACACTTACAAACAAGACTTATCACTCTTTTACATCATTTAAAAACACTGTAAATGGGCCAGCAAGATGGGTCAGTAGGTAAGGAAGGGCACTTGCTTGCTGCCAAGCCTGACAGCCAGAGTTCTATCTCCAGCACTTACATGGTGAAAGGAGAGAAATGATGCTCACAAATTTTCCTATGAACCTAAATCTGCATTCTATATAGAATGAGATCTCTCTCTCCCTCTCTCTCTCTCAAAATAAATGTAAAAAACAAACTATAATGTGATTATAATCACCTTAGTTTCCCTTGTAATTAATATAGCTTTCCTTCATTTTTTGACAAAAATTCAATCAGCAACACATTATTATAAATTTAATATTGAATTGACTTCATGTCATCAATTTGCTTGTTGAGTCCATAAACATTTTTCATAGTACAACTATGTATATGAAGTTGCAAGTCCCCTGCCTTCCAGTTGCCCACACTGTGTGATGAATGTGGGAAGTTGACTTGCATGCAAATGGCTGCATCTCAGTGAGAAAAAGAGTTTAAAGAATGAAGATATGGCATTGCAGACTCAGGAGACAGGGAAATGAAGCCAGGAGGTTTGAGGAAGAGAGGTCGTATTCTCTAAGACACAACTGTCATGAGCTTACATTTTTGCTGTGGTCGAGTCCAGCTCTAGTCCACAGGAGGGTTTCTCAGTCTCCATGAAGGAGGATAAACAATGAAAGTTATGACAAGTGAACACTTTTAGCGCTTTTAAGACACGCATAGAACATGGCTTATGTATGATAATATATTTCTTTTAATAATAAAAAATAAAAAAATTAGAACTTAGGAAAAATTAGGAATTAGAGAAAGCAAAATAACAATGTGCACATTGGGGAAAAATTACAAGGCTCCCCTCCAGACAAAGATTTTGCTCTAGCTAAAACAGCAAAACTGCTAACTTGCTTATCAGCAGGTGTCAAGCATACATCAAAAAAGAATCAATGCAATTGTTTTCCTCCCCTCCCAGCTGCAGGCCTCTGATCTTCAAGGTTAATTTTAGTGAGCAGTATTAACACAATAGTTTATTAATGAATAGCTGATTTTTGGTCTGCATACTTACTGTTAAAGGAGGCAGGCATTCAGGGGTGAATTATCTATTTGTTTTTTCAAGCTTGCTGACCTATTGTCTAGACTCTTTGTTTCTGATCTCAACTATGGCTTTGTTTCCATGGGAAGGTCAGTTTAACCAAGAATAAGTTTTTATGATGTCTACAGAAAGCATGAATAGTTCTCACATGCCAAGACTTGAAGGTTTACAATTAATTAGAGCTGAGATGCCAGTGTCCCTCTTCCAGCCACCCCAGGAATTGATGTGAGTTTTAACTATTAGGCCAAATAGACAATATTATTGATGAGAGGTTTTTTGTTTTTTGTTTTTTTTTGTCACCATACAGTAAAGATGAGAAAGAAACAAAGCAGTTAAGGAATTCCAATACTAGAAAGGGGCACATCCATTGCTTGGATTATTGGGTCCCAATACATTCTGACCTACACTCCTGTTTTTCAGATTATTTTTTATCTGTGGATCTTGGAACCATTCCAGGAATTGTGAACATCACTTGTATATTTGTAATGTTCATGTCTTCCCATGCAAAACATTTCTACATTTTAAACATGAAATCTTCTACTTTCTTTAAGGCTATCAACAACTGTTTATCAGCAGCTTTTCCCTTTTGAGTGCAATACTCTAAAAGAAATGTTGGTATCTCTCACATTTTTTCCCATGCCATCCCTTGACTCAATGAAACTAGTGGACTTGTTCCCTTCTGTGACATTCTGATGTATATATATGCTCCAAAGACCCTTTTTCATTGCATTGGTATTTTACAAGCCGTGCTTTTCTTTACTTAGTTTTCCTAAGAACAATCTTCCTGTCTTCAATGGTGATTAACATAGATACCCCTTAAGTCTGAACTGACTTACCTGAAATTTTAAGACACATCTTCCTTCACCCCATAATTGGATCACCATGATTATACCAGAACCACAATCTTGAATGCTAAGGAAGGGTTCTGTTCTTTTTTTTCCTCAAATCTGCCTTTTGAAAATTTAGGAGTACCTTACTTCCTGAGGCCAACATAGCAATCTAAATATTGTGTCTCCTAGAAATAAGAACTCACTTTCTTCTTTAGGTGTCCAACTTTTTTCATATTTGTCACCATCCACCTCCTATTCCTCCTTCTTCACCTCCTCTTCCTATTCCTCCTCCTCTTCCTCACTCTTCGGTTAATAACAGTTAATAAACTGTTTCTTCTTGTCTCCTCCACTCACTAATAGGCAAAACTACAGGCAAGGTGAAAACATGCCAAATGGACTGCTTGTAACTGAACATGCCTTCAAACAGAATCATTTGGAAGTGCTGCCTTGCCTCTGGGCAGATTCTTCTGTATTCAGAACCAGATTTCTTTTCAAAAGCCTCGCCACATTGTAAGCTCTACTTAGAAGTACATACACTCCATTGAGTGGCACCATGTGCTAATTAGGCCAGAAAACTATCTAAATACCCAAAAAGCAATGTCATCTACTAGCAATTACTATATTTCATTATAAAACTCAAGAGTTTTATGCAGTTAAATAAAATAAAAGACAGAATTTTAGACAATACTATTCTTGGACATTTTTTCCTTTGAAAAAAGATAATATTTCAACCAGTTTTTACCTACCAAAGATGATACAACTTTGTGGTTAAAATCAAAATGGGGACAAAATTATCATGATCTATGAAACAGAGGATCTACAGTATTTTAATGTGTCTAGTATACGTCTTACCAGTGTTCATTTATTTTGGAATAAATATTAAATAAAATTGACTTTTCATCACAACTTACTGCTCATCATTGTGACAAAATTTCTAAGATAAATTGACTTAAAGGAGGAAAGATGGTTTTATTTTGATCACACATGTGGAAGTTTCAGTCCATGGTCAAATGGGACCATTGCTGTGTTTTTGAGGTGTTGAGACAGCCATCATGGTGGGAAGGGATGGTGACACTAAGTTACTAACTTTATGTCAGCCGGGAAGCAAAGTGGCTGAAGAAAGGCAAGAACCTACTCTCTTTAGCCAAATCTATCTACCAACACCATGTAATATACCCTTAAGGTGTATCTTAAATTGTCAACCTCTTTAATAACATAATTAATTGTAGTGGAATACTTGGAAGATGTTTTTGTTATTTTGGTTTCCTCAAAATCATAAAATGCCATTTGGATTAGGTTTGCGTTCCCATCCCAGCTGTGTTATAGTTGTTTATGTGTTGGATTTGGAATGTTTGATGCAGGTGGCTATAATTTGGTTAGGTGCAGTTGTTCTGGCACCTGTAGCTTGTTTCTGGGATTGTGTGCTATATGAGTTTATGGGAACTTTTGGCTTAGGGTATAAAAATTCTGAAGCCCAGAGAGTTGGGATGGGCATTTGTTGGTGGTTCCTGTGATAATTCCTAAAAGAACAAAGGTTGAGTTTACGCACCATGAACTGAGATGCTAGTCTGACTCACTGTCAACTAGTCTGCTTCAAGCTTAGGACAGCCTCAAAGAGGCTGTGACAATTTCTACTTTCTCTCTTTCTATATCAAGGCTGCTTGCAAAAGCGGTGAAGATTTCTTTCTATCTTTCCTTTCTCTTTCCCTAAATTAAGGGTAAAAGATTGTAGTGTACTATTATAATTAATAATAAAATAGCATTCATTATCAGAACCCTCATGATCTAGTTACCATTTAATGGATGAATTCACAAACAACACAAACCAGGGACCAAACCTTCAATACATGAGCATTTTAGGGGATACTTTGTATTCAAACAATAACAGATGTATCTTCTAAGTCAGTGGCTATTCTGTATTTTCATTTTAGTAATGACCAGTGTAATGAAATAGTGGAGGTTAAACATTGGCTATAGAAACAAGCAAACCTGAGTTATATCTTGGCTGTTCTTCTCTGTATTCCCAAATTTTCATTGATAATATATACAAATAATAAATGATTTGATTAAGTTATATGAGCTAACACAGGTCAAATAATTCAATATATCATACATAACAAACATATCATGTTCATTATAATTTCACTCACTCCTGTACTAATCAAGTATTCACAGAGTGTACACTATCAGGCACTGTGCTTGGTTCTAGTGGTAGAATAGTTGACAAAATGGACATTTTCTCTTCTCCCATAGAGTCAATTTGTAACATAAAAGAGAAACTTAAAGACTTAAAACTTTTATAGGTATATGGTGCAGTCTGGTAGGAAACTTAGAAAAGGCTTCCAAGAATGTAAAATATTTAATCTGAGCCTCAATGATAAGTAAGATTTACTAAGAATAAATTCTTGAAGAGCTATCAGGCCCCAAAGCTTATCTATTCTGCATATTTCCTTCATCTTTAAATGTCAGAAAAATGGAAAGAAGACATATATCCTACATGTTTCCTCAAATTGCTGAGTTCAGTTTCTCTCGAGCACTTCAATACTCCTGTGAAACTATTTACCACCTACATATACCTAAATACTATGACCTTAGAAAGGTAGCTTTGTAACTACTGATTCATTGTAGTAAACATGAAGCTGAAATCACATGAAAATAATGTCCTTAATTCAACAGAGTATAGTAATGTGTCATTAAGAATAGCTACAGAATTTATACCAAGTGATACCAAAATAACAGTTTTTCAGTAGAGATGTTAAGAGGAATTACCTTTCAGTAGTTTGTATTGAAGGCTCACTGGTGTCCACTGGAGCAAATGTTCACTGAAGTGGCTCTGAGAGCATCAGAGAAGTATATTGAAGTATACTTAAAGCCCAAACCTAAGCAGTGTGTTGACCCAACCACAGTGTATAAAAAAACATCATCTAAGGGAAGTAACAACCTTCCTGAAATTTGGTAAGCTTATGGTACTGCTATAAGGATTTGTTATTGAGATACAATTTACTTTAACTGCATACAACTGTCAATACATAGATTATACATATATGAGAATCAAGAGGAAAAGCTTAAGGATGTATATGGATATCATAGGTGAAAGTTCTGTTGACTGAATGAGTAAGTGGCAGTCAAAGCAACGTGCACTTTGTGTGCAAATACATAGATATTAATAATTGAATTGCTTTCCTGTTGTTTGGCTAGAAACAAACAAACTCAGATTGTTAAATACAGTATAAATGATTTCTCAATAATAGTACTACAATAATAACCCATTCCATTCCTTCAAATGCATCTAACCAGCTTAGCAAGTAAGAAAATCATTGGCAGTGGAAAGCTGCCAATAGCCTAAGAAGCACTCTGCACTCTGAGTTTTGCACTACTGGGTTTTGATTCAATATGGAGATGTCAGTTCCAAAAGAACTTTAGTTTTAAGAAAAGATCCAGAATGATTTGAAATGAGTATTCCAGGCTAGTCTAGGGATGAAGCTGCTATTCAGTTCACCGGGTGTTGATGGACAAATTTTAAATGTTTTTGAGAAAAGATAAGTTCTGCCTGGTGATTTAATCTTCAATATATTAATGGTACAGAAAACTTTCTTTGTGTTTTACTGTTTTTAATCTCAACTAGTACATGAGAATTAGTGTTGTTTATTAATTTCCTTTTATTAAAAGTAGCAAAGAAATCATCATACTCTGAGTCTCTGATGAAAAATTCACTTTATGCAGAGGTGCTCTGACTTGTATTTAACAAGCCTGATCTCTGAAGTGCCTGTTAAACTAAAAGAATCTTACTGTCCAGCCAGTGGCTCTTATCCATATCTGGGCATTCAAACTTCATAAGATAATATAAAAATCAGATAAATTCCAGGGCAACTTCAAACTGAACAATTGCAACTTTCCGCACATTGACTCTAAGTGTTTTTTATAAATAATTGATCCCAATGAGCAGCCCAGGTTGAATATCACTAGTCCATACTTTATAAACTACACTGTAATGAAAAAGAATACCAACTCAAGCCAGGTCCCTTACTTCCATACTTATTTTTATTTCAGTCACATTGAGCTCTGTGAATAGCTCAAAATGTTCCATATTCTATTCTGATAAAATGGTGAAAAATGAAAAAAATGAAAAAAAAAGGAATGTTGACTTTACTTGGTTTCCCTTTGCTCTACCAAGTCAACCCTGCAATAATAATTCTGACGTTCCATGATCAAATAATAGCGAATGAGTTCTTACATTAATGAGATGAATCAATGCCTTTTGATAATTAATGATTCATGGGTAAATAAAGGACGAGCTGGTCCTTGGACTTGTCATTTGAGTCAGATTTCAATTCTAATAATTACTCTGTCTAGCTCACCTCCCCCTGGCATTACAGAGTTGTTGATGCTTCTCCATTCTTAAACTGTACTTGAAGCCTTCCATTCTCAGCCTTCTATACTGAGAGGCCATATCTGTACAATTCAGACAGAGTTAATTAATTACTCTGGATGAACTATCTGACAGTTTAAGAAAAATATCATTAATGTAAGCAAGAAAATATCAGAGGCAGATGAATTCTTCACAGTTGTATTGGCTCTATTTTAGACACTTGATAGCCACTACCTCTCTAAAATTGAAGACATAGAACGTTTTCATCATCACAATAAGTTCTATTTAGTATTTGATAAATAGCATCTCTGTTTGTAAGTTCATTTAAATGATGTAAGTCCACATGTTACTCTCATTTGCAATATCCAAAAGTAGGTGATCTTAAAGAAAAACCTTAGAAAACACTCAGAATTCAAATTCTTAGATGCACACATCCATTTGAAGATTAATGCGAACCCAAACTTGAGAGGCTTCAGTCTGCATGGAGTATTGACAGGGCATTTGCTTTTATATGTAATGACTCAGCATCCTCTGTGTTACCCTTGTTCATCTATAGTCTGAAAAAGCCAGAGAGGATAAGGCCATGTCCAAAAAAAAAAAACTGATTTGGACATATTTCCTCGATGATTTTGGTAAGTTTAGACACACATATCCAGCAGAAGTGATTTTTTTTCTGTTATCTTTTTGTTTATCATGGGAGGGTTTTCTCCTTGGTTCTCTACTCCGTCCCTTGGTTTACATGCTTTTCTTAATTCCAGCACTTAGCAGATTATTTTATAATACTTTTTAACTATATTTTGAAATCAGGAAATGTGATATTTCCAGCTTTATTCTTGGCTCTCAAGATTGTTTTTGTCACTCAATCTCCTTTGTTATTCCATATGAATCTAAGAACCGGTTTTAATATTTCTGAGAAAAAAAGCTATGAGTAAACTTTTGAGAAAGATCACATTGAGACAGCACATAGCTTTAGAGTGACATCTTAACAATTTTATTACTTCTAACCCATGAAATGGAATATATTTCCATATGCTTAGATATTTTTAAATCATTTTCACCAATGTTTTATAGGTTTTAGCCTAGTGTTCAGTTTAACCTTCTTTATTAAGTGTATTCACAAGTATTTTAGTTTTTTAATGCTCTGGTAAATGGACTTTTTCTGAATTTCTTTTCAGATTGTTAGTGGTAATGTTAACTGTTTTCAGATTGGTAATGTTCAGAAATATAACTGCTTTTTGCACGCTGACTTTGCATCTTGCGATACAGCCAAAGTCCTTCATTATATATAAGATCAGAAGCAAGCGTGCTTTCTCCTTTCCTAGCTGAATGCATTTAATTTCTATTTCTTGCCTAGTTCTCTTGGTCAGAAATGTTTAGCTCTTTCTTCAACAGAAGAGGTGGGAGTAGCCATCCTTGCCTCATTGCTGATCTTAGAGGAAGTCTTTGAAAATGTTGTGTCCATTGAATGCAATGTAAGGAATGAACTTTTCATATATGGACTTTTTCAGGTAATTTGCCTTTCCTACTTCATTAAGAGTTCCTATTACAAAAGAATGTTGAATCTGTGCCATCTTTTCTCTATCAGTCAAAATGATTTTTTGATGTTTATTCATCATTAAGCTGATGTGTGATATCACACATTACCCCACTTGGTTTTCATATTGAGCAGTGCTTGCTCCAAGAACTAATTCACACTTGGTCATCATGTGTTATCTGTTTGGTGAGCCATGGTTTTGTAGAGTTTGTTTGTTTGTTTGTTTGTTTTAGGTCTCATACGGTAGCCCCAATGGCCTCAAACTCATGACAGTCTTCTCACAGTATAGCTCCCCAAGTGCTGGGATCACAAATATGAGCCACCATGCCCAATTTCTTAGTTTCATTTTTGTTTCTATAATAAAATACCTTAACAAAAACAATTTAAGGGAGGAATGGGGGATTACCTGGACATTCTAGGATGAAGTCTGGCAAGTACTTGAAGATATTCATATCACGGTGAAAGGTAAAGAGAAATGGATGCAAGAATGTTGATGCTGAATTCGCTCTTCTCTTATTCAGTCCTGTCCACAAACCAGTCAATGATGCCACACACTTTCAGACTGGGCCTTCGCACGTCAACTAAGGCAGTCAAGAAACTCTCCCACAGACAGATACGTAGGACAGCCTGATGCAGACAACACCTTATTGAGCCCCTCTAACCAGCTGTTTCTAGGTTGTGTCAAGTTAAAAATTAAAGTGAGCCATCACACTCAGCTTGCATTTTCAAAATCTATCTTTATTAGAATATTGGCCTATCATTTTCTTTTCTTGTCATGTTTTAGTCTGGATTTATTAGCATGGTAATGCTGGCTTCATAAAAATTAGTTTCAAAAATTTCTTCCTCTTCAGTTTTTTGAAGAGATTGTGAAGGGCTGATTTATTTCTCCTTTGAGTACTTGCTATAATTCACTAGTGTGAGGCCATTTGGCCCCAGGGTTCTTTAATGGAGTACTTTGATTACTAATCCAGTTTTCCCATTGGCTATAGCTTTGTTCAGACTGTGTATCTTTCATGATTCCATCTTGGTAGGTTGTTAATTTCTGGGAGTTTATTCATTTCTTTTATGTCATCTCGTTTGTTCGCATGTGGATGTTTATTGTAGTTTCTTACTATGAGTATTTATTGTCCTTTCTTTACTCTTTGTCTACCTGAGATTAAGAGTTTTCTACATTCTGACTAATGATTTTTCTACTTCTTTTTTGTACATATACATTCAAACACTAAACTCTAGGGACCTAGGAGTGCAGCTCAGCGATAGAGCTCTTGTATGCCATGCTCAATCCATTCCCAACAACAACAATAAATACTAAAATCAGTTTTGTTGGGGTTTTTTTTCCTAGTTTTTTTATTCTCTATGTCCTCAGTCTCTAATCTCTGTTATTTTTTCCTCTTTCTGCTTTTGGGCTTAGTTCCTTCTTCTTTTTCCAGTTACTTGAAGCATACAGGTGTGCTATTTCAGTGCATAAACATCTGTATTTTGCTGTACTGTATCCAATAAGTTTGGATATGATGTTTTGCATTTCCATCTGTTTCAAAGTACTTTATGGTTTAATTTTGGATTTCTTTCCTGACTCATTAGTTGCTTAAAAATGTGTTTAATTGTCACATTATGGGAATTTTCCACCCTTTCTTCTATTACTCATTCTAGTTTTGGGTTTGTTTGTTTGTGTTTTTCACTATGATTTGAAAAGACATTTGGTTCGGCTTCAATATCTTTGAATTTGTTGAGACTTGTTTTGTCATTTTAAATGTCATTTGCCCTAAAGAAAATCCTGTGTGTGCTTGAGAGGAACGCATATTCTGTCGTTGAGGTTATGTTGTGAGGAGCTCTATCAGCCCGTTTGATCTATAGCATTGCTCGAAGCATCTATTTTGTATTGTTGGTTTTGTACAAATGCTTTACCTCTTATTGAGAGGTAAATATTAAAGTTTCCCATAATTATCATATTTGCATCAATTTCTTACTACAGTCCTGTCAGTGTTTACTTTATTTGTTTAGGGTTGTGATGTCAGGAAGGGAGGCAATGCTTTCTGATAAGGTGATCCAAACATCCCTGTTCTTCCAAGGAAAATACTGCTCCAGATTTCTGTGATAATCACTTTTCAACTCCTTCTGTTGCTTTTACCATTTTTGTATATATCCCAAGGGTTTTTAATTTAATTGCATCTGTTCTCAAAGCTTATTAAATATAATAATAGCTCATACATTTGTAGCACAGGTAGAGAAAAAGAATGTCTAGCTTTGTTTTGTTTTGCTTTGTTTTCTTCTCAGGGTAGATTTATCAATATCCTGAAAAGAGCTTGAAGCTTGCTTACTATACCTATGCATATTCTGAGAATCTGTACTTCTTTAGAAGTGTCTCATTCTTTCCCAACATTGCTATGAGGTAGAAAAAGGCCTGTTTTTTGAAGTTTAATAAGATACCCAGAGGCAGTGATGGTTCGCAGGAAGAATAATTCAGACTCACTGACTCAAATTCTTCTGAAGATCCCTAATACTTCCATGCCACATCTTTCATAGATACAGTTTATTTATATGCAATGAAAAGGCTCTCTAAGGCCAGTCCTAATGGAGTCAGAGCAGGAAATGGCTCTCCTGAACTGAGATGCATGTTGCCTAACAAACCTGGTTTACACTACACAAAGGGTATCCTGTGCAATAGACAGACAAATGGAGGCTTGGAACTCTGATAGTTTTTAAAACAAATATTTAAAAAGTTCTTTGAGAGGATAATGGAATTACACTATGAAATACAAATACTCACTTCCTGATAGTGTTCTTGAGATCAGACTTGAGTCTTTGTACCTCTGAGTAGGCCCCTGTCAGGCTGATCATATGCTCAGATATTCGCAGGTGATGTCTGTTTGTCATTGTGTGTGTCTTAATTGTGGGCCTCTGGACTCAGACCTGGGCACTTAAAAGCTGGAATTTCCCAGTTCTGATCCACAGCTATGTATTTGACCTGTTCTTGTCCCTTAGTTCCCTAAACTGAAACAGACTGAAAGAATACTTATGTCCTACAGCAATAAGAAGAAACAAGCTAAAATTATGAATCGTTTTTCAAACACTAGGTATTTGTTGTTAAGAACGTAAGCATTTATACACAAACAGCTAATATTTCTATAAACCATTAGTTCCCCCCTTTACCTCAACTAGAAGAGTTAGAGTTACAGAAATTCGTCAGTATTTTTGTGTTAGGCAATGGAGATCTTGGAATTTATGCCTGTCCCTTAATGAGCTCCTAGGGACTGAGTCTATGTGCAGCCTTGTTGGGAAGAGCTCATGTGAAACCATGCAGTTAGTAAGTTAGTAGATAGCATGGTCAAATTCTACCCAGTGTCTGACTCTGAAATTCACTTTCTACTGTTTGTGCCCTACTTGTTCCCTGCAAGTAACTTTTCCCAGACACAACAGTAATTAATGATAGCTGGTATAATTAAATCTTATAAAAACATTGTACCTAAGGGTATTATACCTGTAGTTAAGTTCCTTTTCTGAGTTTTAAGCTTTTTAGTGCTCACAAGGGTAAAAAGCATAAAAAATTGCCCTTTAGAGTTTTTAATCTCAAAAAGGCTCCAGGGATTAGGAATAATAACCAGACAGAAAAAAAAAACCCAAAATCCATCAACCTTGTCCTTGGCATATAGCAGGGATACTCTGTTTCTCTTAGCTGATACTCTGATATCACTTAGCAAGTGATATCTCTAGCTAAAGACACCTCAGAACTAAATGAGGCAGATACAACCCATAAAACAAAATACACACTAAATATGCACATCCTTTAATAAAGATATTTGTACCATTAATAATATTTATTTCTCAAGCACAGATATGCATGCAGGTAACCACATTCACAAATTAGAAAATACCCCTTAGAGGCTACAGTCTATTTACATACTATTTTGCAGTATGTCCATTGAAGTTGCCAGAAGAGAACTTGAAAAGAGAAACCAGTGATTCACCTATTGCCCTCTGTTACTTGGAACAAGTAAGGATAATTCTTCAACAGT
The DNA here is from genome assembly GCA_026225945.1 of Cricetomys ansorgei. NCBI lineage: Eukaryota > Metazoa > Chordata > Mammalia > Rodentia > Nesomyidae > Cricetomys > Cricetomys ansorgei. Next base: position 27,724,279 of record JAMJFZ010000056.1, read on the forward strand.
TGTTTCATAGGTAAAGCGAGTGACTGTCTTGAACACACTAAATTAGCAGTCTCCTAACACAGTTGACCTTGCATCAAGGCAATGAAGCCTTGAAACCTCAGATGGCATTTCAATTGCCTTGCAGAATTTGGGCTATAGTTCTGGCTCTTGGGCTGATTAAATACGTAATAGTATGGCAGATTCTTCACCTTTGTTTTTTCATTTTAAAAAATGAGGCATTTGAGAAGAAGAAAATTGGAATAGACAATCTCAGGTCTTTCCCAGCCTAACATAGTTTTGATCTTTGTTTCATGCATCACACGCTTTCTAGTTCCTACCTTGAAAATCTTTCCAATGCATAAAGAATTTTTCCACTCTATTTAAATAAGCCTACATTTTAACCTTTAGTGAAGCTATATATAAATTCTACATTTGATATTTATTATTAAAGTTACTCCTTTCTGTTACAGAGTTGAATACCTGAGGCTGTTATTGATGAGGCAAACATGTTAGTTTTAAATAGTTATGTTTATATTTGAAGTGTTCCTAAGAGCTTTATAAAATTAAGAGTCCAATACAGTGGAGAAATGACTGTGTCATTTGCATATGTCAATTGCATAATTATTGACAATTATTTACAACCTTTCACTTGATGTTTAATCTCTCCTGAGGCTTTTGAGATATGCCTGTAGTCATTTTTCAGTCACAGTACTCTCCATAATCTAGAATTTCAACACTTAACATGCCCCTGAAGGGCACTTGAGTATGCTTAAAGACTCTGGCCTTTCTCTAGCATCATCTGTGTAGCTTCCTTTCTTCCTCTCCCAGCCTTCCTGGGATACAGTAACAAAATTCCACAGACAAAGCAAATTTAGTCCTCAGTTCTAGAATTTGAGAAGTCCAAGTTAGATACCTTCATCTAAGCATCTGAAGGCGGCTTACTTTTGGTTTATAGACAACTGGCTTCTTGCTGTGACTAGATATGGTGTAAGGGTCAACCCAATTTCTTTGAGCCAACCTAACAATGGTATTAATCCCCTGCAGGGGACAGGCCTCTCCCCAAAAGCTTACATCTCTCAACACAATCATCCCCTTGTTTTGAATTTCAGAATATGAATAGGAAGGGCCAAACACGTAGACCACAACACAGCATCTCCTCAGAGACCAAAGCATGGCTGTAGTACTACCTGTGGGATATGAGACCCTGACTACTGGTGAGCCTCCCCCACTCCACTCCATACAAAGCAAAAATCAGAGCTTTGTCATGAGAGAATGGACATGTGATTTGAAAAGAGTTTTTAACAGCCCACAAAACTATATAAAGTCAAAACATGTTTAAAGCTGTTTCACTTTTCAGTACTGTGGTCCATATTCTCTGTGAAAGTTCAGCCCAAACTGAAATAAGAAACACTATTTCTTCACTACAAAAAAAATCTGTATACATACAGGTGTCTGACTTCAGGCTCTGGAAACAGAGACTACTTACTACATTGTCTGTGATGGTTTGGTATGGCCTTCTCCGTGCATCTTTGTTTTCAGTTTCTGCCTTCCCCAGCTCTGCCAAGTAGGGTCTCATTTAAACTTCTGCAGAGCTAGCCTAGCTGCTTTTAGAGTCATTTGAACTTTAGCAGGATATAAATAAGCAGCCATGGGCTCAGTCTCCTATCACTCAGAATTATTATAGGATTCTTTTTCTACAGGTTGGTCCCAGATATGGAGCATGGACATTATGTCCTGCGTAGCTGCAACTCAGATTAGAGACATTCTCTACAGAGCTTTCCACTTCAATCCTCCATCCTGTCCACATACAAGACAGGCTAATTCTACCAAAATGAATTCCCGAAGGGACAATTTTTAATAGATTAGTTGATGAACTTAATAAATACACTAGCAATTTATTTTAAAGAATATTACTTTTAAATGTCTTAAATTATCTTGAATATATTAGAAATTAAGACTATATGTAAGGATATAATTTGCTTACCTGTCATTAAGAATATATCCTTCTAGAATATATTGAATTAGCATGAGTATTCTAAGGAACCTACAGCTCAAGAACATACTCAAAAGAAAATGAGCTAGTTTTTCTTTGGTGTTTAATAAATAGAAAATTATTTATAATATAGACAAAGTAAAATATGATCATTAATGGAATGCATTTGTCAGGATTCAGATTTTGATAACTTTTTTTTATCCTGGATCATTTACTAAACTGATTAAATTTTGCCCCTTCCTCAATTCTTCCTAATTCCTTCCCCATCTTCCTACCCAGCCAACTTTATGTTCTTTTTCTATTTCTCTTTCAAGAAATACAATTCTGTCCTATACAAATGTTGCTATACAAAACTCAGAATTTCAGTACTTTCTCCCCCTACTCTTCCTCCAGCCTCACTGCTGAAGCACATGTTGTAAAAGAGCCAAAGCCTGTGCTCCTCTACTTACAAGACCCATTTTTAATTGCTTCCTTCTCTCTCATAATAGTGCCAAAGTAATAAGAAATTGAAGACTCCTACAAAATATTATGATTCTTTTTCTTTCTAGCTTTCACTATTAATGAAAAAAAATAGTTAATCACTTTTATATCAGTGATAAAATACCAATACCAAGACAACTTGTAGAAGAGTTGATTTGAGCTTATATCCCATTTACATAAAAGTAGTTGGGAGAGAAAGCAGACAATTTTTGTATACCTTTGATCCATTTTGGTTGGCAATATTTTCCCTCACTTATATAGACAAATGCTTATTCGTGAGTGTTTTTCTTTTCTGCAAAGTTATACATCTTTATAACACATAGTATATTGTGCAAACTCAGTTTGAGGGTTAAGTCTTAGTAATAAACTTTCACACTTCTTTCACTGATTGAATTTATTATCACCATTTCTCCAATTAAACCTGGTAAAGTTGATAAATTTTCTACCTTGTTTCTTATGGTCTGCTCTTTATTTTGGATCCTCATTCTTAGTGACTTTATACCAAGTAAAGCCACTAGATATTTCTGTTATGGCCTAGGACATTTTAAAGTAATCCTTCATTATAAGAAAATATAAACGCCATGTATTTGAAAAACAGAGATGAGTTAATTTCTAAATATAGTAAAAACAAACAATAAAACGTATTTTGTGAAAGTGCTGTTAAAAACAGCAAAATCTCTCAGATTAAAGTGATAGAGCAATTGTTAATCAACAACATTTATAATGCTTAGTCATCAGAAGGTAAATATGCAAAGAGTTACAGGAGTACTCTAATCTTTTGTCTGTTTTCAGTTGTGTTGTGGCAGAGTGGAACAAACAAGCCCCTGAGAACTGCAATTGAGCTGGAGCTCAGTGCTCACCAGGGTACTCTGTGCCAGAGAATGGAGTCAGAGAGGGAGAGGGAACGAAAGGGAAAAGAAGGGAAAGAAAAGGAGCAATCAGAATTTTCCTTTGTTCTCTCTGTCCCTAGAGCCTGTTCAATGGATTTGCTATTCTTGTTTTTAAATCTCATCTTTCACACTAGCTTAGCTCAAAAGATGTTGAGCTTGTGTTTGCTGGGAATTTATTTTGATGGCTGCCTATAACAAGTGATTAATCTAATGGACTTCTTTTCAAAAAGAAAACACACATAACAAAACTAACCCACTAATTAAAAAAATTAAAAAAAAAAAAACAAAGCAACCCTCTGTGTAAAGAGGAAAGAAAAACTGGTCACCAACAAATAACTTCACAATTCATTGTCTTGGTACTTGTCTAAAACAGTGTATGCAATCATCTCTGTGAAAGAATGCTAACAGAATTAAAGTTTGGTTTCAGAAAGAATAGAGTACCACTGATATTTTCAAGTTTTACTAGCAGAAATCTTATCCTTCACACAAACTTTATCAGAAGCATTAATGAACAAAGGCTAATGAACAGAAAACTGGAACAAAAACTATTTTCACTCACTGTTTGTACCTAATTCTTAGTTTTCTAGACAATAGAAGTAGGATAGGGTAATTTTGTTTTGTTGTGCTTTCATCATTTCATTTTCTTTTTTGTTTCTACAAAAAAAATAATAAATTACTCACGCATGTACACACATGCAATGGTTTAGTCTATGTTGAAACTTTGTATTTTTAATGCGAAGAATATTATAAAATCACAGCACAAATAGAACAGAGTTGCATGACTTAAACTACCCAGTTTTGTAGGGTTTCCTTGCAGTAGCTTCTATTTCCAGGAAGTAGCTATGCCTAGGCCAGGGGTACAGGTCTGGAGAGAAAAGTATACAGTGTGTATGGGTCTATGCGTCTATGCAGTCCTTGATCAGAGGATCTGAGAGCCACAGGAATGTACAGAATTCCCAGGGGCATACGTCAGAGGATTTAACTCGCTTTACTGTGGGAACAGGGTCACATTTATAGTGACAGGAAGGCTCTCTGGTATCCAGGGACATCAGGGGAAACTCATTGGTTAGAATAACGCAAGTACAACAGCCCCATCTGCATGTTGGGGCTCAAAGCCTGAATCTAGGTATTTTCTCGGCGACTAAAGGGAGAGATCTTATATGACCATATAGAGAGAAATAAGTCACAGCTCCAGGTAAACAATATGTCAAGTCACATACTTTTGAGGGGGTGATGACTTGGTCTGAAAGCAGGTAACATAGCTTGTGGTTTTGTCAGAGCAGGAGATGAAGGAGATATCCCGGGTTCTAAGCACACTTCTACTCCACCTCAGTTCCAGCACAGCCCTGCACAATTTGAAAATTCACAGTAAAGACACAATAACTTTAAGACAGATATGAAAACAGACAGATTCATTGTAGGAATTGCCTTATCCTCTGTGAGAAGCCAAGAAGTCCCTGGAGATGTCACCTGTGGAGAACCTAGTCAGCCTGTAGTATACTTTAGTCACTTGAAAAGAGCCTGAACAGCAGAGAAATCAGCTGATGTGAGCCCCATCCTGAGTTCCAGATCCACAGCATTGGCCCAGTGGGGTAAATCCCAGTTCAAGCTCAGAGACTGGACAAACAGGAGTGTGGTATCTGAGGGCAGGGGAGGCAGGTGTTCTAGCAAAAACATAAAACAAACTTGTGCTTCCTTAGGTTTTTGGGTTTTTTTTTTCTATTCAGACCTTCATCCCACTGGTATTGGTGAGGATAAGATTGTTTTACTTAGTCTACTGCTCAAATGCTAGCTTCACCAAGAAACATCCCTGAAGGTGCACATGCTTTAGGAGCTATCTGGGCAACCCTTACTCTAGACAGGTTTGCACTTATAATTAACTATACAGAGTTTAAAATAAGGAGTATAAACATATGTCCATTTTCAGCACAATCTAATATGAAATTTAAGCCTGTTACTGTTAGGATATGAGTTATGATAAAATATAATTTAATTTATGATAACTTAAAGTATTATGATCCATTCAGCATCTTAAAAGCTAATATTCTGATATATTTAGCCTTCCAGTGAAAATAATGTTCTAGTTTCTGGCTACCGAAATAGCCTAAAACATTATGTGCTGGAATTTATGCAGATTTAATATGGACAGAGATGCCCTTTAGTAAGCTGTGATTGTGGCATTGAATCAGATTAATGGGAGGAAACAAACACTTGTGAAAAAAAGGATGAACACATTTGAGTAATACAATATTACAAAATTTAACATTTTAGTGTGGAATTATTGAGGAGAGAAGATAGTCTCAAATCATTATTAAATATTTAAAGTCATGTCTCCTACTTATCTCAGATTAAATTGCATATTAAAACAGCAGCATTCTTACTAAGAAAATAAAAGAGGGGAAAAGCAATGTTAAAAAGTGACTCATAGGTGAACATTTGAGTTAATATTTTATAGTGGATATTTCCTAAGAAACATATGACATTACAATTTTAAGAAACAAACCACTGTCAAAAGTTATTATTTAGCTAGAACCAGATATTTGCCATTGCTTAAGGTCTATAACAGCACACAGCTTGAAAGCCTAGGCATAGAAGCCATCTCCTAATGCCACTGCAGAGGCAGACAGTGAGAACAAATGAGGTGATTGTCAGAGAAGCCAAGTGCTCTCTGAGGTCAAAAGTTGCCTCTCTAAAGATAGTGTCACAGTATTGCATGGAGGGGTGGCCCTCAGCTACTTTTGATCTTCCTTTGCTTCAGTTTTCTAGGAATGATTTTACTTGCATCTTGACCTTTGAGTTTACAAATACCAGTCCAAACAATTTGATATGGCTGTGTTCATTGTCATTTGATTCTGTGGTATATATATATTTATTTCAGACCATGTGGTCCTTTACTGGTATTCAGTGCTCATTAAGTGTTTCTTTTTAAAAAAATGATTTATTTATTTCATTTATACATATAAATGTTTTGCCAGTATGTATATATGTGCACCACATGTTTACCTGATGCCCATTGAGATCCAAAGAGAATCAAACTTGAACAAAAAGTGCTCTTAACTGCTGCACCACCAATCCATCAGTGAAACTTACTGATGGAAGAACATTGACTCTCTTCACAGATTCCTGTCTAAATTCACAGAAGTCTACAAAACACATACATATTGCTTTATAATCTGCTTCACTTTCTGTTATTATATTAGGAAAATATTATATTATATATATATAATATATGTAGGAACAACAGGTGGTTTCATAGTATACACTGACTCAGCTTTCATACAGTTTGAAAATATGTAAGCATTGTATTACCAACAATACTTTACTGGTAAATAACAGAATCTTTGTACATCTTGGTTTCATAATATCTTCAAGTCTTTGAAGACAATGTAACTGCTTTTGAGTAAATACTCCCACCTCCTCATCTTCTGCCTGTAGCTTTGTGGGGTTGTTGTTTTGCTTTGATACGCTTAGTATTTTTGTCCTCTGTACTCCCACACAAACCATAAATATGAATTCTTATATTGTTTTTGTAGAATAGTTATCTTATTCAAAATGCTGCATTTGTCCTTAAAAATCTTATGAATGAAAAATATATATCTGCATTCCTGATCTAATTCTGATTAGTGAGGAAAGTTTTTTCACCATTGTTTGGGTAGGGCATCCCCAAGGACACACAACACCCCTTTGGAAGAGTCCTTTTCATTAAGATAAGAGAAATTATTTCATCTCTTTCTTTTTTCTTGGGGGGGGGTCTAGGGATGAAACATGGAAACATGAATACCTTAGCATTGATCCATGCTCTCAACACTGTGAAAAATAATTTGCTTTTTAGGGTTCACTTATTTCTCAAGAAATATTATATTTTTTTCTAAATATAACTTGTAATTACTATTTTTATTTTTTATTTTACAGGAATTAAAACCAGAGATTTGCACATGCTAGGCAAGGACCCTATCACTGATGTATATATCCCAGGCCCTTTTGAATACTTTTTTTCTTTTGAGAAATTTTCACTAAGTTGCCCAAGTTGGCCTTCAACTGACTGTGGTCCTGGCAGGTCTTAGAGACTCTCCTACTTTAGCTTCCCAAACTGCTGGGATTATAAATTTACCTCACCAAACCCAATGTAGACTTCATTTCAAGTTAGTTTATTTTCTTATTTTGTTAGAAAAAATGATAATACATGAAAATAAACTTAAATGTGCAACGTACCTGACATAAAATGTTAGTCTTAGAAGACAAGATATTTTATTTCTATAAGACCAGAAAATGAAAAAAGGAATATATCTTAATAATGCCCAAACTAGTAGTTCATTTAAATTCACAATTTCTATGGGATTTCTTGTAGCTTGTGGTTATTGTGCTCATGGTATTAGATACAGTTCAAAGTATGACATGAAAATATAAGAATAGCAATTTCTATAAGAAAGGAATTTAAATGAAATGATACATTTATAAAGATCCTGTTCTGGCTATGAGATTAATGCAAAATGAGATTGCATATTAAAGTTCAACATTTTTCATCAGAAAGGCTTATTTTCAACGGAAGTAGAATTTGACGTAAGCTTTATATCATACTTGAATTAAACATATTTGAATTGAACATATTTCAAAGCAGATTATTTTTTTTTTTTTTTTTTTGTTCTCTTTAGCTATTAATTTGGTTTTGGGGCTTTCTGTAACTCTTCCAATAGGAATCAGAGTGTCTCATTCACTTCTCCAGATTACTAACACTGTAAAATCACAGAATCGATTTATCTATGAAGTCATGTAATTTCAGACAGTACAGAGTCAAACAGATATACATATTTGTTGCCATTCAATGTATGCCCATGACCTGGCAAGCTCAGCATCATCTAAGTGTTTGGTAAGTGCAGCATCTGCAGTCCCACTATGTGCCTACTGAGCTGTACTTTCCATTTACATAAACAGAGGTGTTTTAAATTTAATGAAGTCCAATTTATCAAATTTTCATTTATGCTTTTGGTGTTAAGACTAATAACACTTTGCCTGTAGATTGTTAAAAGTTGTACATTGTAAGTAAAAATTTTGTAGTCATATTTTAGTTTTGAATCCATTTGAATCTATTTTTTGAGTAAAGAATGAGACAATTCTAGCTCATATATATATATATATATATATATATATATATGTATATATATATACACACATATATATGGATATTCTCCATTATTGTTTGTTGAAAAGGTTGCCTTTATTCCTTTGATTGCTTTTGTGCCTTTGTGGGAAGTTGGAAGAACACATATATGTTTTTAAATTTACGTGCACATGTGTGTCTCTGTACCATGTGTGTGCAAGTGCTTTGAAGGCCAAAAAGAGGGAATCAGATCCCCTGGAGCTGGAGTTACAGGTAGTTGTGAGCTGTCTGATGTTGGTGCTGGGAACTGAACTCAGGTCCACTAGAATAGGGTCAAGCATGATTAACAACTGGAATATCCTTCCAGCCCAAGCATAATCTATTTCATTCCATTGATTTATATGTTTATTTCTCCTTGAGCAACACAGTATTGGTTAATATAATATATATTATTAAAATTCAGTAGATTATACCTCTCAGTATGCTTATTATTTTTCTTTCTCAAAATAGTTTTATTGTTCGTTTATTTGCATTTCTGAATAAATTTTAAAATAATCTTATCTATATATCCATCAGTCACTAATAGAGAAAATGCCCTACAGGCTTGCTTACAGCCTGATCTTATGAAGGCATTTTCTTAGTTGAGGTTACCTTCTTCCAGATGACTTTAGCTTGTGTCAAGTTGACATAAAATTATCCAGCACAATCATGGATTTTTTTCCTTAACTATGGTGGATTGCATTAATCAGTTTTTGAATTCTAAACCAGCCTAACATTTGGGTGGTAAGCTTTACTTGGTCATATTGTCTATTTTATTTTATTGATGGTTGAATTCTACTTAGTAATGTTTGTTCAAAATACTTGCATCTTTATTTGTTGGTTCGGTGCCCGGTGAGCTGCTGCCCTGTCTCAACCCACTAGCAGCCAGGTTTTTGCTCTCTGGCCAGGAGAGGAAAGCTCGCTTGGGTGGCTGGAAAAAGCACGGAGAACAGACGTGGGCTTTGTGGATCGGTAGTGGGTTCTGACCACCGAGATGGAGAAGGAAAGAATGAGATGCAATAAAGAGTCCCGGGAGGCCTTCTGGTGGAAGTGATGCTCTCTCTAATAGCGGGTCTTCCCCTGCTTATATCTTTTTCCCAGAGGGGGTGGCCCCTGAGTACTCAGGTTGGGGAGTCTGATTTGCATGTGGGGCACCTGGCCTCTAGGACTCAGAGACAAAGAGAGAGGTGTCCTATTAGCCACAGGGCAGACAAGCACTTGCCAGGTTATTTTCCTTTTGTTCCTGTGAAATACAAGCAATATCTAGTATTTAGCTGGGATTTGGCCAGGGCTAAAGTAAGGATCAGCTGAACACCTGCTGTTCTCTCCTTCTAGGGTGACATGGGGTTCTCAGCCAGCTTCAACCCACTCTTAGCTCCATGGTGGTCCCACATATATTTATGAGTGATATTAATCTGTAAGGTTTTCTGATATTATCAATATAGTTTGGATATTAGAGCAAATTCAAATCTTTGAAATGAAATGTTCCTTCCTCTTTAATTTTCTGCAGGAAAGTGCATTTTTATTAGTTGAACTCTAAATTGATAGATTTCTCTGGTGAAACGATCTAGGCCTTAGAGTATTGGATGCCAAAACATAAAATGTAATAGTTTTTCTTTTAAAGAGAGGTGTGACTGTGGCTGTTTTTTGCCATTTGTGTCTGGGTTCTCAAAGGCTGCTGTTGCTTTTCTGTGGCAACTTAACTCTGCCCCTCTGTTGCTGGATGAAAGATTTCTAACTTGTAACTTTTTAAACCTCACAGGTTTAGGAAGAAAAGGAACAGGAAGGAAACAAAAGAGAGAAACCTTTACACACACACACACACACACACACACACACTTCTCTGGCTATCTTAAAGGAACAGGAAGGAAACAAAAGAGAGAAACCTTTACACACACACACACACACACACACACACACACACACACACTTCTCTGGCTATCTTAAAGGAACAGGAAGGAAACAAAAGAGAGAAACCTTTACACACACACACACACACACACACACACACACACACACACCCCTTTTCTGGCTGTCTTAACCTGTCTAAGCCTGGGGAACTGAACTAACTCTAACCCCTATGGTTCAGCTTCTCCCAGCACAGCAACTACAGAGTAAGATCTAAATTGTAACTTTTCTAAAACCCCAGTTAGTTCACTTTATCTGAACCTTATTTCTGCCTGCTTTCCCTATCATCAATTTTTGTGCTCTCTTTCTCTGTACTAGCACAACTCTGTTCCAACTGTCACTCTCTCTCTCTTACATACCTCCCTCCAAGCTGTTCCCAGAAGTCCAAGAAAGACGCAACCACAAAGGGGCTTTTCTTCCATAAAGCCTTACTTTACAGGGTACTTTTGGGCATTTTTAAGTTACAGTTTCAAATGCCTTGGTAGTTTCAGTGGACTTCAATCTCTCTTCAATTAAAGCTGTACTCTGGTAGTTTTGTGCTTTCAAAGAGTCAATTTGTTTCACTTAAGTAGCTGAACCCAAGTGTGTGATTGTGTTTCACGCCTCACTGTCTTTCTAGTATCTGTAGTTATTGCTTGTTGCTTTCTTATGCAGGACATCTGCATCTTCTTTTCCTTTGTCAGTGCTCCTAGAGGTTTGTTAATGTTTTTGATCTGTTAAAACAACTTTTTTGATTTTCTCTGCTGCTTTCATTTACATGATTTCTGTTATCTTATTTTCTCCTTTATTGGTGCTTTGACTTACTTTGATTTTGCTTTTCTAAAAATAAATCTTGGTGAAAGCTTAGATTTAAGACTGCTTCTATATTCTAATACATGGATTTAGTGCTTTAAATTTCTCTCTCAGTGCTGCTTTAGCACAGATTTTGATATGCTGCATTTATTTTAATTCAGCTCAATGTGTTGTTATTTCCCTCAACATTTCTTCTTTGAGTCATGGGCCATTTTGTAGTGTTTCCTTAGTTTCTAAGAGTTTGGAAATGTTCTTGTGATATTCTGGCTACTCTGATTTCAGAGAGAACAATACTTTGTAATTTCATTTCTTTTCAATACATTTCAGCTTCTTTCGAGTCACTTAAATTAAAGATAACCTCAGAGAATACTAAAATGCATCCATATCACATTAAGAAATGAAAACAAAGCCACTTCCTTTTGGAGAGTTGTAAGCTATCATATGGGTACTGGGAGCTGAACTTAGATCCCCAACAAAAGCATAAGCACTCTTAATGGAGTGCTCTCTAGCTTCCAAAGACTGCATTTTTCACTATTAATGTAGCCGTTCTTGTTTTTCTTTGATTTTTGCCACCCATCTATTTAAAAATCTACTCATCTCATTATAGTTGAAGTTTCTTAAAAATGTTGTATAATGTAATCACTTTTAAACTAGTCTGTCATCTATGACTCTCTTAACTGGCTTATTTAGTTCCTACACATAGAATACTAAGAGGAAATAGTGTCATGTGGAGATAAATGTAGAAGAACCATTAACCTACCAACATTTTTCAAGATCTCTTTCTCTAGTCCTGGTATGAGACACAGAGGACAAAAACCTCCAAAACTTCTTGTATATCACTCTCTCTATATCCTTAAATAGCTAACATACATGAAGCACTTCCTTTATGTAAACCATTTTACCCACCATTTCCTATGCACTAATGCATGTGATGTTCATATTTTCAAATGACAAACCTAACCCCAGAGAAGTGAAGATTACAGAGATGGTGATTCCATTAGATTCAAAGCCAAGTGTATGTGACTGGGCAGCAGAACTAAAGTACTAGCATCCACAGAAACAAGACTTTAGCCTTGGCAGTGGCCTTGTATTCCTCAGTCCCCCATCTGCCACTTCTTGCAAGAGAACTCAAGTTTAGGTCCTCTTTCTCTTGCACATATGATTTAAAATGCCTCCTCTTTGCTTTCCCTGCTACCTCATTTTCAATCAATCTTTCACAGGTTCCTCAGTTATCTTGCAAAACCTGAGTGGCAAAGTTGAGAGGATCTAGAATATAACAGTCCAGATTAGAGTGCAATCCCCAATTTCCTATGTAACCTGAGCAAGTTGGTTGGGCTCTTCGTACCTTGACATTTGTCTGCAAAATGTTAATGGTTTCACTATTTTCATGGTTATTCTGAATTAGATTTCACATGTAAAGAGCCATGTAGAGGAACACTTGGAAAACATTTTTGTTATTTTGGTTTCTTTAAAAACACAAAATGGCGTTTGGATTAGATTTGTGTTCCCATCTCAGGTGTGGTGGTTGTTTACGAGTTGGATTTGGAATGCTTGATGCAGGTTGCCATAATTTGGTTAGGTGCAGTCGTTCTGGCACCTGTAACTTGTCTTTGGGATTGCGTGCTGCATGGGTTTATGGGAGCTTTTGGCTTAGGGCATAAAAAGTCCTAGAGGAGCCCCGAGAGTGAGGGTGGGTGTTGTTTGGTGGTTCATTGTTTGGGGTGCTGTTGTAAGTTAGTGTGATGATTCCTAAAAGAACAAAAGTTGGAGAGATTCAAGCTTAGGACAGCCAAAAAGAGGCTGTGCGGATTTCTACCGTTCTCTCTTTCTATATTAAGGCTGCTTGCAAAAGCAGCAAAGATTTCTTTCTATCTTTCCTTTCTCTATCCTTAAATAGAGGGTAAAAGATTGTAGCATATTACTACAGAGCCATGTACAGTGCCTGCAGAGTAGATATTCCACGTATTATCTGCATTCTCTTCTCATTCATGGTTATAGAGGTAAAAAGCAGAATTTCCTCCTTGCATATGGGACCCAAAACTAAAAAGCTTATCTTGGTGTGCAGGGCTAACAGGCCTGCATGTAACCTCAGTTAGCTCAGTTTCCCCTGCTCATGGCCCTGTGCTCTCGCTTCTTTGTCACAGTCCTAGGACACACGTCCCCCATTTTATCTCCAATAAAATGAGCTTTGTAAGCCACTTAAAAACTTTTGTGTAGAAGTTGCTTCTCTAAATACTGTCTTAGTTCCTAATGTGAAGAAAACCATTTTCTTCCATGTTTCCCCAGAACACTGTATTTATGCCCGAATTAGGAGAGTGAATTGCTAGCCATGTTTACCTCAGGGTTACAAGGAAATAGGTAGAGTGACATGTTTCCACTCTGTCATGGAGTAGCAGAATTGCTAAGAACAAAGGGCTGAGACATAGCAATCTTGTGACTTGGATTTGACTCTGACATGTACCTGCCTGTGCTACCCCACCACACATAGCTAGATTATATCACCTATAAGTTATGGATAATTAGGGCCTTCATTTTATATGATTAATGTGAATATTAATCGTGAAAGTACTCACCAGCAAGTGTGAAAAGTGGTGCATGCTCAGCTGGATCAGTATTTGTCATGGTGAGTGAGCATCAGGCTTCATGGTTAGACTTTCACCGTTAAAAAGGCATGGGTCAAGGAGACGGTTCAGTGACTAAAGTGCTTGCTGTGTGTGCCTGGAACCTGAGTATAGAGACCCCAGACCCCCACACACAGCTGTACACAGTAGCATTTGTAGTCCCCAGTGCTCTGGGTCTAACTCCCATGGCCAACCGATGTAGCTGAAACAGTGAGGCTTCAGTCCTGTCTCAGGAAAGATAAAAGGAAAAGCAACTGAGACATGTCCACCTCTGGCTTCCACCTGTGCCCACGTAGGCATTTCACACACATACACACACACACATTAAACACACACACACACACACACACACACCCCAAATTAAAAGAAAAAGAAAAGGAGTAAGGCACAGGCTTGCGCTCTGGAGAGTAGACTTTGCCACACATCTTTTAATGTAAAAGTCTTTTATTAATGGTCTTTATTTTCTTCCCCAACTTTCTCTTATTTTGATCAGTTCTTGTGCGCCATCAAATTTTGGTTCACTAATCATATAAAGAGGACATGGTGGGACAAAAGATTTGAGAGGGTGAATATGTGACAGTATATTACCACTATAATGACTGAATTACCCAAAAGCAACTTTTTAAATGTACTTATCTCACAAGTTTCTTTTTTTTCCTCTGGTTTTTGTTTCCTTTTGGTGTGTCTATTCCATCTTCACCAAACTGATCAACTTACACTCCTCAGTGTATATTCTTTTAAAGACCAAAAGCCACTTAACAGTCACTGAAATGAGATTTTTTTATTAATGTTATATTTGCCAATCATTGGATTATTCATGAGTTAATGATACATCCCAGCTTTCAGTTCAGAAAACCCATGACCGATTGTGGTCCTGGATAAAGGGATGATCTTTCCTACAGTAATATGCCTTACTTGAGTTGAATAATTCAAACAAGCAACAGAAAGCTTCACCTTGTTAGGATAATCATTTAGAGAGACTCTTTTTATATTATAATTTCACCCTGAATTCACCTAGCAGCTTACTGTGAAAAAATAAAAGCTATTCAATGTATCCAAGGTCAGCAAGTTTGAACCAATTATCACAGAAGATTATTGTGCTAATGTGTTTACATGGCAGGCTCTCCTCTCCTGAAGCATTTGTAAGGTTTAGAAATGCTTTTCATTTCCAAATAAAAAAAAATCATCTCCCAGCCACCCACACTCAGGAATACTGCAGTAATGGGTTATCATTATTCCCAGACAAATGCTAATTCGTTGACTTTAAAATGGAAAGAAGACACAGACTATGAAAGGAAGAGTTTCAGGTTATTTAAATAGATTATTCTGATCAAGGAATAAAGTTGATGTCTAATTAAGTCCCATACATTTTAGTTTTATCAAAGAAAGTGCTGAGAGGATCTTCCCATGCACTTATAACTAACACCTCTTACACTGCATTGTCAAAAACAAAAATCTATATTAGACAATTATACTATTTTGTGTTTTTGTTTGCTTTCAAATTTTAATTACCCCACATTTTATTATTGTTCTTGCTATTCTGTAGTTGTTTTGAGCCAAGGTCCTGCTTTGTGCCCAAGACTGACTTCAGATTTATGATTGTCCTTCTATCTTCTGAATGCTGAATTACAGCCTGTGCCACCATGCCCAGCTCCCAACTTATTCTGAAATGCCATCTTCATCATATACTGCACCTGTTTTTTTTATGTACTGCATCTAGAATGAATTACTGTAGATTTAGATAATGTTTAGAAATTTAACACATTAGTATATTTCCATACTTTCTTGCTTATTCACAAGCTTATAAGATTTTCACATTACAAGGAAAAATTTCATTTGGATTTACATTTTAAAATTATATTAAATCAATAAATATAAGAAAATGATCAGATTTGTAATACATATTTCCCAAGTAAAATACTGTCTTCTATTTGTCTTTGCTGTTTTTTTTATCATCACAAGCATTGTCTTGTCAAGTTTCACATGGTGCTGTTGTTTGAAATCAGGCCCTCTTTATTTTAAAGATTTATGTGTCCAAGTGTTTTGCCTGATGTATGTCTGTGTTCCAAGTGTATGCCTGGTGCCCATGGGTGCCAGAAGAGGATGTCATAACTCCTCTGATATAGGGTTATGGGCAATTGTGAGCCACTATGCAGATGTTGGGAACCAAACCTGGGTCCTCTGTAAGAAGAACAAATCCTCTTAACCACTGAGCCATTTCTCCAAACTCTGAAATGGGAACTTTTAAAAACATGTTTTGATTGGCAACAGCTACCAAGTTCTTAGTATTTACCAAGAATCCAAACACTTTCCTAGATTCTGTCATTTCTCTAAATAGAAGAGAATCTACATTGTTCTCCAAGAGTGGGAATTCAGTCCTAGGCTTCCCCTATTTAGTCTTGCTGGGACCAGATGTGAATTGCCCAGGCCTCATCCTGCCATAACAATTTTCCTGCAAGTAAGAAGTTTCCTGGGATATGGGACTTTCAATGCTAACACTGAGATGGGATCAGGAAAACTAAAAAGTTTGATCATCTTGAACTGGTAAAACACATGGAGGCAAATCCAGCAACCCAGAAAGTAACCCCAGACTTTTTGTCAGCTATAGGTTCATGTATAAAAATATCCCCTTATTTTTCTGAACTGCATGTTTTAATTAGAACAATGCATTTCTAACTTTACCAATGCAGCAGATTCAACATTGGGTAACTGGAGAGTAGAGCTTTAAAGTCTGCCATTTCTCCAGTAATGCTAATGTGATCTGTTATGGGAAACTTAGAATATTTTCATAGTACTATGTTCCTCTACACTAACATGTAAGCAGAAAGGAGGTCAGTTGAAAGAATGAAAGCACAGAACAGATTACAGACTTTTATGAGAATCCATATTTTGTTTGTTTATTTTTCTTAAGTACCTCTCAATGGTGCTTCATTGAAAGAGGTCTAAACTTTGGGGAAGGTTTATGCGAGCCACGGGGTTCTCTATAAGTGGGTTTACTTTAATGACTGGCTTCTCCAGTAGAAAAGCAAACTCACCAGTAACACTTGGTTCCCTTTTAGGAACTAACAGTTGAAATAGCCTTTGTACTTAATTTACATCATAGTTTTGCAATAACCGTTTTCTGTGGTAATTTCTAATAAGAAGAAACACTGCACACTGTTAATACAGTCTACATTTCCTATGATCTAGGCATGCTTTTAAATGTAACTGAACATGTAATAGAAATGCAAAAGCTATTCCACATTGTAAATACACATTTAATGTAAGACCAAATTCCACGCTTGTCAAGGAACAGCTCTCTTGTTGCTTCCTACTAGTATTCATTTTGCTTTCAACTGTGGAGATATCTTTTGCCTTCTTTTAAGTTTACAGCCCTCCTTTAGGTATAATTGACCTAGAAGAAACTCAGCTACCTATGCAGAATTTAAATCTTATTATCTGTGAATAGTTTCTAGTGAAATAGATCAGAAATAGAAAAAAAACATATTCTTCTGTTTCATAAAATAAATTCCTATGTGTCCCAATCTAGACTAGATTTCAATAATATAACCATTTTTGTTTTTGTCCTCAGCGTTCCAGTGGTGGCCTGGCTATTCCCTTATGTGCATTCCAGGGGACCGTTTCTCTCCAAGCACCTACTGGGAAAACACTCTCTCTTTCTACTTATGAAGTCAGTGCAGAAGGGCAAAAGATAACCCCAGCCTCTAAGAAAATTGAAGTCTATCGATCGAAAAGTGTTGGCCATGAACCAAACTCAGAGGAGTCTCCCTCCACATTTGCAGACACCAGCGTGAAAATACACTTGGAGGTTCTTGAAATTTGTGACAACGATGAGGCTTTGGACACTGTGTCAATCATCAGCAACATCAGTCAGTCCTCCACGAAAGTCAGGTCTCCTTCTCTGCGCTACTCGAGGAAGGAAAACAGATTCGTCTCCTGTGACCTAGGAGAAACTGCCTCATACTCCCTCTTCTTACCCACAAGTGATCCCGATGGGGATATCAATATCTCCATCCCAGACACTGTTGAGGCACACAGACAGAATAGTAAGTGGCAGCATCAAGAGAGGGATGGCTACCAAGAAGAGATCCAGTTGTTAAACAAAGCCTACAGGAAAAGGGAGGCAGAAAGCAAGGGTAATTAGGGAGTGCTCTGTCTAATAGAGGCCAGAATGGCTTTGCAATTGTAGACTGTAAAACTTACCTTAGTCCTGAGACTAATTCCCCACTTCCTTCTAATCATAGGCTTACATAAGCTTTTGTGGTTTCCTAGTTATTATTTTCTGGGTGACCTGCCATAGTGCATACATAAAGTGCATTTCACATTCTACAGAGATCATTCACTGTGGTGACTGAACAATTTTGTGTCTTATCTGGTTTCTAAAACATCTTTTCTAAGCCAAATCTTGACCTGGTTTACTAATATTTTGCCTGTTTGACAAATGAATACTCTTCTCATGCATGAGTTTCTGTACATATGCTGTTTTTTACTGCAAGAGTTTTCAGAAAAGAGATGTTCTGGGAATGGAAAAAAATGTGTCTAAAATGTGTCTAGCCACATAAGCTTATTTCGGTCACTGCTTTAGCCTTTCAGTGGTCCAGGAAGTATGTTCTTGGGTAAAAAGGCAAATCAGCTTCTAACGTGGAAATTTAGAAATATGTGTAGCCCTAGTCTATTGTTATTTCATTTGTTGTTATAAAATACAAGTAGTTTAGTAAGTGATTCTGTTTGTCTCTCTTAAATACATCAGGGTGTTATTTTTCCCCTTTTTGATGTCAAGATCACTCTTAAACAAATATTCTGTATATTGTAAGTAGCATTAGAAGTAATCCTTAACTCAGACCTTTCTGGGAAAATCTTGTTAGGTTTCTCTCCCTACAGCAAATACCCACTAGGCCTCGGCTTCACTTACCCCCTGCCCTAAAAGTATTTTCCCAGGGACCATGAGTCATAACATTAACGTATAGTGTCCAAACTTATAGCATACCATGACTATATCACCATCCTACAACTGTTCTGTTTCTTTGAATAGAGATTGGGAGATCCAGAGAAGTGTACCACACCAGGGCTACAAGCTCCTGCCTAAAGCAGATGAAAACTCCCCGAGCCTAACACAAGGAGTCTGTTCCAGCTGAAGGTTGGGAAGACTTGATTTGCCATTCTTAAGCATAGGAAATTTTACTTCAAATATTATTTCTAGATTAAGTACTTTAAGATTTCTTTCCTAAAGGCAATGTACTATCTCAAACAATGAAAGAATTCAACATGTATTTCACTAAAAGATTGCAAGGAAAACATGACAAGATTAATTTTTCAAATCAACTTATAAGCACACTGCTAACGTATATTTCAAAAATTGTGATTTTTTAAAATTACTTTATTCTAATATTTATTCTAATTTTTATCCTAATACTTATTCTAATATTCTATAAACATTAAATATGTCATCTAAATATTTATTTACAAAAGTTGTTGTTATTTTATGTGTTCTTAGATTGTGTGTATCTGCATTGCAGGCGCATATATGTTATTTACAGATTAAATGAATTATATTTAGAATAGTTCATTTTGGTTTCTATTTCATTATACTGAGTCAAAACTCTTAAAATTGCTTCATGGGCATTTTTAGATTGTTTTGTTCTCCAGAGGGGTTTTGGCATCAAGAAAGGTCACTTTGAAAATGAGTACCTCTACATAGATAGATAGATAGATAGATAGATAGATAGATAGATAGGCAGACAGACAGATAGTAGTTGTGATGGCACATGCCTACATTTCCAGCACTTGGGAGGAGGCACAAGAAAAGTGATGCAAATTTGAGCAAGCCTGGGCTCCACAATGAGCTTCAGACTACAAGGTAAGACCCTGCCTAAAATTAAACAAAAAGTTGCAAGAACAACAATAAGAATTCTAATAAAATGACCTCAATGAACTTTTTCACCCTTCATATATACTCAATATCTCACTATTTAAATTAAAGAAAAGATAATGTCACTATTAATATTTATAAAAGCCGACCTAAAGTAAGGCATACCACATAAATGTAAACTTACAAAAATTCTCATTATAAAACATTTTATTAAAAAAAAACCAATTATCACCAAAATTCAGAGCTATTGAACACAATGATAATTGAGCATCTGTCTGCTTAAGCGTTAGCATTAAATTTCTTCATAAAAGAGAGCTGGGATATAGTTTGGTTGGTAGAGTTTTCCTAGTATGCACCAGGAGTTCAAGTTCATATGCATGTGATATCCATGAAATCTATATATGAGATTCTGTGTCCAAAGAAAGAAGTCCTCATAACAAAGAAAAATTGAGCTGGGTGAGGTGACACATGCTTTTAATACCAACATGCTAGAGGCAGAATTCAAGACCAGTCTGATCTATATCGCAAGTTCCAGGCCAGCCAGGGCTATATAATGAGACTCTGTCTCCAAAATGAAAGAATAAGAAAAAAGGGAAGGAAGCAACCAAACAAGCAAGATCAGATTGAACATTCTACTAGTACTTTGGAAATAATTTTTGGAAATAATTTGTAGATAATTTTTGGAAAACCTAGATGTCTAATTTTCTGAAGGAGAAAAGTGATAACAGCTATTTTAAATGCAATTTCTGGCTTCAAGGAAATTTTTTAAAATGCTGACACTAAAGAGCATAATAAAGATTTGAATATAAACAAAACCTTTTTAAGAGATGATGGAAATCAAGGTTTAGGAGCATTAGAAGACAGTAATATCCAGATTTCTGACTATCTCCCATTTTCTTTTCACTGGATAAGCCTAGGATAGGAGAACCAAAAATAAACCAAAAGTAAAAAACATAAAGTATATTCCCACTTAACTACCCTTGGTTCTTAACCCATGCAATGGATATATTATAAAGGTTCTCTGTATTAAAGAGTACTGGAATGCTGGGCAGTGGTGGTGCATGTCATTAATCCCTGCACTCAGGAGGCAGAGGCAGGGGGATCTCTGTGAGTTAGAGGCCAGCCTGGTCTACAGAGTGAGTTCCAGGATTGTCTTGAAAATCCAAAAACTAAAAAAAAGTACTGGGATTAATTATCTCAGACACAATTTAAAGGCTAATAAGAATTATATCAAAAAATTTGTAATACATAGACTGGAGAGATGGCTCAGTGGTTAAGAGCACTGGCTGCTTTTGCAGAGGACTGAGCTGGATTCTCAGCATCCATATTCAATTCCAGGGGATCTGATGCCCTCTTTGGACTTCTTCCAACACTGTGTGCACACGGTGCAGATCCATACATGCAGGCAGAACACTCATAAACAAATTAAATTAAATTAAATTAAAAAAATAAGTTGTAACACTTACCACTCTGAGCCATCTGTACTGAATTGATGAGAAAACACTAACTGGGTCACACAGAAGCATAAATATCACCTTCAAATCCTTGTAAGGAGCAGAAGCTTTAATTACATATGATAACTCAAGGACTCTCTATAATCATAATAATTCTAATAATGAAACCTCTTTTGACACAGGAAGTATCTTAATACTTTGTTCTATATTTAAATGTCTTAGCCTTTTGAGATAAAGTTATAAAATTCTCAGTATTAGTGAACAGTAAGTTTGGCATAGCTTATCTATTTTGTCTATAAACAGAAACACGTGAAGATAAAAACTGGTCTAAATTTAGTGTCACCACCTGGTGGTGACTCCTAACAACTGCAGACATACAGTGCCTGTAAAGATTGAATCATGTAAACACAGACTATATAATCCCTAATACGTCTGACAGCTGATCTTGACAGAGGCAACTCATTTTAAATCAGAAAAGCTTGCTGTATTTCTCAGAACACAAGGGGAACTTGGTTGTGCATCATTTCAAAGCTCTTCTGACAAGTTTCTCTGACATCAGATTTCATAAACAGATTTTCTCTGAATCTCCCACTTACATCTATCAACTTATTTTATTCATTTTCACTATAATTGGTGACTACTATATATTATAAATTGTTCTAAGTGCTTTAGATTAAAATTGTAAATAAAAACAAAGCACATATACAAATATACATATGATGTGAATTTAAGCCAACTGCAAAGTTAGTAAATAGAGTTCACACAACATTGCTGCACCCCAACACCAATTTAAGTTCAGAATGTCCTCTGAATCACTGTCAGTTTCCACCCATTCATCAGATAGACACATGTAACCCACAGGTATCTGCTATTACTTGTATCTCACTGTCTCCCTCTCCGATGATCCTGGACGACCAGACAATAATAAAGTGGGGAAGAATGAGAGCTTTGGGTCTTCTCATCAGATCGACCACCCGAGGAACTGGAAACTGTTATCTGCCATCGGAAGAGCCCATCAGGTTCATTTATGCTATTCCTGTGATGGAGTCCCAACAAGGGTTCAAATGATCTTTCCCTGTGAGCATGTTGTCACACATGGGGAAAGAATGCTGTATATGACTCCATGAGAAAAGTACAATAGAAATTCCACTTTTCCTGGACCTTGCTCTATTCAATTCTTCCTTTGGCTTTATGTTTCTATTTATGTATTTTTTTTCCTGTTTTAATTTTCATTCTATTTTAAAGATTTTAATTAACTCTTTCAAAATGTATTTAGCACATATTGTTCACAACCACTTCCAACTTCCCATCCCACTCCCCTGCCCTCTTCTCCCCCCCCCCCCCCCCCCCCCGCTGGATGCTCTCAATGCATCAACTCCCATCTCCATGTCTTCTTTAAAAATAAAAATCCATGGAGCCCAGTTATTGCTACCTATATGCACATGGGTGTGGGGACATCCACTGGTGCATGGACAACAGCAGTGGCTACTTCTCCAAAGAAAAGTGACTCCCCATGCTCCAACAGCCATCAATGTCCTTGGCTGATTTTAATCTTCATTTTCCATGAAACAAATTGTTCCGATGACAGATAACACTTTCTAGTTCCTCAGTGGGTCAAACTGATATGAGAAGACCCAAAGCACTCACTAATAATCACTTCATCACTGTCTGGCTTGTCCAGTACCAGAGAAGAGGGAGAAGTGAGGTATATTACTTGTAAGTAATAGAAGATACCTTCACAGGTGTGGGCTTTTGTACAGAGGAAGGGAAAATCTGTGATCAATGGCTCCATATAGAAACTATGGTAACTGGGAACTAGTCCTCATGTGAACTCCTTGTTCCGGGAGGTTGTGGGACCTGGCATGCATGGGATCCGTGAGTGGCCTAGAAGCTGAAAAAGTGAGTAATATGATTGTCCATTCTTCCTTGAGCCAAAGCTGCACAATCTGAGGCAATATGAGGAAAATCAGCCCTCAGGGGAAACTTGGAAACCTCCAGCTGTAGTCCCCATGAACACCAGGGACAAGCACACAATCGAGTCAGTGGCAGTGGCAGCAGGGACGGAGACACGGCTTTAGATTATCACCTGCAACAACCTGTGGTAGCATTTCCCTTAATCTTGTTGGGACTTTGGATCAGGTAAAATTAGATCCTTGACTTTGATACAGAAGAAATTTGAGGACAAGCCAGAATTAAGCACAATTGAGGGTTATTAAAAAAGATTCTTAGTACAAATTTTACCCACAAGGATTAAGAGAAAGAAGGAGGTATGGAAGAAGAAAGTGAGGCAGAGGATTAGTGTGACTGGGTCTGACGGAGTCTCACTTCACTGTCTCTGCAATAGCCATATATACCACTTAGTGTGTGTGTGTGTGTGTGTGTGTGTGTGTGTGTGTGTGTGTGTGTGTGTTTTAAGCTATTTCTTCCAAGACATTGCTAAGGAACCTGAATGAAATAACAGAGTTGCGTCTGATGGCACATGACAGGACAATTGATATCAAATTCTCTGGGCCACAGGATGTTAGAATATCTTCACTGTAACAAAGCTGACAGTCTTTTTTGAGAGTTCAAGAAAACATCTGAGAAAAGTATAGGATTAAGACCCCCACAAAGGTCAGGTAAATTCAGCTCTTGGTTCATTGATATTTTAACAAAAACAATATATGTAAGGAATATTATCTCTGTGTCATCCATCTTCAGTGTCAAATGTCATGACCACAAACAACTTGGGGAGGGAAGAGTTTATTCCACCTTATAATTCTCAGGTCACATTCCACTGCCAAAGGAAATCAGAGCAGGAATTCACACAGGGCAGGAATGTAGAGACAAGAGCTAATTCAAAGGCCACAGAGTTCTGCTTAATGGCTTGCTCTCCATGGCTTGTGCAGGCTGCTTTATTTTTTTTTTCTTCTTTTTTTTTTCAATTTTTAAAATTTATTTTTCTTCATTCATATAATACATATCAACACCCCTCCTATCCTCCCTCCATTTCTCCCAGTTCCCCCATCCTTCCTCTTCTCCTATTATATATCCTCCCCATTCCTGCCCACTCATCCTCCCCTTCTCCCCATAGAAAAGAGCTCAGGTCACCGCTCAAACAGGGCACAACAAATGGGACAAGGGCAGGCACCAGTCCCCACATTGAGTATGGAACAGACAACCCAGCTGGAGGAAATACATCCTAAGGGCAGGCAAAAGCGTCAGAGAACCCCCACATACACTTTAGCCTGCAGGTTCTCTGAAAGAACCCCAAGCCAGACAACCACATAACATACCTAAGAGACCCGTCAGGTTCCCTGTCTTCCACTTAAGGCTCTCAGGGACCCCAAGAACGCGGTCCGTTGACTCCATGGGGCCTGCTCTCCTGATGTCCTCAACCCCACTGGTCCCGAAATGCCTCTTGCCCCTCTTCTGTGAGTTTTCCGGAGCTCTGCATGATGTTTGGCTCTAGACCTCTGCATATGTTCCCATTAGCTGCTGGCAGAAGCCACTCTTACAGAAACTGGATTAGGTACTGATCTATGAGTAGAACAAGATATCATTAGAAATCATCTCCTGGGTATCCAGTCTCCAGTCCATGACCTACCCTGCAGAATCACAGCTCATCAGCCTAGGGTTGGAACCATCCTCAGTAAACATGGCCTTCCCACATCAATCATCAACTAAGAAAATGCCCCACATGCTTGCCAACCAGCCAATCTGACAAGGGCATTTTCTCATTTGAGAGTCCCTCTTTTCAAATGACTCTAGTTTGTATCAAGTTAACATAAAACTTGCCATCACAAATTGTAACAACACTGCAAAATTTTCTTCAACTCTTAAACAGTTCAGAAAGGACATAGATATTCCTTTATAGTACACAGGAGATAAAGAAGCAAGAGATGTTGCTAGATAGCACAGGGATTGCTAGGATAGAGCCAAGTAATCATACTGCTGAAGTCAAGTGAAAAATTTCTCCTAGCAAGCGAACAAGGAATGACAACCATCAGAACATCAGTTGTTGAAACAGGGTTGAATTAGTTGGACACATCCACCAGACTCTGATGGTCAAGGGTTTAGTAGCATAGATTTCATTAATGAGTTAAAAAACAAAATCAAAACAGTAAATCTTGAAATAAAACACAGGCCAGGTGGTGGTGGCGCATGCCTTTAATCCCAGCACAGGGGAGGCAGAAGCAGGCTGATCTCTGTGAGTTTGAGGCTAGCCTGGACTACAGAGTAAGTTCCAGGACAGCCAGAGTTCAACAGAGAAACCTTGTCTTGAAAAAAAAGAAAACAGATATGCAAGGGATATTTTCTACAGAAATAACCTCACAGATCTCTTGCATAAAGCCTTATTTTAACTAGAAGGAGAAGCCTAACAAAGTAAGACTTCATAATAACATTAAAGAAGAAAATTAAGGGTTCTGTTTTTCAAGGAGAATGCTAACAATAACCACACTCCCATATCAAACTGCATATCAGTCAGATCAAACTGCAAATGAGTCAGAGGGCTGATATAAAGAAATCTGAGATTTCCTGAGACCAACTGAACTATGTAGTGTCCATTATTATTACATTTTGTGGTTCTGTGTGGCTCATTCTTGCTACATTCTCATTAGTGATTAGACTAAAGGATGGGGAAGTTGCATGTTTATGGAAGTGGACACCAAATACTGTCATTTGAACACAATGCTCTAGCCTATGAATAGTAAAGACAGCATTTGAGAAAGGTAGTGTCGTAGGCTGTTGAAAGCATAGCACTATAACATTCTCTCCCCATTAGTCTGGATACCAATTATGTTTTTTTCTCCTGTAACCTCTCATAGTTATTCAATTCAAAAAGAAAAGTTTTCTTCACCTTCTTTGTTCAATATTTGAGGACATGAAGATTAAACTGAAAAAACAGATAAGCAACACAAAAGATGTATATAATTGAGTCACTAGCAAATTTAGAGAGAAAACAATTTGAGGAGAGTAGGATCTGAGCCTTTGACCAGAGTTCCCTCTAATCTGTGGGTTATGTTACAAAATACCCATGGATGCCTGATATCCCAGATATCACTGAACCTTTACAAACTTATTTCCCACTCAAACATTTGTATAATAGAGTTTATAATTAACAAACTAGACACAGTAAGAGATTAATATCAATAACCAATAAAGCCTTATAAAAGTATGTGAATGTGGGAGCTGTTGAGATGGGTCAATGGATAAAGGTGCTTGCTGCCAATACTGACAACGTGAGTTACATCTCCTGACTCAACATGATGGAATGAGAGAACTGATTTCTCCAAGTTGTCCTCTGACTTCCACTTAGGTACCATGGTATAGGAGTACACACACACACACACACACACACACACACACACACACACACACACATTCACACTACATAAATAAAAAATGTAATTAATTTTTAAATGAAATGTGTTACTCCCTCTCTTCCTCCTTTCTTCAGTATACAAAGTTGATGGCTTTTTCATCTTAATTAAGCTCTTATCATGAACTGTGGCCATAACTTACAGAATTTGAGATACAACAGCAAAATTAGCATGATTGCTTTACCTTCCTTCTTCAGAATTTTATAGATACATTTGCTTTTATCATGTATGTTAGCAATCTCAGCATATAATTTTTTTTCCTTATCAAATCAAAGACTTTCAATTTTTCATTTAAACACTTCAAGCTTTCCTATTTGTGTATTATTATCATAATTATTATGGCAATAATCATAGAAGGTAGAAGTTAAGTAATGGCTACTTGAACACAAGCACTGCAGTGTCACCAAACCTTCTCTGGTAAACTAAGGGGCACAGAGAGTAAAGGACAGGAAGCCTGTAGCATGGCCACTTAAACATTTTCCAGTCACAATCCCTTTCTGCCTAGGAAATGTTTTTGTGACTTTGGGTATATGGTTATATAACATAGGTAAACAAATTGAAGACCACTAAGAAATAATAAAAAAATTATCTTAAAATAATTCCTTGACTGGGGGAGTTGTGCCTGTGATCTTAGCACTTGAGAAGCGAGGGCAGGAGGATCAAGAGCTTAAAGTAATTCTCCTGCTACATGGCAAGTTCCAGACCAGTCTAGGCTATATGAGATATTGTCTCAAGAAAATAAATTAAACAACCAATTCTTTGCAATATATATACTTTTACTATTTATTAGAGACAAAATCAAATACACATATAATGAGATAGATGTGCTACTTAAGAAATTACTTATTTTTATATAAATAATTATATCTTCACTGCAGGAAATACATTTTCAGTATTTTCCAGTATTTTTCAGTATTTTGACTTTATAAGCACCATTTCACACAAATGCACAACACAAAATAGCAGAAGTATAGTTAGGGTTTTTTTTTTTTTCCCAAAATTGTTGGAAATTCTGTGCTATCCCAAGCCAAATTCATTTAAATTATTTTTTAAATGAAACTCAGACCAGCAATTCAAACAGAAATTTTAAAAAACAAACATTCTAACACAATATAGTCCAAATATATACTAATTTGGTACTTAATGCTAAAAAACAAAAAAATAATAACCATTGGTTCTCCATAAATAAACAATTATTTTTCTATAAGAGCAGTGTACCTTTATGTATTCTAAGAAATGCAGTTCATAGCATACACTAATCTCGAATCTGATTCCAGGTGCTTCACATAATATTTGCTGGCACTATATAGCAACTGTGTGCACATTAGTGTTTACAAGTGCATGGTCCAAATTAAAGCTTCAGCAAAACTTGGTAATGTAACATGGGCTGGTGTAACAAAAACACTTTGCCTTAATTATATGCTTGATTTTGAATTAATTCGGAGGTGTTTATGTGTTCAGAAAGCTTTCTTTGTTGCCCAAATTTTCACAGCTTTTATATTCAGTTACATGACCTCAGGTGGGGTTACAAACTTCAGTTTAAGAAGCTGGGCCTACAGAATATTAATACAATGAACAGAGAGATGATTCAGGTGCCATGCAGAACACAGAGGACCAAACATGCAATTTCATCCCACTAAGTAGAATAGCACACAATTTTAAGCATATCAATTAGTTCTGAAATTTTCTACTTAGCAGTTTGGACTATGATTGACCTTGGTTAGCCAAAACTATGGAAGTGAAGACAGAGAACAGGGTTGTGTACTCCCTTAAGGTAAGGAGAAGGAGAAGGACATTTATGGAGAATATGGCAAAGATAAAGGCATCCTTAGCATAGACAGGGGATGTGGAAGTTTTGTGACAAAGTCTGTGCAGATGTGGTACTGACTTCTAGTCTCCAGTGAGCAATCAGTCTTCCCTGGCTCGTTTAGCAAGATTAGGGCAAAATTCTTTGGGAAGCTAGGGCTTTACATAATAAATATTTCAGGAACTCAAATGCTTTTACTCAAAAACTTTTAGGTCACAGAAGATTTTTCTGGATTGCTTCCTGGCATTATAGAATTATAAAACACTTTTGATGGGAAGATTTATTTTACTTTTATCTTCTTTTCAAAAAAAACAAACAACAACATACAAGCAATTAAAAACTCATATATATCTGCCATATTGTGATTTTTCTTTTTGATGTTGGCCAAGGATCTCTATCACCTTTAAGCCAGAAGTTGTAAGAGCTAAAGTTATGTTTTAAGTATTAATTACTATGCCTAGGAAATCTATGAAACAAAAATGCCTCTAACCTGTAAGTCCCACTTGCCCAAGGACAAATAATTTCCTGGAATGCTGGGGGCTATTGTTCATGTAAGATTTTTGATTCCATAAACCAGCATAGTTGACACAACTGCACAGGATGTACTTGATCAAACATAGGTGGGAGGTATGTCTGGATATATTCTTGCCCCTAATTGGATGAAGTTGAAAAGTATGTAGCATTATGGGTTTTGCCTTTATAAGCCTCTAATGAATTTTGCTACCAATCTCTGGGAATTCTGGGAATGGATCTTGCCAGTATCCATTGTCCTGGCTAGTATTTAATAAAGCTTGTGTCAAATTTGGCTCAAAAATTGTGGTAGTGGTCTAATTCCTGCCCAGTGGGATTAACAAAGATCAAACAAATTAGAAAAACCTTTAGTGAAAATCTTAAATGTGCTCTTAAACATGTGGCTCAATCACTTTTATTTTATAATAGGTGGCACAAAGCACTGACAAGCCTAATACAAGCAGCTTATGGCTTCAATTTAGTTTGTGAATCTTCAACTGTGATTTACATTTCTCAAGTACTCTACCTTGAATTCAGGGACATATGCTTATTTCATGTTATTAGGTAAGGTAGTAAATAAAGATGGTAATTATTACTGTTAGTATTAGACATAGGGCATCAAGTATCCTAGGCTGGCATCATACTCATAATGAAGCTAAGGGTGACAGTGAACTTATGATCCCTCTGCCTCCACCTCCTGATTGCTGAGATTACAGGCTTGCACCACAACACCATTTAAACTGTGTCTGGAATTGAAACCAGGGCTTTCTGCATGCCAGGGACGCACTCTTACCTACTGAGCTGACACCCCAGTTCCAGTAATGAAGACTCTTTAAAGAAGGCAAATTTCTGTGAATACTTATATATGACTGAAAGAGTTGGTAGGCTGTTTCTAACACAGATGACAAATTTCCCTGGTCTTTCAGGAGAATACACATTGGTTCACGGTTTCGTTGGGTATATATTTACTATCCATACCTTTGCAAAGAAACTATAGGTTTTACCAAAGAAATGAAAAATCCCTCACACTTCCACACTTTCTCAGGCTAAGTTAAAAACCTTGCGGTCCTGGGCCACCGTCCCGCCACCTACGCGTCCAATGAGAACCGGCACTGACTTCAACCCCGGCCACACTCTCGGCCTCCGTCCGTCCGTGACGTCACCGGAAACGCCTTCTTGTGACACTCAACGGCCCACCCTCTCGCGCTGGGCGCCGGAAGCAAAGCGGGGGCGACTGTGCGCCCGCTTCCAGGCCCGTTCGCCATTTTCATCGGTTGCGCTTTGCTAGGGCTGGTAGCCGGCCGGCACAATGAGCTACGACTACCCTCAGAGCTGGAGCCGCGACGCGGGGCCGCGGGGCTCCGGCCAGGGCTCCGGCGGCGGCGGAGGAGGGGGCCGGGGCCCGGGCGGCGGAGGCCGCGGCGGCCGGGGGCGACATCCAGGACACCTGAAGGGTCGCGAGATAGGCCTGTGGTACGCCAAGAAGCAGACGCAGAAGAACAAGGAGGCCGAGAGGCAGGAGGTATGGCTCAGGGGTTCGCTGGAGCCCGGCGCAGCCTCTGCTGAGCCCCCTGCGGCGGTGTCCACCCTCCTATCCCAAGCATCACCGCTGCATCCCCGGTGCACGCACTGCTTAAGGACCGCACCACTTGGTGTGGGTGCTGGAGTCGCTTTCCAGCTGAAGCCGACCTCGTTAGGGGTGTCATCATTTTCCTTAGAAAATTTACGGTCACTTTTACCTTCTCTGCCTGGAGCAGCCAACAAAAGCAGTAAAGCACTGTTTCAGAATGTAGATCTTTGAGAAAAGGTAGGGCAGTTTATAGTAGTATTACTATTAACGTGAATCAAATGCTAGTCTTTTTCTCCCATTCGTTTCTGTATCTGAATTTTCTGTTGATTAGTAGCTCGTCTTTAAGACAGAAACTTCTTGAAAGGAAGACGCTTTAAGGCATTATTTGGCTATTCTCATCAGGATTGTCAGTTTGATTTGTATCTTGAAGATCTGTAGTATAGAAAGCATATCTTTTGAGTGGCCTGTTCTAATGAAAAATAAATCACTGCACAGAAGCTTTTGGAATGGCTTTTTAGTGACTTGACGAAAACTACCTTTTATAATAGATACAGAATGCATTTAAATCATCGTTTAGGCTACTGTTTTAAAACCATTTTATTCCTTTATCCCTTAACCACCTCAGTTTCATAGAACTCTCTTGATGATTTAAAAATTTATCATAATACTTTATTATACTCTTCTGTTTTGAAAAAACAAACAAACCTCTTTCATACACGTTTTTTGAATGCTGCTATGTGAGCCTAAGACGTTTGCATTCTAGTAGGGAGAAATACCTAAACAAGTAAGTTAAATAAGTGAAAGTTATTTTTTCCGTATATACAAAGGGAACACTTAACGTGTGTACTGGCTATTAATGTGCTTCGGGACTAGGCTTTTATTAGTGGAACTCTTGATCTCAACCTCATCCCCAAACTTCCATTTTAGCAAATGTCAGTGCCATTTATTCACTTGCCAAGTAGACTAAAACATTGACTTTTCTCTTTCATTTTGGCAAATCTGCTTGCTCTGCCTTCTTGCTTAATTGGACATTTGTAAGTACTTGAAGGTGAGAAGGTAAGGAAACCAAAGTGATAGAGACAAACATGTTCTCGCCAGTCACCTTTAGAGCTGATTTTGTAGACACGTGGCCGACTAACGTCTCGAAAGGCACACAACAATATTGCTAGGAATATGGCATAAGAAGTGAAATTAGGCTAGAGCAGCAGTTCTCAGCCTACAGGTTACAACGTTTTTTTTGGCCTCCAGTGACCTCTGAGGAGGGGTTACCCAAGACCATCTGTATATCAGATATTTACATTCCCATTCATAACAGTAGCAAAATACATGCACATTATGATTCATAACAGTAGCAGAATTACAGGTATGAAGTAGCAGCAGAAATAATTTTATGATTGGGGATCACCACAGCAAGAACTGTCTTAAAGGGTAACAGCATTAGGAAGGCTGAGACCCACTGGGCATTGGTAACTGTAATTTTTTTCTTTGTATGGTAACATACATTACTTTACCTTTATGTATTTTTTAGATGTAATTTTATGCATGTTTGTATTAAGATAATTTTTTTCTTTTTTACAAAATAGAGAGCTGTAGTACACATGGATGAACGACGAGAAGAGCAAATTGTGCAGCTGCTGAATTCCGTCCAAGCTAAAAATGATAAAGATTCAGAAACCCAGATATCCTGGTTTGCACCTGAGGATCATGGGTAAAATAAAAAATATTCTCATAAAGAATAGCAGAGTAAAAATTTTTGTTACAGCATTGGCTAGACCAAGAAAAAAAAAAAGACTAAAATACCACCCTTAGTCTGTTCACTTAATAGAATTTAGTCTTAAAGAACTTTTTTAAGTGTGGAGTAAATAGATGTGAAGAAAGAAAAAAAAACATTTTATTTATTTGAGACAGTGTTTCTCTGTGTGGCTTTGGCTGTCTTGGAGCTCACTCTGTAGTCTAGGATGGCCTTGAACTCTGAGATCACCTGCCTGTGCCTCCTGAGTACTGGCATTAAAGGTGCGTGCCACCATACCTAGCTCAAAGAAAGAAAAATCTTAGATAGCATATTCATTTCTTAAATGTCAGGAGTGGGTATTCTGTGTGAGTAGTTGTTAACATGTATTTTCTACCTGTCATTTTATCTTTCCAAAATTTTCTGTGGTGGGAAGTCTGCATAAAGTGAAATTCTGCTGTTTCAGAAGGTTGCAAAACCCATATTATTGATAGGAAGAATTCAAAGTATTTGGTGACTATGTAACAAGGTTTTCTGTTTACATCTCAGAAAGTGAAGCTGGCCTGAAAAAGAAGTTGTAAAATAAATCAAATCTAGAAAAGCAGGAAAAGCAAAACAGTAAAAATGGCTGCAAAGGATGAGTGACTATTGTGTAGATTTTAATTTGTTAAATATCTCAGGGAATAAATTATTTGGTAACATCCATTTAAAAAGGGAGGAGTCTGAATGTATTTTAAGAATCTAATATTATTTTATACCTGCACTGTAGGGCTTTCAGTGTGGGAGATTTTCAATTGTAAAATATTATGCTTTTTTTCTACTCTAGGTTCTGAGTAGCTCTTCACTGAGTCTTTTTTCTATTCTGTGTTTATAGGTATGGTACTGAGGTTTCTTCAGAGAAAAAAATTAACTCAGAGAAGAAACTTGACAACCAAGAAAAGAAATTACTGAACCAAGAAAAAAAGTCATATAGGATCACGGACAAATCATACATTGACCGAGATTCTGAGTATTTATTACAAGCAAATGAGCCAAATGTAGGCTTAGATCAACAATTATTGGAAGATTTACAGAAGAAAAAAACGGACCCCCGATATATAGAGATGCAGGTAATGGGAAGCAAAGTATGGAAATTGGTTATTTTGTCCCTCCCCATATAGGTGTGAGATTCCTCAACAAGACACCTCTGTGGGTGTCTTTCTCTACCACCAAAGGCTTTTTTGGTGGTAGAGAAAAGCAGTAGGGTGGAAATTCCGTACAACCTATAGTGTTGTATCTTATTTGCAGATGCTTATGTAGTGAGAAGAAATGTTTGAGAATGCTAATGGCATTGGGAACACAGTTTTCTAGGCTACTTTAGTGACAAATGAGTCCATACAACTGTTAGAGTTGTAAGTTTCTTCCAGCTCAGGACTTTTCTTTTATAGATGATAAAATTAAAATTTTCAAAACTAAATGGTACATTTTATATTTGCCAACATTTAAGTGCACTACTGCATCAAGAACTGAAGTTTTACAAATTATTCAAGTATTGTCTTTTATATCAGACAAGCTATTTAAAGTTTCCTCTCCAGTTAAAGTGTAAAATTGTGTGATTTGTGGATGTTCCAAATGATGTGGTAAAATCTCCAAATGTTCACAAGTACATATTTAGAGAAATATCAAGAGTATTCTGGGGTCTATATCTTATAAATACATACTGCTATTTTGGAGAAAGCACACTATCAAATTTGAGAAAGGGTTAACCCATTGGCTGCATTGATCAAAGTAGAATTTCCTATTTGAGCATATTAGCTGAGATTGTCCAGTGAGATCTGTGACAGTCGTGAGAAATAAGACCCATGAGGCATTAATTCCTCGAAATTGACTAACAAAAATTACAGTTCTGAAATGAAGTACTAAATTTTCTCTTTCAGTTAAAGGCGCTTGTCCTGAAATCGTAGAATCTGCTCCAATGCCTATTGCATTAGTAAGTGGTACATGAATAACTAGGAAAAGGAGTGATACAGAGAACAGAAATAGACTAAGTGATAAAAGAATAAGAGAAATGTTCAGAATAAGATAAACGAATCTAGAGGTTGTTCTAGGTGATGTGTCATGTAGCATTTTATTCTTGAACATACTTCTAGTAAATGTCTTGTAATTCTGTTTAAGTTATGGTATTTCACATGCACTGTAAAATAATGAAAATACTCTGGGTCTAGTACATTAACCTATGATGTATTCTGATTTCCATGATTATAATTCAATGACATTTATTTTGAGAATTATTTTTGTTTTAATTTCAGCATTTCAGAAAAAAGCTGCCTTCATATGGAATGCAAAAGGTAAAAAATGCTTTGTATTGTTTAATGTGATTTGCACAAAAGTTAACCACATTTTTTTAAAAAAGCACCACATTGAGAAAGAATAAACGTTAATAAACCTTCTCCCATATGGAAGTTAACTGAATGCTTTTGAGTTTATGAAGTAGTTTTCTGATATTTTTGTCCAAAGATTATTAAAATTTTTGGAGTTTAAAAAGTAGAATTTTCAAATGTGTCTTTGCAAGATTATGTTGTTCTAATTCAAGATGGAGCATTTGAGTTAAAATTGGGACTACCAAGAAAAATAAGTGTTATAACATATCAGTCACATTTCATCACACAAAGCCCCTACATAGAATAACAAAGTTCTTTATTTTGCTCTGTTCTCCCAAACTTATTTGTTTTTTCTTTTTCTTTGTTTTTCATAGCACTATTACCACCTGACATTTCTCTGTGTGTTCCCCTCCTAGTCCAGTGTAAGTTGTTGAGGTCAGGGTCTGTTTTGTTTATTCTATATCTCTTAACTTGGAACAGCTTGCCATTACATTGGCATCCAGAAGCTATTTGGTTGAATGAATGAGTTACATTCCACTTCTGAACATAGTCCCTTAGTATCTCTGGGGATTAGTTCCTGGCTCTTTGAGTACCACAACCCTCAGATGTTCAAGTACTTTATATAAAATGGTGTCATATTTTTATATAAGCTATACACATTCTCCTATATAGTTAAACCATCTCTAGATCACCCACAATACCTCTAATATTGTATGTAAATGCTGTATAGCTGTATAGTATATTGTTTAGGAAATTAGGCGAAGTTCAGCATAGGTGTAATTGCTTCTTCAAAAACTTCCTCCGTGCTTTAGTTCTACAGATGCAGAAGCCATGAGTTTTAAGGACCAAATGTTTACCAGCTGTGTTAGTGTTTAAACTTCAAATTTGTTCTCATGATATACATTGTTAGAGCAGTTATGAAAAACTTAAACGTAAGTTTATATTAAAATGTATGACACTCTTGAAGTAGTAGGGTGATGAATTTGTTAATACATTAAATTGTTAGTATGAAGAATATCAGTGCTTATCAAAAATTTTAAGAAACTTCCTCAGAGATTTTTCTAGATACCTAATTTACCATTTGTCTTCAATTATCTTCCATTGGATAGAATTTTAAGTATTTTTTCAGACTTAAGTCAGTATGTACTGTTCTTTACTTATTTTCTCTTTTGAACTAGGAGCTGATAAATTTAATCAATAGCCATCAAGTAACAGTAATAAGTGGTGAAACTGGCTGTGGCAAAACCACTCAGGTTACACAGTTCATCTTGGATAACTACATTGAAAGAGGAAAAGGGTCTGCATGCAGAATAGTATGTACTCAGCCAAGAAGAATTAGTGCCATTTCAGTAAGTAAGCGCTCACTTACAAAAATTCTAAGTAATTTGATTGAACTTAACTGGATTCTAAGGTTTAAGCATAATAAGTAGTTATTTTTATGCCTAAGGTTGTCCCTATGAGAGCAAATGCTTAATTGACAAATATTTGATAATAAATACCTAAAGAGTGGATAATGTGTCTCTCATCAATAGTAGATGCTCACAAACTCAAGGTAAGTTAATTCCAGTATAAATCTAAAAACCGTAAAGCCACTAAAATGTTTATAGAACTGACAGCATGCTGCAGTTGTTTTACGAAATGCTTAACTTCTGCTACTAGGCTTACTCAGTTTTTAAATATGTGAATAGTGCTGAAAATGGGAAGCCTTATTTTGTATTTGAAACTATATTTCTATAGATACTGACTTTTGAATGAAGCTCCTCAGAGGAAGCTTAGAAAATAAGGCATTGTTTCAGATGTTCCTGTTTCTGCCTGAGGAGTTTAGCATAATAATCCATTCATCCAAAGTTGCAGTAGTTGATAGAAGCCAGCAATGATTAGAATTAAATTTCATTTTCCATTTTGTATTTGATAGCCATAACTTTCTAAAACTACTAAAACTAGGAGTCAAATACTAGTTTCTACTACAAATAAAAGAACAATAGATAGAAGAGTAAATAAATTATTAATATGCACTCAGTTTCAAATTACAATTTTCAAGTTGGGACTTGATTTTCACCTATTGTAGACAAGTCAATAAGAAAGTAATTAATGAGAAGATGTTTTGAAAATGGAGATGAGATGAGAAAGAATTTAGTCTTGAAGGTTTTTATAAAGATCAATGAGAAATAAACAAATGAAGCTGGTAGTGCATCATACTCAAAACACCACGTGCTTTTAGATATTTCAGACTTCAGTAAGTATCTTTACTTTCTAAACTCATCTGAAAATATTTTTTTTAGCAACGCCAGATTTTCATGACAGTTAAGTAAGTACATTTGTCCAAAGGAATTTTTGTTTTTATTTACATACGTGTCTTGTTTATTTAAAGGTTGCTGAGAGAGTGGCCTCAGAAAGGGCAGAGTCTTGTGGCAATGGTAATAGTACTGGATACCAGATTCGTCTCCAGAGGTAAGCAGTGTTCATTTTAGTTTGCTTTTCATATAAAGGTAGATTTTAGTGACATTTTGAGTTAGGAGTTTTTATGTTGATTCTTTATGTTGATCCCCCTTTATGTTGATTCTTGTCATTAGAATTGACTTGTATTTTATGTATTAAATTATATTTATTTGTGTGTGTGCACATGTG
Organism: Cricetomys ansorgei; assembly: GCA_026225945.1. Classification (NCBI taxonomy): domain Eukaryota; kingdom Metazoa; phylum Chordata; class Mammalia; order Rodentia; family Nesomyidae; genus Cricetomys; species Cricetomys ansorgei. Next base: position 27,761,369 of record JAMJFZ010000056.1, read on the forward strand.
TGCATGGGTATGTACTATGGCATGTGAGTGTGTGTGTGCATTTGTGTGTGAATGTTTGCCTAAGTCAGAGGGCAACTTGCAGGAATCAGTTCAAAATGCGTCCTGGGGATTAAAATAGGGTCCACAGGCTTCAAGGCATCTCATAAATTTTTGAAAGACAAGCAAGCAGAGTTTATTGAGAAGAAAATAAACAGTTCACTGTAGGTGAGAGGAGACTGGAAAATGAGTTCCCCTTAAATTAATATTTAAAGTAGTTTTAGTATCAATTGGCTTGTTGCCATAAATTCATCTTTGAACCCTTAAAGTACCATTTCAAAAATATGCTTTCACATTAAGGCATGATTAGAAAATAATGTTTTAGTAGTGGATCATTTTCTTGTCAAATGAGCTGCTGTTTTATACTTTTTGATACTACTTGTCTGCTCCTTAGTAGACTTTATTTATTGATGCTTGTGTCATTAACTTATAATCTATTTCTGCTGAACATCTTTGGTTCTTTCCAAGAGCCCAAGTTGCTTGAATTGTTTAAATGAGCAGAATTCTATTTACCCAACCAGAAATTTAGGGTCCACCAATTCATTCAACCTTTGAATGTTAAAGGTTATACCTATAAAAAGAAATAATTTTAGCATCAGAGTAAATGCAAGATAGTATTTTCTTTTACTTCATTGTGGTAGATGCTATTATAACTTAAAATTAAGTATGAAGATTTTTCTCAAACTTTTGTGGGACTTTGTACTTTCTTAGAAAAGAAACCCAAGAACTAATAACTTGTGTCTCGTTCACAGTCGGTTGCCAAGGAAACAGGGTTCTATCTTATACTGTACAACAGGAATCATTCTTCAGTGGCTCCAGTCAGACTCGTGAGTATGTTTCAGTGAAGAAGTAAAAAATGTTAGCAAAGAACTTGGCATGCTAGCTTATGATTGTAACACCAGTACTTGATAGATGAAGGGAGGAAGCTCAGGAGTTCAAGTACAGCCTTGGCGACACCAGACTTTCTCACACAAACACACACACACCCAGATATCTAAAGATGTAATTATCAAACAGGACTATGTTGTTAAAAGGTTGTTTTTAGTTTTATACTGAGTTTCAAATTCCACACTTGCCTTCTAGGCGCTTGTCCAGTGTTAGCCATATTGTACTTGATGAAATTCATGAAAGGAATCTACAGTCAGATGTTTTAATGACTGTTATTAAAGATCTTCTCAATTTTCGATCTGACCTGAAAGTAATATTGATGAGTGCAACACTGAATGCTGAGAAATTTTCAGAATATTTTGGTGAGTAAAATTTGATAATTATACTAGAAGAGGTATCATAAAATTAAATGCTTACTAATTCATTGTATTTTAACTCTGTATTCTGGTTTCCTAGAGGAGATATTTGAGCTTTGGTTTTTTAAATGATAGCATCCCTTCTCTTCCACTATGAGGATAGCTAGTTTCTTGGTTCAGTAACCAGACACTGAGTTGGTATCATTGATATCATACCCTAGGAATGAATTTTTTGTAGTCTTTTTTGTGTACATGAGAATCTTCTGTACCATTTATGAACTGTCACAAGCTATGTTGATAGTTTGCTAATGATAATATCAATGCCCACTGAGAGAATGCTTCCAGTGTGCCAGGTAGTAGTTAACGGTTGTCTTCAGTGTTACTTGTAAAATCTTATGAAGTAGGTACTGACATTGCTTCAGTTTTGCAAGTGAGAATGCAGCCTCAAAACTGTTAAATACCTTATCTAAGATTGCATAGTTAACAAGGGAAGAAATTCTAAAACTAGACTTGACTACCTGGAAAAGTGTATTCTGTTAGATTTACTCTTCAGTGTCTTTCCTGCTAATAATAATAAGAAAAATATTTTTTGAGAAAGACAAGAAGTTGAAATGTAGTATCAGCACATTTAATTGTATTTTCAGTTTTTAAAAACGCCTATAAAATATATCCCAGTTCATCCTTCATAGCATTATGATATAGTTGTGGCAAGTATTATGTCTTTCTAATTGTTAATAAATCACCTAGACTTGATAGGAATAACTCAGTTTTATATAGATGAAATACAGAGTAGGGACAGTAGTTCAGGTTATTTGACCTGGTGCTGCTTGGCATTTTGTTTTACTATGTTCTTGATTTGCTTGTTATGAGAGACAGGCAGCATTTCTATGGCAGTGCTGAAATAATCTGTTAGTGAGCTTAAGATGGATACAGTTTAATATTTGATTAGTTCCTATTTTAACTTTCTGCCAACCCCCATTCTGGGTGCCACAAAAGTAATGCTTTTTATCTAGTTTGTCAATTTTATAATATTGGGTAATGGACTTAATATATTTTGAGTTCAACCTAAAATGGCTCTGTTTAGTATTCAATGTTTTTTTGTAGAGCTATATTTTGTAGTGCTGTATACAGTTTATAGAAGTAAAATAAAAAGGGGAAACTAAACTTTTTTCTTTTTTTTAAAAGTTGGATGGAAAAAATAGAAGATGTAATGCAGAATTGTTTCTTATGTTAAGAATGTTGTACTGTCTTAGTCATAATGTGTTGATTTTTGATTTTAAACATTGAATACAAATTCATGACTATGTTTTGTCTACTTTTACAGGTAACTGTCCAATGATACATATACCCGGTTTTACTTTTCCAGTTACGGAATATCTTTTGGAAGATATCATTGAAAAAATAAGGTAAACATTAGGCAGTAAAATAAAGTAAAAAGTACTGATGTATATATATATATATATATAATGTCAAATTGATTCTTAAAACTCTGTTGATCACATCCTTCTAAATCTATTTATCATGAATTTCTAAACTTGGCTGCAAATTAAAATAATTTGGTGTCTTAAAAAAATCTAGATCCATCATTCATCTTCTATATATTACCTACATATATCACCAAGTAGTATGGGTAGCCAGGAACCAGTAATTTTAAAGATCCTTGGACAGCAAAGTTTGGGTATCTGTCTGTAGTGCCTGAACCTCTCTTCTAATTCTCGGCCTGTTTTTCATTCTTTTCTGGCTTTGGTTACCCACTTTTTAAAATGGATTTTCCACTATGGTTCTTTTGTGCTTTTCCCAGGTTGGTTTATTGTTGTTTTTTCTCAACCGGGTGGTCTCATTACATAGCCTTGAGCTTGAGATCTTCTTGCTTTCCAGTGCTGGGACTAGGATCTGATAACTATGTCCTGCTGTTCCCAGTTTTTAATATTTTCATTATACAAACTTGACTGTTGCCATGACAATAATTCTATATATTTTAATACCTCTGAGCACTGTAGCTTCAAGACTATAGTGCTTTCTCAACTCTAAACCAGTTTTTCAATCAGGAGCATTCCCATAGACACCTTATATCTAAGAGTTTTCAAGCAAAAATCATTATCTTATATTTGATTGCTGACAACTTTCCACCAGCACAAGTTAAACAGTGTGTCTTGCCAAATATATCTTATTTTTAATGATAGTCTTCTACCTAGTTTTCTAGAGTGTAAACTTAAACGGATAGTCTTTATCAAGTGATATAGTAATAACTTACTTTCTATGCTTAATGACCACCTTATGCCACATTTTGTACCTACTCCCTGACACAAACAGCTTATGCCAACTGTATCCTGTTTGTCTTCTGATTCTTCTTTACAAGTGGTTCTTACAGTCAGCTCTGTTGGAGTAACTCTTTGGATATTATGATACTTCCTACTTTCTCATCACAAATTTTATCACCTGACCCTCCTCCTCCCAAGGAAGATCTTTGCACATGAAACTTCTCTGAAGAAAGTCTCAGTTGGTTTGATGGATTGTATACCAGAGTGCCTCAGCTAGTGTGCTTTTCATTGACCCTCAGTTCTGGCTGAGAACCAGTACCAACCGTTAGCTGCCACCAGCATTCTCTTGCAAACTGGACAAACATGTATCTGTTCATTAATGGGAAAAAGGTGGAAAAGCCTGGGCTCCTAAATGCTTAGTCATCCCAAAGCTCTTTACTATCTAGCCTCTCTTTTTCAGTATCATTTTCTTGAGATGTATCTTGTAGTTTACTAAATGTTCTATTTCCTGACAGCCAATGTTATTTATTTATGACTTTGTATTTATGTATATGTTCTTTCAGATTCCATTTGACACCTTCTTTGTCATTTTATCTGTAAACTCCTAAGAAAAATTCCAATTTCCTCACTTCTCCCACTTTTTGTATTATAACACTTTCTTTGGCTGTCATATCTGTGGTGTGTATTTGTTTCTTGCATAAGATATTTAAAGTCAAGGATTTTTATCTTACTCATGTTGGTAACTTGGACAGCACAGTGTCTAGCCTAGAATACACATATGAATAAATAAGCAAATGATATATGTTAGGTTTTGGAAGATTGTATAGCGGGAAGGAAAGAGCAAAGATCTACAGCTAATATATAGGGAAAAGTCAGCTGGCTAGATGTTTACTTAATTCATAATTAAACCCTGTAAATGTGCTTTCTTGTGAGTAAAAAAAAGGAAAGACTTGATATATGTCAGTCTCACATTGCTGTACCTCAAGTTGGTTACTTTATATGTATTAAATACTTAGGAAGACCCTGGCCAATGGTACTGAGTAGGAAAGGTGATTTCTACATTTTGGTGTTTACTATATGCCAGGTACTTTATCACTTTTTTTAGATACCTGTGCTAGTAATATGGTAAGAATGTGAACTGCACAAGTCTGACTATAGCCTGCAAGTTTACACCTTCTGCAAGACCGCACAGCTAGTTAGTGGCAGAGCTGGGACATTGTTTCTGTTGACTCCACTCACCCTCCCCATTCTATATCTAGGTGCTTTCCTCTGAACTCTGAGAGCCTTTGGGGTTAAAGTGTAGTTTCAATTTTCCTTTGCTTCTTCCCACTTCTGTTTCTCAGAGCTTACAAAGCAAGTACATAATTCTTCAACATATGTACCTGTTTTTTAAAACTTGCTGTAGCACTTGTGATGTCACTATAGCACTAGACAGGACAAATACAACTTAAATGTTAATTGTGGATCTCCCTTAGCTGTAATTGTGACAGCAGAACTATGCAGTTTCTAGCATGGATCTGATAACTCCCACAGTTACTAATTCAAATCCTTGGGTTGAAATCATACAGCTAATATTTAGGAATCTTATTTTATGTGTTCCATAAGAGAATCTTACATGTCAGTGGCTCTCAACCTTCCTAATACTGTGACCCCTTATTTCAGTTCCACATGTTGTGGTGACCCCCCAAAAAAATTAATTTTTGTTGATATTTTGTAACTGTAATGTTGATACTGAATGATGTCTTAGTTCCTAAGGCATATTTTCTGGTGGTCGCCACTCACAAGTTGAGAACTGCTATTATATGCAGTTTGATTTGGAAAAATTTTTAAAGTCCAAGTTACTTTATTAGGCAGTCATTAAGTTTTACATTGGACTTTCTATTAATAAAAACTTTTATTTGGGAGCACACTTAACATTGAAGATAAAAGGTAACTGAGAAATAATTTTTTATTTAGATTGTTAAGATGATATAAGATTTTATGTACTTTATAGGGAATAATTTTTATCTTAAATATGAACTTTTAGGTGTTAACACTTAAAAGTATGTTGATATTTTGAGCAACATTTGCTGTAAAGGATAGTGAAAATATTCCTTAGAATCTGGTTTGTTATCGTCAGTGTAAAAAGTCAGGTATAGTTAAAGCCATACTATTTCAAATATGTGAGGATGTGTAATATTCTTTTATTTAGATATGTTCCAGAACAAAAAGAACACAGATCCCAGTTCAAGAGGGGTTTCATGCAGGGTCATGTAAATAGACAAGAAAAAGAAGAAAAAGAGACAGTCTATAAAGAACGCTGGCCAGCTTATATAAAGGAACTGAGAACCAGGTAAGTATGTGTTTGAGGCAAAAAACATACTGGTTGAACAGCTGAACCAAGTCAGGCCATTTTGATTTTGAATGTACTTGAAGGAAGAGAATCTCATTCCAGCTAAACTGCTGATTTGACTTACCTGCTATTTATGATCCCAGTAATTTTAATTTTCTCCTATCTATAGGTTGTTTGTTCAAATGCAGACTGAGCTAATTTTAAGGTTTTATAGCTGATTAAGCCATAGAAGTCTTATCAAGCATTTCATAACTTTCTGTGTAATCTTGGTAGGTATTCTGCAAGTACTGTAGATGTTTTGGAAAGAATGGATGATGATAAAGTTGATCTGAATTTGATTGCTGCCCTTATTCGATACATTGTTTTGGAAGAAGAGGTTAGTTTTGTTTAATTTTTCTTCAAGTAATGCATTTTTTAATTTTATTAACGTATCACACCCATGAAAAACTTAATTTTCGTAAATGCTTTTTACAAAGTGGACTGTAAGAAATAATCTCAAAATAATATATTTAGACATTTAACCTATTTAGAGGATAAAGGATAAACTAGACAAATTACCTTTGGACTATAAATCTGAGTTTTTAAAGGGAGCTGCATTCATTTAACTAGTAACTAATGAGGATTTAAGTGTGCATAGAATTGGTTGTTAGTGTGACTATTGATGTGATCTTCTTAATAGTGATTTCCTGTCCATATAGGATGGTGCAATACTGGTCTTTCTACCAGGCTGGGACAATATCAGCACTTTACATGATCTCTTGATGTCACAAGTGATGTTTAAATCAGGTATTGTATAAACAAATGTATTATACTATAATTCCAAGACTAAGACGTGAATTCATATAGTGTATGAAATCCTCTCTCCCTTTTTAATTTGAAGAAGTAACTTATGACATCAGTATAGGATTTTCATAATCTAAGTCCAGTTTGAATGTTTTTTAAAAGTATTGAGTCAAAAGTAAAGATGGGACATACATTGTGAAGATCTTTAGTTTTCTGAAAGGATTATTTTACCTAACCCTAATAAAACTGAACTTTAAAGTTAAAATGTTGGTTTTTAGGAGCTTCCCATTTTTTTTGCCTTCTCATTGGAAGTTTTACTGATAGTCAAGATAGAGTTAATGGCCTTTTATGAATGTGATTTAGAAAGGTGATTCCCACCATTGAAAATTCTTTAAGAATTTGAGCAGGGTCTGGAGATGTGGCTCAGTGTTTAAAGAGTGCTGACTGCTCTTCCATGGGGTCCCAAATTAAGCTCCTACCACCCCGCATCAGGCTGCTTACAACCACCAGTAATTCCAGTTTCATGGCATCCAGCTCTGTCTTCTGGCCTTCACAGGCAACTATACACCTGGCATATACACAAGGAGAGACACACGTTAATACAAAAAAAAATTGTTTTAATCTTGAAAAGAATTGATAAGCAAGTGCTTATCAATATAGAATAGATTAACAAAGTAAAATGTTAACTGGAAGTCATTGGAGCACTCAAAAAATAATTGTAGAAAAACTCAGTTTGTATGTAGAAGTATAAATTAAGAACTGTGTGATTCAGCAGCTGAATTTATTGTTCAATGCATATGCTATATGTGTTTTATGGGGCTTTAATTTAGTTTACTTTTTAATTTTCAGATAAGTTTCTTATTATACCTTTACATTCACTGATGCCTACAGTAAACCAGACACAGGTATGTTCTTTAGTTTGTTTTCTGTCTTTCAGATTGAGGCAAACTTTGACTACTTACTATATTGTGTTTATTTTTGAAATTAAAATGTAATTGCATCATTTTCCCCTTTTCTTCCTCCAACCCTTCCTATGCACCCTCCCCCCCTACTCAAATTCATGGACTCTATTTCTTTGTTGTTGTTGCCTTTGTGTTACATACATTCCTAAATATATAAATATGACCTGCTGAGTCCGTATAGTGTTGCTTATATGTATGTGATTTATTTTTTAGGGCTGACCACTTGGTATTAGTTAACCAACTGGTGTGCTCTTCCCGAGGAAGACTATTTCTCTTGATCTCAGTATTCCTTACATGTTTGTAGTTCTTTGTCTAGGATTGAGACCTTGTGGACTTTCCCCTTTGATGTTAGATGTTAGCATGTTTATTGATATTGTCCGTACCAGGTCTTGTTTAGGTAGCAATATTGATGAGACTTCATAGGTATTGCTTCTTTGACATTTCTAGGAGATGAAATCTGACAGCAAACTTTCCATTCCTCTGGCTCTTACAGTCTTTCTCCCTCTTTTGTTATGATCTCTGAGCCTTAGATGCAGGAGTTGTGTTGTAGATTTATCAATTGGGACTGTGCAGCACACAATCTCTTATTCTCTGCCTTTTTGATTCATTGTGGTTTTCTGTAATAGTCTCTGTTGCAAATAGATGTTTCTTTGATGAGGGGTGAGACCTATACTTATCTGTGGGTATAACAGTAAATATTTAGAATGTAGTTCGGAATTGGAGATATTAATTAGTTACTACCAAGGTATGTACACCAGGATTGCACACTTAGGGATGTCATGCCACACAGGTCATTATTTTAGTTTATAGGCATCATAGCTAGGTAGAACTATTGGTTCCTTTCCTCCCTTGGAAATTTGGTGATGCCTTCTGGTACCATGAAAGCTAATTGTCAGGGAGGAGATTTTCAGATTAGAACCAGCTGGAATCCTCTAGGTCCTAGTACTTGTTGTCTTCAGCAATAGGGACCCACTTTCAGTCTTTGGGAGACAACAAAGGGCAATAGCAATAACCTGTGCTTGGGAAATCTTTTAAACAGCCCTGACCAACAACTCAATACAAAAAGAGGGTTTCTCAAACCTGTTGTTAGTTTTATCACATAATCAATCTATGGCTCTTGAGGAGCATTGTCATCCCTAATGGTAAAATTTCATTTAAACTATACATATGTTTTCACAGGCTTCTTGTATTAAAGAAAAGCTTTCAAGTAGTGATTCATTTAAAAATACTTATAAAATACGATTTTACAAAAACTTAACTAGGATAATTTGCCAATCAGATTAGTTTTGTTAGTGTTAGGAAAGTTTAAAGAAATGGTTTCATCGATAATGTGTTTAGGTTTCAAAATCCAGCCTAGAAATTAACTGTGGCATAGTATATGTGGAGTTTGAGATTTTGACTTACCACAATTAGTATATTAACAGGAAATTTCCTATCTTATCAATAATGTACTACAACTGTTGGCTTTGTCAGATCCAGATTTTCTTAATGAGAATGATAGTTTCTGATACTATCGTGTCTTCAGACCCTAGTAGAATGAAATGAAGTGGATCAAATCTACCTTTATTTCCTTCCTATTTTCCATTCTTTATAAGCAAATACTATTCTTTTTTCAGTCTGGTGGTACTTTGATGAAGATTCAGTCTGTTGAATTAGAGGAAGAATGCTACACTAGAGAAGAGAAGGGAGAAGAATGAACTTTTATTACTATAGATAAAAGTGTATCTAATGTGGAGGTTCTTCCATCGTTAATACCCTAACCTAGTAGAGTATGCATACATTTGCTAGACAATATGTGCCTACTACTTACTGATTACTCTATTTTATAAAATCAAAGATAAATGTATTCTTTGGGGGTATATGTATGCATTACAGCCAGTGGCACTTGCTTACTTCTCTTCCTTCAACTTTGGTCGTATTGTTAAGAGTAGTAGTATTTGTAGGATTTGGTCTTGAGGATATTTTACTCCAGTCTAATCTCAAGCTAGTCTGTCATGCTGCAGCACTTGACAATCATTTTGAGGGTGGGTATTTGCATTGATTGATACTCTTCGCTTGGCTTTGTAAATCTTGTTCTTGGGCTACAGCTGTTTTCCTTTACTTTATGCTTTCCAGCTTTTGTTAAAGATGTACTAAAAGTTGAAAGAGTGACACTGTTTGCCTCTTGTTTGTGATACAATTGTGACATCTGTGGGAACTGCTTTCATCATGTTGAAAATGTGTATATTCATGATAGATCTATAAACAAGATATATAATTAATAACTAAGCATAAATGCTAAAAATGATCCAAATATCTCAAGAAATAACATTGTAAAAGTATGTCAGAAATTACTATACCTTTAGGAATTTGATGTTTTTATTCTTACAGGTATTTAAAAAAACTCCTCCTGGCGTTCGGAAAATAGTAATTGCTACCAACATTGCAGAGACTAGGTAAAAACTATTTTAAATATCAGCTATTGGTGATAACATAAGTATTGAGCCCCATACATTATTATTATTAACATATTTTAGCCTTTATTCTTTATGAAATACTTTGTAATCTCTTTTAAAAAAAATCATGTTTCAACACTAGTCATGGATGACAAATATAAACTGTAGTTTTTCTAAAGCTATTCTGTTTTTAGTTCTCTTTTTCAAAGTAGCCCCTTAGTTGATTTTCATAACTTCTCTAAAGAATCTTGGGAGCTGATGTAGTTTTGTTCTTTTGTCTGTTCTCCAATTAGTGATAGTATTATTTTATAATTAATTAATATTTGTAATGTTCTGTTGGAAATATTTACAACTCAGTTGTTGCTACAAATTATTTTATAGAAGCTGCTGTTAAACTGTAGTCCTTTAGGGCTCTGAGAGCTGATCATAAGGTAGGGAAATGCTAAGAAGATGGCTGTAGGCAGCTAAGAATGTAACATGGGCTCTGATCATTTTGCTACTGCTCTATATACGGACACTGCCCACTGTTAGGTGCTTGACACTGTAAAGTTGAAAATGGGAGAAAAGTAGTGAAAGTTCTGAGCTGCTAACATCCACTTAATCCAGTAAAAAATATTTAAATAAAATTTGAAAAAGCTAAAAAAAAAAAAAGTAACTTGGTATAGGTTAATAGTTCTCTGTATGTACTTTTAATATTTGGTGTATCTATTTTCTCAACAGCATCACCATAGATGATGTGGTTTATGTAATAGATGGAGGAAAAATTAAAGAGACACACTTTGACACACAGAACAACATCAGTACCATGTCCGCTGAGTGGGTTAGTAAAGCTAATGCCAAACAAAGGAAAGGGAGAGCTGGAAGGTAAGAGGAAATGCTGTTCGAGGCCTTGAGAGCATGAGAAAAAAATGTGTGAGCAAATTATATTACTGTAATTTAGAAGTATTATTAGAGTTACCTTGCATAATACATTGAACTCATAGCATTTTTTGTTAAGAGTTATGCTATTATGTTTTATGGTTAGTATTTGATTTATAATTTTAATTGGCTTATAAAATAACCATTTTATAAGCCAATTAAAATTAAAATTGTAACATTTTTACATATTTAACATCATATATTTAACATAAATGTTAAAGTTGTAATATTTTTATATATTTACATATACTTCCTCCTTATTCTTTTCGTTCCCTCTTTCATGTAACATGCACTCGGTTCTCTCTTCCCCATGTCTCCTGTGTTTAGACTTCTCCCTTCCCACTCATCATTCCGTTTATAGTTCCATCTGACTGTCCACCTACCTATCTACTTGCCATCTGTCTAACTTCTGAACATATAAGTTTGCATCTAGATTCTGCATTTGATGTTTGCCTTCCTGAGTGGCTGACTTACATTTTCCTGCAGGTTTCATGATTGCATCTTTTTACATGAGAATGAAAATTTTATTGTGTGTGTGTACCACATTTTCTTCATCTACTCATCTGTTGATAGGCAGGTAGTCTGATTCTGTATCTTTGCACTCAGTAGGCTATACGAATACCTCTGTTGTATGCTGACCTAGATGGCTTTGTATGTGCACTTCGGGAACAGCACAGTGGTGTTCTGTGTTCTCCATAGTTTTTTAGAGAACCCTTCATACTGATTTGCTTGATAAGTATACCAATTTATATTGCCACCAGCAGTGTCCCAAGTGCTCTTTTCCCCCACATCTCCACTAATGATTGTTTTGTTTTCTTAATGTTTTCCATTATGAAGAGATGGAATCTCAGTGTAGTTTGAATTTGCATTTCCCCATACCTAACTGTTACAACACATTTTAAAATAAGAAAATAGTTTTTTCATACTTTATTGGGAAATTATCTGCCAAGTTTTTTTATTTTATGAATGTTTTGTCCAATGACCTAGTCTATTTAATTAAAATTAATAACCTTTATTTGTTATATCACTTACAGTTTTGTTTCCTTGATCATAATGCATATTATTGCTTAATCATAACTAATACTATATGAATGACAGCTTCTTTCCTGAGTGCTTATGTGCTTCATTCTCACCTCACAGCTGAAGTAGGCAGATATCTGTTTTAAGAATAAGGAAATTAAGTAGTAGAGTAATTAAATATCTTGTTCAGAGCCAGTGCTGTGTACATAGCAGAGACAGAATTTGAATTCAAGCAGCCTAGCTCCACACTCTGGGTTTCTATTCACTGTCCTTTTAAGCAGTACTGATTCTGACCATCATTTGCCACTAAAAAGGTCAAGGAAAGCACTTTTTCTCCACTGATGTGGTAATAAGAAATAAAAACAACTGTTTTAATGATATGAACAGTACTGTCTTGACGTTTACACATAGCTGAGCTTACTGCTTCCTTTTGATGCATACTTAGAGAATTTTTATACTTTTAGCTATGTTAGTGGCAGAATCATCTCTAGTTTTGCAGAGTTTTTCCTTTACCTATTAGAAGTTTTAAAACAAGTCACCAGTCTTACATATGGACTCATGTAAGAGAAAGGAAAATTAAAGAAAATTTTATTGGCTGTTATATCATACCTTTGTTTTAAATGTGTGCTCAATCTATAAAGCTCTGGCTTGCTTGCTATAATCTTCATAGTTCCTGTTTAACATGATTTCTAGTCTGCTTCTTATATATTGTGAAGTTGATGCTATTGAACCAAGTGACTACTTTTCAAATACTGATTAGATTGATGGTAAATACTGATTAGATTGATAAAACCCACTATACTGTGTGGTCTTTTCTGGAAATACTGTTAGTTTCTATGAGGTGGTAGATAATAGTAGGTTCTTTACCACCAGAGAAATAGTATGTAATAGGTACTGAGTCTTTGTAGACTTATGGCAAAAATACCTGAAAGTTTTAGAATTTTTATTGCTACAGCAGAATTATTCTGTTTAGAAATATATGAATTATTTAGAAATATTATCAGTTGTCGCACTAAGTTACAAAAATAAAGTGTTTCTAATGTAAGAGAACTCACTAGATAGTATATATTTAAATATGTTCTTTAATTAAGTGCAGGGTTTGTTGCAAAGTATGCTTATAGAGAAACTTGTTACAACTCTAAGACTGACCAGAGCAGACAGCTGCAATTTGAGCAGGGTAAGAGGAATTTCAAAACTAGGAAACCAAATTGTGGATGAAAATGTCTTCCATTACTTTCTAAAACTTCAGCATGAAAGATACCAAAAGACATAGGAGTGAATTCTAGTGTTCTATAGCGGAGAAGGACAACTGTAGTTCAGGGTAATGTGCTAAAAGAGAGATATAATGATATGCAAATGGACTGATATAATTAATAAATAAATTCAAATATATTACACTATACTTAAAATTATTTATGTATTATGTATTAGTTAAAAGAAAAAATAATTTTTCAAAAAGGAAAGAAACCAGAAGTACAACAACAAAATAAAATTTGGACTGGTATTAGGGTGTTTTCAAAAGGAAATAGGGTTCTGCAAGATGTGAAATAATAAATATGTGTGTGGCTTGTGAGAGATGGCTACAGTGTACTTTCCATTTCTGCTCTTTCTTTGGTGTTCAAAAAGTCATGCTCTTGAGAATGCTTTCTTTTTTCTTTTCAAGAGTTCAGCCTGGTCATTGTTATCATCTGTATAATGGCCTTAGAGCAAATCTTCTAGATGACTACCAACTACCAGAAATTTTAAGAACTCCTTTGGAAGAACTTTGTTTGCAAATAAAGGTATAATGGTTGGAAGACTTAACCAACTAAATGGAGGGTGGTATTGTAGTTTTCAACATCTTTAATAAAAGAAAGTATAGTATGAACCTACAAAAGATTATTTTTATATACTTTATTTTGCTGTGTGATTCCCACTTGCTACATGGAAACTTTGTTCTGCTTCATTGGGCAGATTTTTTTAACTTAATATAAAATTACTAAAACTACATAAATATATATAAATTATATTTTATATTTTATATATCTATAATATAAAATATAAAATAATATAATATAAAATATAAAAGTTCCTAAAACAGTGTTGGACATGTAATAGCCAGTAAATCTTAGCTCCTGTTACTTAATTTTTGTTTTTCACAGGTTTGAACCCATGATTTTACGCTAGGCCAACTCTCTACCACTGAACTGTATTCTCATAGCCCCCTCTTGTTTTTACTTTGAGATGGTCTCAGTAATTCACTCAAGCAATTCACTCAGTAATTCACTCAGTAATTCACCTTGTACTCACTTGTAAACTTAGTAGACATTGAACTGTTGATCCTCCTGCCTCAACCTCCTTGAATAGCTCATATTATAGCCCCGTGTCACTAGGTCTGGTTAGCTGTTACATCTTCAAATATACCTTCTTTGTATGTTTTTGCGTGTGTGTGTATGTGTCTGTCTTTAGATGTGTACATGCTTGAATAACCCTATTTTGAAGATATTCAATAATTAACTTGTTGAGATTTTTAATCTGTTAACTTTTCTCACTAGTAGATTTTGTCTTAGAAAGTGATTATATAAGCCTTTGCATGTCTTTATGTCCTTTTGATCCACATTTAACTATATTTGTCTCCACAGATTTTAAGGCTAGGTGGAATTGCTTATTTTCTGAGTAGATTAATGGATCCACCATCAAATGAGGCAGTATTGCTGTCCATAAAACACCTAATGGAACTGGTAAATTTGATTTTTTTTTTTAAATTATAACTTGGCCTTAGCACGTTAGAGTATGTATACTAGCTCCTTAAAAGCTTTTATTATTCCAGAGTAGAGCACTGTCAGATTTGATATGACACTTTTCCCATGTTTTTAAGATACAAATCTTCGTGAGTTTTGGTCATTGTAAGACTGATTTAAAACTAAATGAAATCTTGAAATTTTTCTTTAGTGGTCTTCATATGTGTTCTTGAACTGAGTTGGTTTATTCTACACTTTCTGATTACTGTAATGCTTTTTTGTCAGATTCAAGTAATTTAACAATAGTGTAGACATTTGATAGAGACAACCTTTATATTTTGAAAGAATATAAAGAAGGGTCTTCTCTTTATGCTGCTGTAATAGTCTTTGAACTGTAGATATATGAACTGTAATTATGAATGAAACCATATGAAATATGAGTGAAATTAATGAAATCATTATGAAAATAAACTGTAATTATAACTTGTTTCCATAGAACAAACTTTTCTGGTTTGTTAATTCCTTTTTATGTTCTGATAAACTCTTTAAGTGATTATGTTGTTGACAGTCATAGTCCTCCATAGAACCATGTTGAAAGGTACAGAACTGACCATTAATTAATGCCCAGAGTAAGAGAAGCACAAGAGATTAGAAAAGTACTATCTACTACTGTTCACAGCATATGTGATGATTTAAATTATGAGTCAATTAGAAATTCATTACCTCAGTTTTATTCACATATTGTTTTCAGCACTTCTCTATACCTAGTGGGCCATGTAGGAAAAAATAAAGAACATTTTTGTTAATGTGCAAAGTTGTGTTGGTTATTTCTAGGTTGGAATGTGCCCAAACATATCTTATATATGTCATAGGTTTGGAAACCATCTGTGTAGATAATTTTTAAAAATTATGATGGACTTTTAAAATAATGAGCTGCTTTAATTAGTATGTCCAGCCGCATCCTATTATTTCCTTGGTATCTTCAGGATACTTTTTAGCTGCCTTCATTTGAACCAGATAACTCAGAGAATTGGAACAGAAGTCATCCCATGTCTGCCCTTTATCTCTTCTCTTTGCACCACAGCACCTAAACTAGATTCTACGGAATGCAATTTCACTTGTTTATTGTTGTCTTTTCATAACTGCTTTACTATGGGTGATTTTCTTTATTTCTGATAAGCATTTCCAAGCTGTAGATTTTGTTTTGTAGAGAATGAATAGTGGCCTGTATGTTTTACAGGTAACTACAGTAGCTTTCAGTAGAACATTTTACTGAGCCTGTTGTAAGAGCAAACTCTTTCCTTTCAGAGTGCTTTGGATAAGCAAGAAGAATTGACACCTCTTGGCGTCCATTTAGCCCGATTACCTGTTGAGCCACATATTGGAAAAATGATTCTTTTTGGAGCTTTGTTCTGTTGCTTAGATCCAGTACTCACTATTGCTGCCAGTCTGAGCTTTAAAGATCCCTTTGTCATTCCATTGGTAAGAAAACCAGAAAAATGACTGGGCATTTTTAATGCTAAAAGTATTTACTGGATCCATGTATTTTTCATTAGGTTTTCGGTAAAATATCAATTATTATTATAATGTCAGAAAATTTTAAGTTTCAGCTGTTATTTTTTAGGGAAAAGAAAAGATTGCAGATGCAAAAAGAAAGGAATTGGCAAAGGAAACTAGAAGTGATCACCTGACAGTTGTGAATGCATTTGAGGTAAGAAAAACATTGTTCTGCTTTATAGAAGATTACTTAAGAGCTTGTTTTAAATAACCATATTTATATCTGAGAAATAAATTGCTGAGAATAGTTAAACATTTATAAAATGGTAAACATTTTATAAAAAAAGCCTTGTGTCTTATAAAAGCTCATCTTTATCTTTTAGGAAAAAGCTTATACAAAAAGTAAGACTGAAACAGATGACCATTTTATTTTCATTTTCATTTTCTTTGTCTTTCCTTCATGACAGTCTGTCCACTAATACTTTACTGTTACAGTCAGTAATGCAACCTTTTGGTAGAATATCAAAATCATATATATATGCGTATATATAAGTATATACACTGACATGTATATAGATTCAACCTCAGTTTATATAATGTTACTTGTATATATGTAATTTTTAGAACTGATCACATGTATTAGATAACCAATTAGGGACTTTTCACTGGGAAAGACTATTTCTCCCACTCTCAGCATTCCTTAGTTGCCTATAGTTGGCAACTATGGTTGAAGCCCCATGAAATTTTGTTCTTCCATGTTAGTCTATGGGTGTCATCCATGTTCAATTCTTATTTAGGCAGCTATGTTGATGATACTTCTTGGGCATGGCTTCTCTGACATTTCTCAGATGAATTTTTATAGCAAACTTCCTGTTCTTTAGGGTCTTACAATCTTCCTCACTCTTCTGCTATGATCTCTGAGCTTGAGCCTTAGGTGCAGGTGTTGTGTAGTAGATATCAGTTGGGATTGGACAGCACACAATCTTTTGTTTTCTGCCTTTTGATTTGTAGAGGCCTTCTGTAATGTAGTATCTGTTACCAGGAGATACTTCTTTGATGAGACCTATATTTCTTTGTGTGTATAAGGATAAATCTTTAGAATATAGTTGGGAATTACTCTAGAGAGGTGGTTTCAGGTTCTCCAGGATTGATAAGGTTTCCATTCTCAAGCATGTTTTCCCTCTTCTTGATCAGACATTAAGTCCAATTAGAGAGCTGTTGGTTACTGCTGAGGTGTGCATGTTACTATTCCAGCCTTAGGACTGTTGTACCATGCCATTGTTGTTTTAGCTCATAAGCACTGTAGATGGATAGAATTGTTGGTTGCTTCTCTGCTTTGGAAGCTTACATAGTATTTTCTGGTACCATGAAACCTACTCCTTAGGGAAGAGGCTTTCAAGTCAGAACTAGCTGGGATCTTCTAGGTCTTGTTTTCAGAGTACCTCTAGATGTAACCAAGGGCAACAGTATAGCTTGTTTTGAGAGTCTCTTGGACAACCGTAACCAACAACTCAGGGTATTTTGATGCTAGGTGTTGAGGTCTTTGTTAAACTGTGGCTCTTGAAGGAAATATTTGTTTACCAAAACAAAAAAATGTTTTTTACCTATAGTTTAAATGAGAAATTTAAACTATACATGGATATGTATACAGAGGCTTATATGTATTATGTAATTTTAAGTAGATAATAACAGTATTCCTTAAGACCTTCTGACTCTTGCTACTGTTATTTTATCCCCTTCCTCCTTTTCTCTGAATACTTCTCCAATTAAGTACACCACACTCACACAAAAATTGTAGGTTTTGCCTTTTATTAGGTCTCATTTGTCAGTTATTTGCCTCAATTCCTGGGCAAATAAGGTCCTATTCAAGAAGTTCTTTCCTATACCTGTATCGGACTGCCTATGTTTTCTTCTATAAGTTTCAGTGTTTCAGGTTTCACATTTAGGTCTTTGATCCATTTAGAGTTAGTTTTTGTGTAAGGTGATTGATACTGGTCTGTATTTATTCTTCTGCCTTTGGACATGTAGTTTTCTCAGCACCATTTGTTGAAGATGCTTTCTTTCCTCCAGGTTATACTTTTGGCATCTCTGTCAAATATTAAATGGTTGAAGTTATATGTACTCATTTTTGGCCATTTGATTTTGGTACTTTGGTCTAAATCAGTAGCATATTGTCTTTATTATTATGGCTCTGTAATATATGTGTAAAACCTGGAATTTTAATCCCTCTACCATTGTTCTTTTTTGCTCAGGATTGTTTCAGCTATCCAGGGTCTTTTGTGGTTTATGTGAATTTTGGGATAAGTTTTTCTATTTATGTTAAGAGTGAGATTGGCATTTAGGGTGGGATTACATTGAATTTTTTAAAGAGCTCTTTTGGTAGGATAGTACTTTTCCGTGTTAAGTCTACCAGTTCATGAGCATGAGATGTCTTTCCATTTTCTAATGTCTTTCTCTTTCTTCAGAGATTTAAAGCTTTCATTGTAGAGGTTCTCCATCTCCTTGATTAGGTTTATTCTGAGGTATTTATTTTCTTGGATGTTGTTCTCTGAAAGTTTATTGATTGTGTATAGAAAAGTTATTGAAAAGTTGCTAATTTTTGTATATTGATTCTGTATCCTGCCACATTGCTGAACTTGATTGTTTC
This sequence comes from Cricetomys ansorgei, assembly GCA_026225945.1. Taxonomy (NCBI): domain Eukaryota; kingdom Metazoa; phylum Chordata; class Mammalia; order Rodentia; family Nesomyidae; genus Cricetomys; species Cricetomys ansorgei. Next base: position 27,780,224 of record JAMJFZ010000056.1, read on the forward strand.
CAGAAGTGTCCTGGTTTAATTTTGAGGATAATTTATGTATAATATATTATTGGAAATAGGGATACTTTGACTTATTTCCCTATTTGTATCCTTTTAATTTCTTTCTCTTTGTTTATTGCTATAGCTAGTACTTCAAAAACAATATTGAAAAGGAGTAGGGAATAAAAATAATAGAACCTATGTCAATCCTGATTTTAGTGGACTTGCTTAAAATCTTCATGTTGGCTGTGGATTTCTCATTTAGCTTATACTGTGTTGAGGTATATTTCCTCTATATCTACTAAGGGTATAATTATGAAGGTATGTTAGATTTGTTAGATTTTGTTAAAACCTCTTTCTGAATCTATCAAGATGACCATGTGTTGTTGTTTTTGTTGTTGTTATTAAGTCTATTTTTATAGTTTATTATATTTATTGACTTGTGAATGTTGAACCATCCCTGTATTTCAGGAATGAAGCCAACTTGCTCATGATGTATAATCTTTTTGATATGTATGTCTGTATTCTGTTTGGACAGACTCACAGGCTAGACCCTGGTACAAGATAGGGAGTCTGTAGGGGCCTGTAGATGGATGGTAGGTGAACTGTGAACTGGCCAGAGCCTGGAGGTTGGGGCCACACAAAGAGTGAGGCCAAACTAGCCCGCACTGGGTGTGGGACCGATGCTCAATTTAGGAGTTTGAGGAGGGTTTGGACCTGGATCAGCCAAAACTCATTCAATCTATCTCTTTCCCTGATTCCTTTGTTTTAGTTTTATTTATTTTTATTAGGGGAATGTGATGTGGGTATACACGTATGGCACAGTCAGGACAACTTGTAGTAGTTCCAAATCCCCTTTCGCAGATCAAGGTATCTAATTGGTTGTCGAGCTTGGATACAAGGACTTACCTGCTGAGCCATCTTGGCTGACAATCCCCCTCCCCACTTTTCTTATTTTAGTTAAGAAAATCATGTTTTTTAAGTTGAAAAGATGGGATAGCATTGAAATTTATTTACTAATACTTTTTGATGAATACTTGGTATACAGTGAAAGACTTGTGTAAAATACAAAATGTATTAGTAAAATTTATTCCAATTCATGTCCGGGTTACACACTAGGATTATAAGGAGCTTAGTTTGTATGTGTGTGTGTGTGTGTGTGTGTGTGTGTGTGTGTGTGTGTGTGTGTGTGTGTTGTTGTTGTTTTTGTCATGAGTTTCAAAGTTCTTTGACATTTTTGCAGAGAACATGGGACATCAGTAAATGATGAAACTGTTAGTAAAGCAAAGATGGAAAATGCTAAGTAATCTTTGGTATGGAGAACCATATAAATGAGTTTCTTCATTTCCTTGTCCAATAGGGCTGGGAGGAAGCTAAACGACGTGGTTTCAGATATGAAAAAGACTACTGCTGGGAATACTTTCTATCTTCAAACACACTGCAGGTAACACTGAAAGCTTTGCACTAATCATATATCTAGAATAATATATACACATCCACTTTTTCCAATTGTATCTATAGTAAGGTTAACTACATGTGTGGAGTATATATGTATGTGCAAGAAATTAAAATTCTAATTAATATTCTGATTAATACACAGGACATAGCATATTTCAATAGAAGATACCTTAACAACTTTTTCATAGTACGGGGTTACTGAAAAGAATATCCATTCAGTAAAACAAAGAATAGTAAAGATGCCAGTAAGAATGAATTTTTAAAAGGAGAGGTTGTGGGCCTTAGTTGAGAAACAAAGTTGAAGACCAGAGAACATAACAAAATAGACACTCCTGGAAAGAAAATTAGTGGCATAAAGTAGAGGTAGTCAGGATTTGGATGCAGCTGAAAACATGAAATTAAAGTGATAAATAAAAAGTGCAGTAAGTATCACTGCATAGAAATCATGCAAATGGAGATTTACCCAGACATATATCAAGGTCCATTCCCTGAAATGGAAAAATGAAATATAAGATGGCTAAATCCAGTTTGTCTGTGAGAATAACATGGCCAGATGAAATGTAAGTCACATGTAAAGACAAAGGGTGAAGATTCAAGAAACTGCTCAAGAAATGTTGTTCTCTGAGTTCCTTAAAATAGTCACTGACAAGGGATCAAGGAAGATTGAACACTGAAATTGTTTAAATACAGAAGGAACACAAAGTAGTGATGGAAATTACATGAGGACTGCTTGTAAAGATGGTTTCCCTAAAATTACAGTAGTATAATCACCAAGAGGGGAGGTGGCTATCAGAATCATTTAGAAGAATAATTACATGGGGAAACAAAGTTTTATGCGTTTCGTAAAAAGAAACACTTGCATGTTACCAGTTTAATGTATTATAATCTCTTTGTTAAAACATGAAGAATTCCTTAGAAAATATTTCTATGGTTGCAAAAGCAGATTGATCTGGACCATTCATTTTCATTTTTCTGGAACTTCTTTAATTTGAGCTAAAGTTAATGACATTTTACAAAAACTTTAGTTTTGAGGCAATCTTGTTTGCAGCCCAGGCTGGCCTGGAGTTCTCAGTTCTTCTGTCTCAGCTTCCCAAGTTGCTTGGATTACAGACCTATACCACATCTTTGTAATTTTTAAAGCAGGCCTCGAGGTGGGCATTGTACAACATGTCTATAATCCTAGCACTCAAGTGGTGAAGACAGGAAGAGGATTAGTAATTCAGGGCAAGCTTCAGCTACACAGTGTGAGGCCAGCCTGGGCTATATGAGATTCTGATTCCAAAGCCCAATAAATAAAAGCAAGAAACAAAACAAATTTGATCTTGTTCTTGAACTATGCTTCTTTCTAATTCTTCTGTTAATGTGTATGCATAGTTAGTGTCTACAATATTAATGATTATGAAGACAACTGAGGTGGCAGACATTCTTTTATTCTGTATACTGAGCCACCCATCATTTCTGCTTAACTCATAGTTTCTCTTAAGGAAGAAAAATGCTCCTGGTAGTGTGTTAACAGTAGTTTTGGTAGTTGTTGTTGTTGTCTGTTTCTACTTTTAAAAAAAAACAAAGGTGTCCAAAACTCACGTGTCTTACAAAATGGAGTAATTCTTTAAACATCAGTGTTTGCTGTTGTTTCTTATAGCATGTAGTTTTTTCTTTTTTACCACCAAGTAACATAATTTAGGCTTGCAGACTATGCATCTTAAAAATATTCATTTCTATAATTAGAGTACAAAAGCAATAACGAAGAATATAGACAGTAGAATATAGTTGTGTTCCAGTAAAATTTATTTGCAGAAACTTGTTTTGTGATTTATCAGGTCCTTCCTTAACTGATCACATTTAAAAGTCTGAGCTGGAGAGGTAGCTCAGCAGATAAAAGCTCTAGCTTCTCTTGCAGAGGTCCCAAGTAGTTCCCAGCATGAGTCTAGTGAGTCTTAACTGCTTGTAACTCTAGCTGCAGGTGATCTCACTTGGAATACACACAGCTATAATTAAAAATAAATCTTGTCTTAAATGTATCACATTTGTGTGCTAGTGTTTTCGTAAAGCAAGGAAGCTAAGAGCTAAATTGAGTTGCATGAGATCTGTAGTCCCTATGCATGAAGGGTTCTAGCTGTTTGTTACTATTGCTCTCTAGATGCTGCATAACATGAAGGGACAGTTTGCTGAGCATCTTCTTGGAGCTGGATTTGTAAGCAGTAGAAGTCCCAAAGATCCAAAAGCTAATATAAATTCAGGTAAAGGAACAAACAGAACAAAAAACAAACAAACAAAAAGCCATTGTAAATCACTGGCCATTAATAGTTCACTATCTCAATATTTTCCTTTTTTCTCCTCTGTTTTTCTACTCCCAATAGATAATGAGAAGATAATTAAAGCTGTCATCTGTGCTGGTTTATATCCCAAAGTTGCTAAAATCCGACTAAATGTGGGTAAAAAAAGAAAAATGTAAGTACTGAAGATTGTTATACACTACTTGCAGCTTTCCTCAGCTCTGGAACCCTCTAGTGTATTCTCACTCCTGTTGGCTGGACTCTGCATGTTTGAGAATTTAGGTGCAAAGGAGTCGTTGAGCATAGGGATCTGTCCCTCACCACACTTGTCTGATCACTCATTTACAAAACAGGTTAATAAAACATGGAATTTCTGTAAAAATTAGAAGCTAGTCAAGCACTGTGAGAAACAGTGCCTGAGGAGAAATTGACTAGAGTAGCTTTTACATATGTGTGTATGTGTTTATCTCCATCTCCCTTGTATAATAGGATGTTTTGTTATAGCTATTTGTAATTTCAGTCTTTGGAGAAGTGTAGTGTATGTCCATGTAGCCTTACTAGCAGTTGGAGATACAGTGAGGAATATTTCTATCTCATAGTTTATTCTAGTGAGAGTACTGAGAGGTCAGAAGAGGCCAATGTATTGAATTGTTGCTACCCTGTAGAAGTAGTCTTTGGCTCAGGTCAGTTCATTGATTAAATTCAAGCTTTAATTTGGGTTTATCCTAAGGAATTGATTATAAATGCAGGTATGTAGCTAACAGCATAGTTGTCTAATAACAATGGAAAACTATGGTTTAAAAGTATATGTAGTAATGTACATTAAAATACTGTCCTAGGGCTCTTATTCTCAAACTGGGGTTATTCCCCCTAACTCCAGGAACATTTAACTAGTAGCTGGAGATATTTATTGTTACGATAACTGGATCTTCCCATGTTTCTTGGTTTGAGACCAGGTAAGCATTCTGTCATGTACACACAGCTGCCCCAAAATAAGAATAGGTTAAGTTATAGGATTGTAGGTATTATAAATGATCTAAGTTGGTTTGCTTTGTTTCTTTTCTTTTCTTTTTTTTTTTTTTAACATCCTAGCCTCTGCAAGCCTCTAACTCATGCTCTTCCTCTCACACAGGTGCTCTGTGTAATATTAGTAGTTTGCTGGATTCCTATATCTAACTTTGCTAGTACTTTAGTAGGGAGATTTTAAAATACAAGCATTTTTTTGTTTTGCTTTGTTTTGTTTTTCAAGACAGGATTTCTCTCTTGTAACCCTGGCTATCCTGGAACTCACTCTGTAGACCAGGCTGGCCTCAAACTCACAGACATCCACCTACTTCTGCTTCCCAAGTGCTGGGATTAAAGACATGCACCACCACCGCCAAGCTTAAATGCAAGCATTTTATTAATCTCCTATCATGGGAAAGCTTCATGACAGAAAGATAGTTTTCTTTGGATTATTTACTTGTTCACCTGGGGTTGGGGGAGTCAACAATTTTAAAGACCAAATGTTTATTAAATAAACTTTTACTGGGACATCGTTATGCCCATTTATTTGCATGTTGTCAGCTTTCCTGCCTCTTTAGCAGAATTCAATGGTTGTGAGTGAGGTCAGAGTGCAAGGTCAACCGAATCTTAAACCACATCTGTTCTGTACAGAGACTCCTGCCAATACAGGGACAGGGCTGCAGAACGAAACTGGTCAAGCTGACTGAGAAAAAATAATGTATGATTTTATTCTGAATAATAAATCATAGCTATGGTTTATGACTGATATGTTATGAATTCATAGAACCTTAAAAATTACTCTGAATAAGGAATTATGAAGTAGCATGTGCAACATACTAACATTACCAGTGTTTAAAAATAAACTATCGTACACCTTTATGAATGATGTTGATGAACAAATTGACATAGAAAATGGCTATCAATGAGAAAGACCCCTGGGGACGGTGAGATGGCTTAGTAGGCAGGCACTTGTTGCCAAGCCTGACAACTTGAGTTCCATAACTCCCATCCCTGAAACCAACATGGTGAAGGGAGAGGAGGGTCTTAGTTGTTACCGCACCATCACATTGTATACCCCTTCCCCACAAAATAAGCCACTGTAGGAAAAAGAAAGTCCCCTAAAAATTTAGAGTAAATTAAACTGCCAAAATATATTTATTCCAAATATATGTATTTTGAAATTGAGTAAATTTGAGTAAAGAGACTGAAGAGATGGCTCAGCAGTTTAGAGCACTGGCTACTCTTTGAGGGGCCCAGTTCTGTTCCTAACATCCACATGGCCACCCACAGCTGTTTGTAACTCCAGTCTTAGGGGCTCCAATGCCCTCTTCTGGCCACTGTTGGCACACGTGCTGTGCATGCATACGTGCAAGCAAAACACTCATACACATAAAATAAATATGAAAGTAAGCTTAAGAATTACTTTTAGCAAAAATCTCTTTTTAACAAAATTCTTTAATTTTTAATTTTGTGTTCTGGGAACACAGTTAATCAGTAGAAGTTTTTAGTTGATTATTATTTCACAGTTATTGTATGAATTGAGGGTGGTGGTCATTATGGTGATGGTTGTAGTGAAATGTAGACTTTTCTCTTAGTGTAAGTTCCATCCTGATCATTTCACATGTTTTCTTCTTTATCCTTCATTGAGTACTGTATACTAACACCATTAAGGAATAGTCTGTCACCTGTCTAGTGTACTAAATTATTAAAACTGCAAGTGGATTTGCTGTTACAATGAAGAACTCATATTTTACCTGCCCTTACTAAAATGCTACTTTTCCTAACATACAGATTTTGGAATGTATACATTGCAAACATATGAACTCATGTGGTATATTTTTTAACACTGCTTCCTTTGTTTTTTGTTTTTGTTTTGTTTTATTTTACTAAGCTACCTATTATATTTTGAAGTAGTGAGGCAAAAATCCCTTAAGACACTTAAGAACTGTATTATAACTTTTTTAAAGGGTAAAGGTTCACACAAAGTCTGATGGTCTGGTTTCTATTCATCCTAAGTCTGTCAACGTGGAACAGACAGACTTCCACTATAACTGGCTTATCTATCACCTGAAGATGAGAACAAGCAGTGTAAGTGAACTTTAACATACTTGTAAATCTGAATGTCAGTCTTGTAGTAGTCTATAATTTTATACTTTAAAAAATATTTTTTCTGACATAAATTGTAGTTCTTTTCTATAAACAGAACATACCTTTTTTATATTTTCATGAAGTACATCACTTGCTTGATTCATGTGGTTTTCTTTGAGAGCCTGCTTTCAAGAAGTACTATCAGGAGTTTGCACTATGTAGAAATTTGTTGGCATGACAATATATTAAGTAGAGGTCAAAAGAGTAAGTAGGATTCTATTTTTAATATGTTGGATATACAAATAAAAAGTGTTCATTAGTTTTGGCATTCAAAATGTTCAAGGGAAACCATTATTTTAGAAAAATAAAATCTCTAGGAATTAAGAATGGTTCACTTAAAATATTATTTCTTCAAATCACAAGTTAATACCTATTTTAGAAAGAAACCGATCAATGTCTGGGATCTTGACTTGTGGTAGTGATCCTTTCCTACTTCCTCATGCACTTATTTTATGTTAACACTCTTTACAGATATACTTGTACGACTGTACAGAAGTTTCACCGTACTGCCTCTTATTCTTTGGGGGAGATATTTCCATCCAGAAAGATAATGATCAAGAAATTATTGCTGTAGATGAATGGATTGTGTTTCAGTCTCCAGAAAGAATTGCCCATCTGGTTAAGGTGATTGATGTTAATGTTGTCTGTAAGTTTGCATGCAAGTGAATGTGTGGTCTTGTGGGCCACCAAATGGATCAGCATGTAAAGTAGTCCGCTGCTGAGCCCAAAGACCCTATGAACTGCAGGTGACCTGTGCTGTCTCTGAAGCATACATGGTAGAAGGACATAACTGACTTCCAGAAATTGTTCTCTGATTTCCATACTCCACAGCACACATGTGCCTATCCCACTCTCCACCAAGATAAATAAATGTTTTAATTGTTTTTCTTGCTCGAGTACAAGAGAGGCAGTAGTGTTGACCGATTTTAGTTTTCCAAATTATTTTCAATGTAATATTCTTTCAATGACTTTAAGGATAAAAGTTTGACTCTTTAACCACACTTTTAGTTGGTTGCTCTACAGATATTTTATCCTTCTGTGTAGTAGCTTATGAAAATTCTTGTCACACTAAAGTCATATTTGTCTTTCATGTTGTCTAAAAAGCCATCTTTCCTGATGAGCATGTCTGCTTCCTTCAACTTTAGGGGCTAAGAAAGGAACTGGATATCCTTCTGCAAGAGAAGATTGAATGCCCTCATCCTGTAGACTGGAACGATACTAAGTCCAGAGACTGTGCAGTGCTGTCAGCTATTCTAGACTTGATCAAAACACAGGAGAAGGCTATTCCAAGGAACTTGCCACCACGGTCACAGGAGGGATACTACAGCTGACAGCTTTCAGTGATGGCCTAAAACTCATCTTGACATCCATCATCCATGTTTCTCTCTCTCTCTCTCTCTCTTTTTGCAAAATACCAAGCCTTGGGTTCTGATTCCCTTTTATGTGTAAGATAGAAACTTTCAGGGGGTAGTAAAGAGTTAATGTGCATGACTAAATGGTGTCATCTAGCTAAGATAAAGACACCAGGAAAAGCAGTATGCTCTCTGATCATATATTCTGTTGTAGATATGTTCTCACTTTGGGAGAATTCCTCTTCTGTATATTAAGTATTGTACTATTGAGAATTTTTTATGCCATTATGCAAAATTAATTTTCTGTCTATAATGACTGTCTAGACCCAGTAAAAATAGAATGTTTGCCCAAAATGTAGTGAAGTAAGAATTTGAATACAACCGCATTTTTAAAATGAACTTCTATTACACATAAATTTGTTGTAATAAAGCCCAGTATTTAATAAAATGTACAATGTGTAAATCTCAGCTAACTTGGTTTGGTTTCTAGAATTTTACCTATCATTTGGCTTACTTGGGTTTTTTTCTTTGCTTGCTTGCTTGTTTTGTTTTTTGTTTTTCTTTTTCAACTTCTAAAAAATGTTCTTATACCACCTTACTGCCCTTTGTCACATGGTGAAGCAACTGAGCATATGTCTAGATGTGATAGTGGAGATTCTTCCTGTCTTAGCTCAGCTTTTTTCTTTTGTGTATCTGAAAGACAGGTAAAGACTGAGGATTACATATGGTAATACTGTAAAGGATCACAGACTAGTGTAGTCTTTGTTACTATTTGCCCATGAAATATTTTTAACATTTAATAATCTGTTGTACTGTTTCTTTTTGGTACCGAGGAATCTGGAGAAGGTTGGCCCAAGTGCTCTACAAGTCCGTAGTTACTAAGCCACATCCCTAGCCCTGCACTACACCATTTTTATGCTTCTTTACTCTCTTAATGGAGTGTGACAAAACATGGCTGTTTCAGGCTTGTTGGAGTTGTTGTTTTTCAGTATTTTTTGATTCCCTTCTTGCTTTCTGGTTTCAGTCCCTACCTCTAGTTTTGTACTTAAAAATGTTGGTTTTCTTCTGTCCGAGGGCAAGTGGTTGTTCTAAGATAATCAATAGTAAGTAGTGAGATGACCAGGATATATGCATAATTCTGCCATGGATTTCCTAGCCACACTGGTTCAGGTACTGTTCCCATGTCTAAGTGTATGTCACCTGGCATTGTATACAAAGATTTGAATGTGCTGTGTCCCAAGTTTGTTCTTAATTATGTCTTTCCCCAAACTCTTAGGTTTAGTCATAGTGGTGTCACAAAAATTACAGTGTATTAGTATTGCCCCTGAAATCAAGATTTGTTTGCAAGCAAGTATTTAGTCTCCACAGTAATGGAAAAATGTTTCAGAATTGGTTACAGATGAGCAGTTCACAAAGATACATGTGTTATTGCCGCTGCCTGTTGTTGTCTCTGCCATAGCTAATCAGGTTGGAGGGTGACTCGCAATCACAGATGCTATGAAGGTTCTGTTTCTTCTGTTTAGAGACTAGGACTGCTAAATGGAAAATGCACTCCAAGATTAAAAATGACTTGTACTATAGTGGTCTTAAAAAATAGGGCATCAAGAAGAAAAACCTGTTTCTCTTACCATCACTTTGCACAACACAGAGAATAACTTGGAAAAAGAAACACTAAAACAGAAACATGAGGAGTAATGAAATCTACCACTGTATAATACTTTAAGAGCATTAAGTACATGTGCATAAAACCTTCCTAATTTACTGACCTGGGGGCAAAAGCTCTATATAATTTAAAACAATTGCAAACTGTATTTGCTGCATTTGTAAAGCAAAGTCTACTTGAAAATTATTTCAGTATCCATGCTCCTAGACTAAGTAAATGATGGCACATTTCCTTCCAACACTGAACTTGTATTAATTCTTACATAACTGTAGTTATGATGTATATCCATATATTTGTAATACTATTTGTTAGACATTTTTATTCTGATTTTTTTAAAAAACACTTTCACTGTAGAATATTTGAGAATGTATCCATCATGTTACCACTGTTAGTTTTTGATATATTTCCATACCTTTTTAAAGCTTTAAGGTATTATGTATAATTAACCAATTTAGGAGTATAATTGAGTGTATTTTGACTACTGTATAAAATAGTGGAGCTAACACCACCACAGTCTTGATGTAGAACATCAATCTAAAATTTTCTCTTGTTGCTTTGCGCTTTCCCTGCTTCTACCCTCTGGCACCCAGTGATCAGATCATCAGTAATTATGCCTTTTCTAGGATTTCCAGTTATGGATTCACACAGTCTGGGTGTCCAGGCTCTTTTACTTAATATAAAGTGTCAAGATAGTTAATATACTTACTGTACATATTAGTGATTTTTGTTGTTTAGTATTCTTTTATGGTTATGCCATTATGTCCATTTACCACCTGATAGACATTTCACGTATTTTCAGCATTTTTGCTGTTAATAATAAAGCTGCTCTAAATGTGTATACAGTTGTCACTTGGTTCCATGTGTTCACTCCCTTTGTAAATATCCAGGATTAAAATTGTTCCATCAGATGGTTAAGTAAATTTTTTTCTAAAAGATATATTTATTTTGATTCATGTGTCTATGTGCCTTTGAGTTTATATGCATCATATACATGCAGGTATCCATGGAAGCCAAAAGAGGGCATTGGATCTCCTGGGGCTGAAGTGTTTTAAAGTATTCCTGACAAGGGACAGTATTCATTTTAGATAGGTATGCTGATATTGCTTATGTTTCTTGACATTGAAAATGGTCAGAAGTGCATCTTTTCATGTGCTAGAAAAGAAAGTGCTAGAAGAAAATGACATCACCAAGAGGTAAAGGATAGAACATGGCAGGGAGTGGGGGCATTGGATCCCCTGTGGGTGAAATTACAGCTGGTGTAAGCTGCCATGTGAATGCAGAAAACAGAACTCATCTTCGGTAAGGGATATTTTTTTTTTTAAAATCATTTAATTGTGTCTTAGATGCATTGGTGTGAGGGTGTTAAATCCCTTGGAACAGGAGTTACAGACAGTTGTGAGCTGCCATGTGAATACTGGGAATTAAACCCAGGTCCTCTGATAGAGCATTCAGTGCTCTTAACAGTTGAGCCATCTCTCCAGCTCCCCACCTTCCCTTTAAATAATTGGTTTAATTTTGTCTTATGTGCATTGACATGAGGGTGACACTGTAAGGGCTCTTAACTAGAGTCATCTCTCCAGCCACCTTGTAAAGTGTCTTTAAGAAAGGGCATGAGAACAAAACCATGAGGGAAGGTAATTTGGAAATGTCACAAAACCAGACTGCATTGTGGATGGGGTCCAGCCATTCCTGCTAAATGAGGAACATCCTTTTCAATTGTGACTTTCTTTGTACTTTTTAAATTTGACTCTGTTAAATAGGAATTTTCAGGTAAGTGTTTCAAGATGGAATGAGTAGCATCTTTCTGAACTCAAAGGCATTGGGGATAGGTGAGAGTTATGCTAGTAGATCTTTAATGTGCAATACAGGTCTCAAGAGTTTTCCTAGGCATTCTTCCTATATTGCTGACCTTGAACAACATGGGTATAGAGAATTTCATGAATTCACTTACCCATTTTGGGGATGCTGGGGGATAGGGAAAATTTGCAGTAATTTGTAAAGTTTGCACAATTTGTGACCTAGAAGTAATGAAAGTTTTATTAAAAGGTATAGATGTCCATACTTACCAAAATGTGTACAATTCTATTACAAAAACTAAAATTTACCAAAAGTTGGACTGGCACCAGAGAAATGTAGAGTGTTAAATCTAAAACTATAAAACCATGCTAGTGTAGTTTGTTATACTACAGTTGCATTGCAGTCATTTCCAGTTGCTTTTGTGATGAGCTTGCTTCCAGACCACCTAGACCATTAGTGGTTAAGAACTAGGGACCTTAAAACCTACACTCACTTCTCAACTGGAGAGGTTGCACCGTGCTGGTTGTCTAAGTTAGGGTTTCTATTGCTGCAAAGAAACCCATAACCAAAAGTAAGTTGGGGAAGAAAAGGATTGTTTGACTTATACTTCGACATTGTAGTCCATCATTGAAAAAAGTTAGAACAGGAACTCCCAAACAGTGTAGGAACCTGGAGACAGCTGATACAGAGGCCATAAAGGGGGTGCTGCTTACTGGTTTCATCATCATAGCTTGCTCAGCCTGCTTTCTTACAGAACCCAGGACCCTTAGCCCCAAGAATGGCACCACCCACAATGGGCTAGGTCCTCCCCCATCAATCACTAATTAAGAAAATGCCCTACAGCTGGATCTTATGGAAGGGTTTTCTCATTTGAGGTTCTTTCCTTTCAGGTAACGTATCAAGTTGACATAAAACTACCCAGCACAATGGTATTCAAGGGCCAACTGTATTTTTTCCATATTTTTTGGAAATAATAAGCCATATCTTCCAGTCAATGTCTTAGAATAGCCCTTTCTCTTATTTTCAGTTGTTCTTAGGAGCCAATTGTTTTCCTTTGATTTTAATATAAATGGATGGACATACAGCTTATCCAATCACTTACTGAAGGGCATCCTGGTTGCTTCCAAATTCTGGTGATTGTGTAAGGAGCTGCTATAAATATTTATGCACACTTTTGTGTGGATAAAACCTAAGGCCTATGATTGTGGGATATATGATAGGAAGTTTAGCTCTGTCAGAAACTGCCTTCCCAGGGTAGTTACCGCATTTCAACCAGCAGTAAGCTGCTGTTTCCGATTCCTCATCAGTGTTTGGGGTTGTTAGGCTCTTACCTTTCAGAGGTCTGTTCTTATAGGGTCTCACTATGCAGACCTGGCTGCCCTGGACCTCAGATCCACCTCTCTGTGCCTCTCTAGTGCTGAGACTGGGATTATAGGTTTACACAACCATGCCTGGCCACTTCTAGCTGTGCCCGATGATATTTAGTCTGCAGCTCTGACATACAAGAATCTTTTCATAGGCTTATGTTCTATATGTGTTCTAATGAGCTATCCAGATCTTTGCCATTGTTAAAACTGAGACCATTTTGGATCTTTGAGGTAAAATTTAAGAGTTCACCTTTCTTTTTCAAAACAAAAACTCAATAACAAAATTCCTCAAAACCAAGAAAACAAAACACCAAACTGTAACTAAATAAAAGCACACAAAAAATTTGCAGAGTCCATAGTATGTTGGTCAAATACTCCTGAACATGAGGCCTGTCCTGAAGTGGTTGGTACACTTAGTGTCACTCTTCTGGAGAAGACTGATTTTCTCTCTCCCACCCGGTATAATAGTTCAGTTGTTAATCTTTACCCTAGTGGCTAGGTCTTTTTTGTTTGCTTTGTTATTGTTTGAGACAGGCTTTCTCTGTGTAGCCCTGGCTATCCTGGAACTTATTCTGTAGACCAGGCTGGCCTGGAACTCATATCCACCTGCCTCTGCCTCCTGAGTGCTGAGTAAAGGCATGCAAAACCATGCCCAGCTATGGCTAGGTTTTCCTTCATTTTAGAAAAATATAGCAAATTAAAGTAAGATAAAAAATATCATATTGAAGTTGGACAAGACAAACCAACAGAAGGAAAAGAGCCCAAGGGAAAGCACAAGAATCAGAGACTCACTCGTTCACATTCTCAGGAATCTCATCAAAACACTTAACTGGAAGTCATAATATACATACAGACTTGTACATTTGCTGCTTCTGTCTCTGTGAGAACATATGAGCTTTGTTCATGTTGATTTAGAGGGCTTTGTTTTCTTGGTGTCCTCCTTCTCCTCTGGTTCTTACACACTTTCTGTCTCCTCTTCCCTGGGGTTCCCTGAGCTCCAAGGAGGATTTGATGGAGAGGTCACATTTAGAGCTGAGTGTTGCAAGGTCTCTAAATCTCTGTATAACATCTGACTGTGAGTTCCCATATTTGTTCCCATCTGCTGCAGGAGAAAGCTTCTCTAATCTGTGAATATAGCAGATTATCATTAGGAGGCATTTCCTTTATCAGTGGTATACTTGCAAGCTTACTCACTCTCTGAACCTTTTTAGGAAAGTTCTAATGAAGCTCAGTTTACCAAGTTTTCTCTTGTGGTTTATACTTCTGTGTTGTCTTTAACACCAAAATCAAGGTTACCTCAAGTTTCTTCTATGACATCAATTAAAAGCTTTGTATTTTGCATTTAGGCTTAAGAGTCATGTGTAAATGTCTACTTGAAAGTATATGCTGAAAATTTTGCACCATGCTATATGTCTAGTATACTGTACTTTGATAGATCCTTCCCTAGTGAAATACTAAGATATGTTGGTATAGTTTATGCTATAATGTTGACTGATATTTGTCTAACTTTTGCTTTTTATGTTTTAAGACCATATTATTGGGAGGATATATATTTAAATTACTTTATCCTCTTGAATAAATTCAACACTCATTGGCAAGCAGGCATTATCTTTAGTCATTTATCTTTTATCTTAAAGGTCATTTATTTAATGCAGGTATGTTTTGAATGCTGTGACATTCTGGCCAAAAGTATTCATGTAGGTGCTAAGAGTGTTTATCAGTTGATTTATTTTATCTGTCTCTGCAGGAAATGTACTTAGCTGGTAGGATGCCCTTTACCCAAGATCACTCTCCTTTCCTAGTGCAGCTTCCTAGACTGGTTGAGTTACCTTGTTCAGCCCCTCTGGCAGTGCTCCCTTCCTCTGCCCCATCTCTGGGACTCCATTGAAATCTTGATCATCTCCATGGCTATTGCCTCTGATTTCTTGTTGTTTTCCCGGCCTCTCTTCCAATTCCCTGGGATCTTGTTTAACTGTCTAATCTGATGGTTAATTATAAAATTTCTAGTTATTTTCGTGTCTGTTAAATTTTTGTAGTTACTAGATTTCTATTCTATTTTACAGTGTGGCGTTATCTCTACAAATAACATTTACGCATACTGTTATGACCTGATTATTTTAGCATCTGGGTTGGTTATTTGTGCCACAATACATGCCTCTGAGTATTTGCTGAACCTATGAACACTTACTTCTAGCAATAACTGAGTTCAGATGGTGTTTCTTTGCACGTGTGAGGTTTTGGTTTCCCTTTGCTAGGACTTAAATGTGTTAAGAGTTAAGCAGACAAAACTCTGAGTCTTTCAGGATCATTCCCAGTCCAGAGAAGCCCCCTGGGAGGCACAGTCCAGAAAGTTATTTTGGTACATACTACACTCTGACCTGCATTCTTAAACTACAAGTCAAAGTGGCTCAGCTTCTCTGTGGCTTCTCAATGTCCCAGAGAAATGGAGCAGAGTATGATGCATTCTGCTACTTACTAGAAATGGCATATTCATCTCTTCACCCAACATAACCTTGAATACAAATATAACAAAGATGTATTAGACTGCTGAGTTGTAGTACAGATGGATCTAATGGGCATTTGCTATCACATGATGTGCTTTAGCTACAAAAAAGCTGGAAGTATCTAGCATTTTAAAGTTTTATGGTAGGTGATGGAGGCAGAATTCTAAGATGGCTCTGGTAACCTCTACCTCCCTGTTGTTAACATCATGTATTACTTTACGTTGTACAGCCAAAGAAATATACAGATCTAACCAAGGGCTTTTAGTTAATTGTGAAGCATTAATTTGCCTACCTAAATAAATTAATCTTGAGTTAATCATTGAGGAAATTATTCCTTGAGCCTGATTTTAATCATGAGTCTTTTAAGGGAGTCTTTCTCCCTTAACAGGGAGTTAAATTCCAAGTACCAGGAATAAACATTTTTGCTGCCTTGAAGATGGGAGGATCATGTGGTAGTTGCAGCCTCTGAGACCAAGAGACCCCCAGCAGCTGTGAACCCTGGCCTATTGACTTTTCAAGTGTTAGATTCTGCACAGAAACTGAGTGAGTATTGCTTCAGGTTACTCATTTTGTGGCAATCTTATGCAGTAATGGGGAACCAATAAAAGGATTTAGGTTTTTTCTTCCAGTATGATTGGTGATAAAGTTTCATAAAACACAAAAACAGTAGGACCCAGCTCTCCTGTTTTCTAGGGTAATTGATAACACATACCCAAGAGACAAGATGAGTCTCCTGTAATGCCAGCTATAGATACCTTCTGAGTACAGCTTTGATTTAACCACAAATCCCTGAAGCCACAGACTTCATGCTAGGAATGAATTAAATCATGCCAGCACAGAAAGACAATTATATACAAAATCTTTATAAATTCACAAGCTTTGTTGAAAGTATACAAGTAGTTTCGATTGATTGGAACAAAGTAACATTTCCATTTTTCAGGAGTGAAGTCACTTTACATTTCAAAGAAGACATTCAATAAAGTAGGTTTGAAAAATGTGTTAAGAACAATCACAGTTGAAATAAAACACTGTGACTGTTAAACACCTATCCAGGGACACTTTAATAACAGTGCTCAGCTGCTTGACTTAAAGGATGCACATATTTCCACACTGTTTAACACTTATAAATTAATTCACAGGATTCACGGTGTTACTTTATAGTTTCAAATGGATATTAGCGAAAATAATACAAAATGATTCCCCTTATAAGCAACACCTTCTGTCCTAAGTAAAATATGACATTAAGCCAAACTACAACTTGTTAACATTTCTTCTAGGAAGTTTGTGACATTACTGAAGAGACAGATTTTTTTTTACAGTCCTGAGACATCTCTTGCTGTGGTCCACTGCTATTGCTTCATTCACATACTTACTCATACCTCAAGGAACTCAGGGCCTGGAATGTCTTTTGCAAGGAATACAGACACAGGCAAAAGGAAAGCAACCCAAAGGTGAGACCCAGAATACCCACTCTGGCTTACTGCTGAGGTGGGTGGGCTACAGGGTATGAGCCAAGCACACCTGCACACTGGGCTTCTGGAACCTTGTGGTTTGGATGATGTTTAGACATGAGCAGGGACATGGGACAAAGTGTTGAGCCCTCTGATAATGTAAGTTTAGATTTTACTCTACCTTGTCTCTCCTTGTAGTAGTGGAAAAAAATATCCTATAGGAACTCAAAGCTGCCAGCCATCAGGTATTGAGTACAATGAATTCCTGTCAAGGTCAAAATAGTTCAAGCAAGTACCTTGTTGGCATCTTGATACTGTCGACGCTTAATTTTCTCTTCCTTGAGATTGTTAAAGTGTGTTCCAGCCATTTTCTACTTGAAAACAAGCGGAACAGTCAGGAACTGTTACTGAAATGAGTTACTGAAGGCAAAGCAGTCTCATGTCAGTTCTTCAGCAGTTGACCCATAATAAGCTGTCTTCAGCATGTCCTCATTTTAGTAGCTTAGGTTTATTGATCTGTAGTTACCTAAAAGCAATGCTGGATGAGATGGCACCTCACTGAGTGCCTCCTCACTTTCTTTCTAGCAGGAAAATGGTAGCAAAGTTCAAGTGTAAATTTCCCTTTCGTAGAAAGAGGTTTACAGAACATGACAGCTCACCTACTGAACTCTTATTAGTTCCTTTTAGCAATAACGTTAGGCTAAGACACGAAAAATATTTACAAAATGGACAAAATGTCCTTAAAAACAAACTTGCTGATGCTGTGGGAACATACAAAGGAGAAACTTATGGGAAGAAGATCAGGGTTCTGAGTGAAATAAGGACAGGGAAACCAAAATACAGCATCTTGCATAGCATAGTGAAAGTGGAAGGTGCCAAGACTATTGCCATCCCTGAAGCAGTAACTCAGTGGACTCAGAGAGGCTTTTCAGGAATGTCATTATGCAAAAACTGAGCTTTGTGGATAACTGCATCTGTAGCTATTCTTCCTAGAGTGCAGAACAACTTGGCAAGCTTACAGGCAAGTGTTTCCATCCTTTTAATTAAGCAGACTGTGACAACGGTAAAACTAGCCCCCGTTCTTTTGGCTGTCCGAGAGGTTACACGTTGGTCTCCAATCCTAACAAACGTCCCATTCTCTCCACGTTCTTATCAATAGTAGCTTGACATGTTATCTCCTTTGCACATTCCATTGGAAACCAGCCCCTTTCTCCATCTCGAAGTCGTTCTCCTTCATACCAGCCTGCAAGGAAAAACAAGCTGCATCAGGCAAGAACTATCTGGAGGAATTTTACTGTGCCTCCTCTGAAGAGGAGATGCTTGTGTAGAGGCAGCTTTCTTCTGTGGGTTGGGTACCATGGACAAGGCAAGAAGAAACCTTAGTACGATAGATCCCTGTTAAGATCAAACTACTTGAGGACAAGGTTTCAAGAGAGAGTGAGTGGTGTGCTAGAGATTGAACATGAGCCAAAGCTCTGGAGGGAGGAGGCTGAGAGGGAAACTGGCTGAGCTGGGAAAGGGATTCCTTAGGGCAGGAGCAGCAGAAAAAAACCTTTCCTTTTTAAATAAGTGGGCAAGGCAGGAAACCTTCGGAGGTGAGAACTAAGTGACTGCGGGACTGTGAAGGAGAGGAAACCTCATGACTTTATCGTGCTTCAACAGTAAAGCATGTAGACAAAAGAAGATTCATAGGAGGGGCAAAGTGAGGGTGTTCAGATGGATTACCTCCGAGCAACTTTTCGGGCTCTTAGGAGCTTCTGATTTTGGACGTGACCTCTCAGGAACAGGTGTTAAGAACAAGGATAAAGTAAAGTCAGCCTTGGATAGAGGAGCTGAAGCATTGCTGCGTCAGGTATGACAAAATAAAATTCCTTGGACCCGAGGCACTGCTCGTGCCAGTACACCAGTGCCTATGAGGATAATCCTACTCACCATCGCCAACACGCTGATAAATGAGGACTACATCTGCCACCTGCAAGGAGAGTTCATCGGGCTGCTTGGCAGTAAAAGACCTAATGATTTCCACCTGGGTCAGTGCTGCGGAGGGAAGAGGACACACTGAGCTTCCAGAGGCTGAGGAACAAAGCTTGTACAAAGCAGCAGCCTGCACTCATTCACTCAGCTCTGTGATTCCAGGGCTGGCACTGGCAGACTGAGCCGGGCTCCTATGGGGAAGTTACTTTAAGAAGTCTCAATCCTGGTTATGAACTTTGGAATTTCCAAACTTGGGTGCAAAAGGGATCTTGTGATACATGAATATGCTTAGCCTTGATCAGGAGTCATTCATCATATTACACATTAGAGCTGCCAATAGCCACTGCACACTGGAGAAACTGAGGCGACAGAGTAGGAGCTAGGCCAAACATATAGCTGATAACACCTGCAGTACCCAGATCTCTATCCACACCGTCCCCATCATACCAGCAAGCAGGCATAAACGCTGTGCCAAAGCATAGAAAAAGTGAGGGTTCCAACCAAAAGCTTGCTAGACTAATTCAGAGTTTATCCAAATGCTGATCTGCAACCACACAACTTCAGCAGAACTCACATGGCTTCATTATTTGTTTTTAATATAAAATTTGATGTCAGGCCAATCGTGTTTGCTTGGTCTCTAAAAGTTGTGATTATTAGAGAGCTCAAGAAAACCATCCTTGCAACCCTCATTCGTTAGCTCTTCAACTAGTCACCAAGAAAAATAGTCACAATTAAATAACAAGCATACTAGGACACCAGAAGAATAATGTACATTTTTTTGACATTGCCACTTACAGTGTCAGGAAAAATGTAATTTTCTTTAGATCAAAAACTTGTAATCAGATATAGTAGCTCATACCCTGTAATCCCATAACTGGGGAAACTGAGGCAAAAACTTGAGTTCAAAGTCAGTCTGGACTAGCGTGAAACCGAGGTGAGACAGAGCTACAAAGCAAGTCTTTTTCTCAAACAAAACAATAAAACTCAAACACAACCCCACTTTTCTGCTTATATTCAAATCCATTTTAACAGCTAAGGTGTAAGCCCTTTATGGTTCAGAAAGCAGGGCTCCCACTCTCTATACTTTACCTTAATCTCCACACAAACCCACAGTGAACCAAAGCCTCTGACTCGCAGATGGCGCAACAAACTGAGGAAGGCAGCTATTTTTCATGTTTATCTAACAACTGCACCTGGGAGGAACCTTGTAAAGCAGAAATGAATAGTGTACTGACTGGTTAGTCAGTAACCATGCCAGCCCAGCAGGGGGCAGAGTCCCTCCGAGTTCTAGAGCCACTACCTCTCCCGGAAACTTACTGGTTCGGTCTGGTGGCTGCTTCCCAGTGCTGCGTCCCAGGGCTGTGATCCAGCGGGCTCGCTCGCTCCTAAACACAGAGAGCAGGTGCAATTCAGATTCATCTCTTAGACACCGAAAGTAGTTTCTCCCAGACAGCCAGTGCAAACCCATTCCCCAAACATAAGGGACCTCAGAAGGTAGGAGCCTGGCCTTTGAAACAGGAGCACAAGTGGTTTTAAAACAGGCAGAAGAACAGTCATCAAGAAGAAGCAAATATAAATTTGGCTGAATGGGATGTCTTATGTGACAGCTTGACATTTAATTAAGAACTGATACACCAGCATATCAAATCACAGATATTTAACAAACTCCTGGTCTGATGTTTAATATTTCAAAGGATCAGTTTCACCTGTAAGGCAATACTGTAAAGTAGGATCCTTTTCCTCCCATATGCCTGGCCATTTTGGTAAAGAAGACAAGGAATCTGACATTTTGACAGTTATGTCTTATACAGGCACCTTTGCTAAGTGTAAGATTTATTGAAATGAAAAGTCTGACATATTTAGACTACTCTCAAATGTTTTAATGACTAAAATAGTTAGAAAAAATAGCCAAAATATTTTAATATTATGCTAATATATAATTGCAAGAAATAAAAAATTAGCTATGGACTACCACATCACAAGCCTCTGGTAAACACTGCTCCATTATATAATCATCCTTGTGTTTAGAAAACCAAGCAGTGGAATTTGCAGTTTATTAAATCAAACTGTACATAAACATTCTTTTAAATCTCTTAAACAGCCACTAGAAGCATGTATGTCAGATACATGTACTCAGCACCCATTATTTCATGTAATTCTCCCAAAATGCCATCTGTGGGATGAGATTAGCATTTTGGAGTTAAGCAATTTAAGTCAATTTACTTAGGCTGATGCATGTAATACTTGGAGATTCTCAAACACTTGAAGAACATTTTTTTATTCTCCCAATACCTTGCATCTAATTTGTCTCTTCAACCTATCTTCACGCAGGGACAGGCACTCCTGGGCCATGCCAGGCAGAGCAGCCCACACAAGGGCCCACAACAGGGCACACTAGCCCATGCTTTCCCTCTGTACCCTTCCTGCTCTCGAGGACCCACTTCCCTTTCTTTCCAGTAGGCTTCGCCTACTCACCACTACTTTTAAAAACACTGCCTCTTGGGGCTGCTGAGGAGCTCAGAGATCTACTTGTTACTGTGGAGGACTCAAGTTCAGTTCTTAGCACCCACACAGAACGGCTTACAACTACCTATCACTCCAGCTCCAGGTGCTCTGACGGCTCTAGCCTCTGAACACCCATACTCACAGGCACATACCCACACAGAAATGCATACATATAATTAAAAATAAATCCTAAAAACTAGTGTCACAACATTAAGAAAATCAAAGTGTGTTAAGTATACACAAAACTCTACAAGTGCTTACTTAGATAAACCCATGTCTATATTCTGACACACCAGGCAGAATCAGTGTCTTCTTTCCAAAGGAAATGTCATTCTGATTTTCATCCCATATATTAATTTCACCTCTTTTATATTAGAAAATGTGTTTCTAGCTATATAGTACATTTTTTGTTTTGGGCTTCTTTTGTTTATATATTCTCTGTATTGAAAATACAAGCCTTACATTTTCCAAGTAACTTCCCATGGACACCTATGCCCTTTCCCTATCTCTATCTAATAGTCTGTCTCCGGGGCATCCTCTGTCCAGCCTCACCATATTGCTGGTCCATAGTAACCTCCTAAAGGCAGGTAATGGGGCCGCCTGGTTAATTGGGTTATCTCTACAGAACAGCTCGATACTTAACCAGGGTTCAGTAAACATTTGCTTGCAAGAGAATGGCATTGCTAATCACACACTGATTCTTGGCCATCAATTTGTTTGCTTCTATTGTCATATCATAAACTCTGGCAGGGCAAGAATCAGGCCTCATTCTTAACTATATAAAAGATTGTCACAGGTCAAAGGCCACTCTTGGCAATATAGTAGGACTGACTCAGAAAGTCAAAAACAAATAAATTTATACATGTTAAATTTTAAAAAGTAAAGTAAATAGATAAGGCAGTTAGGGTGAAACATCAAAGGCCAGACACATTTTTGAGGAGATTACTCAGCGGGTATAGCTCTTGCCATGCAAGGGTTTGGATCCCCAGAACCCATGTAAAAGCTGGATGCTGTAGCATTAGTACCTGTAATCCCAGCTCTCCTAAAGGGATATGGGAGGCACAGACAAGAGAGTCACAGGAAGCTTGGGGCCACCTGGACTGGTACACACAGTGGCAATGGGACCCTTGCTCAAACAAGGTAGATGAACCCTTGAGGTAGTCCTCCAACCCCCCCCCCCCCACTTCTCTATCTCTCTCTCTCTGTAGGTGGACTAGCCCGTGAGATAGTTCTCTCTCTCTCTCTCTCACACACACACACACACTGTAGGTGGAATAAACCCTGAGATAGTCCTCTGACCTATATACACTGTGGCATGTGCATACCTACATTCACACACAAAGAATGAATGAAATAAGGCTTGTCCCTGGGTAAGCTGGTCTGTCAGGTTGTAATACATACAATTATTAGAATTTGATGATACCATCTTGCTTTTAAAAACTTTGTCCTTCTAATACAAAGCAAAGTGCTTCGCCTTGGTTATGTAAGGAATACTTAAAGTACTGCTCCCTTTAAACCAATTCCCAAGTAAACACTCTGAATTTTGCTCTCTGATGGGAAAAGATTTTTATTATGCTACAGACCCAACTGGAATTTCCAAAGTATAATACTAACTGAAAACTAATCTTTGGCAGAAGAAAGGTTCACCAAGAGCAATCTCCACAGTTCAGTATCTCTGTCTCTCTGTGTCATACCAAAGGTAGGGAAGGCTACCTATTACCCCATGTCTTGTCCTGCCCAAACTGCTGCCTTCCCGGAGCACGCAGAAAATGTAATCTTTTACACAGGACTTTCCAGGCAAGCCCAATCTCAAAATCAAGCAGCTGTCCCTGCCATTGAACTGAGCAGTCCAGATGAAATCATTCACTCTCGTGCCATGCTGTCTGGATACTAATGGCATCCTGTAGACAGTGTGGCCCCTTGCTGGGACTCTAGAGGACAGAACAAGACACTTGTTGTTGCCCTTGCTGAATGGAACTGTTTCTTGAGAATGTTTCAATTGAGTCAGTACCACCCCCTCTTAGAAGCTGTCAAACCACACCACTTCCCCTGGGGCTTCTAAGCGCCTTGCCAAGGAGCTGGCCCCACCAGGAAACTGGAAGGACTGTATTTCTAAAGCATGAGCAGAGCACTTGCTGTAAGATAGAATCCAAAAGACAGGAAAACCATTATTAAAGTTCATGGCTCACCCTCATTTATTCTCTCCAGCGACAATCTGAAACAAGAGGAATTTGCAACCTACCACACATGCAGTTCATTCAGACTTTTCCCTTTGCCAAAGTAATAGAGTAGAAAATGCTGAGCTAATGTAAGCTGATACCTGTCGGGTATTAAATTCCAAGGCACAACCAGCCCTTCCTTCACCCAGTCTTCACTGAGTGCACAGGTTCTGCACTAGGCTTGGAGTGCAGAGCAGACAACTTGAGTTTTTTGCTGCTCACAGCCCTTAATACAATGAGGCAGAATGAAAGCTATTCAAGCCTCAAACATTGTACAATATGCTGGGACAGACTCTCCTTAAACTACATTTGACCAGAGGAGAAATAAGACTAAGTAGAGAAGAGACTTAGCAGTCTTTCCATAACCACTCAATCCTGTATGCATAGCACTATAGGGTGCCAGGACAGTTTCCTCATGGGGAGTTAGCGGCTGAGGTCTTGTCCTATCCTTTAACTGGGTAGTAGGCATGGCAGGTTTAAACTTGATTGACAAAAGGTCACAGACACAGAAATCCAACTTGTCACTGCAACTGCTAAAGGCTAGAGAAGTATTAAAAAGGAAAGCTCTAAAATGACAGACAGACACACTCTGCAGCCTCAGCTGCTGGCAATCTCAAGGACTTAAGAGGCTGAGGAAGGAGCATCACAAGTTTCAGGTTTGCCTGGGCTACACAGTGAACCTTGTCTCAAAAATAAACAAGTATTAGAGGCCATTCTTACTTTTCCAACGCTTTTAGAATAGAAGTGGTTATTTAAAAAAATAAGAGATACTAATTCAGACTTATAATTCTGTCATTTCCCCTCTGAATGCTGAGACTAGCTGTGAAGTCGTTAATACGCTTCCTATGAAATGTCAGTGCTCAGTGTAAACATCACCTGTTCAGAGCATCGAATGTAGGCTTCCTTGTTTTGGTCCCAACCCACAAAGAGTGTGTGATGTTGTTGTGTGCTGTTAAAGATGTTCTGCCCGTGGGGCTGGAGAGATGACTCAGCAGTTGACTCAGCCAGATGACTGGCTGCTCTTCCAGAGGACCTGGGTTCAACTCCCAGCACCCACACGGCAGCTCACACCTGTCTGTAACTCCAGTTCTAGGACATCCGGCACCCTTACACAGATGTACATGTAGGCAAAACACCAATGCATATAAAATAAAAGTAAGTAAATCTTAAAAAAAAAAAAGGTCTGCCCATTTTTACTTAAAATACTTTGTTTGCTTATGAAGGGTATCTTTAATAAGGGTGGCTACAGTTTGGCTTAGGAGAAAGGAGACATGTTGCTTCCATTCAAATGTGAAAGATCATGCTTGGACCTAGAATCTAGATTCAAGTAGAAAAATAATACTGTAGCCTGCAATACAATTTTCCCATATAGACTGTCTACATTGTGATTTTCCTAAAGGAAGGAAAAATATGATTGACTCTGAGATACCCTTTACAATTTTATTCCATCCTTTTACTTCCTGTTGTAATTAAATCATTAACTGAAGCAGGAAGAGTGCAAGGCTCCCTACAAACAATGCCTCTTTGTCAGAGGCCCAGCTCCCAGTCTGGATGGCTGACAGCACCAGCCACATTCATTAGGCTCCCAGTTTTCTCTGTGAAAGAAATGCAAAGAAGGATCTCTCACTGTGGTTTAGGATGATTCTGTCCTACAGTTATATGTAACAGGTGAAGAAAACTTGTGTCCTCACTGAAAAATATGCTAGATGTCTCATCCCCATATATACTGGACCCAAAGGACATACAAATTCTACTGCAAATGAAGAAAGCCAAGGGCATCACTTGCTACAGCCTGTTGCCTGTGGCAGCTGCAGCTGTCTGTGCTTCATTTTAATGAAGGCAAACAAAGGGGACTCCCCATTACCATAGAGGGAAAGACATGGCAGTAAAACATTCTTCTCTTCATGAAGAGTAAGTCTTTGTATTTTTCAGACTATTGTCTGAATTAGCTGTACAATGACTTAAGGTTTGTGATAGGCAAACAAATACAATGCTGTGTGCACAACTAGATGAACATCCTACAAAATGGTCAGCAGTGTTCTTAGGAACAAAAGTTGAAAACCAGGTGGATTGGGAGTGAAATGTTGCTTGAACAGCAATGCTTATAAGAAGCCAGGAAACTAGGAAGAGGCCAATGGGAAGTAGGACATCTTAAGGGCTGAGGAGTTAGTTAATAAATCAGAGGTGATATGAAAGTGTGGAGGCGGGCTGAGGGTAGAAATGTTTAAATGGTTGGATGGTGGATCGGGAAATGGAGTAGATGAAGGACAGTGTATGAAACAGCCGTACGAGATGTACATTTTGTATGCAAATTAAAATAAGTCAGAGTTAGTAGGGAGATATCCTTCTTGGCTAGATAATTTCTTCCCTGCTGGCTAGCTTTCATAATGCCAGAAAGTGCTCTACAGGCTGCTGGGAAAGAAAGGGCATCATCAACTGTGTACTATATGAACTATAATACCAACTACCACGTAAGAAGTGCCCACTGCTGCAATAATGACACAGCCATTGTAGGGTAACCAGTGTTCTATGATTGGATTTGGGGCCTGTTCCACAAGAGGAAATTCATAGCTCATACTATAAGTCCAATCAAAAACCCGTAAATGGGGAAAACGCAGGCCATCAGAGGCACTCTACTACTGTTTTTTAACTAAATTGACATGGGTCAAACTGCTTTTTAAATATGTTTATGCCCATAGACAAATTGCAACTCTCTTTAATCAGAGAAGCTTCTCTTTACAGTAAACATATGTGAATGCCCCCCTTTTAACCTCCCTTTAGCTCTAAAAGTTAGAAAGGAAAAAAGAGAGGGGAAGAAACTTTTACAGCTCCTCTGGCTGTCTTTATCTAACTAACATCTCGCATCTTCTATCCTATTAACTGCTTTCCCACTCATCTCAGTAACTCTCCTCTTTCTGAGGCCTCCCAGCAACCGTCTGCTTTCCTTCTTATTCTCTGGACCTAGCTGTCTCTATCTGAGCCTTGTTTCTGCCTGCCTTCCCTGTCACCAATGATGGAGCTCACTGTCTCCCCTGTCACCAACTGACTTTTCCAACTGAAAAAACTCTCTTAAATAGTTCCCCACAAGCTGTTCCCAGAAGTCCAAGAGGCCTGTGACCATAACGAAGGATGCACAGTACAAAAAACATCTCAGCAAAGTGTCTCACTACACAGGCTGAACCTGTCAACAGTTATGGATGGAAAAGGGAGTAACGGGGCACTGCCCATCCCTGGTGAATTATTTGGCCACTGATGAGTTCTGGGTGAGAGCCACGGGCAGCCCACCAGGCTCCACTGGATGCTACATATCCTATGGTCGGGATATTCAGTGGGTCAGGAAACAACACAAAAACACATGAATATGGGAAAGCCATCTGTATTGGGTGTGGGTGATACGGGTTCAAGAGAAAGAGGAGGCTGAGAGGGTGAGAGTAATCAGGATGCAGAATATACATGCATAAAACTGTCAAAAAAGTTTTATTAATTACAAAGTACCTATTTTAAAAGGGTGACAGAGACTAATAAACAGTGACATTTCCCTAAATATGGCTACTATACTACCTTGCCTTGGATATAGAAAAACTAGTTATTGTATTTTTGTTATCAGTCTAAAAATATGTTTGGGGAATCTGCTATATACAATAGAGGAAAAAGACAAGAATGGATCCCAGAGATTAGCAGTCAACAGTGCAGGGAGAGAAGGAATGTTTAGAATTCTATCAGTGTGGTTCAAGACATAGACTTAGGAAGGAGATAGAAGGAAAATTATGGAAAGATAAAACGTACTGTTGTACATTCAAATCCAGGAAAATTAGTGGACAACAGTAGTCAAATAACAGATAAGGAGAAAACTACCTGGCAGTGGTGGCTCACACCTTTAACCCCAGCACTTGGGAGGCAGAAGTAGGCAAATCTCTGAGTTCAAGGCATACAGAGAGAGTTCCAGGACACCCAGGGCTACATAGAGAAAACCTGTCTCGAAAAACGCAACAACAAAGAATTTTTAAAAAAGGAAGAAAAGAGGAGAAAACCTAAAAAACACAAAAGTTGGGGCTAGACAGATGGCTTGGTGGTTAGATTGACTGCTCTTCAATCATGGGACCAGAACTGGATCATGGTACCCTTGTAACAAGTTAGACATCCTGGCAAATGTGTATAACTCCAGCTCCAGTGGGGTGCAAAAGCAGAGGCAAAACACATAAACCCCAGGTTCAAGAAGAACCTGACTCAGAGAAATAGGAAGGAAGTGATGGAAATGGACATTGAAACTTTCTTCTGGCCTTTGTGTGCTTGAACAGGCATGTGTACCCACACACATGTGCATATACTCACACAGACATAGATACAAAAATAAACAAATCTTAAAAACCACAAACCCAAATACATATTTCACAAATCTTAGATGCAAAGAATACTCTCTACATTGACCAAAACTGATTATTTAAAACCAGATAGCCCACACCATAAAGAAATAATAAATGTCTGAGGAGATAAATATATTTAACTTGATTTAAACTGATTATAATGTATATAATTTTTGGTACTCAATTGGTATATTCAGCTTATACATTTCTAGGTATAAGTTTAAAATAGAACAAAATCAGGTAACTCAGAACTCATCTATAGATGTCCACTCCCAGCGTGCAACAATTTGCTAGACATTTAAACAACTGTGTGTGTGTGTGTGTGTGTGTGTGTGTGTGGAGAGAGAGAGAGAGAGAGAGAGAGAGAGGAGAGAGAGGGAGAGAGGGAGGGAGAGAGGGGAGGGCGAGGGAGGGCGAGGGAGAGAAAGAAAAAGAGAAAGGGAGAGAGTCTATGTTCTAAAGAAAGTGTATGCATTTTGGTCTGAATGAAAATGGCTCCCATAGGCCCACAGGGAATGACACTATTAGGAAGTATGGCCTTATTGGAGAAGGTGTGGTCTTGTTGGAGGAAGGGTATCACTGGGGTGTGGGCTTTGAGGTTTCAGAAGCTCAAGCCAGGCCCAGTGTCCCTCTCTCTGTCTGTTGTCTGCAGATGCAGATGTAGAACTCAGCTACCTTTCTAGCACCATGTCTGCCTGTGTGCTGCCATGCTTTCCATGATGATGATAATGGACTAAACCTCTGAACTGTAAGCTAACCCTAATTAGATGTTCCCTTGATAAGAGTTGCCATGGTCATGGTGTCTCTTCACAGCAATGAAGCCCTAAAACAGGTGTCATTTATTTATTCTTTTCTCTACCAATGCTATTTTGTATCTTGCCAGCATCTGTTCATTTATTTATCTTAACAATTATTTTTACACTGTGTGTATAAATATTTTGCCCGTGTATATGTATGCATACTGCAAACATATCTTCTACCCACAAAGACCAGACAGAAGAGGGCACTCTAGATCCTCTGGAACTGGAGTTACAGATGATAAGCGAACATGTGGGTGCTGGAAAGTAAACCCAGGTCTCTAACCAGCAAGCAACCTCTCCAGGCCAGACTTTTCATTAATTTCTGAGCTGTAACTGAGGGCAGAGGGGGAAGAGAAGAATGACAGTCACTCTTTCTGTTCCCAAAGAGAGACTTCAGCCCCCTGTCCCTTCTGGAATGTTCTCTTGCTATTAATGAAAGAACTACAAATATGAGTCATACTCATGTGTTTATGGGTGACATAACTAAATATTCTGAGAACATGTCTAGTTTAAAAAATGGACAACTATTCAGTCCAAGGCAAAATCAAAGACAAGAAGATCAAAAAATCAAAATCACAGGCAAAGAATCAAAACCAGATTGCTCTAGCCTTGGTATAAAAAAGAGCAGGACATTGCCTTGGAATATCTAAGAAACAAGTGATGGAGATTTCATGCATTATGGATGAGGTGGTCAGGAAAAGCTCTGTCAATACCCTGGCGAGGCCTGAATGAAGAAAAACTGTGAATAGAGAAGATGAAAACACAAGCAAAAGCAACACTTTCTGTACTACTAAGTACAAAAGGGGCATTTCCAACTTCCATGAATTTTCCGGAATGTCTGGACAAGTACTAATCCCCAAAGAGCTGAAGCTTTTCTTAAAGTTACATAGAATCCAGACATACTAATTCCATTTTTTAAAAACGTTTCCTCACACAAAGCAAGCCCAGTTCTGCCTCTGCTGCCTAGGGACTTGTAGAGTTGAAGATGCCTTTCTTCAAACCTGGCTGTGGGGTGGTCTGTGCTGGTTTCTTGATGCACGGCCTAAGGGCACCCAGGAGGTGTCCAGAGGACTGGAAGCAGTGAACACAGAAGGCAATGCTGGAGTCTTGCAGGCTTTCCTACAACTTCAGGACAAGAACCGCGGGACCACATAAAAAGACCTCTTCTATAAGAAAATACTTTTAAATAAAGACCTATCTAGAGTTGGGGCTATTACTCACTATTATCTGCCATTTTAACCACCCTACATGGAGATGCTGACAGACTATGAAGCATGCAGAAACCTGAGAGGAAACAGAATTAGGAAACTCCTTTTCCTCCATTGCTCTGTTATCTGACCCAACAAAGCACCTGGCCCATGATGACATCCAAGAGATGTCTTATTTCCAAGGAAATTGGTCAGCAATATCACAAGGAAACAAATCCCCAGGGTGGACTTTCAAATCAAGCCCTAATCCCTTTTTCCTTCATGAAAGTGGATTGCACACTAAGTGTTGGTGAAGCCACAGGTACATGTGGAACACCTGTTCTGCCTTCAGAGACTGGAAAGAGGAATCACCATATGCTTTCCTAAGCCGAGTCTGTCTCGGAGTCCCTGTGCTCAATCTGCCTGAAGGCAGATGATTCAGAAACTACTTCAAATTCAGTACTGAAGAAAACAAAGTTCGCTTGGACTCTTACTGCCATTTAATTGTTTTGCCTAAAGTGGATGAGCCATTTTTTAAGGCTGAAAAATGTAGCAAGTACAAGGCACTTAATATTTCACATACATGCTTTTGGAACTAGAAGCAGATTCTCCAGGGCTGCAAAAAGACAAGGACAAGTTGAGGTAAAACTACAGAATAGTCCAAATAAATTTGAAGGAACGAATTCTAATGTTTTTGTTTATGAATATTTATATATATATATATATATATATATATATATATATATATATATATGCCTGTATGTGTGTATACATGTGTTTATATATGTATGTGTATATATATATAGAGAGAGGGGGGGGAGCTCATTTGGTAATGCAGAAGTTCAACTAAATCTATCAGGACTTATGAGGCCAAATAGCAAAAAAAAAAATCCCTCCCTAAAGATACTGAGATCATATCTGCTAAAAAGTACCTGAATACTGTGCTCCACACACAATAAGTACATAACACCAAAAACAAATAGCAGCCACTGTAGAGAGCAAGAGCAGGTGGGTGAAGCAGATGAAGGCCAGGTATGTTTCCCTGTGTGCACTTACTGAGTCTCAGCCCCTAGCAGCATCTCCATCTTCTCACTGGCGTGGTTGTTGAGGACTGTCAGGGTAAAGAGGTGAGTGGTAGAGCTCTGTCTTGAATATAGCATTGTGGAAGTGTTTTTTCCTGGAGAAGAAGTAAGCTCTTCATTGTCACAAGACTCCACCAATAGCTGATCCCTTAAGGAATAGTCATTGACATTGTAGCTTTCTTCACTAAAAGACAGGGGGAAAGAATAGGTTAATTATTCAGTAGTTATGACTATGACACTGTCAGATTTCAAGCCACAATTTTGGAGAAGTGCGTAGGAGATCCAAGGAGAGGAGAGAACGACCTGTTTTGTAACACAAATTGGAATCTGAATTTTATCTACTGATTACCGACCAATACTATGTATGTAGCACACTAAAGTACATCTCAGATAAAAGAGTAATATATTTTTGAAAACACAGATCATTTCTTATACAGAGTTAAAAATCAACACAAAGCAATGTTGGGTACTTCTTGAGTAAAAATTATTAAAATTTTCTACCAAAGACCCAAGTATCTAGCAGGCAACACCATGAGATTTACAGTACCATTTAAGGAAGAATACACAAAGGTTAGAGAGTTGAAAAGATGGAATATTGAATAATTAACCCAATGCAGAGCTTCCTAGGCTTCATTTGCTACCATTCTGTAACTTATCATCAGTGAGACTTGCATGCATCCTGGTAATTCTCATGAATGGTGCACTTCCCCAGCTTCTACACCCACTTCCACCACAGAATGAAGAGGAGGCTGTGAAAACCTACTCATTCATTGGATTGCCCAAGTTTCATCCCTCACCCCCAAATGACCATAGCAGAGGATGGAAACAGAACTCCAGAGATCTGCTTGTAGAAATTGAACATCGGGGATCTGCTTATACAAGCAGAACCCCTGAGGTCTGTTTGCTCTGGCAAAATGCCCACATTATAGATTCTCAGAAGCCACCAGACTAAACCCTGTTGTGTTTCCCATCCTTTCCTGTCTTTATCCCAGGTCTCCCAGTAGTATCCTTTTATTTCACATCACACTGTGAGCATGGTTTATTTCCTCTCAGGACAACTGGCTCTGGAACATCTTCCACTGTACCCCTCTGGGAGTGCCCTTTAGGGAGTTCAGGACAGTCTCAACCTCTTTCCTGAACCTTTCCTCTACCTTCTAATCAAAGTTTCTTCTAACAAAATCCTGTTTCTCTCTAGTGGATGCCGGATCCTCTGGTGGCTCTGCTCACTTCTAGAAACGATCTCTACCTTGGAGCTCATGCTCTTAGTCTCCGTCTAAGCACAAACTTCTACAGACTCTACATTCTCCCAATTGTCCCGGAAGACTTCCAAGCTTATTGTCTCTCTCCAGCATTACTTCCATCTTTACATTCCATGAACAGCTCCTTCTTGTGCTGTGGTCTCTGAGTTCTTTGACTTCTCCAGGGGCTGCAGTCCTGTTACTTCAGCCACCCAACCAAATTTATCAGACACTCATTCATTCCAATATCAGCCTAGACATACTGTGCTCTATCTGGAATCCATCTTTCTAGCTCACCAACTCAAATCCTCACCCTGCAAAAGCTTATTTAACCTGCCAGGTCCTACTTAATGACTCTATGACCTTTTCCTCTGCTGATGAACTCCTCATGTCCTCTCACTCCTGCATACCAAATTACTCAGTCTGGATCCCTAATACCTAGCTAAAACCATTTCTTACACACATGCGCATCTCTCTTAGCTGTATTTGCCTGGAAAATTCTAAACCTAGCTATATACAGCTCTCTACTCTCTTTCATCCTCGCAGATAAACCTCAACTGAACTGCTAAGTAAACAAATGACCTTACAATATATTCTAGTGTACTCTAGGAACAATGACATTATCTCATTTAATAGCAAATATAAATATATGAATGTAGAAGAATCGAAAGAAAACTCCCTGTGTCTAAATATACTAAGGGTTTTAGAACAAGACATTTTGTTCCAAAGTTCTGGGGACTTCTTTATTCAGAAGTAAACATTCTGCCTTGTAACTGTCCTTGGAGAATTTTATAGTTTTTTTTTGAAGTTTAGTTTAGTAGATTCCCCACTCAGAAAACAGCATATCTCTAAAAACAAAATATAACTTCTGAGCAAATCTGTTGTTAGGGCCCGGTATTCACTGCAAGTTCCCATGGCAAGATCGCCAAAGCTGTCCTGAGGCTGCCACACCCAGGACTATAGAGTAGTTTTCACATCCAAAATGAGATCTGTCAATGCACACAATATACTCAAAGGACGAAAGCAGGACAGTACACCTTACAATCAAACATGGTTTTATCTTTTGACAATCTTGTTTACTAGAAACAAAGAACTCAATTGTTAACGGGGCAGAAAATGTTTACAATGTCAGGACATCTCAGTCATAAATCTAACAGCCTAGGATTCAGGATGTGCGTATACACACACATACACACACACACACACTCACACAGAGAGAGAGAAAGAGAGAGAGAGGGAAAAGAGAGGCAGGGGAGAGGTGGGGAGACTCCTCTAAGATAAAAAACATTAAAGTAAAAACATCTCATTAACAAAATCACTTAGAAAAAAAGGGATTTCTTGCTATTCTACTTTCTCCCTATCCACTATTTGCTCTTTGGTCCAAACCAAAAGCTATAAAAGATCATCACTCGATGGTGTAGCACTTGTTTCCTATCAAAAATCATTTCTGGATAGAGAAACTGAAGAACCTAATAGTGTAAAAGTGGGAGAATCAAATAGGCCCTAAATAGCAAGAGTTGCATTGGTATCAAGGTTACTTCTAAAGAAAAGTCACAGGAGAGTATATAGATGATAGTGCCCTCAGTTAGGACCAGCTGAGCTCCTGCACCTTCAGTGTAAGGCAGTTTTGCTTGTTAGGTTGTCCCTGATAGAACTCAAGGACTGAGTTCACAGGAGACAAATATAACCTATGATGATTAGCCTTTCACTCCTCTTTATTTTCAGGACTCATATCTTCCAGTGTTTACCTAACAACAACAAAAACAGGTAGGAAATTTCATTTCATCAATGTTTTGAATCTTTACTTTTGAGGAATTATTAAAACCAAAAGTGGATATATTTTTTAAAGGTTCATTAATTGTTCCTTTAAGCAACAAGTACAGTGCCACTGATTACAATCTGAGGTAGTTGCTTGACCCAGTTTAGACCAGTCAGTTCTTCAAAATGTCCACTTTGGATAATAAAATTTGGTAATCCTATTCACAGCTATGGGACTTTACCTTGTCCAAACTACATCTGAATAGAGAACAGCTTAATTAGGATATCTACATCTGAAACAGTCTCCAAAGATGTTTTCTGTCTATCTTTTAAGTGATTGGCTGTCACTCATGCAAAAAAAAAAAAAAGTCACTGTAATCTAGATACTATGCTTTTGCATTATTTAATAATATAGAGCCTAACATTTTACTACTTTTTAAAAATGGGGTTCATATGAAAAAAATAAAAACAACTTGGTATTATTTAAGAATAATATGGTTGTTTGCCTTGGTCAGCTACCTTCAAACCCAGTGAAACAAAAGCTGACAAGTGGCTGACTCTTGTAAGACACTTCTGGTATGTTCTTTTACGCACTCATACAGAAATTTAATCTTCCAAAGCCTCAGAAGAATCACTATTATTCCACTGCCTCTGAATCTGCTGACCATTGCATGAAACTCATTCTCCCGTCAGTCAACACCTGTGATTTTGTCTCCTAGTTCAGGAGGAGGAGGAGGAGGAGGAGGAGGAGGAGAAGGAGGAGGAAGGGAGCCTACTGCCAGATACCTCTATTGCGGGCTTTTCCCTTATGATCACTTGGGTCCCAGAAGGCTGAACAGAGTGGGAACGAAATAACCCCTTTCCCCGGGGAAGTTGACTCTAATCAGACTTCCCCATGTTTGTCTCCATCATTTAACAAACATATGGTTGACACAATTTCTGAAACAATTTGGATCGTGTAATTAGGAAGTTGAATTGCTCAGAAAAGGGCAAATGGAGAAACCACCTTTCCTTGCACGAACAAGTTTACATGGAGACTTCCTTCTATTGTGTCACATGCATTCCACACTTGCAGCTGCTCATGCAGGATCCTGGTTCTGTGCAAGCCACCTCTCCTCAGGGCAGTGAGTGATTCAGTCAAGTCCACAGAGGTCTGTTGCTCTGGGCCTTAAACAATGATGAGTCTCCCTGTTGAAACCCACCTGAAGTCCTGGAAAGCCCTGCCTAGACTCTCCTTCTTTAAATTATTATCTTAAACAAAATAAATAAATAAGTCTCTGTAGAGAAAAGGATATGATGCTAAACGTGCATCAGTTATTTTTCCTGCTGGAAGGAATTCTGTGTTAAGTCCAGACAATGTCTGAATGTAAGCTGCACATCACTGGAGTGACGTGACATAAACCTTATTGTGAGGAGTTCCTTTTTTGCTTCCTGTGGCACTGGGAATAGATCCCATTGCCTTGACATGCTTGGTCAGAGCTCTGTCTCTGAGCTCCATCCTTGGCCCTACCTTAAGTAGGTAAATTATTTTGGAGAACTTTAACTTTCTGTCCCACAATTTCTACAAAGGTCGGGACACTTCTCATAGTGGGCATTTATTTATGAATATTAGTTATTACTTTCAGATCAGAAAGACACTAAAGACCACATATAACAAATGCATGTTTATGGTACCCAAACAACATAAATACATGGAACTCTGCAGCACTAAGCTCAGAAATAAATACCCATCTTGGCACAGTCAGATTGGGAAGGACAAGGCCAAGATGAGGATCAAGGGATGTGAATCTGCAGTTTTGTTCAACTTGGGTTTTCTTTTTGGTTTGGGAGGAAAGTGTCTAACATTAACTACAGAGGCAAGTTTGGGTGATGCGTATGTTAGTGTATGATAATTTTCTGCACATTTTACCTATTTTAAAATATGTTTTAAGTTGTAAATGTATAGATGTGAAGACTATCAGTCCAGGTGTCTGTGGATGCCTAAGTGAATCAATTTCTAGGTAATGGAATGTCTTCTCTGCCCTACTGACTGCTGACTGTAAAATATACCACTAACTGAAATACACTACAGTGACTATGACTGAAAAAAACTTCTAATAATGGCTCTCCTATGTTAATATTATATATACAATATATAATAATATATTGATGACATCCAGTTAAATAATATGACTGATGAAAGTGAGTGACAAGGCTCAGGGATAAGGTTGCTCTGATGACTTGAGTTCAGTACCTGAGCCCATGGCAGTAGGGAAGAACTGAATCCCACAAGTTGCCTTTTGCCCTCTACACACATGCTGTGACACATACACACAGACACAGACACAATTTTAAAAGTTTAAAAAGAAAATATAACTGATGAACCCATCTCTTTTATAACATCGGAAAAATCTCTTAAAATATTTATGATTAAGCTTATCAGGATTTTCTGTATGAAGACAACCTTGATATAATAAAGGTTTCTGTTCTTTCGAATGTAACTCAGAATTTTAATCCAATCAATCCAAATTCAAACCCCAAAAATGGTCTTGAAGGGAGTTGGAGAGAGGAGCTAGCTGAGTTCTTTTAAATCATGTGGAAAATTAAACATGCAGAGACAACTAGAAAGGTTGTATACGACAAAAGGGGAATGAATTTGCCTTTGGACATACTAACACATACATTTACAAGTCTATGTAGTTCAAGGACCAGGCCTGGGCATGAGTTGACTGAGAAATAGACTAGAGAAATAGACTAATGAGTTCATAAACTGATTTAAACATATTTAGGAACTTCATGTATGACACAGGTGGTTTTCAAACACTTGAGAAATTGATAAGCAATAAATAATGTTGGAAGATTTGGAGAACATCTGACATTGCTATAAAATCTGCATTCTAATCTCATTCCTTAAGGCAGGTTGAATCCTTAGATTGGGTATGTCCAAGTCTGTAAGAGTCCTAATGAGGTAAATGGTGGATCACAAGTCAAGCCTGTTTTGTGGGGAGACAGAAGCTTTTAAATAGCTGACCTTGTGGAAGAGTCTCATCTTGGCCCTTATTAGCAGTCATCCTATTCTTGTTGGCCAGAAAAGGGGAAAGGATGCTTGGCCGAAATGGATCCATTCAGTGAAGGAAAGAAGCATTGGCAGGGAAGGCCAAGGGTTATACCCCAAAGGGCAGCTTCCCCACTGCTTTCAGCACCAGGAGAACATTTGCATACCACACATAGTGTTCTAAAAACTCTCTTACATAGCCTGGGTACAACTGATGGAAACCTAAGCAAAACTTCCAATTCTTCCTTTTATAAAAAGTTAAATTAAGAGAAGAGGCGTTATAGAGATTTATCCAAATAGCACAATGACACACAACATATATCCTCAGGACAGTAGCGTTTTTAAAAACCCATTTAGTATGCCTTTTCTATACATTTTGTTTAAAAACATTCACACAGCCTCTGATGTAAAAAACCAACCAAACAAACAAACAAAAACAAAACTAAAAAACAAAAAACATGCCAGTACAAAGACAAATGTCTCCCAAGCAAGCAGTTGCCTGTGCATCCTCAGACCAGCACTTACAGACCAGGGATATGCTTCCCAAGGTCACTATGGCCCACCATCCCACGAATTCCAGTGCCCTGGGCTCTGCCATTATTCTCCTGGATGTCAGCAAAGAAGTCAATGGTGACATGCACCTGTGGCATTCTGAAACACTATCCTGTCCTAATGCCCTCCATGACATTTCCCAGGCATCCGTCTTCAAAGCCATTCTTATATAGCCACTTGCTATATCACAAGGGATGTCATGGCTGGACCTCTTTCCCAGGAGTGCTGAGGCCAGGAGCATACTGGACTGCAATCAATAAAAGATATTCTTTCTGTTTTCTTCCAGGGCATACAGAAGAGTTCTTCCTCTGCAGATATCAACTTGTTTCCCTTGCTCATTCAATAGCATGATTTCAAAATCCCAACACTTGCTTTTATGCTTTACTGGCATTAAAATATTCCAGACAAACATTGCTGAAGCAAGACATTGTACAATTCTGGATTTTATTTCAGGTTAAGGGATTAAAAAAGAACTGATCTACCTGATTGAGATTGATTTCATGTTGTAAAGCTTGACTTAGGAAAATCCTAACAAAGAAAGTTTTATAGAATTTTCAGAAGGAATAGATTTTAGCATAACAGATAAGATTACAGATCGGATTCAAAAGGCCTGCTTAGAATTAGCCCCATTACACACTTGCTTTGTGAATTTGAGCAAGATTCCAATCCTCTCCGTGCTCTCATCTGTAAAATGGTGGTAACAGTACCGAGGCACTGGGTTGTTCTGGGGATTAACGAGATAATGTGTATTACCTTCTCATTGTACAGAGCTCTTATAATTGCTCCTGGATTATACCAAATGTTAGCTGCTATTATTATTATTTTTATTATTATTATTATCATTATTATTATTATTATTATTTTGGTTTCCATGATAGAATACCATACATTTAAATTACCTGAGAATTTTTAAAGGCCGGATAATTACATATGCCCTGCAAATAGAGAAGTGGACTAAGCAGGATTCAAAGTAAATAGTCATATCAAGAGATTCACAATTTGCCAAGAACTCTGACTAGTAAAGAAGGAGCAATGTTTACTCTGAGACTGATTTCAAATAACCTTACTTATTCAGTTTCTCAAAATAGCTCTCAAGACTTACAAACATGTCACACATTTCCTATCCATTGTCCACAGAATAACAAACAGTAGCAGTAGGGAATCTCACTCTCTGGTAGGAAAAGCATCTGTTGTGATTAATTGCCACCAAAAAAGATGGCAAGAGATTGCAGGATGGCCAGATTCCACAGCCCAGCACTTGGAATGCACATCATCTTTGACTAAGAGGAGACAAGTAGTTCAAAGAAACTGCAACCCCCTTCATAGAGCTTTCTCCCTGCAGTGACCAGGGAGGATACAGCATGATCAGAGAGCTTCTTACATAGGTACAATGTTACTCCAGATTACGAGAATCATACCTACACTCCAGTTTAGGCTTAGCACCATTGATTTACACCAATTAAAGTAAAAAATGAATAGCTGGGTTAGCCCTTGCTATCTTGAGGGGACTGGTTCTAGGAACCCTCAAAGATGTCAAAGTGAGTGAACAGGTTAAATGCCTCAAACAAAACTGTGTATTTGTCTATCACCTTCATGGATCCTCTTTTTAAATATGCTCTGCATTACTTAAAATAGCTAGCATACTATGAGAAACTGTTATGCCACACCGTCTAAAGAGTAACAATATGAGAACATCTGTACAAGTGCAGTAGAGCAACCCCCACTCCTTCTTTCCCATCTACTATAGCGAATTGATGGACACGGAGGCTGACGCCTGCGTGAGCTCTGCAGGAAGGGATGGTGCTAGAAACGCCACCCTGCGGAAGCATTCCCCATCCACACTTCTTTGTGAAGAATGAGTGCATGTCACTACTTATCCCTCCCTGGATGGATGTGGTGGGTGATGGGGAGAGGCAGGCATTTATTCCCACATCACTCAAATTTCAAAGGCCATAAATCCAGGCCTGGTCCTGCCGTATACCACAGCCTTCAGATGTGAAACGCGGCATGAAGATTTTAGACAAGTTTCTAAACAGTAAAATATAGCCCAGGGGTAATAATTTGATTTGTGGCAAGAATTTTTAGAGAGATATACACAATTCTGAAATTAATAGTGATAGAATTAGTTACTTAGTAGGGACTACTGAAGATGCTGAGGCTCTGTATGCACTCTTACTGAACTCACACATACTCCATGATAAAGATGACATTATTACTTCCATTTTACAGACAAGGACACCGAGAGGCTGAAAATGCCTCACACAAGGCCACGTGGCCAGGAACTGAACCTAACTCTCTCTGACCCAGGCATTGATACTGTGCTGCTCGGCAATGATGCAGTGAACAGGAAGTGGTAACGTCAACTCTCTTTAGAGGCACAAAAGAAAATGATTTGTGATGTCAGTGTAATAAAGAGTATGTGGCAGTGAGGAAAAACAAAGATGAAAACCATTCTTCCACTTCTTTCCTGTTTCACTGTCTTCAATTCAGAAGCAAATGCTACAATGATCAGCAGCACACATAATTAGTGTATCTGAAACAAAAATTATTTGAATCAGAATTCTTTAAGCTTGTTTTTCCAAGAAATTTACTCTACAGAGAAAGGCAACTGACAATGTCAGGTGGCTTCAGTTTTCTATCATGGGAAAGAACATTACCATGGAAAAACTTATGACAGGATGCAACCAGGTCAACACTTCCCATGAGTCTACACTGCCTGAAGCCACTGAGCATTCAAAGCTGGTAAGAACTGAGTTCAGAGAATTCATCTGCTAAACCCCAGGTGCTACCCACAGAGCTGAGTTATGTTTGTAAGACCCAGATTTAAGGATCAGGCACCAGGAAGAGGAATATACAGCTTTAAAGAAAGGAAGTGCCGTGGAGGAGAAACTCTTCATGCTGCGGGATATTAGGAATGAGAAGTGCAATGGGAAACCTGCAGGCATGAGTCAGTACCGGTTCTAGTTTTCTCCAGTATGTAGAAAAACTGGAAAAATCTCTTCTAAAGTGCTGAAACAAGTGTTTTCCCAAACAAAAAGATATAACTTTCATCAGGATGAGGAATCCAGCAAAGGGGACAGAACCTTTTCCAGCTATACAGAAGATCAATATCCAAAATAAATAAACACCTCAAAAACAAAGCATCGAAAGTGTTCAGCATCTTTAGTAAGTAGGTAAATGCAAAATACAACTACTTTGAAATTTCATCTTAGCCTGGTCATAATGGCTGAGATCAAATGAAACTAATAACAAATCCCACTGTTGGTGGGATTGCAAAACTGGTGCAGCCACTCTGAAATCAGTGTGGAATATTCTCAAAAAGCTGTAAGCAGATCTACCATATGGCCAGCTATACCATTCCTTCGAGTATGCTAAAAGGATTCAATATTCTATTATAGAAATCCTTGCTCAGCCACTCTCAGTGTTGCTTTATTCACAATAGCTAGGGAATGAAAACAACCTAAGTGTCTCTCAGCTAATGAGTAGATAGTGAAACATGGTCCATATTCACTATGGAATACTATTCAGCTGCAAAGAAACATGAAATTTGCAAGTAAATAGAACTAGAAAATATTATACTGAGTGAAGTAACTGAGACCCAGAAACATGAATGTTAAAATGTTCTTTCTTACTTGTGAATCCTAGCTCTGAATCTTGATGTGAATACATAGCTTAGAGTAACCATAGAAGACAGGAAAGTAGAAAGAAGAGAGAAGGAACTTTAGAGAAGAGGGTAGTGGGATGCTATGAATGGGACAGAAGGGAAATGGAGAGATTTAATAGGGAGGAAAGAGGAAGGGTAATGCAGACAGGTTGGAGGAAGAGAAGATACACTAAGGATGTTTAAACCAGACATAAGGAGCCAGGTGGTGGTGGCACACACCTTTAATTCCAGCACTCAGGAGGCACAGGCAGGCGGATCTCTGTGAGTTCGAGGTCAACCTGGTAACAGAGTGAGTTCCAGGACAGTCAGAGTTACAACAGAGAAACCCAGTCTCAAAAAACCAAAAAACCAAACCAAAACCAAAACTAAAC
The DNA here is from genome assembly GCA_026225945.1 of Cricetomys ansorgei. NCBI lineage: Eukaryota > Metazoa > Chordata > Mammalia > Rodentia > Nesomyidae > Cricetomys > Cricetomys ansorgei. Next base: position 27,821,972 of record JAMJFZ010000056.1, read on the forward strand.
AACCAAACAAAAAACGGATATAGGGAAACATTTTACAAGCTTACTTAAACATGCATACATAATGTGTGTGTGTGTGTGTGTGTGTGTGTGTGTGTGTGTGTGTGTGTGTGTTAAATGGAGTTCTGCCCATGGGATGATAATGTTCCCCTTAAAAGCAACAGATAATCAGATGCCAAAAACTCTAGGGCTAAGCAATGAAAACTTCCCTTCCATTGTTGATCTGGGGGACTCAAGGGGACTCCAAAGATGATAGAGATTATTGCTATTGCCTTTCATTGCCTTCCAGGACTTGAAGGTAAAATTCTATTGCTGTAGACACCAAACACTTAGCACATGGGACTTGAAGGAAGAGAGCTACAACTGACCCCAACGGATACATGTACAGCTACTACACCTAAAGAAATGTTACAGAAGAGAAGCAGAAAGATGGCCAGAGGTCCAGAATGCCCACTGCAAGATAGTATCTTCTAGATACAACCAGGGAAGATTTCCCATGAAACATCAACAACATAAGACCTTCATAATGACAACATGAGTCAACACGCCAGTGTAGATGGGAAAATGTCACAAGGCTCCTCCAGTCCTAGATGAAGAACTGTAGGCAACTAATGACTGCTAAGGGGGGGGGGACCATTTTCTCCAGTTAGGAACCTCCTAATAGACTATCTAATCTCAAGTAGTCAGTCTTTTAACACATCTAACACATTCAAGCAACACAAGATGGACTCAGTAGTTTGAAATATTATTCGTGTGTATAGCAATAACAAAGAGGAAGAGGTTGGTCCTGGAATTGAGAGGGGGGAGACACAGAAGGAGTAGGATAGGAAAGAGAGATGGGTGGAAATTATATAAATACAGTACTCAGGCATGAAATTCCCAAAACATTTAAAAAAATTTTAAAAGGTTTCTACACTATGTTTTCCTAATGACAACAGAGAATGTAGAAAAATATACTAGAAAAATGAAATCATGAAATAATGAAGACAAATTGAGCCTGAGAAATTAGGGAGTCAGGCAATCAGGGCTCTGATGAAAAGCCTTGAAAGTGCATAGTTTGAACATACTGGGTCCAAACAGCCTGCTTAGAAGTGTTTTGGAATTGATAAGTTTTCAGATTGAAAGTATTTGCATATACAGAATGAGCTATTTGGTGAAGGGGGTGGCACTAAAGTCTTAACTTTAGCACTGAACTTCAGTCTGAAATTTACTAATGTCTCACATATACCTTAACATACAGCTGCAGGTTAATATTATATATAATTTCCCTTCATTATTATATTTTTAATTTATTCTTTAAGAATTTCATTGGCCAGGGGGTGGTGGCCCAGGCCTTTAATCCCAGCACTTGGGAGGCAAAAGTAGGCAGATCTCTGCGAGTTCGAGGCCAGCCTGGCCTATAAAGTGAGTTCCAGGGCAGTCAGAGTTGCAACAGAGAAACCCTGTCTTGAAACAAACAAAAATAAATACAATAAAAAGAATCTCATTGGTGATTTCATTTTGATGATTTCCACTGCCAGGTACCTTGTTCCATCTCTTACAGGAAGTAAGCTCCCATGACTACACACTTTTCTCCTGGGCCATTGAGATGGATCGATGTGTAAAGGCAGTTTACAAGCCCATTTCAACCTGATTTCAATTCCTGGGACCCAGATGGTGAAAAGGTAGAGAATTGACTCCTGCAAATTTGCCATCAAAACAATACTTCTAACAATACTGTGCAGGAAGTGAAGCTCCACAGCATAAAATTTTCTGCTCGCCATAAAATTTTAGATTTTCTGTAGCATTCCAGGTTTCTGAGTTGAGAGACACTCAATTTTCTGCAGTTTCATTCAGTGTCATTATCGGTAACCTGACAGTGATTGTTGGTGACGGAGGTCACTTGGTGGTATGTTGCACACACACTCAGAATAGAGGGAACTGTTAGTTGTGCATGCTCAACAGTACATGCTCCTATCTGTGACCACTGATCTAACTAGAAGAACTGAAAACTGATGGTAGGGGCAGAAAATTAAGAGATGAATTGAAAGTAAATCAAGATTACGTGGGTTTGGGCATGCTCATGGTATTGTGCCTAACACTCTGTCAAGGCCCATCTACCTGCCTGCTCTACATGTTGGGCAGGCCGGGCTGCTGGGAACCAAGTACTTCCAAGCAGTACTCAGTGAGCCAGAGATAAATGGCCAACATCAGGAAAACCAAGTGAGTCTACATCTTCAGTCACTGTCCTTTGTCACCCATCTATCCTAAAGACAAGGTGTTGGGAGATTCAAAAACCTCTTCTATTCTCCCAAGCAACTTGCGTTAAAGGGTGTCCTATTGGAAAGAGATTCTGAGGTGTGACTGTCACTGTCGTGTATCTAGCCAGCGCTGGATTCATTGATCCAGCTCAGCGACATCACCTAACTGAACCAAAGCAGCACAGCTCTTCTATTCCTCTCTGACAATACACTTGCTTTCTGGAGACTGTCTGGGGAGTTCCCCAGCCAATATGAAAGGAACAGCCACTGAAGGAAAGCTAACAGCTTCTTGTCATTGAATGACACCCTCCTGCTGCAAACATCGACAAGCATAAGGCTCTATGCATGGGGCAGAGAGTAAGCCTGGACCCCAGTAAACTTCAGATGGAAAGGGGCTGAGCTCTGGATAATGTGTGAGCATGGACTCTTATCCTTCATGTATCACGTGAAAACCAAATGTCTCTGTTGTTTGAGCCTCTGTTATTTGGGAATTCTGATGAAAACCTAGTGAATGATCCAGAAATGAATTTCCCAATGAAAAAAGGAGCACCAGGATTTCCCAAACCCGTGTCATTTCTCTGGTTTTGTTTTGGGGCTGCAAGTGTGAGAGGGGGTAATAATTCATTATTTTTACTGATCAAACCCTTCTATATGAGGACGCATTTACTGGAAGCTTAAAACATTAGTCAGTACTATAATAAAATCAAAAGCAGGTAAAAATTGCCTCTGTGGAATAGTTCTACAAATAGCCTCATTTTATAAGCTGTGTGGCATTTGCAGAGAAGGATATGGGTGATGCTCCAGAAAATGTCAGAAGCCACCTCACTAACAAGGCCCAGATTGGTTCTTACCAAGATTAAGTAATCACAGTGTTTATTTAGAACTGGGAATGTAGTTCAGTTGGAAGAATGCCTGTCTGCCTGCCTGCCATGCACAAAGTCCTGGGTTCTGCCCCCTGAACCATATAGAACTGTAGTATTCCACCGCCATAATCCCAAGACTCTGAAGGTAGAGGCAGGAGGACCAAAAGCACACAATGCTATCCTTGGCTGTAAGGGTGAGTTTGAGGTTAGCCTGAGATATGTGTTCAAAGGAAGTTAGGGAGGGAGAGAAAAGGGGAAAAAAAGAGAATAAAAGTTTATTATTTTATAAGAATAGTACCCAACACAAAAACAGATGTAAATGTCCTTCCTGAAGTCTGAGCCAAAGCAAAACTGAATGACAATACATATGGAAAGACTCACGGAGACACACAAGAAGTAAAATCCACACTCTAGCCACATCTCAAATGCCTGAGACACCATGGCTATGGTTCAACACAAATATCCTCAGAAGGACCCCAAGAAGAAATAATCTAGATTACTGTACCATCATCAGCAGGTTCCCTAGGACTACTAACTAACTCTGCCATGAGGAAACTAGATGACAACATATTTGTACACACTGTGGAGGGCAAGACCAGACTAAGTCAGATTCCAAGAAGGTCCAGAATGAGACAAAATGGACAGTGCATCCATGTGATGGGGCTTCTGTTTAGCCATCTGTGGGGGTTTGAATGCATATGGTACCCATAGGCTCTTAAAGAGTGGTACTACTTGAAAGGAATAAGAATGGGTGGCCCTGTTGGAGTAGTTGTAGCCTTGTTGGAGGAAGTGTGTCACTGGGGATAGACTTTGGGGTTTCAAAAACCCACCCCAGGCCCAGCCTCTCTCTTGCCTGCTGCCTGTGGATCTGGATGTAGAACTCTCAGCTCTTTCTCCTGCACCATGTCTGCCTGTGTGACACCATGCTCCTCACTATGATGACAATGGACTAAACCTCTGAAACCGTAATCTGGCCCCAACTAAAAGCTTTCCTTCTGACTGGTTCATCTCCGACAAATACTTGTCATATGAGCATTCTTACAGCTAAGTGCCTGCCTACTGAGACATGAAGGTCAATATGAGACACAGGATCAGAGTTCAGATTAAATGTTATGGTAAGGAAGGTACCCAGTTTTATTGGATCACAAAGAAGCAGAAAATAGACTCTCTTACAGAGCTGGATAAAAGTCCTAGTGTGTGGTGATTCATATAAACCTAAAAGATGAGAATGTCTTTGCCTAGAAAAGATCTGAAGTGAGGGGAAGCCAGAGGAGAGGAAAGGGATTCCAGACAAAAAGTGAACCCTGCCCTGGGACTGCCCTGGGACTGGTATCTAGTAAAGAGGCACAGATGGGACGAGGAGGAGGGGGAGGGGGAAAAACCAGAGAATGGAGAGGAGGAGGGGGAGGAGATGGAATTACTTGCAAGGCATTTGTGCTAAAAGCAAGATAAGATGGTAGGTAAGTTTTGCAAAGAGGTAAACTAAGTAGATTCATCTTTTAAAACATATTCTGAACGTGAAAGGCAAAGAGCAAGGAGGAGAAGTGGCCTAAACCCAGTTGGGTCTATCTTATTGGAAAAACTAGAGAGGATTGGTGTAAGGGTGGGAGAGAAAGCAGTTCACGAGCTACAAAGGAGGCTTCTGACCTCCTTTGTGCAAAACAGTGCAAACACAGATGGTAAGGTCACCTTTTGGGTTTACCACAACACCTTTTGTTGGACACAGGGGCCTTTTACTAAGAAGGGAATGAACCCAGGAGAAGGAGAGATTTGATGGAGAATATCTGAATATGACGATAATCTGTGAAACCACCAACCAGACAAGTTCAAGTGACATGATCATAACAACATTCTGAAAACTATTTTAAAAAATGGAGTGAATTGATGTAAAAGAAAAGATGTGGCCCAGAACTACCTTAGGCCATCACTGAGCATTCCTTAACTATGTTTAAGTGAGGTGATGGTAAGGGGCCAGGGAATGTAGTGGGTAGAACTGCATGCTGCAAAGGGCTGATGAAGTCCTAACTCCCCCCAGTTTGAAATTTGCCTTATTTAGAAACAAAGCCTTTGCATATGTAATCAAGCCACACTGGATTTAAATAGGCTGTGCGTCCAGTAACAGAGTGATAAGAGGTGAGGACTCAGAGACACACAGAGACACAGCAGAGAAACAGTTCATACGGAAACCCAGGCCGACTGGAAAGAATGCTTAGGGCCACTGGGAGTTGGAAGAAGTGAGGCTCAGCCTTCTGGACTCCTAAGCTACCCAGTCACTTTGTCATACTGTGATACAGCAGCTATAGGAGATCAACACAGGGATAGAGTCTGCTCTCACTTTCAGATAGAACTTGGAGAAAAGACTAGGCATATACAAGGCATTAAATAAAAATAAAATAGTAAACTGCCTCAGAAAATTTGGGGGTTTAATCAACTAAGTTCTTAGATTCAGTTTATGCATTGCAAAACTAGAACCAATCATACTTAACCCCATAAAGCTATATATGTGGGTATAGTCAGGAGCCAGCTTATTGTGTTAATATTATTTGCACATATCGGCTACTATACTTTAGTACATATTAATCTACTTCTATCTGGTAATCTATCATGTTTATAATACAGTATTACCATTACTGCTGCATGCTAAGAAAGCAAAGCTGGTTTAAGGTCTGCTGTTGTTCCAAAGTGGCTCTCCCTTGGGAAGGCATTAGGCAACACCTGGAGATGGTTTTGTTAGCACAGTGGGAAGAGGTACTATTAGTAATCAGTGGAGAGAGACCAGAGATGCTGCTCAACACTACATCACAGGGACCACCCCACAACAAAGAAGCACAGGCCCTGTATCAGTACTGCTGAGGTCAGGATCGAGTGGATCCAGTCAGCTTCTAGTCAGAGCTTCAAACACCAAAGAATTCACTCTCATCAGCAGTAGTCAAACTAGATGCATCCTTTAGAAATTTGGTAGAATAAACTATTAATAAAATGACCGACAAGCAACTGAGACCTGATAAAAAATCTTAATGATTTCTTCTAATCTAAAAATATATTTTAAAAAAGAAAGACAAGGAAAATAAAAAGGAAGAAAGAACACTGTCTTTGAAGATAGCCCCATGGTTAACTACCGAGTCCTGCTCTGCAAGCACCAGCTACATGCTGAAGGGCCACACATTCAGCAAACTAAGAAATGTGCACAGTATACACTATCTGCCAGTCTGGACAGGAGGAGGAAGAATAACGGTCCTCCCGTGGAGCCACTCTCAATAGGTAGAAAGGAAACCTCCCTATGCTGAAAACCACTGGAAACTCAGCAGCTAAGCTCCTTGCCTAAACGTTGTAATTTCAATCAGTCAGTGGGTGGCTGGATCAGTTCTAGAGAGCTGGCACAGATAATGATCCCTTATCTCTCCCCTGTAGTCATGTCTGAATTATTGCTTGACTCAAAGCGGCTCCATCTCCTTCGCTGCTGCCTCTGGCATGCAAAGCATCTGCCGTTGCCTTCTTGAAGCTACTGTGTAAATCCAGCAGTACATACTGTACATTTCATACCGAGCCTGTTTATCAAGCCTCTTTCCCAGACTCACGTAATGAACGAGCTGAGTCTCTAACGATATTCCCTCAGTTTAGACATGTGATGCAGGTATTGACAGGGCAAGAACATACCAGTTTTGACAAAAGTTAATTAGGTATTCAGGTTGCCTCTCCACTGGGAATATATGTCTTGCTCTTTCTGTTATTAAGATTACTATTTCAAAAACACTTAAGCACATGTTGGCATGGATGGATCAACATGAAACCACCTGTGAAGAGCAAAATGGGCTACTATGGAAGATAAAATATGCCTTAATTCTGTATTCATTGACTAGTCCTGTGCAAGTAGAAGAATAAAGGCTGTACTATCCTAGTTTTAGAACTACCTCTAATGATTCATCAAGTTATCAGTCAACATAGTCAAAACTACTCTAATATTTAAAATTGTCATGGTATTATCAATCTTTATTTTATCATTCAACTCAAAAGATAAGTTAAAATTTTGGGTCCACTGAGACAGCTGGGAGATGTTAGAAGTCAAGAGTTCTGGTACTTGAAGGACACACATTAATTGTGCTCTTAAAACTTAATTTATGTTGAAAACCAAACATGGTGGTACACGATGTAATCCCAGCATTAAAGAAGCCAAGGCAGGAGAACTGACAGAGACCAGCCTGGCTATGTAGTGAGCTTCAGGCTAGCCTGAGCTAACTAGAGAAATTCTGTCTAAAATTTCAATAAATCTAAGAAGAAATCCTTTATAAAAGTCAAGAAAACTTGCCGTGCTTTGTTTGGGAAGAGGGAACTTCAGCTAAGAAAATGTCTCTACCAGACTGGCCTGTAGGCAAGTCTGTGGGGCACGGTCTAGACTCATGATTGATGTTGGTGGGCTAGCTAGTAAGCAGCACTACATCATGGCCTCTGCATCAGTTCCAGCCTCCAGGTTCCTGCCCTGACTTCTGTGTTGAACAATTGTTGTTGTATGGAAATATAAGATAAACTCTTTACTCCTCAAGTTGCCTTTGGAGATAGACCATCAAAGTTTCTGTTCTACTGTCATAGGTACCCAACTGAGTAATTCATACTACAGTCTGGTTAAAAAGAGAAGCTCCATCTCTGATTTGTTTTAGGTTGAATTATCAGTCTGCAAAGTTAGTAACTCAGAATTAGTATTAGAATAAATTTTCCATGATAAATTTGGATATTTATTTAATATTTTCATAGAAAATCCATTTCTACTGTTGAAACTTTACCCTCCAAATGCATGCCATCGATCATCCCATTTCCTTCATACATGGAAAGACCCCACAGTTTTCCATTTCCATTTCTAGTCTACAGTGTAGCAAAGATGCAAAATGTATCTTCTACCAACAAGAAATTATTGTACAGCCTTATATGTACTGAGTAATGTCATCATGTGATTCATGTGATAGAGAATGTTCCCTGGAGAAAGTGTGTGTGTGTGTGTGTGTGTGTTTCCTGAGAATGGGAACTGTTTGAGATAATAAAAACTGTGAAGATGAAGCTTGTATTGTATTCCTCCTGGTCATCTCCCAAAAAGAAACAAACAAAACAAAACAAAACAAAACCATGAATGCAGAGCAGAAAGGCAGAAGGAGAGAAAACATTTGCCAATCAACTGGGGTACTTCATTCTTCCAAGACAGGAACATGCTCAATACCTTGCCATTCACGGGCTCACTTCTTAGGTGAATAACAATTTAAAACATTTTTAAAATTAAGTCACAAGGCAAACTGGAGTTCCCTGTAGCATGTCCTTAACCATTTATTTTGATTCATACAAAGGCCTATGACAGAGGAAGTCTGAAAACGCTAGGGAATGGAGTACAGACTCTCTAGGCATGGCAGGAGAACTGAGTGATGAGCAGGTGTCAGCTGTTCAGAGCACCAATCTGTACTCTGGAAAAGCTCAGTTGAGGGTGGCTAGGGTTATGAGGTTCATGATGATTCAAGTCTTAACTATACTCGTACTTAGAAACAGTGAAGGACAGATGGAGCTGTATATCTACCACTCGGGCTTTAGAAGGACGTTGCCCCAACAGGCAACACTTGGCTAGGGCTCACCTCTTCTTCTTAGTGATAATAAGCACATCATTGAAGAGGAAGAAGTAGACTTGCTGTTTGGACATCCTCTTAGAGAACAGCACAGTGTCTTCCACGTAGGCTGTCAACTCCCCTCTTTTCACCAACCACCGGGAAGAGGAGACGAGGGGAAAAGGCTACAAAGAGAGAAAAACTCAGTGCCCTTATCGAAGTGAAAGCCAATAAGACATTACAATTAAAAACAAAATACAAAATTGTGCATCTGATGGGTACATCATTATTTTACAGGCAATTAGTGGCAAAATGCAATTGAAGATGGCACATTCACCAAGAGGAAATACACATTTAGTTTTCAACATAAAAACCTATTAGCTTGTCTATACAAAACTGAAGCCACGAGAAAATGTCATTGGGTCACAAAATTATGACTCTTCTATTAACTCTAAACTACAAAAGAAAACTGGAGTCACTTAAAATTGAAAAACTTAATGATGAAATCTATAAGTATCTCAAAGTAGAGTGTAAACATAGGGAAATCCACAGATAAGTGTAGTTACCAAGAGACAAACCTAAAAGTTCGTATTCACGTTAGGAACTAAAAAAGAATTTTTCAAGAAGAAACAAACAAACAAAAAACCCTTTGGTTTTCTCTATAGAAATCTATTCAGCCATATTCTTGAGAGCACCTATTTTTAAGTTTATGGACTCTCCTCTGTATAAATACATCCCTGTAAACCTCATGCCACTTCCTGGATATGAAAATGGAGTTCTTCTAAGGAAACCCCCATGGTCTCTCAGAAAAGGCTGTATCCAAGGATTATGTACTGCTTTTTCTTTATTCAGTTTTGTATAAGCCAACTGGAAAACTCTCAAAACCACAGAATAATTTGTACCCTTTAGAGAGAGTTCTTTCCTCTTTAAAAAAAAATTAAGTTACTTGAAATGCATACTGTCAAAAATTTGATTTAAAAATATATATATTCACAAAATAAGCAAAAGTTCCTATATCCGCAAAACATAAGTACAGTCATATGGCACCCAATGTCATCCTATTAAAAATAGCTAAAGGAAATTGAGGATATTAATGGAGAAAATGAAGAAGCAAAGAAAAGATTGCATAGTTTTCCAACTTTATAAAGGGCTTTTATAAGACGGTTGTTCATCAGTTATACACAAATTCAGCAGGGAAGATGAAAGATTATGGCTAAACCCAAGCTTTGCAAACTGGCTTTTAAGGGAGATCATGGAGTTTCCAGCCCCTTAATTCTGAATCACACAGCAGAGTCCTGTAAGGTCAACAGAGATTACTTACGATAACTCTGACCAGTGTGCTCCAGCATTGCCACAAAAACATGTGTGTCAGGTTGGGTCCCTGAAAGTTGCAAGCGCTGGGAGCACAAGGCTGTCCTGCCATTAGGCACCAGCCCTGGGTCTGATCCACAGACAGTTATGATGGTGTTCAGCACATGTGCCACCCTAAGGTGATTCTTCCTTTAGGAGCTAGATAGAGATTTTCATTGCTGTGTTGTTTTAAAGTAGATTGACTTTTATAGTCTTTGTACACCACTAGGAAATACTAAACTTTTATTTATTCACCCAAAATTGAGAGTAGCTTTCAGAATGTCTATGCTTCCTTTGAAAACAAAAATGCGATGTTACAAGTATTGCGTGAAAAAACCTCCTCCTCCCACTCTCTCGCCGGCCCAGTTCCCACACACTGACTCCTGCCTCTGCAGGTAATGGCAAATGCTGGATTCTTCTGTGCCTTTCCAGAAATTCCTTGGCAAAAACACCTTTGTGAACATTTAAGTCATTGTTTTTTTTTTTCCTTAATGATATATAAGATAACTTTCATAGGTATCTAAAACACCAATTCCTCCTTTTTTCTTCCAAAGTTGAGTGATTCTATTCTGCTTCGTGTGCTATATTGATATAATCAGTCCTCTATGATAGATATCTGGAGTTTCTGATCCTCCGCTAAAACAAACACTATGTGAATAACTAGGTGATCTTTATATTCACCAATGTAGAACAACTCTTGGAAGCAGAATTGCTGTCTTGAAGTAACCTGCTTTGTAAATCTGACGGTAAGTTCCAGTACTGTGACAGTCCTTTCCACCAGTAGCCTGCAAAATGCCATTCCTATAACATCACCCGCAGAATATCTTCTCACGCTTCTGGATGACACATAAACCAGAAGAGTGATTCTTGCTACCCATATGTTCATTAGCAATTTCTTTCTGAATGAAATAAAGTCATGTTTCAAAAACTTAGGTGTCACTTGCCATTCCTCCTCCGGTACCAGCTTTCTAACTTGTCATTTCCAGTGTCTCTCTGTCTCCTTTCCTTGTCAGTCTGATTTTATATATGAGGGGATGGTATGAGTCCCGTGCAAACAGGGGCTGCAACTACTGCTTCCCCATCTGCAGTTTGCCTCTCTTTCCTGTCTTTATTGTTCCTGTATAGTGAAAGGCTTATAAATTTTCACATAATGAACTAAACATTTTTTTTTCCTCTCATGGCTTCTAGGTGTGTTGTAGGTTGGAAGGCCTTTCTTACACTGCTGATGCTATCTTTACCAAGTACACATGATTGTGTGAATAATTCTTGGATGAATCCTCAACTTCTTTGAACTTCTAATTTTTTCATCTTTAAAATGAACTGAATACAAATGTTTATTATTATTATCCACCAAGAGTTATAAGGTCATAAGTTATGCTAAGTGGCATTTCTAAGTGGTCTAAATTAGTCCATATTCTATTTTATGAATTATGTTTCTACATTTAGATGATTATAGACAGTGTATTACAATGGAAAAGTTTACACTACCCACCCATCAGGACACCTGGGGCTCTCAGCCTGATTTCACACTCATCCTAATGTTTACCAGTTCTAGTTCAGTGACTGTTGACTGTTACTCTCTGGGTGTTGTTTTCTTCATTCATACAATAAGAAGGCATGGTTGTACCATATCAGCAGTTCCAAAACTCTGTACCACAGCAGAGAATGCCTTCTGCAGAATACCATAACATGTAGATCACTAGGAAACTACTGTTTATGTTAGGAAGCCTTGTTAGGAAATATAGGGACATTTTTAATTGCCTAATTAAATTTATTCATTATATAACAAAACAGAGCCACAGTCATAAGCTTATTTATTAAGAACTCCAACAAAGAGTGGGCCATGACCTAGGCTTGAAATTAACTGTCAGTTTCTGCTTGCCTGTTCTTCCTGACATCTGCTCACGAGCAGTATCAGACAAAGAGTAACAGGTGGCACAGATCCAAAAAAGAGTTATATGAGAGAACATGATTGAAAAAATTGGTCAATTAACTATCTTTTCTTCAAAAATAAAGTAGTATTTTTACTTGTTTTAGGACAACCTAGTCCAGCCCAGGGGATACCATTATTTGGCAAGACTTACTAACAATATTGAGGACTCACTTTTACCAACTGTCACCTTCAGCTATTTTAACTGTTGGGTTGGGTTTCCGAGGAAGGTCATATCTTCATGGCCGGGAAAGAAGCCTGGAGACAACTCTCCAGGGCATCTGCTGAGTCCTCTGTCAGCTTTTCTCAGTTTATTGCTGTCCTTCTTTGAAAAGCTAACTCCAATTTACTTTGTTAGCCTCAACTTTCTCTGTTTAGATAAGGGTTAAGCAGCAGGAAGACAATAAACATAGACAGAAGGCTACCTTAATTTTAAATTCCAGCTGGGAATTAATCGTGTACATCATCTCCGTCCTTTCCATCTTCCGTGCTCCTTCATTGCACAGTCGAACCAACTGGGAACACAGCATAAAGAGTGTTAAGAAACATGAATAGAAACCTCACATTGTTTTACTTTGTGTAACCCCTCCTCCTTAAGAAATCTCACTTTCAATTTCAGAACTCTCCCTGAAAATCATCTACTCTCTAGAAGTTTCAGGGACCCATTTCTGAGAGTTCCTCCTAGTTCCACTTAGCAGCGACACTGCCCAGATATGGAGTATTGAAGTATGGAGTATGACCAGGGGTGAAGAATGGGGCCTAGGGTGGGGTAAAGGACTCTGGAGGTTTTCAGAGATGTTTCTTCTGTGGCTTCACACCATCCACACAGAGTTTCTTCACCAAACTCTTTAGGTTTCTATCTAATCTGTTCCTGCCCTCTGCCTAGCTTCATCTTTACCTATAGGAACCCCACTCCCACAGGGTAAGCTACAGCTCCTCCTCTCTCTTCCAGACCAGAGCATCAGGAGGCAGACTATCAACTTCAAGGCGTAATCTACATGGTGTTACATGTAAAGCATGGGACCACAAAGGGATGCTGGAAGAGGGAAGTCTCAGTAATTCTTCAAGAATACCCAGCTAAGGGAAGTGCTGTTCACTGAGAAACACTGGATTATCTGCAAAAAATGGGCTCATGGTCCATTATGTATATATTTGGGTTACTGGACTAACCCCAAACTTCCCAAACCAGATTTTAAAGCTAAGTAAAATAAGGAGTCTATTTAAAGCTGATGAAAGAAAAAAGTGGAATGATCTTTCCCATTTGTGCAGAAAGCAAGCAACAGGAGATAACTAGGAGGCTTCTGGCATGCTTGGTCTCTGAGCCTCTGCGCTCTGCTCATATGCTACCTACAAAGAATGACCATACCTTCTTCTACTTTCTCAGCTTCAAGGGAATGGCCTTTACCCACCATAGGTTCCATGAAATACTCCACAGAGGAAAACGGATCATTCAAGGAAAATATGACAAACAAGCATAGACACTTGTTTTCTTTCTTGGGACCAAATGGCATTCACAATCACTCTTTAAATGACACACTCAGACACACTTTGAGAAAGAAAGACACACACAAAACTTTTGGGGAAAGCTGGCAACTCTTAGGAGCATTTACAAGCTAACTAGACATTTTCTAGGCTATTCTGTTTTCCTGTTTTCTGACATGTCTTGTTTGTCTTTAAGTCTCCTGTGTTGGTTACTTTCCTCCAAATAAGATTAAATATTGCTGTTCCCCGGGATTTTACCATGGGCTGCTGTACTTGCTACTCTGCAACCTCATCCTACATAAACCATTCACACCCCAACCTCAGCTATCACCTATGCTGATTGTCCCCAAATCCAGATCTCCAATTTGTGTCTCTCTTCTGAACTCTCACGCAGAATACATGCTTAACAGGATCTTCATAACAATACACCCAGAATGCTGATAACTATAAAAATGACCTAGTTCAATCAGGGATATAGTTCCTTGACACCTGTCCTTCAAAGGACTCACCAATTCCAAGCCTACTGCACATACACATGTACACAAACACACACAATTTCTTCCCATCTTCTTATATGAATTTATAGTTTTATCATTATCTTAGACTATAACCCCAACTTCCTAATTGTGGAGGGAACCAGTCTTTTCCACAAATGGGATGAAAACTCTACGCAGGAGGGAGTATGAGTGCAGGAAAAATGAGGAATGACAAACGAACAGAGTAGTTCGTCCTTTTATGGGACCCAAGGAAATGACACTCAGGATCGCGCTTTAAAATGACACTAGAATGGTTTAGAAGTAAAATGCAGGAGCGTTTTTAATAGGGGAATTGACAGTATACATATTAAGAAAAGAGAGGGGCAAGAGAGAGACTGACAATGTGCCTGTCAGTGGAAAAACCACATCAAGAAGAGAAGGAGGGAGAGACTGACAATATACATTACCAGAGGAAAGGGGGTTCACACCAGAAAGAGAGAGAATTGTTCTGGCAAGAAGTTGAAAAAGCCAAGTACAATTTTTTGGTATGTAGATACTGCTCAGGCCTTCGGAGGAACTGGTTTCATATGTAGATGTAGTAAAGGTTTTTATTTTATGGTTTTTAGCTGTTTGGTGCGTATTTATTTTTTCTCTATCTAGGCTCTCTGTTAAAGGCTTGTCTCTTCCTGGGAGGACCAACACCCATTCCAGGAATATCCTTTAAAATGTACTATCAATATGAATAGGTAGCTTTACACATGTCAGGACTTAGAAGCCCGCAAGATATTCTACAATGACAATTACTTTTGAGTAAAAAATGGCCGCTTCCCCTTCTCAGCTAACACCAGCCAGCTAAGGTTTTACTAGGCCATACAGAAATGAAAGGCTTTTGTCGCCATTATAGCAAAGGGGAGAAAGGGGCAACATTTTGCCCCTGGTAAGCCGAAATTCCCAGCCAGAGAGTCTGGAACCTTGTCAACAGACTTCAACCACGTTGCCAGGGTATTGGGGCTCTCAGTACCTAACGTGTAACAGGCTCCTGCCTGATTCTTTCTTTCTCCTTCCCTCCCTCGCCCTCCCTTTCTCTCTTCCTTCTTCTCTCTCTTCCTGCCTCTTTCTCTCTCCCAATGAGTTCTTCAAATTCTCCAACACTTGCATTTGAGTCTTTATACACCTAAGACACCCATTCTACCCCCTGGTTCACAGCTGTTGTTGCTGTAGATCTCAGTTTAAGCTTCACTCTGTACCTCCCCTCAGTATTATTCACCATCATTTACTGAAATTCTATTTAATGTCTTCCTCTTTATTCTGCACATACCATGAACGCAATAAACACACTTGCCTTATTTATCACCAAATATTTAGAGGTCAGAATTTATTCCTGGTAGTTGATACTCAATAAATATTTGTTGAAGGAAGAGAATTAACAAACAGCTATTAACACACCAGACAAAATAAGATATCCATGCGCTCCTAACACAAAACCTGTCTGAAACAATAAACAAACCAATTTTACTTGAATATGGCTGCATGAATCTCGGTTTTGTACAGCAAACACAGATAGGATAGAGTTTTTTAGGCTTTCTACAGGGTTTATTGTTATCACAGTAAATAGTTACCTTGCTCACTTCTTTTAAGGCCCTTTTGCAGACTTCATACTTTGGAGAGTCCTTAGGTGTTTTTTGACAAATAGTCTAAGATAAAGTAAAAAGAAGCAAAACTAATTGGTTTCTCATATGAAGAAGCAAAATAAATTAACGTTCAGCCATTTCCTCTTATTCATAAAAAGCACTATTTCTGGATACACTATTTGGGATGAGGAAATTAAAATGCAACTAATAAAAGTAGAAAATATCCTTTAAATACATAAAGCCTAACTGAATCCAGCTAAATAACAGGAAAAACTTGAGAAGTCAGTAGATTGGCTTGCAAATCTCAGACTTGCCTAATGATAGATATTTAAGCATGGCAAGTGACTGGCCATAGGTAAGTGTCATTTTCCTCTGCAAAACTGCAACAATGCCTGATATAACACAAGGCTGATTCTTTGTGTTGTTTTGTTTCTTGCGCAGGGATCCAACCTGACCTCGTCCATGATGAACAGGTGCTCTCCAGAGCTACCTCCCCATCCCTGTTCGAAGACGGAGATGGTAAATGATCTACACATCATATCTAAATGCTTGGCATATATTGGCTCCCAACAGAAGAGAAGTTATTCTGATAATTAATTAAAAATAAGATGAAATATGAATATGAAGTGTAAAACCCTGAAACCCTAATCTTTAAATATATAACACTTTTTGATTGCCAAAACCACACCACAAATAGAAACTCCACGCTGAGAAACTGTTTCATGAACAAAATTATTAGATGTATATAATTGTCATCAGAATACATATACAAGGTGTGTTTGAAACAAATTAATTTCATGTTTAGGCCTGGACCCCATTTTCATGACACCTCATCATGTGTGTGTGTGTGTGTGTGTGTGTGTGTGTGTGTGTGTGTGTGTGTATCAGTTTTGTCCCCCTTAATGGATATAAAAGCAACATGAAAAATACTGGGTTATTTCCGTGAGGGAAGACATTTTCACTGGAATCTATGTAATAAATTGCACATAAAATTCTGTGCATAAATTAATTATCTGGGAAGAAAGGCTACAGCTTTACTCAGAATCTCAAGCAGGACTGTGATAAAAAAAAGCATAAAGACCCCACTGTGTAACCACACCATAGATATCCAATATTGCATAGGCTGCTGTGTTAGAAATTGGAGTACCATTCTGTTTAAACAATTGTCTCCCCAAATTTAGTTTTGGGTTACTTAATTATTACTGCATTCTATCTTTAGATAGGATAAATACTGATCTAAAGAAATCTAAAAAAAATCAAATTTTTTTGAAATTTCTAGGTTCTCATTGGGTCAATGATGGACTACATAAGATTATTTTTCCTAGGGATTCTGAGGTTGTATTGATAGAAATATGCTCTGTGATACTACACAGCACTGAATTGCTAGCCATGCATTTCTCAGAATGTGTCCCTATCGTTAACCAATGGTGACTATGTTTATGACGGATGACAAGGAGGGAGCATGCACAGTAGACTGAGGTGACAGATACAGGAGCAAGGAATGGGTTATGAGCTACAATTCTGAATAACTGACAAAGCTGCCACGCAACTGTGACAGAGTAAGAAAAATGACAGTTATCACACTTTGCTGTACTTCAAAATTCCACTGTTGTTTGAGAGTATCTTAGCATTTTTGCTGGTATATGGAAAACGGAATCTGTTTTGCAACTTTATTCGAGTATGCATCTCTGATAAGTTTTTATCATGTGTTTTGTTCTGTAAGTTCGAATACGTAAAAACTGATACTATGCCAATATAATGACCCAATTTTAAAGTACATCTGTGACAGTCTGTCCTAATTAGATCAAAAGACACTATCTGCCCACTGGCTAAGAAGATTCTGTCATAGACCAGATGGACTCTGTTCCCTTTCCTCAGCATGTCTTGCCATTATTCAAAGTCAAACTCTTGCTTCATGGATGACTGTTACCTAATACCAGGAGGATGATAAGCTTTTTAACCCACTTTACACAATGCATGGTAGAGACTAGTTTACAGCTTATTGTGCTATGAGAATCGCATTTCCAATTAAAACTGGGCCCAAAGCATCTTGGAACATTAATGATGGAATCGAAGGGATTGAAAACAAAGTGACTTGTTAAAGGTCTCATGTTTAGTAGCTCAGTCTCTTGACCTCAAGAGACTAATATCAGCTAGGTGGTGGCAGCATATGCCTTTAATCCCAGCACTTGGGAGGCAGAGGCAGGCAGATGTCTGTGTGTACGAGGCCAGCCTGGTCCACAGAGTGAGTTCCAGGATAACCAGAGTTACAACAGAGAAACACTGTCTCGAAAAAAAATAAAAAATAAACAAACAACAAAAAAAAAGCCAATATTATTCCCATTCTTAAAAAAAAAAATGTTAGCAATGTAAGCAAGTTTAACCAGAGTGACCACACAAATCTAAATTAACAACT
The DNA here is from genome assembly GCA_026225945.1 of Cricetomys ansorgei. Classification (NCBI taxonomy): domain Eukaryota; kingdom Metazoa; phylum Chordata; class Mammalia; order Rodentia; family Nesomyidae; genus Cricetomys; species Cricetomys ansorgei. Next base: position 27,839,936 of record JAMJFZ010000056.1, read on the forward strand.
CCAGCGATCTCAAACACAGACTTTCCAGCTAAACAACGCCTTTTCAATTGGGGGTTTTTCTAAAACAGATATGCACCAATTTAAGCAGAATGGCAGTGACTTAGTTAATCAGAAGTAGAGCAGCTGATACCCGCTGAGGACAAAGCCACAAACCATGCCTTACATCCATAAGTAGGGGAAGGCGAGTCACTCTCTGCATGGGGAGAATGAGAAAAGAGATCATGGGTAAGTTCCTGCAGTCTTCGTGGGACTCTATTCGTGACAACACTTCCTTGAAGGAGGGATTGGTGGCTCTGTGTGGAGACAAAGCAGAAAGAAACTTCAGATTATTTCCTTTGCAAGTTCAGAAGCAAATAGAAACATGTGACCAAATACTCTGGTCAATTCTCACATTACCAATGATTCTTAAGTATGCAAGTGCAACATAAACCAGAATACATTGGGAAGTGCAGGTGGCTTTTCAGATTTTTATATTTAATCATAAATAAAAGCCGCAGTGACCTTCAACAATATTAATAATAAAATAAAATGTATGAACCAGACACTTGTAAAAGTGGAATGTAAACAAGAGGTCATAAAATCGTAATGGAGAGCATGTCAATTATGAGTTGGCATACAAGCATCAGATCTCATGCTTGGTGGTGTACAAACACACTCCATCAATACAATAACCATGCTTCAAACCACTGCTCTGGCCGTGGGCAGATCCATGAAAGAAATATCATTTAGGTAAGGTTATTAAGTGGCTTTTGACCTTTCCAAAGATCTAACAGAGGAAACTCCTGTTGTCTGTGTTCACTTCATTGTGGATTTTAAGTTTTTTTGGAGGGGAGTCTTCTCCAGGCTGGCCTCCAGCTTGCAGTCCTCCTGGGACCTAGGATTACAGGCATGTCTAGCCACGCAATCTTTTGGCTATGTGAGTCAGAATATTTCTCTTCATCCCCTACTGAGTTGAAAATGGCCACTGTACTGGCACATATGCAGTAGTGTTGCCAGCTACTCCCGTAGGGAACACCAGTGGAGCTGTCTGGAGAACTTTGCAGGGAGATGAGCCACAGCTTCTTCCCAGAGAATGGAGCCTTCAGAGGCTTTAACTTGTCACAAACTTAGTAACAACAGCAGAATGACGTCAAACCGAAGCTGTCTGACCCTCAGCCCCACCCATCTCCCTCCTCACTGTGCTCTGGCAGCGTCCACGGCCCTCATGTCCCACGGGAAGGGAGGCCTGCAGCACCACTGGACTCTTCAGAATGCAGAACAGGGCAGTGGTCATGAGAACTGTATTTTCTTTTTTAAAAAGCGATTTGAAAATTAGATGATGTGGTTCAAGGTTACTAAAAATGAAGTGTGAAACACTCAGAATAAGAAATTAAGAGAAATCACTCAGAAATGTCTTATTTTTGTTTTCTTATACTGAGATATCTTAACTATCCTTTAACCAACATTTTAAGAAAGATTCTTAGGAAATTAAAAACAAAATGTCATGTAGGTTGTATATTTAAATCACTTAGGTCCCAGACTCCTCCTATCCCTGAAGGGTTCTGATTAAGAAGTCTGGGATGGACTTGAGAATTGTTGCTTGCTGGGCTTTGAAGACTTCTGAGGGTTCTAACATGCTGCCAAAGTAGAAAGTTGCTGCTCCAACCCTGAATGCCCATAAAGACAGGAGCACTAGCTTCCCCATGAAAGCTCTTATGATGGTTTGATTAAGGCAACCGAGACAAAATCTATTTCAGAGGGTCCCATAATACATAGCAGTAACTAAAATTCTAAATTTTAAAACTAAATTTCTAAAATCCTGTAAAACAAAATGTAAACTAAAGTTCTCTCTAATTCAAGGCTTTGCTTTCAAGCATGAACGTGTATGTTCAGTTACAGGGCCCTAGCAGAGGTGGGGCAAGGGAAAGTGAAAGGTGTGACTTTGTCTTTCTGAGACCTTCTCTGAAACATGGAGACATTTTTGGCATCAATATTGGGCTAAATTCCCTGCACTCAGTGAGAAGTCACCACAACAGACTTATCAGGCTTGAAATCCTTAACTTGTGAGCCCTTCTTCACATGAAAAGCATAATTGGAAGATGGTAGCTAGGTGTTTTCCTCCTACCCTCTTAGTGTGACATGGGGCTATGCTGGAGACAGCATTGTCATCCCTCCTTACCAAGTTGGGAAACAATCACTTTACCAGGAAAACTGAGGCTGCTTTTGGGTTCTTAGTTTCACTAATAAAAGAATTAAAAACAGAGTAGGAAGGAAGTTTCAGGATAATTGTTAAGAGTTTGAGAGAAAAATACCAGGAGTACGCAAGTGAAAATCTTAGCAGGTGCCTAGAGGGTGGAGATGGAGAAGAGAAAAACAGAAAGTTGTGCCTTTTGCAATGCAGGTTGGCAAGGAGTTGAATGGTAAAAGGGTGGGTCCAGAGTGCCTGGGTAAATAGGCTTAGAAGTGTGGAGCCAAGGATCTCAATTCAGAGGGCGCCAATTCCAGGCTCTTGTGACTCAGGGCAAAGGATTCCACCAGGGATATACGCTTATAAATAGATATACAGACAGCTTTTTAAGAAGGGAAAGTGATCCCAAGAGTGGAAGTGGGTGAGTGGGAAAGAATCCAAAATGGTGAGCCTCCAGGGGTCATGATTCTTTTGTAGAACATTGATGTAACAGCAGCTTCTTCCAAGTTTGTATCTGAAGAGCTGTTCTCACCATGTCTGCCATAAGAAATCCAGGAGGGGAAGGTTTCCAGTCCTCCTCTCCCAACTAGCTCTTTCATATGTTAATCTTGATGTTTTGGTCTCATTTGGTTTCATTCTCCTGGCACACTGGGACAATCCCCTCAGCCTCCTCAAAGACTTCACACCTGAAGTGATCAGAGGCTCCATAAATGTCACTACTTCACGGAAAGAGCGAGAATAACAAGATCCAGGAAGTCCCAAACTGGGATTATGGTGGACAACTACAGAATAAAATAGTTACTTATGTCAATTGGAGCCTCTAAAAATAAAACAGTATGTAAACTGCTCAACAATTGTTGATTCTTTCAAAGTTGAAGATAGGCCTGTATCTCACACTCAAACTCTCAATAATCCAAGAAGGAAAGAAGTTAGAGAGAAACAGAATGCTGGTTTTTCTTGTGGCATAATTAAAATCTCCAAGCTTGTCTTTTAATTCTGTTCTTTTAAACCCTCCCACAGCAACTCAGTCCGATCTAACCAAGGAGGGGGAGGCAGGTCCTGCAATTGCTGTAAACAGCTCACAGGGGTTAGAATATTAAGGGAAACCTTGGATCCTAGGGTTTCTATCTCTGGTCCACTTAAGAAACCCCTCTCGTCCTCTGGCAAACCACTTAATGGCCAGTTACTTGCTTAAAAAATGGGAGGTTGAGTAATGATTAGTCAAGTCTCAGAGACAACTCCGAGGAAGAAAGTGGTGTGGGGTGAACAACAATTTCAACATACTTTAGTTTTCTAAATGTTTTAAGAGAGAACATGCTCCAGACGCTACATCCTCACTCTAAAAGGAACCCTCTTACATATTCTTCAAGGAGGAAATGGCCTATGAGGAGGTATGTCTACGTCTACGAATAATTAACCTTTATCAATGAGCTCTAATCAAAAGTAGTTAGATGATCAAAACCAGAGCATTCAACACTGCTTACAGCAACTTCTGTAGTGTTCTCTGTTGGTAGACTTCATTGGTGCAGTATTTCACATAGGGATCAAATGTGGAAGCCGTGTGCTTTTCTACAATGTCGCTTATATCATCTATGAAGATGTTATTCTGATGTCTTGCTTCCAACTCTGTAAAGAATCTGGAAAAAAAGAAAAAGCATTTCATATTTTTTCTATAAACTTTAACAGACAACAATTATTCCCATGTAGGGCTTAAAAATAATAACACTACAGTGTTTAAAATTTTTTAAAGAGATTTTAAAAAGCAAAAACAAAACAATCTCTGCTATAAAGAAAAAACATTGAAAATGTTGTCTAAATTTAAATCTATTATACACACTATCACTTTAAATGTTAATCTTAAAACATTGATAATCCTGAATATTTCTCTGCTTTTGGAGACATTTTTAAAATAAACAGATTTTACTATTTCTTACGAACTCTCCCTGATAGAGGAGGGAGGGTCATGCTTACAGATTTTCTTGCCATGTACAGAAGTAGAATGATGCATGTTTGCAATTTCACCACTGGGCAGAGAAAAAGACCTGGGCTGCACAGCAGGTTCTGGGCCAGCCTCTGGAACATAGTGAGGCCCTGTCTCCAAGACAGACAAGAGGAAGAAATATGCACAAGCAAAGCACCCAAGTGAATGCTGACAAAACAACTCTGAAAAGAACCCAATTTCACATGCCCTTGCAAAACAAAAATGTTGTTTTAAATATATTAGTGTGCTAAGAATTTAAATATGTTCACAATTTAATTAGACTGCAATTTAGAGTAATCAGATCTTGTGTATGAGACAGATGAATAGTAATTTAGGGTTGCCTGATTTAGTTATGTTTACGCCTTACACACTTTACACAGGAGTATAACCACTGGCTATCCAATCACCATTGATGGATCTTTTAGCTACCATGAGTAAATAGTCTCATCTAAATATCTGTTTGAATCCCTGCTTTCAAATCTTTGTGGGTCTAAACTGGGAGACTGGATTTTAGTATTTAGAGTGTATGGACCAAGACATGGTCATGTACTACCTAGAACCAGTACAGAAGAATCTGGGTTACATGCCAGGGAAAATTAACTCACTAAATGAAAGTTGAGTAAAAACAATCCTTCCCTTCTGGGCACTCACACTAGTGGCTGATGGGAAACTTGGGACAATTACAATAAATCACAGGTGTGGTGGAATAGAAAAATAAATAAAATACAGGCTTGTTTTTTGTGCCTAGTTTGTTTTTTTTAACACAGTTCTTAAAACCCTTGGGGGGTCTTTTATATGCTGAGGAGGTACTCTGGGGCTAAGGAACCCTAGGTAGGTTCAGAATGCAGGCTGACAACCAAAAAAGCCAAGTCATCTTTACAAAGTTGGAATTTTCAGCACCTCTCTTCACTTCCAAAGAGGGAAGAGGGCTGGAATCCGGGTTCATTTACCAAGGGCCTATGATATAGCACGCCTATACAATGACATCTTTACAAAGACCCTTAAACAACAGGCTTCAGAGAGGGCTGAGCACACTGAAGTGCTCTGTGAGTGGCAGCCCTGGAGAGGGTTTGGAGGCTCTGTGCCACCTGCCCCATCTTATGCATCTCTTCATGTGGCTCTCCCTGGTGTTTCCTTCTTTTTAATGAGCTAGTGATAATAAGAAAAATGCCTTCCTGCATTCTGTGGACTGTTCTAGCAAACCAGCCAATAAGAAAGGGAGGAGGCTTGAAGAAACCCTGACTTTGCAGCTAAGTGGGACAGAGGTCGTGGTAACTGGAGACCCGATGAAACCACAAAGGTGAGGTGACTACAAGGTAAGTATAGGTAAGGAGCCCATGAGCTGGGCTGTCATTCATGAAAATAGGATGGTACAATGGAAGTGGAGGAGAGCCACGTGCTATAGTCTCTCATTCAGAAATGGAGTTTATGAGGTTGAAACACAAACCACAGAAGAAATAGGCAGGCAGAGAAGCCTGCAGAGCTGATGAGAGCTAGACCGCAAAGGTTTGGCTGTGTGACCCCAAGAAGTACTAGAGGATGGGAGCCAGTAAGTCATCAATTATAGACAAAAGTGGGACAGAAAGAAGTGACAAGACAGATGGTCAGCAGGCGAAAGGTGGACATGAGACACTACAGAGAGGGAACACAGATTAGGCAACATTTTGGAGGTAAAACAACAGAATTGAGAAACTCAAGGAAGATGCAAGGGCTTCTGAGAACGGGTTCCACATGCAGAACAGGTGGGTCATTAAACTCTGAATGGAGACAGGGGCTTTGAGAGGATGGAGGAGATGCAGTAAGGAAGCCATTCATTCTGCCCGGGTGACTTCTAATGGACAGCTGAAAATACACATCTGGGAGAATTCAGAGGCACCAGAATTTGAGGCACAGCAGGGTTAGGGCTGGTTCACTTTTAGCTAGATCTCATATAAATGCAGATATTTATAATTGATTTGAATCCCACTGTTTGAATACAAGTTAAGAAAATTTTTTAAATATTAATAGTAAAATGATTAATATTAAAATACTAAACTGATAAAAGAAGCTACTCTAGGTTATCACCATGTAAATCCAGGATATACATATTTAACAGGTAAATATCCTTTATAGCTTCTTGCCTTAAGCAATTGTTAACAGGCTAAAGAATGCAACTACACAAGTAAAAACAACTTTGCTTTCCTTAATGAAAAGGAAATTTCATCTATTACTTGAAAAATTTTGCCAAAATACAGGACAAAATAACGGTGCTAATAAAATATCTGTTCATATGGCTTACTTTAATACAATGTAAACCAAGCTATATATCTTTTATTTTAGTATCAGCATAATAAAGACACAACTTAAATATTTCAACATTAAAAGGTCTATTGGTTGTTTGGAAATTTTGCATACTTTGCTAATCAATCTGAGCTGCAAAAAAGACCAATATATTTTGGAAGAAGGAAGTGTCATCTCAGTAGCCAAGAAGGCTGATGATTCAAATCAAATGTGGAACCAAGGAGAAAGCATAGAGGTTCTGAATGAAACTGGACCAATTTGCAAAGCTGTCTGGCAGACAATACCTTCATCCTCATCTCCTTACAAGCACCACAGCGAGACTGTTTCACAACCAACCAAGCCATACAGCCACCACCCCCTCCACCAACACTAACCACACATCATGAAAGATATCAGGGCTAAAGTGGTCTTTTCAGAACACTTCCCTCAGCACAAACCCTAGCTCGCCTACGTGTCTATTAGCACACCATCACCAGAGCACTTCATTTTGCCAGATTCCTCCAGTGCTTCCAAAGACTGCAGGCCTTCCAGGTGAGCCAGACCAACAGTCAGATCAAAAGACACAAGCCCAGCCTTTTAGTGGGTAGGAGTTCCAAAGGACTCAATTAATGAATCTACTTCCAGAAAGCCTGATGTAGAACATACCCCTGGCCTGTAACTCATCCCTTGACATTTCCCAGAACCATGGGACTACATATTCTTCAGTCCTCCCTGGTTGTATTCTTAAGTGTGGCACTACATTTCTGATAAGGAAACAAAATCAAGGGTAACGTAGTTGTTCTCTGGATGCACAGTGCCTCAAGTTAACTTCTTTGCCCTTGTATAATAGGTAAATAGAACTATGAATGTGATGTAGTAATGGCCGTAACCCATTACTGACCAATAGGCTCCTTAATGAAATTATGAACTTTGCAGGTAAGCGGATGGAACTGAAAATTACTATACTGAGTGAGGGAACCCAAGCTGAGAAGGATAAACACCCCAGCTCTGAATCTTTAGACTTGAGTATATAACCTGAAATATCCAAAGAAGTCAGGAAAGCAGAAAGGAACTGGTGTGGGAGTGGGGGACTGGGTAAGGGGAGAATAAGCTCAAGAAAGGGGAATAGTAGGAGGCAGCACTATGAACATGACTAGGGTAATAGAAAATAGAGGGCTTTAACTTGGGAGGGAGGGGACATACTTTTCTTTATAAACTTTTCTTTATATAGAAAAGTAGATGAAGAACATAAAGGATGTTTGAAAAAGCCATAGGACTAAGTATTATTTTATAAGCTTGATTTTAAAAGTGTGTGTGTGTGTGTGTGTGTGTGTGTGTGTGTGTGTGTGTGTGTGTGTTAATGGAGCTACACCACATGGAGTGATAAGAATCATTCACTATCGAACAAAAACCCAGTTCAGGAATTAAAAAACCTCCCTACCTTTCCAGTTGTTGGTTGGATGAATACACAACTCCCCCCTAAAACAACATGGTCTATAGCCACTGCCCTTGGTTACCTTCCAGAATTTGTAGTTAAGACCCTACTATTAAAGATACCATACATACTGGGCACAGAACTTGTAGGAATCAAGCTGGGACTGACCAGGAAGCCACCTCAATAGTGACTAGCTCTCAAAGGATCTGAAGGTTCTATACAAGCTGTCAAGGGAAAGGAGCAATGGGTAGTCCCCAGAAGTACAATGGTGACACTTGTGTCTTGGACTTAAAGCCTGTTAAATAGGAGAGAATTCATGTCTTGTACTGTAAACCTAGCCAGCTACCCATGGCTGGTCACAAATCAGAGAGGAAAACCTACTACTGTCATTCTCCCAAACCAATATAATTTCTGACTGTATTCTAAATACTAATCCCTACAAATAAGTATAGCTCTCACCCTTCATCAAAGAAGTTTATTTTATAATAGATAGAGACCATTGCAGAAATCTATAACTGGTCAAATACAGTAGATTTTGGATACCCAACCCCAACTAATACATCCACAGTGCAACTCTACATCTAAGGCTCAGAACAAAACAAGGAATAGGAACCAGAATGACTGTAAGAGCCAAAGGTCCAGGGTGCCTGTTACTAGATAATGTCCCCCAGGGATGACAGGAGAAATACACCCATAAAATCTCAACAACATGGCTGCCTGAAACAAGGCCAAAATACTAACAACACCACTGACATGTCAATGAGGACAGAAAAATCCCACATGGCCCATCCCTAGATGAGCTAAAGATTGTCAATGGCTGCTGAGAGGGAAAACTAGTTTCCTCCAGTGATGTACACCCACATAATACATGTCCAATGTACTATGAACTATGTACACCCATGTAAGATAATGTCCAATCCCAAGTGGTTAATCCTGGACATATGTATTTGTGGGCAATGCTAAATGAACTCAGAAGATGTCTATATACATACATATATATGTATGTATATATGTATGTATGCATATACATATACACACATACATAATGTATGTATATGTGTGTATATGCATATACATACTATTATAATAATTAAAGAAGAAACCATAAATGGGAGGGCTACAAGACAAATTTGGGTTGAAATTGGAGGAGGGGTAATATAAAGACAGTGTCATATACAACATTCTAAAACAAAAGAAATTCAACTGGTAGTAAAGCTGACACAGTAGATGCCAGCAGGTGCCTTGGAAAGAAAGACTGTACAGTAAGGCCACCTTCTACAGAGCAGATTAAAACACTTAATACAAACCTAAAGCATGTGCTTCTGAATATCTTCTAGTGTCTAGCACAGAACAGTAGGCTTTGGTGGATGTCAGGGGACAAACCCTTTGTAAGCCCTAAGCAAGGCCAGTGCTTCATTCCTCCCATGCAGTCTCAATGTCATTCAGTCCTCATGTTTGCTTTATGTGACAGATATTATATTCATTTTAAAGATAAGAAAACCAAGACTAATGGAGCCCAAGTCAAAACTCTAAGCACCTGAGCTTCAGTTCGAATCCAGAAACAGAGGCCTTCTGACAAATTAGTAAACTTGTTGCCTCTGCTCTCCGGTGCAAGCTCCTCTTGCCTACCTGAGAGTACTGGCCAGACCTCACCACATACATCCAGGAAGAAGAACAACAGCTGGGACTAAAAGGAATGGTTATTTTCCAAGGACAGCTGTTAATGAAGGGTGTTATGAAATCAAAGACTGCAAAGACCTTCCCAGGAGACCTTAGCCATGGCAGTATGTGAGGACAGCACCATGCTGAGCCTAGGCTCAGCCTCCAAGAAAAGTCATCAGAGGATTGCAGCCAGCAATGGGTGCTAGCCCTGAACCAGAAGGCATGAGCATGGTCCGCAGTGTCCTGTGGAATTACCCAGGGGCCATTCTTTTCCCTCCTTGTCTCCTGCAGCTCTCCCATTGGCCCAGTGAACTCCCATTCACTCTTCACTTCTCGGATTACATTCCACATGCTAGAGGAAGCCTTCCCCAACTCAGCCCGGTTGGGTTATGCTCCTTGTTTTATGACTTTACTAGATGATCTTGTACTATTCTGCACTCTTCCTACTATGGGATCATAGCTAAACATTTTAAAATTTGGATTTACTTCTGTATCACTTAGTCAAGAGGAAGAGGTGTTGCTGTGCTGTGTTCACTATTATATACATAGGGCCTGTTGCAGGTTCTTGAATTCTGGAGACAGACAGTGTTTGGTAAGTGAATAAATGGAGAATAAATATAATTTATTGTTTTAAATTGAACATTATTATAAAGATGAAATCTATTCTTTTTGCTTTATTGTTATTTTGCAAAGAACACGCTAAGCAAAAATAGAAAGGTCTCTTTCTTGTTTTTCTCACTAGTAAGTGAAGTCAGCATATATTTATTGACTGCAGGCAATGTGGGCTTTCAGAATTACCCAAATGTAGTTATGGCCACCACTAAAGAAAGCTATGGCCACTATTAAAACTAGATGTAGTTCTAGCTACCACTGAAGACACAGACATAAGTTTTTATGGTCATGTCATTAGAGACATGGTGATAATCCAGTGCAGCCTGAGTTTCTTCAGTGCCAGCTCTACTTTCTGAAAAACCTGCCCAACCAGCCCTTCCTCACTCAGTCTAGGAAGGGTGCCAGCCAGCCGGCCAGCCCTGCATTCAGCACTCCAACCCTGGAAGAACGGCAAGTCGAGCTCTGGCAATCATCAGTACTGCCATGTGTCCTTGGAATGGCATCCTTTAAAGGACTTTTCCTTCATTAATGTCCATCTCCCTAAAGCAAACCCAGGTCATTCCTGGACTTCTTCACATCACTGAGCTGTCTGTCAATCTAAGCTGCCTGTCGCCTTCATCCATGTCTTCAACAGTGTCTGACAGGTCAGGGTCATAGTCACTCAGGCTGGAATCATGGAACACACCAGGCAGGTTCCACATATTCACGCTGCTGTTATATAATAAAACATCTTCTCTAAACAGGAATATTTCAACATCTATGTGCTGCTGTCAGGACTCTAACAGCACCACCAAAACACTCTACTCCATTAAAATGAGTTTAGATTCTGCTGTGGTTAAGTGAGAAATCTGGAGATCTATATTTTTTAATATTATTAGATGTATTTAGTTATATTGGTTCTAATGAGGAGTATCAATTTGTTTTAACACACTGGATTGAGGACAGCAAACACATGGCAAGAACTGCCATCACCAACCCACAACAGCTATCGTGAAGGGACTGACACACTCTGCCCTCTCCACAGCCATGATCAGTCAATCCAAATCAAAAACAAACAAGATGAAGCTCCTTCTATACATCACCAGACTAAGGCTGAGAAAGTAATGAGCTGGTTCTATGAAAATACAGGGCTGCCACGTCTCAATCTTAAATTTTGATCTGGAAAAGGTCCAAAGAGATTTCCCCTCACTAGAAACACAGACAGACAGACAGACAGACACACACACACACACACACAAACTCATTCCCTGCCCCCATGCCTGCGCGCGCGCGCGTGTGTGTGTGTGTGTGTGTGTGTGTTTCTGTCTTTCGGTCTTCTCACATTCTACTTCAGCTTTCTATTTTTAATTTGGACTGACAATAAAACAATAAGACTGAAACTTAAAGTGGTTTAAGAAGTTCTGCAAAAAGTTCTGGAGGAAAAAAAAAAACTATTCCAGTAGCTTGCATTCCTATTTTATTTTATTTATTTTGTGTGTGTATGGGTATGTATGTGTTGAATGTCTGTAGTGTATGTGTGTGAATGCACCCATAGACATCCATATGGGATATCTTTAACATTCTCCACCATATTTTGAGACAGCATATTTTTGTTTAACCTGGAGCTCATCCACTGGCTAGACTGGCTAGCAAGCAAGTCCTAGGAACCTTCAGTTTCCACCGCTCCGCTCTGGAATTACAGATGCATTCTACCATCCCCAGCTTGTGACATATGTGCTAGGTGTTTGAATTCAAGTCATGTTTGTGCACTGAGTCATCTCCCATCTCAGGATTCCAATTGTAATAGGTACTATCTGCTCTTTTCAAATCTCTAGGCTAATTTTTGATAGAAATTCTTTTTTAGATTTATGTTTATGTATGTGTACATCTGTGTGCGCAAGAACACACATGCATGAGGGTATGCCACATGTGTGCGGGTGTCCATGGAGGGCAGAAGAGAGTATTGGATGCCCTGGAGCTGAAGTTACAGTGGTTGTGAGCTGCCTGATATGGGTCCTAGAATCCAACTATGATCCTGTGAAAAGAGGCCAAGTGCTTTTAAGTGCCATTTTAAATTTCTTCAGCCTCCTGGAAATTCTTATAATTTTGTTAAAACTGTTGAGATGCGCCTGAATGTATGTAATTGCACCACAGAAGACTGTGTTAGGTATCTTTATGCTCCACTATATCAGGAAAGCAGAAAAGACTGAGGTAAAAGAGGTAACCCAAGAGTATTTCTTAAATGCAGATCAAAAGGCTTCTTACCCATTACACTGTACAGCTCAAAGCTTAGGTTTAAATTCAAATCCATACAGATGAGTTCAGTTTGATATTCCCCCAACACCCGCAAAGCCCACAGAAAGGTGTGACTCAAGGCTGGAAAAGGAGGTATGAAGAAAGACTATAAAACTCAGGGGTCCCAGAAAGTTCCCACAGCAGTTAAAAGCTCAAACCTAACCTAGTCCATAGACTCAGGGATGACATATTCTAGAAAGAATATACACAGGATTATACAAATATAGCAATATTTAAGTCCTTGAAACTTAGTACCACTGAGTTCTTACTTCAAAGGAAGAATTCAAGTACTTGTCATCTGAAACTTCTTCCTAAGAAAGTGGACACAAAAAAAAAAATGGCTGGTTCCCATGGTAACTTTCTTACATATTCATCTAGTGTTCTGTGCTACTCAGTCCACTCATTCATATTCTAATTTCTCCTGGAAACCAGGAGAACCCGTGAGGAGGACACAAAGCACAAGGTAACACTCTTATTAAAATGTCCTTAGGCAAGCGCCTGGGTGACTCTGGGTTGTTAGAAAGTTTTTCAGTTTCTGATTTTGCTCATTAATATTCACCTAAAGGAAAGCCTGGCTCCTGACAAAGAAGACTTAGACCAGTGGTCTTCAATCTTCCTAACCCTTTAATACAGTTCCTCATGTTGTGGTGACCCCATCCATAAAATTATTTTTGTTACTACTTCATAACTATAATTTCATTATTGTTATAAATGTAACAATGTAAATAGCTCATATGCAGATGGTCTTAGGCAACCCCTGTGAAAGGATTGTTCAAACCAAAATGGGTCATGCCCACGGGTTGAGAACCACTGACTTAGGCCAACCATGCCTGACTCCAGCAAGGTCTAGGGCATAAGAAAGAATGAACACTCAGAGAACATGCTAAATGATTTAAACTAGACACTATTCATCTTTGCCCCGCTGCCACTTTCCCAGCAACACAAAGCAATCACCTATTTGGTGTAGAATAACGGGTATGGTAGAATACGGGGTGCTGAGGCTGGGTGGTATGGAGTGAGGCAGTGTGCGGTAAGGCTGTCCCTGTGGCCTACACCATCACCATTATCTTCCTACACAGCATCTTCAATAAAGGGTGAGGTTCTACGCAAAGAGTTCTAATCCCTTCCCTAGCAAATTCCTTGAAACCCCAAACCTAAAAAAGGTTCATGACTTCAGAAGCCGTTTCCTTTTGGTGGGCGATGGCTACATAAACAATTCTGTGGCCTTTCTGGTCGTCTGCCTCCCAGATGGCAACTCCCTGGGGAGAGGTGGCTTGGCATGCTGGCGATCTAGGTCCCTGCCATGTTTTCACATTTAACAGACTTAGTGTATACATGTCATAAACTATAAGTTTTCTGAACTTTTCATGGGAACAATTGAGGTATAAATTTAAAGCAAACTAGGGAAATGAAGAGTCTTTTTTGCTGCCTGGAAACACTACTAACAAACTGGAACAAAGTCGAATAAAACAACAAGATGTTTCTATTGTCAACGACCTCTTTGCTATCATTCATTGTCATTCTGGGATAAAAAGTAGCATAGCAAAGAACACACTCTCTCTGAGCACTACATCCACGTCCTTTGGAGGCTATGCACACAGTATTTTAAAGCACAAATCTGATCAACAGGTAAACATTAACGTAAAATCGGCTCCAAGTCTTTGCTCATTAAGCTTTTTATGCTTTATGCTCCTCTTCCTAAAGAACCAAGACTTTACACATTGGAACTTAGGCACCTGAGCAATAAACCCAAGAAAAAAATAATATGCTGTCTGCAAAAGGGAGACAACCTTCCCAGTCTTCCCTGCATTTCAGACTGCTCCAGTCTAAGGGGCAGTCAGCTCCCATTTGCCCTCTTCATACAGCCCGTCCTCTCTTTCAACTCTCATCAAAGACTTTTAAAATCCTTCTTAGATGGCTACTACGGAGGGCTAGCAAGGCCCCAGGAAAATAGGATTTACGGTAAAAAACAAGTTCTTGCCCTGAGTTAGGAAAAACAATAAATTTCCCTTCCTTATTGGAGGAAAACAAGCAACCGAGTGCAGGAAACTGAGTCAACAACCTTCAGGCCTGTCACAGTCATGAACTCACAAAAGTCAACTGGCAATCAGGAGAGGGAGGAAACAAATTAGGAAGAAAAGACCCAGTAACCCAGCAGAGCCTACTGAAAAGGAGAAGAGACAGTGACTACTGAGCAAACAAGCCACTGGTTCAAACCCCAGATCAGGCATTTTGCTCTCTTCTCCCAACCTTCACGATTTCCTTTCCTCTAGGTGCTGATGTCCAGAACCTCTTACTGTGGGAGTCACTGAACAGGGTGCCTGTAAGTGAAGGGGCTTCCAGGTAAAGGTCCCGCCAGAGCTCACTCACTGCGCAATACAGCAAGGCTACATACTTGCCCTGCGTTGAGTGCAGGCCCTAAAGCTAAACCATATGGCTCAGACTTCCTCTTTGACTATCCATGAAGCCCTAGCAACTTACTGTAGGTCTCAGTGTCCCTATTTCCCTATTTATAAAATGTAATGATCATGGTACGACCCCAAGAGCTCTCGGGATTAAACCGCCCCCTTCCACATGAACTCACAAGTCTTACAGGTGATGCCTGTCTGCTCTCTTCCCTTCCAAGTCCACTTAATTCAAGGATGGCAAGTCTACTTTCTCTATTTCTATCAATTATATTGGGGCGGAAACAAGTGACAGAAACCTGCCATCCACTGGATCCATCCTCAATCGCAGCTTTGCACTTTTTCAGCAACTTTTAAAAATGTAACAGGTACTTACCAATAATAAACTAGAGGAGGACCCAGCACAGACTGTTACAGGATCTATCATGCAGGCTTCTCCACAGTGAGTTGTAAATGGAGAAACAAGGAACCGTGGGAAAACAACTGTCCTCTGAACTGAGAAGCAGGAACTACTTCTTATACATGATTCTGGTTCCCACCCTTGGACCCCGAGTCATTGTGAGGAATAAGTCATGCTACAATGGGGAGTCTCAGAGTGTCGAGATACAGACACACTTGGCAAAAACATAAAAAATGTATTTATTTTTAGCTCTTCGTTTTATGGATGGGTATATAATGGCTGTCAGCCCCCCACCCATTCTCTCCTTCCTCAGTGGGTGTGCTCCAGGGGTCTTTGCCTCACTGCCTGGCACTACCACTCCCTCAGCTACCACTACACTGCCATCTGTGCTTCTGTTGTGGAGCAAACCTGACTTACCTGACTTTTCCCAGCAGCTTGGGCCCTCCTGATGCCAATTGCCTTTCAGGGCTGCTGCTTGGCTCCCTTGCTAACTTACTGAGGACACTGGGACCCTAGCTACCATAGCCTGAATCCACCATGAGTCCCAAATTGTGCTGAGGACAACTAGGGAGCTGACATATTTCCCCTTTGCAGGAGTCTGGCTCTGTGAGGCTCCGGAGCTCTAGGACATGAGACCTCTCCATAAGAAAGCTCCCCATGGGACTACCAGGGACCCCACTCCTGGCTGACTGCAGGATCCCCAACCTGGCAGAGCAGGGCAGAAGCGGCCTCAACTAACACATATGGTCCTAAGCTGGGCCTCTCAAACCTTTCCAGACTAGTCAAATAAGGGCAAACAAATCCCATCAATTACAGGCCACCCTGGAAGCTCGCCCCCCCCCCCACACACACTGGAACACTATATAAAGAGCAGCCTTCTGAACTCTGCTCAGTAAGGGGCACAGCTTCAGCTGCTACCTTCCTCCCTAGTGGAGCAGCCATGAAGAGAAGAAGCAAAGAAGCAACAAAGCAAAGAACAGAAGAAACAAAGAACACCTCAGCTCAGCCAGAGATATTTCCCCTCAGAGCTGCAACACCAGGGAAACTTCTCCTCCTTGGAGCAAGGGGAGCGGGGTTGTTACACTGTCACACTCCAGCTCAGCTGGGGAAGCTTTCTCTGCCTCAGAGCTGTGAGAGCTGTGTGGTTCCTGGCTTTTCCAAATGTAGGATACTTTCCCATTAGGGACACTTTCCCACCTCAGAGATGTGTGGTTCCTGGCTTCCTGAATGTCAGGATACCCTTCCATTGGGAACACTTTCCCCACCTCAGAGTTGTGTGGTCCCTGGGCTCTGGACTGCCAGGGCACCTTCCTGTCAGAGCTGTGTGATTCCTGGGCTCCCAAATGCCAGGCCACTTTTCTATCTCTGTCCAAACTAAATAAAAGCACTGACGATGGCCTCTAACAATGTCCATGTTTGTGGAGTGTGTCACTTTCACAAAGTCAGAGCAATTCTGCAGAAATAATTCTTAATATTGAGACGAAAAAAAAACTATCTTGAATAATCCAGTTGGCCCCATGGAATCACAAAAGTCCTCAGAAAAGGCAGGCCAGAAGATAGGTGAGGGAAAGAAGGGATAAGGGGGAAAAGGAGAGAAGATGCTACACAGCTGGTTCTGAGGAAGAAGAAAGATTTGTAAATCATGGAAGGCAAATGACCCCGAGGAGATGGAAAAGAACACAGGTTCTCCAAGAGCCTTCTGAGGAAGCCAACTTTATGATCCTATAGCTTCAGCCACTATGAAACTGATTTTAAACATCGAATCTACAGAACTGTAAGAGAATAAATCCCAAATCCATGTGGTTTTAGATCACTAAGCTTGTGTTAACTTGTTACAGCATCAATAGCAAATGAAGACATAGAATCTTTCTTTTACCACCATCCCCATTCCTTCACCAGTACACAATACCGAGTCTCTGCATTAGTGTGCCTTGTTTACTGTGCCTCTTGGTTACCATGCCCCTCAGTTACTGTGGGCTTGGTTACTGTGACCCTCAGTTGTTGTGGAAGTTTTTTTTTTAGTTATGTACAAAATATTGTTTTGTGCACTGTTGGGTGAGGGGCTGCTTATGTCTTGATGTTTTGGATTGTATGCAGGTGTGGGATTTCTGTGGGGGATGTTTGATTGCTTATGATCTGCACCTGAGGAGTTCTGAATCAATACAAACATGTGAGCTCAGATGCTTGGGGTTCCACTGTCGAGTATAGCATTGGCCATGATGGTGGTTCCCTCTGCTGAGGTCTGGAAGAGTTTGCATACATGAGAATGCCTTTGTATCTTCCTTGCTGGGCCACCACAGCAGTGCACTGCTACAAATGACACACCAACATGGGGCAGGACATCACGCCAGTGCCAGTTCATCCAATGTGGAAACAAGGAAGAAGAGAATGAAACTCCAGATTTCACAGAGTCCAGTAAAGTATACTCATGGAAGATACCAGAGTATAGAGATTAAGGGTTTAATTGAAGGCTCCTGAAGGAAGAGGAGAGAGAGAAAGGGAAATAAGCCTCTATGAAGAGAAAATTGTGAAAATCCAGTGATAAAGAGGGCTCAAAAGGGAGAGTCACAGAAGAGAGTCCTTTAGAGAAAGACATTTCCACGATAACAAAATAATTCAGCTGGGAGCAAGGAAATAAACAGGGTTCTAACTGCTTTTCCTGATCACGCAGCCAACGCTCCCTCCCATGCTTGTGGTAGTCAGGGCACAGGAAACGGAAACCAGAGTGTACTATTCTATAAACTGAGTTTGTTAGTGGCTTTTTGTGAGTGTGAAGCCCAAACAGGTGTTTGTGTTTGAGGTCTATGAAGAAGGGTATATGTTTCCCCATAGTGGTGGTGAGAAAAAATGCCAGACTACCAGAATGTTTCAACCAGATATTCTTCCCACTGGCCCAGCACCCCCTGATGTTGTGAAAGCCAAGGTCTTAGCTGCTTAAACTGGGTTTATCTATTTTTTTCTCTGAAAAAACCTGTCTACAAGAGGTCCTGATAATGATGAGAACTCCATCCCATGAGGGAACCCTTCCTGCAGATGAGTTAACCAGTTGTTTGTCCTGCAAACCAGACTCTACCTTAAAATCTGGAAAAGTGTTTCTTCAGGATCAGCACACAGAAACTGTCTTCTAGAACTGACCGAGATTGTTTCTCATGCTAGCAGCAGAACTTGGTACTACTTGGTACTGTGTTACTCAGATGGTGTTGGTTCTGAAGGCATGAAGGGGTCATAGAGAGCAGCTAAGGCTTGGCATCATGGTAAGTCAGGAGAGGTAAAAAGTGAAGCCTCAGTAGCAGAAGAAGGCTTAGATTGAGGGGGTCATGCAGATAAGTTGAGACTTGGCACCATGAAGAGAGCCCAGTAGAGGTCATTGGTGAAGGTACAGTATCAGAGGCATTTGAAGGCCCAGTTTAAAGGGGTCATGTAAAGAAGCTGAGGCTTGGCACCATGAAGAGAGCCCAGGAGAGGCTATTGGTGAAAGTACAGCCCAGTTACAGCAAGAGCCTCAGCAGTTCTGAAGATGCCAGTACCATGGGACAACAACCAACAGCAGCAGCAGCGGTGGAGCAGAGCCAGTCAGAACCTGTAGGACAAGCTGTGTGTGCTGTAGAGGGCAGAGCCTCTCTTCCTTTGGAGGAGCCCAGAATATCATGAGTGAATTCCACATAATTGGACATTAATAATGTTTTACTGCTGTCAAAAACATTGTAAAAAGCTTGATAGATATTTGGTTTCATTTGGTCCTGTACATTAGCAACACTCTGTAGATAGTTTTGCTGGTGTAGTTTTAAACTGTGTTGTAAAGATAAAGCAATTTTTTTTTTTTTTACACAGAAAAGGGGAAATGTTGTCAAAGTTTAGTTTTAGTTATGTACAAAATGTTTTTTTCACTGTTGGGTGAGCTCAGATGCTTGGGGTTCCACTGTCAAGTATGGCATTGACCATGATGGTGGTTCCCTCTGATGGGGTCTGGAAGAGTTTGCATGTATGAGAATATCTTCATGTCTTCCTTGATGGCCTGCCACAGCAGCATACTGCTACACTTGTTTACTGTGCCCCTAAGTTATTGTGTCCCTCAGTTACTGTGCCCCTCGGTTACCATGCCCCTCGGTTACAGCGCCTCTTGGTTACTGTGGGCTTGGTTACTGTGCCCCCCAGATACTGCGGGCTTGGTTATTGTGTCCCTCGGATACTGTGGGCTTGGTGCACCCCTCGGATACTGCAGGCTTGGTTACTGTGCCCCTCAGATACTGCGGGCTTGGTTACTGTGCCCCTCAGATACTGCGGGCTTGGTTACTGTGCCCCTCGGATACCGCGGGCTTGGTTACTGTTACACAGCTCTATCCCTGATGTGGTTTGAACAGGAAATGTTCCTACAAGCTTCTGTGATAAACAGTCAGTCAACAGCTGATGGCACTACTGGGGGGACTTCAGGAGATAGGGGTAGCTAGATAGGGGTAGCTAGAGGAATCAGCTCTCAGTGTTTGTGTCTTTAAAGATTAACCAGGTCCTGGATTTTTCCCTTCTTTCTCTTTCCTGCCCACTGTGATTGAGTACCCTGGGCTCCTGCAGCCATGTTACTCTGCCTTACCATTGTCCAGAATCAACAGAGCTAAGCACTATGGTCCAAGACTTCTGAAACTCTGAGCCACAATAATCCTTCCACCCTAAAGGTTTTTGTGTTGTGTATTTTGTCACAACAAAAAAAGTCTGACTAGTACCTTCCTTTACTCATCTACGGATTATTTATTGACTACTTACTATGGACCAGGCTCCATTCTATGCATTCAAAATACACAGTCTAGGAGGATTCCAAAATATTCTCTGTTATGTAAGAGGTAAGCCCTTTCTCTCATACTTCCTCAAAGCCCTGCCATAGGTACCAACACAATGATGGAGCCTAAGACTTTCCCTTATATGTTCTACGATAGACAGAAGGTTGTAGGCAAAGGAGATGGGAGAGGTGAAGGAGAGGTATGCCAAGGTTTGCTAGTGATCTCCAGTGTCACTAAAAACTTTTGACCTTGCATGCCACATTTTTTGCATCAGCACAAATATACATTATTTTTGTAGGAGAGACACTAAATGTATGTTTTTGTTTTTTCTTTTTTTTAAAGATTTGCAATAAAATAAAAGCCTGTAGCATAATGAAATGTATGGTCCTCTGGCTTAAATAACGAAGTACCTAACACCAAAGGATATACAAACCTGGTTAATAACCGGAAGATAAATGATAAATACAGTTTGGGCCTAGACTACTCAAGTGTTATATTAAACAACATCAGCTCCTTTCTTAAGAAACAGAACCACTGAGAGTTCTGATGTTTTACTCTAATAGCAAATAGACTGAGCAAGCTGAATCAAGGTGCAAAGAAGTAGCCAAGAAAACCATTTACCAGCACCCCTATGGTACACCTGAAGAGAAGAGGGGCGCCTCCAAGCATTAGACAGGATTTCCATTAGTACAAAGAATTCCTTTCTGATGAATGGACCCAAGAGAGATGGAAAACCTGAAACACAAAAACTTGTAAAGTTCATAGAAGCAAATTTACAGTAGCAGAAGCAGAACCATCCCAACAACCAATGAACTCATGAATGGATACATAAAATAGGATGCATTTATTGACAATAAAAATGAAGCACTGGTATATGCATGTCATGGTTGACTGAAAAGACTGTGTTAGTAGATAAAGCCAGTCACAGAGGATCACAACTGTGTGACTTCACTAACATAAAATACCCAAAAGGGACAAACAGAAAAAAAACCAGAAGCTGCCTACAGCTCGGGAAGTTTGGGGCAGGTGGATAATGTATGTTAGTGGACACAACACAAAAGATAAAAGTGACTATGATGGTTGCACAATCTGTGGCTACAGCAGAAAACTAGTGAGTTATGTAATTGGAATGAGTATTTGTATGTTACATCAATTACTCTCTCAATAGAGCAGGCGCTTTAGTAAAAGGGGCTGGGAAATGAAGAGAGGGACAAGAGCTGAAATCAACTAATTCTATACATATATTCAAATATAGACCTCTTTTTTTCTGCTGCACAGATGGCCTATGTAGTGTGTTTCATCTTCTTGTGACTGACTCTGATGAAGTCCCACAACAAGCAGTAAAGGAGAGTTGTTATGATTGAGGCAGGGTCAGGAGGCCCAAGCCCAGTTGTTTGCCTCCTCTGACACCCAAAAAGTGCCTAAAGGAAAGTGCCTTTAGGCTCATGGGATGCAATCTGAAGCCATTCCACGCATCCGCAATGCTGAGTTATGTGAGAATGTCAAGCATGTTTGTAGGGAAGTCAGCCAAAATCCTTGTCACACCCACGAACTGGAGACTGTATGTCCTCGCAGAAGGCTCCTCGTCACTGAGCTGTCAGCTTTCAGCCTCAACACCTTACCTGATACTACTGTAAGGAGACCCATCTGCACTTATAGAAGGTCAAGGAAAGCTTGTTTCTATACTTTCTTATAGGCTGTGTGAGAGCTTCAATGGATGCAACATAGTCTAAAAAAGTTAAAATGTTCAGAAAACCTCTTCCACATCTCAAAGTCTTATGTAATATTTGAATATAACCAAGGTCCTAACAATCTTTAACTTTCTTCAACAATGGTGAGTTTTGAGTTACATCTTCTCCGTTAGAGATATGTTTATAGTAAGTATATTCTTAAATATGTATTCCATGCTTCCTGCCCACATTTTGTAAGCCACAAAACTGCATGTCACCTTTGTTTGAGTACTGTTTATATATAACCCTTTCCTTCTCTAGTTAAACCCTGGTCCCAAAGCACACAGCTTCTCTAATGGGTTCTATGTACTATCCCTTGTCCTCCCCTCTCCTGTTCTGACCCACTTTCCAAATCCCACTGAAACCTTGACTTCTAAAATCTCCTCTGTACTCACCATCCTTTCCCCTGTCTAAACTGTAGGATGACCAGAGTTTCCAAATCAAATTCTGAACTACCAGTTTCTAACCACAAACCGCCCATTGAGGCCTGTGGATACAAACAAAGCTTGCCTGGCCTCTTTCTACTAAACCCTCTTAGCCACTTTATTTCAGCCATCTAAACTCCTGGACCTACCTAAACCGTCATGGATCTATCTTCATAAAGATGCTAAGGAGGGCCATAGCAAATCACTATGGCTATGTCATTCACAAAGACAGAGTGCTAGGTCTAGGGAGAGGTATTCATTTACAGCTTGCAAGCAGTTTGCCATCCTCCAGTTTCACTGATGTTTCTACAAGTCATGTCTTAATGTTAATAAATTACTGTAAAAAGCTTGTCCGAACTTTGGCACACGTGCACACACACACGCACATACAACACACACACACACTATGCACACAACACACAGATGCACATACACACTACACATATACCACACATACACAAAACACACATACACATACAACAAACACACATACACCACACATAACACACACATACACACACACACACACACACTTTGACGCTTCTCCCCCACAGCATGACTCCCAGTGCACTTTCCATTCTCACTGTCTGCCACTGGAGCAGGGCTGGCCCCAGTTGGTACTTAGAACTGAAGAAAGATCAAAGAAACTACGTATTTGTCATTTACTTGGGAGGACTGTCCTAGAGTCCTTCAGGAGGGATAGAGGTACATCTGTGTAAGGGAAGGGAACAGGAAACACTGCTGGGTAGCTTCATGATGAGATTCAGTTCCTGAAAGTATGTGTTAAGGCGGCAGTTGCTGGAAGCTCTTTCTTCTCTCAAACATAAGATTCTGAAAATATCTTGGTACATGTGCTAACAAAGTCAGCATGAATTTCAACTAACAATTATCACCATTATACCTGGTAACTATACCTTGTATAGTATTTTCTTTTCCATGTGGATTTTTATATATCTTGCCATTTCCAAGTGTTTCCCTTAGAATTCATTAGAAAAAAAAATGTAGCATGTGAATATTTTTCTGCAGGGCTTGGGAAAGAGGATTGAAAGCCTAGTTCAACTAGAGAGAACAGGCTCCTCATCTGGGCTGTATAATCGCAATGAAAAGCAGCTGCCTTAGGTAGGAATTTTAAGAGCTTCAGATTTTGAAAAACATAATTTCATAAAGATTTGCTTTTCTTTTACAAATCTCCAGATTTCTGTATATTAATTCCTTAAGGAACTTTTTATTAAGGCTAGTTTAAAAGTCTATGGAAGAAAAATAAAAGAGAAAATTGTCATTTCTGTGGAAACTCAATGAAACTATCGTTTTGTCTTTGAATTGATTTATTCTTATTTCATATGTGCACCATGTACATGCACATGTACACGCAGTGCCTGCAGAGGCCAGAAGACAGCATCAGATTATCCCGGAATTGGAGTTACAGAGGGTTTGTGAGGCACCATGTGGGTGCTATGAATCCAACTCTGGTCCTCTGGAAGAGCAGGAAGTGCTTTTAATCACTGAGCCATCACTCTAGCCCATGAAATTATCATGTTTTGGTAAAAAGAGGGCAAATGCCTGCTTCTTTCGAGTAGCAACTGCTGCCTGTCCTGTAGATTCCAGACTGCTAGATCTGAGCACAGCTGGCTCCTAGGCGCTGATTAAATGCAGGTGCAGGGGCAGAAGTATACCATGAAGCCATCAGTGTCTA